>OY776128.1:47311772-48561772 GCA_963675135.1 Galeopsis tetrahit | reverse complement strand
AAAAAAAAAAGTGAAATTTTTATTAGGACAAACGAAAAAAATGTGTAGAAAGCTTTTTTTTTGTTTGGATGTAAGGAGTGTCTTTTAAAGCATATATGTATTATTTTCAAAAAAAAAAAATTTATAATGAGTCAACCCGCCTCATACATAAAATGAGCAGGGTTTAGGTATCTAGGTACCTATCCCGCCCCATTATCATCTTTTATCGTAAGATGTGCATTCACTTTTAATGGCTAACAAACATATTATTTCAAATATTTTTAATTAAATATATAATTATTTTAAGAGTAAAATAAAATATTCAAACTTAAAAATTCAAGTACTCAAAAAATACTTATTTTCTCATAATTCTAGCCCTCTTAGTCATATTTTTTTTAAGGGATTATATTTTTTTAGTCCATTAAGTTACCACGTTTTATTATTTAGTCCACTAGATTACCACTTTTTGAATTTAGTTCATTAAGTTTCGATTTATTTTAATTTTAGTCCAGTTACCTGCTATAGCAAGTTTAGCAGGTCATTTTTTAAAACACACCCCATAAAATGTTAAACACACCACACTAAAATTTTAAAAAAAAAATGTTATTACTATACACACCCCAATTCTTTCCTATTTAATAAATTGCCAAAAAATAATTAAATTAAAAAAAATAAGAATTCAAATTAATATAAAAAATATAAATAAAATCTATCAATAATCGCCTAAATTTCCAAAAATTAAACAAACTAAAAAATATATAAATTTTAAAATTTTTAATAAAGCTAAAAAAATAATTAAGTTGATTATTTAATTTTTTTTGAATTTTTTTTATTTTATTTAATAATTTTTTTCAATTAGAATTGTTTTTTTTAATTTATTAAAAAACTTCAAAAATAGTAAAAAAATCAACTAAAACTTTAAAACTAATTAAATTAATTAATATTTTTAGTTTGTTTAATTTTTGGAGATTTAGGCTATTTTTTTATAGCTAGATTTTATTTATTTTTTTTATATTAATTTGAATTCTTACTTTTTTTTAATTTAATTATTTTTGGTAATTTATTAAATAGGAAAGAATTGGGGTGTGTATAGTAATAACAAAAGTTTTTTAAATTTTAGTGTGGTGTGTTTAACATTGGGGGTGTGTATAACATTTTATGGGGTGTGTTTTAAAAACTGACATACTAAACCTGTTATAGCAGGTAACTGGACCAAAATCAAAATAAATCAAAACTTAATGGACTAAATTCAAAAAAATGATAATCTGATGGACTAAATTCAAAAATGTGGTAACTTAATGGACTTAAAAAAAAAGTTATGTATCAAATTAATTAAATATGATCTTAATACAAACAATATAAATTGCAATTAAAAATATATATTTAAATTAAAAAAATAAAGTATAACTACCAATATTTTCTGGTCTTATAGAATTTTTTTACTTTAATATAAAAAATTAATTTTCAACATAGTTCACAATCCTCTATTTTAAGGACATGACTTGTATGTAAAATAGCTTAGGTGTAAATAGGTGTAAAACATAAAAATAAAGAAACAAATCAGCAATTGACATTTTATACCTATTTACACCTAACACATTTGTGCAAAAGTTTTTGCGTTATGCCTTGGGTGCAAATCCCTTAGGTGTCAAATGGTGTAAAACATACCTCAATTTAAATACACCACCTAACTTGATAGATCCACCCCTTTCCACAGCATACACCTCCTGATTCACTAAATACACCACCTGCACCCCAGGACCACTAAATTCACCCATACACCTCCTGATCCACTACATACACCACTTGTACCCCCAGAACCACTAAGTACACCACCTGCACCCCAAACCACTAAATTCATCCATACACCTCCTAATCCCCTAAATACATCATCTGCACCCCCAGAACAACTAAATTCACCCATACACCTCTTGATTCACTAAATACACCACTTGCACCCGAAAACCACTAAATTCACCCATACACCTCCTGCTCCACTAAATACACCACCTGAACCCCCAAAACCACTAAATTCACTCATACACCTCCTAATCCACTAAATACACCACATGCACCCCTAGAACCACTAAATTCACCCATACACCTTCGGATCCACTAAATACACCGCATTCACCCCCAGAACCACTAAATTTACCCATGCACCTCCCATCCCCAACCAACCCCTCCATCATTTTTTTAATTTAAAATTTACATAATTTAATTTCAAATTATTTAAGTATCATTAATTATTTAATATCATTATCACACTCTAACAAGCATTTCATCATTTTTCTCATTTAAAATTCACATAATTTAATTCTGTATTTTTATTTTTATTTTTGCCTTCATCATTTTTTATTATTTAAAATTCACATAATTTAATTTCAAATTGCCATCATGTTATTCCTCTTTAAAAAAAAAATTCCACTGAAAATTTCATCATTTTTATTATTTCAAATTCACATAATTTAATTCCAATTTTTTTTCACCGGGCATTTCATCATTTTACAAAACACTTATTCCAACATCAATAATTCCAAATATGTAAACAGTATTACACAATTACACTTGACAATATTACATTATTGCACTTGCTAGTATTACAAAGTGAAAAACTAAATTTTATCATCATTCTCTTATTCTCTAACCACATTCTACTTTGTCATTATCTTATTCCTCTTTCATATTTTTTTTACATCATGGTTTCACATTCTTTTATTCGTATCACACCTGAAAGACATACACTACAACGACATTACTTGACGGTATTATGCAATTACACTTAACGGTATTATGCAATTACACTTAACAGTTTGAACAAATAACAAATAAAATATCAAAGACATTAACACAAATAAAAAATATAACAATATATAAATGACACTATCATACAGAAAATAATACAGTATCATAAAAAAAACAAGACAGTATCACAAAAAATATCAAAACAGTAACACACATTAATGCATATCAAAAGCCCTAGTTGTAATTCTTTTACAAATTAGAAACATACGCTCTTAAAATTCTTCTCTCTACCTCTCTTAAATATGTAATAGTATAACAATTCATATGAGATAGTGCTACACTATCACACTTAGCAGTATTATGTTATTACACTTGACAGTATTACATTCAACATGTAATATTGTTTACCTTGTAACATGATAATGTTTAGCAAATATAGTAATGTGGTCAAACAATGAGACAAATATTTGAATCAAGAAAACCCCCAAAAATGTAGAAATTAAATATTTTAGTTCCATTGCTTTCATTTTGCATATACAGTTCGAAAAAAAAAAATCAATACAAATAATTTAGAATACCATTTTCTTCCCAATTATTATCAAAAAACTCGTACAACAGTAAAATAATTTTTTTCTAACAAAGCATTGAGATGCGTGCATATCTTACACCAAAAAACAAATCAATAAGATGAATCGACGAAATTAAAAAAAAAAACTAATTCTCATTAGTAACAATGTTGATAAATTACTCAAAAATGGGTGCAAGAACTTTACAAAGCTCATACATATTTATGAGGTAAGAGTCTAGAAGTTCGAAGCTCAGACATTAAATACACAAAATGTTTGAGTGCTTCCCTATATTCTGTGAGTCCTGAATTTTTCACACTCAAAAAATAAATTGAATCACAATCGGGTTGTTTAATTTGAGAATTTAGGGTTGTGTTTCTCCCTTGTTATTGATTTGATAAAAAAATTGTTGAATTAAAGAGAACCGGATAAAAATTTACCAAAGATCGATGCAAGTAGAATTAGAGGGGAGAGGAGCGACGACGAATTTTCTCTAATTGTGGACTATGGCCTGCTAATGGTGTGGCGGCAGTGGAGGTAAGAATTATTATCCCGATAACTTGACAGAGGACGGGAGGAGTGATGATTGGGGGTTTGGCTTCAATTACTATTTTATAAAGAGGAATAGATAAAAGGAAATCTAAATGAGTTCAAAAATTAAATATTAAATAGGGCAGGTATTGGTTTATAAAATGTAGCGGATACCACTAAATGGGCATTTTACACCATTTGTATGGGTGAAATTAGTGGTTCTAGGGGTGCAAGCGGTGTATTTAGTAGAGCAGGAGGTGTATGATGCGGATTATGGGTGAATCTATTAAGTGTGGGTGAATTTAGTGGATCAAAAGGTGTATGGGTGAATTTAGTGGTTTTGGGGGTGCATGTGGTGTATTTAGTGGACTAGGAGTTGTATGGATGAATTCAGTGATTTTGGGGGTGCATGTGGTGTATTTTAGTGGATCAGGGGGTGTATGGGTGAATTTGTGGTTTTGGGGTGTAGGTGGTGTATTTAATGGATCAGGGGTGTATGTTGCGAAGTAGGGGTGAATCTATCAAGTCAGGTGGTGTATTTATATTGAGTTATGAGTGAATCCAGTGGATCAAGAGGTGTATGAGTGAATTTAGTGATTATAAGGGTGCATGTGGTGTATTTAGTGGATCAGGAGGTGTATGTGTGAATTTAGTGGTTTTGAGGGTGCAGGTGATGTATTTAGTGGATCAAGAGGTGTATGGGTGAATTTAGTGATTCTAGAGGTGCAAGTGGTGTATTTAGTGGATCGAAATGTGTATGATGCGGAGTGGGGATGGATCTATCAAATCAGGTGGTGTATTTGAATTGAGGTATGTTTTACACCATTTGACACAAAAAATATTTGTATAAAAGTTTTTGTGGACTTGACTTGTGTGCAAAATAGATTAGGTGTATAAATAGGTGTAAAACATAAAAATAAGAAAACAAATAAGCAATAGACATTTTACACCTATTTACGCCTAACATATTTGCACAAAAGTTTTTGTGCTATTTTAAATATTCTTATTTATATGGAGGCATATGCAACATAATATTTTTTATATTGCATATTATTATTATAGGGAGGCATATACAACATAATATTTGCACATGTTATTGACGCACCAGTTTTTATATACTCCCTCCGTCCCGTGATTTCTTTCACGTGTGAACAGACACACAAAATAAGAAAAGTGAATTTAGTGGGAGATTTTGAGGGGTAATTTTGTAAATTTTATGTATAAAGTAAAGAAATGAGTTGACTTTTGGGTATGTGTGGAGAAAAAGTAATGACATTTGTGTAAAATTGAGAATATTGTGAGGGTGAAGTTTATAAAGGGTTTTCCATTTTAAGGGTGTGAAAGTTATTGTGGGACGTCCCGAAAAGGAAAGTGTGAAAGTAATTGCGGGACAGAGGGAGTATATGTTTTCTATATTTGTATATTTTATATAGATGTATATATTGTTAAATATATAAATTATTTATGTTTCTATGCCAACAGTCAAAGAATATTTTTCCATATTTTTCATATGTTATGTTTTTAAAATGTAATTATACAACAATTGAATAGTTTATTTATTTAAAAATAAAATTCACTGATTTTAAAATATAAATAAATTGTGAAGTAATATTATATGAGATTTGATATGGAGACCAATGATAATTTAACATTTTCATGTCATTATATTACTTAATTAATTAACACTAATTTAAGAGAATCGAAATATAGATAAGAAAAATATATGATATCTCAACTTCTACCCATAAAATTAAAAAAATATATATTTTAAGAATTTTTTTTTT
Source organism: Galeopsis tetrahit (assembly GCA_963675135.1). Lineage (NCBI taxonomy): Eukaryota > Viridiplantae > Streptophyta > Magnoliopsida > Lamiales > Lamiaceae > Galeopsis > Galeopsis tetrahit. The sequence goes on along the minus strand of OY776128.1, from coordinate 48,556,167 downwards.
TTTTTTTGCATAATTCTTTTTAAACAATTGTTTTAAGGGAAATTGCATTAATTACTGAATTAGGAGCCATTTTTTCAACGAATTTTAGTAAACCATATTACATTTAAAAAAAAAAAACTGTAATTTTTTAAACTAATTTTAATAAAAACATATTACATTAATTAGTGTAAAACTAAATATATTGTGCATATTATTCTAAAAAAAAATAAAACAAACATATTACACATATTAATGTAATATGGTTTACTAAAATTCGGTAAAAAAGTTATTTTTAGTAAAATCTTAATTATTTGCTGGCCAATTTTGGCTCTTAATTCTGTAATGCAATTTCCGTTTAAAAAAATCGTTCAAAAAAATATGAAAAAAAAATATTAAAATAATTTATTTTTTAATTTTATGGTAGAAGATGAAATATCATATATTTTTCTTATCTATATTTTAATTCCCTTAAATTAATTTAATTAATTAAGTAATATAATGACATGAAAAATGTCAAATTATCATTTAACCTCATATGGAACCCATTATTGGACTCCATATCAAATCTCAATATTATATTATTAATTAATATCAATAATTACTAATGTTCGCCACGCCTTAATTAGAAAGAGGATGAAAGATGAAAAGAGGAGGAGGGTGGTGAACATATCCATAATTCTTGAAACTGTTCTTAATGTTTGATGAAATGCACATGTTGTTGGGATATGGTTTGATTTAATAAAGAAAATTTAATTTTGATTAGATACCAAAACCCTACGTAAAACCCCAAGTATGATGATCTGTCGAATCTAGATTTTCAGGATAGATGAGCTCATACGTGTTAGGGAGCTTAAATTTTTAGTTAGATAGATTGTTCTTAAATCTATGACAAATGGCCTGGAAGCAAAAAGAGTATGAAGACAAGTAGCATTGAAGACAAGAAGCTAAAGTTTTATGAACAAGTGACAAGTACTAAGGATTCATGAAGACAAGTACGCTGAAGAACAATAAGTCAAGTATCATGAATATGTATATTCATATACTTTAGACTTGGCATACTTATGGTCAAAGACGATGGATGAAAAGGCATTTACTCAGTACGAGGCTGTTAGCTGGAAGGACATAATTATTCCAAAATAGCCAATGATTTATTGCCACCTGTCACTGCGCGTAACAAATTTTGAGAATGGAATGCAAAAATCAGAATGGACGTGAATGCATGTACTATTTGCATGCAGGCTCTTAAACAATTTAAAAGTTCAAATTTATGGATAAACTTGCTATCTCCACCAACGGATAGTTTGCCTCTTCTATAAATAGGCCATATCTTGAAAGATTTCAAGATTACTGGAAATACAAGCCATACACATTCTAGCAATATTTTAGCATTCAAAAGTATTCAAAACACTCGAGAGATTAAAGCTTTTAAGCATATTTTTGTTTGTGAGTGTTATCTTTAGTCCCCACTAGGCAAGCTCATAAATTATTATCCTAAGCCTAGAATGTGATATCCTAGCCTTTATATTCGTTCTTAAATTGTAAAGGATATCACACTAAGTTGGTACAAGAACAAAACTCTACTTTCACCTTGAGAGATAGATTGAGAGTATTGTTGAGTTCGTAAAAGTTTGAGAGTATTGCAACGAGAGAAGGTTGTGAGAAATCAAGAAAATAGAAGAAGAAGAAGTATAGTGCACCTTGGCAGTGTAAAAACAAGTTAATTCCAAGAGATTAAGGAATTATCCTATTAAGTTAGGATAGTGGACGTAGAAGCAGTTTAGCCTCCGAACCATTATACGTCTTGTGTTCTTATTTACTGCATTTACTTTATTGCTTAAGTTTTAAGTAACAACTATTACTTACTACTTATTTATTTGCTAAGTATCTAAGTGCATATTGCTTAAGGAGTATAATAGGGTCTATCATTAATTTCTCATACAAGTTGCATACTTTTAAGATCTATTAGAATATTTCATTAAGTATTTTTCATAGGACTTGACATCTGTACAACTTACTTGACTCTGATTATTTGTGTTGATATTTGCAAAAAGTTTTTGTAAACCACATACACATGTATTCCCCCCCTCCCCCCACACGTGTACACTCCTTTTAGGACCAACAAGTGGTATCGGAGCAGGGGTTTAAAGACCACTACTTTGAGGACTAACTTTGGTTACCTAAACTGATCTATTTGTGCACTTTATGTGATATTCATCATTCTACTTGTGCTATTTTTGTCTAACACAAGGCTCTAGCTAAAATTTCAAATGATTATGTGCTTATCTTAAGTTTTATAGAATTCATAAAACTTAGCCCTTTTAGGTTAATAATCTGAATATATTCTGTAAAATTTTCTAAGTATAGAAAATACAGGCTAGTTGTCCTTTTGTTTTGTCAAATCTACTGAAAAAGAAATCCTTATGTATCTTTTGAAGTAAGTAGGTTTTGACATCATAAAAAATGGGGAAATTATTGGGATATGGTTTGATTTAATAAAGAAAATTTAATTTTGATTAGATACCAAAACCCTACGTAAAATCCCAAGTATGATGATCTGTCGAGTCTAGATTTTCAGGATAGATGAGCTCATACATGATAGGGAGCTTAAATTTTTAGTTAGATAGATTGTTCTTAAATCTATGACAAATGACTTGGAAGAACAAAGAGTATGAAGACAAGTAGCATTGAAGACAAGAAGCTGATGTGTTATGAACAAGTGACAAGTATTAAGGATTCAAGAAGACAAGTATGCTAAAGAACAATAAGTCAAGTATCATGAATTTGGATATTCATATACTTTAGATTTTGCATACTTATGGTCCAAGACGATGGATGACAAGGCATTTACCCAGTACGAGGCCGTTAGTTGGAAGGACAGAATTATTCCAAAATAGCCATTGATTTATTGACACCTGTCACTGCGCGTAACAAATTCTGAGAATGGAATGCAAAAATTAGAATGGACGTGAATGCATGTACTATTTGCATGCAGGCCCTTGAACAATTTAAAAGTTTAAATTTATGGATAAGCTTGCTATCTCCACCAACGGATAGTTTGCCTCTTCTATAAATAAGTCATATCTTAAAACATTTCAAGATTATGGGACATACAAGTCATACACATTCTAGCAATATTTTAGCATTCAAATGTATTCAAAACACTCAAGAGATTAAAGCTTTTAAGCATATTTTGTTTGGGAGTGTTATCTTTACCCCACTAGGAAAGCTCATAGATTATCATCCTAAGCCTAGAAAGTGATATACTAGCCTTTACATTCGTTCTTAAATTGTAAAGGATATCACACTAAGTTGGTACAAGAAAAAACCCTACTTTCACCTTGAGAGATAGATTGAGAGTATTGTTGAGTTCGTAGAAGTTTGAGAGTATTGCAACGAGAGAAGGTTGTGAGAAATCAAGAAAAGAGAAGAAGAAGAAGTATAGTGCACCTTGGTACTGTAAAAACAAGTTAATTTCAAGAGATTAAGGAATTATCCTATTAAGATAGGAGAGTGGTCGACGTAGGAGCAGTTTAGCCTCTGAACCACTATACGTCTTGTGTTCTTATTTATTGAATTTACTTTATTGCTTAAGTTTTAAGTAACAACTATTACTTACTGCTTATTTATTTGCTAAGTATCTAAGTGCATATTGCTTAAGGAGTATAATAGGGTCTATCATTAATTTCACATACAAGTTGCATACTTTTAAGATCTATTAGAATATTTCAATAAGTATTTTTCATAGGACTTGACATCTATACAACTTACTTGACTCTGATTATTTGTGTTGATATTTGTAAAAAGTTTTTGTAAAACACATACACGTGTATTCCCCCCCCCCCCACGTGTACACTCATTTTAGGACCAACAAGTGGTATCAGAGCAGGGGTTTAAAGACCACTGCTTTGAGGACTAACTTTGGTTACCTAAACTGATCTATTTGTGCACTTTCTGTGATATTATCATTCTTGATACTCACTATGCCTAACACATCTTCTTCTGAGACTTCTGGTTCAGTTATTTCACCACCAACTACTATGGGAACCAACCCCATTAACAAGATATCTTACCAGAAACTGGACATGTTCTCTATTGAGAATTATGACTTTTAGAAGATAAGGATGAGAGCTCACTTGGCCTGTCTCCAGGATGAAATGCTAAGGGTGATCACTAAAGGTCCATTTGTGTTCATGAAGCCAAACACAAATGTCACAGAAGCCCAAAGAGCAGTTGGAGCACAAGAAATTCCAAAAGATGATGATGAGCTCACTCCTAAAGAAAGAAAGAAGCAGAATCTCAACTTTGTGGCAATGAACACCATATATCAAACCAATCCAGATGTTATAATGGGTAGAGTGTTTCACTGCACAACTGCAAAGGAAATTTGGGACACATTAGCTCTAATGTGTGAATGAACTGACAAGATCAAGGAAAACAAACTTCAAGTTGTTGTTAAAAAATATGAGCAATTTTCAATGAAGTGTGATGAAAACATTGATCAATTGGATGGAAGGTTCACAGACATCATGAATGAGATCAACTCACTTGGAAAGGAATACTTAGGGGTGGGTAAATATACCGAAATTTCGGTATACCGAGCTTTTCATATTGAAAAAATATCGAAATTATCGAAATTTTCGGTATACCGAAATATTCGGTACGGTATGATTTTCGGTATGGTAACGGTATGAAAAATGACCATACCGCGGTATTTCGGTATACCGAAAAAATTTCGATATTCGGTATGAAACGGTATATCGATATACCGAAACCTTAATAAAATAATAATTTTATATTATTTTTAAATTAAAATAACTTTAATTATTAAAACATAAATAAAATAAACCTTAAATAATTAATTTTGGTATAAAACAATGCTTTAATATTTCGGTATGAATTGGCATACCGATATTTCGATATAAAATGATGGTTCAATATTTTCGATATGAATCGGTATACCGATATGGTACGGTATACCGATATACCGTACCGAAAATTCGGTATACCGATATACCGTACCGAAAATTCGGTATACCGAAATTACGGTATGGTATCGGTATGAATTTTTACATACCGAAAATTTCAGTATACCGAGATTACGGTATACCGAAATTTCGGTACGATAACGGTATGGATTTTTTCAATATCGAAATTTTCGGTATGTTAACGGTATGATTCGGTATGGCCGGTATACCGTACCGAACCACCCCTAGGAATACTCCAAGAGAGAAGTGGTCTTGAAGATCCTTAGGAGTTTGACATCCAAGTGGAATGTGTATGTTGTCATGATGCAGAATACAAAGGATTTGTTAATTATGCCAATGCAACAGGTGTTTTCAAAACTCAAGGCATATGAATATGACTTGAACAAGAAGAACAACACTGAGGAACCTGAAAGCAAAGGAGTTGCACTGAAGGCCAAATCCAATGAACCCGATTCCAAGAAAGGCAGCAAGTCTAGCAAAAGTGGAAAAGGAATTTCCAAAGCTGACATTTCAGATGAGTTAGCAATGATGGCTATAAGGTTTGAAAAGCTAAATTCCAGATTTGGTAAATACAAGAAGTATTATCAAGACAGGAGAAGAAGATACAACTCACCTGAAAAGAAGAATGATGAAAGGAGATCCATAAGGGACAACTCCAACGAAGAACCATCTTCATCAACAAAGAAGAGAGATACTGAAAAGAAGAAGGATGAAGATGAGGATGCATGCTACAACTGCAAAAAGACAGGACATTTCCAATATGATTGTCCAGAGCTGTCTTCCAAGGAAAGAAAGGAAAGACAAGCTAAGAGGGACAAGAAATATGGAAAAAGGAAAGCCTTGAAAGTTGAAGAAGAAACCTCTGAAGATGATCAACTTCCATCTTCATCATCTGAGATGTTTTCTGACAGTAGTGATGAAGAATGCCTAATGGTTATTGAAGATAATGATGAGGTACAATCTAATTCTAGTCCTGTCAATTCTAGCAACATAATGATGTCAAATTAAGACAACCTGAGACTTATCTTTGGTAAGTTAATGGAAGACTTCATGAGACTTCAAGAAATTCATGATCAAACCTTAAAAGAAAACAAAGCCTTAAACGCTCAGATTGAAAGAATTACTCAAACTGAAGTTGAGCATGATCTGAGAACTAATGAGTTGTGCAATAGCTTGACTAAGGAGTTGAATACTCTGAAGGACAAGTCATCTGAACAACTTAATAAGTTGGAAGAGCAAGCAAAGCTTCATAAGAGTAAGGACTCTCAGACTACCAAGCATTGATGGCTAAGTTTGACCATAAGGAACATGAATATCTTAAAAAGAGTGAAGAGAGTTTGAAACTAAAATTGGCTACTTTGTACAAATCATCTAACACAATAGATGAAATACAAGGAAAGCAAAAGCCTATGACTCAAAAAACTGGACTTGGCTACAATCCAGATAAAACATCTTCACCATGTCTTAGTGATACTTCCTCAAGTATTACTAAGAGAGTCTTTCTAAAGTTTGTGGCTCAGACTGAAATTGTTGAACCAAAGCTGCTACAGACAATGGACAAAGGTAAAAAACCCATTGTACCAACAATCCTGAATACCAAGTCAAAGGTTGCAAAATCTAAGACAATGATTCAGAGGCCTGAGACAACTCAGATGAGTAAAAGTCAATGGAGGACAACTCACCTGAAAAACTCTCAGACTCAGGTAATTAAGAAGGCCCCAAGATGTTCAAAGTAGACCAACTCAAATGAGAAGGCCTACAATGAAAAATCAAAGGGATTTCCAGCCTAAGTACAATGAGTACAGAAGACTTGAATCCTACATGCCAAGGACATCAAGTAATCTGAATGCATATCCACAAAGATTCAAGCATGTTGCACATGAATCAAAAGATAGATTTAGGAGATATATTCACAAGAATAAATATAACTCTTCTAAATCATCCAAGATTCACACTAATACTCAATCTCAACCTAAGTCATTTAAGAGGAAGAATGTGTATTTAGATGTTTATGGAAAACAAATTAGCCCTTTTCAAATAATGAAAATAAGGCAAGTTTGGGTTCCAAAAGGTATGTCTAACCCTCTAGGACCCAACTTCCAAAGGGTACCTAAGTCTTGATTTGTAACAGATTCCAGTGGATTCATCAGCAAAGAGAAAAAGTCCTAAAGAACTTACATGGTACTTGGACAGTGGATGTTCAAGGCATATGACTGGAAATAAAGAACTTCTCACTGATTTTGTTGAGCAAGATGGACCACAAGTGACTTTTGGTGATAATTCACAAGGCTCAACCAAAGTTTATGGAACTCTCATAATTGGTACTTTAGTATTTCAAATGTTTCATATGTATATGGTCTGAAACACAATCTATTCTCAATAAGCCAATTCCGTGATAAAGGTTTTAATGTTGAGTTTTCTAGTAACTTATGTTATATTAAGAACAAAACAAATCAACAGTTACTACTAACTGGGTCTAGGAAAGGTAATGATTATCTTGCAGATTGGAGCAAATCTCCTGAAGATATCTGCTTGATTGCAAAAAGTTCTAAAGATCTTAGTTGGTTATGGCACAAAAGGCTAAACCACCTGAACTTCAAGACTTTGAACAAGCTTGCAAGATTATCTTTGGCAGATGGCCTATCAAATGAAGTATTCACAAAAGCACATGTTTGTCAAGCATGTCAAGAAGGAAAGCAAGTCAAAGCATCCTTAAAAAAAAAGGTTGTTATCTCAACTGCAAGAGTACTACAGTTACTTCACATGGATTTATTTGGACCCATTACCCCTGTAAGCATCAGTGGAAAGAAGTATACACTAGTAGTAATGGATGACTTCTCAAGATATATTTGAGTAATATTCTTGCTAAAGAAGAAGGAGACTCTACAGAAGCTGCCAGAGCTTATGAAGAAACTTACAAATGAAAAAGGCTTGAGCATTGTGAAGATCAGATCAGACAGAGGAACAAAATTCATCAACTCATACATAAATAAGTACTGTCAAGCAAATGGAATCACTCATGAGACTTCATCAGCAAGAACACCTCAACAAAATGGAGTTGCTGAGAGAAGAGTTAGAACACTCAAAGAAGCTGGAAGAACCATGATAGCAGAAGCAAAGATTCCAAAGAGATTTTGGGCAGAAGCAATCAATACTGCTTGTCATACCCAAAACAGATCCATGCTAACTAAGGAACAAGGAAAAACCCCTTATGAACTTTTCAAAGGGGGAAAACCAAGAATTTCTTACTTTCATATTTTTGGTTGCACATGTTTCATTCACAATAATGGGAAATAACAATTAAAGACTTTTGATAGCAAAGCTGATGAAGGAATCTTTCTAGGATATTCTTCATCTAGCAAAACTTTTAGAGTTTATAATTGTAGAACTCTTATTGTTGAAGAAACACCTCATGTTATCTTTGATGAGTTCTCTTTCAAGCACAGGACCTCAACCAAACAAGACAAACCCCATGGTGAAACCAACACAAGGGTGACAAGGCTAAGGGATGGTGAAAGAAAATAATCAATCTTCATTGATGTAAACTATCCTGATTTGGACAGCCTCAAGATATCTAACATATCTGAAGTCAATCAAGATGAAGAAAATTCACCTAAAGACAATGCACCTGAGGGAAATTGCAATGTTGAGTTGAATAAACCCACTCAACCTGAGGTAAGTGCTCCCAATGAAGAAGCTGGTAATGCTGAGGGAGTACAAGGATCAAATGATTAAAGGGGGACTCAATCTGAGAATACCAATGTCAATGAGTTGGACAACGCCCCTGATTATCAAACTGATCCAGCATTTAATTTTCCGGAATTCTATGTTGAACTAAATATTGAACCAGATGAGAATAACTCATCTGAAAATGATCAGTCTAGAAGGACATGGCTAGATGCTCATCCTTCAGACCAGATCATTGGTGATCCTTCTAGTGGGATTATCACTAGGAAACAACATGGAGAGAGTGTTTTATTCTGTTGTTTTCTTTCTGAAACAGAACCCACAACCATTGAAGAAGCAATGGAAGACTCCAATTGGATAACAGCTATGCAAGAAGAACTAAATCAGTTCAAGAGGAATGATGTTTGGGAGTTGGTAGACAGACCAACACAACAGGATGTTGTAGGAGCAAAATGGGTTTATAAGAACAAGAATAATGAAAATGATGTTATAGTTAGAAACAAAGTCAGACTAGTTGCCAAAGGTTATAGTCAACATGAAGGAATAGACTATGATGAGACATTTGCCCCAGTAGCAAGATTAGAATCAATTAGGTTGTTCTTAGCATATGCAGCTCATATGAAGTTCAAGGTATATCAAATGGATATTAAAAGTGCATTCCTGAATGGTGTGCTTAAAGAAGAGGTATATGTGGAGCATCCCCCTGGTTTTGAAGAAGGAGATAAAGTGTATAGATTGAAGAAAGCACTTTATGGTCTCAAGCAAGCACCAAGAGCTTAATTGGTATGAGACCTTATCATAATTCCTATTGGATAATGGATTTGTGAAGGGAACAGTTGATAGAACTCTATTTATGATAAGTGAAGGAAATGATATTCTTTTATTACAGATATATGTTGATGATATCATTTTTGGTTCACCTAATAAGGAGATGTGCAAGAAATTCTCAAACCTCATGCAAGGAAAGTTTGAGATGTCAATGATGGGATTGATAAACTTTTTCTTAGAACTACAAGTTAAGCAAACAGAGAAAGGAATCTTCATCAATCAGGCTAAGTATACTAGGGAAATGATCAAGAAATTTGGTTGTGAAAACAGCAAACCAGTTAGGATTCCTATGAATACAAATTGGAAAATAGATCTTGATATTGATGGTGTAGATACCAATCCCACTGAATATAGAGCAATAATAGGTTCTCTATTATATCTAACTGCAAGCAGACCAGATATTACTTTTGTAGTTGGAGTTTGTGTTAGATTTCAGTCCAATCCAAAGAAGAGTCACTTAGAGGCTGCCAAAAGAATGCTTAGGTATTTGAAAGGCACAGTGAATTTGGGATTGTGGTATCCATATGAAGACAACATTGAGTTAACTGGATATTATGATGCAGACTATGGAGGATGTAGGATAGACAGAAAATCAACTACTGGCACTTGTCAATTCTTAGGAAACAAGTTGATTTCATGGTTTTCTAAGAAACAAACTTCTGTAGCCACATCAACCACAGAGGCAGAATACATGGCTGCTGGAAGTTTTTGTGCACAAATCCTATGGCTCAAGCAACATCTAAGGGATTACAAAGTAGTCACAATAGATGTGCCTATCTACTGTGATAATAATAGTGTTATTGCTATTACTCAGAATCTTGTGTTACACACAAGATGTAAACATGTGGATATTAGACATCACTTCATCAGAGATCATGTTGAGAAAAAGGACATCGGAATGGAAAAGATTCATACTGATAAGCAAAAGACTGATATTCTCACAAAACCTATAGCTGAGACAAGGTTCAAAGAACTATCTATGGAACTTGGTTTATTAGATCCTGGAGAGAATGTTTAAAGTATAAGGAAAGACTTTGATCATGCCAGAGATACTAATATTAATCCAAGGGGGAACTTAAAGTGCATCTTAAGATAACTCAGATGAATGACAAGATAGATGTGACCAACTCAAGGTTCATTAAATTACATAATTAATCTATTTTACTGACATTACTTCAAGTGTTTTCATGCAGGAAGATATTGGACAAAGCAAATGATATAATCTCATAATCATTTATGGATGAAATCCATGAACAAATTATTTGACAAATCCAAGGAAGGACATTTGTCAAGTACGAGGGAAAATACGATGGACAACTTAGAAGATGTCAAAGTACATGAGAAACATCAATGGAAGTTGTCAAGGTTTATTCAGTCAAGTTGTCACTTGGCTGCAGATAAGTTTTCTTTTTCATATAAGTTAAACTTTGTTCACCATTATAGTACGCATTTAATGCTCATAATCGAGAAACAAGAGATTTTTTCTAAAAGACGATCAATTGCATGATTTTTTGAAAAAGTGCCTTACTGTTCACTAGACACGACATTTGTGTCCTTTGGTGTAACATAATTGATCTGGACCTTTGATTTTAATCAAATTAATCTCAACCCTACACCTAGCAAGTTTTCAAACGTACAGCTAAGAGGATATAAAAGAGGGACTTAGAAAATTTCACCATTTACGAATTCTAAAATTTTCTGAAAAAGCCCTAAGCTAAAAAATTTCAAGAATCCTCAAGCTCATCTTCAAGCTTTGCTCTAAGCACGAAATCTACTACTTTCACTAAAATGACATTGGAAATGGGTTAGTATTTCTCATTTTCAACATTTGAAAAACATGCATAAACGATCATGCTTACTAGAAACACAACATGCTCTGTTTTTAGTACATATGTCTCTGTTTAAACTCTAACCTTGATTCTGCGTTTATTGTTGTTATTTGAAATATTTATGCTATTTATTGATGAGAGCATCATAAATGTTTAAAAATCTTACAAGATTTTGCATGTATCACAACCGATATTGTGATTAAAAGTTAAATACATTGTTGGATATGGTTTTGTTGATTGCAAACATGTTCAGTGAATGTCCACAATAAATCTTAGATTTGACTGCTAAGATACTGATTGAGTATAGTTTAATCATATGTTTCAGTATTAAAATAGGAAGATTCTGGATTATCTACAATTTCAAAATATGCTTATACTGATACCATGTTTGATTTTATTTTAGTTGACTTCAATCACCCCGATTTGGACATCAACTGGAACTATTTGAGTGAATCAACCATGCTCCATTTTGAGCAGACTGTTTGCTTTGATAATCTGTCAAACAAACACACCAAGAGAGTAGTCACTTGGTTGGAGCAAGCTGGATTGAGAAAATGGCTTGAAGTCATTCCCAAGACATGCCTGGAACTACCAACCACTCAATTCATAGGCACCTTGACTCAGAAAAATTCTGGATCTGGATACATCATGACTCATGAGCCAGACACAACCACGAGGATAGCTCAGAAATTTGAATTCACTGAAGAAGACTTTGATGACCTATTTGGCTTGAATGATGCTGGAGAGGACCCTGAAGAATACATGAGACACCAAGAGCAAGAAGTTGCAAACCACTGGATGGATAAGCCGATACTTATCAAATTTGGACTACACAAAAGAGTTCTAAAGAAGGACTATCAACTTCTACTGGATGTGGTTACAAAAGTTGTCATGTGCACCACAAGAAGCTATGATTAGATCAGCAGATCAAAAGTAAGGTTGATGAAAGCAATCATTGATGGAGGAAAGAAACCAATGAACTGGAAAGGCTACTTTATGAGGAAACTAGCAGAGGAGAAAGCAAAATTCAAGATTGTTGATGTAAGGAAGGTGGTTATAGAAAAGAAACTTGCTTTTTGCACTAAGATTGTTGCATATCTGTACAAGAAAGGACCAGAGGATATACTTGAAGATGGAGTCAAGTTTAACACTACCAAAATTCTATTCAGGAAGCTATCTGTAAGAACCCAGAAGAGATTGGGTTTGGAGATCAAATCACCCTAGACTTCAACCAGCAAACAAGTCAAATCTGCCAAGCAAAAGAGTGTAGAAGCAACACAGATGGTGATAAGCATTCTGGAAAAAGCTAAGAAGGAAGGAAATGGAAAGGAGGTTGAGCAATCATCAAAATCTAAGAAGAAGAAGGTTATGTCAAGCCCTAGTTCAAGTGAAGAAGAAACAGCAGAGGAGTATGATGATACCTCTGAAGAAGAGGAAATGGATGTTGATGAACAAGCTGAACTGGAAGGTTCAGAAGATGATGATGAAGGTGATAATGCAGGAGAGATGTCACCAAGAGAGCTGTATTTGAATGATCCAGAACCACCAACCCACCCCTCAAAAATTATTGAAACCACCCCACACTTGAATGATCCAACCATTCTGAAAATCACCTACAACTCTGATACCCCCATACCTATTTCTTTTGAAGAAACTTCATCCCAACCCTCACCCAAGTCAGATAAAGCCAAGATTACACATATGAGATGTCATTGAGAGATGAATTCAAACTCTTCTTAGACCAGTTTTACCCCCAACTTACCAAATACCCAGACTTAAGATCCACCTTTTTATGATCTTAGGTTGATTGTTGACATAAGGAAAAAGTTTATGTATGACATTGGGAAGGTCATTGAGTCCAAGGGACTTGACTGGTGGGAGAATGGGGAATCAAGGTTGACAGAGTTTTCTGAGGTGGAATCTACCTTTGAGTTAACAAATGGGAAGTTGTTTGCCAATTTGGCAAATATAAAAATTCAGAAGGAAGCCATTCAATCAATCATTTCTGGAATTGATTTGAATATTGATAATAAAATGGAGGAGGATGAACAGGAGGAAGAAGACATGTCCAAGAAGATTGAGGACAAGACAGAAGAGATGTCCAAAAGTGTTGAGAACAAAGGAGAAGAAAGAAAAAAGAATGATATTGTCAATATGGAGGAGGATGACAATGAAGAAAATAATGTTGTTGAAAAGGACTTCTTTGATGGAGTGGAGACTGTCATTGAAGAGATAAAGAATGGTGATTCAAGTGAAGGTGAGAAGATTGATGAAATTGACCAAAGTCAATTGATTGAAACTACTGAAGAAGATACCCTGCCAGCTGTTCAAACTACTGTTGAGAGTACTGAATCCATGGAGATTGTTATGATGGATGATACTCCAACTGACAAAATTGTTGAACAATCTATCATCCATGATGCTAAGTTAGTTGAACCAACTCCTACTGAAGTCATTGAAGCTGAGGCCAAGAAAGATGAAGTTGAGGCCAATACTGCTGTGGAAGATGCTGTGAAACCTGAGGAACAAGGTGTTATGGACAAGCCCTTGGAAAATGAGGCAATAGCTGCAGCACCATCAACCTCGATGGAGTTCCCAATTCACCTTGATGCATTGCCACTGGCTGAAGTTTGCATAATTGATGAAGAAGAAAGAAAGTTGAAAGTTGTGCAAGAGGAGTTCAATTCTCAGATTGATGATGCTGAGAAAAAAAGATTGGAGAATGTGGTAGGACTATGCCAGAACATGGGAAAATATGTCAAAGACAGATTGGATGAGACAATCATCCCCACTAATGAAGCCCATCACAAGTTATTGCTCAATTTGAATTCTAAAGCAAAGAGAATGACAAGGAGGATGGAGAATTTGGAGGAAATTGTTGATAACAACTCCCTGGAGCTGTGTATCAAAGTTGAAAGTTTGGAAGAAAAAATGAACTCTACATCCACTAAGCTGGAAGCAGTGGAGAAAAGCTTCGTATCTTTTGACAAGAAGATATAAGTTGTTGGAAAAGATGCGAAGGACTCAACCATCAAGCTTGGTGAGTCATCCCAGATCATGTCAGATGCAGTTACCACATATTTCCACACGGAAAAAGATTTGATATAGAAGGAAAGAGAAGAAATTCTGAAGATCAAAGATGAAGTTGCCAAGGAGAAGGAAGAAATCTCTCAGATGCTGTCAAAGGATATTGACAAAATCACTCAGTCAATGGGAAGTCAAAGATATCAATTGATAAGGGAGACTGTAAAAAGTTCATTAGATGTTGCTTCTGGTCTTTTCAAAGCCAACTTGGAGGAAGTGATAAGAGTGATGAGAAACCAAGTTGATCAAGATGTGAAGAAGCAAGTGGATGAATCTGTAGTTCCACTATTTCTGTCTTTCTGCTAAGCCATATTGATCCCATTTATGCTCAGGTGAAGAGGATGGACACCTATCAGCAAGAACTATAACTTACAATGGCTAAGATTGTTGCCAACCCTGCTGACCCCATTTATGTTGAGGCATTTGATGATGACAAAAAGAGGGAAGGTAAGAGTAAGGGGGAAGGTAGTAAAGGCACTGGCAAGGGGAAAAATTTGTTGGAAATTATTGATGTTACTGAAGAAGAGGATTGCCCCAAAACCAGAAGTGGAAAGTTAAGAAAACCAACTCAAACCCAGAAAAGGAAGAAGCTTGCAGAATTATCAGACTATGAAAAGAGCAAGAAATATAAATCCAGTAAACCTGATGATGAGGAAGAAATGGAAGATATGGATACCTCGACCTTAGTAAGAAGGGAGGAGAAATTTCCGGTTAGAAGAGTCTTTCCTGAAATTGCTGCTGCTGCACCTGTGAAAAATAAAGTTCATGGTTTTGAAGAAGTTGCAAATATCTTTGCTGAAGGAGCTGGTCAGGATGCAGAGACTAGAAGAGGTATAAGGAAGCTGGTGATTGAAGAAAGGACTAAAATGTTCAAAGATGTTGAAGAGTGCAGACTGAAAAGGCACAAAGACTTTCTTCTAGGAAATTCAAAATCTTACAAAAGTTCATATGCCTTGATGATGGAGAACAGGGCAAAAAAGAAGCTTGTAACTCTGAAAAGATTCCCTCACACTGACAAATGGGTTCCTGCTAAACTCAATGATGCTTGGGAAGAAGCAAAAAGAGTATGGGATCATCTCTTTTATGTTGTCAAAAGATGGGGAGACTTTAAAGACATTGATGGTCTGTATGAAGGTTTCATGATGGAAAACTATTCAGATATGTATCCCAAGATACTAGGAGCTGCTGAGAAAGATAATGTGATTGTCAAAGCTCCTGGACAGATCTTTTGGACTCCACCAATGAAGCATGATGGCAGTGGAATTGATAGGAAAGCCATCACAGATGAATTTGTGCAACTTGTCAAAGATGAAGACCTGATTGGAAAGAATGAAGAAGTTATGGCCTTGAAGAACAGGCACTTTGCATCCTATGGACTGACCTCGTTGTTTAAAGAACTTCCAACCTTTCTAAAGAATAAGTCAGATGCAAGCAAGTGATGAAGCTGCTGAAGGTCAAATCAAGAATTGAAAAACTTCTATAAACTTTTTATCAGCTTTATTTTCAATATTTTGAACAATTGTTGCTCCTTAAGAGCTGGAATTTACAACCTCCTGCTCTTATTCCGTGATATCCTGCTTGGATGATGATTATCTATTTTATGCACTGGACAACAATTTTTGAGTCTTTCTACTTGTGCTATTTTTGTCTAACACAAGGCTCTAGCTAAAATTTCAAATGATTATGTGCTTAGCTTAAGTTTTATAGAATTCAGAAAACTTAGCCCTTTTAGGTTAATAATCTGAATATATTCTGTAATAAGTATAGAAAATACAAGCTAGTTGTCCTTTTGTTTTGTCAAATCTACTGAAAAAAAAATCCTTATGGATCTTTTGAAGTAAGTAGGTTTTGGCATCATCAAAAAGGGGAAATTATTGGGATATGGTTTGATTTAATAAAGAAAATTTAATTTTGATTAGATACCAAAACCCTACGTAAAACCCCAAGTATGATGATCTACCGAGTCTAGATTTTCAGGATAGATGAGCTCATACATGTTAGGGAGCTTAAATTTTTAGATAGATAGATTGTTCTTAAATCTATGACAAATGACCTGAAAGCACAAAGAGTATGAAGACAAGAAGTTGATGTGTTATGAACAAGTGACAAGTATTAAGGATTCATGAAAACAAGTACGCTGAAGAACAATAAGTCAAGTATCATGAATTTGGATATTCATATACTTTGTGTTGATGTTGTACCTGTGATGCTTATTTTGACCCAACACTCTTGGCAACTCTGTTTGTCGAGTGTTGTACAAAATGTTCCATCACGTTGGTCAACATCATAATTCGCCCTTTCTTCTAACACTAACTCCGATTTTAGATGTTGTTCTTAATATCCTTGTATGCAGGATTGAAGACGTGGAAGTTACCAGGTCAAGCGGTTTCATAAATACAAGGAGTGAGAAGTTAAGAGCATGCATTGTGGTTCCTACTTTTAAGGAGTTTGTGGAGGAGGTTATAGATCATGTAAAAACTGATCTATGAAGGTTGCATGTAGTTGAAAACGTTGCAAATTAATAGAGGACTAATGCAACAGTATGATATGTTGGGAATAAAATGATTTTGATTTAGATACCAAAACCCCTAATTGATGATGTTCACATTAGTTGAGATATGCTCAAGTATAGATCAGATAAGTTGTCTCAGGACACTTGAGTATGTAAGATTGCTTAAGTCATAATCTTAGAAATGTTGTGAGATTTAGAGTTCAGGATAGTTGTCCAAAGCTGGAATGTTAGGCAGCTTGATAAGTGTTAAGTACTTAGGTCAAACTTGCTGAATTTACAGGACAAGCTGACTGAGTGGACACATGGCTGAATAGATCAAGAGTGTTAAGGCAATGCTCATAAATGCAAATGATCAGATCAATTGAAGTGCAAATGATTAAGAGCATTGAATGCTAGGCTCAATGAAGACACACTTATTGAAGCATTTATTACCATCAAGCCTGAACTAAGCATTGAAGACTTTGAAGCATTAAAGATTGAAGCATTGAATGAATGTTGGAACATTCTAACTTGCAGCAGGAATGTTCAGGGGAGTTGTCCCATCTGACCGTTGGTTGAGTGTAGAGTCTGCCACAAATCAACCTTGGGAAATGTGCATATTTAGAACCTGACACAAGTCATTTCAGCCGCATTTTTCAGAAGTCAACACATTCATTCAAGTAACCATTGAAGAAGTTATTACACAGTGGATAAAAGGATGCCAAGCTTCATAACCGTTTCAATGGTGCTGCAAATAGACAAGTTTGAATTGCTATCCCTCCAACGGTTAGTTGTTCAAATTTGCCTATAAATACAGAAGTGATCAAAGGATTCAATCATCCAACTACTTGCTATCAAACTATCATCAAGCAAATCAAAGGAAACCAAAGTTGTTCTTTAGAATCCCAAGTTTCCTAATCACTTCAAATAGCTAAGCCAATCTTTGTAATATCCAAAGCTTAGCATTGAGATATCCTAAGCCTTTACACTGTTCTTATTGTAAAGGATATCTCTACTAGTTGGAACCAAACCTCAAACCCTTACCTCATTGAGTGAAGTAGTGTTTGTTGTAGAAGTGAGAGTTAAGGATTGTTATTGTGAAACACAGTCTTAACTCAGAGAAATTGAGCATTAGGACTCAGATTATCCTAGGGATCAAAACACTAAGATAGTGTTGTTGATCAGTGCACCTTGGCACTATAAAACAAGCTAATTCCATTGTTAAGGAATTATCCTGTTCAATCAGGGAAAGTGGATGTAGGAGCTTGAGTCTATGAACCACTATAAATTGTGTGCCATTTACTTACTACATTCATTATAGCAATTGCACTCAATCATATTTCAAAGAGCTATTCTCAGTAAGTTAAGAAAAACTGTTTTGGACAAAGTCCCTGATCATCTGTTTTTCAGAAATTAACTTGGAGTAATATTTTAAGTTAAAGGCCAACCACATTCCGCACTTAGCAACTCCTTTAGATATTTAGCCAACTGATCACTTAATAGTAATCAGTAGGACAAGTATCTATTGAAGTTCACACTCAGGCTTGTTGTGAGACAACCTTCCTGATAAGACCAAACTGTTTGAAAAGAAAAAGAATTGCATACACAAGTGCATTCCCCCCCCCCCCATACACTTGTGTCATACTCCACCAAGGACCAACATGATAGATTGTTGTAGACCCAATCAACATATGTATCATACTTATTTCGTCTAGGAGATTATATGTATAGACCTAAAAGGGAGGTAGTTTCATATAGTCAATTGGATTTAACAAACCTTTATAAAAGGTTGTTGCTGATGTTGTACCGGTGATGTGCATAATGTTCCATCACTTTGGTCAACATCATAATTCACACTAACTCCGAATTTTCTATGTTGTGTGTAATGTTCCTTGTAGGCAGTTAGAAGACGTGGAACGTGTCCAGGTCATGCAGATTGCCTTTGGGGTGAGAAAACTACCACTACATGGAAGTTAAGAGGTTTCCTTAATTATAGGAGTTGGTGGGAAGTTCTCTTGATCATGCGTGTATGGTTGAGAGAGGTTGAAGGCTGATGAAGATTTATCTCCTATAAATAGAGGCAGCTTCAACACAAATACTTGAGAAGAAAGGAAGACACAATACATTACGAGACTATCGAAAGCGTGGCGCTTCTAGTCTTTTGGAAAATCTGTGTTTTCTTCTCCGTTGTAGATCATGTAAAAGACGATCTGCAACTCAAATATTCGAGAGAAGAAAAGTTATCTCATACTAAAGCTATCGAGTGCATTCGTGTATTTAGTTTTAGGAAAATTATTGTTTCCTCTCTCTTCGTGTGATAGATTAGTTGTAAACTCTATCAAGTAATCTAGCACATTAGTTTTGAATCTAGAAGGTTTATGTATAGACCGACTTGAGGAGTTGTTCCATAAAAGTTATTCTAGATTCGTAAGGTTGTCAATACCGTATAATTGGCTTTGCCGTACCTCGAAGAGGTTTTTGGCTTCGTTTTACTAATTATATTTTAGTGAAACAGTATAGACTTATTTATAGTCTATACAAAATTTTGAATATTCTGTTGTTTCGTGCTTTTTAATTTCCGCTGCTTAAATGTTGTCTGGATAGTGCCAACACAACAGACAACACCTCTGATTTCGCACGCACACACACTTTCAGTTGGTATCAGAGCCAACTACTTGATACACTAAGTAGAGATCTTGCTTAAAGTGTGTATATTGAAATGGAATATTCGCGTTCTCCTGCACTTAGACCTTATATTGTGTACATCAAATATCTTGATGAACGAGCGTGGAGGAGTATACTGGCTGACTGGATTCAACCACGGACTGAAGCTGATAATGATCCAGAATCTTCTGCTTCTGATGTTGCATCAGATGTGCCAACATCTGCTACACCATTTGCCAGGTATCCATTATTTTCGATTACCAGTCTGAACTGTTTTAATGAATTTATTTATGATGAGACAGGTACATCGAGGGAAAGTCACAACTGTGATTTGTCAAAGCTGGATAATGTCTTAATGACTGGTAACATAAAAAGAACAGGTATTGGTTACAATGATATGTCTTTTAAACCTTCTTATGATAAAAAACCTATTGTGTTTGTTAAGACAAAAGTAAAATATGGTTATAATATTTCTGCTAAAACACAAATCTCTCTTGGTAAGGTTGAAAAAGATTTTACATGCTATTACTGTTTTGAAAAATGTCATAAACGTCCATATTGCTTAAAACTGAAAAGAGATATGAATTCTTTTGAAAAGTTGCCTGAAATGACATATCATTCCAAACAACATTTACAGAAAACCAAATGCGTTTCAAAATCTGGTATGTTATGTAATGTTGTTCATAGGTCATTGAAAGCATGTGTTCTTGTTTTATGGTACTTTGATAGTGGTTGTTCTAGACACATGACAGGTCAACTTGAATTCTTATCTGATTATAAATCATATGATGGTGGAAATGTTACTTATGGAGGTGGTTCTAAAGGTAGGATCATTGGTAAAGGAACACTCAATATTTCTGGTTTTCCAAAGTTATCAAATGTTTTACAAGTTGAAGGATTACTCACAGATTTGATTAGTATTATACAATTATGTGATGATGATCTACTTGTTAAGTTTGATAAATATTCTTGCTATGTTCTGGATAGAATTTTTGAGTCAAAAAGTGATAAAGGATTCTTTTTAGGCTATTCTAGAAATAGTAAAGCCTATAGAATTTATAATTTGAGAACATGTACTGTGCAAGAATGTGTAAATGTGGTATTTGATGATGATGCTAGTTTTACAGGTCAAATTGAAGATGATATCTCTGATCTTGTTGAAATTTCAAAGCGTTCTGAGAATTCTGATCGAACTCAAACTGTTGCTTCAGATGAGGCCACATCTGAGCAAACATCCTCTGAAAAATCAGAATTATCAGAAAATCTGTATGATTCTCAGAGAACTCCATCTACCAGAATTTTGAAAGATCATCCATCAAACCAAATCATTGGAGAACTGAATACTGGAGTACAAACTAGAAGAAGACTAGGTATGAACACAGAAGATGTGGTAAGGCATATATGCATGTCATCCATATGCAACAAGGTAAACCATGTGTGTTATCATTCCTTGATTGAGCCTGAAAATATAATAGAAGCTTTGAATGATGAAAACAAGATATTTTGTGATTATACTAGTGCTATTAATATATCTAAGAATCATGTGCAATATTCTTTGACAAAACATATAAGTATTAGACCTCATTTTATTAGAGATCTTGTTGAGAAGGAGATTGTGAAGTTGGAATACATATATACTGAGAAACAACTTGCTGATATTTATGCAAAAGCCCTTGATGATAAGAGGTTTTCATCCCTTCGAAAATCTCTTGAATTATGCACTATCTGAAAAATTCTGACTAAATGTTGTATCAAATGTGGAAACATTTGAGACAACATATGGAATGGTCTATTAAATTTATCTGGATATTTTTCTGTGTTAGAATTTAGATAATTCTTCTGTGTAAATGTTGTTTGAGCCTGGAAAATTTGTTGCAAAAATTTCTGTTCTGGACATACATCTCTTAAATGCAAAAAAGGATCACAGTTCAGATGCTTAAAAATCACTGAGTAATTATGGGACACGGAGCTCGCTACTACGATGTTCTCTTTTCAAAAGGTTATTAAAAAATTGCATCAAATTATTCATATATCCATTGAGTAACTATGGGGGAGAAAATTTCATTTTACGTCCTGTAACTTAGGCCTAATCCAATTTATATCCTTTATGTTTTTACTTTTTCAATTTCCGTCCTTTTTGGTCCAATTTATGTCCTTTCCGCCGGAAAATTTTAAAACTCACCGGAATGTGAGGAATAAATTGGGATTCCGGCCAAATAGTCCAATTTACGTCCTTTAAGTTTGAAAATTAAAATTTAATAATTAAATTTTTCTAAAAATTCCATTAAAGATTTAAAAAATCTAAAATATCATTAAAAATTCAAAAATCTCCTTAAAATTAAAAAATATAAAATATGTAAATAAAATTCAAAATATATCAATAAAATTTCGAAAAATATCATTACAAATTATAAAATGCGTAAAACAAAAAAAAAAAATTCTAAAATTTTGAAAATACAAAAAATAAAAAATTCTACCATTCAAAGAATGGAAAATGTGTAATTTAAAAAATTAAGAAATTCAAA
This sequence comes from Galeopsis tetrahit, assembly GCA_963675135.1. NCBI lineage: Eukaryota > Viridiplantae > Streptophyta > Magnoliopsida > Lamiales > Lamiaceae > Galeopsis > Galeopsis tetrahit. The sequence continues at coordinate 48,534,095 of OY776128.1, read as the reverse complement.
ATCTCATTAAAAAATTTAAAAACTAAAAAAATCTAATTAATTTATTAAAAATGTGTAGATGAAAAATTACTAATTCTGAAAATCTAATAAGAATAATAAAAATTATTAAAATTTCATTAAAAATCAAACTTGATTCATACTCGTCTGTCATTAAAGTTTTGCTCGAACTCCTAAATTTTTTGGGTCCCACGAGATTTTCCAACTCACCGTCGAGGTTGAGTGGAAGTTCCACACCTTGATCGATTTTGGAACCGTTCCAAATTCATTTTCACGATATTTTAAAAATTGTGGAATTTTTTATTTTAAACATTTTTAAAATTTTAATTTAAAGATTTTTTTTATTTTTATGAGCTTTTAGAAAAAAAATTAAATTTACACATTTTCAGATTTTTTGAATGGTAGAAATTATAGATTTTTTATTTTTATGAGTTTTTAGAAGAAAAAAAAAATAAATTTACACATTTTCAGATTTTTTGAATTGTAGAATTTATAAAAATTTTTAGATTTTTTATATTTATTTTACACCATTTATAAGTTTTTAATGAGATTTTTTAATTTTTAATGATATTTTCATAATTTTTTAATTATTAATTTATAATTTTTAAACATAAAGGATGTAAATTGGACTATTTGACCGGATTTTCAATTTTCCGGTGGAAATGACGTAAATTGGACCGAAAAGGATGTAAATTGGACACCTTAGGACGTAAATTGAAAATGTGAAAACTTAAAGGATATATTCTGGATTAGGTCTAAGTTACAGGACGTAAAATGAAATTTTCTCAACTATGGGGCACGGAGTTCGCTACTACGATGCACTCTTTTCAAAAGATGGATCAATGTGAAATTGTGAAATTAAAAAAAAAATGTGCAACACAAATGAAGTAAATTCATGTAAAAACAGTGTTGAGATGTATGTGGGCCAACATTATGAGCGACATTGAAAATGACTCGAATTTCAGTTACCTTTATGAATTATTTATTTTCTGAATATTAGATTAATTTTTCAGAATTATTAAATTGGATATTTCCAGGTCATTATTTTTATATTTATTGCATTTTTAGTATTTTATTTAATTTGGGCTGTTTTTAATTCCTTGTTTCTCTCCCACCAATTTCACACGATCACTTACATGGGAGAAGTTATTCATTTCACTTCCTATTTTTTTGAATTACTCCCATTTTGTGTACAACTTCCAATTGATCTTCTCTACTTAAGTTCTTTTAATAAATTTAAATGTCTAAATATTTATAGTGTTATTATATTCTATAACTTATGCACTGATTTTGAAGATATTATATGTAGTGGTATTTCACAAATTATTGATTTCTCATCACTGCATTTAAATTCAAAAGTGTTTAAATTTTCCAAACTTTGAATTGTTCATTTAATTCGAATCTAGTTTACAGGTATTTAAAGGATGGAAAACACTTCACCATTCGATCAAAGCTCAAATTCTCAAGCCTCTTCTTCTTCAGAAAATCGAAACTGTTTGAACTTACTTGCTTCAATGGCGATTTCCATACGTGTTTCAGAAAATGTTGAAACAATGACACTGGGATCATCATATCTTATGGTCAGTTCAATACAAGTACCTATTCCAAAATCCGAAACCTCCACTGAAATTTCTCAAACATCTACACCCTTGACGTTTCAAACCATTAGACATTCATTTTGAAATGCAAAGCATTCACCCTCCTACTGAAACTATGAACCTGAATCCACTCAAAACCCTACTGCTACTCAAAGTCTTCTGACTCTTCTTACAACAATGGCGATTTCACTGAATGTTTCTGAGAATGATGGAACAATCATGCCAGCATTACCGCAGTTCATGATCTTTTGGTCTATATGTTTCTCCTTTCCACACCAACAGGGGGAGAAGCTGCATAAGATGTTGCACCTAATGCAAATTGTTGTAGATGAGAATTACCCTACTTGTTGAAAAGGGGAGTTTTACATCTATGGGGGAGTTTTGGAAAGATCATTTTGAGGGGGAGTTGTTTTAGAGGGTTCAAATTCACTTCGATTTAACATTACATTCTATTCTTGTTGTCTATTCTACACTTGAATTGATAGTTTGATATCTCTTAGTTTAGACGATTGCTTTTTAGTATAACATCTCTACTTTATTTGTTATCTACTATTGCATCAGGTTTGTTGTTGTCGAAAGTCCAAATTGGGGGAGATTGTTGATGTCGTGTCAATGTTGTGAAGAATGTCACAACATATTTGACAACATCATTAATAATTCGTCCTTTCTTTCGCAATCAACACTGATGGTGACAGTCAAGAAACAGAAGTTGTACAAGAAAGTGATAAGGCAGTAGTTGAAGATGCACAAGATGTTGATGTCATTAAGACCGTGCATGGAGATTTATGAAAGCATACAAACTAGATAAGCTAAAAGTATGGGGGTTTGTGCAGATCCATGAAGATGCAGCTGAAGTGTTATTCAGCTCAATCCTCTCCTTTACTTATTTACATAACTTTTCTTTATTTGTTTGTAATGCTTGTAGGATTTTTATTTCTGTTATTTCTTTATTATTTTAGGATTTCATTTTGTTATTTATTTATGTTTTTAATCTAAACACATTGTTTGTAGTGTTTAGAGAAAGACTCGTTACTTACATTTGGCGATTACGGTTTATATCATTTACTTGATGTAAACTTTGTATATTTCTACTTTGAATATTTATGTAAGTTAAAACATCAGAATTGTTGTAGTAGAAAGGCCAAATTGGGGGAGATTATTGATGTTGTATCTGTGATGCTTATTTTGACCTAACACTCTTGGCAACTCTGTTTGTCGAGTGTTGTACAAAATGTTCCATCACGTTGGTCAACATCATAATTCGCCCTTTCTTCTAACATTAACTCCGATTTTAGATGTTGTTCTTAATATCCTTGTATGCAGGATTGAAGACGTGGAAGTTACCAGGTCAGGCGGTTTCATAAATACAAGGAGTGAGAAGTTAAGAGCATGCATTGTGGTTCCTACTTTTAAGGAGTTTGTGGAGGAGGTTATAGATCATGTAAAAACTGATCTATGAAGGTTGCATGTAGTTGAAAACGTTGCAAATTAATAGAGGACTAATGCAACAGTATGATAGATTGTTGTAGACCCAATCAACATATGTATCATACTTATTTCGTCTAGGAGATTATATGTATAGACCTAAAAGGGAGGTAGTTTCATATAGTCAATTGGATTTAACAAACCTTTATAAAAGGTTGTTGCTGATGTTGTACCGGTGATGTGCATAATGTTCCATCACTTTGGTCAACATCATAATTCACACTAACTCCGAATTTTCTATGTTGTGTGTAATGTTCCTTGTAGCCAGTTAGAAGACGTGGAACGTGTCCAGGTCATGCAGATTGCCTTTGGAGTGAGAAAACTACCACTACATGGAAGTTAAGAGGTTTCCTTAATTATAGGAGTTGGTGGGAAGTTCTCTTGATCATGCGTGTATGGTTGAGAGAGGTTGAAGGCTGATGAAGATTTATCTCCTATAAATAGAGGCAGCTTCAACACAAATACTTGAGAAGAAAAGAAGACACAATACATTACGAGACTATCGAAAGCGTGGCGCTTCTAGTCTTTTGGAAAATCTGTGTTTTCTTCTCCGTTGTAGATCATGTAAAAGACGATCTGCAACTCAAATATTCAAGAGAAGAAAAGCTATCTCATACTAAAGCTATCGAGTGCATTCGTGTATTTAATTTTAGGAAAATTATTGTTTCCTCTCTCTTCGTGTGATAGATTAGTTGTAAACTCTATCAAGTAATCTAGCACATTAGTTTTGAATCTAGAAGGTTTATGTATAGACCGAATTGAGGAGTTGTTCCATAAAAGTTATTCTAGATTCGTAAGGTTGTCAATACCGTATAATTGGCTTTGCCGTACCTCGAAGAGGTTTTTGGCTTCGTTTTACTAATTATATTTTAGTGAAACAGTATAGACTTATTTATAGTCTATACAAAATTTTGAATATTCTGTTGTTTCGTGCTTTTTAATTTCCGCTGCTTAAATGTTGTCTGGATAGTGCCAACACAACAGACAACACCTCTGATTTCGCACGCACACACACTTTCACTTTAGATTTTGCATACTTATGGTCCAAGACGATGGATGACAAGGCATTTACCCAGTACGAGGCCGTTAGTTGGAAGGACAGAATTATTTCAAAATAGCCATTGATTTATTGCCACCTGTCACTGCGCGTAACAAATTCTGAGAATGGAATGCAAAAATCAGAATGGACGTGAATGCATGTACTATTTGCATGCAGGCCCTTGAACAATTTAAAAGTTCAAATTTATGGATAAGCTTGCTATCTCCACCAACGGATAGTTTGCCTCTTCTATAAATAAGTCATATCTTAAAACATTTCAAGATTACGGGACATACAAGCCATACACATTCTAGCAATATTTTAGCATTCAAATGTATTCAAAACACTCAAGAGATTAAAGTTTTTAAGCATATTTTGTTTGGGAGTGTTATCTTTATTCCCCACTAGGCAAGCTCATAGATTATTATCCTAAGCCTAGAAAGTGATATACTAGCATTTACATTCGTTCTTAAATTGTAAAGGATATCACACTAAGTTGGTACAAGAACAAAACCCTACTTTCACCTTGAGAGATAGATTGAGAGTATTGTTGAGTTCGTAGAAGTTTGAGGGTATTGCAACGAGAGAATGTTGTAAGAAATCAAGAGAAGGGAAGAAGAAGAAGAAGTAGAGTGCATCTTGGCACTGTAAAAACAAGTTAATTCCAAGAGATTATGGAATTATCCTATTAAGTTAGGAGAGTGGACGTAGGATCAGTTTGTCTCTGAACCACTATACGTCTTGTGTTCTTATTTACTGCATTTACTGTATTGCTTAAGTTTTAAGTAACAACTACTCCCTCCGTCCCACAAAGATAGCCACATTTGACTTTGCACACAGATTAAGAAAAATCAATAAATGCAGTCAAATTGAGCTAATGTGCCAAGTTTGCCCTTAAAATATAATACTCCAAAATCTGCTAAGCATTAATTACTCATATAAATTAGGGGTAAAATTGGCAATAAAGCCTTTAATGCTAAAGTAAAAGAGGAAATGTGGCTATAATTTGGGACATCCAAAAAAGGAATATGTGGCTATCTTTGTGGGACGGAGGGAGTATTACTTACTGCTTATTTATTTGCTAAGTATCTAAGTGCATATTGCTTAAGGAGTATAATAGGGCTTATCATTAATTCCGCATACAAGTTGCATACTGTTAAGATCTATTAGAATATTTCATTAAGTATTTTTCATAGGACTTGACATCTGTACAACTTATAACTTGACTCTTTGTGTTGATATTTGTAAAAAGTTTTTGTAAAATACATACACGTGTATTCCTCCCCCTCCATACACGTGTCACCCTCCTTTTGGACCAATACATGTTATTGAGTCTCTTATATACACAAATTCTAGAGACGGCGTGGTGCAACCTAGCTACTAGGTAATTAGATTATCATTAATTATCTTCATAGTGCTGTCATTTTATCTATCTTCATAGCATATGTGTTACTTAAGTAGAACTTCATATAATTAATTATATTGAAATTAAATTTGTAGATACTATAAATAGATTGACTCTTAGGCCTTTACAAGTTTTGGACCAACCTATTCGGTGTGAGAAAGAACCAGAGTTAAATAACAAAAATAACAAAAACTTGCATAACTCTTGCTGAAAATTAATATGCAAGAATGAATTTACCACCTATCTACAAGTTCGAACTTTTAGATGAGACTGAATGCTTTCATGATATCAGAGTCTTAAGGCTCGGGCCCACACGTCCTGGGTTCGATTCTTGTTGAAAGCAACTCCACCGACTATTTAAATTGTCCACTCAATTTTTAGATGAGACGAAATCATTTAGGTTTTAACCTTTTCAATTTACGTCTTAGGTTGTCCAAATTAAATCTGCTTAAAATTAAAAAATCTATAAATTAAAATTTCATAGAAATAAAAATTAAAAATACTAAAAACTTGAAAAGAATGTTTAAATTAAATTAATCAATATTAAATTTAAAAAAACAAAACTAAGTGTGGTAACTGCACTTAAGAAGGACGCGTGACCAATTCTTTGGGCCACAGGGGGAAATTTTAAGAGAAGTTTAAGAGCATTGGAAGAAGTACACTATTTAAAGAAAGGTATCTACTTTGCACCTAGGACAAAGACTGCAATTACCCACCCACTAGCGAAGTTGAAAAAATTTTGTCTCCAAAACGTGTGCACGAGGCTTTGATACTATAAAAAAAAATTATATCTAATCTAAGGGGATGTTTTGGTTTTAAAAATCAGGTTTTGGATTTCAAGATCCAAAATCCGTTTTACTTCGGGATTTAAAAATCGGTTTTCAAAATCCACTCAAAACCATCTCTATCAAACTTATTGATTTGACATAAAATTATATCTATATAATATTACTTCAATTATTATATTCTTTCTCAACAATAATATAATAATACTATAATAATATAATAATACAATAATATAATACATTTAATCATTACACAATCAACTAATCATTATAATTTCACCAAATAATAATATAATAATATCATCTCATTCAATCTTACAACTTGATTTGACATAAAGTTAAATCCTCCACTATTCCAAAACTCAAAAGAAACTCTCATATTCATCGGGATTTCAAAAACCAGGATTTCAAAAATCTGATTTTTAAAACCACCCAAATCCCAAAGTAAACACCCCCTAAAAGTTTGAACTTGTAAAGATGTGGAGAATTAATTTATTTATATTAAATATTTAAAAGAAATCAATACAACAAAACACGTTGTTTAGCGATTGAGTGGTCGCCAAAAAGTTGGTCGCACATATTTATGACAATTTTTTAAAAAAACCGTCGCAATTTACTCCGGCTTATTTTTGTCGCTAATTTACGACAGTCGTGTTCGTCACAAATTGGTCATGACCCATGACCCGATAGGTTAAAATGTTGTCACTAATTAGCGACGGAATTACAGTGGTCGCAAATTGCGAGAAATTGTTTTGTCGCAAATATTCTTTATTTATTTAATATCTTGAAATTTTAAAAGGAGAAAAGTACTCGGCAAAAACATCAGTTATGGATTATGCGGTCAAGCTGAGGAAAAATTTACCAATAACATAGCATTGTAGCAAACTACGAGTGCACGGACCGCGGACTAAACTGGCTAGAGCTTTAACTGGTTCATTCTTAATCGTTCTTATATTAGTTGGGACCTAACCCTAACCGGTTCATTATAATAAACCAATTATATATAAAATAATTATAATTTACCAATAACATTGTAGCAAACTACAAGTGCAGAAATATATGAGTTACATATTTAAGTTTAGAAAAAAAATTAAATAAGTATAAAAAATAATGGCTTTTAATTAAAAGAGAACCTAGGCAAATAGAATAATGACATAATTATTTGGTAAGGGTGTGCCAATGGGCGGCTCAGCTAAATGGGTTGTGAGTATTGTGTTTTGTATTGGGCCCATTTTATTTTTTTTAATTAATGGGACCATTATGGGCCTAATCAAATGACTAAAATTTAATGGCCACGGTTATACACACAGATTTTATGAGGACACCCACTCGTTCACTACCCCGTATGATGTGTACACATGCCGTAAAAGATCTAAAATACCTTTCTTCTAAATCCTAATTTTGTTTGTTAGCCTCCCTCTTCATTTTCACGTTGCACCCACCATTCTCCTCTAACCAAAAAACGTCGTCGCCGCCCTCCTCCCAAGTGACGCGGTCATAGATGTTGAAGAAGAAGGTGGTCGCCTTCGCCCCTCCTACCTAGTACGTACGTGTGAAACACACGCGTGGGGTTGGATTCTTCTTCACCTTCGTCTCCGCTCACGCATCTCTTTGTCTCTCCTTCTTCTATTTAAGAGCACTCTAAATTATAATCACAATCACAAACCCTCACGCGCAAAACACCGCACTGTCTTCAATTCACTACTCCATCATCGAATTTTCTAGTTTTTCTATAGATAGTGAAATCATAGATCTATATTAGTTTTTAGCGGTACTGTTCCTACACTTAAGCCATTTCAGATTTAGCCTTGTACTAGATCGTAGTTTCATTTGTAAAAGGTATTGTTGTAACATTTCACACAACATTTGTACTCATTCTTTGATTAGTGATGTTTTCGCCATGAGGCTCGCGAACATTTTAAATTAAAATGTATGTTAAAAGTATTTTCATTGTGTCCATTTTTGTTTTTAGTGTTTTAGTCTTCCATTGTGTCTTTATAATTCTGATATTTTGTGAGAGTTTATGTATGTTACACTATTTGTATCAACATTCAGTGTAACATCGTTTTTTTTTTTTTCTTAAACACTAGCAAACACACTTTCAGTTGGTATCAGAGTCAAAACTTGGCGCCAATAGGTTTAGATTCTTGTTTTTAGTGTATTTTAGTTTGTTTTTTTTTTTTAGCAATGGAGACACATCACATATCCATAGCACTTAGGTCGTCCGTTTTAAATGGAATAAATTATTCATATTAGAAGCCTAATATGTACATGTATATCAAGCCGATTGATGAAGGTGCATGGAGGAGTGTACTTACATGTTGAGATGCACCAAAGAATCTAGCAGATAAAGATGGTGAAGTTCAACTTAAGAAAGAAGTTGAATGGACGACTAATGAGATAACAACAACAAGATTTAATTTTAAAGGTTTAAGTGTTATTTTTACTTCTCTTGATATTTCAATGTTTAAAATTATATCTATATAATTTTTCAACTTCTAAGGATGCATGGGACAGGTTACAAGAGCATTAATTGTGAAGGTTCAGATATTGTTCGAACAACAAAGTTTCAAATGTTGGGGTCCAAGTTCGAGAATCTTCGAATGAAGGAAGATGACATCATATCTTACAATGAGAGGTTAAGTAATATTGTCAACGAATCACATTCTCTTGGCCCTATATAGCCAATGTGAGGGTAGTACATAAGGTTTTGCGATCAGTCCCTAAAAGATTTGATGCAAAAAATTGTGTTATTGAAGAGGCAAAAAGGACACGGATAAGTTGAGTCAAAATGAATTAGTGAGTATTCTCAAAACTTATGAGATGAACACTAATCATATTTATGAAACTAAAGATGACAAGAATGTGGTTGTTTTTTATGTAGAAACATCACAAAAGTCGGAAATCCAGCCAATCATTATTGAAGCTGATTCGGATGATGATGTGATGGATCAATGTTATAACAATTCAGACGGCATTGCCCTGATCACAAAGCATTTCAATATATTCCTGAAGAAGATAATGAACAGATCAAAAAAAAATATTCCACCAAAGATCTAAATCAATACATCAACACCTCAACCTGAAATAAGGAAAAGTCAATTTCAACCAAGGTTATCAAAAAGTGAAGATAAACCAAGGTATGATCCTGAATATAGAAAATCATTTCAATGCAATGCATGTGCTGGATATGGTCATTATGCAAATTAATTTGCCAATACCGGACTGAAGCAAAAACTTAGTTTTAGTGCTACCTTAAGTGATGATTCATATGATGAATCAAAAGAGGTTGAATTCATTTTTCATACCAGGATTGAATATGATGATCTGGATGATAAAGACTCTAATGTTGTACGTGATGTTATAACAATTATGGTAGCATCCAAATAGAGTCATTCAAATTTAAACTGTTTTAATGGGTTTGTTGATGATGCATGAAAAATGATTGGTGATTCTAAATATTAAAAGTTGTTAGATGATTGGAACTCTCAGAAACTTATTCTTGAGTCTTTGAACAAAGAGAATGAGAATTTGAAATAAACAATTAGCAAGCTAGAAGTCATATTTACCAGAAAATAACTTGAAGTTTGTAGATTAAAGGAGAAATTGATCAACTCTACTTTAAATTTCAGAAAATATTCTAAGAGTGCTTCTGATATGAATAATGTTATAGTTATTGGTAAATCTGATAATTATGGTATAGGTTATAATGATGAAATTGCTTCTATTTCTAAAAAAATTGAAAAACCTGTGAAATTTGTGAAGACAAATGTTAAAACACTGCACAAACAGATTCAAAAATTGGTCATATTCGTTCTTACTGCATGAAGATGTTTGATAATTTGAAAAGAAAGAAAGTGTTACCTTAAAAGATGTCACATCCTAATAAACATTTTCTAAAATCTGCATGGAAAAAGAAATCTAATGTTACATGTAATGTTGTTTTACTTCCTTGAAGCATTTTTACCCGGTCTATGACATTTTGATAGTGGTTGTTCTAGACATATGACAGGACAAATTGACTACTTATCTGATTATGTGACATTGAATGGTGGTAATGTTACACATATATGGTGGTGATACAAAGAATTGGTTGGTGCATGAATATAATCAATGAAACGTATATGAATTCATTTATTTTCAATATACATGTACTAAATTTAAAAAGTCTCTCTTTTAATTAATAAAATATTAATTTATCGATATATTAATATCTCTCTAAATTAATAAAATTTCATGGTCCCAAAGTTATTAATTTATAGAGGTTTTACTGTAAATGACACAAGATGTATAGTGGTTCGAAGACTAAACTGCTCCTACGTTCACTCTCCTAATTTAATATGATAATTCATTAATCTCTCGGAATTAGCTTGTTTTATAGTGCCAAGGTGCACTCTCCTCTTCTTCTTCTCTTCTCTTCTCTTGATTTCTTACAACATTCTCTCGTTGCAAAACTCTCAAACTACTACGAACTCGAAAATACTCTCAAATATGTCTCAAAGTGAAAGTAGGATTTTGTTCTTAGTTACCAACTTAATGTGTTATCATTTACAATTAAGATCAAATATAAAGGCTGGGATATCACTAATTAACTAGGCTGTGAATAATAGTTTAAATCTGCCTAGTGGTAACTATGATTGACACTCAAATATTGCTTAAAAACTTAATCTCTCGAAGGTTTGAGTGTTTGAATACTTTTTGAATGTTAAATAAATTCTTGCAATAGCTTCAGCTTGATATTGTTCCTGTAACCTTGAAGTGATTCAAGGTGTGGCCTATTTATAGTGTTAAAAAAACTCTGTTGGTGAGATAGCTCTTAATACCATAAATTTGAACTTTTAAATAGTTTATGGATCTGCATGCAATTTGTACATGCATTCACGTCTATTCTGAAAACCTTATTCCAATTCCAGAATTTTTTAATACTCTTCCGAGTGCCTCGTGGGCTAGCCCTCGAGCAAGATGGTGGAGGTGGCCAATGACCGGTAGACTTGGAGGGCTTGGAGGCAAATTTTGTGGGCCTTTTGGTTTTCGCCATGCCTTGATTAGTAAGAGGGTGAAAGATGAAAAGTGGAGGAGGGTGGTGAACAAATCCATAATTCTTGAAACTATTCTTAATGTTTGATGAAATGCACATGTTATTGAGTCTCTTATATACACAAATTCTAGAGACGGCGTGGTGCAACCTAGCTACTAGGTAATTAGATTATATCAAACATCATTAATTATCTTCATAGTGCTGTCATTTTATTTATCTTCATAGCATATGTGTTACTTGATTAGAATTTATAGATACTATAAATAGATTGATTCTTAGGCCTTTACAAGTTTTGGACCAACCTATTCCGTGTAAGATAGAACCAGATTGAAATAACAAAGACTAGTGTAGACACTGAAATTTCATTAAATTTTGAACGTGTTTAATATTATGTAAATTCTAGTTTTGGAGATAAAAATATAAAATAATATATCCAAAATTGAGGAATTATCTCTTTCCTTATTTTTAGGATTTTCGAATATGTTTTTCTTGCTCTTTAAGTCGTTCATCTCTTATAAATAAGAGAGTGAAAATAGAATTTCAGTAGGTCAGATGGAATAAGTCAGTCACGACTCCATCAACTCCCTACTACCTACTACTAAATTGTAGGTCAAATCGAGTATGATGGAATAAGTCACAAATGACTCCATCAACTCCCTACTACCAAATTGTAGGTTAAATTCAAAATCCGTAACACGTCGCTGAGACCCCGGTATCACATATGTTTAGAGAGAGGAATCAAGAGATCAACGAAAGTTGTACCCCACATTTCTTAATAAAAATATGTTTACCTTATTTTTATCACCTTCTTTTACTTTTATACATATTTGCATGTGTTTAAATTTATTGGTTAAGTAACAACAAATTTCGTGAAATTAATATAATAACACGAATTGGAAATACAATTTTATTTCTTGTCGGATTAAACCGATAAATTTTGGGGGTTACAATCTCTATTTAATATTCCTCTGATTCTTCTCTTCGATTTTGACTTTGTCTTTGAAGATTTTGTGGCGTGATCCTGGCTTTGATCTTGACCACGATTGAGTTTGAAGATTTGTAACGTTTATCCAAGAATTTGAAGTCTTGTTATGGATCAAACGTTGATTTGGTGAGTTTTTGGACGAAAACCTCTGACTGTGATGGAGAACGCCTTTGAATCTTCAAGAGCCAATGAAGAACGTTTTCGAAACTTCAAGAGTCTGCGAAGAACGCCTTTGAATCTTCAAGGAGTCCGCGAAGAAAACTTTGAGAAGAACGTCGATTCGAGGGGCTTTAACACCTTGATCTTGGATCGAACGTCGCTTTCAGATGATTTTGGATGAAGAACGCCTTTGAAGCTCCTTCGAATGCTCAAGAACGCCTTGAATCTCTACAGAGAATTCTAGAGTCTTGAAATGTTTTTGTATTGTGTTTTTAAATGAATGAGGGAGGACCCTATTTATAGGGTGAGGGAGTGAAGACTTTCCCTCTTTACCGTGCCACGTGGCGCCTTCTTACTGGCTGATGCCGATTTGATTGGCTTGATTGGTTTTAATTTAATTATCTTCCTTTTTTTAAGATACGTGATTTGATTTCCTCCATATATGGTAAGTCAAATTTTGTTCTTACCAACTACGAGTATTTCGATACTCGTATGATTTGATCGACTTGTATCGTGTATATTAAATATCACTAATTTAACTATTTAATTCGAGAATTAATTTAATTAAATTCCCAAATTTTAAATAGTAAATTAATTTGATTTTAATATACTTGTCCACGTGTCGCCATTTGATTGGGTGCAAATTTAATTTGCTTACAAATGCCCCCTCGTGCTCTGTTCAAAGGCGTTCTTCATCCAAAATCATCTGAAAGCGACGTTCGATCAAAGATCAAGGTGTTAAAGCCCCTCGAATCGACGTTCTTCTCAAAGTTTTCTTCGCGGACTCCTTGAAGATTCAAAGGCGTTCTTCGCGGACTCTTGAAGTTTCGAAGACGTTTTTCATTGGCTCTTGAAGATTCAAAGGCGTTCTCCATCACAGTCAGAGGTTTTCGTCCAAAAACTCACCAAATCAACGTTTGATCCATAACAAGACTTCAAGTCCTTGGATAAACGTTACAAATCTTCAAACTCAATCATGGTCAAGATCAAAGCAAGGATCACGCCACAAAATCTTCAAAGACAAAGTCAAAATCGAAGAGAAGAATCAGAGGAATATTAAATAGAGATTGTAACCCCCAACATTTATCGATTTAATCCGACAGGAAATAAAATTGTATTTCAAATTCGTGTTATTATATTAATTTCACGAAATTTGTTGTTACAAATTTGGCACGCCCAGTGGGACGATTTTCGCTCTTCATCTCCACTCTCCAAGAATTTCATAGGGGCATGCTAAATCACCTTTTGAATTCTACATCAAGATTTCGAGATCAAGTTGCACTCGAAATAGATCTCTACAACAGATCTCGAGGGGGCATTTGTAGACACTGAAATTTCATTACATTTTGAACGTGTCTAATATTATGTAAATCCTAGTTTTGGAGATAAAAATATAAAATAATATCTCCAAAATTGAGGAATTATCTCTTTCCTTATTTTTAGGATTTTCGAATATATTTTTCTTGCTCTCTAAGTCGTTCATCTCTTATAAATAAGAGAGTGAAAATAGAATTTCAGTAGGTCAGATGGAATAAGTCAGTCACGACTCCATCAACTCCCTACTACCTACTACTAAATTGTAGGTCAAATCAAGTATGATGGAATAAGTCACAAATGACTCCATCAACTCCCTACTACCAAATTGTAGGTTAAATTCAAAATTCGGAACACGTCGCTGAGACCCCGGTATCACATATGTTTAGAGAGAAGAATCAAGAGATCAACGAGAGTTGTACCCCACATTTCTTAATAAAAATATGTTTACCTTATTTTTATCACCTTCTTTTACTTTTATACATATTTGCAGGTGTTTAAATTTATTGGTTAACAACTAGTCATAACTTCTAGAAAATTAATATACAAGAATTAATTGACCACCTCTTTACAAATTCAAACTTTAAGATGAGACGAAATTATTTCATGATATCAGAGTCTTAATTAAACGAGTTTATTGACATTATAGACCAAGATCCTAGCCCATATTTTAATTCAAGACAAAAATTATTGATATTACAATTTAAGACAAATCCATACTTGACATTCCTAATATGCCCTCTAATCAATATATTAAAATAATTAATAGGTGTTTTACTCATGATTCCAGTAACGGCGGCGGACTTTAAGGATCACCTATTATTTGATATTTAAAATTTCCCTGTTATTTATTTAATTTATACACTATAAATTATCTTTATATTATTATACATTAATTATATAATGAAATAACGTTTATTATATGTAAAATCTCTTATCTTCAATGTTGTTCGAATAAAGTGTAATTTCAGTATTTACAAAATATTAAACAAATATTTAAAAATTTTATTATTTAACATTTTTAATTAAAGTACATGTAAACTATCATTTTATAAATAGGACTTATGCGTTTGTTATATTACAAGTATTGTTTATCAAAGCTATGCATATAATATAATATATGTATTATTATATGCATATATTGATATATATGATCTATCCTGTGACATATACTCCTATATGCGCACCCATTGTTGCATTGTAGTATGCCTGTTTTTTTAACAAAACTTATACTTAAAAATTACTAACATATATATCTTTTGTTGGTACCGTTTTAATTTTCTAAATAGGTTTAATTAAAATAATTATATATTCAATGAAGATCATGTTTTTCTTGGTCTTTATTTATTTTATGTATTCTATCTTATATTATTATTAATTGTTTACATATTTATATCATTTTGCATAGTGTTTTTGCATATTAATACGTATATGCTTCTATGAGGTGCATATATATACATATCATAGACTTATATAAAACACATATATTATGTTTTATACAATTACAACATCGCATAGTTTTGAAAAATATATTCTATTTTAATTAGAAATTAAATCACATATATTTTTAAAGTCATCCAAACTTAATTCATGTTCATAATATAATGAGTTATTTATGAATATTATATTCTATACTAATTATGTCGTTATATTTATACTTAGAGAAATTATACACGTTATATATCGTCATATATATATTGATATATATGATCTATCTTATGACATATAATCCTATATGCGCACTCATTGTTGCATTTCATTTTGACTGTTTTTTTAACAATACTTATACTTAAAAATTAATAAAATATATTTCTTTTGTTGGTACCGTTTTAATTTTCTAAGTAGGTTTAATTAAAATAATTATATATTCAATGAAGATCATGTTTTTCTTGGTCTGTATGTATTTTATGTATTCTATCTTATATTATAATTAATTGTGTACATATTTATATCATTATGCATAGTTTTTTTAATCAACAGAATGCATATATCATGGTATGTGCATACATGGAATGCATATTCTGTCTTATATATACTCTTCTCTTGCATTCGAACCACTATATGCAATAAGACAAGTTTGGATATTGTAATGCTTTCTTTGATACTTATAAATCAACAACAACTCAAAATTCCAGTATATTGGTAGAACAACATTCCTAGTTTTTCAAAACATAAAAAAAACAAGCACGAAAACATTGTTCTAAATCCATGATAAAACAACCAATATACCAAGTTTAACAAAACTAAAAACCAAGCAGGACTCTTCTGTTGCATTCAAACCACTATATGCAATAAGACAAGTTTGGATATTGTAATGCTTTCTTTGATACTTATACATCAACAACAACTCAAAATTCCAGTATATTGGTAGAACAACATTCCTAGTTTTTCAAAACACAAAAAAAAACCAAAAAACAAGCACGAAAACATTGTTCTAAATCCATGATAAAACAACCAATATACCAAGTTTAACAAAACAAAAAACCAAGCAGGACTCATCTGTTCTAAATTCATGATATATGAATTTTCTCAGTCATCTTCCCATAGAAATTTGCATCCATCCGATTAAATTCTTCTAACAACTCTTCATTCTCATATTTCAAAACTCTTATTTCATCCTCTAATTCCCTAGTTTTCAACTGCAAAGACGTTGTGGTTGATCTTTCTTCATTCAACTTCTTCAGTAATCCATGTATTATATGTGTTCCCCTCTCACATAAAGGATCATCAATCCATTCAAAAAACTGGCAAAAACCGGGATTCTACCCGATTATAGTAAAAAAGATTAATCAATTCAATGTATACATAATAGTTTACTAATTATTTATTGACTATCAAATCGAAATAAAGTAAATTCCATTATCAAACCTATGCTCTTACCGGAAAAGCTTCACATCCATAAAATCTTCGCCCAACATTATGATTCTTCCAAGACGTAACTACCTTCGCGTAAATGTCGCAAAAGCATCTAACCGCGTAATTCCTTTTTCCCTCGAATTCAATAGGTGTTATTCTTGTTTTCTTCGCTTATCTTCCTTCAGCTTCAATGGTGAGAGATTTTCACAGTTGGGAGCAATTATTGTGTAGTTGGGATATTAGGAATGTGTTTTAAATTAAGAAGGACGAGATTTTTCAGGATAATATATACCAGAATTAAATTGATTCTCCTCAATTAGTTGACTTTCGAATTATTATATTATTTAAATCTAATTATTTCAAAACTTAAATTCGAATTAACACAATAGGGGTATAATCGTACTTCGTTTTGTTATTTTGGCTTGATTTGTAACTACAAACAAAATTGCCTTGATTTGCAAAAACTTAGGGTGAAATGGTCTATAGTGTAATTCTCCCTAATTAAACTAAAAACAATGGCAATTACATGTGTATACCAATTACATACATGTAACTGGATCCATTTTTGTAAATGGATCGAATGTTACCCATGGGTCATGGGCTGAGTTTTAGACAAGTCACAGTTATTTATCCCCTTCTTTTTTTCATCAATTCACCCACAATTTTTTAAAAATAAAATTACATGTAAAAAATTATATTACTCTTTTATTAATTAAATTAAATTAAAACTCATTAAAATTATATTTGTACCCCCACCACCACCGAGTCACCAATGTACCACTTAGTCACATATTATATTTTTTTTTTAAATATACACAAAAAAAAACTATGAATATAAAAAAATAAAATAGTAGAAAAAATATGAAACTTAAAAATAAAATTTAAAATTTTTTTTTTTAAGGGACCAAAATTTTAGTAAAATACTTCTGAAAAAATACAAAAAATTCTTCAACTAAATTAGTACTTCCTCTGTTCTATTATTATTGAGTTGCACTCTTGTATACCAGTTACATGTATGTAACTGGATCCAATAACCCATTACAAATAACACATGACTCATTTACTATATTCAATACAATAATTCATTACAAATAACACATGACTCATTTAGTATATTCATCAATACAATAACTCATTACAAATAACACATGATCCATTTACTATATCAATTTAGCATATAAATCTTTTCATGGACCTTTATTTTACTTTAATTAAAAAAAAAATTAATTTTTTCATTAAAAAATAATACTCCATTAATTTTTTAAATTTTTATTTTTTTATTTTACTCCAATTGGTATTTATATTTCTCTTTTTAATATTATTTTTTAAATTTATTTTTCTTTCTATTTATCATTTGTGTTTCAAATGATAATTTTTTTCACGTACTTTCTTTTTATTACGCAAATAATTATTCTAAAATTTCAAAGTCTAATAAAAAAAAAATTAAATAATAGTTAATTGTTTTTTAAAAGTATTAAATAGTAGAATAAAAATTTGTTTTAAAAAATAAAACTCTCATCTCTCTTAGCTGCAAGTGTTCAATTCTATTGGTACTATTTTACTTTAATTAATTGGTGTATAATTTTCACCTTATTCTTTCAAAATTTTACTTCATTCCTTACAAATTTTACTTCGTTTTACATTATTTAATTATTTTTTTCATTCGAACTTTCATTTTTTAATCACTTTATTTTAGTTTTTTATGAATATATTTTTTAGTTTATAAGTGTTATGATAACATGTGATAAGTATTATGGTATATTATTAGTTAATATGCAATACTGTACGTATTAGTTTATATACAATATAATATTAGTTTATATTGGTTCAAGTTCTAATGTTTTCGAGTTTCGAGTTCACATACTTTGTGGTACTAGTTCAAATATAGTATAATATTAGTTCACATACTCTCTGGTACTAGTTCAAATATAGTATAATATTAATTCACATATTGTATAGTATTAGTTCATATATTAAATAATATTGTTATACCCACATTAATCTCTAGTACTATACAATATATTAACTAGTACTATACCATAGGCGTACTAATACTATATCGCATTTAAACTAGTATTATACTTAAAAAAAAAATACATAACTTAACACATTCATAATTTCAGGCATACCATGCAAATTAATACATCAATATTAAAAGATTGATATTAACTAACTAGCAAGAAGAACAAAAGTGAAAATGAACACACTAAACACACAATTCAATTAATAGATACGATCACACTCAATAAACATATGAATGCATCAACACGGCGATGACCACAAAAAAAAAAAAAAAAAAAGCTGATGCAATATTCCCAATTCTCCACTCATTTAAGTTTCTAAATATAATTT
The DNA here is from genome assembly GCA_963675135.1 of Galeopsis tetrahit. NCBI lineage: Eukaryota > Viridiplantae > Streptophyta > Magnoliopsida > Lamiales > Lamiaceae > Galeopsis > Galeopsis tetrahit. The sequence goes on along the minus strand of OY776128.1, from coordinate 48,515,082 downwards.
TTATTTTTCAATTAGATTATGTTATTAATTAGTTTTAAAAAATAATCTACAACTTTAAAAAGGTAAAGTCTAGTATGCACTCGAGTGCATGCTGTGCACCCTAGTCTATGTGCACTTTTCAGTTTACTGACTTACACTTTTTGGTAAATGGTGTTGCACTTTTCAATTATTACTTATACAGTTTAATAATTGAAAAGTGCAACACCATTTACCAAAAAGTGTAAGTCAGTAACTGAAAAGTGCAACATGGACTAGGGTGCACAACATGCACTCGAGTCCATAGCAGACCAATCCCTTTAAAAAACTTGTAACAAACCAGATATCATTGTACACATAATGAAAACGTAACAAAATAATCTTAGTTATTATAAATCAGATTAAAGCTAAAAAGTGAGCATATCATATTCATACATTTATACTCAAATTAGAAAAAAAAATTGAATTTTTTTAGTTTAGTTTTTTTTTCAATTTTTTTTTTTGTATTTTTTTTTTTGTATTTTTACCTAAATTTTGGTCATTTTTGAAAAAAAAAACTCTGATATTTTTATTTCATAATTTTATTTTTGAGTTTCATATTTTTTTTCAATATTTTTTTTATATTTATTTATTGAAAGTTAAAAAAAAATAGAATAATAGTTTTTTACATGTATTTTCTTTTAAAAAAATTGGGGGTGGAGTTAATAAAAAAGAGGGTAAATAACTAATAAATTGGATTTAGTTACATGTATGTAACTTGTACACATAAGTGTCTAAACGAAGAGAGTGTGGACTTATTAAAAAAATGAGGGTAAATAGCAAAATTGGATCCAGTTACATGTATGTAACTGGTACACATAAGTATTTGTCATTATTATTTGAACATTTTTTAAAAACCTTTGTCCTATTATTATTTGATCATTTACCACTTACTATTTACTATAAAAATATTTCTTAAACATCTACTTATTTACACCATATGTCATTATTTTTTACACATAAATAAAAGATTTTCTCTTCAATAAAGTAAAAGTATTAATAATTTCCCTTTTAAAAGTCAACTTTATCACATATAATACTAATAAACAATTCATACATTAAAACTCGTGCAAACATTAAATATTCAATTAATAATGAAACATATGGAGATTTTTTTAAAAAAAAATTTCTAGAGAACGTTATAAAAGTATGACTGATTGCTATAATTTATTGATCTGGTTCTGAGGAGCTCTCGAGTACATTGTTGCAATTAAGCATTTTGCAATTGAATTTCAATCTTTATTTGTTGAAACTCAATCAATATTGTGAAGAATATGCTCAACTCGGTGGTAAACTCTCTGTTATGTAATTTTTTTTACTACATGTTTGTTATGATTAAATACACAATGATGTTACTTCTAATATTTTATGATAATTTATCTAATATTACTAGCTTTGTTTTGTCAAATCAAGCTCTTGTTGACCGAGGAGTGATCAACTTTGAGGTTATCATACATCTCTCCAATTGCTAGTATAGTAGTATTAGTTTAAATATAGTATAATATTAGTTCATATATGGTATAATATTAGTTCATATAATTTATATAATTTTGCTTTGTCTAGTTTATTCAAGTATATCAACAATTATTATTTATTCTTTTGGTATTAGACTCAGTAGTAGAGAATTGAGGTGAAATGTTGTAAGAGAAAATGAACTTAGATAGCAAATATAGAAGCACTTTATTAAATAATAACACGTGTTAATATTCATATCAAACTAAAATATGTCTCAATAATTTTTAAAAATGTAAGTTTAGATGAAATTAAATAAGACAACATGAAATAAAATTTGAGAGGTCCGGATGAAAAAGTAATTAATTGAGGTAAATGAAGTGCAATTTTGAGAGATTTAGATTAAAAAAAAATGAATTGAGGTGAAATGTTGAAAGAGAAAATGAACTTAGATAGCAAATATAGAAGCACTTTATTAAATAATAACACGTGTTTATTGTAAGATAAAATAAATAAAATAGGAAAAAAATTGTTGTTGAGGGGAATTGATCACCCATTATTTGACTAAAATCAAGCATAACTAACCAAACAGGCTACATACATTATACATATTATGTTTTCGCAATATATATATATTAATCAACTTCAAATAAGATTCATATTTTAAATGGATCCACCTACATGCATGTAACTAGTACACACGAATGCAACTCAAAAATAATACTAAAAAAATTCATCCAAATCACAGTTCACAAAAAAAAAATATGAAATTTTACATATTATTTTTATTTAAAAACGTATTTTTTTAAAATATATATTTTATTGATCAGTCACGGAATTTACGTGAGCATTTGTGTAGAGCTTTAATATGGATTCGGAATATATATCATTGATGTGTTGCCGAAAAATAAATACATGCATCGAATTACAAAACTTAAAAAGGTGGTGCATCGAATTACAAAGAAAAAAGGGATATGTTGTAATTGATAAACATTGCAAAGTTCGTTTTTTTTTTTATGGAAGTTAAATACCCATCCCTTTTTTCCCTCCCCATGACTCGAACCCAGGACCTAAGGCCTAGGTAGTGGTGCTCTAACCACTTGAGCTATCCCACTTTGTCATAAACATTGCAAAGTTCGTGATTTTTTTTTTTTTTTTTTGCAATTAACCCAAAAATTAAAAATCTTAAAATACTAAAAACTTTAAAATGTTTAAATTAAATTAATCATTATTAAAAAATTTAAAAATAACAAAACTGCACTTAAGAAGGACGCACGACCCTTCTTTGGGCCACAACAGGAAATTTTAAGAAAAGCTTAAGAGCATTGGAAGAAATACTTTATTGAAAGGTATCTACTTTGCACCTAGCAAAGTTGAAAAAATTTCGTTTGCCTCGTCTAAAAGTCTGAACATTCAAAAATGTAGAGAATTAATTCATTTATATTAACTTTTTAATAGAAGTAATACAACAAAACACGTTGTTTAGCGACTGAGTGGTCGCCAAAAAGTTGGTTGCACATATTTATGACAATTTTTTTTAAAAACGTCGCAATTTACTACGGTTTATTTTTGTCGCTAATTTACGACAGTTGTGTTCATCACAAATTGGTTACTAATTAGCGATGGAAGGATGGAAGTACAGTGATCGCAAATTGCGATAAATTATTTTGTTGCAAATATTAATTCTTTATTTATTTAATATCTCGAAAATTGACAAGGAGAAAAGTACTCGGCGACAACATCAGTTGTGGATTATGCGGTCAAGCTGAGGAAAAAATTACCAATAACATAGCATTGCTACTACGAGTGCACGGGCTGCGGGCTAAACAGATTAGGACCTTAACCGGTTCATTCTTAATCGGTCCTATGATAGTGGGATATAATTTTTTTACGTCCCTTAACTTTTAAACTTTTTTAAAAACGTCCCAAAAAAGTTAACTTTTCTAATTACATCCCAAAATTTAACTAATTTTTTCATTTACGTCTCAAAGTCGTCGGAAACATCAAAAACGTCCCAAAAAAGTTAACTTTTCTAATTACGACGTCGTTTTGATGTTTCCGGCAACTTTGGGACGTAAATGAAAAGGTTAGCTAAAATTTGAAACTTTTTGAAAAAATTAAAAAAATATGGAACTAATAAATTTTTAACACTAATAAGCATGACAATATTATATATAATATTATATTGAATTATTATATTGGCATATTGTTTATTAAAATGTAAATTAATATTAAATTTTAAATTGTATAAGATAAATTATAATTATAATCATTCAATTTAAAAATAATGAGTAATAATAAATAAATTGATAATAAAATATCATGTATTAATTAAAAATTATGAATTGGGTTAACTTAAAAAAATAAAGAACAATAATATAAAAATTAATAATTACTATAAGGAATTATGCTAACATTATATATGACCATAAATATAATATGTTAAAAAAATATTTAATTCTATTTTCAGTATAGTTTTATTTTATAAATTGAATGAAATACAGGCTAAAATTATTATAAAATAATTAAATGTGTTGATGTACTATTTAATATTATCCAAACCAAGTTTACTAGTTTATTTATATAAATAATATATTTATCGATTATATACTTTTATGGCGACGAGGATATACCGATAATATATAGGTAAAATTATTTGTTTAGATTTACATGACAAATAAAAATTTCAAAAAACTATATGAATATCAAGTCTAAACTTGTTTAAATCCACAAACATATCAATTTTTGTAGGTTTGATAAACATATATAATCAATGAATCAAACAATTTCAGTAGAATATTTTTTATATTCCATAATTTTTCAATTTTTCAAATACATCCGGTAAAAGTTAAAATTTTCAATTACGTCCCATATTTTATTTAACTTTTTTATTTACATCCCAAATTCGCCAGAAACATCAACAGTGTTGTAACCATGACTTAATACGACGTCGTTTTGATGTTTCTGACGACTTTGAGACGTAAAGGAAAAAGTTAGCTAAAATTTATGGTAATTGAAAATTTTAACTTTTTTGGGACGTTTTTAAAAAAATTAAAAAGTTATTGAAAGTTAAAAAATTATAACCCTATGATATTTGGGGCCTAACACTAGTGAATCACAGGTATGGTAATTATTTTTAAAAAATTAAATTTTAAAGGATAGGTAAATTTTAAAAAATTGGTAGGATTGATAATAGAAATAAAATACGCGAAAAACGTGTATGATATTTAACATAGCTTAAACAGTTGAGAATAGTTTTTTTTATGTTGAGGTCTAGTGTTCAACTCTTACATCTAACAATTTTCACATATATTTTAACATGCAATTTCAGTTGTAGTGACTTACTATTTTCAACAATATTTTTTAGTTATATTGACTTACACTTTTTAGTAATGTTATGATACACCTTTTAGTCATATTTTGTTGCACTTTTCAGTTAATGACTTACAATTTTCAACACTATGTTCAATTATAGTGACTTACACTTTTTAGTAATGTTATGTTACACTTTTTACTCGTATTTTGTTACACTTTTCAGTTATAATAACTTACACTTTTCATTAAAATATTGCGTTGCACTTTTCAAGTATATTGACATGCATTTTTTAATAATATTGTGTTGCACTTTCTAGTTATACTAACTTGCATTTTCTAGTTATAATGACTTATATTTTTCATTAAAAGTTGTGTTGCACTTTTCAATTATAGTGACCTACTGACCTACACTTTTTAATAAAAAAATGTGTTACACTTTTTAGTAATATTGTGTTACACTTTTTAGTAATATTAACTTACACTTTTCAACACACACAATTTCGAAAAAAAATTATCAATAAAAAAAAATTACAAAAAAAAAAATAATAAAAAAAAAATTAACCAAGTCAAAAATTTTATTCACAATAATCTTTAATATTTAGGTTCACAATATTCTTGAATATTTAAAATTTAAGTTGACCAAGTCAACTCAATTCCTAGGAATTGATTCTATATATGATCAATTCAATTTTAAAACTACAGCAGCATCTTTTAAAACATGCAAAAAAAAATGTTTAATTAGTTAATTATAAAAATTTATGTAATTATAATAAATTAATTATATATAAAATAATTAAAATTTACCAATAACATAGCATTGTAGCAAACCACGAGTGCACAAATATTTGATTTACATATTTGAGTTTAGAAAAAGGAAAGAAAATTTAAATAGCTATAAAAAAATAATGGCTTTTAAAACAGAACCTAGGCTAATAGAATAATGACATAATACCTTATTTGGTAAGGGTGTGCCAATGGGCGGCTCAGCTAAATGGGTTGGGTTGTGAGTATTGTATTTTGTATTGGGTCATTTTTAAAAAAAAAAAAACTAACGGGGCCCATTAATGGGCCTAATCAAATGACTAAAATTTTATGAGAACACCCACTCGTTCACTACACCCCCGTATGATGAGTACACACTCCGTAAAAGATCTAAAATACCCTTCTTCTAACCCCGAATTTTTTCTGTTACCCTCCCTCTTCATTTTCGCATTGCACCCACCATTCTCCTCTAACCAAAAAATGTTGTTGTCGCCCTTCTCCCAAGCGACACGGTCGCAGTTGTTGAAGAAGAAGGCGGTCGTCTCCACCCCTCCTCCCTAGTATGTGTGAAATACACGTGTGGGGTTGGATTCTTCTTTATCGTCGTCTTCGCTCGCGCCTCTCTCTGTCGCTCCTCCTATTTAAGAGCACTCTTAATCACAATCACAAACCCTCACGCGCAAAACACCACACTAGCTTCAACTCGCTACTCCATCATCGAACTTTCTAGTTTTTTGGCAGTACTATTCATATAGTTAAGTCATTTCAGATTTAGTCTTGTACTAGATCGTAGTTTTATTTGTGAAAGTTATTGTTGTAACATTTCACACAACATTTGTCTCATTCTTTGATTAGTGATGTTTTCGCCATGAGGCTCACATACATTTTAAATTAAAACTTGTGTTAAAAGTATTTCCATTGTGTCCATTTTGTTTTTAGTGCTTTAGTCTTCCGCTGTGTCTTTACAATTCTGATATTCTGTGAGAGTTTTTGTTACACTATTTGTCTCAACATTCAGTGTAACATCGTTCTGTTTTTCTTAAACACTAGCAAGAATACTTTCAGTTGGTATCAAAGTCAAAACTTGACATTAATAGGTTTAGATCCTTATTTTTAGTGTGTTTTAATATATTTTTTAGCAATGGAAACACATCACAAATTCACAGCACTTAGGTTGCCCATTTTAAATGGAACAAATTATTCATATTGGAAGCCTAAGATGCGCGTGTATATCAAGTCGATTGATAAAGGTGCATGGAGGAGTGTACTTACATGTTGGGATTCACCAAAGAATCCAACAGATGAAGATGGTGAAGTTCAACTTAAGAAAGAAGTTGAATGGATGACTGATGAGATAACAACATCAGGATTTAATTCTCAAGCTTTAAATGCTATTTTTACTTCTCTTGATATTTCAATGTTTAAATTATATCTAATTGTTCTACTTCTAAGGATGCATGGGACAGGTTACAAGAGCATTTTGAAGGTTCGGATAGTGTTCGAAAAACAAAGTTTCGTATGTTGGGGACCTAGTTCAAGAATCTCTGAATGAAGAAAGATGAGACCATATAATCTTACAATGAGAGATTAATTGAGATTGTCAACGAATCACACTCTTTTAGAGACCCTATATAGCCAATGTGAGAGTAGTACATAAGATTTTTGCGATCAGTCCCTAAGGCGGTGTTTGGTTTGGGATTGGCCAATCCGGATTTGGATTGACCCAATCCCAATCCAATCTCTTTCAATCCATTTCAATCCAAATACAAATCCAAATACCAATCCACCCCTATAATACACCTATACACCTATTTTTATACAATCAAATCACTCTTTTCAACCATTCATTCTCTCTCCTACTTTCTTCTCTCTCATACTTTGATGTGACATAAAAATACATCTACCCCTACTTCACAATCCTTAACCAAACACAACTTACACACACAATTACTATTCATGGATTACCCAAATCTCAATCCAATCCACCTCAATCCAAATCCAATCCAAATCAATCCCAAACCAAACACCACCTAAAAGATTTGATGAAAAAAAATTGTGTTATTGAAGAGGCAAATTAAGGACTCAGATAAGTTGAGTCAAAATGAATTATATAGCATTCTCAAAATTTATGAGATGAACACTAATCAGATTGATTAAACTAAAGCTGATAAGAAGGTGGTTGTTTTTAAAGTAGAAACATGCATCACAAAAGCCTGAAATTCAACCAATCATTACTAAGTTGATTCAGATGATAATGTGATTGATCAGTGTTATAACAATCAAGACGGCATTGCCCTGATCACATAGCATTTCAATAAAAATCCTGAATAAGATAATGAATAGATCAAAAGAAAATATTTAGTTAAAGATCCAAATCAACACATCAACACCTCAACCAAAAAGAGGGAAAAATCAATTTTAACCAAGGTTATTAAAAAATGTAGATAAACCAAGGTGTGATCCTGAATATAGAAAATCAGTTCAATGCAATGCATGTTCTGGATATGGTCATTAAGCAAATGAATGTACCAATATCGGATTGAAGCAAAAACTGAATTTTAGTGCTACCTCGAGTGATGATTCATATGATGAATTTGATGAATCGAAATAGTTTGAATTCGTTTTTCATACCAAAATTGATTATAATGATTTGGATGATACAGACTCTAATGTTGTACCTGATGTTATAACATCTATAGTAGCATCCAAACAGAGTCATTCACATTTGAATTGTTTTAATGGGTTCGTTTATGATGAAAGAAAAATGATTGATGATTCTAAATATTAAAAGTTGTTAGATTATTGGAATTCTCAAAAACTTATTATTGAGTCTTTGAACAAAGATAATAAGAATGTGAAAAGAACAATTAGCAAGCTAGAAGTCATATATACTAGAAAGGTCTTGAAGTTTGTAAACTAAAGGAGAAATTGATCAACTCTACTTTAAGTTTCAAAAAATATTATAAGGGTGCTTCTGATATGAATAATGTTATAGTTATTGGTAAATCCGATAATTATGGTATAGGTTATGATGATGAAACTGATTCTATTTCTATTTTTTTTTTTTTAAATCTGTGAAATTTGTGAAAATAAATGTTAAAACACTGCACAAACAGATTCGAAAACCGGTCATATTCGTCCTTACTGCATGAAGATGTTTGATGATCTGAAAAGAGAGAAAGTGTTACCTAAAAAGATTTCACATCCTAAGACACATTTTCTAAAATCTACATATGGAAAAAGAAATTTAATGTTACCTTGTTCACACTTCCTTGAAAACATGTTTATCTGATCTATGATATTTTGATAATGGTTATTTTAGACATATGATATGATAAATTGACTACTTATCTGATTATGTGGCCTTGAATGGTGGTAATGTACTAATGTTACATATGGTGATGGTATGAAATAAAATATTATTAAAAAATGAACTTTGAATGTTGAAGGTTTTCCTAAGCTTAAGAATATTTTACATGTTGATGGCTTACTTGCTAATTTGATTAGTATTAATTAATTTTGTGATGATAACTTGCATGTGAAATTTGTACGTGATGATAAATTATAACCAAATTTAGATTGAGTAGATTTGGTGTGGTTGTTAGTTAAAACAACTTGATTACGCAATCAAATTTTGGCATTTTCCTAATGCATGTAGGGATGATAATGGAACGGGTCCAAATTCAAATTCGCATTGAACTCGTTCCGCATGGATCGGATATGGATCTAGTTAAATAGGTGTGGAATATGTCAGTGATTTTTGTCAAATCCGTCTCGACAACTCAGACCCGCTATATATAATAAATATAGATATTTAATATATATTGTATATGTTTATATTTTTATAAATTTATATGCATATTAATGTATATATATTTGTAAAAGTATTTTATATGTTTCTTTTTGTATAAAATGAATATGAATGTTATTTTAATCTATTATGAATTTAATTTGAATTATGTAATTTTAAAATAAAGATATTATATACATTAAAATTAATTAAAAAAAATATGTGAAATGAAATGGGTAAAATTCGACGGTTTCGGATCTAGAAATAAGCTAAATGCATGTAGATATTAATTTAATTTTTATTTTTTTGTGACGGTCAAAGCAAAGATCTTAAATAAAATTGAAAATACAAAGAAGTTGCATGTAAATATCAATATTAATATGAGATGCGGGAGGAACGTGTGCGTGGCCACATGTGAGGTCCAAATTCAGATCTGCTTTTTACACACACACACACACACACACACACACACACATCTGTCGGTGCTCTCTCTCTCTATATAGTAGTAATATTAATATTGATTTTAATATATTGGATTGTCGGTGGTACAATGACACTGGATGATCTCATCCTTTACATCTATTTTTATAATTTTCGATTTTTTTAATTTTATACTCTCCATTCAAAATTCGTAATTACTAGTACTATTCATCACATATATTTTGAGAAATGATAATTATTTAGGTATAAAATAAATAAATAAAGTAAAAGATGAACGGTTTATTAATGTACTAAGAAATACGTGTTTTCATTTATAAAAGTATACATATTACATTTTATTTTTAAAAAAAAGATTTATTAAAGTTGAATGGAGGGGGTAATTCTCTTTTTCTAAAAAAATATTACTCAAACACTATTTTATTTCTACTCTTTTTTAACCCTTAAATTTTCACATTTTACATAATCAATTAATTTTTTAAAAAACTTGTGTTCAATTTAAGTGAAAGTTATAAAAATAAACTGAGGAAATAATTTCAATAATAAATACATTATTACACAATATGAATGTGCATTGGGTACCACTTTGGTGCACTATAATATTATTCAAAAAAAATTATTGATTTCCTGTTAACCGAAAATAATTAATTAACGTTCAAGTTAAATACTAATACAGTACTTTCTAAATATATAAAGAATTTACCATGTTTTTCAGTAACTATCTAAATATTTATGGTAAAGTCTAGTATGCACTCGAGTGCATGCTGTGCACCCTAGTCCATGTTGCACTTTTCAGTTACTGACTTACACTTTTTGGTAAATGGTGTTGCACTTTTCAATTATTAAACATACTCGAGTCAGTAACTGAAAAGTGCAACATGGACTAGGGTGCACAGCATGCACTCGAGTCCACAGCAGACCAACTCAATATTTATTATTTGGATAGCTCAGGGTAATAATGAGCTTCTAAATCATAGCGCGAATCGATTTTTTCTTTCATAGCAATTTTTTAGAATTAAAGTAATCGAATTTTAAAGATAATGAAATTTTAGATAAAAAATAAATAAATTTATTGGTAAATTCTCTTATATGATACATTTTGATATTAATGTTCAATTTAATTTTTAATTCAACACTTTAACTCAATTTAATGAAATTCAATTTTGATTATATAGATGCAACCAATTACATCTAAGTATTGCTCTTCATTAATATGCATCCGAGATACTTAAAATGATTTTGGAGTTTAACAAATAAGTCAACAGAAAAAGAATTAATAAGCTGCATATGCTACAAACTTGGAACTTAGTGGGTTGGCGATCTACAAACCATGACAAAAAATCTTATATATCCTTTTATTTATCTATTATTGTTATGTATACGAAGTATTACTGTTATGCATATAAATAGTCATTGTTTAAAAATTATACATAATTCATATGCATGACACTAATAGTTCATATAAATTACATTAAAAAAAATGAGTTCACTTGAACTCAAATTAATATAAGTGTTACTTAAAAATTATAAGTCCTAGAGTTGGTGCGTGTTTGGTGAAATGTTGACAAATTTTCTTGTTCTACAATTTTTTAATTAATGTTTAGTTGAGATGCTATTTTAAGGTTTAGTTATGAATTTTATCGTGCACGTATTAATTTTATATATATACATTATCGATCCCTAACATTGCACGATGATAGTATAATTCTCTTCCGAACTTATATATAATTTTTTATACTTCATCCGTTCCACAATAATTTTTACACTTTTCTATTTTCACTACCTTAAAATGAAAAATCATTTATAAACTCCACTCTCACGATATCCTAAATTTTACATAAATGTCATTACTTTTTCTTCACACATACACAAAAGTCAACTCATTTTTTTTACTTTATACATAAAGGTTTATAAAATTATCCCCAAAACTCTACTTATTATTACATTTTCTTAATATGTATGTTTATCTACTTATAAAAATTATTATGAAACGGAGTATTATTTTATTTAATTTAATCGATCTCATTTGATAGATATATATGTTGAGTTATGTATAATTAATTTAAATATCTTAATTAGTACACATTAAATTGTAAATAATGTATATTTTGATCATTTAATATACATTCAATCAAATATCTTATTAATCATTTATAATACACCTAATTAATCACCTACAGCCCTTCCATCTCCAACCACAAACTCTCAAATGAAGATCTCTAAACTTCAAAATACACTTTTTTATACTCGATTTTAAAAACCTTCTCCAACCATAAAACTCTATATCTTACTCTATTTATTATTTTAATTATTTTCAATATATTACAATCATTAAATAATATATTTATCTTTGTATTTAAATAAATTTATACAATTAAATATTCAATTAGTAAATTAAATTATAAATTAAATATTATTAATTTTATCAAAATCATAAAATGTAAATAAACTTGTAGTTTTCAAATAATAGTTTTACTAGTGCAAGACCGGGTAAAATAAGTATTATTTAATAAATTTTAATATAATTATTAAATAAATTTATAATTAAAAAATTTAAACTGGGGAGAGTGAAAGAGAGAATGGATAAGAAAGAAAAAATAATTTAAAAAATGACTGTTGGAAAAGAGAGTGAAAAAAGAGGAAAGAGAAAATTATTTTTAAAAAAAATCAAAATTACATAAAATTAGAGATTTAGAAAAAGAAAATTATGGTGAAGCCACGTCAGACCTCGAGAGATTCAGAATTAGTATATAAGGAAGATTTAAATATAAAATTACGAAACACATAATGACGTAAAACGATACATGTAAGTATAATCTAATACTACAATTTTTTTTAGGGGAACTTTTCCATCTGGATCAACATTCCGCCGTACTAGTGTATCATTTTTTTATTATTTGTATTTATATTTCTTTTCGGTTTGTGCTCACTTATTTTAATATGTCGGTGTTATATGTAGCTAGATAATGAATGTATGTCCGTTTTAATATGTAATGTAATTCATATTTAATATATAATGTATGTTTTATTGTATTTTACGTTATTTTTTGTAGGTAATAATAATACACACAAAAAAAAATTAATTACACAATTAAAATTAAATTATAAATTAATATAACAATAGAATTATAATTATATTTAACAAACTATTAAAATAAAATTGGAATACAAGAATTGTAAATATTAATAAAATAATAAATATAAAATATAAAGTTTTTTCTAGATATAGAGTTTACTATTCAAAACTCTATTTCAAATCTTTAAAATAGAGTTTAACTTCATTTATAGAGATGAGTTGGAGATGGTCTCAATGTTTGAGAATTGAGATTCTACTTATAATGTCATGCTGGTTTCAGATTCAAGTACAGTTACATTTTAATTTCTTCTACTCCCTTTTTTATTAATTAATCTAGTTGTTGAGAAATTTGTTAGGACTAAAATGACAAATTTGACCCTCACCAAATTTCCAGCCAAACCAACCCACGTCTTGACTGCTTTTTTTATTTTTTCTTTTCTTACCAACCCACCAAGGAAAAACAATGAAAAACGATAATTCAACCCACAAATCGGAAATGTTAAAAAATTAATATAAAAAAATTTATTCTACATACACCTTTTTACAAATTCGATTTTTTAAACAAAAAAATTCAATATCAATTTATATCCCGCATCAACGCTATGATATTTACTTTTTTTTAGGGCGCTATGATATTTACTTTAATATTTTCATAACTGAATCGATAATCAAATTGAACTGACCACCAATTCACGGTTCAACCGGTTAGATCGATGGTCCAATCATTAAAATGTTTTTTATATTTTTTTATACAATAAATCTATGTTGTATTAAAAATATACATGCACTTCTAAGATGCATATTAAAATAAACATAATAAAGTTATAAATTAACAACACAAAAGTTAAAAGACTTGAAACAACTCAAATCAAAGTATAAATTGTAGAAGAATAAAAAATAATTAAAAAAAGAAAAAAGAAAAGGAAAAGGAAAAATCGATTCTAACCGATTTTGTCCGGTTCATGCCGGTTTTGTTCGATTTTGACCGATTCAGATCGATTTTAACCGATTCAACTATGAAGACAATTTTTAATGTTGTATCAGACTGGTTCTGGGTCCAGTTTCCAGTTGAACCGACCGGTTCGATCCGGTTCTAAAAACAGTGATTTACTTCGATCAAACAACTAGTGAGAATTATATTACTCCCTCCGTCCATGAAATGTAATCTCATTTGCCTTATATTCTTTGTCCACCAAATGTAGTCTCATACACTTTATGAAAACTATCACCCTTCAACCATCATTTAATTACTCAATTTGTCATCAACTTTATTCACAAATAATCACTTCATTCACAATGGACCCTACAATACTCTATAATACCCTTACTTTATCTATTTTTTTCTTAAAATTTATGTCCACCCCTAATGAAACTACATTTGGTGGATGGAGGGAGTACAAATCTAAATACCCATGTTAGTTTCCACCGGTTAGACTTTGAGCATTTTGCACTACCAAATTCCATTTGATTTTGAGTGAATATGTGAGAGTTTGATAGTAAAGATAAAATAATATGAATTTTAGAAATAAAATAAGAATAACAAAAGTGAATAACAAAAAAAGTATAAAAATTTACAACTTCATAGTAGTGTCAAATATCGTAAAGGAGTGCATCAATGTATGTGCATTCAATTTCTTTTTGGTTGTTTACAAGATCTATACAAATAATCATTATATTTTAAGTTCAAGATCTTTAAAAAAAAGATGGATTATTCTGAAATCGTTGTTTTCTTCAATTGTAAAAAAGAGAAAATGAGTGTACCATTTATTCACTATGTCATCCAGATCTTCATTGTCAACACGAGACAATTCCACAATAAAGTATTATTATTTCAACAAAAAAAATAAATAAATAAGGAACAAAAATTTACCAAAATTCAAGATCTCAAGGGCCATCAAGTCCAACCAAACAGAGTTATATATTTGTTTTAGTCAAATTCATATTAATTAGTTACATGCGGTATAACATCCCATGTATTATTAATAGTGAGTTTAGAATTAATGCTTACTTGTTATTTTTATATTAATTTTGTTTATATGTCGTCTTTATATTAAATTTGTCAATATTTCAATATCTCAAAAAGTTATATACTCCTTTCGTCCAATTCCATTATTTCCACTTTTCTTTTTTGGTTGTCCAATTTTATTATGTACATACCCTTTTTGGAAATAATACTATTCATACTACTTTATCTTCACCCTTCTACCATCACTTATTTACCCACTTTGTCATTCACTTTATTCATAAACAATCATTTATTTACAAATGGACCCTATAATACCCCACCATACCCTCAACTTATCTACTTTATGAATAAACTAATCAATATTTATTAAAACTCGTGTCGAGTGGGCATAATAAAATTCAATTCTATCAATTACATTGTACAATTAGATATACAATTAGATATACATAATTAGTTTATTATAATTCAATTCTATCAATTACATTGTACAATTAGATATACATAATTAAAAATCACTCTAATTTATATTTAAATACATATTATATTAATGTGGATATAATAGAAAATTATAATTGTATTTTTACAATCAATTCAAAACATAAGTACAATACATAATAGATCATTTATAATTTAATAACATAGTACATATTTGCAATAATACGTTTCAAATTGAAATTAATAATCTATACAATTTTAAAATTTTGAGCGAGTGTATTTAAAGGAGGATAAAAAAATCCGCACATCTTTTACGGGTATGACCAGGTCAAACGGATCTTTTAAAAAAAAAAATTGTGCAAAAGTCACACAGAAGGCTAACAGAAAAACGGATTATAGGTCTGTGTTATTATGAATGTAATTATATGTTATTGTAAGAGCAAACATGTGTTGTTGTAAGTACAAATAACACATAAATTATATTTTCACATGAAATATTAGTGCAATTAATTTTAGGAAGGATACAAAACTCACAATTTTTTTGCAAGTCATACCAAATCAAACAAATTTTCAAAAAAAGTCACTCAAAAGACAAACAGAAAAACTTGTTTTTAATTTGTGCTACTATAAATACAATTATATGTTACTTTACAGACAAATATGTGTTACTATAAGGACAAATAACACATAATTTTCTTTTGAGTAACGCATATTTGTCCTTAAAGTAACACATGTAAGATATTGAAAATTGTGTTACTATATAAGCACAAGTGTATTACTTTATTGAGAAAGATGTGTTACTGTATGAATAAAATGTCATTACTACGCGAATGAAATATTCAGTTCATCCCAAAAAAAAAAAAAAAATTTAGATCCACGCATCTTGTATAGTTCAACCCTAAAATTACAAAATACATAACAATCCACAGTTAATTAAAATAGATCCACATACGATTTTATCTTATTCAGTTTTTTGTTTTATGTTTTTGTATTTTTTTAGTAAAATAAAAAATGTTAAACATATGTCAAATATTAGTTTAAGCATATGGTTCTGACTCTAAAGATGTTCTTCTAACTTATAAAATAGGGGGTGGTGAACTCATAAAATAGAGGGGACAAATAAATGTGGCTATTCAATATAAAGAGTCGACCAAAGTCTATTATTTAAAAAAAAAAAAAAAATAGGGAGGGTAAACTCATAAAATGAGGGTTGATTAGTGTGAAAATTTCTTGAAATTCATGTGTTTATTTTGCATAATTTTGAGGATTTTGTTGCATTATTCACACTAAATTGACTAATTGCACTTGAAATGAGAAAGGTATGTGTTTTGTTATTTTTTTTAGGTAAATTGAACTTATTTGGAAGCAAAATACGTGCCTGAGAATTCATGAAGTCAAGACGACAACTGCACCATTGGATGCGTCTCGAAAAACTGAGTGGAATGAAAAAAAGAATCAAGTCAATCGGAGGTCGGGAGCTCAAGATATGATCGAAACAAGAAAGTGTGAAGCTGAAACAGATTCCACTCGGGCAGCCGAGTCAACCCACTCGGTTGACCGAGTCAAATCTGCTTCCAGGTCAGTTTCTGGACTTCCAACTCACTCGGTTGGCCGAGTCAAACCACTCGGTTGACCGAGTCAACTTGCTGATGCGCGAAAATTCGAGAATTTTAAAGGATTTCAAGGGCCTAAGTGCAAATCTCGTCTCAAGCATTCTTCCAAGCTATAAATAACTCTCCAAATCAGATTATGAGGAGGTTTTGCCTCACTTCTACACACTCAAGCCCTAATTCATTTTCCTCCAACATGTGAGAAATAGAGGAGCAATTACCTTAGGTTTGAGGAGCTTATCTCCTCAAACACACTCTTCGTTTTTATGCTTTCTTAGTTTAGAATCATTTGGATAGTTTATTTTCATGTAAGAATGGAGAAATTACAAGACTCTCAAGGTGATATTTTTCTTTTATTTAAGCTTTGTTTGATAAATTTCTTGTTTATTTCTATTTATTTTGGTGTTTTAGCCATGAGTGTTTCCTCAAACACCATGTGCTAAGCTTTTTATGTTTTGGGTGTTTGAAACCATGTGAATATTGAATGTGTGAATTTTTTAAGCTTTGATTATTGTTGATATTTGGATTATTGCTTCTCTTATTGGGTTTTATTGGTGCTTTGTGTATTAGCTTCTATTAATCCGTATTTTGAGGCATGTTTAGCGTAGACGAGAGTTACATGAACATGTTTAAATTTATGGTGTGAGTTGTTGGTATACAAATGCGTTTATTATACTTTTAATTCGTCGAGAGAGAGTTAATTTTATTAGAACCCCATTAAGAGACATTAATTACTTGAATGGTTATTTGGGTAGTTGGTGAGGATTAGGAAGAGGTCATATTACTGGGTTTGGGAACACCTTAGACGTAAGGCTATAGTACCCGAAGGGAATTGATTTTCATCCTAGCATCTTGATGCTCTTAGTAAATTCAAATTGAAACATAAACATGGTATAAACAATCCCACTCGATTTCACTAGGTAGAGAACACCCGAAGCATTCTCACACTTGCACTTCTTCGAATTTCATTCGTAGTTGTTATTTGCTTTTAATTGTCATTTCCTTGTTTTCTTGGTTAGTAGTTAATTTACTTATTAGGATTGTGTTTAGTTTAATTAAATTCCTTTGATTGCTCTTAGCTTTAGTTCAAATTGCTCCCGAAACCGTAGCTACATTAGTTATGCCAACATACAACTCTAGGGATCCATTGCACTAGCCCACCTCCCATGGTTCGATACTACTTGGTCGAAATACTTACATGTATACTACTACGATCCCTTATGCTTGAGGGGAAGTAGTTAGTCAAAATATATAGACTAAAATTCGTTCAAGTCAATGGCGCCGCTGCCGGGGAGGTGACGTAGTGCTATAAGTGGGACTTAGAGTTAGTTGAGTACTTGTGTTAGCTACATTACTTGTTTTATTTTATTTTCTTTTTATTTTGAGAATTTTGATACTTTGATATTTTGTAGGTGTGAACTTCATCGACTAGATGGATGGATATAATCAATACCCGTGGAATCATTGTTATGATCCACATGGTATGATTTATCCTCCACAACATGTAGAGATGGGATACGATAATTGGAGGAACTTTGATTATAACTATCATATTCAACAAGTTCCCTCCTATTATCAAGATTGGAGTAACAATGATGCATCCACTTTTCAAGAGATGGTCCCGGTCTACATGGATATGCATTATGATCAAGAAAGTGATCCACGAGATGGATTTGAATTCCATGGAGCTCCGGAAGGAAATTATTACGATAATGAGAGAAGCTTTGAGTACGATTACCAAATACAACAAGCTTCCTCTCATTATCAAGAGTGGGGAAGCAATGAATATTGGCCACCAAATGATGAAGAGAAGCACAAAATAGAAGATGTCATGGCAAGGATGGAAGATATGTTGAAAAGGACGATAGAGCAACAAGAAAAGCAAATAGAGGAACAAGCTAAGACAAATGAGCAACATGCAAGGGGACTTAAATCACTTGAGTGTGTAATTGGGCAACTTGCCACGGTCATTGGGGAGTTGACTATCATCATTAAAGAACTACAAGAAGTGGAGGACCCAAGTGAGGAGAGTGAAAACGACAAGCTTATTGACAAGAGAGATGAAGAGGAATGTCCTTTGATGGACATGGACAACAAGGAACAAGAAGATCAAGAAGCATCGAAAGATGAAGTGAAGAGCAAAATGAGCATTTCTAAACTTTTAAACTCTTCAACTTACACTTTACTTGATAATGATGTTTCTATTGATTTTATTGTGCCTCTTGATCACTTTGATCTTAAGAAAGAAGTTGAGAAGAGCTTGGGTATCCTTGAACAAAGAAGAGCGAAATGGAAAGAGGTGGTGGTGAAAGAACAAAAGGAATTCTTATTGATGGAAGGGTGCAAGAGAGATGCAAGTGATTTTCCTACTACTCAAGGGAGCCTCATTGATTTTGAGGTCAAAATATCGAAATATAATGGCAAGGAGGATCGATATCCATGGCCTTTTCGATGAGCTCATTTATTTCCGTCCGGCTTGAAGACGTTAAACTTAGCGCTAAATGGGAGGCAACCCATTCTTTTATTGCTTTCTTTAATTTTATTTTAGTTTTTGTGCCTTTTGATTTCTTTTTGTTTAGTTTTTGCTTTGTAGGTTGAGTGTTGTGTTGGTGTTGAATGATGAGAGATGTTCATGAAAAAAATCAAGGGTAAAAGTTGGAGTGCTTTGGTGCTAAAAGGTTCAAGAGACAAACGGTTGCGGTGACTTACATTCTTGGTGAGCTCACTTGGTGGATATTATCCTAGGTAACACA
Source organism: Galeopsis tetrahit (assembly GCA_963675135.1). Lineage (NCBI taxonomy): Eukaryota > Viridiplantae > Streptophyta > Magnoliopsida > Lamiales > Lamiaceae > Galeopsis > Galeopsis tetrahit. The sequence goes on along the minus strand of OY776128.1, from coordinate 48,495,470 downwards.
CTCAGTCTCAAACTTTGCATTCAACTAGATAGTTTCATTTAAGTTTGGGGGTATTTCGTGTGTTTACCTTCATTTTTATTGCACCGTTCGTCCTAATATTTTGTTAGTTTTGTTGATTGAGATATCTTGTGGATTGTTGGTATTTGAGGCATAATTGATGGTGATTGTTGGCTTTTGAAGTTTGGTTGAGTTTTGTGGTATTGATTGATGCTTGCTTGTTCACTTGATTATGTGAACATTGTGCTTGATTTGGTACTCTTAATTCATGATTAGACAAGCTTGTGAGCTTTAGAGCCTTTAGACTTTCATATATTATGGTCTAATTTCCTTCTTGTGAGTATCATTCATGTTTGTGTGCTCTAGAACTTGCCAATTGTCTTGTTTGAGGCTACTATTTGTGTGAAATCTTTGGAAGTGATATAAGGCCATCTTTGTTTTGATAGTCACTTGGCCAAATTTTCCATACCAAATGAAATTTTTCCGTAGTTAGCCACTTTGAGCCTATTGACCTATATTCTTTGGCAACCTACAAATTTAGCCTATTTGTCCATCTTGTATGAGCCTAATTTTCCCAATGAACTAGTGGAGCTTGAATGTTGACAAATGTGGTTGAATTGAGGTGAAATATGAATTTGGTGGATTTGTTTGGTTGGAAAGTGAAGAGATTGAAAAGAAAAGAAAAAAAGATGAATTGTGAGTTGTACATAAAAAAGGTTGAGTTGATGTGAAAAGAAAAAAGAAGATTGAAAAATAAAACTCTTTTGTGTACGAGCATTTGGTAGAGCTTCAAATTCAAAAGTGTTGATTGGTTGGTGGTGAAAAATGAGCTTGAAAAGAAAAGAAACAAGTAAATTGTGTGAGATGAAGAACTTTGAGTTGCAACTTGATCAATTGCAACTTTCCTCTTGCTTCACTAGTTTACGAGTCACTTTATCCAAACTTTTCCCACCTTAACCAAAGAGCCTACATTACAACCAAATGTGAAGTCCTTATTGATTCATTGATTGAACACTTTCATGTGGTGGAGAACTTAGACATTTGGCAAGCATATGGTAGTGCACTTGTGTGATTTGATGTTGAGAGCATACATTTCCTTGATATACACTTTGAGTGATGAGAGATACACTTACTTGTGAGGAAATTGTGAATTGAGCACTTAATCTTGCATTGATTTGAGCATAACTTGTGAACTTGTTTGTGGATTTTTGTATCTCTTGGCTTGACTAGATTGAGGAAAGTTGACAACCACTCATTCAATTTTGATTGAATTTCTTCGCAATCCTCCCACTTGTTCTATATTTCTTTCGTTGCTTGGGGACGAGCAACACTTTAAGTTTGGGGGAGTTGATTAGTGTGAAAATTTCTTGAAATTCATGTGTTTATTTTGCATAATTTTGAGGATTTTGTTGCATTATTCACACTAAATTGACTAATTGCACTTGAAATGAGAAAGGTATGTGTTTTGTTATTTTTTTTAGGTAAATTGAACTTATTTGGAAGCAAAATACGTGCCTGAGAATTCATGAAGTCAAGACGACAACTGCACCATTGGATGCGTCTCGAAAAACTGAGTGGAATGAAAAAAAGAATCAAGTCAATCGGAGGTCGGGAGCTCAAGATATGATCGAAACAAGAAAGTGTGAAGCTGAAACAGATTCCACTCGGGCAGCCGAGTCAACCCACTCGGTTGACCGAGTCAAATCTGCTTCCAGGTCAGTTTCTGGACTTCCAACTCACTCGGTTGGCCGAGTCAAACCACTCGGTTGACCGAGTCAACTTGCTGATGCGCGAAAATTCGAGAATTTTAAAGGATTTCAAGGGCCTAAGTGCAAATCTCGTCTCAAGCATTCTTCCAAGCTATAAATAACTCCCCAAATCAGATTATGAGGAGGTTTTGCCTCACTTCTACACACTCAAGCCCTAATTCATTTTCCTCCAACATGTGAGAAATAGAGGAGCAATTACCTTAGGTTTGAGGAGCTTATCTCCTCAAACACACTCTTCGTTTTTATGCTTTCTTAGTTTAGAATCATTTGGATAGTTTATTTTCATGTAAGAATGGAGAAATTACAAGACTCTCAATGTGATATTTTTCTTTTATTTAAGCTTTGTTTGATAAATTTCTTGTTTATTTCTATTTATTTTGGTGTTTTAGCCATGAGTGTTTCCTCAAACACCATGTGCTAAGCTTTTTATGTTTTGGGTGTTTGAAACCATGTGAATATTGAATGTGTGAATTTTTTAAGCTTTGATTATTGTTGATATTTAGATTATTGCTTCTCTTATTGGGTTTTATTGGTGCTTTGTGTATTAGCTTCTATTAATCCGTATTTTGAGGCATGTTTAGCGTAGACGAGAGTTACATGAACATGTTTAAATTTATGGTGTGAGTTGTTGGTATACAAATGCGTTTATTATACTTTTAATTCGTCGAGAGAGAGTTAATTTTATTAGAACCCCATTAAGAGACATTAATTACTTGAATGGTTATTTGGGTAGTTGGTGAGGATTAGGAAGAGGTCTTATTACTGGGTTTGGGAACACCTTAGACGTAAGGCTATAGTACCCGAAGAGAATTGATTTTCATCCTAGCATCTTGATGCTCTTAGTAAATTCAAATTGAAACATAAACATGGTATAAACAATCCCACTCGATTTCACTAGGTAGAGAACACCCGAAGCATTCTCACACTTGCACTTCTTCGAATTTCATTCGTAGTTGTTATTTGCTTTTAATTGTCATTTCCTTGTTTTCTTGGTTAGTAGTTAATTTACTTATTAGGATTGTGTTTAGTTTAATTAAATTCCTTTGATTGCTCTTAGCTTTAGTTCAAATTGCTCCCGAAACCGTAGCTACATTAGTTATGCCAACATACAACTCTAGGGATCCATTGCACTAGCCCACCTCCCATGGTTCGATACTACTTGGTCGAAATACTTACATGTATACTACTACGATCCCTTATGCTTGAGGGGAAGTAGTTAGTCAAAATATATAGACTAAAATTCGTTCAAGTCAAGGGTGCATATAGATTGAATACGGTGAATCAGATCCGGATAGCTATTTGAACATATTTCACCATAAGACTATTATAAAATATTGTATATAAGTTTTTGTCTAAAAATATATGTTAAATATTTATAAAAAAAAAAATAGTTCAAAAATAAAAATATAAAATTTCACTTCAATCTCGCGTATTCCAAAGTTCATGTCCTTCATATGTGATATGTCAAACAGTGACGGAGCCAGGAATTTTAGATTGGGGGGCCGATTTACATTACTATAAAGACAAAATAATATTATATTTAATTCATTATAAATTTTGATTGTTTCGACTCATAATAGGTGAAACGATGTTAAAATTATTAGACAAATGTATAACTTAAAATATATTTCCTCCATCCCGTAATGACTTGAATACGTTGATAAGTTCACTTTTTAAGAAATGTGAATTTAGTGAGGTGTATTTTTGGTGATTTAGTGAGGTATAAAAGAAATTTAATGAGGTGTTAAAAAAAATTTAGTGAAATGTAGGGAAGAATGTAGATTAAAATGAGTGACAATTTTAAAAATAAAATGATGTAGTGAGAATATTAATTTTGTAGATTATTTACATATTATGAGTGTACAAATAATTTTGAAACGTCTCAAATAAAAAAAAAGTATACAAATAATTATAAAACTGAAGAAATATACATAATAAAAAAAAAAAATTGGTGGGGGGCCCACTGCCCCCGCTGGGCCCTATGTGGCTCCGTCCTTGATGTCAAAATGTTTGATTAAGAAAATATAAATTTCATACGCTAAATGAATATTTAAAAATTAAGAAATACATAATACCTTTATAAAAATTATGACATTAGGGCCACTTTTCTTATTTCATGCGGATGACATTCTCATCTTCTGTAGGGCGAATCGACCTTCCATAAGAGCGATTAGAGATGCTCTAGAGATCTATTGTGTTATGTCAGGACAACTATTTAATCCCCAGAAGTCGAGTGTCTATTTCGGGTTACAAGTATCGTATAACAATAAGCGATACGTGAGATCTACTTTGGGAATGAATGAAGGGGTGCTGTCTTTTATATATCTAGGGGTCGCTATTTAAAAAGGCCCCTAAGACGGCACAACTTCGGCAAGTGGCAGACCGGGTGTTAAGTAGGTCTGCGACATGGAAGGGTGTATCTCTATCCATGGCAGGCCGTGTATGCTTGGTTAATCATGTCATAACTTCGTCGATGGTTCACACAATGATGGTTTATAGATGGTCTCGCACATTGCTGAACAAGATTGAACAAGCTATGAGAAACTTCATTTGGACAGGAAATATTGATAAGCGCGGGCTGGGCCAGGTTTCTTGGGCAAGAACTATTACACCACAGTCGGAAGGGGGACTGGGAGTGCGTTCAATATCATGCGCCAATGCCTCATATCTTCGGAAACTGGCATGGAACATCCTCACAGGAACAAAATTGCCAATGCGCTTCTTGCATAATCGCTTCATGCCAAGTGGTGCAATCCGCCTAACCACAGTAGCCTCCTCGATATGGAGAGGACTACGGCCCCATGTGCAACATGTGGCAAGCCAAGCCCGATAGATAGTGGGATCCGATGCCCAGGTGAAGTTTTGGCTCGACAATTGGTTAGACTATTCCATAGCGGATAAAGTGGGTATCCCAGCTGCCCTCAGGAGTAATTATGAGTTCACTATTGCCAATTATCTCAACAACGGGGCCTGGTCTTTGGTTGTCAACTTCATACAAAACTATCCGAGAATTGTGGTTGATATATTGAAGTATAATTGTGCGACAGGCCCGGACGTCATGATATGGTCGCTTACTACCAACGGTATTATTACATCGAAGTTAGCATATGAGCATTTACTCCCCCACCATCCGGAGGTCAACTGGGCTAGGTGGATATGGGACAAAAATATCCCGCCGAGACGCTCAACAATAGTTTGGAGAGCAGTGCACGGGAAGCTCCTCACTTGGGATCGATTGACGCGGTTCGGGATGGCAGGTCCTAACATTTGCATGTTGTGCCACAGCGCCGAAGAGATATTGGACCATCTGTACGGGTCTTGCCCGTTCTTCACCCATTCATTTCTCAAAATTACAACAATGTTCCAGGTTCAATTATGTCTGGAGAATGTGTTTATGGGGTGGATCATCCAAGCAACCCATGTTAACTTTAGCCCACAAGTCAACACAATATGGAGGCTGATCATGGTTACGTTGATTTGGCAAATCTGGCAAGCCAGGAATGCAGCAATATTTGAGGACGTAAAACAATATCCGGAGGGGATCCGAACGTCCATCTGGGCTCGAATGAAAGAAGCAAATGGTGGCAACATGGGACTCATGAACAACACTCAATTTGACCTCAGAATTATTAAAGAATTTGGGTTGAGTTGCTCCCCTAGACGCGCGCCAACAATTGTGGCGGTATGCTGGGAACTTCCGGAAATGGGAGTGATTAAAATAAACACGGATGGCGCGGCAGCTGGATCACCAAGGATCTCGACAGGAGCTGGCATCTACCACGATCATCAAGGTGAATATATAGGGGGCTTTGTGATAGATCTGGGTATTGAATTCGCATTTGAAGCGGAATTGCTAGCAGCTCTACACGCCATCAAGATAGCACATAATCGGGGCTGGACAAATGTTTGGCTTGAAAGCGACTCAACGTATGTAGTTCACATGCTGAACGACCTGCCGCACAAAAGATCGATTTCTTGGAAAGCATACGCCTTATGGCAGCAGATGTTGGATATGCGACACAACCTGATAATTAGGGTGACTCACATTTTCAGGGAGGGTAACTCGGCCGCGAATTGCATGGCGAAGCAAACACATGCTTATATAGAATGGTGGGACTTACCACCGGATCCACTTCACCCATTGTTAGCGAAAGATAATAACTGTGAATATTACGGATTTGCGTAGAGGAGGAACCCTTTTCCTTGATCGGGACTTTTCCCTAAAGAGGATTTTTCTCGACAAGATTTTTAGTGGGGCTCCGACCTCTTGAATGGAGTGTATTCATATGGCTTTAAGTTTTGTTCTTCTTTATAAGATCTTATTTCATTCATTATAAAAATTATGAAAAATGAAAATTATTATGAAACTCAATTAAATAACTTTTTCCATATTTTCTTAATCAATAAAATTTTCCACATTTTTTTTTTGAGTTCAAATTTTCCACATATTTAAAAAATAAAAATATATCAATATTCATGTCATTATCCATTCTTTTGGTCATCACACATCATTTCATTCATCTCAACACGTGGCATCCTTATACATTTTCTACTTTTGTGTATCATCATTTTATTCTATGGTAAAAAATTACCACATTAATATTTATCAACATTAATTTTTTTATTTTTAGAAATTAAAATTAAATTTTTTGTTATGTATGTAAAATTCAGCCAGTTCGATTTTTTAATTATTGTATTGTTAAAATTGAAATGAAAGCAAAATTTCGATCAAATTTTTTAAACTTTACAATCTCAAACCTCCTGTTTTAAAATTCAAAATGGTTATTTTGAAATTCCATTAATTTTGCTCTGCCACCTGACCTATCACTACTTTCATTTTTATTGTTTTACTACTCTATAAAATCTCAAACCACACAGATATTTAATTTATCGAAATTTTTAAATGCTAAAATTTCAAAGTTCCAGATTTCCAAATTCACTATAATCCTCCGAAACAATTCGTTTTGAAATTTAAAATTCAAATTTTAAATTTTAAAACCCGTTCTACTTTAAAATTTTAGAATTTAAATTTTAAAATCATTTCCTATATATACTTATAATTTTTTTTTAAGTCAAACTTATTAATACCCAATAAATATCTATAAAAACTTATAAATCTTAACCTTCTAAAAATCGAAACAAACTCATACTATTACATACACATTAATTTTTTTTTTTCAAGTAAATTTTAAAATTTTCAAAATTTCGAAATAAAATTTCCCCGTCACTTGTTTGATTTTATTGAATGTTGTATACTCTGCTTATCATACACGTGACATGCGTATGATAAGTGATTGGGAAGGTCCAGGAGTTGCCACATGACATCTTATCTCAAATTTGCATTCTTATACAACTATGATAAATATGACAAATAAAAATTTAGTAAAAAATTTATAAAAAATATCACTCAATTAGATCAATTTTAACACAAATTGTTCAATTTAAAAATAAATGTCACCCGTGTTAGGCCAATTTTGCTCCCAAGCATTCAAATTTGTGTCAATTTTGGGGCGACAAATTATTCAGCATCATTAGATTCATTAAATAGTAGTAAAATAATTTGATAACATATTTAATAATAAAAGTATTTTTACATAAATTTTTTCCAATCATTACTTTTTTATTCCTTCCTCCTATAAATGCTTATGTTAGACTGTGTTTAGTTTGAAATTGATCAATCCGAATTTAAATTGACTATTTCCAATTCAATCTCTCTATTTTTATATAATCACACATGAGGAATCATTTCTCGGCTTTTGTTATAGATTCGATTCCGACAATAGACTCTTTATCCGACTTGGTCCCGATGAGCAACGCATTCTCAATCCTCGCTGATGAGCGCTTGGATGAATCCTCAGACAACACTCGTGAGATGGTGGCTACTGCTTTATTGGAATCGCATGTCGATGACGCTCAGGACCTTGCTACTGGGGCTTCTTCCCACTCCATGGAGAAGCTCAACTGCCACATGCTACTTGGGATGGGTTTATCCCATTGACAACCTTCGGGAAGCGTTATTGATGAGTTCGAGACTGTCTTCACTATTGAATGTTCGGCAGGGTTTGACAATGAGATGAACTTGGTCGTCAAGCATATGGGACGACGAGACAATGCTTTTGAACCCCCATGTTTCGAGCTTTTTATCGTTGTGGTTGGTAGGTGGATTTACAGGGGTGTAGCTTTTTCCTTAGTCCGGATTTTGTCCCTTGGAGGGTTTTTCCGGACATATTTTTAATGGCCCGACATCTAGTTCAGTTTGTGAATTTTTTTTTTCCTTCCCTTTTTTTTTTTTTTTTTTTAATTTCATTATATCTCCTACTTTTATTTCACTTACTCATCCCCTCTTCTATTATTTTTCTATCCACTAATAAAATATTATAACATCATTTGACATACGATTTAAACATAATTACTATTCATGAATTAACTCAATCAATTTTTTTCAATTTCAATCCAATTCACCACCTAAGTGAGAGAGTAACATAATTTATTTTGATTTAATTTATATGTTCTACTTTTTGTGTTTCATGCACGTATTACTTTATTATTAGAACATTGATTATTTTTAATCACATATCAACTAGCAAATAAATTACAGTATGAAACAATTAATTTTGATTCAAATTTATTTGCGTGCCATATGATGCCCCACCCACCCACTCACCTAGAAAATAAAAAATAGAAAAACAGAGAGAAGATGCCATGCCATCCCAACAACCCCAAGGTTATTATGGTCATTTCAAGCACCCTGATATCCTCTTTAAAACACACCCAAACATCCCACTTCTTCTCTGTCTTCCTCTCTCTCTCTCACCCACATTTTCTCTCTCTCTCTGCAAAAATGGATCCAGTTTCCGAATGGGGTAACACTTCTCTCTCCGACCTCGACCCCGACATTTTCGACCTCATCGAGAAGGAGAAGCGCCGCCAATGCCGCGGAATCGAGCTCATCGCCTCCGAAAACTTCACCTCCTTCGCCGTCATCGAAGCTCTCGGCAGCGCCCTCACCAACAAGTACTCCGAGGGCATGCCCGGTAACCGCTACTACGGCGGCAACGAGTTCATCGACGAGATCGAGAACCTCACCCGCTCACGCGCCCTCCAGGCCTACCGTCTCGACCCTACCAAATGGGGCGTCAATGTGCAGCCCTACAGTGGCTCTCCAGCCAATTTCGCCGCCTACACCGCCGTCCTCAACCCGCACGATCGTATTATGGGCCTCGATTTGCCTTCCGGTGGCCATCTCACGCACGGCTACTATACTTCCGGCGGGAAGAAGATTAGCGCCACCTCGATTTATTTCGAGAGCTTGCCGTACAAGGTTGATCCCAAGACTGGGTATATTGATTACGATAGATTGGAGGAGAAGGCGTTGGATTTTAGGCCTAAGTTGATTATCTGTGGAGGAAGTGCTTATCCTAGGGATTGGGATTACAAGAGGTTTAAGGAAGTTGCGGATAAGGTTGGAGCGCTCTTGCTTTGTGATATGGCTCATATTAGTGGCCTTGTCGCTGCTCAGGTATGACTACATGATTCGCAGTCGTTCAATTGTGGGAAATGGATTGTTTACTTGATTGAATAGTTGTTAACTTTTTTGCATGTTAGGCTAATGATAATTGTGGATCTAAGTGTGATCTGAGCTATTCGATTGGTTTTATTTTACCACTTTGCTGCATGCGTTGATTCAGTTGTGATGCAATGCGTTTTTCTATCATGGTGTGAAGAGTTGGTGAGAGGCGAATTTGGATCTGGTTGTTATGTATCTTTGTTTTGTGTATACATTTGTTTGTAGTGAGATCTAATATTTCTGTTGGTTTTTAGGTGAAGATTTCCCCTTTTTTTAAAAATAATTATCATGTGGGGTCTGATTTTGTTAGAATCTGAGTTGTTATCTTTACGTTTTCGCAAATTGTGGCTAGATTCGAAATGTTATGTGAATTAGCCATGCTCTGCTATATTAGAATTTTGCTTCTGAAGATACCCTTCTGCTCTCCGAATCTGATCTTTTGAATTGTTCATTTATATTCCTGTGGGTATAAATCAAGGATCAGAATACTTCATTCAGAAATCTTGATACTGATATAATATCTTGTCAAATCTTGATTCTTTTTATGCATGCCTTGTTCAAACAGAAAAAAGGATTTTCGATACTCGAAATGTGGTTATTTAAAACTTAATCTGCAACAATGTGACTGGTGCTTCAATCGGAAAATCATAATGACTGGTGCTTCAATTGTGGTTATTTAGATTTATGCCGTAAATACATTTAATCGTGCTTCATCTGATAATTATAATGATGATTAATGGTTTCAGGAAGCTGGTGATCCTTTCGAGTACTGTGATATAGTCACAACTACCACTCACAAGAGTCTGAGGGGTCCAAGAGCTGGCATGATCTTCTACAGGAAGGGTCCCAAGCCCCCCAAGAAGGGCCAACCAGAAGGTGCGGTTTATGATTTTGAGGACAAAATCAATTTTGCAGTGTTCCCATCTCTCCAGGGGGGCCCACACAATCACCAAATTGGTGCTCTTGCTGTGGCCTTGAAACAGGCAATGACTCCTGGGTTCAAGGCCTATGCTAAGCAAGTTAGAGCCAATGCTGTTGCCGTTGGGAACTATCTTATGAGCAAAGGGTACAATCTTGTCACTAATGGAACTGAGAACCACTTGGTTCTGTGGGATCTTCGTCCTCTTGGGTTGACAGGTAACAGCTACGAGTTTAATTAAGCTGTTTGAAAATTGGTTACTACTAAGTCTCAAATTCCATAAATACATTTTTCTGTTGTGGATTTTTCAGGAAACAAGGTTGAGAAACTGTGTGACCTATGCAACATTACTGTAAACAAGAATGCTGTGTTTGGTGACAGCAGTGCTTTGTCCCCTGGAGGGGTTCGAATTGGTAAGAATTGCTATGCTTTTCTTGTTTCTTGTTGTTGATGTTCAAAATCCTTGGAATTTTTCTGATATTAATGTGATTTTCAGCGTAAATCTCTATTTAAAAGGCCTCTTCTAATATCATCTATCTCTGTAATTAACCGTGGTCGAAGGTTGTGTAGTGGGGTTAAATTCCCTGTTTTGCCCTTTTATATTAAGTTTAGTTGCTGCTAAAATCACCAACCTTTTCGCAAATTGCAATCTAATTTAAACTATTGAGTTTTGATATATAAAGCATCGATTATAAAAAATATACAATTCGAACTCCCTGGCAGTTTGGCTCTTGCCCATTCATAACATGTCAAACAATTAACCATGTTAACACCCGTGTATGTACTGGGAAGTAGAGGAAGATAACATTGTTAATTGTTTTATTTACCAAAACTCAAAGATCCTGCTCGGTTATTGTACTTGTGAACAACTTTGTTCAAGGTGATTGAGTGTAAATGTGTTATTGCAGGTACACCAGCCATGACATCTAGAGGATTAGTCGAGAAAGACTTTGAACAGATCGCTGAATTCCTCCACCGAGCTGTGACAATCACACTGAAGATTCAGAAGGAGCACGGTAAGCTATTGAAGGACTTCAACAAGGGCCTTGAGAACAACAAAGACATTGAAGAGCTCAAGGCTGATGTCGAGAAATTCTCATCCTCGTTCGATATGCCAGGCTTCAAGATGTCTGAAATGAAGTACAAGGACTAAAAGGTCATTAATCAGTCGTCGTATATCTTATATAATTTTCTGCAGTTGATTTTCTATAATTTTTGCTGGTTCCAAATTCATCCAATGTTTATGTACTTGAATGAAAGAATAATTTCTGTATTTACGCAGTGGGTTGGTTTTCTACCACTATAGGTTTGATAATGTTTGTTTTGTTTGTGGAAAGTTGTGGCAGCTATCAATGGAAGTTTGAACTGTTGCAGCTATCTATTTATTCTGGTTCATAGCTTTCTGCATTTTCTCAAAATATTTGTAGAATTTTAATTTCCATTCAACAATAAGTATGGAGGTTGGAGCATCTTTTTTTTTTTTTCTTTCATCGATTGGAAAATCTTGTTATGTTTTTCAACTAGAGCATCCCATTCCCATCCTATCAGTTTGTTATACAACTTTATTTGCACGTCCAAGCAAATCATGAGTCCACAAAAAGAGTGTTTGCAAACATAATTAAATGATGTGGTTTTGGGGAGGATTTAAAATTCTCACAATTTTAACTAAAAAAAATTAGCTCGTCTAAGTATTACTTCAAACAAAATATTACTTCAAACAAAAGTGAATTTAAATTGTGGATTTAAAATGTATGATTTTGGAACATTTAGTCTGTCTGGTTCCACAAACATTGAGGTGGAACACAAATTGAGAATGTTGGTCACTGTTGACTCAACAATATGATTAGATGAAATGGAGTAGTTTATTCTATAATTTGAATTTTAATATATCAAATTTTTGTTGACCTCTATCCCTGAAGCTTGTTCTTTTACAATTAAGTGAATATTTTCTTAGATCTTGAAGAGGAAATGGAGAAACGTGGGTGTTTTGTTCACCATTATTTCCATTTTATTTATTAAAAAATATGATCTTTTTCAATAAAGGACAAACTCTTTGTCCAAAATTAATGGTGTGGTGTGTACATATAACATAAACTCAAAAGTCTCAAGTGTTGATTACATCTGTCATAACAATAACTCTTGTAAGATAAGATTCGTTCTTACTATCAAAAATAAACTTGGCGGTTCGATTAATATTATGATGAAATACTAGTAAAAAATTCCCTTTTTTTAATGAATTAAGTCATAATACAAACGCAGTAAATTTAGGACCCAAAAGAGCGCTATAATATACTCCCTCCGTCCCAAGATTTTTTACACACTTTGACCGACACGAAAATTAAGAAAATAAAATAAATTGATGTATAAAGTAAAATAAAGGAAGAGTATTATTGGTAATTCATTGATTAAAGTTGAGTGATTTGACTAGAGGGAAGGAAAAGCAAAATAAAAGAGGGGTATCATTGGTAATTCATTATGTAAGTTGTTTCCTTTTTTGGAGTGTGTAAAAAATGTTGGGACGCCCATTAAGAAAAGTGTGTAAAAAATCTTGGGACGGAGGGAGTATATATATATATATATATATATATATATATATCCCTGCTCAAAGATTCAAGTTCTCAATTGAAGTTAAGGATACGAAACACATAATTTAAGGGATTAAATTCAGAAAATAAAGCACTTGTCAATAAAACATGCGTCAAATTCAGCCGCTATTTTTAGGAAACCAAGTGATATTAGCAACTATTACCAAAGAAGCTGCCTACATTGTTGTACGAAATATATTACAGAGGAACCACAGACAAAATTACAGTAAACACTGTATGCACAGGCACGAATTGGGACGATCAATCGAATATCTCCTGGGCTTCGATTATACTATGCTGACTGCAATGGAAAAAAAAAACATGGAAAATAAGCTCCAAGCAACAGAAATATGCAAGTTAACCGCACCTTGATTAACAGAATCAACTATTTGGGGTGCTAAATGTAATTATTAATTTACAAATATTAACATTTAGTACCCCAAAATAGTTGATTCCAAAATTTACAGACTAAATATGATATCATCCCATTGTTGAAAGGTGAAAAGTAGGCTTACTAGTCATCCTTAGTGACACGATAGTATTTCTCAGCGTGTTGTCGTTGGCCAATAAGATGAGCGAAACGCTCATCATGAGTAATCACGATGAGTTGAAAATTCTCTTGCCCTTTCCTATCCTCCATTATTCTGATATTTACACAAAAACAACGCAGATTAGACCACCTACTAATTGAAGAATTTTACAAGGTATGTTTTGATCTAGGATTTAGAGGATCTTGAAATACAATTGCATGCTTGTTTTGAGATTCAAATAGGATAGAGTATAATTTTATGTAAAATTGATGTGTAAGAGAGTGTGATGTATTATACTGTCGATTGTAATCACAATGATTAAATGGTGTAATAATTAGTGTGTTTTATTTGATGTTGCAAAGTGAGAATAAAAGGCGTGAAAAGTGATAAATAAAATCAGAGTGAATAAAAGAAAAACCATTAATGTGTCTTTGGAAAGAGTGCGGTGTAGAAAAAAATGGTATTTGTAGAGGTGGATGTATTACGTTTTTAAAAACTGAATCTTAAAATCCCAAAAGGTAATTTTGAAGGCTCTGGAGCAAGTTGTTCCTTCGGCTAATGATCGATTACATACCTAAGGAGAGCTGCAGCGAGAGACTCAGAATTAGGCCCATCCAAATTTGTGGTTGGTTCATCAAGGGCCAGTATTCCACAATTGAGGCAGAAAGTTTCAGCTAATGCCAACCTTATAATAAGTGAAGCAAGGACCTAAAGATGGAAAACATAACAAAATAAGAGAAATGGAAAAGGGGGAAAGAAAATGTGGAACGTTCAAATATGCCCATAGCATCTTAGCATTTGCCTTTTGACCAGCACTGCATCTTCCTCTCATTTCAAGCTCAGCATCACCCGTTTGCATTATCACCTGCAATTTGACGAGTTCAATAAATCAATAGAATAAATAGACTTCTAATGGCATAAAAGATCACGATCTTTTCACCTTTTTTTTCAATTACAACAATATGTTTTTAAAATTTCGATACACAGACTTTTTAAATTTTGCAATTATATCGAATGACTATTTTCTGGCAACTTATGCTGATGTAAGAGCTGAAAAAAATTGCAAATAAATTCACGGCCTTTTGCTAAACACAAGGGAATGCTATGATGATGGAGTAACAGGGTGGAAAGTTACCTATTTTGCCATTTTGAGTGTCCCACCAAAAGTTACACATTTCTTTTTTGAAAAAACCCACCATCTCTCTCTCTACCTTTTTCCATTCTTATCTCTCTCTACCTTTTCTCTTTCCTACCTCTCACTAGCTATTTCTTTTTCCTATCTTTCTCTACATCAACAACCCACTACACATCTAATAGTACTATAGTATTTCTTAATCAATGTGCAAAAAGCAAATGAAAACTTTCGGATGGACGGAGGGAGTAATATAAAAAGGGATTTACACGATTAAATCCTGCCCAAGCAACAATTGTCGTTTCCTAAATTCTATGATCCCTCTGGATTCCCTAACGACATAAAACAACGCAATATAAATAAGATCTAAACCTAAAACTACAATAATAGTGCAAGAATATAGACCATATCATATGATCTTCCTGGTTAAGGTACCAAGTATTCTTGCTTTTAACAATATGTTTGGGCGCAAATTCTATGAAATGGGGTCTGTTTGCAATATGTTTAGTGTTCTAAGAGAGTAAGAGGAACATGTTATTTTAAGTTTTCAGACCATGACAAACACAAAGGGTATATTTTTGATCTGGGATTTCAAAATCTAAGTCAGGTTCTACTTTGGAATTTTAGAATACAGTTTTAAAAATTCAGTACATCCACCCCTACAAATACCTATAAACCCTATAAGTATCATTTTTGTTACACTACACTCTCCGATGACTGATTAATGGATACATGATTTTTTTTATTCTCACTCTTATTTTGTTTATTCTCACTCTTATTTTGTTTATTACTTTTCACACCTTTTATTCTCACTTTTGCATATTCCAATAGAACGCACTAACTATTACAGAATCATTCAAACATTACAATAACAATCAACAATAATATAATAGTACAATATCACACGCTCTTACACATCGATTTGACATAAAAGTTAAACTCTACACAAATTAAATATCCAAAAAAAAAAAAAACACAACATTATCAAGATTTCAAAATCCTCCAAATCCCAAATCAAGCATTCCCAAAAGTCATTTCCTAACTAGTTAAAGAAAAGAACCAAGAAGATAATTTCTATTGAATATGATAAACTGGAAGTTAAAGTACAGGAAGGGAAAAGCTTCCCCCACGGGATATATTGTTGTGTATCAACGAAGACGTTCGTTCAAACCAAGCATTGAGGAGAATAATGTCATTTCATGTAATGTAGATAAGTCATTAAGTAGTTCCCTTACTTGAAAGGGTATTTTAGGGTTTACTCATTTGGTTCCTTAAAAGATGAGATGTATATATAGGGGTGATACTGTATTCTGAGAGTTAGGAAATATATTCAGGAATCAGGAATTGGGCAGCAGTTGCTGTGTTCGTGTTATTAATCTCTTGAGTCATTGTTCTACTTTCTTTAAACCTTGCTCTACTTCTTGTACTCCATATCATATATAAACCTTGCTCTACTTCTTGGGAAGTCATTATCTATAAAGAACACATAAAGTAAAATTTACATATGCTAAATTACTATTCTTGAATTATGTTAAATTACATCCCAAACTTCAGCCGCTCTAATTGCTAATTCTGTTTGGAATCTTTTATTAATCTTACTTCTATTAATAGTCCATTGACTCTACCCATGTGATGCACCTTCATTATCACAACCATTTTGGGATGATCTTCGGCAACATATTAATTCAGGTAATTGAGGCAAAAAATCTGGAGAATAATTTCCCATCGGTCTTATTTTCAATATTGGTATGTAGGCAGTGTAAGTTTTTTTTTAGCTCCTTCAGAGTGGAAAGAAAAAAAGAGAAAAAAACAAAACTTACCTTATAGCTGTAAGACCGAGTACCAGCTCCATCAGAATCTGAATGAATGCTAATATAATCAATATCTTGACCCCTGTAGGTCTGCTGCCATAATTCACGTATAATCTTATTTATCTCCTCCATTTTCATTGTGTGGAAACGCATAAGTGCCCTAAAATATGAGTTGAAGGAAAGATTATCAGGACAACGAGATGATCATTGATATTGTCCAACAACAATGATAGCAATAAAAAAATAATCAGCTTTAATGATGCCACAGAACTGCAAACCTTAGTCAATCATTACTAGACAAAAAAGAAAAAGGTCCCATGGATACCTATATCAGTTCTCAGTCAAAATTTAGGGCAAATGTTCTTTTTTTGTCCCATAATTTATACCCGATAGTCCTCTTAACTTTTTTTATTTGAAATTCGTCCCTCAACTTTTACAGTCTGACAGGTAAACTTTCTGGTAATAGCTGACGTGACAATTTAAAAAAAGTTGAATTAGGTAAAGTTGAGGGACGAATCTCAAATTGAAAAAGTTTACATGTCAGCAATTACCAGCAATTTTTCAGAAAATTGCCACGTCAGCGATTACCGGAAAGTTTACCTGTTACAGGCAGTAAAAGCACCAAAAAGTTGAATTTGGTAAAGTTGAGGGACGAAGTTCAAATTGAAAAAGTTAGATAACTAAAGTCGATATGGGTGCAAGATAAAGGACTAAAAATAACAGGTTTACAAATGGTTCGGTATAGTCCTTTTGCTTAATGTAAAGAGTTTAATGTTGAGAGGCTCACTTGTCAAGTGCTTTATAATATCTGTCCAGGTCCTTACTTGCCATCTCAGTTGTCTGTAAAATAAAAAAACAGACTAGTAAAATCAGAGTTACTTCAGTCAACATCATTCTTTTCAGACATCGTAAAAACCTAGTGTTACAACCCACCTTTAACTGAATTAGTTGATCAAAATAGCGCTTGTCAATGTCTTTGTACTGAGCCTGCTTAAGATCAGCTTTATTCCTATCAATGTTGCTCTTGTATACAGATAAGGTGCCACTGTACCTATTTAACTGCAACCAGAATCGTCCTCTGAGCTATGAGAATAGCTATCATATCCTTACAATAAGCAAATGTATGTGTAAATAATGCAAATAGAATCTAAATCAAGAGGGAGTGTTCTTTAACAGTTATAAAGCACGTCAACTGCCAATATTTGCACCACTTCTATTCCAACACATCAGACCTTAGCCATTATACACCCACTAATATCGAATTCTATCCCATAAATCTGGTTTAAGTATTCAATGGAGCAATTTTTGCATGTTCTGATATCTCCTAAAACACATATCATCTAGACAAGAAAATTCAAACCTCTGTAAGGAGACTTTCTCGTTCTTGTGAAAGTTTTGGAAGCATAGATTCTATTTTAGAGCCACCGATTTTCTGTACTCTATCTTCAAGTGATTCAATTTCCTGAGTGAGATCAGCCACTTGGGTCTTCACTTTCCTGAATTCTAAATTCTCCATAATATTGCGCCTCAATTCTGACTGATTACGATTCAGGTCTCTACACTTATCCACTTCCTTCGTAATTTCATATATTCTGCGTTCACAACTACTGAACTCAGATTCTGACTGGGTTTGTTTTTCTTGTATTTGTTTCAATTTCTCAGCCATACCTAAGTTTTTGTTCCTGAAAAAGAGATTTAGTTAGGCAATACTTTAAAAAGGGTAATACTAATATCAGATCTTATACCGAGAAAACATACTCTTCAATTTTAGGGAACATAACAAGCAGCGTATCAACTTCCTGTTTGTCTTTTGTATAAAGGTTATAGAGTTTTTCATATTCGCGATCTGTCTCGGCTTTCAAAGCAGTGTGTTTTTTAAGCAGTTCTTCTGTCTCCTTTGATAAAGGGCCAAGATCCTCTTCCAAATGCTGAAGAATGAGGAAAATATATTAATCAAAATCAGCAAAATATATACTGATAATCAAAAGCAACAGCTATTATCAATAACTTATTTTCCAGATTCCAATTGTTTTTATGCATTCAAGAGAATGTGGCATTAACAGTATAAAGGTGGCATTAGAAAACTATGAAGCATTCTAATTTCATCGTGATGGAACTTAGCGTAACACTGAAAATTATAAAATTGGTACATCAACTTTAACAAATGGATCATTTAGATATTCACACACAAATGCAACTCAATATTTCCAAAACCGAAGGCAAAACAGGCAGAAAGAAAGAATGATAGCTCCAAGGCCAATAACTTATCACATACCTATTAGGCTATCTAAACCACCATCTTCGTAAGATGATAAACAAGAAAGTAGGTTACTCATATTTCTTAAACATGTTAACAAAAAGAAATAGCATTATTCTGGCTTTATAACGTTCTCTCTCTATACATTTATATATGTATTAAGGAAAATTTAAAGAACACAGCCCCAACCTCCAATAATATCTGACTAAAAGTTTTGAAGTATCTATATGTTAACGCCTACGAGGTAACTCTAAACTATACTCTATCCCACACACATCCTCTAGTGTTTCTCAGAATACTAAACACATTCATCCAGAAAGAATTAGCAGAAATAGATACATGAGGCTTAAAAAAAATACTTCTAGACGAGAGAAACATCAAGGAAGTTAACTAAATAAATATTTAGAAATCCAGAGCATTTTCCATAGCATGCGCTATGAATTTATTTGCCGTAATTGAGAGTAGGGAGATTTATAAGAAAAAAATTAACATTAATATAGGATTTTCTATAAAGCAGATTTATTTGTATAATAAGGTAACTTTACCTAGATAAAGGCATCGGGTGAAACACTCACCCCCATCCAGGAATGAATAATTGGTACCACTCTAGATAGTGTGGATTATATAACTATGTGTGCTCAGAATGCCTTTTGAGTCAATGCCTGGACAGTCACATTATTTCACATGTAGCATTTTTTGTGCACCTAGGTTGTTTTCAGAAGATATCTTAAATCCTAAACTTGTAAACTCAATGTGTTACATATCGCAGAAGGAAGAAGAAGGTTTATTAATTTATTAATTAACAATTTAAATTAATAATTTCATCTTAATATTTCTATTTTGTGTTTATTAAGCCCAACTACTAACTACTAATGGGCTTATTTACTTTCGCAGGAGACTATTTATTTTGGAGGCAAATCCTGGATTAGGGTTATGCTTAATTTTGAGATTATTGGACTTGGGCAGCTTTGGCTGATTGGAACCGGATTCCGGTGTTTATCGTATTTTCCGTTCAGTTTGTGTCTATCACTTCTCTGACTCTAACACAATGTCTTGGCAATCATTATATATCATAAGCATACCTAATGCCATGTGATCAGGAAGTTTAAGTGAATATACGATAACTTCAGATTAGGATATACAAAGAATTGACACTACCACTCTGAAGTGTCAAAGAAAGAGCACCCAAAACGTGTTCAAATGAAGAAAGAAATGAGTCGTGAGGATAATTACTTCTGGAAAACAAGGGTGTGTTTGTTATATGGCCAATCCTATAAATTCTACCCTATAATCAATCACCAATCTCCTACTTTTTAGTTATAATTATCTACCCAACTCCACACTCTCTCTCCTCCTTTTTACTTTACACATAATTTCCAAAACACTATCAATCATCTATCACTACTTTTCAAAATCCTACTCTATTGAATCCTACAAAATCTACACTCACACATATACAAAATCCAAAAACACCTTTTACTAATCATCAATACACTTACTGGATTTCAAATCCAATCCAAAAAACAATCTATTAGAGAACTTTCAACTATTCATGTGTTTCAAGTGAATACAGAAAATGAGATCACACCAAACAAATGACTATACTTAGCTACATGACCCACTCACCCCCAGCATCTAGCTCTGAGTGGCTTGTGTAAGTTCTCACATATACTCTTTCAGCTCACAAGACCATAGTGTATGATACTATGATGCTTGAATGTATAAGAAC
Organism: Galeopsis tetrahit; assembly: GCA_963675135.1. Classification (NCBI taxonomy): domain Eukaryota; kingdom Viridiplantae; phylum Streptophyta; class Magnoliopsida; order Lamiales; family Lamiaceae; genus Galeopsis; species Galeopsis tetrahit. The sequence continues at coordinate 48,475,174 of OY776128.1, read as the reverse complement.
TCCCACAGCAGTAGAAGAAGTGCTAAAATCATTCTTCTTAACCATAAAAGTATAGTTGAACAAAACATAATGCAAAAAACTACAAGTTTTTTTTAATTAGTTCTTATACCCTCCCCTTCCCTTCCCCATGACTCGCACCCAGGACCTTGGGCCTAGGTAGTGGTGCTCAAACCACTTGAGCTAAGTTCACCACAGGTACTGGAGAGAATATTGAATTTGCCACAATTAGAATCAATACTAGATCCTTGCTAACAAAGTTTTACTAGAACGGGGCCTTTACTTTCCTCGACATTTGGAAACCTGAACTGCCTTTCACAAAATATTTTCATAGGAAGTGAGCTAAACCTAATATGTGATGTCTTCATGTCTTGAAAAAGATGTTTTCTTATAAAAAAGGATCATCATCATCACATAATTATATGTCAGCATTTTAAGCAAAAGGGGAATACCTTCAAATCAAGCTCAACCTGACTTTTCACTTCAGCCAGAAGTTCTAAATCCACCTCTACTTTTTTAATGTTGGATAATATGTTAGTAACCTTAATCTTCTCTTCCCTTACACTATTCCACCGTGATTGAAGTGTTGACAATTCTTCTCCCATGTTATACTGCTGAACACGTAGTGCCTCCGTTTCATTAACTATGGTATCCCTGATGATCAACAGATAAACACAATCAACACGTATTCCAAGCATGTGATTCAATTAATTCCAATGTGGTGGACTAAACTGAAGAAATGATTGCAATGCAAAACTTGTTCCATAAAACACAAACAAAAACAAACTAATAAGTATTCATTCTACATATAAGAAGATAAAGAGTGTTACAGACATAGTTTTTTCCAACGTTCTCAGATCGGATACAATTTCTTCGTGGGATTTGGCACCTTGAGCTTGCATATCCAGTTTGCTTTCCAATTCCCCTACCTGGCGCTGTAATGTTTGTATATCCTGGAACAACCTATCAGCTATTTCTACAGGTTGGGTCAATGCATCAACTGTGTCCTTTTCAGCCTTTATTTGAGCCAATACACCCAGCACCTGTGTGCAGAAAATTTGTAATACAGAAACAAAACTTTAGCAACTCTAAAAAAGAAACCATGTTTCAGTCAGCTCTTTAATTAAAAAAAATCAAAGATAAGTACATATAATGGAACAAAACATTCTGACAAATAAAGCAAATGTTACCATGGTCTCATGCACTTTGAACCAACACACTCAATCGAAATAAAGATTAATCACAGGAACAACATGAAGAATATAACACAATTTTTACTCGCGTACAGAAGAGCATTATTTCTAAATTCAGAGGGAAACTAATCTTTGCTATATAAAGAAAAACAAACAATTAACTAACCCCTTTAATTTTCGCTAGAAAACCGGGTATATCACAAAGTATTTGCTTTGAATTCTCATTCTAAAATCCATAGTTGTCGGTCAAACACGTAATGACAATATTTGTTGAAAACATCATTGACGCAATTGTTTTATAAACCTACCAAATATTACGCAATTGTTTTATAAACCTACCAAATATTACAACTTACACAAAGTATATTTTTGCAGTTTATGATTCCGTCTCAAAAGAAAACAATTTGCAGAAAATATCTTATCCTAAAAAAACAGAAGGATATGCAAATACGCAACTAAAAGATTCCTGCAGGAGAGCCTTGATCGTAATTGAAGTGATCATAGATATATGCATAATATCTGAGAAATTATTTTCACTTTCCCACAAAATGCATCAGTTTATGATTAAAACAATTACAGTTCAGGACTCCCAATGTGATTCTAAATTGTTCCTAAATTAATTGGTGCACGATCTAGTTCACTAAAGAGCAGTCTTTTCCCGTAATCAGGTATCTTGGATAGTTTATCAAGAGGTTGCTATGAAGTAAAAAGATTGGAGACTGTAGACAAGCACATGCACAAGGATACACAGTGTGCAATAGTAATACTTCTTATGTAGAACTCATACAACTAGAGATAAATACAGATATTTAAGATTTTATATTCTTTAATGCGCATCAAAGAAGTCCTCTGGTCTGCAATGATCATTTGTCCCCTGCTCAACAGCACATAAACTGGAAGACATGGTTCTGCAGGTAGGAATATTCTCCCTCTGTTCCTAATTATCTGTCTGATTCTATCCAAAATGGTGTTCCTAATTACTTGGTCACTTTGCTAATATCAACAAAACTTTACCCTTTTTTCCACCAATACCCCTAATTAATCGTAACAATCTTCTTGTAATTAACTGTGTCTATATTATAATCAAGCAGTATTAAATAAGGATATAATAGTCTTTTGAAATCCTAATTAATGAAAATTTGGTTTGTGTAAATGGATCAAATCAAACAGATAATTATGAACGGAGGGAGTATAAAGTATCATCCATAATCTCTTTGGCAGCCATGTAGTCATTTAACAGAAGTTTAAGAGGAAGGCACTCATAAAAGAAAAGGCTCGGAGTAGCAAGAAAAGGTGAACCATTAAAACCAAAATATACCGCAATTGACAATTACATCGTCAAGAGCCGAATTCTTTTGATCCAGTTCTTCATATAACTCATTCAGGCTCGTTTCAGCAAGAGGAATTAATTCCTTTCCAGTTTTGGCATATTCTTCGTACACCAAACGAAGCTTGTCTAATTGCTGAAAATGAAATTCAGCATTGGAAGAGTCAACTGCCACCGCTTTAATTCGCTCTGCAGAATTTTCTTCCAAGAGTCTTTGCTGCAACGATGCACAAAGAGTTATGGACATCTTGATCAAGTATCAAAAATTAGACTAACAAAATATAGTCACTAAAATTTAGGCAACCTTTTTAACAAATTCATCTTCCTCAGTTGATGAAAAAGGTCTGTGACAGCAAGGGCAACTGTGATGAGCACGAGCAAGCTGTTGAAATGGATCAAACATCTGCATCATGCCCTCAGACACGTTAAATTTACTGCGCATAAAAAAGTAAAATAAGGAGATGTTATTACTTATTACACCTAATACCAGTAATACATGTAACAGAATGCTGTACATAAAAAAAACATATACAAGAGTAAACCTTTTCAGGTCATCTCTCCTTTTCTTGGCGATCTCTAAGATTTTAAGATAAGAGTCAACACCACCAGCCTGATGGTCCAAGGGCTGAAGTTTGGACTCAATCAATTTCCGTCTTGCTGCATAGCACTCGAGCAATCAATAAGATTATTTCAAAATGGAACATTCTATAAGACAAGTAACTACGAACTTGGACTGTCATTGCTTTTAAAACAACATAAAAGCAAGTAATAACACACTAGGGGAAAATATTTTTACCGTATTTGTGGGTGGGTGGGTGGGTGGGGGTGGGGGGGGGGGGGGGGGGTTAGCAATTTGTAGGACAATACGTTTACGGGCTTGCACATTTACGCCGTTAAAATTTAATTTGGCAATTACGCGCGTAAATTTTAATTTTCGCACATTTAGGTCAGTCAGGGTGTTTCGGCCTTTCGGGCTGGCAAATTTAGGCCATTATATTTTTTATTTTCACACATTTAGACCAAACACGTGAGCAGCACATGACACTTTAGCGCGAGTTGGGGTGTTTCGGGCCAATTTGGCCTAAATATGCAAAGATTTAAATATAATGGCCTCAATGTGCAAGCCTTCAAACATAATGTCCTACAATTTTTATCCCCCCAACCCCAATTACGGGCCTAAAAAAATATTCCTAACACGTGAGAAACAAAACTGAATCTTAAAGCCAACAACAGGCCAGCTACCTCTCTGTAAAACAGGAAGAAATGAGTTCCTTGGATTCAGTACATGGAAACCAAAGATAATGTGCTGTGATCGGACTTACAACTAGCATTCATCCACTCAATCAGATAGTTAAATATCTGACCAGAAACTCTCTAAATAGAATGTTTTGGTTGCAACTTCAGCATTTAGTTTGTGCCTATAATGCTAACAAGCTTCCTAAGTATCTTCATGAACTAAATATGAACAGCTATCTCATCAGAGCAAATTCCAATTATTCTTTTGTAAGAACTAATCCACTGAAAAGTTTCCAAAACAAATTAGACAGCATGACGAAGAAAGAAACTCTTCATATTCATGATATGAAGGCCAATTTTCCCAAAAAAAAATCTTACATTCCACATCATGGCGGAATTTTGACAATTTACTGTTGCCTTCTTGTATCTTCAACTTCAGTGTAAGCACTTCATTTCTGGCTTCAACAGCTTTTTTGTCCAAGTCATCATACTCTTTCTGAAGGGAACTGTAGGAGAAATGATGTCATGCAAGCATAATATTTTTACTCTTTAGAAATTGAAGACTGAAATTAAGAAAAAATGACAGTTCAAGCAACTTGAAGATAGATATCAGCAAGCCTGAGGCATTCCGAGAAACAAAGACCCTTAAGTTATAATTTGATCAACATAGAGGTTTCAAGGGAACTGTAGGAGAAAATGCTATCACGCAAACATAATTTATTTATTTATTAGAGACTTGAAAATAAGAAAAAATAATAGTTCAAGCAAATAGAAGATAAATATTGGCAAGTAGGAGATACTCCCTCCGTCCCACAAGTGTTTGCACCACAAAGTGGGCACACTTTTTAAGAAAAAAGTGTAATGAGTGGAGTGTTGAGGGGTAATTTTGTAAAGTTATATGGATAAAGTAAAAAGGTGATTGGAAAGAGAGTAAAAGTAATGGCATTTTGTGTAAATATGTGAATATTGTGAGGGTGAGGTTTATGAGAGAATTTCCTTTTATGGGTGTGCAAACAATTGTGGGACGGACAAATAAGGCAAGTGTGCAAACAGTTGTGGGACGGAGGGAGTATAATTTAGTAAAATTAAGGTAAGATAAAAAAAGGAGGTTGCATAACACCTACGAACATTGAAGCTTCCTAATGGAGTGCAGAAATTTTAAAGTTCATAGATTAAAGACCTGCAAGCTTCATCATATCTCTAAGTTTCAAGTACGAAACAGATGTTAAAAATGAGCATGTTTGCTTGCAATCTACATGTCAATAAGAAACTTTGAGCTTGATTAATTACTTGCATGCTCTAATTATAACACAAAACTTCTAATCCACAGAACAGCATTTTTGGGATGCTTGAAAATGATCAAAAGCGCAATTTAGTAGTCCACGCCACCCAAGAAAAACGTAAAAGAGAAAAGACAACATTAACAACCTTTGAACCTGAACTATTTCCTCTTTCAAATCCTTGTCAGGCGGAATCCTTCCCTTCAGCACTCCTCTAATTCTCTCCTTGCATTCGTCCACTCTACATAATACAGGAAAAGTCTTATTCGGCATATATAAATAGTACTCCCTTCGTCCCATGATTATTTGCACACTTTTCTTATTGGGACGTCCCAAAATTACTTGCACACTCTTAATATGAAAATACCCCACAAAATTAATACTCTCCCAACATCGTTTTATTTTCAAAATTGTCACTCTTTTTTTACATACATTTTACTTCACAACTCATCAAATCCACTTTACACCTCATCAAATCACCTAAAATACCCCCTCATTTATCTTACATCACCAACCACTAAATCCTTTTTTCTTAAAAATTGTGCCGGTCAAACCGTGCAAATAATCCCGGGACGGAGGGAATACTCCGTATCTGAAAAGGGGTAGAATAATTTGTAAAGGATACAGCATAAAGATTAATAGAGACTTGCATTCTTCTAAGTTTCTTTTTGTGGTTCTCTAAATCTTTTTTCTTCACCGAAAGTACAATTCTATCATGAGAATCAGCTTCCATGGCATCCCTTTCCTTCCTAAGGACATCAATTTGCATGTCCAAGTTCAACTTCTCATGTTTCTTTTGTCCTATATTCTTTTCAAACTCTCTCGCGGCAATTTGATTAATTTTTCTTTCCACCTCAACTTTCTGCACCCGTACGAAGATAACATTAGTTCTGCACTAAAATATAAAAGGCCATTTTTTAGAAATCCAGCAGAGAGAATTACATTACCATTTTCTTTTCTCTCTCATCAATAACAGTAAGATCAACATCAGCAATCTGATCTTCCAACTTATCATGTTCACTCCTCTTTTCTTGAATGGATTTCAAAACGTCACTCTGTTACAAATCAAAAGGCACAAATGAGAATAAAACAAAGAACCAAATGGGCAGAGAACCAAAATCATAGGCATACCTTCTTTTCTGATTTAGTTTCCTTTTGGGCAACAATTTTTTTACAACGGTCATTTGCATTCATGTACTGCTTAAATTTTGCTTCAAGATCTACTTCATTTAATCTCTGAAAATCATAGACACTATTCATCATCAAAATCAGATACGCATACGGCAAAGTTAAAAACTAAAAAATAAAAAAGCAGCTGGCCAAACCAACATGTCAAAGATAATATTTTCAAAAAGAAAATGGCTAACCTAACGAAGTTCATATGCACGAAAACTTTGAACAAAATGAACTTCAAGAATATGACTCTTAATAATCACCTCCCAGAACTAAGTAGAAGATTGATCACTAACATCACCCACCACTAATGATTAATTAAATTAGAGATATTAAGTTTTAAATGATTTTCCTCAGTAACAGCTTAGCATTTTAGATGGTACAAAAGCCAATAAAAAGTTAGACAGGTCATTGAATTCCATTAAAAAAAACTTCAAGTTAAAGTAGTTGATCAGAGAGTGTAAACGTAAAGAGGACAGGAGAGACAATTTTATAGATAAAATATACTCCCTCCGTCTTTTACTAGATTACCTATTTTCCTTTTTGGTCCGTCTTTTACTAAATTACCCATTTCCTAAAAAGGAAATAACTCACTTTAACTATCCCATCCAAACACCACAATATTACACTATATGCCACTTCTTTATCTACAATAAATAACATTTCCTACCCTTTCCACTTACTTGACTCTCATACCCTTTCCCACTTTATCACTTTAAATACTATTAAACAACTCTTACATTAAAACCTGTGCCCAGGTCAAATGGGTAGTCAACTTAGAGACGGAGGGAGTATATAGGTAAAGGGTCAATTGTACCCACAGAACTGTTGAAATCAAATTGATTTATAGGCCAAGGAATATTTGTAAAGAAGGCTCCTTGTAGTACAGTTTAGCTGTCGAGATCTTTTATCACCATAATCCTGTGAATTTAACAGGCTAAATAGGATGTATGGAGCATTATAAGCAAACTAATATGCACAACCCTAGCAGAATGAGTGTATTGCAACAGAAATATTGCACCACTAAGTATTGCTGAATTAAAATTTTATTGACCCAGACAAAGAAAATGGCACCTTCTTTTCTACCAAGTCGTCCTTAAGATTACGTAACTTTGATTTAATTCGATCAGCAAGGTCAGAAGCAACCTCCTCACTGTATGGTCCACTTGGAACAGAACCTAAATTGTGCTTTTCGAATAGGCTTCGAATGGTAGAGTCTCTTCCAGTCTTCAAGGACATATGAGTCTGGAGAACCAAATGAGAGTAATAATGACCAAGGAAGTGAAGCAAAATCTAACATATCATATTTAAAAAACTCAGCAACAGAAATTACTTCTATGGCCGCTTGAAGTTTGGCAATCTCCTTCGTATTTTCTTTAATGACCTGTGTAAGAACTCGCCTGTTTTCCTCCATATCATTTTTTTCCCTCGATAACTTGTTAAGTTTTGATTCTAAACTTGCAATTCTCTCATCAAACTTGGATTTCCACTCATTCAGTTCTTCATCAGTGTCTAACGGAATAAAACAATAAAGAAGATTATAAAATATTCACCACCAACAATTCTATGTATAAGAAAAAACAAGAAGCACATCATGAAAGAAAGAAGACAGCTGACAGACCGTCGTTTTCCTCGTCCAGTGCTGCCTCACGCTTCTTAAGTTCCTCATACTTGGAGGTTCTTTCCCCAGTTTTAGTGGATATTTGTTCTTTTAAGATTTTTAATTCCTTCAACAGCGATTCAGTTTGATTGATCTCCCTGTCCATATTCTGAATTTTTATGTCAAGCTCTTGCATTTGATAGTTTAATGTTTCTGTTTTTTCTTCATCTTGTGCAATGCTTTCTCGTAGCTGGATGAAACAACAAAAGCTAATCAGCTTCATTTGAATCGGAGGTAAAGCTCATCAAAGTTCAAAATAATGAAGAATCTGTAGGAAACTATTACTGAATGTTACATATATGATTAAGATATGAAGGGGTTTCCAAATAATGCTCAAGTCCTGAGTTTTCTATTTCAATTTTTTTTTTTATGGTAGGACAAATGATAAGTGGCAATGGGGAAGTTATTTTTCAAGATGTTATGCATATTTGTATAAATGTTCTAGTAAGGGACATCCGTTGTTATGTAGGAATACCTGCCCTTGGGACCACCTTTAGCTCAATTGAAAACTTTTATTGTTGAACTCTCTGACTATTTCATGGAAGTTTTAAACTTTTATAATGTATAACCTTATTGAGGCTTGCAACATTTTTTTTTATGTAATATTGCATGGAGTTTTATTAATTTCTTAAACAAACAAATAATTAAATTGAGCATGCAAAACTCATAGTATGTGTTTAATGTATCTCAAAGACCACAAAATAATGCAAAGTAGAGCATAGTTAATTAATGTGTCTTTCTCCTAGAAAACCATATAAAGATGAGGCATCACACATAAACAAAATTTAAGATCACAGTGTTCGATACATTCACTTCCGATACCCTGGATAATAATAAGAACCTTAAAAGCAGCATCCTTCAGTGTTTGTAAATGCTCCAGTTTCAGCTTATATGCTTTTATCTCCTGTCCCTGATCCTTGTGTAGCTTTTTGATAACCTCTAAAGCCTTTGTATACCTTTGAAGATCATGACAATCAATCATATACTTTCAATAACAGATAAAAAGGTCATCAATTAGAGTTCAAGGCAAGAAAATATGTGGTGAATCTTGAATATCAAAAATTGAATGACTGATGTTGGAACTGTTCCCTTTTTTTTCTTTTCTATTTTCTAAATTAGCAGCTTGTGAATCATCAATTATTTTGCAGACAGCAGCGTCTTGGACAAGAACAGCGCTGATTACCCATCACGAGTACAACCAATAATGCATGAAAAAAATTTAAAAAATCAAACCTGCTTTTCTTTATCAGCAAATCTCTCTAGTTTTACTAATCAAATAATACAACTTCAGTGTCTCAGACACATATGACACTTATAATTCATGATGAGTAACAATTATAAAAAAAAAAATTTTAAAAAAACTCGTCTTAAAATGATTTGGAAAGAGAAATTTAATTAATAGTAGAAGATATTAAATAGAATTTAGAAATCAACAAAATTGAACATCAAGAATCTAAACGACGACAGCTAGTTGAAGGCAAAACAGAAAACCAATATCCGTAAAACACTTCACCTCTTATAGAAACACTGTTTACCTAGTTGCAGAAAAGATGTCATCAAACTTTTTTTTCAGCGTTGATGAGTCTTGTAATGGCCAGTTTGCTTCATCCTGGTGAACGAATATAACATTCTCAAGAACAGCCTTGGACACCCCCATAAGAGCAGGAATTTCTCGGTCCATATCAGCACATCGATAGCTTAGGCATACTTTCTGTCATATGGAAACATAAAATTTTTTATGAGTAGATCTTCCATTATTCATAGATTGTGATAATTTTGTAGTAAGATACCATCATCTCTTGTCAATCTATACATAATATTCCCTCTGTCCCGCTATAAGTTTCCCCTTTCCTTTGGGTGTTTTCATTAAGGAATATGATAAAATAATAGATGTAGTACAACTGATGTGATGGTTAAAGAGAAAATAATAGATGAGTATGAGATGAAGTATGATAAAATAATAGATAAAGTATGAGTGATGTGATTGGGAGAGAGAGAAAATAATATGCCAAAAATGAAATGGGGAACTTATAGTCGGACATCCATAAAAGGAAAGTGGAAAATTTATAGTGGGACGGAGGAAGTATAAAATAAATGTCGATATATTGAATATTCACAGCTAATACCATTCTAATTCATGATTAAGTAAAGAGGACAAGGGGGCACTAAATATCAAGTAAAGCTTGAGAAATAGAATGGTAATGTGGGAAGTTACAAAACATTAGACAAACAATAGGGTTGTCAAGTTCATTATCTCCAAGTGTTTGCCACATCACAAGAGGATCCCCTAGAATTCTAGGAATTATTATCACCAACATCCCCTTTTTTGGAATATTGACCCTCAGACTGCCCACTACATAATACTGTATCTTCATATGCATCATGCTATTATATACTAATTGCATTTGTATTGACTTTGGATCATTCATATTCTTATTTCTTTTATGCAACATTTTAATCGTTAAATATTTTAAGCACCCATGTGGTATTAGTTATCGAAGTCTACAACCAAAGCAATCAATTGAATTTGACTATTGAAAATAAGAAGAAATGTTAGTCATCAATAAATTAAACATTACTAAGTTACACATGGTAACCTTAGGAGTGTGGACATTTAAAAGTAATAGTGGTCATATTTGGAGGTCAAGCTGTCATCAACATGAACTCAACTGTTATAATTTAGATTAAGTATCTTGCAGAGTCATAAAATTGGAACGCCTAAACAGAGTTCTTTAAGTATTGATAAGGAAACCTTCAATGTTACATTACAAAGAAACTACAAAGCGCACCACCAAATCTCTAGCAATATCAGGAAAAAAAAAAAAAAGGCATATGAAATTGTTATGGCTTGCAGCCCACACACACTCACTACATTGTATTTTCTTTTCTTAATTTATTTTGGTTTTAACATGTGATATGTACTTTAAAGTTTAAGCACACACCATTTGAGCATAAAATAATTGAAAATGTAACCAAATGTTTATCGGGTGAACAAGCAGATGAGTTGTTGAAAATTAGGGTCGGAAGGAGGCTGTAGGTAGATGACTGTGCAATTGAAAAGTATGAGATTAAGGCTGCAAACTCCTTTCACACTTGAACCACGTCAGCCACGATTTAGAGAATAGGTAGCGCTTAATGATAATGCTCATTATTTGTTTCATGCAAGTGCTTTACCTCTCCAGTCTGAGGATTTATTGTCTGAAGCACAGACTCAATTGCTTTGTACTCCATCTTAGTAGCTTTTTGGGTAAGCTGAAATGACCTTATGCATACTACATCCTTCCTTGCTGCTGTCTTAAACCTTAGCTTTATCTGGCCCTTAGTCTCTGTCTCCCCGGCCACCTAAAAAAACAATACATGCATGATTGCCTGAATAAGGAAGAATTCCATATAGTGGGTCAATTATTAGTTTAAAGCTCAATATAGATCTTCATTTTACTTATGTCTCATTTCACAGATTTCAGGACTCATTTTTTGTTTTTATTTTCTCAATTCGAGGCCCGATGAAAATATCTTTTTCAAAGTTAAAGTCATACAAGACAATAAAAAAGCATTAGTGACTAGTGAGTAACTGAGTATGTCATTTTTTGTTGTCGTCTTGAACGACTTCAATGAGAAAAAAATCGTCGAACCTCGAATTGAGACAAAAATAATTGAATCAGATCTTAAATTGAGAAAAAAAAAAAAACTAGATCCTGATTTGAGACATTTCAAAATTGAAGACCTAAATTGAGACTTAATCTAAAAATTGAGCCCCTGTATAGAATTATTCCGCCTGAATAAATAGGCTTAGGTAGAGGCAGAAATAATGGTAACACCTTAGGGTCATGGATGAAGCTGTGACCTGACCGTGCATTTGGAGGAAGTTCTCCCGTGCAAGCTACTTTCAAGCACTCAATTATCGTCTGCAGAAAAAGGGAAATAAAAAAACATATTTGCTTCAGTAATTCTGAAATAATGGTGTTCAAGAGGTAACATTCTTTGTAAGGAAATAAAAATGAAAGAGGTAGAGTAAATCCTATATATGCAGGCACAACGAGAAATAGGATGGAACGTCCTTTTTCATGTAATAGGAAGGACCACAGAAAGATAAGATATGTCTTCTAATCAAACTCTACAAGATTGACACTTCATAAATTTTATAAAGACCAGAAAAAATGGAAGATCTAATTATGTTTGTGTTATAGAGAACTAAGAGAGAGAATTAGCCAAAATTTGAGCACACTGGGAATATCAGGTTTAACAGAGATTTGGGCAAACAAATTAGTTAGCTTCTATGCAGAACTTTACATTACCAAATACCATATCCCGAAGTCATTAAGATGATAAACAAATTTAAAGTGTAAACAGTGTATTTGAATTTGTAAATGTTTTGTGAATTGAAGGTTTTATACAATGTTTTTAGGTAACTTCGAATTGGTTGAATTGTGTAATCATCAATTACTATTGTCTGTAACCGACCTACAGCAATTTGATTATAATCTTAAGCAAGCCACCATATACAGAGAACAAAGCCAAACTCGTTTTCAACAATGTTTTATCAACACAATACTATTAATTATTATGTATCTAAAACAATATCAGCAGCAAGAAGCAGATTAGTGATTCTAAGGCTGATACAGGCACTAGTTCAACTGCATCAATGCACACAACAAATATTTTAAATAACAATTCCAAAATATGTAGTCAAATATCATTTCTCAAGCAAATTACGCAGCTAAAACTATAGAAACAAGGAAACGTAGAGCTGATGATGCAAAATGTATAATAACTGATATATAGAAGAGGGGATGAAATATACTGTTTTCCCAGCGCCGTTGGAGCCAACGATGAGAGTCAAGGGCTTGAAGAAGGCGATGACGTTCTTGTTTTCGGGGTCGAAACTCCGGATGCCCTTAATCAACATTTTATCAACGGTACTCATTTTCTCTTTTTCTTTTTCCCCTTTCTCTAACTGATTTCTCTACGAACAAAATGGAGGATAGTGTTCATCGTTGAGCGAAATAGAGAGCGAGTAGGGTTTAAGAGAGGGAAGATGGAGAAATTATAAAGACATTGGAGAACTCAAATTGAAAGAAATGGAAAGCTGGTTTTCACAGATACACATAAAATCGAACTGTTGGCTTTTCTTTTCAATATTTTTACTATACTACTTAGTTTAATTTTTCAATTTAACTTAAAAAATTAATAATTGTAAATTTCTAAAAATTTCATTAAAAAGTCTAAAAACCTAATTCAAATTAAAAATAATAAAATGTGCAAAATAAAAAAAATTTGTTCTAAAATTTTAAAAAATAATTTTTTTTTACCAATTCTGAAAATATGAAAATGGGTATATCTAAAATTTTAAAATATCTTATTAAATTTATTAAAAATCCAAAAATCTCATAAAATAAAATTTCTAAATATTAGAAAAACTATAAATTAAAAATTCTAAAATGAATACAAAATTTACGATCTTTAAATTTAAAAATTAACTATTAAAAAAATTCTAATACTACAATTCTGAAAATCAATAAATGGGCAAATTAAAAATTCTAAAACTCTCATTGGAATGAATTTATGATGGTTTCACGGTATTAAAACGTGGAACTTCCACTCAAACTCAGCATCGAGTCACGATCGTCTTAATTTCCCAATTTTACTTAGGGTACTGCTATTAACACCCCAAAATGTTTTATACACACCCCATTATTTTAATGATAAAAATAGATACATAAAAAAGGACTAAGTAGCCCTTATCTTTAAAAAAAATTATTAAAAAATCTGTAATTAAAATTTGAAAATTATTTTTAAAAAATCTACTAAATCTTTAAAAATAATTAATTTAAATAAATCAAATAATGTTTTTGAAAATATATGAGAAAAGTAAATAAAATCTGAAATTAAATATAAAAAAAAAAGAGAAAATATCAATTTTATCTGCACCCGTTCATATTATTTTTTACTATTATTATTTGCACTCGCTCATTTAATGAATTCACCCCCAAATCATTTTTTATTATGGTTATCTGCACTCGCTCATTTAATGAGTTCACCCCCAAATCATTTTTTACCACGGTTATCTACACCCGTTTATTTAATGAGTTCACCCCCAAATTATTTTTTACCACGGTTATCTACACCCGTTTATTTTATGAGTTCACCCCCAAATTATTGTTTTACCACGATTATCTACACCCGCTCATTTTATGAGTTGACCCCAAAATATTTTTTGAAAAATAATCACATTTAAAAAACTATATTATCATTTTATTAATTTACACAAAATATAATAAAATAAATTCTAATTTATATATTTACAATATGCAGCCGAGTTATCGTCGATTCACCACCAACTCACCCATATTTAAAAAAAAAATCGTAAAAATATAATTAATAAAAAACTATCGAAATTAGCCACAAATCTCGATTTTTTTTCTTCCCCCTTCTCTTTTCCTTTATTTCTTCCCATTTTCAGTTTATTTTTCAATTTTTTTATTTATTCATTTTTTTCCTTTTACTTTTTTTTATTTTATTTTGATGCCTTTCTTTTCCATTTTTTATGTGTATTTTTTAAATTTTAATACAAAATAATATTATAGGTATGATTTTATTATAGTCGATCGGCGGTGCACCTGAATTTCAATTTTAATTTGATGAGTAAAGGACTTGCCGGAAATCCATGTCGTTCAGTGGGTGATCCTACCACCACCATGCCCGACCACCCCCTCGATGGCGACGGCAGCGCTTCCGTCCCGGCCATTGAAGCCCGAGACCCCTCCTCGAATCGCAATGGCGATTCTTCACTTCCATGACAATTGACATCATCTTCCATCTCGCCCGAAAACCTCTACTCATTTCGACCACCGACGCGATTGCTTCCATCAATCTCCCTTGTGTTCGCGATCCAGGATCTTCTCCAGCATCAATGGCGCTCGCCTACAACACTCGGATCGCCGCCGCCTCGCTCTCGTCGTTCATCTCTGTCCAAATCGAAGCTACATTGCTTCGTCTTCTTCACCCTTCTCCTACACAGCCTCTTCCTCCGGCTGACGGCAGCCCGACGGAGGACTGTGATTATGTTGCTGATGGATCTCTGATCGGCCAGCACTCGGAGCCGATGACCTTGCCGATGAAATCTCAGGCGGCGACTGCTGACCTAGGGTGCCTTCCCATTGGGCTAAGGTTCCGTTCAATTGGGCTTGGTAATGTGCACCCCTATTTTCTTCAGTACATCTCGATCTGTACTCCCTCCACTTTTTTTATGGTATTATTGTTAGTGGTACTGATATTACTAGTTATTGATTGTGGTATTACTATTAATACACTATTGAATTAATATTAATGATTATTGATTACGGTATTATTGATTATTAATTGTGGTATTATTGGTTATTGTTTGTGGTATTACTGATTATGTGGAATTATTTATTATTGCTTAAGACATTACTGATTATTATTATTGTTTATGGTATTACATATTATTGTTTATGGTATTACTGATAATTATGTTTTGTATTACTGAATATAATTAGATTTGTGGAATTATTTGTTATTGTGTAAGATATTATTGATCAATGTTCATGGTATTACTAATTATTGTTCATGGTATTACTCATAATTGTTTTTTGTATTGTTGAATATAATTAGATGTGTGGAATTATTTGTTATTGTATAAAATTTTACTGTAATTAGATGTGTGTAATTATTTGTTATTGTAAAGATATTACTAATTATTGTTAATGATATTATTGATTACTGTTTATGGTATTACTTGCTATTACTTATTGTATTACTAACTATAATAAAATAATACATATAATATTATTTTGTATTAAAATTTTAAAAATACTAATGAAAAAAAAAACAGGAAAAAAATGAAGAAATAAAAAGTATGGAAAAAAAACTGAAAAATGAGAAGAAAAAAAAATCGAGATCTGTGCCTAATTTCGATAGTTTTTTTTAATTATGTTTTTACGATTTTTTTTCTAAAAATATGGGTGTTTTAGTGGTGAATCGACGGTAACTCGGCAATGACTCGACTGCAAGATTGTAAATGTATAAATTAAGGTTGATTTTATTATTATATTTTGTGTAACTTAATAAAAAGATAATATAATATTTTTAATGTAATTATTTTTAAAAAAAATATTTGGGGGTGAACTCATAAAATGAGCGGGTGCAGATAATTGTGGTAAAAAAATAATTTGGGGGTGAACTCATAAAATGAACGGGTGTAGATAACTGTTGTAAAAAAGAAATGATTTGGAGGTGAACTCATAAAATGTGCATGTGTCGATAACTGTAGTATAAATATGATTTGGGGTGAACTCATAAAATGAGCGGGTGCAAATAACTGTAGTAAAAAAAAATTGGGGGTGAATTCATAAAATGAGCTGGTGTAGATAACCGTTGTAAAAAAATGATTTGGGGTGAACTCATAAAATGTGCGAGTGTAGATAACTGTAGTAAAAATATAATTTGGGGGTGAACTCATTAAATTAGCACGTGCAGGTAAAATATAAATAAAAAATTAAAATTAAAGGGTACGGTGCATACGAGTGTACGCAAGTGTTACCCTTTATTTTATTTTATCTTATTTGATTTATTTAATATTTTTTTAGATTTAATTGAATTTTATTTTTTAATTGATTTTTTTAAAGTTAATAATTTTTAAAATTTAGTTGCTTTTTTTAACGTTTAATTGATTTTTTCATTTAAATATTTTTTAATGTTTATTTGAATTTTTAAAATATTCTTAACTTTTTTTTTTCGTATTATTGAATATTATTTTTGTTAATTATTTGTTAAAATTTATATATTTTTAACGAATTTATTTTATAATATATTTTTAGTTTTTATTCAATTTGTATTTGTACTGAGGAATGAAGGGTAAATAGGAAAGAATTGGAGTGTCTTTAGTAATAAAAAGTTATTTTTAAATTTTAATGGAGTGTGTTTAACATTTGGGGTATGTATAACATTTTAGGGTTACACTCTTGTGTACCAGTTACATACATGTAACTGGTTCCTTTTTAATATTTAAACTAATACTATATTGTATTTAAACTAATACTATACGGTATTTGAACTAATACTATACTGTATTTAAATTAATATTATACTGTATTTACCATAACTCATGAGTAAAATTCATCTATTTAGAAAATTGTATTAAAAAAAAACAAGTTACATGTATTTAACTAGTACACACAAGTAATTGTCAACATTTTATGGGGGGTTAATAGCCCCACCCTTTTTTGATTTTACCAGTTTATGAAATACATGTGTAACATTTTCAAGGGGGATATTTTAAGATTTTTGAATAGTTTCATTAAAAATTGTTACACTTATTCTGAAAAAATTAAAATAACGTCAATGTCAAAGTGATATAATAAGATCTTATAAATATATATATATATTCTCTTTTAAAAAATTGAAATTTGTTAAATTTTAATAGTATGAAGTTGTGGTAGCAATAAAAGATAGGACCCTATGATTTTACATTCAAACTTATAAAACACATGTGTATTCTAAGAAAAATATTTTAAGATTTTTGAATAGTTTCATGAATCCTAAGAATTGTTACACTTATTCTGAAAAGAAAAAAAAAAGGGGACGTCAATTTGATGAATGAGTACATGTCGATCTTCTTATTGAATGTACTTATAAGATTTGCATGTAAACTGCCAAAGATTATTCATTACTGAAAACCAGAGTACTTTTTGTGAGAAACAAATTTTGTGACTATACAGATGAGATTATTCAAAACATAGTTTTGATTTAATGGTGGTTAATCGTCATCTTCTATATCAATTTTGGTGAATGGGAGCCCCCTGTCTAATTTAAGTGGCAGAATGTCAATTTTGGTGAATGGAAGTCTGACGAAAGCTGCAGTACGCAACTGAAAAAATTCTGTTGTTAGGAATTAATATACAAGAATTAATTCCCCACCTCTCTACAAGTTCGAACTTTTAGATAATACTGAATTCTTTCATGGTATCAGAGCAAATCGGGCAAAACGACCTGGGTTCGATTTCTGTTGAAAGCACTCCACCCATTTAAATTGTCCACTCGATGGGTCTCCTCCCCAAAAAGGGTAAGAGGTGTTAATCCGGCCCACGAGTGTGGGGGAGTGTTAGGAATTAATTCCACACCTCTCTACAAGTTCGAACTTTAAAACAAATCATTTTAGTTTATGATACCAATGAATGGAACATATTATGAAACGTAGAAAGTGAAAGTGTACTGGTATGAAGTGTTTAAGTTTAAGTAGAATAATGTTGTACTAAATGTTGTGACAATTTGTACAACACTGACTCTAACAGAATATTAGAAATTAAGATTCACAGCGGAAGACTTGAAACACTAAAAACAAACGTGACACAATGTAAATAATTTTTCACATAGATTTTATAAATAAAAATCTATGCGAGCCTTACGGCGAAATTCAATACTTATCTTCAAGTACAAATGTTGTGTGAAATGTTACAGCAATAACCTTCACAACTGAAACTACAAACGAGGCAGGTGCCTTGTTCTAAAAACGAACTAAGTGTATAAAGAATACACTGTCGAAATGACTAGTCTATCTATGATTACACTCTCAATAGATAAGAAGACACACAACCATACGGGTGGGATACTTCGTATGAACTAAAAGGTAAAACTACTGGCCACAATTCCTAACAGGGATGAACGCTCGGTCTAGGAAATTGATCAAATAGAATACACTGAATTGAGAAGCCTTCAATCGGTATTTATAGAAGTGGGGTGCTGGTTCTAGAGGCTTCCATATTAAGATCCTATTTTTTAGGAACTCAACTTCCATGATCTTTTTAGATCCTTCTTGAATGCTCCAGGTCGTTCTAAATGGTTCCAGGCTGTTCTAGCATGTTCTTCAATGTTCTGGAATCTTCCAGGTTCCAGATCCTTGTAGAAGCTTCTAGATCCTGCCAGAAATGCGACAACATTTTGATCAACATTTAATGTAGCATTTCAGAAAAGACTTAGAAAAAATCTCGAAAGGTCAAATTAAGATGTTGTTGATAATGTTAAGGCATTTAAGGATTAACAACATCTACAATCTCCCCAAATTTGACCTTTCGACTACAACACACCTGATGCACATATATTTCTATATATACTCAGTATTATGTACTTAGTTGAGGTTGACATCATTGCTAAGCACTAGTCAAGACAATACATGTTGTAACCGTTGGATCAAATCAAATGAAGATCAAGGATAATTTTACAATGATCTGTGCCATAAGATCAAGATAAATTTTATCCAAAATAGAACAAGTATAAACACTACACTTATTCACAACATAAGTAACTTTACTAAGATCATAAGTTGAACTGGAAGGATTAACTTAGAATCTAAGTAAGATACAAAAAAAAAAAAAAAAAAAAAACAAACATCAGAGCAAAAACAATAAACAACAAAATGAACATACACTGACACTATACAACCTGCAGTAGAACACATGATAATCTGTAAATAAATTAAGCAAGGGCAGTAAACAACTATCATCAAGTGGAACCATAGTTAAGCATGTTGTAAAGACAATAAACAGCCTATCATCTAGAAAAATAAATAACAAGTGTATCAGAATTTTAGAATTCAAACTTAAACATTAATTACAGAGATTGAACTGAATAAATGACATATATTGCTGTAGTAACAGCTGCAGCATCAACTTCCTACACCATAGCCATTATGAAATTCAGATCTCCCCCTGTCTAGCAGCTTGTCCCTGTTCATCAGTCCCCTGTCTAGCAGCTTGTCCCTGTTCATCAGTGGAGATCACCATACAAGGTCTCCATCTCAGCAGCATCATCATCATTTCCTTCATCAACAAAGTAGGTAGATGCAAGGTGTGCAACTACATCAGTCACTGCAGCATCTCCAGCATCATGTCCATCACCAGCATCAGCAGCAGCTGGAACTCCATCATCATTCATCTCTTCAATCACCACATTGGAGTTGGATGGTGGTGGTACTCCCCCTGTTGTAGGTGAAAGTAGATTTGTCCACCTGTCCTTCAGGAACTGGATCTCATCAATTGTTTCCTGCAAGTGTTGGAGTTGGAGTTTGATGAATTCCTGTGAAAGATACACATTACCAGAAATGTTGATACGGATGTTCTCAACATTTGGGGTTGCATTTCTCTGTCTTGATCTGGATGATTCTGGATGATCAGTAGTTGAGGGTCTGGAAGTTCTATGTGGACTAGCAGTACCAGGAGCAACTAAGGGCAGATCAATCACTCTGTCCCCAATCAATAAGGCAGGAGCAACAGCAAGAAGTGACACTCTCCCACTCAAAACACCAGTCTTCTTAGCAGTGAAGCTATGGTGCTTCAAATAGTTTGAAATCAAGACTGGATAGGGCAGATTTCCTTTCCCAGTAGTTTTCCCAGTAAACTTCCTCATATGGTGAAAAATGGTGTGGCCTAGATTGAACTTCTTAAGTATGAAAATCCTATACATAAGAATGGCTTGATCTCTGGTAATTTTAGTGGTGTTGGTAGTGGGGATCCAATTGTAAATAATCAGCTTATACAAAACAAAATGTAAGGAGGTTAAGTGTCTAGCTAACATTTTCCTAGCCCACTTAGTCTTTCTACCCCCTGTGATTGCAGTAATCACAACATCCATATCTGGATCATCATCCTCATCAACATTGGGAGTGTGCAAGAACTCATTAATTAGTTCAGGAGTGAATGGCACATCCCTCCCCCTAAAATTAACAGTACCATAAGATCTAGAACTTCTCCTACCAGTGCTTTTCTTCATACAGGCATAGAATTCATAGGACCAATTTGTCAGAAAAGCTTCACCAAATGTAACAGCATTCAACAGATTTCTATCCTCTAAAAACTTAACCATTCCCTTACTATCAAAATCAGGCACATTAATTATTTTCTCAATCAACAACTTCCTCTTAGAGTAAATTTCTAACCTTTTCTCAACATAATTAGAGTGATCAGAGATACCTTCACTTTCTTCCTCAGAAGGTAGTTCCTCATCGGGATCAGAATCTCCATCATGTTCAGAGGAGCTTTTGGATGAGCTCTTTTCCTCAGCAGATGAGCTCTTTGCCTCAGAAGATGAGTCTCCACTTCCACCATCATCAGGTTCTGGTGCGGACTCCTTTGCAGCAACAAATGACTCAGCATTCTTCTTAAGAGATTCTTGCATATCTCTTAGGAAAACATTGAAATCAGAATCAGAGTCTGATTCAGCAGGTTCTTCTTCAGGGATCATCTTGGCCTTTCCTTTTCCTTTAGGATCAGCAACAATCTTCTTCTTCTTCGTTTTCTCAACAACAGCTTTCTTGGGTTTCTTAGCAACAACAGGAGCAGCTTCAACCTCTTCTTCAGAATCAGTAAACACCTGAATAGGTTCATCAGCAGCAGCTCCAGCTTTCTTCTTCTTCCTCATGGATTCAGAATAATCCACACGAGTGAATACGCGGTTTGATCTCCTCCTTCTTTGTACAGGGCTTCTCTGTCTTTTGCCTTTCTGTGCATTCTTCTTGAGAGGAATGGGGGCAGACTCATCTGAAACAGAGAGTGAAGAGTTTGTACCTTCAGAGATGTTTGCTTCCTCCATTTCAACGTCTTCAGGGTCAGACGTAGCAGTAGCTTCTTCTTCAACAGAAGCTTCAACATTTCCAGTTTGCGGTTCGTGAACAGTAGGTGATTTGGGGCTTTTTGAAGCAGAAGCCATTTGGGCGGTTTGATCAGCCAAATAGCTTGAGATATCCACAGTGATATCTCCAAAAGTCATCACGGGCAGATGACCAGTAGTTCGAAGAGTATCAGACACCTCTTCGATAGCCCTAGTGACCTGTTCGACGGTTGCACCTTGAGGAAAGTTTGTTTGAGGAGCGGTTTGAGGAGTGGTTTGAGGAGTGAGAGCGGTTGTTGATGGTGTTGCAGAAACATTCGAGTCAGCATTTGACGAGGTAGAGTTTTGTGAAGCCATGGAAACAAGAATTTCGAGAGGATTTGTGCGAGAGTGGGATGAATTTTTTGAATCAGAGTGAGATTGTGAGGATTTCGAGTTTCTTCCAGCCATTTAAGTTAGGCGGTTGGAATTTCAAGGTATAGGATGGGAATTTGCACACACTTCTTTGAGATATACACAACCAAAAATCAATTCTGCAATCTTAGTACTCAACAAATTCAGAAATCACAATTAGCAAATGAATGACATCTTATGTTCGATATTTATAGAGAGAATTATGTAGTTGGAGGTTAAAAATAAAACAGAAGAATTAATCTAGAAATTTCGATAATGCTCCACATAATTAGCCACAATCTAGATCATGGGTAATTAGTGGGAAAAATCAATTTTAATTAATTAATTAAATAAGAAGCTTCCAGAATTTACCTAATTAAAATCGCATAATCTGAAAAAAAAATAAAGATGTGAGTTAGTAATTAATTAAATAAATAAAATGAATCTCAATAAATAATTAAATAATTACAACATATAAAAATAAATTCGAATCAGGCAATGTTGTGCTCAAAACTATTACAAACACCTCAACACGGTTTTTACATGAATTTGCTTCATTTGTGTTGCACCATAATTTTTTTCTTTTTGTGTTATAGCATCTAATTTGTATTGATCCATTGTTCCTGTAGAGTACATCGTAGTAGCGAACTCCGTGCCCCATACTTACTTAATGGATTACAAATATGTTGATGTTTTTACCAAATATCACCTTTTGAAAAGAAGGCATCGTAGTAGTGAACTCCGTGCTCCATAGTTACTCAGTGATTTGGTACATCTTTTAGTATGCTAATAACATTCTCATTTTTATGCATTTGAGAGGTGTAAGACGTTTATTTTTGCACTCCAAGGTTCTTAGATTCGTAGATATTTTACAAAGGAATTATTTAACTAAGTAAGAAATAAATTCAACTTATAAAATTTATACAACCCATGATGTTGTCCCAAATGCTAACGCATTTGTGACAACATCCATCCGAATTCTTTTCAGATAGTGCTCATGCCAAGAGATTTCCTCAAAGTGGAGAATCTCTCATGGTCTAAGGCTTTTGTAAAAATATCAGCATTCTGTTTTTCAGTAGGTACATACTCCAACTTAACAATATTATTCTCTACTAAATCTCTCATAAAATGGTGTCTTATGCTAATGTGCTTTGTGAGTGAGTGTTGTACAAGATTTTTAGAAATGTTAATGGCACTAGTATTATCACAAAAGATAGTAAGTATACCATTCTCAATACAATAGTCATGGAACATCTTGCTCAGCCACAAGAGTTGTGTGCAGCAGCTTCCAGCAGCTGTTGGTCCTGAAAGGAGTATATAACAAGTGTATGGGGGGGGGGGGGAATACACTTGTATGCAAATTCTTTTCAAACTTGATCAAACCAGATATCAGCAATGTTGTTTTGGACAACTCTGCTGAAGATGATTAACTCTTTAAAGATAATCAAACTACTAAGTACTATTGAGTACTTAGTTGAATAACTATCTATAGGAGTTATATGTGCGGAATAGTGGTTGGCCCTTTAGTTTAGACTCCTTTAAAGTTCTGAAATCACTTAGTCAATCAAACAGTCCAGTTTTCAGGGAACTTGTCCAAAGGTCTTTTTGCACAGTCTTAAGTATGAGTTCTTTGAAAGATCAGTTTTGTGTGCAGTGTTGAGTGTATGTAAGTACTTGAAAAGTAAATCAACACAAGAGTTTATAGTGGTTCAGAGACTCAAGCTCCTACATCCACTTTCCCTGATTGAACAGGATAATTCCTTCACTCTTGGAATTAACTTGTTTTATAGTGCCAAGGTGCACTTGATCAATAACACCACTCCTTGGTGAATTGATCCCTAGGATGTCTAGAGTCCTAGTACCCTCTTCTCAACTCAGAACTGAACTGTTCTTCTCTCAACAGTCAGCTCCTACCACTTCTACTACTACTACAACAACCTTCTCACTTTCACTCTTGAAAGGGGTAAGGATTGATGTAAGGTTCCAACTAATGAGATATCCTTTACAATGAAGATCAGTGTATAAGGACAGGATATCTCTCTAAGCTTGTGTATGGATACAATAGGTTCAGCTTAGAAGAAGTGTATGAAGACTAAGATAGTCTTTGAAAGCTTTGAAAGCAGTCTAGCTTGTAGGATAGTTGGATATTCTTGTCAATTGTTGAGGTCCTTTCAAATGGTCTTCACACTTCTGTATTTATAGACAAATGAAGGATTTGCCCGTTGGAGAGGCAGCCTCCAATGTCCATAAATGTCTTCTTTTAGTTCTTCAACTTTGAAGACAGAATCTTGATAGTGACATGTCCTCATTTGGGAAATAAACGGCTGTATAGACTTTGTCTTCATCCTGCAGCACTCTTCCCAATGTCTGACTTTCAGATTCTCTTGTTAGGACATGGACATGGCTTCTGAAGGTTGTTCCAATGATAGGACAACATTCCTTATCAAATGGACAACTCTCCTTATCACTATCAGCTGACTTGTTTATCAGCATGGTTGGCTTGCTCATTTCAGATGACTTGGCTCTTGCCCTTTGCTTCACTTCAAAGTGATCTTTAGCATGTTGAATTGAAGTTCTTTAGGGTGTGGTTGTCTCTAATTCTTCAGCATAGTTGACCTCAAGCTTTCAGAGCACTTGATCTTGATTAATTGTGTTGAGACAACTCCTCTGGACAACTCATCTGATCAGCATACTTGTCCTTCAGTGGACTTGATCATAATTCCAGAATTTGAGCCTTGAGGGGACTTGTTCTTGATGGACTTCAAAGCATGTGTTCCCCCTCAAATTGTGCATCTAAACAACTAAGAGCTGCCTAACATATTAGCTCCTCATCTAGCCTTATTCTATATGTTCTAACAGTCTTAGAACATAATCATCTTGACTTAGGCATGTCTCAGGGGGTTTTGGTATTAACTCAAAACATATCTCATTTTATTCCCAACAATTTCCCCATTTTTGATGATGCCAAAACCTATACTTCTATGCAAAAGTGACTTGACTACACCTATTACATTTATCTTCAGAGGACATGACTAAGGTCAATATTCCTGAAAAACAATGTGTTAGTGTACTCACTGTTCAGGTTGCAAATAGGTTTCAAAGATAGGCATAGAGAGATTTCTGCAATGATGTATTTTGATTCAAAGTAAGCTCATCTATCATTCATTAAAAGTCATTACAAGCATGTTGATAGTTGATGATAACATATCAGAGCATGAATTCAAGACATCATTACAATTGATCATTTCATTACAGAATTTCAGAGCATACACTAAACATAAAATCTAGAATATCAGAGCAAACAACTAAATACTTAAAAGTATCTAGATCTTCCAGTATCAGAGCTTAATCAAATTAGTTAATGGTATCTAGATCTTCCAGTATCAGAGCATAACTTCTTATCAGAGCAATATGAGCATATCAGAGCAACCAAATCATATCATAGCTTAACAACTTGTTAGAGCACACCACATCAGCAATCTTGACCAAAACTTCAGCATAGATGACCAAATAAAACATATCTTCAGGTAAGATAAGTTTTCATCCAAAAAGGTCAGAAGACTTAGCCAATTTAGAGATCATCCTCCTTTGGTGGCACCATTCCATATTGTGCCCACACTCTTCTCTTCAACTCCATGGCTTCTTGGTTTGTTCCCTTGGGTCCAAGAGCCATTTTGTTCAGATTGTGGATCTCAGTGAATTCCTTCAGGATCTTTGACTGATCAATCCATCCATCAAGCTTTGGAGGCATGTATATGATTGGCTTGGGGGCAGTGAGTTCAAATCTTGCAATATCAGCAGCTGCAAGTAGTTGTTGATAAATCTCTCTGTGATACTCTATCATGAACTCAGCAAAAGTGGAGTTGGAATCTCTTCCATTCCATCTGTCAATGACATATTGATCATAGAAAAACTCCCTTTTGGCTTCCTCCCATGAGTCATTCAGCTGAATTGGTACCCATTTATCCAAGTGAGGATATTTGGTGTCCATTGGAATCAACAACTGTGGCTTCATCTTGTTGTAAGTTGATCTCTTCCTTCTAGGCTTTTGGAAGTCTGCTCTTCTCTTGTCTCTTGCTCTTTGTGCTTCATCCATCAAGTCCATCCTTTCTTGGGCCCTCATCATGGCCAGTTTCTGTTGAGTTTCAGGGTCTTTGCCATACCCTTCATGAAACAGCTTTGATGGATCATTCAGCAACACAACTTTCTTCTTTTTAGGTCCAGGTCCAAAGTCTTCTTCATACAACTCCTCTACATCTTTAGAAGCTTTGGCACCATCAGTGGACTTAGTCTCAGTAGACTTTTCCTTTTCAGAAGACTTGTCTTTTTCAGCAGCTTTGGGCACTTCAGCAGTTTTGACTTTTTCAACATTTTTGGCCTTCTTTGAGATAGGCTCGTCATCATCAATTCTGAACTCAGGAGGCAAATCAAGGCTGTTGGGAAAGTCAGTAAATGTCTCAGCTGTTCTTTTCTTTCCTTTGGCCTTCTTGATTTTTCCTCTAGTTTGGACACCTTCAGCATCTTTGTCCAAACCAGACACCTCTCCTCCTGGTCTTTGCTGTAGCCTAACTCTTTCCTCTTGAGCTGAGGCCATTGAGTTCTTCAAAGCAAGTGCTAACTGCTCCTCTTCATCCAAATCTTCTAAGTTCAGCACTGCTGGTTCTTTCCCTTTTCCTTCAGCAACTTTGTCCTTACCCTTGACTGGGCTTCCAATCACTAAGGCACCTTTGGCCCTTGCTCTTTCCCTTTCCCCCTTTTTGGTAGCATCAAAACATTCAGGCTTGAGCTCACTCATAGTTGATGCCATCAAGGACTGGTCTTGGGTTAGAGACTTCATCTCCTCCAACAAGTATACATTTTCATCATGTATGTTCTGCATTCTATCACTGCTCAAGCTAAGAAAAGCTAGAACATGCTTCATTTTTTGTTGGACAACCTCTTCCAAGGTTGCTTTCAGAGATGCATCCAATTGGGCCTTTAGAAGTTCAGTGAGGTTGGCCACTGCACCTTCAGCAATGTTGGCTATCACCTTCAGCAATGTTGGCCATCACCTCTTTGTGAACTTCAGTGGAAATGGTTTGAAGACCAGATTCCACTCCTTCAATTCTTGCTTCCAATGTGGGTAACACCACATCTTCAGAGCCAGTTAGCCTCATTTCTACAGATGCTAAAGTTCTTCCATGCTCATCCAAGGCTCCAGAAGTTTCTGCATGAGCTGATTGGACTTGATGAGCCAAGGAGTCCAACTTTGTTGATTGCAAGCCAAGTAAGGCTTGTGCTGATCCAGAATCAACATGGATGGGGGCATCTATCAAGAAATCATCTGCAAATATTTGGTCAAGAGATATACCTGCAATGTCAGACAAATCAAAAGGGTTAGTGAAAACACACTCATCACCCTCAATTTCTTTCTCATAAGACTCTGATACATCAGCAATATTCTTCTCATTTTCAACTACTTCTTTTCTTCCTTCAGTAATAATTTCCTCACTTAAAGGAACAGGCCTCCTCTCATCAAGGGATTGCTGAAGTTCAGATTTGACTTCAAGAATAGCCTGCACTTCCTCACTTATATCACCCTCATTTGGTGGTACACTCACTATCTTAGTGATTATAATCTCTCTTTCATCTACTTCTCCCTCTGGTTTTTCCACTAAAATCTCCTTTTCAACACCAACACCTAGACCTGCAGCATCTTCACCTTCAACAAGGTTCAAAGATGGCAATTGTGGGGAGATCACAGTGCTTATTTCAGCAGCCACTGAGTCATCCTGAATGATTAAGGGCTGATCAGTGTCCAACTCTCCTGACACTGAATAGGCCTTTACCAAACCAGCCTCTAAAATAGGAACCTCCACATCTTTAGGCTGTGTCTTGGGTTCAGAAGAACCTTCATTGGCAGATGTGTCTTTGGTTGTGTTACCACCCTTGGTCAACACCTCTGAAGATACAGAGCCTTTCCTATGATAGGTTCTAGGGGGTTTGAGAGTCTGTCTGATACAGAAGACTTGGGTTGAAAAGGTTCAGGGAGGTTGGCTCGAGGGGTTTCAGGAGGGTTGGGTTTTGAAGGGTTTGAGGGATCATCAGGGGAATCATCATCATTGGAGCTACTATCAGGGTGCCTGATGCCCTTAGCTTTCCTCTCCTTCTCCTCAATGATCTTCTCATCGACTAACTTTGCAAAAACCTCCTCATCAATGAGGAATCTAGTTTTTGTCACACCAGCAAAGTGTAGCAATCTGCTCTCCTCCACTTGCCACCAGTTTGCACCCTTATCTTGGATGACTTGGGATATCTCCATAATGGTCTTGTCTTTCACATCCACAAGCATCCTCAAATCATGGAACATCTTCTGGATTCTTGGAAATCCAGCAAGTTGTGGATACAAACTGTCCACAGTAGCCTTGGCTCCTCCTCTGAGCATACTTTCATAAGTATACTCCTCCTCATCTCCACTTGAATGGGGACTTTGGGTTATAGGGGAGTTGGCTCTGGTTTCACCTAGTGTGGCTTCAGGAAGGGTAAGTTCAGGGATATTGGCTTCAGAAGGATTGGGTGCAATTGAAGGTACTTCAGTTGCTTTTGAGAGCAATGGATCTGAAGGGGCTTTACTCAGGGGGGTTGGCTCATGAAGTGCAGCTTCTAAGAATTTTGAGTAATTGAGCATAGATGAGTCAAGGGGTTATTGCAATCTTGTCTCATCTACTGCTAGATATGCTAGCACATCTATCCCACTTCTTTGCACACTCCCTTCTGGAGAATATCTCTTTGTAAGATTAATGGGGGTGATAGGTTGATTGGTTGGGGTTATGTGGGTTTCAGGGGAGTTGGGTTCAGGATTCTGAATTTCAGGGAGGTTGGCCTTTATTGGTTGACCTTCAGGGACCTTGGATTCTGGAGTTCCAGAACCAGATGAGTTGGTCCTTGACTTAGACATGGTCCTGCTTTCAGCTCTGCTCTCTCTTAGAGCAAGTTGGAGAGACCTTTCCTCCTGAAGCTCCAACACCTTTTCAGTAGGCTTGGCCCTTCTCTTGCTGACCCTACTGCTCCCACTTCCTTCTCCATCCTTCTCAGGGACAACTTCCCTGGGCCTCTTATCACCCTTAGACTTTTGTCTAGTCTCATTATACTTTTGCCTCAACTCTTCTGAATGATCAGAAGGCACACTTACTCCCTCTTCAGCAACTTCTTCAATCTCAGTTGAAGCTCCTGAATTCTCCTCTGAGGGGATTTGAGACATTTTCCTTGTCTTCACCACTCTGGCCTTAGTCCTCTTTTTCAATTTTGGCTTCTCCTCCACCTTTTCTTCAGCAGGTTTGGCCAGTAGCATTCTTCTTTGCTCTGTTTTCTTGCTGAGCTTTCTAAACATGATCTTTTGGGCTGGAAGGGGCTTGGCAAAAGTTTGCATTTCAGAATAATGAGCAAATTTCTCAATCAGAAGACTTGCCCTGGTGCAATATCTCAATTTGCCCTCCATCACAACCTTGTTGTGAGTTTTGACCTTAAACTTTGCCTTTTCCTTCATCATTTCAGACAAGATGAAGGTCCTCCAGTTGAACTTGATGCCTTTGTCACTGGCATCAATGATTGCAGCCATAATCCTTATCCTTGGATGGCTTACCTGCTCCAAGCTCCCTGTGTTGCTCAGCAAACTCTTGGCAACCACTTCAAACATTGTAAGAAATTGGGGCTTGAGAGTCTTCTTATGTTGAGTAGAGGATATTGGCCCTGGAGTAATAAGCCATTCTTGAGCAATTTCTTGCTCAAGCCCATTGCCATAGAATTCTGGATTCCTTCCCTCTGAAGGTAATCCAAAAGCAGCATCAACCTCCTCCACTGAAAATTTCACTCTATGGAGTCTTTCCTCCTCTTCTCCCTCTGCAACAAAGGATAGTCTTGTTGTTACCTCACCATCTTCAGGCTTGCCCCTCCATTTTAGAAAGGCAAAGAACTCAGCCATGTAAGATTCAAGGCAAGAGTCTAGCTTTTCTTGCATAAACTTTTGAAGACCTGCTCTCCTCAGCCATCTCAAAGTTGGAACAACTTCAGGTTCCTCACTCTCAAAAGAGAGGATTGGCTCAAAAGTAAGGTTGTTTTTGTGACTTAGATACCCAAAATCAAGGTCTAAGTCTCTATTGGTGAAGTCAACAACCATTTCAGACTTAGCTTTGGGAGCCATTGAAGGTTTCAGAAAGAATTTTGAGAGAGTTTTGAGAGAGTTTGAAGAAATGAAGGATAGGGTTTCGAATACTTGGGGAAGAAGTGTTGAGAGTTCTTTAAGACTTGTGAATATTCTAAAAAGAATGTTTGTCAATGAGTTGGTGAGTTTTGAGAGTTTTCAACGGTTGACACAAATGGAAAACACACTTGGACGGCCAGGATTGATTTCAGGGGAGTTGGCCAGTTTTGATCCAATGGTCAAAAACCAATGTAACAGTGAGTTTATTGGTTCTATTCAAAACGTGGAAGTTATTTAATATTAGTTAATGGTTGGGGAGTTTTCAAGGTAGATCATGGCTTGAAAAGTGTAATGCAAACAAGAGTTAAATCTTGACATTAAATGCATGGAAAGCGACCTTTTGGGTGGGAGACAAATTAAAATCCCAAAAAGGTGATATCTGTAAAAGGAATGGGACAGATATCAAAATAGGTAATGATTACCCAAATTAGGTGCTTATCAAACCAAGAGAATAGTTTGATAGCCTTGACAACTTATCTGACCCCACTTGGACAAGTGTCCTGAAAGGGTGTGGACAAGTGTCCTGAGATTCAGTGGACAAGAGTCCTGATCATTTGAGGTCATCTTTTCTGAGTTTCAGTAGACTTGACCAAGTCTGCTGAAAACCAATTTAATTCCCTTATTCCCATTAACTCCAATGAATTTTACTTGTCCAACTTCCCTGGATCAAGTAAACCCAACTCTACTGATAGCTCCAGAAACCTTGCCTCTGCAAGTGGCTTTGTTAGAATATCAGCCTTTTGATGATCTGTGTGGATCTTGACCAACTTTATGTCCTTCTTCTCCACATGATCTCTAATGAAGTGATGCTTGATGTCCACATGCTTGCATCTTGTGTGCAAGACAGGATTTTGTGATATTGCAATTGCACTATTGTTATCACAAAATATGGGCACTTCAGTAGAGTTGACTTTGTAGTCTCTGAGTTGTTGTCTCAACCAAAGGATTTGAGCACAACAACTCCCAGCTGCAACATATTCAGCTTCAGTGGTGGAAGTAGCCACTGTGTTCTGCTTCTTGGAAAACCAAGATATGAGCTTGTTGCCTAAGAATTGACAAGTCCCTGAAGTGGACTTTCTATCAATTCTGCAACCTCCATAATCAGCATCTGAGTAGCCAGTTAGCTCAATGTTGTCATCAGCAGGGTACCAAAGGCCTAGATTCTCAGTGCCTTTGAGATACCTCAAGATCCTCTTTGCAGCCTCAAGGTGGCTTTTCTTAGGATTTGCTTGAAACCTTGCACAAACACCTACTGCAAAGGTGATGTCAGGTCTGCTGGCAGTGAGATAGAGGAGTGATCCAATGATTCCTCTATACTCAGTAGAGTTGGTTGGAACACCACTCTCATCAGGATCCATCTTCCAATTAGTGTTCATTGGGATCCTTACTGGCTTGCTGGTTGTACACCCAAACTTTTTGATCATTTCTCTGGTGTACTTAGCTTGATTGATGAATATCCCTTCTTTTGATTGCTTGACTTGAAGTCCCAAAAAGAAGTTCATCAACCCATCATGGACATCTCAAACTTGCTTTGCATGAGCTTTGAGAATTTCTCACACAACTTCTCATTGGGGGATCCAAATATTATGTCATCCACATAAATTTGGACAAGCAAGATGTCCCTTCCTTCAGAGATTCTGAAGAGAGTTCTGTCCACAGTTCCCTTGGTGAATCCATGATCCAAGAGAAATTGTGACAGTGTATCATACCAAGCCCTCGGGGCTTGTTTGAGTCCATATAGAGCTTTCTTCAGTCTGTAAACTTGGTTTCCAACCTCAAAACCAGGTGGTTGCTCCACATAGACTTCTTCTCATTTGACAATCTCAAACTTGGTTTCCTTTATCAGATCTTATTTTGATAATACTAAGGCTTTTCTCATTTGACAATCTCTTTAGAAGTTCAGGCAGTTTGACTTGAGTTTCCTTCTTATTAAGGAGAAATACTACCCATGTGAACCTAGAGAAGTCATCTACTACAACCAATGTGTATTTTCTACCATTTATGCTTGCTGGGGTAATTGGTCCAAATAAATCCATATGTAAAAGGTCAAGTACCCTTTCAGTAGAGATGACTGGTTTTCCCTTGAATGAGGCTTTAATCTGTTTTCCTTCTTGGCATGGTTTGCAAACATGCTCTTTAATGAAAACCTCATTAGGTAGTCCTTTAACTAATGCATTTCTAGCAATTTTGTTCATTGTTTTGAAGTTCAAGTGGTTTAGTCTTTTATGCCATAACCAACTTTGTTCACTAGAACTCTTAGCAATGAAACATGCAGCATCAGTAGACTTGTCCCAGTCTGCAAAATACACATTTCCTTTCCTAGTTCTAGTCAATAGAATTTGTTGAGTCTTATCTTTGATTAAGCATTTTCCACTAGAAAACTCAACATTGAAGTCTTTATCACAGAATTGACTGATACTTAGGAGATTATATTTGAGACCAGCCACATAAGACACATTGGATACTTTGATGTTACCAATCATCAAAGTACCATAACCTTTTGTTGTAGCTTGTGAGCTGTCTCCAAATGTGACATTTGGGCCTTCTTTTTCAATAAAATCAGTGAGGAGTTCCTTGTTTCCAGTCATGTGCCTTGAACATCCACTGTCAAGATACCATGCTGACTTTTTACTCATGCTCCTCTTCTTGTGGCCCAATGGTACCTCATCATCCTCAAGAGCCATGTTGCAGACATCATCATCATCATCACTGTTGGAGAACAGTCCATCAGAAGAGTTGAAGCTTTCAGCACTTTCAGACTCTTCACCAGCCATCATGGCCTTTCTATTGGTGAATTTTCTGTCTTTTTTTGCTTGCCTTTCTCTTCTCTCTTTAGAGCTCAATTCAGGGCCGTCATACTGGAAGTGCCCTTTCTTCTTGCAATTATAGCACAGGTCTTCATCATCATCTTTCTTTGGTTCTTCTCTTCTTTTTGATGATGAAGGTTCAGCTCTACTGGACCTTCTCCTATCAGAGTACTTGTCCTCTGATCTTTTCTCTTCAGGCTTCTTGACCTCAGCCTGAGCTTCAGGAGAGTTGTACCTTCTCCTGAATTTGTTGTCTTGGTAGAATTTCTTGTATCTACCAAACCTTGAATTTAGCTTGTCAAACCTTCTAGCCATCAAGGCTAGTTCCTCCTTCATTTCAGTCTTAGAGACTGACTTTGATGATCTAGGAGTGGACTGCATCTCTGGTTCAGCAGTTTTGGCTTTGAATGCCACTCCCTTTGTGGGAATTGAAGGTTCCTCAACAGGCTTTCTTCTATTGAGGTCGAACTCATAAGCTTTGAGTTCAGAGAAGATTTGTTGCATAGGCATGGTGGAAAGATCCTTGGTATTTTGCATCATGACAGCATAGACATCCCACTTTTGAGTGAGACTTCTCAAGATCTTCAATCCAACTTCTCTTTTAGAGTACACCTTGCCCAATGAGTTGATCTCATTCATCACATCAGTGAATCTACCAGCAAACTTGTCAATGGATTCCTCAGACTCCATTGTGAATTGTTCAAACTTTTGAACTGCCACTTGGAGCTTGTTCTCCTTGATCTTGTCAGTACCCTCACACATTTCAGCAAGGGTATCCCAAATTTCTTTGGCAGTTGTGCAATGGTAGACTCTACCCATTATTGCATCTAGAATTGTTTGGTAAAGGGTGTTCATGGCAAGATAATTCAGATTATCTTTTCTCTTCTCATCAGCAGTGAAGTCATCCTCATCTTTGGGAATCAGTTCCCTTACATCTGCTCTTTGATCTTCAGTAACCCTGGGATTTACTTGAGTGAACACAAAAGGACCTCTTGTGATCACCCTCAGCATATCAGTGTGCAGAGATGCAAGATGAGCCCTCATTCTGATTTTCCAGAAATCATAATTGTCTATTGAGAACATAGGCAATTTGTGATGAGAGATGTGGTTGACTGGATTTGTGGCCATGTTGTCCAATCTTTGGACAACAGGAGGTGGAACGGCATCATTGTTGTTGGCCATATCTCAAGAACAAACAGTTAGTCAACAATTGATAGGATTTCAGATAGATCAGTTCAGTGACCACACCAAATATGTGATTTTGAAAACCAAGATGGCTTTTCAGAAGCAGTGGTCTTTGAACCCCTGCTCTGATACCACTTGTTGGTCCTGAAAGGAGTATATAACAAGTGTATGGGGGGGGGGAATACACTTGTATGCAAATTCTTTTCAAACTTGATCAAACCAGATATCAGCAATGTTGTCTTGGACAACTCTGCTGAAGATGATTAACTCTTTAAAGATAATCAAACTACTAAGTACTATTGAGTACTTAGTTGAATAACTATCTATAGGAGTTATATGTGCGGAATAGTGGTTGGCCATTTAGTTTAGACTCCTTTAAAGTTTTGAAATCACTTAGTCAATCAAACAGTCCAGTTTTCAGGGAACTTGTCCAAAGGTCTTTTTGCACAGTCTTAAGTATGAGTTCTTTGAAAGATCAGTTTTGTGTGCAGTGTTGAGTGTATGTAAGTACTTGAAAAGTAAATCAACACAAGAGTTTATAGTGGTTCAGAGACTCAAGCTCCTACATCCACTTTCCCTGATTGAACAGGATAATTCCTTCACTCTTGGAATTAACTTGTTTTATAGTGCCAAGGTGCACTTGATCAATAACACCACTCCTTGGTGAATTGATCCCTAGGATGTCTAGAGTCCTAGTACACTCTTATCAACTCAGAACTGAACTGTTCTTCTCTCAACAGTCAGCTCCTACCACTTCTACTACTACTACAACAACCTTCTCACTTTCACTCTTGAAAGGGGTAAGGATTGATGTAAGGTTCCAACTAATGAGATATCCTTTACAATGAAGATCAGTGTATAAAGATATGATATCTCTCTAAGCTTGTGTATGGATATACAATAGGTTCAGCCTAGAAGAAGTGTATGAAGACTAAGATAGTCTTTGAAAGCTTTGAAAGCAGTCTTGCTTGTAGGATAGTTGGATATTCTTGTCAATTGTTGAGGTCCTTTCAAATGGTCTTCACACTTCTGTATTTATAGACAAATGAAGGATTTGCCCGTTGGAGAGGCAGCCTCCAATGTCCATAAATGTCTTCTTTTAGTTCTTCAACTTTGAAGACAGAATCTTGATAGTGACATGTCCTCATTTGGGAAATAAACGGCTGTATAGACTTTGTCTTCATCCTGCAGCACTCTTCCCAATGTCTGACTTTCAGATTCTCTTGTTAGGACATGGACATGGCTTCTGAAGGTTGTTCCAATGATAGGACAACATTCCTTATCAAATGGACAACTCTCCTTATCACTATCAGCTGACTTGTTTATCAGCATGGTTGGCTTGCTCATTTCAGATGACTTGGCTCTTGCCCTTTGCTTCACTTCAAAGTGATCTTTAGCATGTTGAATTGAAGTTCTTTAGGGTGTGGTTGTCTCTAATTCTTCAGCATAGTTGACCTCAAGCTTTCAGAGCACTTGATCTTGATTAATTGTGTTGAGACAACTCCTCTGGACAACTCATCTGATCAGCATACTTGTCCTTCAGTGGACTTGATCATAATTCCAGAATTTGAGCCTTGAGGGGACTTGTTCTTGATGGACTTCAAAGCATGTGTTCCCCCTCAAATTGTGCATCTAAACAACTAAGAGCTGCCTAACATATTAGCTCCTCATCTAGCCTTATTCTATATGTTCTAACAGTCTTAGAACATAATCATCTTGACTTAGGCATGTCTCAGGGGGTTTTGGTATTAACTCAAAACATATCTCATTTTATTCCCAACAATTTCCCCATTTTTGATGATGCCAAAACCTATACTTCTATGCAAAATTGACTTGACTACACCTATTACATTTATCTTCAGAGGACATGACTAAGGTCAATATTCCTGAAAAACAATGTGTTAGTGTACTCACTGTCACTACAAGAAATCACACTTTACATGACGATATTTTTTGTGGCGACTCAAAATTCGTCACAATATGTTAGTCAAAGGTGACAAATTTAATTTTCGTCACTTAATAATTAGAATCCGTGACCGTTTTTTTATTTAGTCACCAATAATAATTTTATTCGCGACGAAATTTTATTTTATCACCAATAATAAAAATATTCGTCACTAATTTAAAAAATTCTTGACGACATTAAGAAATTTGTCACTAAAAACTTTGGTGACAAAATTTATAATAATTGGTGACGATGTGTTATGTCACGAAAAATAATATTTTCATGACGATGCAATATTTTGTCAATAATTATTCAAAATAATTAGTGACACAATTATTTCGTCACAATATTATTTGGTGACGATATTCGTTCTAATTAGTGACGATCATATTAGTCACATAATATAATATATTCATGACAAGATTATGTTTCGTCATTAATTGTTCGGAATAATTAGTGACATATTCTTTCATCACCAATATTTATATATAGTGACGATTAATATTCATTTGTCACTTTTCACACAAGAAAGTCATAAATTTCATAATTTTAATGTTCAATTTACTCAATTTAATCTTTGACTCAAAATTTAACCCAATTTACTAGAGTTTAATCCCAATTGTATAGGTACAACCAATTGCACCCAAGTATCACTCTGAAACTCTCCTCAAGTTCTCTCACGGATCCTCTATGGTAAGATTTCACCTATCTAGAAATCTTACCAAAGATTACACCTCTTTGGTAAGATTTCACACAAGAAAAATCAAATAAACTTCTTGAAAGACAGGAAATTACAATTACATGACCTGTCAACCTCATAAACACATCAGCAAAAAAAATTGAAATGGCAATCTGTTCACAGTTCATACTATAAGGAATAATTCAAGCCCAAATTGTACGAGTCATAGGACATAGAGTTTCTTTAGGAAATCAGTTTTCTTTGAAATAGTTATAAGCTATACACTAAGGCAGGAACTTTCTAGGTTAGTTTAAGAGATATTTTCAGGAACTACTTTCATCACTATTTCCTAGATTAATCATACAGTCGACAAGATTTTTTGAGATATAAGGAGTAACCTGGTCGGCTGGTCCCAGCCTTTAAGTGATGCAACACTATAAAAATTTCCGGGTGTGGGGGGGGGCAACCAAGAGTCCGGAGATCCTATATGTGCAGGTGCTAATCATCTCCAACTGAACCAAACACTATTCATGACTGAGATGGCATGCTACATTGAGTCTTATTTCTCTTAAATGGTTAAGCAACAGTAAGAGCGAATAAAAAAGAAGCTAATATATCAACTCAATGAACATCTTAAACCCAATATATTTGGCACATTTATAAGACCAACTAAACATCTGACACAATCAGTAGAATAAGTAATAACAATTAAAAAAAGATTTTTTTACCAGAAATCCAGGAGTAAATCAGTAGTTACAAATTCTGCTCGTCAATGCCCTGAATAAAGTAAAATTTCATTCAAAATAGCAAAGTGCATTAGATGTTGATTGATTGTCTAGAGGAAGCATATGAAAAACAGAAACAATTGTGAATACAATGCATATTAAAATGTCAAGCATGGGTTCACTAGTGTAAACAACAATTGAGTGAAACTTACGATTTGAGAATCTCTATCACAGCCTTCACTTGAACCTTCACTCGCACTCTCGACACTGTAAATATAGTCAAAATATATGTCGTATATTGAGTTAGAAATCAAACATCACACATCTTTGATAGTTTTGTGTTTATAAAAAATGATTAAGAGATACTGATTAAGAAAAGGAAAAAAAACTGTATAATATGTCTATTAAGAGAAGTTCATATACTTATACTAGAACTAAGAGATACTGATTAGGCTTCAGCAACACCAATCGTTTCACCACTCCTAGAAACCCGTCTGCAGAGCCGGGAGCAACAAAGAAAGCAAGAAGAGTTAGTAAAAGCTTTTGCATTGACTTGTAAAATCAAAACACAGGTTGATGATCCAAGAACCAAATTCCTAGAACACACAAAATTAGTAATTCAAAAAATTGTAGGATGATACAAATTTTCAAATTCACTCCAGTAAAAGCAAAGAGAAGCATCATAGAAAAGAAAGAACTTACAGAAGGTTTTAAATAATTAACGGGTTTTAAATAAGTTGATGTCTACTTTCTCTCTTTCTCTTTTCAATAGGTTTTCTTCCTCTTCTTTATATTTTAGGGCTTCTTGCTCCTTGAAATACAAAGAGTTGGAGAGCAAACCAAGCAAAAATAATAAATATATACACAAAAATTTCTAACATGTTATGGAAGCCTCATCTAGAGTATGGAACACGGTAGGAAACTACAGATGACACCACCAACAAATTAAGAATTGGTCTTAAATAGAGGGAGAAATAATTTGGAATATCTATAGGGTTCATAGACTACAATATTATTCAAGCAAATGCCAATTTACGACTAATTCCCCCAACATCTAGTTGCATTATTGAATGACGAGAAGCTAGTATTACTAATATGTCTATATGAACAAGCAATAAGCATATAAATTTTTAACCTTCAAGAGAAGATGGGAAGAAATTTAAATATCTCCAGCAACTTTAACTTAATTCTTGTTGCTTCTACTTAATCTCTTCTGGATAAAATGCAAGAGTAGAGAGCGACTGAGCTAACACTCAGAATTTGAATAAAACACTTATTTCATTCAAGCAAAGAGCAACAACATAAATGCCTTACATTATGGGAGTTCAACAATTAGGACAACTACTCCATGACTTTTCAGAGAGAATTAGACAAACATATTTTGAATATATAATAGACTATTAGAAACACAAAAACGTAAAGAGCAAGTATAATAAATCAATATAATGATCTGCCTATATTTTCACTTGAACCTAGTCCCTCAACTATCTCTTAGTTTCATTACTGGGATTATCCAACGACAATTAGTTGAATTTTGCAAATCAGAGATTGCAGAGCATTCCCAAACCCATCAAATCCTGATCCATATTATTTTCCATGGGAGATGACCCAATAAAAAAGTTGTTCAACAACAAATCATTCATCGTCATTTGCTTTCATGCTTAGCCTTCGTATGAGATTGCAGAGCATTCCCATAAGGGAAGGTTCTGAAATACAACAAAAACAAAAATAAGCTTCTTGCAACAAAATACTAGTTAAGTGAAGATAATACAAGGCTTGATTGTAAACATATTTGCTACATAATTTGCATGACAGTTGGAGACTTTTGTGATTTTCAACTAATCACCATAACATGGAAACGTTAATTAATCTAAGAATTAGCATAATCAACATAAACAGTCGGATAAATAGGAACTTATGCAATAATCCAAGAATTATCGGACTCAGAAGAATTAGCAAGAATCAAAGAATTAACCTATTCAATAATTAGTAGAAACATTATTTTAATTTCAAATCACCTAATTAGAAAAGCTAGGTATTTGAGATGAGAGACAGGCTGAGATTCAAACGTATACATCACTAAATTACAACCGTCGACAGTTTCTTGACGAAGAAGATCGAGCATCACCTGTGAGAACTAAGGGCGCGCGACCGGCAGAGGGTGGGGAGAGGACGGCGCAACTGCAAGAACGTCTATGAAAAAAAGGGTGGGCGTCTCAGAGTCTGGGTGGAACCCCCAGGCGCGATCCTTCAATAACGTCAACGCCGATTCAACAGTCCCACCGTAAATTGAGATATGAATACAAATTGCAGAAAACGTACGTTGGTGGTAGACGAAAGATCAGCACAAGACACATCGATACAAAAGGGTTCTACAAATTAGGTGTTGTGAATTGGGAATTTTGAATGATCGTTTTTGTAAAATATTTGAGATTTATGATCAGGAATTTAGGTTTCCCTAACACTTACCGCCTTCCTCAAATCCTTTTCTCGCGCGTTTTTTTTCTTAGAGCGCCAATTTTCTCAGGATATATATTTAGTGATAAATTTGTTTTATCTTTAAATTGTTTTCCTATATATATCTATATCAAATACAAAATCATATATTATAATTTTGTTTGAAAATATTTTGTACTTTTATTAACTTAGTTATGATATTGTAAAAAAAAGAGCATACTTATGATAATACGAGATTATATGCACGCACAGTTTATAATAAAATTAATATTGTGTAATAATTTTAATGATTATTTTCTAAATTTAACAATAATAAATTAAAATTTTCTATCTAACACATTAATCACTAGGTGATATATACAATTAAAACGTTTGATGGAACATTGAGAAAGTTGTCTAGTTGTTTGATCACAACAACTCTTATTTTATTAATGTACAGTAAAGCATTGAAATTCCAAACTACTAACACATAGTTTCTTAAAAATGGAAAAAAATCGATTGAATTGACGGTTCACAAATGTAACCAAAATCGGTAGTAGGCTAGTTTGATTTTGGTTCCAAAATTTTGTTTGATAGAAAATACTAGTTCAAAATGGAAAATAAGTGCAGTGATTTGCGAAATGTTGAAATTTAAATGTAGGAACACATACGGTCAGTGAATCGACACTCAATCGTTGAACTAAGATCAACGTAATTCGTTTCGTTGGCCTCATATCACCGTAAATAACCTAGATAACTAAAAAATTACATTACAGTGAAACCTATTAGTGAACTAACATTAACGTGCTTAACTTCGTTGGTCTCATATCACCATATACTTCATAGAGTATAATTTATTATACTTCATACTCATAACAGTTATATTTTGTATTTGTA
The DNA here is from genome assembly GCA_963675135.1 of Galeopsis tetrahit. Classification (NCBI taxonomy): domain Eukaryota; kingdom Viridiplantae; phylum Streptophyta; class Magnoliopsida; order Lamiales; family Lamiaceae; genus Galeopsis; species Galeopsis tetrahit. Next base: position 48,434,382 of record OY776128.1, on the reverse strand, counting down.
ATTTATAATTGTTTACAGTTATCTGTAATAATTTATACCTCTTGTCTAACATTTTACAATTTACAATTATGCTTTTGACAGTAATCACTAACATTTCAGCTGAAGAACAAATTACACATTTCAACATGGCTCGACATACATTTCACAAGTAGACGTTCACAATCATACAAATCACTTAATTGTTATAGTTGGTTTTTTTTTCTTCTTACTAATAAATCTAAATAACATTTAGGGTCATATTAAATTGACACGTACGTACCATCTCAACATAAATTGTCTTGTATTTTATCAAAAGTTGATCCAAATTTCTAATCAATTTAATTTTTTTTTAAGCTCCGGTGTCAAATTCGATAACACTAATTTGTACTATGATGCAATTAAATTTTAATTTTAATATGAAGATTAAAATTTTAATTGAACAATCACTTACATTCTAATTACACACCAGAATTGCCATTGAAATAAGGCAGACTAGGCACTGCCCAAATTAAAAAATATATATATTATGCCAATAAAGTAAAATATGCATAAAAAAAGTAAATTAAAATATGGGAACTTCCAAAAGAAAAGGAAAATTTTGAGAGCCAAATTATTTTAATTGACGGTCAATCAATATTTTCAAAATTCAATTGAAAAAATTCCATAAAAATAGAATATGATTAAGGAAAGAATTCCATACCCCTCATAGCATAAGATTTAAGAAAAAGCCCTCTCCCCTTCCGTTTGATTATCTCACGATTTTTCACCCATACTAATATCATAACCTTCTCCATCGCGTGCATCAGCAGAGCATCAGGTAATAGAATATTGTTTTCATACCGATCTATTTTTTATCTATCAAATTGCTTATTTAATTTTGTATAACCATCAAAGAACTTATGTTATTTTTATTTTAGTCAATTCTCAATCTTAAGATCCCCACAAGGCGAAAGCATCCCTTTTAATAGAGTTTGTTGCCATCACTGATGCAGTCAGACAGGAGTATAACGACCAGTCCCCTTTTCGCGTAGCTCTGAAGCGTTGATACCTGGGTTTTTTTACTTCAAATCAGGTATAGTCTAAGTTATATATGTTTCTCCACCAATTTTTATATTTTTTTAGTTAGCCCTAGTTGTATTAGAGATGTGAATGGAGTTAAACAATAATTCTGTGTGCATCCAATTTGTGGATCAGTCAAAATCAATATTGAAATTACTATGCATCCTTGTTAAATCCAACTTGATTTTCACTTACGATATGAAATAAATTTTCATTGAAATTCAACTTAAATGGATGTCTATCATTATATTTGTCACTCTGTATATGGGCATTGGGAAGTGATTAGGGATATGGTGTGGATAGTTGTGGATTTTTATAGATTAAACTTTGTTCATTTATAAATATATCTAATATTTTCAAGGGGACTCAGTTAACTTATGACAACCTTGCACTAGAATGATTTTTAACTGTACTATTGTCTTAATTTACAGATTTTGAACTATAAAGTAGGACATTTTTCATCTGCACATTAATTGATTTACGCGAATTTGTGCTAATAGGCAGCATTGCAATCAGAAGAGCTCATTCACTTGTATAATTTGGAGTTTTTTTCAATCTAAACATCATTGTGAGTTATCTCTCTTCTCTGTAGAATTAAAAAAATATTACTTTAATTTTTAATAACAAAATTGTGTCATTCATATCGTATGGTATAACTCCAACCCAGTTGACATATAATTCCCACATCCGATGAATTTGTTGTTCATAGTTGTAATGTCTATTTGTTTTAAAAATTGTATGCTAGAATTTAAATTTTTTTTGGAAAAAAAAAAAGCAGAGAATTGGACCTTCATATTTTTACGTGAATAAATTTCTATATGGGTGTGGTTTTGAAAAATTAGATTATGAAGTTGGTATGTGAGTTTCTCTACCCTTGCCAACATGGAAGCATAATATATATAGGCCAGTTGTGTTATTGATGTCATTTGAACTTTGCTTCTTTATGGTTTACTTATTTTCTTTTTCACCATTACTATAGAGATATGTATGCTTGATTTTCTTTATTAATGAAATTAGCTAGCTTAATTTCTGTAGGTGGTTGAAATAAGTAATGTCTTGGTTATGGTCCAAAGCCTCTGAGCAGACACAACACAATGTATGATTCCTCTAATCAGTTACAAGATGAACTAAAAGGCACGAAAGAAAAGATGCAAGAGTGAAGTAAGTGTAAGAACTCAAAACAACAAGATGCAAATATGGCTGCCCAAGGTGCAAATATCGAGAATTTAGTGGATTTTTTAATTGATAAATGGATATAATTATAAACTTTATATTTTTTTTAGTTTCATGAAATGATAGAAAAATATTGCTTGTTAGTTGTTATTTTCAAAATGCTTATAGGATTTTTTTTATTAATGTATATAAATTCATTTTTTTTTTATTGTTTAAGTTAGTTATTGTTGTAAATATGTTATTTCTTACATTTAGTAATTGAAATTAATTTATGATAACAATTGTAATCATTTCATGACAAATTATGTATTATTTTTATGTTAAAAATAATATTTTGTCACATTATGCTACTCATAATGACGATATATGTTGTTACTATAGTTAAAAATATTGTGACGATTATCGTTTTTGTCATTGAAATATATTTTATTATGACAAATATTTTGTCACCATTTATTACATCCTTAAATGACAATTAAATATTTGTCACTAAAGTCTTATTTTGGGTGATCGATGAAATGATTTGTCGTTATATATATATATATATATATATATATATATATATATATATATAGATATAACGACGACCAAATTTTAGTCACTATAGAGTAATTCTTTCATGACGAAATATTTGAAAAATGACAAAAAATATGTTGTCACCGTTGCTAAACTTTTAGTGATGATCATCATTTCGTCACAAAATAGTATATATAATGAAAAAAATAATTTGTCACTATTTCCACATCATTTAGTGACAGTAAAAATTTTGTAACTAAATCATACTCTTTAGTGATAAATTTTATCGTCATGATATATACACACATATAACAACAAACAACATTTTTATTACGAAAGAACACTTTTTCGTGACGAATTATACAAAATATGACGAAATTGTAATCTAATTGTGACAAAAAGACAATGTTACTAAAATTTGATAAGGTTAGTACTATATGGACAATCGTCACAAAAGGTTATTTTTTAGTGACGATAAATAAAATTGTCGTGTAAAATTTAATCTTTAGTGACGAAATATCATATTAAGTGACGAAATTTTGATGTCAAATGTGACGATTTATATGTCACTATAGATGAAATAATAAAGTGACGATGCATTTTACCGTCATTAAAAGTGACTTTTAGTGACGAATCCAAATATCGTCACATTGATCTACCGTGACGCACATTTAGTGACGTTCTTTGTGACAATTTTTTTGTCACTAAATAACTTTTGTGACGAAAAATGATGTTTTTATGACGATTTTTTTCGTCGCGATTTCTCAAATTTCTTGTAGTGTGTTCAGGTTGCAAATAGGTTTCAAAGATAGGCATAGAGAGATTTCTGCAATGATGTATCTTGATTCAAAGTAAGCTCATCTATCATTCATTAAAAGTCATTACAAGCATGTTGATAGTTGATGATAACATGTCAGAGCATGAATTCAAGACATCATTACAATTGATCATTTCATTACAGAATTTCAGAGCATACACTAAACATAAAATCTAGAATATCAGAGCAAACAACTAAATACTTAAAGTATCTAGATCTTCCAGTATCAGAGCTTAATCAAATCAGTTAATGGTATCTAGATCTTCCAGTATCAGAGCATAACTTCTTATCAGAGCAATATGAGCATATCAGAGCAACCAAATCATATCATAGCTTAACAACTTGTTAGAGCACACCACATCAGCAATCTTGACCAAAACTTCAGCATAGATGACCAAATAAAACATATCTTCAGGTAAGATAAGTTTTCATCCAAAAAGGTCAGAAGACTTAGCCAATTTAGAGATCATCCTCCTTTGGTGGCACCATTCCATATTGTGCCCACACTCTTCTCTTCAACTCCATGGCTTCTTGGTTTGTTCCCTTGGGTCCAAGAGCCATTTTGTTCAGCTTGAGGATCTCAGTGAATTCCTTCAGGATCTTTGACTGATCAATCCATCCATCAAACTTTGGAGGCATGTATATGATTGGCTTGGGGGCAGTGAGTTCAAATCTTGCAATATCAGCAGCTGCAAGTAGTTGTTGATAAAGCTCTCTGTGATACTCTATCATGAACTCAGCAAAAGTGGAGTTGGCATCTCTTCCATTCCATCTGTCAATGACATATTGATCATAGAAAAACTCCCTTTTGGGTTCCTCCCATGAGTCATTCAGATGAATTGGTACCCATTTATCCAAGTGAGGATATTTGGTGTCCATTGGAATCAACAGCTGTGGCTTCATCTTGTTGTAAGTTGCTCTCTTCCTTCTAGGCTTTTGGAAGTCTGCTCTTCTCTTGTCTCTTGCTCTTTGTGCTTCATCCATCAAGTCCATCCTTTCTTGGGCCCTCATCATGGCCAGTTTCTGTTGAGTTTCAGGGTCTTTGCCATACCCTTCATGAAACAGCTTTGATGGATCATTCAGCAACACAACTTTCTTCTTTTTAGGTCCAGGTCCAAAGCCTTCTTCATACATCTCCTCTACATCTTCAGAAGCTTTGGCACCATCAGTGGACTTAGTCTCAGTAGACTATTCCTTTTCAGAAGACTTTTCTTTTTCAGCAGCTTTGGGCACTTCAGCAGTTTTGACTTTTTCAACATTTTTGGCCTTCTTTGAGATAGGCTCGTCATCATCAATTCTGAACTCAGGAGGCAAATCAAGGCTGTTGGGAAAGTCAGTAAATGTCTCAGCTGTTCTTTTCTTTCCTTTGGCCTTCTTGATTTTTCCTCTAGTTTGGACACCTTCAGCATCTTTGTCCAAACCAGACACCTCTCCTCCTGGTCTTTGCTGTAGCCTAACTCTTTCCTCTTGAGCTGAGGCCATTGAGTTCTTCAAAGCAAGTGCTAACTGCTCCTCTTCATCCAAATCTTCTAAGTTCAGCACTGTTGGTTCTTTTCCTTTTCCTTCAGCAACTTTGTCCTTACCCTTGACTGGGCTTCCAATCACTAAGGCACCTTTTGCCCTTGCTCTTTCCCTTTCCCCCTTTTTGGCAGCATCAAAACATTCAGGCTTGAGCTCACTCATAGTTGATGCCATCAAGGACTGGGCTTGGGTTAGAGACTTCATCTCCTCCAACAAGTATACATTTTCATCATGTATGTTCTGCATTCTATCACTGCTCAAGCTAAGAAAAGCTAGAACAGGCTTCATTTTTTGTTGGACAACCTCTTCCAAGGTTGCTTTCAGAGATGCATCCAATTAGGCCTTTAGAAGTTTAGTAAGGTTGGCCACTGCACCTTCAGCAATGTTGGCCATCACCTCTTGGGAAAATTTCTCTGAAGCTGCTTTTACCATAGTAAGCCTTTGTGCCTCTGCTCTTTTCTTCTGCAAGGAAGTCTTCTTTCCAAGTGCTTGCTTGATGGTTAGCCTTATAGCTTGAACATTGGCATTGTGATTATCTCTTAACAGCTTCTGATCCTTCTTGACCTCCTTTGAGATGTTCTCCATACTGACTTTGGCATTTACAACATTACACATAGAAGACATGCATATTGTTCTTACCACATCTACCTTGTTTGATCTTACTCTTCCTCTTGTTTGTACTCCAACTGTAGCATCGCCTATGATCTGGTCAGAAGGATGACTTTTACCTATTCTTGAAGAAGGATTCGTTTTGGGAACGTACTAGTCATTCTGTGAAATTACAACTGACTGTTCTGTAGATGTTGACCCAGATGTGTTAACATTTGGTGCAACATTTTCAGACTTCAGTGTATTCTCAGAAGTGTCAGTAACCTGTGATACATCTTCTTCATCTTTGTCATCTGTAAGACCTTTATCATCATCAAACACAACATTAACAGATTCTTGAACAGTGTTAGTTCTAAGGTTATATACCCTATAAGCTTTACTATTTCTAGAATAGCCTAAAAAGAAACCTTTATCACTCTTAAAATCAAACTTATGAAGTTGATCCCTATCATTCAAAATATAACACACACAACCAAATACATGAAAATATTTCACACTTGGTTTTCTGTTGTTCAAGATCTCATAAGGTGTTTGACTTGTGCCAGAACGAATAAAAACCCTATTAATGATATGACATGCAGTATTCAATGCTTCTCCCCAAAATTTCTTAGCAAGACATTTGGATGTTAGCATAACTCTAGCCATTTCTTGTAAAGTTCTATTCTTTCTTTTAACAATTCCATTTTGTTGTGGAGTTTTAGGAGATGAATATTCTTGCAAGATACCCTTTTTATCACAAAAATCATTGAACATGCTGTTTTCAAATTCCCTAACATGATCAGTTCTAATACGACCAACTATCAAGTTAAACACATTTTTGAACCTCTTATAAAGAATTTTAAATGCAGTAAATGCTTCAGATTTGTCTCTTAAGGACTCTACCCAGGTATATCTAGAAAAATCATCTACCACAACTAAGGAATACCTTTTTCCTCCAATGCTTTCAGTTTCCATAGGACCCATCAAGTCCATGTGCAGTAATTCAAAGCATCGATGTGTAGTACAATGTGACAACATTTTGTGCGACATTCTTACCTGCTTACCTTTTTGGCATGGTCCACATACAATGTTATTGTGAAACCTCAGTTTTGGAATTCCTTTTACTGCATCTGTTTTGATTAGTTTTTTCATTGCTCTGTAATTTGCATGACCCAATCTTTGATGCCATAAGACATTTTCATCATACTTTGACAAGTTACACATATTTGTTCCAATAAGATAGCAATTATCAGCTGACCTAGTACTAGTCATGACACAAACTTCATCTTTATTAAGAACATAACATGAATCTTTATCAAATTTCACATGCAAATTATCATCACAAAGTTGACTAATGCTAATCAGATTTGCAAGTAAGCCATCAACATGTAAGACATTTTTAAGCTTAGGAAAACCTTCAACATTCAAAGTTCCTTTACCAACAATCTTTCCTTTAGAACCTCCACCATATGTAACACTACCACTATTCAAGGTCACATAATCAGATAAGAAATCAGTACGACCTGTCATATGTCTAGAACAACCACTATCAAAATACCATAAATCAGGTAGACATGCTTTTAAGGAGGTGTGAACAACATTACAGGTAGTTTTTGGTTTCCATGCAGATTTCATAAACTGTTTACCAGGATGTGACAGTTTGTTATGCAGCATTTTCAAGTTTTCTGTTCTTCAAACAATTTTATACAGTAAGGACGAATATGACCAACTTTAGAACAATAATGACAGATATACTTCCTCTTAACCTTGTGAGGATCTGATTGTGCAGATGTTACACCAGATGTGTCAACATTTGCCTTCACAAATTTCACAGGTTTTCTAAATTTATCAGAAATAGAAGCAGTAGTACCATCATAACCTAAAACATGATTATTAGACTTACCAATAGCTAAGTATAACCTCTAGCTTGGTGATTGTGTCTTTCAGATCCTCATTCTCTTTATTCAAGGAATTAAGAGTGAGTTTCTGATTGTTCCAATCATCTAACAACTTTTGATGTTCATTGTCATCAGTTCTTTTTCCTGCATCATCAACCAAACCATTAAAACAGTTCAAATCTGGGTGACTCTGTTCTGATGTTGCTATAGATGTTGAAGCATCAGGTACAACATCAGAATCTGTTTCATCCAGATCATCATCTGAGGAATCATTATAATCAATTCTGGTAAAATTAGAATATTCATTCTGATTTAACTCATCAAAATCATCATCATCAGATTCATCACTCAAGGTAGCACTAAAATTCAGTTTTTGCTTAAGTCTAGTATTGGCACATTCATTTGCATAATGGCCATAACCAGAACAAACATTGCATTGAACTGGTTTTCGAAATTCAGGATCATACCTTGGTTTACCTTCACTCTTTGATGGTCTTGGTGTGAATTGACCTTTCCTCCTTTCTAGTTGAGGTGTTGATGTATTGATTTAAATCTTAGGCTGAATGTTTCTAGATTTGTTCACAGATTTCTTAAGAAACTTATTAATGTGCTTAGTGAGTAAGGCAATGTTGTTAGGATTGTTGAGGCATTCATCAAGCAGCTCATCATCCGAATCAACTTCAGTAATGATAGGTTGAACTTCAGAAGTGTTTGATGTTTCCCCTTTAAAAACCACAACTTTCTTATCAGCATTAGTTTCATCAACTTGATTAGTGTTTATGTCATATGTTCTAAGAATACTCACTAACTCATTTTGACTTAACTTATCTGTATCTTTTGCCTCTTCAATAGCACAAATTTTAGCATCAAATCTGTTGGGAATAAAATGAGTTATGTTTTAATTAAATACCAAAACCCCCTGAGACATGCCTAAGTTATGATTGAATATGTTCTAGACATGTTAGAACATATAGTATAAAGGCTAGATGAGGAGCTAATATGTTAGGTAGCTCTTAGATGATTAGATGCACAAATTGAGGGGGAACATATGCTTTGAAGTACATCAAGAACAAGTCCTCTCAAGGCTCAAACTCTGGAATCATGATCAAGACTGCTGAAAGACAAGTATGCTGATCAGGAGAGTTGTCCAGAGGAGTTGTCTCAGCTCAATTAATCAAGATCAAGTGCTCTGAAAGCCTGAGGTCAACTATGCTGAAGAGAAAGAGACAACCACACCCTAAAGATCTTCAAAGAAACAAGCTAAGATCATCTTCAAGAGAAATAAAGGGAAAGAGCCAAGTCATCTGAAGAAGAGCAAGCCAACCTTGCTGATAAGCAAGACTGCTGATAGTGATAAGGAGTGTTGTCCAAATGTTGAGGAATGTTGTCCTATCATTGGAACAACCTTCAGAAGTGATGTCCAAGTTCTAACAAGAGAATCTGAAAGTCAGATATTGGGAAGAGTGCTGCAGAATGAAGACAAAGCTCTTACAGCCGTTTATTTCCCAAATGAGGACATGTCACTATCAAGAAACTGTCTTCAAAGTTGAAGAACTGAAAGAAGACATTTATGGACATTGGAGGCTGCCTCTCCAACGGGCAAATCCTTCATTTGTCTATAAATACAGAAGTGTGAAGACCATTTGAAATCAATCTCAACACAATCCAACTAAGCTCAAGTTCTTACAAGCTAGAGTGCTTTCAAAGCTTTCAAAGACTATCTTAGTCTTCAAACACTTCATCTAAGCTGAACTTCATTGTACATCCATACACAAGCTTAGAGAGATATCCTATCCTTATACACTGATCTCCATTGTAAAGGATATCTCATTAGTTGGAACCTTACTTCAATCCTCATATCTTTCAAGAGTGAAAGTGAGAAGGTTGTAGTAGTAGAAGTGGTAGGAGCTGACTGTTGAGAGAAGAACAGTTCAGTTCTGAGTTGAGAAGAGGGTACTAGGACTCTAGACATCCTAGGGATCAATTCACCAAGAGTGGTGTTCTTGATCAAGTGCACCTTGGCACTATAAAACAAGTTAATTCCAAGAGTGAAGGAATTATCCTGTTAAATCAGGGAAAGTGGATGTAGGAGCTTGAGTCTCTGAACCACTATAAACTCTTGTGTTGATTTACATTTCAAGTACTTACAATACATCAACACTGCACACAAAACTGATCTTTCAAGGATAAACATTCAAAGACTGTGCAAAAACCTATTTGGACAAGTTCCCTGAAAACTGGACTGTGTTACATTGACTAAGTGATTTCAGAAATTAAAGGAGTTTAAACTAAAAGGGCCAACCACTATTCCGCACATATAACTCCTCTAGACAGTTATTCAACTAAGTACTCAATAGTACTTAGTAGATTGATTATCTTAGAAGAGTTAATCTTCTTCAGCAGAGTTGTCCAAGACAACCTTGCTGAGCTCTGGTTTGATCAAGTTTGAAAAGAATTTGCATACAAGTGTATTCCCCCCCCATACACTTGTTATCTACTCCTTTCAGGACCAACAAGTGGTATCAGAGCAGGGGTTCAAAGACCACTGCTTCTGAAAAGCCATCTTGGTTTTCAAAATCACATATTAGCTGTGGTCACTGAACTGATCTCTCTGAAATCCTTATTGTATATTGACTGACTATTTGTTCTTGAATTATGGCCAACAACAATGCTGCTGTTCCACCTCCTACTATTCAAGGATTGGACAACATGGCCACAAATCCAGTCAACCACATTTCACATCACAAACTGCCCATGTTCTCAATTGATAACTATGATTTCTGGAAAATCAGAATGAGGGCTCATCTTGCATCTCTTCATACTGATATGTTGAGAGTGATCACAAGAGGTCCTTTTGTGTTCACCTTTGTCAATCCCAGAGTCATAGAGGCTCAAAGGGCAGATACAAGAGATGTACTACCCAAAGATGAAGATGACTTCACTACTGATGAAAAGAGGAAGGATAATCTGAATTATCTAGCAATGAACACCCTCTACCAAACAATTCCAGATGCAATTATGGGTAGAGTCTACCACTGCACAACAGCCAAAGAAATTTGGGATACTCTTGCTGAAATGTGTGAGGGTACTGAAAAGATCAAGGAGAATAAGCTCCAAGTTGCTGTGCAGAAATTTGAACAGTTTGCAATGGAGTCTGAGGAATCCATTGATAAGTTTGCTGGTAGATTCACTGATGTGATGAATGAAATCAACTCACTGGGCAAGGTCTACACCAAGAGAGAAGTGGGGTTGAAGATCTTGAGAAGTCTCACTCAAAAGTGGGATGTCTATGCTGTAATGATGCAAAACACCAAAGATCTTTCCACCATGCCCATGCAACAAATCTTCTCTGAACTCAAAGCTTATGAGTTCGACCTCAATAGAAGAAAGCCTATTGAGGAACCTTCAAATCCTACTAAGGGAGTGGCATTCAAAGCCAAAACTGCTGAACCAGAGATGCAGTCCACTCCAAGATCATCAAAGTCAGTCTCAAAGACTGAAATGAAGGAAGAACTAGCCTTGATGGCTAGAAGGTTTGAAAAGTTAAACTCAAGGTTTGGTAGATACAAGAAATTCTACCAGGACAACAAATTCAGGAGAAGGTACAACTCTCCTGAAAATCAGGCTGAAGCCAAAAAGCCTGAAGAGAAGAGATCAGAGGACAAGTACTCTGATAGGAGAAGGTCCAGTAGAGCTGAACCTTCATCATCAAAAAGAAGAGAAGAATCAAAGAAAGAAGATGATGAAGATCTGTGCTATAACTGCAAAAAGAAAGGGCACTTTCAGTATGATTGCCCTGAATTAAGCTCTAAGGAGAGAAGAGAGAGGCAAGCCAAAAGAGACAGAAAGTTCACCAACAGAAAGGCCATGATGGCTGGTGAAGAATCTGATAGTGCTGAAAGCCTCAACTCCTCTGATGGACTATTCTCCAACAGTGATGATGATGATGATGTCTGCAACATGGCTCTTGAGGATGATGAGGTATCCTCTACTTCTAGTTCACCATCATTCATCTCACAAAACAATAGTGAGGTCAACTTGAAGCTTTCCCTTGGTAAGTTGATGGAAGATTTCACTATGTTACAAGAATTTCATGATAACTGTGTGAGAGAAAATGAAAGATTGGCTATTGAACTTGCCAAAAACTCTGAGGCAGTTGTTGATGTCAAGTCTACTGAGTTATATCAACAAGTCTTGAGAGAGCTTGAGGAAGCAAATCTCAGGATAGTTGACCAACAAAAGGAGATTGATGATCAACTTCTCTCTCAGAAGAGAAAAGATTTTGAACTTAAAATTCTCAATGCCAAGTTTGAAAACCTCTCACATGAATATGATATTCTTAAAGCAAGTGAAGAGAGCCTGAAATTAAAGATGTCTGCTCTGAAGAAATCCTCTAGAGCAATAGAGGAAATTCAGAGTTATCAAAGACCTATGGCTCAAAGAAGTGGATTAGGTTTTGATCCATTTGAATCTTCACCTTGTCTTAGTGTTGCTTCTGTGAGTAACACTAAGAGAATCTTTGTTAAGTCAGTGGCACAGACTGAAAATGAAATAATTCAGCCACTGAACAAAGGAAAGGGCAAAATAGATGTTATGCCTACTCAAGTGCTTCAGGAGATTAGGCCAAAACCTAAGGAAATGGCCAAAGCTCCCGAACACAAGAGGAATATTGGTCAGCAGAGTAGACCCAATGGTAGGGCAACTCTACTGAACAATATTCAGAGGAAGTATCCAAGGTATAATCAGCCTAGGCCAACTCTTCTGAGAAAGCCTCAGCTGAATAGATCTAGGGACAACTTTCCTCAAAGGCAGAATAAAATGAGACAACCAAAACCCTTCACACCAAAGGGTAATGGTCATAAGAAAGCCTTTCCTCAAAGATTCCCTCAAGCTGCACAAAGAACTCAAAAGTTCAGGAGACTTGACAACTCTCCTGAAACTTATAGAGTTAACACATTCACACACACTTTCCCAAAGGCATTTAAGGGAAAGACAGTGTATTTAGATGCTAAAGGAAGACAACTTAACCACCTTGAATCAATCAGGGTTATTAGGCAAGTTTGGGTTCCCAAAGGTACAGCTAACCTCTCAGGACCCAAAACTCAAAGGGTACCTAAACCCATCTAATTGTAGGTACCAATGGGCCACAAGATGAGGAGCATAAGCAAAAAGACAGCATGGTACCTTGACAGTGGATGCTCAAGGCACATGACTGGAAACAAGGAACTCCTCACTGATTTTATTGAAAAAGAAGGCCCAAATGTCACTTTTGGAGACAGCTCACAAGCAACTACAAAAGGTTATGGTACTTTGATGATTGGTAACATCAAAGTATCCAATGTATCTTATGTGGCTGGTCTCAAGTATAATCTCCTAAGTATCAGTCAATTCTGTGATAAAAACTTCAATGTTGAGTTTTCAAGTGGAAAATGCTTAATCAAAAATAAGACTCAACAAATTCTATTGACTGGAACTAGGAAAGGAAATGTGTATTTTGCAGACTGGGACAAGTCTACTGATGCTGCATGCTTCATTGCTAAGAGTTCTAGTGAACAAAGTTGGTTATGGCATAAAAGATTAAACCACCTGAACTTTAAAACAATGAACAAAATTGCTAGAAATGCATTAGTCAAAGGACTACCTAATGAGGTCTTCATTAAAGAGCATGTTTGCAAACCATGCCAAGAAGGAAAACAGATCAAAGCCTCATTTAAGGGAAAACCAGTCATCTCTACTGAAAGGGTACTTGAACTGTTACATATGGACCTTTTTGGACCAATTACCCCTGCAAGCATAAATGGTAGAAAATACACATTGGTTGTAGTAGATGACTTCTCTAGGTTCACATGGGTAGTATTTCTCCTTAATAAGAAGGAAACTCAAGTCAAACTGCCTGAACTTCTAAAGAGATTGTCAAATGAGAAAAGCCTTAGCATTATCAAGATAAGATCTGATAAAGGCACATAATTCATTAACTCATACATCAATGAGTATTGCACATCTAATGGAATAGCTCATGAAACCTCAGCAGCTAGAACTCCCCAACAGAATGGAGTTGCAGAAAGAAGAAATAGAACTTTAAAAGAAGCTGCTAGAACTCTAATTGCTGATTCAAAATTACCTAAGAGGTTTTGGGCTGAAGCTATAAACACTGCATGCCATACTCAAAATAGATGTTTGATTATTAAGGGGCAAGGCAAAACCCCCTATGAACTCTGGAAAGGAAGAATGCCTAAAGTGTCTTACTTTCACATTTTTGGTTGCAAGTGTTTCATTCACAGTAATGGGAAAGATCAGTTGAAAACCTTTGATAGCAAAGCTGATGAAGGAGTGTTTCTTGGATACTCCCAAATCAGTAAAGCTTTCAGGGTCTACAACAAGAAAACTCTTATTGTGGAAGAAACACCTCATGTTGTGTTTGATGAATCTACTCATGAGTCCAGGAATGAGAACTTGGAATCAGAAGAAATTATACAAAGAACAACCAGACTAAGCCTAAAAGACAAAGACACTGAATTCATAGATGTTGTCCAAGCCAATCTACCTGAAAACTCTATGTTGGACAACCATCCTGAAGGCAACCTTCCTGAGGCAAATCCCACTGAAAGGAATGGTGAACTGAATGATCCAATCCCAGTTCACATCCAGGTAACAACTACCAATGAAGAAGCAGTTCCTGCTGAGGTAGTTAACAGGAGAAATAATCAAGGGGGAACTCAAAATGTTGAAAATACCAATGTCCCTGACATTGAGGACAACACCCCTGATTATGATCCTGAATTCGATCCTGCATTCAATTATCCTGAATTCTATGATCAAATTGACTCAACTTCAGTAGAGGACAACTCTACTGAAGAGATCAGAAAAAGAAGGACTTGGTTATCAGACCATCCTACTGATCTAATACTTGGTGACCCAAGTATTGGAGTCAAAACCAGAAGATTTCATGGTGAAAGTGCTCTTTTCTGTTGTTTCTTGTCAGAGCAAGAACCAAGTGATATTGTGGAAGCACTTCAAGATGCCAATTGGATCACAGCTATGCAGGAAGAACTGAATCAATTCACCAGAAATGAAGTATGGGAGCTAGTGGATAGGCCTTCACATCAAGATGTTATTGGAACAAAGTGGGTGTTCAAGAACAAGAAAAATGAAAATGATGTGATTGTCAGAAACAAAGCAAGACTTGTGGCAAAAGGCTATTGCCAACATGAAGGCATTGACTATGATGAGACATTTGCACCTGTGGCAAGGCTAGAAGCAATAAGGCTCTTTCTAGCCTATGCAGCCCACAAGAGGTTCAAAGTATACCAAATGGATGTCAAGAGTGCCTTTCTGAATGGAGTCTTGAAGGAAGAAGTCTATGTAGAGCAACCACCAGGTTTTGAGGTTGGAAACCAAGTTTACAGACTCAAGAAAGCTCTATATGGACTCAAGCAAGCCCCTCGGGCTTGGTATGATACACTGTCACAATTTCTCTTGGATCATGGATTCACCAAGGGAACTGTGGACAGAACTCTTTTCAGAATATCTGAAGGAGAGGACATCTTGCTTGTCCAAATTTATGTGGATGACATAATATTTGGATCCCCCAATGAGAAGCTGTGTGAGAAATTCTCAAAGCTAATGCAAAGCAAGTTTGAGATGTCCATGATGGGGTTGATGAACTTCTTTTTGGGTCTTCAAGTCAAGCAATCAAAAGAAGGAATCTTCATCAACCAAGCTAAGTACACCAGAGAAATGATCAAGAAGTTTGGGTGTACAACTAGCAAGCTAGTAAGGATCCCAATGAACACAAATTGGAAGATGGATCCTGATGAGAGTCGTATTTCAACCAACTCTACTGAGTATAGAGGAATAATTGGTTCACTCCTCTATCTCACTGCCAGCAGACCTGACATCACCTTTGCAGTAGGTGTTTGTGCAAGGTTCCAAGCAAATCCTAAGAAAAGCCATTTTGAGGCTGCAAAGAGGATTTTGAGGTATCTCAAAGGCACTGAAAATCTAGGCCTTTGGTACCCTGCTGATGACAACATTGAGTTAACTGGCTACTCAGATGCTGACTATGGAGGTTGTAAAATTGACAGAAAGTCCACTTCAGGGACTTGTCAATTCTTGGGCAACAAGCTTATATCTTGGTTCTCCAAGAAGCAGAACACAGTGGCTACTTCCACCACTGAAGCTGAATATGTTGCAGCTGGAAGTTGTTGTGCTCAAATCCTTTGGCTGAGACAACAACTGAGAGACTACAAAGTCAACTCTACTGAAGTGCCAATATTTTGTGATAACAATAGTGCCATTGCTATATCACAGAATCTTGTATTGCACACAAGATGCAAGCATGTGGACATCAAGCATCACTTCATTAGAGACCATGTGGAGAAGAAGGACATAAAGTTGGTCAAGATCCACACTGATCATCAAAAAGCTGATATTCTAACTAAGCCACTTGCAGAGGCAAGATTTCTGGAGCTATCAGCAGAGTTGGGATTACTTGATCCAGGGAAGTTGGACAAGTAAATCTCATGAAAAGTTAATGGATATATGGAAACTGAGAAGGTTCTCAGCAGACTTGGTCAAGTCTACTGAATATCAGAAGAGATGGCTGAAATTATTCAGGACACTTGTCCATTGGAATTCAGGACCTTTATCCACATTTATTCAGGACACTTGTCCAAGTGGGGTCAGATAAGTTGTCTTGGCTATCAAACTATTTCCTTGGTTTGATAAGCACCTATTTTGGGTAATCATTGCCTACCTTGATACATGTCCCAACTACAGATATCATTTCTGTGGGATTTAATTTGTCCCCCACCCAAAAGGTCGCTTTCCATGCATTAAATGCCAAGATTTAACTCTTGTTTGCATTACACCTTTTCAAACCATGATCTATCTCGAAAACTCCCCAACCATTAACTAATATTAAATACCTTCCACGTTTTGAATAAAACCAACAAGTCACTGTTACATTGGTTTTTAACCATTGGATCAAAACTGGCCAACTCCCCTGAAATTCATCCTGGCCGTCCAAGTGTATCTTTCCATATTTGACAACGGTTGAAAATACACAAAACTCACCAACTCATTGACAAACATTCTTTTTAGAATATTCTCAAGTCTTAAGAACTCCCCACACACTCTTCTTTCCCAAGCATTCGAAACCCTAACCTATTCTCTTCAAACTCTCCCAAAACTTTCTAAAATTCATCTCTGCAATCTTCAATGGCTCCCAAAGTTAGACCAGAGATGATCATAGATTTTTCCAACAAGGCTCTAGACCTTGATTTTGGATACCTAAGCAACAAAAACAATCTTCATTTTGAACCCATAATCTCCTTTGAAAGTGAAGATTCTGAGATTACTCCAACCCTGAGATGGTTGAGAAGGGCTGGTCTTCAAAAGTTTTTGGAAGAAAGACCAAGCTCCTGCTTGGAAAGCTACATGGCTGAATTCTTTGCCTTTCTCAAATGGAGGGGCAAGACTGAAGATGGTGAAGTTTCCACCAGACTGTCATATGTTGCTGAAGGAGAAGAGGAAGAAAGATTTCATAGAGTGAAATTCTCTTCAGAAGATCTTGAAGGAGCTTTTAGATTGCCTTCTGAGGGAAGGAATCCAGAAATCTATGGCACTGGTCATGAAGAAGAAATAGCTCAAGAATGGCTATTGACACCAGGCCCTCTCTCCTCAACTCAAAACAAAAGGACTCTCAAGCCAGAATTTCTCAACCTCTTTGAGGTAGTAGCTAAAAGTCTCTTGAGTAATACTGGAAGCTTGGAGCAGGTCAGCCATCCAAGAATTAGAATCATGGCTGCAGTCATTGATGCCAGTGATAAAGGCATCAAGTTTGATTGGAGGACTTTCATCATGTCTGAGATGATGAAGGAAAAGGCAAAATTCAAAGTGAAATCTCACAATAAGGTTGTGCTAGAAGGGAAACTCAAGTATTGCACTAGGGCAAGCTTGTTGATTGAGAGATTTTCCCACTACTCCCAAATGCAAACCTTTGCAAAGCCTCTCCCAGCTCAAAAGATTCTATTCAGAAAGCTCAGCAAGAAAACTGAGCAAAGGAGGATGTTAATGGCCAAGCCTGCTGAAGCAAAGGTGGAGGAGAAGCCAAAGATGAAGAAGAGGACTAAAGCAAGAATGGTGAAGACAAGGAAAATGTCTCAGATTATCTCAGAAGAGAACTCAGATGCTTCAACTGAGATTGAAGAAGTTGCTAGAGAAGGTGTACAAGTGCCATCTGATCACTCAGAAGAATTAAGGCAAAAGTACAATGAGACTAGACAAAAGTCTAGGGGTGATAAGAGGATCAGGGAGGTTGTCCCTGAGAAGGATGAGGAAGGGAGTGGAAGCAGTAGGGCTAGCAAGAGAAGGGTCAAGCCTACTGACAAGGTGTTGGAGCTTCAGGAAGAAAGGTCTCTACAACTTGCTCTAAGAGAGAGCAGAGCTGAAAGCAGGACCAAATCAAAGTCAAGGACCAACTCATCTGGTTCTGGAACTCCAGAATCCAGGGTCCCTGAAGGTCAACCAATGGACGCCAACATCCCTGAAATTCAGAATCCTGAGCCCAACTCCCCTGAAACCCATATAACCCCAACCAATCAACCTATCACTCCCATAAATCTCACAAAGAGATACTCTCCTGAGGGAAGTGTGCAGAGAAGTATGATAGATGTGCTAGCTGACATAGCTGTAGATGAGACAAGATTACAATCTCCCCTTGACTCATCTATGCTCAATTACTCAAAGCAATTAGAAGCTGCACTTTTTGAGCCAACCCCACTAAGTAAAGCCCCTTCAGATCCATTGCTCTCAAAAGCAACTGAAGATCCTTCTACTGCAACCAACCCATCTGAAGCCAACATTCCTGAACTTAATCTGCCTGAAGCCGCATTAGGAGAACCCAGAGCCAACTCCCCTATAACCCAAAGTCCCCATTCAAGTGGAGATGAGGAGGAGTATACTTATGAAAGTATGCTCAGAGGAGGAGCCAAGGCTACTGTGGACAGTTTGTATCCACAACTTGCTGAATTTCCAAGAATTCAGAAGGCCTTTCATGATCTAAGGATGCTTGTTGATGTAAAAGATAAATCCTTGATGGAAATATCACAAGTCATCCAAGATAAGGGTGCAAACTGGTGGCAAGTGGAGGAGAACAGATTGTTACACTTTGCTGGAGTTTCAAAGACAAGATTCCTCACTGATGAGGAAGTATTTGCAAAGTTGGTGGATGACAAGATCAATGAGGAGAGGGAAAGGAAAGCTAAGGGCATCAAACACCCTGAAAGCAGCTCCAATGATGATGACTCCCCAGATGATCCCTCAAACCCCTCTAAACCAAACCCTCCTGAAACCCCTCAAGCCAATCTCCCTAAGCCTCCTGTCTCTGAAAGACTTTCCAACCCCCCTAGAACCTATCATAGGAAAGGCTCTGTCATTTCAGAGGTGTTGACCAAGGATGGTAACACAACCAAGGACACATCTGCCAATGAAGGTTCTTCTGAACCCAAGGCACAGCCTAAAGATGTGGAGGTTCCTTCTCTAGAGGCTAGTTTGATTAAGGCCTATTCAGTGTCAGAAGAGTTGGACACTGATCAGCCCTTAATCATTCAGGATGACTCAGTGGCTGTTGATATGAGCACTGTGATCTCCCCACAACTGCCATCTTTGAACCTTGCTGAAGGTGGAGATGCTGCAGGTTTAGGAGAAGGAGTTGAAAAGGAAAGTAGTTTTAAAAAATCAGAGGGAGTTGTGGATGAAAGAGAGGTAGTTATCACTAAGATTGTGAGTGTACCAACATATGAGGGTAGTATAAGTGAGGAAGGACAGGCTATTCTTGAAGTCAAATCTGAACTTCAAGAATCCCTTGATGAGAGGAGGCCTGTTTCTTTAAGTGAGGAAACTTTTATTGAAGGAAGAAAAGAAATAGTTGAAAATGAGGAGAAGACTGCTGATGTATCAGAGTCTTATGAAAAAGAAAATGAGGGAGATAAGTGTGTTTTCACTGATGCTTTTGATTTGTCTGATATTGCAGGGATAATCTTTGATCAAATATTTGCAGAAGATCTCTTGACAGATGCTCCCATCCAAGTTGACACTGGATCAGCACAAGCCTTGCTTGGGATGCAATCAGAGAAGTTGGATTCCTTGGCTCAACAAGTTCAAACAGCTCATGAAGAAACTTCTGGAGCATTAGATGAGTATGGAAGAACTCTAGCTTCTGTTGAAATGAGACTAACTGGCTCTGAAGATGTGGTGCTACCCACATTGGAAGCAAGAATTGAAGGAGTAGAATCTGGTCTTCAAACCATCTCTACTGAAGTTCACAAAGCCAAAGTCAGTATGGAAAACATCTCAAAGGAGGTCAAGAAGGATCAAAAAAGGTTGAGAGACAATCATAATGCAAATGTTCAAGCTATCAGATTGACAATCAAGCAAGCTCTTGGCAAGAAGACAGCCTTGCAGAAGAGAAGAGCTGAAGAGCAAAGGCTAGCTATGGTCAAAGCAGCCTCAGAAAAGTTTTCCCAAGAAGTGTTGGCCAACATTGCTGAAGGTGCAGTGGCCAACCTCACTGAGCTCCTGAAAGCCCAATTGGATGCATCTCTTAAGGCAACCATGGAGGAGGTTGTTCAACAGAAAATGAAGCCTGTTCTTGCATTTCTTAGCTTAAGCAGTGACAGGATGCAAAATATACATGATGAGAATGTATATCTGTTGGAGGAGATGAAGTCTCTAACCCAAGCCCAGTCCTTATTGGCATCCACTATGAGTGAACTGAAGCCAGAATGTTTTGATGCTGCCAAAAAGGGGGAAAGGGAAAGAGCAAGGGTAAAAGGTGCCTTAGTGATTGGGAGTCCAGTGAAAGGGAAGGACAAAACCCCTGTAGGAAAGGGAAAAGAGCCTGCAGTGCTGAACTTGGAAGAATTGGATGAAGAGGAGCAGTTAGCACTGGCATTGAAGAACTCTATGGCCTCAGCTCAAGAGGAAAAAGTGAGGCTACAACAAAGACCAGGTGGTGAAGTATCTGGTTTGGACAAGGACGCTGAAGGTGTCCAAACTAGAGGAAAGATCAAGAAGGCCCAAGGAAAGAAGAGACAAGTTGAGAAATTCACTGACTTTCCCAATAGCCTTGATCTTCCACCTGAATTCAGAGTTATTGATGATGAGCCTATCTCAAAGAAGGCCAAAACAGCTGAAGAGCCCAAGAATGCTGAAAAAGACAAGTCTACTGAGACTAAGTCCACTGAAAGTACCAAAGTCACTGAAGATGTGTAAATCTTATATGAAGAAGGCTTTGGACCTGGACCAAAGAAGACAAAGATTGTGGTACTCAATGATCCATCAAAGCTGTTTCATGAAGGGTATGGCAAAGACCCTGAAACACAACAGAAACTGGCCATGATGAGGGCCCAAGAGAAAATGGACTTGATGGAAGAGGCCAACAGAGCAAGAGATAAGAGAAGAACAGACTTCCAGAAGCCAAGAAGGAAGAGAGCAACTTACAACAAGATGAAGCCACAGCTATTGATCCCAATGGACACCAAATATCCTCACTTGGATAAATGGGTGCCAATTCAGCTGAATGACTCATGGGAGGAAGCAAAAAGGGAGTTTGTCTATGATCAGTATGTCATTGACAGATGGAATGGAAGAGATGCCAACATCAATTTTGCTGAGTTCATGATTGAGTACTACAGAGAACTCTATCAACAATTGCTTGCAGCTGCTGATATTGCAAGATTTGAACTCACAACTCCCAAGCCAATCATATACTTACCTCCAAAGCTTGATGGATGGATTGATCAATCAAGGATTCTCAGAGAATTCACTGAGATCCTCAAGCTGAACAAGATGGCTCTTGGTCCTAAGGGAACCAACCAAGAAGCCATGGCCTTGAAGAGGAGAGTGTGGGCACAGTATGGGATGGTGCCACCTCGAGAGGATGATCTCTAAATGGCTAAGTCTTCTGACCTATCTTAATTGATCAACTATGCTGAAAATTGGTCAAGTTTGCTGATGTGGTGTGCTAATCTGTTTGCTCTGACTTGATATGGATTGCTCTGATACAAGCTCTGTGCTCTGATGTTGAAAATCTTGTATATGTCTTGAAGTGTTAGTATTTGTTCTGATATAAGATTGGTGCTCTGATACAAGGTTATGCTCTGATACTGAAAAATCTTGTATATGTGTTGAACTGTTAGAAAGAAATACTCTGATGTATTTAGTATTGATGATTCATGCTCTGATATGTTAAATTCAACTATCAACATGCTTGTAATATTTTTTTAATGAATGATAGTTGAACCTATTTTGAATCAAGAAACACTCATCTCTCTATGCCTATCTATGAAACCTATGTGCAACATGAATGGTGAATACACTAACACATTGCTTTTCAGGATAACTGACCTTAGTCATGTCTTCTGAAGATTAATGTAATAGGTGTAGCTAAGTCACTTTTGCACAAGCTGTATAGGTTTTGGCATCATCAAAAAGGGGGAAATTGTTGGGAATAAAATGAGTTATGTTTTGATTAAATACCAAAACCCCCTGAGACATGCCTAAGTTATGATTGAATATGTTCTAGACATGTTAGAACATATAGTATAAAGGCTAGATGAGGAGCTAATATGTTAGGTAGCTCTTAGATGATTAGATGCACAAATTGAGGGGGAACATATGCTTTGAAGTACATCAAGAACAAGTCCCCTCAAGGCTCAAACTCTGGAATCATGATCAAGACTGCTGAAAGACAAGTATGCTGATCAGGAGAGTTGTCCAGAGGAGTTGTCTCAGCTCAATTAATCAAGATCAAGTGCTCTGAAAGCCTGAGGTCAACTATGCTGAAGAGAAAGAGACAACCACACCCTAAATATCTTCAAAGAAACAAGCTAAGATCATCTTCAAGAGAAATAAAGGGAAAGAGCCAAGTCATCTGAAGAAGAGAAAGCCAACCTTGCTGATAAGCAAGACTGCTGATAGTGATAAGGAGTGTTGTCCAAATGTTGAGGAATGTTGTCCTATCATTGGAACAACCTTCAGAAGTGATGTCCAAGTTCTAACAAGAGAATCTGAAAGTCAGATATTGGGAAGAGTGCTGCAGAATGAAGACAAAGCTCTTACAGCCGTTTATTTCCCAAATGAGGACATGTCACTATCAAGAAACTGTCTTCAAAGTTGAAGAACTGAAAGAAGACATTTATGGACATTGGAGGCTGCCTCTCCAACGGGCAAATCCTTCATTTGTCTATAAATACAGAAGTGTGAAGACAATTTGAAAGCAATCTCAACACAATCCAACTAAGCTCAAGTTCTTACAAGCTAGAGTGCTTTCAAAGTTTTCAAAGACTATCTTAGTCTTCAAACACTTCATCTAAGCTGAACTTCATTGTACATCCATACACAAGCTTAGAGAGATATCCTATCCTTATACACTGATCTCCATTGTAAAGGATATCTCATTAGTTGGAACCTTACTTCAATCCTCATATCTTTCAAGAGTGAAAGTGAGAAGGTTGTAGTAGTAGAAGTGGTAGGAGCTGACTGTTGAGAGAAGAACAATTCAGTTCTGAGTTGAGAAGAGGGTACTAGGACTCTAGACATCCTAGGGATCAATTCACCAAGAGTGGTGTTCTTGATCAAGTGCACCTTGGCACTATAAAACAAGTTAATTCCAAGAGTGAAGGAATTATCCTGTTAAATCAGGGAAAGTGGATGTAGGAGCTTGAGTCTCTGAACCACTATAAACTCTTGTGTTGATTTACATTTCAAGTACTTACAATACATCAACACTGCACACAAAACTGATCTTTCAAGGATAAACATTCAAAGACTGTGCAAAAACCTATTTGGACAAGTTCCCTGAAAACTGGACTGTGTTACATTGACTAAGTGATTTCAGAAATTAAAGGAGTTTAAACTAAAAGGGCCAACCACTATTCCGCACATATAACTCCTCTAGACAGTTATTCAACTAAGTACTCAATAGTACTTAGTAGATTGATTATCTTAGAAGAGTTAATCTTCTTCAGCAGAGTTGTCCAAGACAACCTTGCTGAGCTCTGGTTTGATCAAGTTTGAAAAGAATTTGCATACAAGTGTATTCCCCCCCCCATACACTTGTTATCTACTCCTTTCAGGACCAACAAAATCTTTTAGGAACAGATCTTAATATCTTATGAACTACTCTAACATTAGAAATAGGGTCACCAAGAGAATGTGATTCATTGATAATCTCACTTAACCTTTCATTGTAGGCTGTAATTGTTTCATCTTCCCTCATTCGGAGATTCTCAAATTTTGTCCCCAACATTCGAA
Source organism: Galeopsis tetrahit (assembly GCA_963675135.1). NCBI lineage: Eukaryota > Viridiplantae > Streptophyta > Magnoliopsida > Lamiales > Lamiaceae > Galeopsis > Galeopsis tetrahit. The sequence continues at coordinate 48,410,514 of OY776128.1, read as the reverse complement.
GCTTAGTCCTTCGAACACTGTCTGAACCCTCACAATGCTCTTGCAACCTGTCCCATGCATCTTTAGAAGTAGAACAGTTAGATATAATTTTAAACATTGAAACATCAACAGAAGTAAATATAGCATTTAAAGCTTTAGAATTGTAGCTTGCTGTTGTTATTTCATCAGCCGTCCAATCAACTTCTTTCTTGAGTTGAATTTCACCATCTGCATCTGCTGGTCTCTTTGGAGCTTCCCAACCTGTAAGTACAGTCCTCCAAGCACGTTCATCAACTGACTTGATGTACATACGCATCTTAGGCTTCCAATAAGCATAATTCAAACCATCTAAAACGGGTGGCCTAAGTGCCGTGGATATGTGATGTGTTTCCATTGCTAACCTACACTAAAAATACACTTGACCAAAGATCTAACCTAGTGTCGTCAGGTATCGGCTCTGATACCAACTGAAAGTGTGCTGGTATGAAGTGTTTAAGTTTAAGTAGAATAATGTTGTACTAAATGTTGTGACAATTTGTACAACACTGACTCTAACAGAATATTAGAAATTAAGATTCACAGCGGAAGACTTGAAACACTAAAAACAAACGTGACACAATGGAAATAATTTTTCACATAGATTTTATAAATAAAAATCTATGCGAGCCTTACGACGAAATTTAATACCTATCTTCAAGTACAAATGTTGTGTGAAATGTTACAGCAATAACCTTCACAACTGAAACTACAAACGAGGCAGGTGCCTTGTTCTAAAAACGAACTAAGTGTATAAAGAATACACTGTCGAAATGCCTAGTCTATCTATGATTACACTCTCAATAGATAAGAAGACACACAGCCATACGGGTGGGATACTTCGTATGAACTAAAAGGTAAAACTACTGGCCACAATTCCTAACAGGGATGAACGCTCGGTCTAGGAAATTGATCGAATAGAATACACTGAATTGAGAAGCCTTCAATCGGTATTTATAGAAGTGGGGTGCTGGTTCTAGAGGCTTCCATATTGAGATCCTATTTTTTAGGAACTCAACTTCCATGATCTTTCTAGATCCTTCTTGAATGCTCCAGGTCGTTCTAAATGGTTCCAGGCTATTCTAGCATGTTCTTCAATGTTCTGGAATCTTCCAGGTTCCAGATCCTTGTAGAAGCTTCTAGATCCTGCCAGAAATGCGACAACATTTAGATCAACATTTAATGTAGCATTTCAGAAAAGACTTAGACAAAATCTTGGAAGGTCAAATTAAGATGTTGTTGATAATGTTAAGGCATTTAAGGATTAACAACATCTATAGAAAGCATATTACACCAAGTACACGAAAGATGTACTGTGTGTGATGTACATAATATCTAACGGTAAAAACGATGCAATAATGCAATAAACAATGCAATATTTGTGGGAAATAGTGTCTCTTTTAAGTAAAAAACTAATAAGTGAGAGCAATGGCCAATATTTGTGGGAAATAGTGTCTCTTTTAAGTCAAAAACTAATAAGTGAGAGCAATGGCACAAGGAGGAGTGAGAGCAATGGCCAATATTTGTGGGAAATAGTGTCTCTTTTAAGTTAAAAACTAATAAGTGAGAGCAATGGCACAAGGAGGAGTCAGAGTATTATTGATCCACGGGCACACCATGTAAGGGAATGTGACCAAATGTATATTCACCCAATAGAAACTCCTTCACCACGTGAGGTGCTTGCGGAATTATAATCGTTCAAACTTTTAGACGAGACGAATTCTTTTATATATATTAAAGTCCCATGCGCACGTTCTATGTTCAGTTTTCGTTGAAAACAGCTTGATTCACTCATATTAAATTATTCACTCGATGAACCTTCTATCCAAAAGTAGAGCCGATAATTCAGACCACAAATTTTTAAATGAGTCGTAATTCTATCGAAAACACAAATAATCGACGGCAAATTAGTATTAATTATGCTGTGCAAGATCACTAACTTATTCATGTAATATATTGAGACTAATGATTTTGATAAAAATCTCACTTCTTCCCACATCTGGCCTCCATCGATTAGTATTAGAACGTCTAATTTAGTATGGGTTGTATTTTGGGGGACATACACAATACAAGCATAAGACCATATTTGTTTTAACTTTGTGCATAACTCATCTCAGTTTATTTAAATTCTTGTAATAAATCTTTGAAGAAATTCATTTAGCTTTGTACATACATACTTTTTGTGTTCCAATAACAATTTTATTAATTAGAGAACCAATTCATTGTATTAAATGGCTGCATCGTTTTTCTGACTTATAATTCGTTGTAAACTTTGATTTTGAGGGATATCTCTTATACCCTTTGAATATATTTTGCCGTTTTTAAAAAAATATATATATAATAACAATTTTATTAATAGTTGTAACTTGGACAAAGTATTTTAAACATATTTATTCAGCATATTTTTAAGTCTGAAGTATAATAAAATATTGAGGATATTTTGCGATTCTTTACTTTATTTTTAATTTTACTTTCTCATCAATTTTAAAATTTATGAATATTATTCATATGAACAGGGTTTAGCCACGTTGGCGCCTTACACATCGACCCACCAAATATGACCACATTAAAATTTTGTCGGAACTTTGCAAATTGCAATTATTTTAAACAGGGTAGGAATTTAGGCAAATATGAAATAAATGATATGATAAACATGGATTCTTTATTTTGTTAAAAAAAATGTAAATTTTAAAAGTGAAAATATATTAAAATGTGGGTCATTTCAAGAGTCCAAGTTCCTCTGAAACGGGACGGACGGAGGGAGTATTCTAGAATATTTTTTATAAATTTTTAAGAATGTGTAGAGAATGATCTATATTTTTAAACAATTTATCAGTTAGATAAAAAAAATCTCCACTGCACATGAAGGACTGTGTTAGTATAATAAGGACCCGTTTGATAGCCTGCATAAGGAAAATATTAACCCTGTATAACACTTATTATGCTGTTTGATAGGTCATATAGGCTATATCAGCACCCCTGAATAGTCGGAAAAGCGGCGTATTAAAAAGTGTTTTTTTGGGCCCTTATACAGGCTTTTCACTATTCCCTTTTGAAGAAATAATACCACCCCCCCTAGTATTATTTTATACAGGTTTGGCCCGTATAAACCAGATTACGATTTTGCCCCTCTTAAAAGTCTTAAACACACAATGTTGCCCTAAAATTGAATTCTCCATCATCGCGATCTCATTTTTTTCCCCAGCCTCCTTCTCTCTTCTTTTTCTTTTTTTTTTGGCGATTCCTTCGTCTCCGACGACTCTCCGCCATCGCCGACCTTCACTCTCAAATTTCGTATTCTTCTTCGTGCCAGTTCGACTGCTCGGTTGCGCCAGACGTTGAATAATCCGTTGAATAAGCCATCCACTGAGAATGGTCGACTTTTTTTCAATGTTTTTTTTTCTTTTTATGTGGTTTACTCTTTCGTACGACGCCTATTCACCATCTTTTTGTGCGATTGTAGGTGTGTCTGATGGGTTCCCTGCCGTGAAAGGTTGAAGGTTCGATTTATTCGTTCACTGTAATTTTTTAGGGTTTAGGTTTTTAGGGATTAACATATTATTCTGTTGCTTGTAGGTATTTTCGTTCGCGTTAGGTTTGAACAAAAGAGGCGCCATAAAGCATCGGTGAGCATTCGTAAATAACTTATTTTTTTTTGTTTATGTTACGGTTTCAATCGATTTACATATAGATTTTGTTTTTTGTTAATTGTTGTGACAATTTTTAATTTTTTCGGTCTGGATTGTTCTGGTCATTGTCAGTTTTAATGTGTTTCAATGGATTTTTCCTCCTCCCCTTCACTAGTTGCAGACAATTACTCGTCATTCATAGAGTTTACATTTATATAGTTTACGTGTTTCAATTGATTTTAATTCCCCTTTCAATGGTTGTATACAAACTGGTCATTGATAGAGTTTATGGGCTTCAATTGATTTTCGTTTCCCAACCTGTTTGTTTGTTTTTTGGTATAGGGCATACAATGCTGACCCCTTCGATGAGAAAAAAACTGTTGTTGTATTTTTTGGTTGAAGAAATGCACCAGCGATTGATTCTTACATGTATCATAGTGCTCTTAATAACTAGACGCAACCGAAATGTTAGAAGGCGCACTCTTTCTTGGGAAATGATTTCAAAAATCCCTAGGCAAGTAGTACACATGAATAGAATGTTCCATATTCGGGATTCTGATTGTGTTGCAAATCTAAGGATGGATCGGAATGCATTTGCACATTTATGTTTTTTGCTTGGTGAATTAGGAGGATTGAAAAAACGAAAGTATATTGGTGTTGAAGAGCAAGTTTCCGTGTTCTTAAGTGTTTTGGCTCACCACAAAAAGAATAGGGTAGTGGCATTCGACTTTGAACGGTCTGGTCAATCAATATCCAGCGTTGTCCGTTTAGTCTTGAGAGCTGTTTTGAAATTGCACCACCTTTTACTAGTTACGCGTGTCCCCGTACCCGATGATTCCACTGACCCAAGATGGAAATGGTTCAAGGTAAATTTGTGTACTGTTGTGGATGTGCAGCTATTTACCATCTCCAAATGTTGTTTTTAATCTATTCTCTCTTGTTTTGTAGGGTTGTCTTGGTGCCCTCGATGGTACATTCATTGATCTTCAAGTACCAAGTCTAGATAGAGCACGTTATAGAACACGCAAGGGCCGTGTCTCTACTAATGTGCTTGGGGTGTGCGACACGCAAATGAGATTCGTTTACGTCCTTCCGGGCTAGGAAGGGTCGGCTGCTGATTCTAGAATACTTCGCGATGCCGTAACTAGAACTCATGGCCTCAAGGTCCCTAAGGGTAATTAATGTGTACATACCTCATTTAACTAACTTCTCGTTGCTTACGTAACTATGCATCTCACATCAGCTGCCCTGTTCGTAGGGAAGTACTATTTGTGCGACAACGGCTATCCCAACAGCGAAGGATTTCTCGTTCCTTACCGTGGTTGTCGGTATCATCTTAGTGAGTGGGGTCCCAATAGTGGCAGGCCATCTAATCCCCAAGAACATTACAACATGAGACACACTATGGCTCGTAATGTTATAGAAAGGGCTTTTGGTGTCTTAAAAAAACGGTTTGGCATACTTAGAAGTGCGTCGTTCTACCCTGCGAAGGTTCAAGTGAGACTTATCATGGCCTGTTTCCTCCTCCACAATTATTGCCGCTCTCAGATGCCTGTGGACCCAATTGAGGAATTGTTAGATTTACACGATGATGTTCGGGGTGACGACGACATAGATGATGATGTCGTGGACTCTGTTGAGTCGTCACCGCAGTTTAATGAATGGAGAGATGGTTTGGCATTGGACATGTGGAACTATTGGAGATCCGAAGATTGATATGATTTGTTTTTAGACAATTTGGACTTTTTATTTTTGTTTTTTAGACAATTTTAATGTTTAATGTGCGTGCTGGTATGTTTGGACATTTCTGGTTTGTTGGTTTGTGTGATGGTATGCTTATGACATTTTTGTTGATCCTCGTGTGTTTTTTGCTGTGCTTGCATCATTTATTACCCCTTTGTTATATGCCTAACCTACTTGATCATAGTAGAATGACATACTTGGACATCTTAGTTTGTGTTTAGACATGTGACGGCATGTATTTGTGTTGGATCTCCATTGTTGTTAGATTGAATTGTGGTTTTGTATTATTGCATCGTTTCTAAATCCATTTGTTAAATGCAGTTATATTTGATTTTATAAAGGGGGAATGGCTCCTCCAATGTGTTCCTGTGGAAATGGACACATGATCATAAAGTGCGCGAGTGACAGGTCAAGGCACCCGGGCAGGTACTTCTACAAGTGTCCCAGCTACCTTCAGCACAGTAACCACTTTTATTGGTGCGATGAGTATCATCGTAATGATCCACCTGAGTCGGTGCCGCCCTTCCTCTTATCTCAAACTTATAAAGCACATAAGGTTTATTCTAGTTCATGTAAAGATCCAATTGCTCAGGTTTCAAGTTCTCAGTTGCATCAACGTTTCATCGAGGATGAAGCTGATAGCCTATCTACCAATGACAATCAACCATCTAACTCGTCTTGTATTGCCATTAACCTAAATGGAGTCCAAAGTCATTTAATCATCAGTTTGTTGGCTGTAATGACCCTCATGTTTGTAGTTATCATTGTCTTGTTAGGTGCACTCCCTGTTAGATCATCTTAAATTAAATAGACGTTTGTAAAAGTTTTTTGTTGCACCCGATATGCGTGTATTTAATTTGGTAAATTACTATTCAACTTGTGAAATCCGAATTATAGGCATGTTGTAATATTAAACATTGTTTCCCAATGTATTGGCACATAAGTCCAAAATAAGTGGTCATCTCACTCACTTGAGATTGATAGTACCTTTCTGCATAGAAGAATATATTCCCTCTGGCTGGATATGAAATGAAAAGACGAACCATGGCTTTTTAAAAGCAACAAAATCTTGTTGTTATCTACTACTCCATAAGCCTCTATATAACATAATATACCTCTTTTGTCTTCCTCACAATTTTCCTCTCAATTCCAAGTTAAAAATGTCCATCCCGAAGCTGCCAAGGATCCCTCCACAAGAAACTTTGTTGTATTCTGGCTGTTGGGATTTTCCCGTTGACGATGTGTTCCTTGATACCCTACTAATCCAAAAAAATCTGGGACGATGGGATTCGAAGGACGAACTCAATTTTAGTGCGATATGTGTTGGTGTCAAGGCTGTTAATGAGCGGTTCAAGTACGCGTTGACGTGGATTGAAGGGATCGAGCGTCATGACGAGCTGCAACGTAGATACAAGTCTTTCAAGAAGCTCATCGAACACCCCGATGTCTGGTGGGATGCGGAATGGAACGTTGTACACGCTTCGAAAACACACTGGGTTCGAATGATACAGGTTTACTTATCAAACTTTTGTGCTCGTTACTATAATATACATCGACTTGATCATCGTGCCTCCATTCACAATTTTCTCTTTGCTACAGTCCGACGAGTCTCTGAAGGCATATTTCCATTTGGGAGATCCACACTACACAAAACTTCAGCTGCTATTCGCAAATCGCAATGCTGCACGCGAATCTCCGGTAGACGCTGATGTTATCCAGGTAAGTGACGATAGCCACTCCGCAAATGATGGATTGATCAACACCAAGTCTGCAACCGTGGTTTTGTCTGACGATGAAGACGGAGGTGGTGACCCTCCGAACTATGACTATGGTCCATGGGCGCATGCAAGACTTCTCGATTTTGACGAACCCGAACCGGTGTCACGCTCCCCTTCTCGTGGACAGCGTATCCAGCCTTCATCCACTCCGGGCACTCCAAGCACCTTATGGAGTACGAACAACAAATGTCCTTCTTCTTCCTCCTGTGCTTCTTCAAGGTCTCTGAAGAAGGGGAAAAAGAAGATGACTTAGAATTATCCGATCAGTGCGTCGGTCCCAGTTTGCTTCCATTTCCGTTAAGTTTGATTCAGTCATGTTTAATTACATTAGAAGTTTGTGTATTTGTTGTGTTCGTATGAATTTGGGGTTTCCTTTCTATCTGTTTTATCTTTGGATGTGTCTAGTGTTTATTTTTCGGAAATCAGTGTATCAGTGTATTCGAAGTTAAAGAATTGTCGTATCTCGAATTCCGTCAAGTAACGTATCGGTAATCCTTCTTTAGGTGGCCAATGTCTTAGATTTTTTATACTTTTGCACAAATGAAATTTGTGGGCATATATGTTTGCATCGGTCCCAAAACAATTTAAATATGTGTAAAACTAATAGGGCCTATTTGTGGATGTGGGCAATACGGTGTACAAACAACTTTTCATGAAAATTCCAGACCTTCATAACTGCATAGATATTAAAAACATAAAATATTTAAGTTCAACCTATGAATTTGAACATCACAGGTAAAACACAGATTAGTAGTGCCAAGACAAGAAAATTTTGAAACCTAGTTAGCTCTTCAATTTTTCCAGCTTGGAAGGCTATTTCAGACGACTGTTGGTCACATTCTTCCTTCAAAGTCTCTAGGCCTTCTTCCGCTTGTTTAAGCTTGTTCGTGACTAAATGGTTTTCAAGCAAGAGAGAGTCGATTTTCTCCACCATGTCTGGAAACATTCCTTGTGGAAACCTCCAGAGCCCGGATGTGTCATGTTCATCAAACCAAACAAAAAAATCACAACCAAACCCGTCACGTTCATCGTAACAACTGTAAAAAAGTCTTCCCCTCGTTTTCTCTTGCTTCGAAACGCACATAAGAGCCTCCTTTCGACAGTCGCATAACACACGTTTCCCCCTCTGTGTGGACATGATTGTGTGTTTTCTGTGGGTTTAGGGTGAAGTGAAATGTATGGTTGGAGTGTGTATATATATAGTCAATTAGTCACACTGAAATTTCCCTCCAATATTGGTATTTCCCTCCAATATGACCTCTAATTTTCCCTCCAAATATTTTACCCTCCATATGTTCCAGATGGTAGATTTTAAAGTTTCAAACAAGCAACATAACCTAATTAACATTCAATACAAATATGTCTTCTTACAAAACACAATTCGATACAAAAGAGTTCATCACCAATAACATAGGTGGGTTTAGGGGTTTGCATTTTAGTCGGATATTCAAATTTAATGTTATTTTCGTTTAGTAGCTCAACACAATAGGCCTTTCGATACCATTCACACATTTGTGGGACGATGTTTTGCACAACCTTGCCCCGTAGCCATACATTCTAACATCTTAATGCATAATATCCCACAGTCACTACCGTTTCTCTGTTGGGGTGGTTCCGGATAAAAACAAACATCCCATACTTTCTTTACATTTGTGGAATCCCTCTTGCCCTTCCATACGTCTCCTTCCAAGCATAAGCTAGGCAATAGTTCGGCCATCTTTGTGAACAGTCGCTTGATTTGTGGTTTAGGACGACGACCCATAAGAGAATCATAGATTTGGATCCTCTCTTCCTGAACAATGAACTGATATAAGACCCAATGGTTTTTCGTGGCGTGTGCGATCCCGAACACATACTCAACATCCGCCCATGGACGTCTGTATCCAATTTTTGGTTGTCGGCCTATGACATATTCAAGTATACGACTTTCCTTTGTAGACCAAACCCACTCGTCCTTTTTAGACCGTTTCCATGAGTCATAACACCTCGTCGTGAGTAATGCCTGTTTGTCATACGTAATGTTACACAATCGTCACTATTGGACAATCATAAATTAATATAAAACATAGCTAACACTTACAGCCACGCTAGCATCAACAACTGTCCAGTTGTCCAAGAAACTCGATGGCCACATCTCTACCTTGCGTAACAGGAGATGTACGAGCGCGTCAAGGTGCTACAAAATAAAAAATGTGTAAGTTCTCCAAGTTCAATAACACTTGGGAATGATGCGAATAAACACGGGCTAACCTCATCTGAAAGCAATCCTGTTTCACTCCATATATCTTTGAACCAAGCCGGCTTCACCCACGGGATACATTTCACAGATAATGTCACTTGCGTATCTAGATTGTGGTTAGCCGCCCACCATTCTGAAAAGTTGTGTACATCCAGCCGAATGTCTGGGTTACTTAGTGGATTGTATAGAACGTTAACAGTTTCAACCATCTCCACATAAGGAACTATTTGAAGTAGCTAGACACAAACAAGAGATAACGTCATTGATGCCGCATGAATTTGTAATTGTAACATATTTGAAACAGTTATGAAGAGTGTGTTACATTCTCATCTAAGGTAGGTGCATCAACAGTGGCATCCCCCTTCAAACACTCGCTACTAGTTTCACCCTAAAAATACGATCAACAAGAGATAACGTCATTGATGCCGCATGGATTTGTAATTGTAACATATTTGAAACAGTTATGAAGAGTGTGTTACATTCTCATCTAAGGTAGGTGCATCAACCGTGGCATCCCCCTTCAAACACTCGCTACTAGTGTCACCCTAAAAATACGATCAACATTAGCACGGGATGTAAACTAGGTTACTACGTAACGTTGTCTTTTCCGATAATTAAAAAATACCTGCTTGAAATTAGCATTATTGTCTTCATCAACTTGTTCATCACCACCATCGGCGCACTCAGCTATGTTAGCTTCTCGTCCTTCGTCACCAATAAAATCAACGTCTGCTCGTCCTTCATCGTCAACATCAACATCTTCACCATCATCCTCGGCATACTCAGTTGTGTTATCTTCTCGCTTTTCATCTCCAATAACATCAACATCTTCACCACCATCCTTGGCACACTCAGTTGTGTTATCTCCTCGCTCTTCATCTCCAATAACATCAACATCTTCACCACCATCATTGGCATACTCAACTGTGGTATCTTCTCATCCTTCATCACCACCACCATCAATGTCTGCTCGTCCTTCATCGTCAACATCAACATCTTCACCATCATCCTTGGCATACTCAGCTGTGTTATCTTCTCGCTTTTCATCTCCAATAACATCAACATCTTCACCACCATCATTGGCATACTCAACTGTGGTATCTTCTCGTCCTTCATCACCACCACCATCAATGTCTGCTCGTCCTTCATCGTCATCAACCACTTTGACATTCTCCTTATTCACTTTATTTTTCTCACTTGGAATTCCCTCACCTTTGTCTTCTGTATGAATAGATGGGTCAATGCCAAGCTTCACACAAATCTTGTTCAACAAATTCTCCAACCTAACTTGCATTTTGTCAATCGTATTCAAACGTGTGATAACCGTTTTACGGAAGCCCTTTACCTTTGAGTAGTTTGGTTCAACTGCTTCTGTTTCATCCAACGTTTCGGTCGGTTCCACTTGTTCATCCTTAGTCTGTCCCCTTCCCTCTTTTCTGGGTACCTTTACACGCACCCGAGTCCCACCATCTACACTCGGAGCCTTCCTCTTACGAGGCAAACGAATTGGTTCATCATGCTTCTCCATTTTATAGAGTTCCTCTTCCCAACTGATGGCACTAACATAAGATGATAATTTTGCCTCAGTTTTTGAAGGCTCCAACTTACTAACAACATGCATCTGCAAACGAATCCAACAAGCTTTTAAAATAGTGTACACAAATAATTGAAATCAACATAATATGTAAACATTTGAACTTACATTGTCTGCAGTGCGATCCTGTCCCTTCAACCTCGGAAAACATTTCTTGCGGAGTTCACCAAATCGGACCACACCATCAACAGAACTCCATCTCACCATGCGAGGATTAGAACACCTTCGCCGGGCTATAGGCTTCGCACACAACGAGGCAATGCTCTACATTGTCTCATATGCCCATACTTGTAGTGCATAAGTAAAACCACAAACATCAATAAACATTCTTGGATCCCCTCTTTTTTTTCCATCAGACTTATTGCTTCCCCTCCCCTTCTCCTGTTGTTTAAGAGACCTAAACTTCGACCTAATGTCTTGAACAAGAAATTTGAATGCAACGCGACCCCATGGATAACTATTGAACTCATCCAAGTTATCAATAAGGGCCACATATTCAAGATCAACCTTCTTCGATGACCTATGTCTAACAAGTAGTATACCATAAAGCACCAATAACAAAGCCAATTGCAGAGACTGATCAGAATCAGGATCCTTCTTACATTTATCTAAAAAGGCTTCCTCAATTTGACTTACTGTTATGTATGTTGCACATTTGAAAACCTTTTTGTGAAGTGCGGATGTAGTGGGTAATGGGGACTTTGGACCAAATTGCAATCCCGTAACTAACGCAAATTCTCTCGGCCCAAACTCAGCTTTAGTTTTGTTTATGTGGAAAATTAACTTTTCTCCTTGGCTACACAGTTCTTGTTTATATAACAAATGAAGATAGAGTTGACCCTGAAATGCGAGTTCTTGCAATTCCATGAATTGTCCAAAACAACTAACACGGAATTGAGCTCTGTTTCTTACACCAAGATTACTTATAACAGTATCTATGATGCTTAATTCTGACCTATTGCTAACCCCAGCAGCAGAGGTCGGTTCAATGCTATTCGTAGCCATTAATAGAACCTGTTAAATAACAGATAGTTTCATAAGGTACAAACATAAATACGAGATTCCAAACTGTGGAATTGCACAATAGAGTGAGAACTAGATAATATCACCACATAAAAATGTCAATTGAAGATATGGCAATGACAGATGAGCAAAATAGTGAATTTCCATGAAATCTAACCTCGAATTTGATTAACGCGAGGAACGATTGACAAACAAGCGTGAAATGCGAGTTGTTTCAGAAACCAAACAGGAGATGCTTAATGGACCAAAACGTGCTATTCTCGATGGGAAGCTTGTTAATCAGATGAACGCAAATTTAGGTTGGGATTTTTTTTTTTGGCGCGCAGAGTAGTGGATTAGGGTTTATGTCTGTTGGAGTGGGACTAGGGATAAAGTGAGTCGTGCTTACTCGCGAGCTACTCGTGCTCGTCTCGAAAAAAGATCGAAATCGAATCGAAGTTAATCGAGTTCAATTTTGAACAATATTTTCTTATGCTATTTAATATATAATTTATATTTATGTACGAGTAATCGAGTCGAGTCGAGCCGAGCTAGAGTTTATCGAGTTTCTTATCGAGTCGAGCTCGATCTTTAAAATTTTAGGCTAGACCGAGTCCAGTCGAGTTTCGAGTATAACAATTGAAAATGAAAACGGGATTATTTCAATCTCGAAATGAAAAAATTGAAAATATATGTGGGCCTTACAGTTGACATACATGTGGGCCTTAAAGTTGAGTTGTACTTAATAAATTTCTTGGAATATGATCAAGGTGTAACCAAACAGCAAAATATGTATTATCAACTACGAACAATTTAATTTTATGGACTCCAAGCACATTAATTTCTTGGAATATGATCAAGGTGTAACCAAGCATGATTAATTGGTTCAAAAAATACATAAAACGTCGCAGTTTCGAAACAAAATTTGAAACTCAAATTCCTTGGAATCTCAAACGACGCAACCTGTCTATTCCTACTTTTCGTTTCTTTGAAAAGGGGTCATGGTGTTGCAGACCACTTTCTCACAATCACACAAAGAAGATAACTTTCAGCCAAAGTTCCTTCAACCTCGCCATTTTCAGTAGATATGAGCCGTCAAAGAAGGTCCATGGTGCCAACCCTACCGTTCGAGTTGATTTGGGAGTTCCTCTCTCTGCTTCCGGCTTTGCATGTTGTGAAATGCTCTGTTGTGTGTAGGGCCTGGAGATCTCTGATTGAAACACCGGCGTTCGTGAGGCACCATTTACGCCAGATGAACACTCAGAATAAGTTTGGATACATTCTAGATCAAGAAAGCAGAAGGCCATTAATAGAGGTAAGACGAGATGATCAGCCGGGTGGAGGCAACGAAAGGGTTTTCATCAGCGGTGTGGAGAAGGCGTTCGAGATAGTTGGAAGTTGCAATGGACTTCTTTGTGCGCTCGGGCTCGAAGAGACCATTTTCTTATGGAATCCAACAACAAATCGTCATCGGGTACTTCCATCGCATAGAATTCCCTTTACATATGCACTTAATAGAGCAACGTTGTCGTTCGGATTGGGCTATCATGAAGGCACGGATGAGTATAAGGTTATACGAAAAGCAACGTTCACGGGATCAAATCAGGGTCCCTACTTGTCGATTTATTCTAGTAGAAGCAATCGTTGGAATGATTTGGGGTTTTTTGGGGATATGGAATGTTCATCGGAACCAGGTGTTTATGTGAAGGGTGCTCTTCATTGGCTGGTGTCATGGGGTCCTAACAGTCGTCAGGTGGCTGCATTTGATTTGGGGTCGGAGCAGTTCACAATCATACAAACCCCCAGTGACGCATTAGACCCGGGGTTCCCTTGTAACATTGGTGCGTTGGATAACGACACCCTAGTACATTACTCCGGATACTACTTTTTTCAAAAACGTATTAATTTCTGGATTCTTCGAGAATACGGAGACTACAATTCGTGGACGCAGATAACAATGGATGATCAGAGTTGGAGGGATATCGGGGGATTGGTGAGAATCCAGCCGATTCGGTTCATGAAACCGGATGATTCAAGGATCCTAATGAGGATTGATCCCATAGGTACGTATGGTTATTGGGAAATCGAAGAAAACAGGTTCTACGAGGTAGAATATGATGTAATTGTGCCTGGACACTGCACACTTAACACATACATTGAATCCATTGAGGTTCCATAGTAATGTGTGTTGAATGTGCTTGGTTTTGAAATGCATTACAATGATGTAGTAGAAGAATGTAAATTTTTTTTGTTTTTGGCATGTATAATAGAACGTAGTTTCTGAAATGTGGTGCACAGAACAAGTGTAATATGGTTGTTGTTATTTGGTAAAATAGTGTTGCTCCACTTTGTGCATAATTTGGTTGGTTTAGTTGAAAACACTCTTATTCCCACGCAAATAATCACACAAGAGTAGAAATTTAAACAACAATCATTGGTTGGTTCACTTGGAAATACATAGTCTATGTTGTTATTTGGTAAAATAGTGTTGCTCCACTTTGTGCATAGATTGGTTGGTTTAGCTGAAAACACTCTTATTCCCACGCAAATAATCACACAAGAGTAGAAATTTAAACAACAATCATTGGTTGGTTCACTTGGAAATACATAGTCTATGTTGTTATTTGGTAAAATAGTGTTGCTCCACTTTGTGCATAGATTGGTTGGTTTAGCTGAAAACACACTTATTCCCACGCAAATAATCACACAAGAGTAGAAATTTAAACAACAATCATTGGTTGGTTCACTTGGAAATACATAGTCTATGTTGTTATTTGGTAAAATAGTGTTGCTCCACTTTGTGCATAGATTGGTTGGTTTAGCTGAAAATACACTTATTCCCACGCAAATAATCACACAAGAGTAGAAATTTAAACAACAATCATTGGTTGGTTCACTTGGAAATACATAGTCTATGTTGTTATTTGGTAAAATAGTGTTGCTCCACTTTGTGCATAGATTGGTTGGTTTAGCTGAAAACACACTTATTCCCACGCAAATAATCACACAAGAGTAGAAATTTAAACAACAATCATTGGTTGGTTCACTTGGAAATACATAGTCTAACATGTGTTTTGGATCCACCAAGAATACGTCAAATGCAAGTGATAATGCTCAAACTGATGGTGTTTGTAATTGACCATTATCTCAAACAATCGACAAACATGTAGTACACATGTATGGGACACCAAAACAAGTAAATCAATCCACAACAAAACAAGTGTCAATAGATGACTTCAACCACAAATATTAATGACTTAACTCCAACTTCAACCAACAAAACATATGCTGAGTCCTTTATACCAAGACAAGACCCATTCATGATGTGTTTATACCAAGTCAAGAGCATCCATTTAACTAAAATCATTGATGAGCAGTTACACATACAGCCAAAATGCATTCACATTAAACCATCCTAAATAATCAAATGTCTACACCGATAAACCGTAGAGACCAAAAGGTACTCAACAAGAGTCATTAACACGATCCAAAAGAAACGAGAGTAGTGAATAGGTTATCCAACAACAACAAAAGTATGAATAGTTAATAGAGTTTAGTAGAGTATCGTCTCAGTCAACGGACCAGCTTCAAAAAACTTAATAAGACGTCAAGAACCTGCCTTCTGCCTTCACATCCTAATATCTCCGGAAAGTAACCGGTGCACAAACCGAGCACGAGCTTCATCTGGAAATCCCATGAACATCTCCAGAAGGCCACTATTTTGAACAAGAAGCCTTGCTGTGTCAATCCTTTCATCAATCGTCAATGCTGGAATTTCGCCAAGCATGTTGTATATGTGACACCGTTGCGCACCCAGACTTGACTCGTATTTAAACACATCACAAATGACATCTAGCCGCTTGTCAGAAGAGGTGGCCATCTGTCCAAGGACGTCCATCAAGGGATCTTCAGAATTGACCACAGAAGAACTACGCTTCCTCGAATTAGTGGGACGACGACCACTCGTGGGTGTCGGAACCTGAGTTTCTGAGTCTTTGTCCATCGAACAATGCATCTGATCCAGGTTGCCATTAGCCTCAAAGTTCGAATTCCCGCCTTGTGCTGGCTGGGATTCGCAGTGCACATCATCGTTATGTTCAGGAATGTCATCAACAAGAGAAGTAAAGGCTTCATACACATCCTCGGCTCCCTCACCAGTCGCCCGGTCATTCCCAAAGACCTCAATCCAATCATCATACATTGGCCAAGGCTTAAAGCGCATAGTCGCGGCGCTTGGATCCTTCTAAACAAACATACAGTTAACGAGTTAGACAGAAAATACAATGAACAAAACCGTATTTTACAGAACACACCAAATTTTTTTTTTTTTGGATACCTTAACAATCTTATCCCACATGTCATTGTTGCAATCAATAAGATGTGTCGTGGTGTTGAAACCAATGCCGGAGTTATCAGTCAGCATTGTCTTGATAGAACCATAATACCTTTTCCACATGACAATCTTCGAGTTTATGTGAGGATTGACACGAATGTCAGTGCCAGGGAGCGCCTCCATCAACATTTCCTCCAGCTTTGTTTGGTACCCAGGTCTAAACCCGTTCTCAGACTTCCAGCCTTGCAACACTAATTCTTTCAGCTTATCGAGCAACAATGACTCTTCATGGTCAGTCCAGTTGCGTCGAGTCCTCTTCAATGAATCAGTCGTAGACTTCCTTGCTCTGGCTTTGTACCTTCGTTTACCCTTCGCGGCCGCCGTATCAAAACTAGATCCCCCGCCCTCCATCTACAGTCGTATTAAACAACAAGCAATCAAAAACCATAACAACACTAGCATATGTAAACCCATATCATCGACAATCATAAACTCCAACAAACCCATATAATCATAAACCCATATGTAATCGGGTGTGAAAGACAAATAATAAGCCCTAAACCCCTGTGAGCATAGAATCGGAAATGAAAGACAGTTATTAAGCCCTAATCCATAAAATGATAGTCCAACGAAGTGAAATAAACTAAAAAGTTGCAAAAAATTGAAAATTTCTCGAAAAAAAGAAGAAAACGTACCAACTTACCTGGAATGAAATGCGTAACTCGACAAGGGAGAAAAAGAAGATGACACTTGCACAGGGAAAAGGGATTAGCGGCGGAAAAAAAAAACGACAACGGCCGGAAACGGAAATAGTATGAAGGAGGGAGGGTGAGCACCGAGGGTTTATGTGTGGAATTTTTTTCCCGCTGAAGAACAAGTGAGAAGTGTGAGAGAGAAGCTTCCCAAAAAATGATTTATTTGGATATGTAATGTTGAGAGAGAAATAATATTGCGTATCAAACGGTGTATTGATGCCTGTATAACGAGGGCAAAGTTGTCTTTTCATCACTTTTCACTTCTTATATGGTGGGGTATGCATTCTATCAAACAAAAAATAATTTTATACACTGGTTAATACACTCTATCACACAAGAATTAACATAATTCATGGTTTTTAGTACCACTTTTTGTATTTTCTATCAAACACGAATTTAATTTAATACATCACTTATACACCTTTTCCTATATAAAATTATATTGAGGACCCCTTATACACCCCTTTCCCGCATAATTTTATTTTGCGTATCAAACGCACCCTAAGTAGAAATAGAACTTGAAATATAAATTAGAACGATCAACCTCGTAATGTAGCGGAACTGCGGAAGATATCAAATATGACTGAATTTCAAGTATAAATTATATATAATTCTCGTAGTTAAAACATGATTGCGTGAATTTCTTTACAAATTGCTCCTTATTTCCCCAATTTCTTTACAAATTGCTACTTATTTTCCCAATTTAACTGTCCTATTTTGTATTTTGAAGAATAGCTCAAAACAAAGAGACGGTGCACAAAATGTTTCTTTCTATTTCTTATGGGAAAAGTTTTTTTTTTTTTTTTTTGAAAATATGAGTCTATAAAAATTGTTATTTATTCTAAAAAAACACCAGTTTGATGAAAGAGTACTTGTCGATCTCTTTATTGATGTACTTTATAAGATTCTGAAAGTTTCATTTCTAAAAACTATAGTGCTCGAAAAAACTTATGATTAAGTGCTCTGGGACTATACAAATGAGATTATGCAAAACATGAGTTTTAATTCAATGGTTGTTAATCGTCATCTTATATGTCAATTTTGGTGAATGGGAGTCCTTCTGGCGAATTTCAGTTACAAATTTCAATATTTTGATGAATGAAGTTGTTCCGGCTAATTTGAGCTGCAAAAAGACTTTGGTAACAAAGATCCATTCTTCCCTTCTTATATCTTATTTATTTCTTATTGTTACATGGTAGAAAAGCTTAGGAGATCCATCGTTTCTATTTCTTATTACTGCTAGATTAAACTTTCTTTAAAAGAAAGGCAATATGTTCTCAATTATTTAATAGTCAGATTAAACTCTTCTTATTAAAAAAGGAAATATGTTCTCTTCTTATTAAAAAAGGAAATATGTTCTCAGTATTTGATAATAGTAAAATTGAGATGAAAAAAATGTAGATCAAGGGTGATATAATAAGATTTCATAAGTAACAATAATATTTTTTTTTGATTTTACCCGTTTATGAAATACATGTGTAATATTTTCAAAGAGATATTTTAAGATTTTTAAAAGTTTCACTAAAAAATTGTTACACTTATTCTTCTGAAAAAATTAAAAGAACGTTAATGTCAAAGTGATATAATAAGATCTTATAAGAAAAAATAATATATTCTTTTTTAAGAAATTGAAATTTGTTAAATTTTAGTAGTATGAAGTTGTGGCAGCAATAAAAAAATAGGAACCTATGATTTTAGATTCAAGCTCATAAAATGCATGTGATTAAAAGAGTTGATAATTAATTGAAAATAACCGAACACGCATTGAAGAAATTAAGAACATAACAACTACTAGTACCATTTACAAGCTCAATAAATAATAAGCGAATCTGCACCTCAATTTCCAGCTATTCTATATGGAATTTTGAAACCTAATCTATTATGAAATAAATCATCCTCATTATATTTTTACCATACTTATGTATATTTATAAAATTTGACTATAATGGATATACAAGCATTGTGTTGTATTTTTATACAGTATAATTAGGCTGTTGAGAATGTGTAAATTTGCAACTATTCTTACTCATCCAAAACATATACTTCCTCAGTCCCACAATTACTTTCATACTTTTCTTTTCGAGACGTCCCACAATAACTTTCACATCACATTCTTAAAATGAAAAACCCTTTATAAACTCAACCCTTACAATATCCTCAATTTACAATACTTTTTTTTTTCACACATACACAAAAATCAACTAATTTATTTACTTTATACATAAAATTTTACAAAATTACCCCTCAAAACTCTACTCATTATTACACTTTCTTAATATGCGTGCCCTGTACTACTTATTCTTGAAAATATTACTAAAAAACATTAAGATGAACTGACATTCTTAATATGCATGCCCTGTACTACTTATTCTTGAAAATATTACTAAAAAACATCAAGATGACATCTGCACTAGACTTTAGACGCGTAAATCGACGACAATTATGCTAATGTTTTCTTTGCTACCTCGAACAACCGCTAACTTTGCCATCAAGGTTGCAGCTGTCTGGCAACAGTGGCAGCATTTCCTTGCAACTAGACATGCCAGTTCATCAGAAACCATATTCTAGAGTCCATTGCTTCCCAGTATGAGGAACTCATCTGCATCGCTTCTCCTCATAACTTTTTACTTTGGGTTCTGTTTATCAATATCATCAAACCATTTCAACTTTTATAAAATTTAATTTGTAACTATATATTAGGCATCCATATTTCTGTAAGATATTGGATTCAATTAAATTTCTCACTTTCATTTCATTTTTTATCATAATTTTTAATCAAAACACTCAAAAGAAAGGGGAAATTTATAACTGAACGGAGAGACGGAGAGAATATATAATATGTACAGTACCTGATGCTTTAGAAGACACAGGAACCCTCCCTTGGTCGGACCTACTCTCCGAGATGTCACCATTATTGGGCTGCCACAACTCAATAATCACATTGTTAATTAATACTGGACTATAAATTATTCATTTAATCTAAATCAAGGTGATAGAGATTGCAAATAGCTAGTCAAACAGATAATTTAGCAAAAGCAGAAAAAAATTATAAAAATGTCCTTAATGAAATTAAAATATATAAAAATAATATCAAAAAATATAAGAATGGAGTAATTTTTACTCTAAATAAATAAATTAATTTGAGAAAAAGTCTACCCAACAAGTTTGTACTTTTAAATAATTAGATGAAATTGGAAGGGAATACCTTGTAATCATCATCTAACAATTGTAGCACCGCTCCTCCGCGCGATAGCACGGCCTTTGAGCCACCGAAACCGGCGACCACCAACTCATTCTTTCCGATCAATGTGAGCACCGCTGTGATTTGGACCTCCTCCTCCGAATCAATCCGGCGGCCATCGTAAACCCCAAAGTTATCGTAGCTTTCTTCTCCTCTCTTAAAAAACCCCAAATCCACCGCCACCGCGTCTTTCATGTCTCTACGCCGTCCGATAACAGAGATCTGACCGTACAAAAAAATTTCACTACTATGAGGATCTGACCTGATACGGCGAAGTGGCGCCGTTGAACTGCTCTTTGGCTGCGGCGCTTGGTTGCTATTGATGTTCATTATCATATTTCTGGAAGGTAGATTCATATAAAATTAATTAATTGATAATGCTATGGAAGTCATGAGAAATGCATGTATATAAGTAAGGGTAGGGAATTGAATGGCGGTGTTTGATTAAGTAGATACCTGCGCCTGTGGACATCGGAGGAGGCGACACCAGTTTTTGATTAAGTAGACATCTGTGCCTGTGGACATCGGAGGAGGCGACACCTGTTTAATTAAGTAGACACCTGTGACCTGACTGTGGACATCAGAGGAGGCTACACCTGTTTAATTAAGTAGACACCTGTGACCTGTGGACCGGGAGGAGGCGACAGTGACAGAGCCAGGAATTCTCGACAGGGGATCGATTAACATTACTTTAAAAATAATAAGTAGACACGTGTGACCTGTGTGCCTGTGGACATCGGGAGGAGGCGACAGTGACAGAGCCAGGAAATCTCGGCAGGGGGCCGATTAACATTACTTTTAAAGATAAAATAATACTCCTTCCGTTCTATAAAATTTTACTCAGACCTATTTTTTATTTACAAAATATATTTATTTTATTTAAATAATTAACTTTTGAATATTTTTGGTAAAGTCTAGTATGCACTCGAGTGCATGCTGTGCACCATAGTCCATGTGCACTTTTCAGTTTACTGACTTACACTTTTAGTAAATGGTGTTGCACTTTTCAATTATTACTTATACAGTTTAATAATTGAAAAGTGCAACACCATTTACCAAAAAGTGTAAGTCATTAACTGAAAAGTGCAACATGGACTAGGGTGCACAACATGCACTCGAGTCCATAGCAGACCAACCCAATATTTTTTCTACTTTATTAACAACTCGTTATCCCATAAATATTTTTTATAATTAAAATATATTTTTTTAAAAAATATATATAAAAAGAAGGGAACAAAATTTTACAGGAGAGAATATGTACTCATTGAAATTTTACATGATAAAATTAGGGTGGGGCTATTAACACCCCATATAATGTTATACACACCCCAAATGTTAAACACACCCCATTAAAATTTAAAAATCAATTTTTATTACTAATCATACCCCAATTCTTTCTTATTTGCCCTTTTAACACTTAAAATAAAATACAAATTAAATAAAAACCAAAATAACATTATTAAGATTAAGTAAATCTTTAAAATATATCATACATAAAAAAAATCAAAAAATATATTCAATCTGGATAAAACAATTAAATTAATTTTTTTAATTAAATCAAAAATAAAATTAAATAAAATTAAAAATATCAATTTAAGAATAAAACTTTTGATAAACTAAATAAAAAAGAAAAAGAAAAATCAATTTAATTTCAAAACAATTAAATTAATTTTTTTAATTAAATCTGGATAAAATTAAAAACATCAATTTAAGAATCAAAATTTTGATAAACTAAATAAAAAAGAGAAAGAAAAATCAATTTAATCTTAAAAAAATTACTAAATAAAAAAAATCAAATATAAAAAAATCTTCAAAAATAAATTAAAGCTGCAAAAAATTTAAAAATATTAAAAAATCAACCAAATCTTCAAAGCTTATTTAATTAATTAATTTTTGAAGATTTAGGTGATTTTTTTAAATATATTTTTTAATTTTTTTATATTAATTTGAATTCTTAATTTTTCAATTATTTTTTTAATTTTAATTTTTTTTACAATTTATCAAACTTATTAAATATTTTTACGTTTTTAATTGATTTTTAAAATTTTTATTTGATTATTTTTATTTATTTTTGAATATTTTCAGATTTTTTTTTCAAAAAATTTAATTTATTATTTGAAATATTTTGTTGGCTTCTTAAAAATATTTTCAAATTTTAAATATGTTTTTTCAGATTTTTTTAAAATTATTTTACTCCCTATTTATATAAAAGGGTTACTTAGTCATTTTATCCATATCTATTTTTGTCCTTAAAATAATGGGGTATGTATAACATTATATGGGGTGTTAATAGCCCCACCCTAAAATTATCAATACATTTCATTAAATTAAATTTAACAAGCTGGCTATCATTTTATTTTGGAGTTTTGATAGTTCAATCCAAAATATTAAATTTAAAAAATATTTTCTTTCTTCTAATGTAAATGTCTTTTAATTAATACATTAATTTGTTCCATTATTCTATAATTCATACAATAAAATACTTTTAAATATAAATGAACAAAAAATTTAAAATACCATACTAATTTTTTTTTAAAAAAATTAATAATATTGTTCAATTTTAAGGACATTTTTACGATTCTTAGCAAAAATTTAGATAATAATCTCAAATATACCATCAATCTATATTATTGAATCAATTGAAAAAAAATATATTTTTGGAGTATTAAGAAACAAATTTAAGTAAAAAATACATGAAAAAAGAAAAGAAAATATATTTATTTCTTTCAAACTTTGTATACAAGCATTTATTTTTTATTCGTCTATACTTAATATATATGTTTCAAAATGAAAATAATACTTTTATTTTAATATATACTCTGTATATATATATAATGAGAATTGTCAAATATGGCCGCATAATCCATTGCATATTTATTTTTGGTCCTATCTCCTTTGACCAAGTTTAATTGCAATATAAAAAAAATAAAAAATTTGAAAACAAAAAAACCCTTTCTTTCTTCCTTGCGTACAGATTGAAAAGAAAAACATTCTTGAAATCTCAATCTTTGTAAGAAATTTGGTCAATCGTGTGAGAAAAAACCGTGTGGTGGTGTTCAGTGTTCTTCTTCCTGGAACTCAAGAGGATTGAAGGTTCCCACAAAAAAAAACCAGTCCTCTTCTTCCTTATAAAAATAACGATTGATTCTACGGGGAAAGCAACCACTCGACCGTTTTGATGAACGAGTACCGGTCGATCTTCTTATTGGAGGTACTTATATGGTTGTCAAAGATTATTCATTACAGAAAACCAGAGTACTTTTTGTGAGAAACAAATTTTGTGACTATATACAGATGAGAATATTCAAAACATAGTTTTGATTCAATCGTCATCTTCTATATCAATTTTGGTGAATGGGAGCCCCGACAGAATGTCAATTTTGGTGAATGGAAGGTTCTTACCTAACGAATTACCTAACAAATTTCAGCGGTAGAAAGACTTTACGCAACTAGATTCACTCTCTGCTTCCTATTTCTTATTGCTTCTTATTTCTTAGTGTTGCAGTGCCAAAACAATTAGTAGATCCACCATCTCATTTCTATTTCTTTTTACTACGTAAGTAAGGATTAAACTCTAAGGCAATATGTTCTCAAGTATTTTTTCAATGATATGAAAACAAATCATTTTATTTGATGTATTTATGATACGAACGAATGGAATCTCACATTGAAAGGGTAATACTAATAACACTTTTGAACTTACATAAAAAAAAAAAATCAGCGTCTTATAATTATTATTTATTAAAGATTCAAACATATTATGAAACGTAGAAAGCATATTACACCAAGTACACGAAAGATGTAATGTGTGTGATACACATAATATCTAACGGTAAAAACGATGCAATAAACAACGGTAAAAACGATGCAATAAACAATGCAATATTTGTGGGAAATAGTGTCTCTTTTAAGTCAAAAACTAATAAGTAAGGGCAATGGCACAAGGAGGAGTCAGAGTGGGCAATGGCACAAGGAGGAGTCAGAGTAGTATTTATCCACGGGCACACCATGCAAGGCAATGTGACCAAAGGTATATTCACTTAATAGAAACTCCTTCACCAGCGATCAAGGAGCTTCTCCGACACCAATGGCGCTCGCCTGCAACATTCGAATCGACGCTGTCCCTCTCTCGCCGTACCTCTCTGCCCAAGTCGAAGCTACATTGCTTCGTCCATCTTCTTCACCCTACTCATGCGCAACCTCTTCCTCCGACTGATGGCGGTCCAACGGAGGACTGTTAGTATGTTGCTGATGGACCTATGACCGGCCAACACTCGGAGCCGGTGACCTTGCTGATGAAATCCTAGACAACGACTGCTGACCTAGGGTGCCCTCCCATTGGGCTAGGGTTCCCTTCAATTGGGCTTAGTAATGTGCACCCCCTATTTTCTTCAGTACACCCCGATCTGCACTCTCTCCACTTTTTTTATGGTATTATTGTTAGTGGTATTATTGGTAATAATATTATTTTTATGGTATTATTGTTAGTGGTATTATTGGTACTGGTATTACTATTAATACACTATTGAATTAATATTAATGATTACTAATTACAGTATTATTGATTATTGATTGTGGTATTACTGGTTATTGTTTGTGTCAAGTAATTCGGGTCGATTAGACGTCTCCAACCAAGTAGAATACTTGAAGATATAAGAAATAACTGCTCTAGGATAGTAATTCCAAAAGTAATCAACGACACAAACAGCACACAAGAATTTAAGTGGTTCGATCAATGTGATCTACATCCACTGGACCAGACGAGTACTTCTTTGATTGATAAAGAATGTTTACACACTCATTCACTCGGAATAGGATATTTCCTCACTTCACTCGTGAACTCACACAACTCAAAGATTACAAAACGTACTACAATTCCATCCAACCTTTACAATGTACACAAACAAGAGTTTATAAAGACCAAAGGTAGTTGCTGCTGTTAGGAACTGTTTTGAGTAGTTATCAACCGTTTGCAACCGCTTGTAACAACCCATGTGCTCTGTTATTGCCCAACTGAAATGGTAGTTATGCCCTCAAGTAGTTGTAACTGTAAAACAGTTAGTTAAACTAACTAACTTCGAACCAGAAGACTTGTCCATGAAGATCAGATCACTACTTAGTGTTCTGATACTCAACTCTTCTGCTCTGATGATCAAAAGCTAACTCTGCTGATAGACTTCATACTGTGCTGATCTTAACTGCACTGACCAAGTACTGTGCTGACCCAAGTACTGTGCTGATCTGGTACTGAGCTGATCCAGTACTGTGCTGATCTTACTGTGCTGATTTAGCCAACTGTGCTGAACTCTAAGCATCACCTTCTCATCTGACTGAAACCCTTCAACTCATCTGATAAGGCCTAAGTTATCTTATCTGATCCTATCAGCTCACTACTCACTTAGTGTGCTGATTCTGAGATTATGAGATAACACTCACAATTCTCTACCTTTAGCTCATAATCGAACTAACCTCCACCAAAACACCAACACTATCCTCCTCAAAGAATAGCCTCCACTACTGATCTTCTGCCACAAGAACAGTAGTCTTCTCCTCAGAGGAATTAATGCAGTCCAATAAGTCTAAGACACAAACCAAACTTCTCTTTTGGCAATGCCTTAGTGAACGCATCAGCAGGGTTCTCCTCTGTAGCAATCTTCACTACCTGGACCACCCCCTTCTCAACAATATCTCTTATAAAGTACAACTTCACATCTATATGCTTAGTTCTCTCATGATACCCCTGATGCTTTGCAAGATGTATTGCACTTTGGTTATCACAGAAGACAGTCACACTTCTTTGTGATATACCAAACTCCTTCAAGATCCCCTTAAGCCACATGCTCTCCTTCACTGCTTCAGTCAAGGCCACATATTCTGATTCTGTAGTAGATAATGCAACTACGGACTGATGTATTGACCTCCATGATATAGCTGTACCAAATAAGGTGAACACATACCCTGTCAAGGACTTTCTTGTGTCTACATTGGCTGCATAGTCGGCATCAACATATCCCACAAGTGCTTCTCCCTCATCTGATATCTTCTGAAATTTCAGACCTTTCTCAGCTGATCCTAGAACATATCTCATGACCCACTTAACTGTCTCCCAATGACTTAAGCCTGGATCACTCATGTATCTGCTGATTACACTCATTGCATGAGTTAAATCTGGTCTACAACACACCATAGCATACATTAAACTCCCTACTGCACTGGCATAAGGAACCTTACTCATCTGAGTTCTTTCTTGGCTGTTCTTGGGACACATCTGATTGGATAACTTCTGATGCTGACCAATTGGTGTAGAAACTGACTTAGCTTGATGCATCCTGAATCTCTCTAACACCTTCTTCAGATAGGTAGGCTGACTGAGCTGAATTGCTCCCTCAACTCTACTGATCTCCATCCCCAAGATCACTTTAGCTTCACCAAGATCTTTCATCTCAAACTCCCTTTTGAGAATCTCTTTTACTTGATTGATACTGTTAATAGACTCCCCAGCTATTAACATATCATCAACATACAACAGAAGGTAGGTAACTGAACTTCAAACTCTTCTGAAGTAAACACAACTGTCATACAAGCTTCTTGCAAAACCAGCTGAGCAAATGTACTCATCAAATCTTAAGTACCATTGTCTAGGTCTTTGTTTGAGGCCATATAGTGATTTTCTGAGTAAGCACACTTTGTCTTCTCCATCTTCTTTGTCCAACCCTTCTGGTATTTTCATGTAGATCTTCTCATCTAAGGTCCCATGAAGAAATGCTGTGGTCACATCCATCTGATGCAGCTCCAATTCATATTGAGCAACCATAGCCAACAAGATTCTGATGCTACAATGCTTAACAACAGGAGAGAAGATTTCATTAAAGTCAATACCTTCTTTCTGTGTAAATCCTTTAGCTACAAGCCTTGCCTTGTACCTAATCTTGCCACCTCTCTGAGCCTCCATCTTCTTCTTGTAGATCCACTTACACCCAACAAGTTTATTGTTCTTAGGCCTCTCAACAATCTCCCAAGTCTGGTTTTTGTTAAGAGATAACAGTTCTTCCTCCATAGCAACTAACCACTTCTCTTTGTCATGGCAGTTTATGGCTTCTGTGTAAGTTTTAGGCTCCAGAGACTCCACCTCAAGAGCTGCACATAATGCAAATGATACAATGTCAGCTTGACCATACCTTTGAGGTGGGTGGACTTCTCTTCTGGTTCTGTCCCTAGTGAGCTGATAGTCATGAAGCTCAATATCACTATGAGTAGTCTCCTCCTCATCTGGATCAATCTGATCTTCAGTTACTGTTTTGGTTTCAACATGCTCCACCTCAACCTGTGTCTCATCTGATCTGTTGTGTGCTGAACTAGAACTTGCCTCTTCTTTCAATGGCATTCTACTTTCATCAAAAGTTACATCTCTGCTGATAATGCACTTCTGCATTCCAGCTTCAAGGCACCACAACCTATACCCTTTCACTCCTGAAGGATACCCTACGAACACACACTTCAAGGCTCGAGGCTCAAGCTTATCTTGCTTGACATGGGCATATGCTAGACAACCATAAACTTTTAAATTACTGTACTCAGCTGTATGGCCAGACCATAACTCTTCTGGGGTTTTAAATTGCACAGCTGAGGAAGGGCTTCTATTTATCAAATAGGCTGCTGTTGACACTGCTTCTCCCCAAAATACTTTAGGCAATCCAGAGCTGCTCAACATACATCTAACTCTCTCAAGCAAAGTCTGGTTCATTCTCTCAGCAACTCCATTCTGCTGAGGTGTACCTGGTACTATTCTATGCCTCACTATACCCTTCTTCTTACAGAAAACATTGAACTCTTCTGATATGAACTCCAGCCCATTATCAGTCCTCAAATGCTTGAGCTTCTTTCCAGAGACATTCTCAACCTCAGTGAGCCATTCCTTAAACTTTTCAAATGCTTCTGACTTGGATTTCAGGATAGTGATCCATACCTTCCTTGAGTAGTCATCTATGATAGACATGAAGTATCTCCCACCACTTCTGGTCTGATTCCTAGCTGGCCCCCATAAATTGAATGGACATAGTCCAAAATTCCTTTGGTAGAGTGTGAACTCTTCCCAAACTTCAATCTCTTGGATTTCCCAAGAATGCAGTGCTCACACAAATCAAGCTTTGTGATCTTGTCACCACCTAGCAATCCTTGCTTGCTTAGCTCAAGTAGGCCCTTCTCTCCTACATGACCTAATCTTTTGTGCCACAACATTGAGTTGTCTTGCACCCTTGCCACATCTGATCTCCCAACTACTGTTCCTCCCTTAAGAAAGTAGAGATCTTGCCTTCTCTCACCTTTAAGAACAGTAAATTCCCCTTTTGAAACTCTGAGCTCTCCATCTTCTGACTGGAATTTGTAGCCCATTGAATCCAGCATACCAAGAGATATCAAATTTCTCTTGAGTTCAGGAACATACCTGACCCTCCTGAGAATCCTCACTACTCCATCATACATCTTCAAGTGTACTGTACCTTCACCTTTGACTTTGCAAGTGTGATCATTCCCTAACAACACAGAACCTCCATTCTGATGCTTAAAATCATGAAACCAATCTCTCCTTGGAGTCATGTGGAAAGAACACCCTGAATCTAAAATCCAATCCTGCTGTTCTTTAGTGGAAGTGATGGATAGGGACTGAGCTGACTCATAGGCTTTCTGCTCCTTATCTTCTTGGGTTTGATTTGCTTGATTCTTATCAACAGGGTTCTTGGGACCAGCTTTTCTCATAAGTTGTTTGTACTTATAACAAGTACTCTTAAAGTGCCCAGGTTTGTTGCAGTGGTGGCATACAACTTCCCCTTGATTTGACACTGCTGATTTTCCCTTATCAGCTCCCTTGGGTTGACTAGACCCCTTCTTGGAGACAGATTTCTTCTGACCTCCCTTGATTGCCAATCCTTCTCCACTACTGCTCTTATCTCCTTGAGATGTTTTATTATGCAGCAGCTTGGACTTGACAGCCAAGATCACATCCTCCAATGTGATTGCCTCCTTTCTACCATACAAGATGGTGTCCTTTAGGATTTCAAAGGACTTAGGAAGAGCACTCAACAAGATCAGAGCCTTATCCTCTTCATCTAACTTGACATCCAAATTCTCCAGATCATCAAGAATCTTGTTGAACTCATCTAGCTGCTCCGTAATGGGTTTGTCATCTCCCATTCTAAAGGCATACAACTTCTGCTTCGAATAGAGTCGGTTAGCAAGAGTTTTCACCATATATAACTTCTCAAGCTTATCCCAAACCTCCTTCGCTGTCTTCTCTTTAGCAACCTCCCTCAAGACCTTATCTCCAAGGCAGAGTAGGATCGTGCTTCGAGCTTTTCTGAGCAACTTGCTCTTTACAGCCGCAGCTGCTGCTGTTTCTTCTTCTGCAGTCTCTTCGGATTCTTCGAGAGCCTCGAATAATCCTTGCTGTTCAAGGAGGGCCTGCATCTTGACCTTCCACAGCCCAAAATCTCCAGTGCCTGTAAACTTCTCTATGTTGTACTTGGTAGAATTCCCCATCTTCGATCTGCAGCTACTTCGGTTCCCACAGACGGCGCCAATTATCATGTAATTCGGGTCGATTAGACGTCTCCAACCAAGTAGAATACTTGAAGATATAAGAAATAACTGCTCTAGGATAGTAATTCCAAAAGTAATCAACGAGACAAACAACACACAAGAATTTAAGTGGTTCGATCAATGTGATCTACATCCATTGGACCAGACGAGTACTTCTTTGATTGATAAAGAATGTTTACACACTCATTCACTCGGAATAGGATATTTCCTCACTTCACTCGTGAACTCACACAACTCAAAGATTACAAAACGTACTACAATTCCATCCAACCTTTACAATGTACACAAACAAGAGTTTATAAAGATCAAAGGTAGTTGCTGCTGTTAGGAACTGTTTTGAGTAGTTATCAACCGTTTGCAACCGCTTGTAACAACCCATGTGCTCTGTTATTGCCCAACTGAAATGGTAGTTATGCCCTCAAGTAGTTGTAACTGTAAAACAGTTAGTTAAACTAACTAACTTCGAACCAGAAGACTTGTCCATGAAGATCAGATCACTACTTAGTGTTCTGATACTCAACTCTTCTGCTCTGATGATCAAAAGCTAACTCTGCTGATAGACTTCATACTGTGCTGATCTTAACTGCACTGACCAAGTACTGTGCTGATCTGGTACTGAGCTGATCCAGTACTGTGCTGATCTTACTGTGCTGATTTAGCCAACTGTGCTGAACTCTAAGCATCACCTTCTCAACTGACTGAAACCCTTCAACTCATCTGATAAGGCCTAAGTTATCTTATCTGATCCTATCAGCTCACTACCCACTTAGTGTGCTGATTCTGAGATTATGAGATAACACTCACAGTTTGTGGTATTACTGATTATGTGAAATTATTTATTATTGTTTAAGATATTACTGATTATTATTATATTTATGGTATTACATATTATTGTTTATGGTATTACTGATAAAGATTTTTGGTATTACTGAATATAATTAGATTTGTGAAATTATTTGTTCTTGTATAAGATATTATTGAATATAATTAAATGTGTGGAATTATTTGTTATTGTATAAGATTTTACTGATTAATTTTAATGGTATTACTGATTAATGTTCGTGGTATTACTAATAATTGTTTTTTGTATTACTGAATATAATTAGATATGTGAAATTATTTGTTATTTGTATTACTGAGTATTACTTATTGTTTTACCGACTACTCCCTCCGCCCTAGTGAAAGCTACCAACTTTCCTTATTCGTTTGTCCAAATGAAAGTTACCCATTCCTTTTTTGACAAATTATTCCCTCTCACATTTCATTATATTATTCTCTCTCACAATCACATTATCTCTCATACATCCACTTATTATATCATATTTTTTAACCTCTGTGCCCGAAGCACATGTGGAGCTTTCACTGGGACGGAGGGATTATAATAAAATCATACATATAATATTATTTTGTATTAAAATTTAAAAAATACTAATGAAAAAAAAGTAGGAAACAAAAAAAAATAAAGAAATAAAAAGTATGGAATAAAAATTGAAAATGGGAAGAAAAATTAAAAAGAAAAAAAATTGAAATTTGTGACTAATTCGATAGTTTTTTTAAGGGAAAATATCAATTTTGGTCACCCAATTTTACCTCTTTTCATATTTGGTCATCCACATCTAGTCACTATCAAAATTGGCCACCCAGTTATTATATTCTATCAAAATTGATCACTCTGTTAGTCAATCTGTCATTGACTAACGGAGAAAGAGTTTTGAGCCGTGAAATTTCTCAAAACCTAAGGTTAAAAAATTATCATGCATCTTCTAGAAATAATGAAACAAATGCAAAAGTAAGAATGAAACATGTGCAAGAATTACCAATATTTACATTATATTTATAATAGGTCAGAAGAAGGTTATTTTTGTTGGTTTACCTTTTATTTTACAGAAAATGAGAAACTCAATAGATAGAATGCAACTTTGTACTCTGTTTTTTTTTTAACAATTGTACTCTGTTTTCCAATTCTTGGTTTCATACTGAATTTATGTAATAATTGGAGATATAAAGTTATTTCAATTCATCATAATTTGTGGTGAAGTTTAATTATAAAGAATTTTCTAAAATTATTCATTCAAGAAAATTTCATAAACTTATTTTTCATTCTAAATATTTTTCTATTAAGATCATTATTGCAGATTTCTTGAAATGTTAATCAAACAATTGGGCAAATTTCTATCTCCTGAGTTTCTCATTTCCTAATTATCTATAAAATAAAAATAAAAAGTAAACCAACGAATCACGTTCTACAAGATGCATCAGAATTCCTTCTGATCTATTATATGTTCTACCAGATGCATCAGAACCATGTTTCATTCTTGCTTCTAGTTTGTTTCATTAGTTCGGGAAGATGCATGAAATTTTTTTAACCTTAGGTTTTGAGAAATTTCACGGCTCAAAACTCTTTCTCCGTTAGTCAATGACAGATTGACTAACAGAGTGATCAATTTTGATAGAATATAATAATTGGGTGACCAATTTTGATAGTGACTAAATGTGGGTGACCAAATATGAAAAGAGGTAAAACTGGGTGACCAAAATTAATATTTTCCCTTTTTTTAAATTATGTTTTTACGATTTTTTTTCTAAAAATATGGGTGATTTGGTGGTGAATCGACGGTAACTCGGCAATGACTCAGCTGTAGATTGCAAATGTATAAATTAGGGTTGATTTTATTATATTTTGTGTAAATTAATAAAAAAATAATATAGTCTATTAAATGTAATTATTTTTAAAAAAATATTTGGGGTGAACTCATAAAATGAGCGGGTGCAGATAACTGTGGTAAAAAAATAATTTGGGGGTGAACTCATAAAATAAGCGGGTGTAGATAACCCTTGTAAAAAAATTGATTTTGGGGGTGAACTCATAAAATAAGTGGGTGCCGATAATTTTGGTAAAAATATAATTTGGAGGTGAACTCATAAAATTAGCGGGTGTAGATAACTGTTGTAAAAAAAATGATTTGGGGTGAACTCATAAAATGAGTGTGTGTAGATAACCCTTGTAAAAAAATTGATTTTGGGGTGAACTCATAAAATAAGTGGGTGCCGATAATTTTGGTAAAAATATAATTTGGAGGTGAACTCATAAAATTAGCGGGTGTAGATAACTGTTGTAAAAAAATGATTTGGGGTGAACTCATAAAATGAGTGTGTGCAGATGACTGTAGTAAAAATATAATTTGGGGGTGAACTCATTAAATTAACGGGTGCAGATAAAATATAAATAAATAATTAAAATTAAAATTAGGGTGTACGATACATGCGAGTGTACCTAAGTATCACCCAATTATATTAAGTACACGAAAGATGTAACATGTGTGAAATACATATACAGTAAAACCTCTTTAAATTAATAACCTTAGGACCATTGAATTTTATTAATTTAAAGAGGTATTAATTTATCCACAAATTAATATTTATTAATTAAAAGAGAGACTTTTTTAATTCAAAAAATTTAGTACATATGTATTGAAAATAAATGAATTCATATATGTTTCATTGATTATATTCATGCATCAACCAATTCTTTGTAACTAATTAAATATTTCATTGTATACATGTTTACATTAATTCGTTGCACTTAAATATATTCATACATGATGAATGAAACATATACTATATAAATCTCAATATAGAAATAAAATAATTCATAAACACCCAATCATGTATTCTCATAAAAAAGACATCGCAAAATCATCCATGAATGATCAAATGCGTAAAACATTATGTGAGTATAAGAGGGTAAGAGGGACCATAGATTCAATTAGGTTTAAATGATAAAAAATTTTGTTGTTGCTAGAGAACTCGACACCGAAACTCTTGGCTGCAATTAAAAAAGTTAGGGATGAAATTCAATTAGATTTAAATTTTAAGAAAAATCAAGTAACAATAGATTCATATTTTAGTAAATTACCATAATATTTATAATTGTAGAGTAATATTTATGAATTATTAATTTAGAGTTTTATTGGGACGTACTATTTATAAAGGGATTTTTTGAAAAATTATTATCTTATTATCTTATCGAATTTGATGATTTTTTACAAAGGCCCAAGTTGGGACCGGAAGATTTTATTATTTTAGAGAGTTTATTAATTTATAGAGTATTAATTTATAGAGGTTTTACTGTATTTAGATAATATAAACAGTAAAAAATTAGATCCAACAACAGTATATATATATATATATATAAAAAAACCAATTAACTAGATCCATCAATAATTTAATTAGCAATTTTCAGATTTTTTTAGTTTGAACTCAAGAGAAAATGGGTTGTTGATTCACATATTCTACAACTCTAAAATATACGAGCGCAAGTATACGGTGTATATCGTAGTGAAATAAGTACGAGGTTGATCCCACAGGGAGGTGTAGTGTAAAAGTATAGTTTGTCGATTAAGTTGTAAATAGACGGCGATCGATAAGTTTGAATGGTGAAATTACCCCTAATTATCTACCAAAGTGTCACAAATAGACAATAAAGAGTAATATGAAATCGATCAAATATCATGCAAACCACGAAAACGAGAAATAAACGAGTAAAACTCAAATATGAGAAGATAGGTTTCAAGGCACATGTAATACTAATGAATTCATATATGATTGGCAATCTACTCAAGTGGTGTTGTGTTTTTTCTATAAGATTGATCACAAAATAATTAGTTAAAAGTCTTTTCAATCCAATTAACCCAAGAGAAATATAACACAACCTAGTAAGTAGTATCTCTACCTAAATTGCATCATAAAACCCAATTAAGCCCATATGATCATCACATATCCTCCTAATCATTGATCATCTTTCGATCTCTCAATAAAACTAGGTCAAATGCTTGCAATCAATCAATCAAAAGAGATTTCTTTTCAATTAATTAAGATTAACACATCACTATTGTACACTAATGACATGTTTGGAAGTGAAAATCAAGCATTCAAATAGAATTAAACCACACAAACACCAATTAAGCAAAGTACTAATTCATAAACTTCATCAAAATTATTTACAAGGCCCTAAAACCAAAAGTGTTATAGCCAACAATCAACATAATCCAATTAACACAAACTAATGAAATAACTAAATAAAAAGAAAGAGAAAGCTTAGTCTAATGGATGGTGTGGAATGGAATTCCAAAGCTTTTGACTCCTTCCTTGCTTGATTTGGTGGAGAAATGAAGAAATTGATGATAAATCCCTCGAAGTGTGTGTTTGTAGGTGAAGAACTCTTGTGAAATGGGTAAGGTGTTTTGAATTCAAGAATGGGGGTATTTATAGTGTTGGGGTAGGGTTTTGGGGTAAGATTTGCACTTAGATCCTTCAAAAATGAAGAAAATGGGCCAAAACCCTCGAATTTCATCTTACCCGGCTGGGTAGTTTCACCCGGGCATGTCACCCGGCCAAAATACGAACGAAACGGAGCAAGCAGGGCGTGGCCGGGTGGTTTTACCCGGCCAAAATACGAAAGTTTTAATGGAACAGGGTATGACCGGGCTAAAATGACCCGTCCGGGTGGTTCTACCTGGCCAAAACCTTCGATGGGTGAACTAATCGAAAACGTGGGTGTACAGAACTGTGGCCGGGTCATTCCACCCGGGCATGCTTTTTCGTCTTTTCATATCTCGAGCTTCCAACCTTTGATTGACTCGATTCTTTTTTTAATTCCACTCCGTTTTTCGAGCCGGATCCAATGGTGCACTCCTCTATTTGGTCCAATGAATTGTGGTAGGTGTTTTGCTCCCAAAATCCTTCATTTTTCCTACAAAATCGACAAAACACCACCTTTCTCTTATTTTGACCAAAACAATCATAATCAACCCATAAATCAATGAATTCACACTAAAAATGAGCTTCACATGGGCATAAAAAAAGTGTAAATTCCTTGGTTGTAAGTGTAACTTGAAGGCTGTGGGACAAACCTTTTTAAACATATTTATTCAGGATATTTTGAAGCCCAGAAAAAAATGTTGAGTATAATAAAATATTGAGGATATTTTGCTTTAGAATTTCTTTAGTTTCATTTCTGATGTAGATAAATATGTCGCTCTCTGAGAAGCCGACACGTGGAAACGGGATAAATTATGATAGTTGTAATTAGGTCAATACACCGAAGAAACAGGATTAATACACCCCTGGGCTTAAGCAGGGAAATCAGAGAGATCAGGGTGATTGGGCCTCTGACCCATATTTGGAGAGATTAATAGCCCTTGGGCCTGAAAGGATCCGGCCCAAATAGGGGACGACTAGTCAATCTTTCCTAGCCAAGTCAAATGAGTTGATGAACCCACGAAAATAGGGGCCAATATGCTGAAGAACCAAGTCTCCAGGGAGAGTGAGACCGATTCTTTAGGGAATTGAAGCCGGATTTATAGGAAGGAGCCGAGAATATAGGGAGAACAAGTCTTTCCCTCTCCGAAGAGAGGGGCCAGGTATATAAACAGGTTATTTCCTTATTCTTATTTACGTTTTTATATGATATACATTTTTACAAGAACTATACACTGAATTGAGAAGAAACACTACAGTATTCGCCGGAATTTCCCTAGATATACAGGGGAATTCCTCTTTGATTTCTCCGACAACCGATTCTGACTTGAGCGTCGGAGCTTCTACGCCGGAGCCCCCCTCCGGCGTACTTTTGCAGGTCATTTTCGGATTCTCAAGGAGATTTACTTGAAGACTACCAAGGATAAAACAAGTGATTTGATTCGTGATTAGCAGTGCTCGTAGAGGAACGACTGATATCTAAAGGCGTTCTTTTTCGACGCATCAACTGGCGCCGTCTGTGGGAAAATTTCAAGCTAAGGCGTGAGAAAAGTTCCGTACTTAAATGGGTGGAGGACAAGATCCAACGAAGCAGACAAAGGAGAAAGGAGATTCTACTCCTCCTCCTCTTCCTCCGCCTCCGCCAGGGTTTCCCTCAAATCGAAATTTAGGGAAACGACCCGTGGATCATACACCAGAAGATATTCCCCCCCCCCCCCCCCCGGCTTTCCCTCAAATCGAAATCTAGGGAAACAACCTGCAGATCACCCATTAGAGGATATCCCTCCCACTCAAGAGGGAGATGTACCAGCACTACAAGAAACAGGGGGAATAGCGACGAAAATTTTGCGACAAATCTAAATTTCATCGCTAAAATCAATTTTTAGCAACGAAATAGAAATTTTCGTTGCTAAATTCTTAGATTTAGTATTTGCAACAAAATTTATATATTTCATCGCTATATTAGCAACAAATTGCTTCATTTCGTTGTTAATAATCAAAATAACAATGAAAATTATATTTCGTCGCTAATATTTTGCAACCAAATAGAATTTTTCGTCGCTAAATTCTTTGATTTAATATTTGCAACAAAATTTATATATTTCATCGCTATATTAGCAACAAATTGTTTCATTTTGTTGTTAATAATCAAAACAACAATGAAAATTATATTTCGTCGCTAATATTTTGCGATTAAATAGAATTTGTCGTGGCTAATTTCTTGAAATTATTTTTTACAATAAAATTTGTATATTTCATCGCTATATTAGCAACAATTTGCTTCATTTTGTTGTTAATAATCAGAAAAACTATGAAAATTATATTTCGTTGCTAATATTTTGCGATGAAATAGAAATTTTCGTGGCTAATTTTTTGAAATTAATTTTTGCAACAAAATTTATATATTTCATCGCTATATTAGCAGCAAATTGCTTCATTTTGTTGTTAATAATCAGAACAACAATGAAAATTATATTTCGTTGCTAATATTTTGCGATGAAATAGAAATTTTTGTGGCTAATTTCTTGAAATTAATTTTTGCAACAAAATTTATATATTTCATCACTTTATTAGCAACAAACTGCATCATTTTGTTCTTAATAATCAGAGCAACAATGACAATTATATTTTCTTTCTAATATTTTGCGATGAAATTGAAAATTTTGTGACTAATTTCTTGAAATTAATTTTTGCAACAAAATTTATATATTTCATTGCTATATTAGCAACAAATTGCTTCATTTTGTTGTTAATAATCAGAACAACAATTAAAATTATATTTCGTCACTAATATTTTACGATGAAATAGAAAATTTTGTGGCTAATTTATTGAAATTAATTTTTGCGATGAAATTAAAATATTTCATCGCTATATTAGCAACGTATTGCTTCATTTTGTTGTTAATAATTAGAACAAAAATGAAAATTATATTTTGTCGCTAATATTTTGCGATGAAATATAATTTTTTGTGGCTAATTTATTGAAATTACTTTTTGCGATGAAATAAAAATATTTCATCGCTAAACTTGCAACAAATTCTTTTATTTTGTTGTTAATAATTAGGACAACAATGAAAATTATATTTAGTCGCTATTATTTTGCGATGAAATATATTTTTTGTGGCTAATTTCTTGGAATTAATATTTGCAACAAAATTAAAATATTTTATCGCTACACTTTTGACAAATTATTTTATTTTGTTGTTAATAATAAGAACAACAATGAAAATTATATTTTGTGGCTAATATTAAATCAAGAAATCGATTTATATAATTAAATGTTTAATAATTCTCCAAATTTTATGTCTTATAAATCAGTATGAATGTTTATAAAAATATTTATAAATATGATGATGCAAATGAAGATGGACATAAAGATGGGAGAATGAAAATTGATTGTAATATTTTTATTATTTTTTAAAAATTGTTAAAGTAACATTGATTTTTTACAATTGGAATTGTTTTAAAAATTACAATATATATACACACTTATATATACATATATAGTTGTTACAAGTTAAAAATTAATCAATTAATAAAAGTGAAATAAATTATTAAATGAGTAAAAATAACTAAATTAGTAACAATTGAATACGTATATAATTAATATTAAAAACTGAACCAAAGAGCTGTCTGCCCGAGTGGTAGGCGCCCAGCTACGGGCGCCCATCCACCCGGGATCAATTCCCACTAAGACCAAATAAAATATTTATTTAAATAAAATGGGGGAGGGGGTATGTGGGTGCGGGTTGGGTTGGGTTGGGTTGGGTTGAGTTGGGGTCGGTTGGGGCAGGGCGGGTGTGGGTTGGGTACGTGTCGGGTCGAGTGTTGGTGCGGGTTGGGGCGGGTCGAGTGCAGAAGTAGGTTTAGAGAACGATTGAGTTGGGGTGGGTTGGGTTCGGTTGGGGTGGGTCGGGTGTGGGTTGGGGCGGGTTGGGTTGGTCGTGTACGGAAGTGGGTTTAGAGAATGATTCGTAAATCGGATATCCATAGCCAAATATTAGCGACAAAAATTCTAATATTTTTGTCGCTAATGTGAGTTAGCGATGGAATAATTTTGTCGCGGGATTTGTTGCTATACACCCGTCGCTAACGTGTTTGCGACAAATGTTTGATTTTCCTCGCAAACATTTTGTGATGAAACTCATATTTTCGTCGCTAACATTTTGCGATGAAACTTATATTTTCGTCGCTAATATGTTGCGATGAAACTCAAATTTTCATCGCAAACATTTGCGACAAAATTAATTTTTTTTGTCGCAAACACGTTAGCGACGGGCGTATAGCAACAAATCCTGCGACAAAATTATTTCATCGCTAACTCACGTTAGCGACGAAAATATTAGATTTAGCGACAAATTTTTTCGCGGCTAAATTGCAATTTTCTTGTAGTGCAGGTACCTCAGGAGCTTCGGGGAGTGGGATCAATAGGGATAACCCTAACGCTCAACCGGAACTCCTGACTGCCTCTCGAGATCAGTTAGATGAGATGATCGCACAATCAGTGGAAAGAATAATTGCTACTCGAGGACTTCGCCCTCCCGAACCTGTTCCACCTACCCATAAGGGCACACGACCAAATCCACCAGAGCATGTCATAGATTCAGTCCCAGTCCCCTCCAGGAACGAGGATCCCCCTCGAAACCCAGAAGAAAAAGTACCTTCCCAGGCTGAAAGAAGCATCCTGGAAAGACCCCCTCGGAGGGATGTGGAGAGGGTCCTTGGGGATACCACCCTGGATACAGGGATGGGGGAAAGCACGGACGACACGTATCAAGGAGCCGTCAGTGATCAGATACAGGCCTTGCGGAAGGAGATGAGGGATATGCAGAGACATATTACTGACAATGTAAGTAAACCCTCTTATACCACTGGATATCAATTCTCATCTAGTATTTTGCAAGATGAACTGCCCTCTGATGAGGTTTGAGAATGCTGCTCTATTACATCGGTATGGAGAGGGCGTTAAGTGCAGAGTATTTCTGACCACCCTATCCAAGGCTGCACAACAATGGTTCACACAACTGGGACCAGATACTGTCCACTCATGGTCCGAATTCAGCGAATTGTTCCTGCATCAATTCGCCAGTGCTAGGAGACAGCCTAGAGCCACCCTTACTTTATTTAACATGCGCCAGGGAGAGAACGAGAGCTTACGGGCTTTCTTAAAAAGATTCAACCAAGCAGCTCTAGAAGTACCTACAACCTCCTCAGAGGTCAAAATCAACGCCCTCACCAACGGGTTAAGAGATGGGGATCTATTCACATCTCTAGCCAAGAAGCCAGTTCGGACCTTTGATGAGTTACTGAGGAGAGCAGAAAAATACCTCACCCTGGAAGAGGTAAGAAAGGCTAAGCGCTCGGAGACCAGGACAACAGTGGGTAACGGGGAACGTAGGAAAGAAATTCCGCTTAGGAGGCCAAGTCCGGAGAGACATCGAAGCTCCAGGAGGCTGGAAAATGTAAGAAGAGAGGAAGTTGCACCCTGGAGCCCCAGGGGAAGGGCGAAGAGATATACCCCTTTGAGGATAGAGCCAGCTGAAGTCCTAGAGGTGGCAGGGGACCATCCGGATATGAAATTCCCCTACTCAAGAAGTAGAGGTCCCCAAAATCCTAAGTCAAGTAAATTCTGCAGGTTCCATAACGACTATGGCCACGATACCAACCAATGTTGACATTTGAAGGACGAGATAGAGAGGATGATTCAGGCAGGCCATCTGAAGGAGTTTACCTTCAGAGACCGACAAGGCCCCAGGGGTCAAAAGAGAAAGGACCCCGAGGGGAAACAGGAAGATGATAGAAGAGATCAGAGGAAGGGCAATGAGGAGCCACCACCCCCTCCCCAGAAGAGGGGAACTATTCACATGATTATGGGAGGCCCCGCTGATGGGGATTCCTTCAGGCAGAGAAAGCAGAGCGTTCGGTCGCTGAAGAACGAGAGGAATATAGAGCACCATGAAGTGGGGAAGATGACAGAAGGTCCGGACATCCATTTCGGGCCAGAAGACGCAGGGGAACCCAGAGAAATTCATAATGACGCA
This sequence comes from Galeopsis tetrahit, assembly GCA_963675135.1. Classification (NCBI taxonomy): domain Eukaryota; kingdom Viridiplantae; phylum Streptophyta; class Magnoliopsida; order Lamiales; family Lamiaceae; genus Galeopsis; species Galeopsis tetrahit. Next base: position 48,369,291 of record OY776128.1, on the reverse strand, counting down.
CTAGTCATTACCACGGATATAGCAGGATATGACGTAGCAAGAATTTTTGTAGATACTGGAAGCTCTGCCGACATCATGTTTTTGGAGTGCTTCAAGAAGATGGACCTGAATATAAAGCTCAGACCGGTGGAAACCGCTCTTTATGGATTCTCAGGGGAAGCCATTCAACCCCTTGGTTCAGCGTTACTGCAAGTAGGGTTAGGAGTCGCCCCTAACCGTCGAGTACAAGTCATAAAATTCCTGATTGTAGACGTCCCATCTTCCTATAACGTAGTAATGGGAAGGCCAAGCTTGAATATTTTTCAGGCAGTGATCTCCACCTTCCACATGAAGATGAAGTTCCCCGCCTCGGGGGGTGTGGGAGAGATATGTGGCGATCAATATCAGGCAAGGAAGTGTTACGTGGAATCGGTCAAGATAGCAGACAGGGCCGTATTCCGGGGAATGGAGAGATTTAAGGGCGAAGACCCTGAGCTGAAGAGACAGAAGGTGGGTGAGCTAATGCAAGAGCAGCCCAAAGCTAAAGTAGACGAGGAGTTAATGAGCATCGAGCTCTACCCAGGAAAGGAGGGATTTACAACCAGGATAGGTACGAATATGAACCCTGAGCTCCAGGGAAAGATGATACTCACCCTCCAGGAGAATGCAGACATCTTCGCATTCACGGCGACGGATATGACGGGTATCCCTCCAGAAATAGCAGTGCACCATCTGAATGTGGATCCCAAAGCTAGGCCCGTGAAACAGAAGTTGAGGAACTTCGGTAAAGAGAAGAACCTCATTGTAAAAGAGGAAATCGATAAATTTTTGAGTGCAGGGCACGTGAAGAGAGTGCAGTTCCCTGAGTGGCTCTCGAACGCAGTGCTGGTGTCCAAGGGAGCCGGCAAATGGAGGATGTGCATTGACTTTAGGGACCTGAACAAAGCCTGCCCTAAAGATCACTATCCCCTGCCCAGGATTGATCAACTAGTGGATGCCACGTCCGGGTTTGAATTACTCAGCATGATGGATGCATACCAGGGGTACCATCAAATCCAGTTGAACCCCCTCGATATACCAAAGGTATGCTTTATTGCAACGTGTGGTACTTTTGGTTATGTACGTATGCCGTTCGGACTAATAAATGCAGGAGCCACCTATCAAAGGATGGTAGACTCGGTTTTCCGAGGACAGATAGGGAGAAATATGGAGGTTTATGTAGACGACATGCTAGCTAAAAGCATCAAAGCAGAGGAACACATTGATGACCTGAAGGAGATATTTCAGGTAATTAGAGAGAACGGTATCAAACTTAACCCAGCTAAATGTTCCTTTGGAGTAGGGTCAGGGAAATTCCTCGGATATATGGTGACGCAAAGAGGAATAAAGGTTAACCCTGCCAAGGTGAAAGCGGTCCTTGACATGCAACCCCCTCGAAACTTGAAGGAATTGCAGACCTTGAACGGTAGAATTGCAGCCCTTAGCAGATTTATAGCAAAATCAGCGGAGAAGAGCCACCACTTCTTCAGAACACTAAGGAAGGGGTCAAGATTCGAATGGGATGAGCAATGCCAAAAGGCTTTTGAAGAACTGAAGCTCCATCTAGAACAACTCCCGAAGTTAACCAAGCCCACTCAGGGAGATGTTCTACTCCTATACCTTTCAGTAGGGGAACATTCTCTGAGTACAGCCCTGATGAAAGAGGAAGGCCCCACACAACAACCCATATATTATGTGAGCAAGGACATCCAAGGAGCGGAAGCAAGGTATTCAGAGGTAGAGAAGGCAGCCCTGGCAGTGGTGGTAACGGCTAGGCGACTACGTCCTTACTTCCTATCTTATAAAGTGATGGTGCGGACTAACTTCCCATTGAAGCAGACGCTGGGGAGAGCAGATTTATCAGGAAGAATGGTCAGGTGGGCAGTGGAGTTGCAGGAGTATGATATTGACTATGAACCAAGGAGAGCTATCAAGGCTCAAGCTTTAGCAGACTTTATTCAAGAGTCTACCAGAGTGGAAGAAGAACAGGGATGGAAGGTATACGTGGATGGCTCAGCATCCGCCTTGGGATGCGGAGCAGGGATAGTGTTGGTTGACCCTGATGGCCAAGAAGTACAGGTTGCTGTTAAATTCCGGTTTTCAACCTCAAACAATGGCGCAGAATATGAGGCCCTGATTAGAGGAGCTAGTATGGCAGCAGAGTTAGGGGCACAGAAAGTCACCCTGTACTCCGATTCGCAGCTGGTAGTACAACAAGTCATGGGGGAGCACCTCGCCAAAGATGAGAGAATGATCGCTTATCTAGAGGAGGTAAAGAAATTAAAAAATAAATTCCACACTTTTGAAGTGGTGCAGGTACCAAGAGAAGAGAATGTGAAAGCAGATGGACTGTCTAAACTAGCTAGTTCCACTGAATTCGAGGGAGACGGAAAGGTGACCCTGTTGGTGGCGGATCAAATAGCTACGGAAACCCTGATTGGAGAGATAACAGCAGGGGATGATTGGAGGAAAGAAATATGGGAAGAATTGAACAGGGGTCCAGTAACCCCAATGTCCAGAGAGGCCAAAGCTTGGAGAAGGAAGTATTGCATCCTAGGAGGTCAATTGTACAAGAGGTCCTTCACTCAACCTTATCTGAAATGTCTTTCAAGAAGAGAAGCAGAGCTAGTGATCAAGGACATCCATGAAGGTTGCGCATCCAGCCATGAAGGTTACCAGACCATGGTGAAAAAGGTATTTAGGGCAGGTTTCTACTGGCCTAACATAATCAGAGACGCTAGAGAATATGTGAAGAAATGTGAGAAGTGTCAGAAGAATGGGCCTTTGATACGAGTACCTGCAGAGGAAATGGGGGCTATGTACTCGCCCTGTCCCTTCGCCAAATGGGGAATAGATCTGGTGGGACCCTTCCCCTTGGCACCTGGAGGGAGAAAATTTCTGATCGTGGCCGTGGATTATTTCAGTAAATGGGTAGAGGCTGTGCCCTTGGCCAAAATCGAAGAAGATAATGTAATTCTTTTTCTAGCTAGACATATTTGTTGCAGGTTTGGAGTACCCAGAATCTTGGTTTCCGACAACGGAACGCAGTTCAATGGAGAGAAAGTAAGGAGATGGTGCGAAAGGTGGAACATTACACAGAGGTTTACTTCAGTAGCCCATCCACAAGCTAATGGGCAGGTGGAAGTTACAAACAGAATCCTAGTGGATGGTATTCGGACATGATTGGAAGAGGTAGGAGGAAAATGGGTAAAGGAGCTAGACAACGTCCTCTGGTCCTACAGGACCAGCCCTAAAACAGCTACGGGCGAATCTCCCTTCTACTTGGTATATGGGGCAGCGGCAGTGATACCTCCTGAGGCCAGACTCAAATCACACCGGATCACCTATTTTGAAGAAAAAAGAAATGAAGAATTGATGAGGGAGGCGCTGGACCAGATAGATGAAGAAAGGGAGATGGTGAGATTAAAAGCAGAAAGGTACAAGAGTCGGATCAAGGCAGCATATGATCGCAGGGTAATCCCTCGCTCATTTAAAGTGGGAGATTTAGTCCTTCGGAGAGCAGATGCTTTGAAGAACACGGGGAAGCTGGAACCAAATTGGGAAGGTCCGTACAGGGTAATACAGGTACTAAAAGGCGTAGCATACAAGCTCCAAGACATGACCGGGAGAGAGATACTAAGGCCATGGAACGTGTGCCACTTGAAGAGGTTTTATGTTTGAGGAAGGTGTTATTCCCCTACTTCCTTTCTCTTTATGAACAATTTTGAATGTTTACTCCTTATTCGAATAATTGCTTCACCGGCACTCTTTTTCCCTCTACGTGGGTTTCCCTTTGGGGTTTTACCACGGAGAGGTTTTTAATGAGGCCGGCATAGGTTCCCCTTATTTGCCTATGTTGATGAACACTTTTGATCAATGGAGCATCGGTTTTGATAAAATTTCAGCAATTTCCTTAAATGCATGTTAATACTGTGATGGAATGACTCTTGTATGCCAATTTTATGATGAAATGTTTCTCATATGTTAATACCGTGTTAAGACAACTGTCAAGGGCCTGCATACTGAGTGCTGAAATAACGAACATGTTTCGAAAACTAAAACATAACATGATAGAGGTATTGCAAGATAGAGATTCAAATAGAAAATACCTAGGAAGAATCCCTAAAGTTTCTATCCACGACAGCCTCTAAAGCTAGGAGAAGTAGGGGGTATAGCAGCAGAAGATATAATTAACTTGTCAATAAACCCTGTCCCTAGCGACTCTCACAAACTCTTACGAGTATAAACAAACTCTTACGAGTATAAACAAACTCTTACGAGTATAAACTAACTCTTACGAGTATAAACAACTTTTGGGAGAGTATAATCCCTAAACATTCTAAACTTCAGGGAGAGTATAATCCCTAAGAACTCTTACGAGTATAAACTAACTCTTACGAGTATAAACAACTTTTGGGAGAGTATAATCCCTAAACATTCTAAACTTCAGGGAGAGTATAATCCCTAAGAACTCTTACGAGTATAAACTAACTCTTACGAGTATAAACAACTCTTACGAGTATAAACTAACTCTTACGAGTATAAACAACTCTCACGAGTATAAACAAACTCTCACGAGTATAAACAACTCAGGGGGAGATTATAATCCCTACGAACCCTAACCTAGGGGAGAGGATAATTCCTAAAAACTCTAGTGATAAGAGAAAGACTAGAAACATTATCAAATCACCAAGTAAGTACAGGGATATGAACCCTATCTCCTCATTAAGGTTCTTCTAGGAGCTTTAGAGCCTTTACGTGTCAAGAAAATGCGAAAAACAGATATATATATATATATATATATATACGCATGCCATGGAATAATATGCAGGTACGATGCTGAGCATAAATAAAACAGGAATATTCAAGACTTAAGGCACCATGCCTAAGCCCTCCACAGAAAAACCCCGGAGTGTGGAGTCTCCGGAAAATACCAAAAGGACCTTAGAGGCCTTAACAAAATAAAAGGTGTTTTAAAAGTACCAAAGTGTTATCAGGGAAATAAAGTCATGAAGGGAGGGGAACATCATTCTTCCCCTCGGAACCTTCTCCTGCCTCCTCAGCTCGCCCACTGGAATCATCTCCCTCTGCCTTCTCCATTAGAGCACCTGCTGCCACGGTAGCCACTGGAGTTGGGTTCTCCACTTGGATAGGGAAAGCCATATCCTTTGCTGGTACAAGATCATCCAAGTTTAGGGCGGCATCTTTCAGTTCCAAAACTGCTTTTCTCATCCCAGGTAACCACCAAGGGGTATTGATGTCTTCCTTAGCATCTCCAGGGAACTTGGGGGGAGTGTCCAGTTCGTCCAACCGGAGGGCACGAGTATACTGACCATTAAATCCTGGAGCAGAATGTTCAACTACGGCGTTGGAAAACCCATGATCGATGAAATGGGGGATATATGCACCCATCGCCCCTAAAAAGCTGCTGCTCTGAAGAAAGGCCTCCAACCACTCCCGATGCAAGGTACCTAGAAATTTTTGACCTATGGCAGAGGTAAACAGGGACTCTATGCATAATCTCATACCCGCCCGAGGGAGAGTAACCTCCAGCTGTTCAACTCGTTTACCAAACTCTTTCTTCAGCGAAGAAATCTCCCCCGAAAGCGTTGTTTGGAGTACTTTACACCTCTGATTAGCGTCCTGTAGTTCTGCATCGAGTATCTCCTTCTTCACCTTCTCCAGCTCTACTTGGCTTTGGAGGTCATCCACTAGCTGAAGGGACTGGAGAGCTCGTTCAGATATGTTGGAAAACAGGAGACCAAACTACACAATGAACAATCTAAAAAGTAAGACAGGTATACTTTTGACAATATTAAAATTATCTAGAAGTACATCTGTAGAGAGAGTTTACTTGTGTAAAGCTGTGGGCGGCATGCACAACTCGCTCTTCGGGAGACAGAGCATTAAGAGCCTCGGTGGCAGAGGTCGGAGTGTGACGCTCTATGAAAGACAGGAGATGATCGACATTAATCTCATCAGGAGTGTCGGAAGCGATATTAGGAAGAGAGGATTTGGTTTTAGACTTCTTCTTTTTGGAGGCATCAGAAGCAGGAGGTAGAGTAGAAACTAAGGCTTTCTCAGTCGAGGAACGGGTACGCTTAGCGACTGACCCGGTGGCAGGTTTCACCGGGGAAGGAGGTATTGGAGCCTTCGAAGAGCTTTCGGGGGCCGGAGACTTAGCAACCATCGAGAGAGGAGTGGCATCACGGGAGATCTGAGTTAACCAACTCATAGCTGCACAAAGAAACATGAAACAACATTAATAAACACCACAGCTCAAATTTTGAAGACAATACCAAGAAAAAAGAAATGGTATTACCATCGTCGGGACCTAGGGGATAATCGGGGCGACCAAAACCGAAATGAGAGAGGGCTCTAGGATTTTTACAAATACTCATCACATCAAAAAAGCCATGGGCAGAGACATTGTCATTTAGATGGTTCATCACATCCAAGTTTAGAGAGGAACAAACAGAAAGAGGAGGACGGGGCACTCCAAGGTTCTCATAAATCCATTCTTCGTGAGGAAATTCCCAAGGAGAAGGATTCGTGACAAAAAAGTAGTAGTCCTTCCAGTCCTGGACCCCCTCATGGAGTTTTTCCATGAACTTTCCGGTCCTAGAAGTACGACCACAAGCATAAAAGAACCCGTCGGCAAACTTGCACATATATTGGGTTAAAAAGAGTTGGGCTGAAGGCTCACCACCATTTCCCTTCATCAAAATGTAGAAGCCTAACATCGCTCTTATAGCGTTTGGAGTAAACTGGTTCAGAGGTATACGAAGGTAAGTGGAAATTTTGGAGAAATAAGGATGGATTGGAAAACGGAGACCCGCTTTTAGTTGGGCTTCCCAGAAGGCCAAGGTATTTGGACCTGGAAAGTTTGGGCGTTCTTTCCTATGGGCTGCTCTAACTATGTACTCGGGAGGAAAGATTCCCGAACGGAGGAAGGCGGCGACGCGCTCAGAAGAAAGTATGGAGGGACCGGAAATTTTGTCCTTCAAAGTGAGGTCGGTTATGGGAAATATGGGGAGTGGGTTGGAAGTGGAACTCTCCATAGATATGGAGTCTGACGAAGTATGAGTTGAAGATGACATAAGGATATTGTAAATGAAAAGAGAAAAGAAGGAGTAGATACCTGAAGCAAAGTCGGTTTTTGGGAGGATAACGGAGTGGCCGGAAGACGTGCGTGGAGGAGTTAAATTTGCAGAAGTGAAAATGAAGATGGAAAATAGATAAGTTTGGAATGAAAGAAAGAAGGGTTTTTGGTGGAAAAAAGGGGTTTTGAAATAATTAGGCAGAGGAGAGAGAAGGGAGAAGATCGAGGAGAATTAATGTCACCCCAATTAAAACGCGCGTGAATGAAGAAGGGCGGCCTGATGTTGGTTCTTGAATGAACGCGTGGTTACGGGTTTCGAGGGCAAGGTTGCGTGTGGAAGTGCAAAAGACTTGAGGCCTGTTAAGGAATGGAATATTTCTTTAATATTTATCTCAGTGTTATTGTTTTCCTACTCTCCTAAAAGTTATTCCTTTTATGAGAGTAGGGGGGAGTGGTTGATGTAGATAAATATGTCGCTCTTTGAGAAGCCGACACGTGGAAACGGGATAAATTATGATAGTTGTAATTAGGTCAATACACCGAAGAAACAGGATTAATACACCCCTGGGCTTAAGCAGGGAAATCAGAGAGATCAGGGTGATTGGGCCTCTGGCCCATATTTGGAGAGATTAATAGCCCTTGGGCCTGAAAGGATCCGGCCCAAATAGGGGACGACTAGTCAATCTTTCCTAGCCAAGTCAAATGAGGAGATGAACCCACGAAAATAGGGGCCAATATGCTGAAGAACCAAGTCTCCAGGGAGAGTGAGACCGATTCTTTAGGGAATTGAAGCCGGATTTATAGGAAGGAGCCGAGAATATAGGGAGAACAAGTCTTTCCCTCTCCGAAGAGAGGGGCCAGGTATATAAACAGGTTATTTCCTTATTCTTATTTACGTTTTTATATGATATACATTTTTATAAGAACTATACACTGAATTGAGAAGAAACACTACAGTATTCGCCGGAATTTCCCTAGATATACAGGGGAATTCCTCTTTGATTTCTCCGACAACCGATTCTGACTTGAGCGTCGGAGCTTCTACGCCGGAGCCCCCCTCCGGCGTACTTTTGCAGGTCATTTTCGGATTCTCAAGGAGATTTACTTGAAGACTACCAAGGATAAAACGAGTGATTTGATTCGTGATTAGCAGTGCTCGTAGAGGAACGACTGATATCTAAAGGCGTTCTTTTTCGACGCATCAATTTCTGAACTAGAGTGCTCGAAATAACTTATGATTCAGTGCTCTGGGACTATACAAATGAGATTACCCAAAATATGGGTTTTAATTCAATGGTTGTTAATCGTCATCTTATGTGTCAATTTTGGTGAATGAGAGTTCTTCTGGCAAATTTTAATTACAAAATTCAATTTTGATGAATCCCTTCCTATATCTTGTTTATTTCTTATTGTTAAAGGGTTGAAAAGATTTAAGGAGATCCACTGTCTAGTTTCTATTTCTTATTACTGGGAATACTAGTAATTCACCCGTGCGATGCACGGTCAGTATATATATTGTTATTATCATTTCTTTGATAAGAACAATTTAAAATTAAAAAGATAATGATATAGTATTAATTACTCCCACCATTCGAGAAGTGGGATGAGTGGAGTGGAGTGTAATGAGTGTAAGTGTTGAAGGATAATTTTGTAAACTTATATGAATAAAGTAAAGAGAGTAGTTAAAATAAGTGTAAAAGTAATGACATTTTATGTAAATATGTGAATTTTGTGAGGGTGAAGTTTATGAAAAAAATTTCTTTTTAAGAAGTTAAGTTGAATCGATTTCATAATTAATTAGACAATTAAGTTGGACCGATCATAATTAACCGAACATATAATATAATAATTCTAATACTATAAATATATAATATTAATTTAAAAAAATGTATAACCTATTAATATTGTGTAAAAGAAATCATTTAGTTCATTCTGCTGTAGAATCATAATTAACCAATCTAATGTAATTTAATTACCGTAAATAAAAAATCAACATCCAATTATCCAAACTATGCCAGTAAGTAGGATTCAAAAAAAAATGCCCAGTAAGTGATTTAATAAATACATAAAGCATAAATTAAAAATAATAATATATGTACACATTTTAATTTTACTCATTAAGATAAATTTTTTTTTATAAATTGTACATTGACAAATACTGTTGGCCAACACATTAATATTATTCCAATATAAATTTAAATAATACAAAATTGTTTAATTTATACAAAATTGTATAGGATAGAAAGACTCCCCCTCTTGCACAAGACATTCTTGTATAGGATGGGAGCCTCACCTTTCTCTAGAGCATGCATAATTAAAACCTTATTATGCATACAAAAAAATTATATTTTTCAATATTATATAGCATATATGCACTGTCAATTACTACTTAGAAAGTAGAACAATATATTTATTTAAAGGAAAAAAATAATTTTTAAGAACCATATTTAGGAGGGGAAAAAATGAGAACTAACGTTTCAAACTAACAATTTAAGGACATCAACTTTTAAAATCGCAAATTGAGGTCAAATCAATCCAAATCGGACTAAATTTATGTTGGCATGGCTGAAGTATTTGTACTACTATCTATATAACTAATCGCGATAAATGTTCTTTCAAATTTTTACATCAAAATTGAACTACTTCTATTTTTTCACAACTAAACATTACATCTACCAACACATTTCCTATATGTTGCAAGAAATATAAATTCAAATATATTTTTGTATATCATAATAAATATTCTAAAATTAAATTGCTTTCGTATATGTTGTCGAAACATAAATACTACTGTATCAAAACCAAAATCTAACACAGTAAAGAAATCAGAGAACTTCATCTGAACATATACATATAGGCATTAATCTCATATTTTCTCACATATAGAAATTCTTTACCTCTTCACCAATTCTGAAAACAGAGATCCTCTTACAATTATAGTAATAAACAGAAGACTTTTATGGAAGGAACAATAAATAAATAGAAATTGTCAATGATCTAAATTATGTCTTGAAGAATCGCTTTTTTTCTTTCTTGACATCATTGTCATTACATTTTTTTTTTCATTAAAAAAATCCACAGAAGTGGTGGTATTTGAACACTAATCGTTAGAAACAGAACGGTTAGATAGTCGAATTATATATATATTGTACACAATCACAAAATAACAGACAGTTAACGTCTTGTGGATCTTCCAAAATGATAGATCCATTTAGGCTCCAAGCGGCAGACTGGTTTCCATCAAAAAGCGGCACCTGCTACTGACTCGAAATGAAGCTATGGCCAAATTCACTCTTGATTGCTAATTCTAAACAAATCGGGAAGAAAGAGTCTTCGACTATAAACTTCAAAATGTTATCCCTCATGAATGATGTTGCATCTATACCACCATGAGTACCATCAAAAACCTGTGTACGGCTGTACGCTGATCAGTGAGACACAATATTTGAAGAAAACTAAGAATACACTAATTTAAATTGAACTTCAGAGGTTTCACAAGAGAACTTCACTTGTGGTAATTGTGGTAAGTACTTATATATCAACTCAAGCTATAAATAAGAATAGTCACTATCCCCCACCAAAACACACACACACACACAAATAAGGTTGATCCGATTGTAGCCATCATCTACAGACAAATCACACCAAATAGTGTATGTATCAATATTACTACCTCCGTCCCTAAAAAGTTTTCATAGTTACTTTCACGATATACACGTATTTACCCTTCATACAATATCTTTTGGGGTCCATCATACACTCAATTAAAACTACGTTATTTACTTTATATATAAAAGTTTACAAAATTAACTTCAAGGCTCTAATTATTATACTTTTTCCTTAAACTTCGTTCCATCAAATGAAAGCTTTTCAGGGACGGACGGAGGGAGTAACTTTTTATGTTATCAATGCAAATTTAGACATAAAATATGATCTATTTCAAAACCTTTCAAATGAAACTACTATTAATAGGGATTACGTACTTAGGCGCAATAAAAAATTGGTAAAAACTTACCCCATAAAAAGCTCCAGGGGAAGGACTCCAGCAATTTCAACTAAATACCTAGGCAAGTTACCTATGCAGATGTGAAAATCTTCCATAGACTGCTTTGGCATTTTCTCAGCACAGCTTCCAAGAAAGCTTTGGAAATAATTTGTGTCAAAATCTGCAAAATAGAACATCGTTAATCAAATTATGAGATAGGTATGCAAGTTGCAAGTTGTGGAGCATCATTGACAATGGTAGCAAGAGAACACACAGAGAAATAATAATTTAAATGAAAAATATGGAAGAAGTCACCTAAAACATAAAAATTCAAAGAAAATTTTGAGAATGGAACAATTATTCACACCACAAAAATGAAGGAATAACATGAAATGCATACAACGGATGATACGATAGTTCGAACTGAAATTATAAAAAATAAAACAATATACCATAGCAAGATGAGGGCCAGCTAATAGGGGTGGGAATGGGTCAGGCTACCCGACAGGGGCCTACGACTCGTCCTTCTAAAGCTCGGCTCGGCTTGTTTAATAAACAAGCCAGGCTCAAGATTTTTTTAAAGCCTTTTTAATTAAATAGGCCGGACTTGAGCTTTTTCGTAAGCCTTTTAAAGCCAAACAGGCCGTCCTATTTAACTCTAATTCTATATGTATAAATATATAATATATAAAAATACAATAAATATATAATATAATATTCAATATATGATGAGATTATCTTGAAGAAATTATATACTTTTTATTTTATTTTTATTTGTAATAGTTAAAAATAATTGATATGAACATTTGCTATTTCTTCATTTTTAAATTTAAAAAGTTAGTTTTATAATTTAATGGTAATACAAGTGTGGTAAAAATTAATTTTGAATAACATTAAAGAGGTCTTTAAAAGGCTTTAGGGCCAGGCCTATTTACTAAAAAGGCCAGGACTAGCCTCTTAAAAAAGTCTATAATAGGCCACAAGCCAGACTTGGGCCCAAATATTATATACCAGACCCAGACTTTTTTTCTTAAGGCCTGACCTATTCCCACCCCTACCAGCTAATTAAACCTTCAAGCAAAATAAAAATGAAAAGTTAATTAAAACCTACAACAGAAGTATTATGACTCAATGTAAAAAAGGTACTAAAATCAATTTTAAAATTTAGCTAGGAGGAAGGCAAATGTGAACATTAACTAACAATACCAAGCAATGGAAATTCATAAAATTATAAATAATCAAAATTAAAATCGAAGCCACGAACCCTTGAAATTAAAATTAGTCACAAAATCTGCAAATTCACAAATGCAAAATTGAAAATTGCAAACTCTGACTCACAGAGGAGTCGGAATTGCAGGTCGGCGAAGGTGAACACTCGGGATAGTGGCTGCGGCGGGAGCAGCGGCCTGCACAGTGGCTGAATCAGTTTCTTTTGTGGACAAATCCCTAAATTCCTCGTCATATGCGCGCGATCGGAGAGTGGTAGGGGAGGTGGCGACCAAGTTTTTTTTGTGCCATGTGCGATGTAACGAAGGCGATCTAGTGACAGATACGAAGGCAAGAAAATGCGATTTGAAGAAGATGAATGTCAATGAAATGAAAGTGGCCAAATATGTGAATTTTTCCTCTTTCCTCGGTTACTTCAAAAGGCGCATCTCATTTCCCAGAGGAATAGTTTGTAGTGGACTATTACTCCCTCCGTCCCGGAGGAACTTGCACCCTTTGACCGACACACATTTTAAGAAATGTGTAAGAAAATGTGTAATGATTGATGTTTTGAGGGGTGGTTTTGTAAACTTTTATGAATAAAGTAAAACTTTTATGAATAAAGTAAAGTAAAAAGTAGATTGAGTGTAGAAAAGTAATGGCATATGGGTAAATATGAGTATATTTCAAGGGTGAGGGTTGTGAAGATATGTCCTTTTATGGAGTGTGTAAATTGATATGGGACATCCATATATGAAAAGTGTGCAAATTCCTCTAGGACGGAGGGAGTAATATTTTACAATGGGCTTTTTAAAAAAAAATTTAATATATTTTACAATGGGAGGCCCACTAAAGAATTGTGGAATAGATGTTTTGGCGGTAACTTGCTGAAGAAGCACTATTCTCTTTTTATATATATATGGCAAATACTTGTATACACTTGGATGCATCATGCCCCCTACCTATGACTTTCCAGCTATTGGGCCTTCTTTGGGACTGGGCCTCAAATTCCAGTCACACACCCATCTGTTTACTCAGTTCACCCTCAATAAACTCGCACCCACAAATTTTTTTAGTTCACCCAATAATGATTTGCACCCCCTAATTTCAATTTCGATTTTTTATTTATATTTTATCTGCACCCACTAATTTAATGAGTTCACCTCCTAATCATATTTTTACAACAGTTATCTACACCCACTCATTTTATGAGTTCACCCCCAAATTATTTTTTACCACAGTTATCTATACCCGCTCATTTTATGAGTTCACCCACATATTATTGTTTTACCACGATTATCTGCACTCGCACATTTTATGAGTTCACCCCAAAATATTTTTAGAAAAATAATCACATTTAAAAGAATATATTATCCTTTTATTAATTTACACAAAATATAATAAAATAAACTCTAAAAAATCGATTCACCACCAAGTCACCCATATTTTTAAAAAAAATCGTAAAAATATAATTAATAAAAAAAATCGAAATTAGCCATAAATCTCGATTTTTTACTTTTTACTTTTCCTTTCCACTACTCTTTTTCCATTTTTAATTTTTTTTTTCCAAATTTTTTATTTCTTCATTTTTTTTTCCTTTTCCTTTTTTTTTTAATTTTTCTACATTTCTTTTACATTTTTTGCATGTGTATTTTTTAAATTTTAATACAATATAATATTATAGGCATGATTTTATTATAGTCAATCGGCAGTGCACTTGAATTTCAATTTTAATTTGATGAGTAAAGGACCTGCCGAAAATTCATGCCGATCGGCGGGTGACCCAACCACCACCATGCCCGACCACCCCCTTGACGGCGACGGCGGCGCTTCCGTCCCGGCCGCTGAAGCCCAAGACCCATATTCGAATCGCAATCGCGATTCTTCACTTCCATGACAATCGACATCATCTTCCATCTCGGCAACGATCCATGGCGGCCGAAATTCTCTTCTCATTTCGACCACCGACGCGACTGCTTCGATCAATCTCCCTTGTGTTCGCGATCCAGGAGCTTCTTCGGCATCAATGGCTCTCGCTTGCAACACTCGGATCGACGCCGCCTCTCTCTCGTCGTTCATCTCTGCCTAAATCGAAGCTATATTGCTTTGTCCGTCTTCTTCATCATGCTACTGTGCATCCTCTTCCTCCGACTGACGGCAGCCCGACGGAGGAATGTGAGTATGTTGCCGATGGATCTCTAACCGGTCGACACTCAAAGCCGGTGACCTTGCTGATGAAATCTCAAACGACGACTGCTGACCTAGGGTGCCCTCCCATTGGGCTAGGGTTCCCTTCAATTGGGTTTGGTAATGTGCACCCCCTATTTTCTTCAGTACACCCCGATTTGCACTCCCTCCACTTTTTTTTTTTATGGTACTATTAGTTATTGGTACTGGTATTACTATTTATTGATTGTAGTATTACTATTAATATACAAAAGAATTAAAATTAATGATTACTGATTACGGTATTATTAATTATTAATTGTGGTATTACTGGTTATTGTTTGTGGTATTACTGATTGTGTGAAATTATTTATTATTGTTTAAGACATTACTGATTATTATTTTTTTTTTTTATGGTATTACATATTATTGATTATGGTATTACTTAATATAATTAGATTTGTGGAATTATTTATTATTGTATAAGATATTACTGATCAATGTTCATGATATTACTAATTACTGTTCATTGTATTACTGATAATTGTTTTTGGTATTATTAAATATAATTGGATGTGTGGAATTATTTGTTATTGTATAAAATTTTATTGATTAATATTAATGGTATTACCGATTACTGTTCGTGGTATTACTAATAATTGATTTTAGTATTATTTAATATAATTAGATATGTGTAATTATTTGTTATTGTATAAGATATTGGAGTACTAATTATTTTTAATGGTATTAATGTATTAGTGATTATTACTTATTGTATTATTGAGTATAATAAAATCATACATATAATATTATTTTGTATTAAAATTTTAAAAAATACTAATGAAAAAAATGAAGAAATAAATTTTTTTGAATAAAAACTGAAAATGGGAAGAAAAATTAAAAAGAAAAAAAATTGAGATTTGTGCCTTATTTTGATAGATTTTTTAAATTATGTTTTTACGATTTTCTTTTTCTAAAATATGGGTGATTTAGTGGTGAATCGACGGTAACTCGACAATGACTCGACTACATATTGTAAATGTATAAATTATGGTTGATTTTATTATTATATTTTGTGTAAATTAATAAAAAGATAATATAGTATTTTAAATGTAATTATTTAAAAAAAAAATTGGAGGTGAACTCATAAAATGAGTGGGTGCAGAGAATTGTGGTAAAAAAAATTAGGGGTGAACTTATAAAATTAGCGGGTGTAGAGAACCGTTGTAAAAAAGAAATGATTTGGGGTGAACTCATAAAATGAGCGGGTGCAGATAACTGTAGTATAAATATGATTTGGGGGTGAACTCATAAAATGAGCAGGTGCATATAACTGTAGTAAAAAAATATTTGGGGGTGAACTCATAAAATGAGCGGGGTGCAGATAACTGTGGTAAAAAAAAAATTTGGGGGCGAACTCATAAAATGAGCGGGTGTAGATAATTGTTGTAAAAAAGAAATGATTTGGGGGTGAACTCATAAAATGAGTGGGTGCAGATAACTGTAGTAAAAATATAATTTAGGGGTGAACTCATTAAATTAATGGGTGCACATAAAATATAAATAAAAAATTAAAATTAAAACTTGGGGGTACGGTGCACTGGGGGTACGCGTGTGACCCTATATATAGATGTTCTCAATTATTTGATAATCAGATTAAACTCTTCTTAAAAAGGCAATATGTTCTCAGTTATTTGATAGACTTGAGATGAAAAAATATAGATCATTCACAATTAGCGCATGCCATAGTCATTTTGGGAAAACACTGATTGACAATGTAAGGGTGATATAATAAGATTTGATAAGGAACAATAATATTTTTTGATTTTACCAGTTTATGAAATACATGTGTAATATTTTCAAAGAGGATATTTTAAGATTTTTGAATAGTTTCACTAAGAATTGTTACATTTATTCTGAAAAAATTAAAAGAACGCCAATGTCAAAGTGATATAATAAGATCTTAATAAGAAAAAAAATAATATATTCTCTTTTAAAAAATTGAAATTTGTTAAATTTTAGTAGTATGAAGTTGTGACAGCCATAAAAGACAGGACCCTATGATTTTACATTCAAGCTTATAAAACACATGTGTTCTGAGAAAAATATTTAAAGATTTTTGAATAGTTTCATGAATTCTAAGAATTGTTACACTTATTCTTTCTGAAAGAAAAAAAAAGGTACGTCAATTTGATGAATGAGTACCTGTCGATCTTCTTATTGGATGTACTTATAAAGACGTGCTTATAAACAGACTGTCAAAGATTAATCATTACTAAAAATCAGAGTACTCTTTGTGAGAAACAAATTTTGTACAATATTCTTATTCTAAATAAATCATTATAATAATTCAGTGATATGTGACTATACAAATGAGATTATTCAAAACATAGTTTTGATTCAATGGTGGTTAATTGTTATCTTCTATATCAATTTTGGTGAATGGAGCCTCTGTTTAATTTCAGCGGCAGAATGTCAATTTTGGTGAATGGAAGTCCTTCTGACAAATTTTAGCTGCAAAAAGACTTTACACAACCAGATTCGCTTCCTATTTCTTGTAGATCCACTCTCTCATTTCTATTTCTTATTACTACGTACATGTATATAAGGATTAAACAAGGCAATATATTCTCAAGTATTTTTTTTAATGATATGAAAACAAATCATTTTAGTTTATGATACGAACAAATGGAATTGACATTGAAATGATAACACTAGTAACACTTTTGAACTAACATAAAAAAATAATCAGCTTTTTATAATTATTATGATGACACGTATTAAAGATTCAAACATATTATGAAACGTAGAAAGTATATTACACCAAGTACACGAAAGATATAATGTGTGTGATGCACATAATATCTAACGGTAAAAACGATGCAATATTTGTGGGAAATAGTGCCTCTTTTAAGTCAAAAACTAATAAGTGAGGGCAATTGCACAAGGAGGAGTTAGAGTAGTATTGATCCACGGGCACACCATGTAAGACAATGTGACCAAAGGTATATTCACCCAATAGAATCTCCTTCACCACGTGAGGTGCTTGCGGAATTATAACCGTTCAGACTTTTAGACGAGACAAATTCTTTCATATATTAAAGTCCCATGCGCACGTTCTATGTTTAGTTTTCGTTCAAAACAACTTGATTCACTCATATTAAATTATTCACTCGATGAACCTTCTATTAAAATTTTAATTAAATAACCTTCAAAAGTTTTTAATTTTTTTGAACTATTTTTGAACTATTCCAAAAGTTAGTCGAGACAAACAAGGTGTAAGTGTATGTTCTGATTACGAGACTAATTTACTTAGTCTTGACACCTCTTGTTGTCACTGTCACGATTGAACGAACATTTTCAACAATGAAGCATGTCAGGAATGTTTTTCGAAATAAAATGAAGAACAATTAATTTATAATATTTCTGTCTTTGCCCTTGCATGTATTAAAGCTTTTGACATGTGATTAATCCCCTTTGAAAACAACTCGACTCATTCGTATTACATTGTTCACTCGATGGATCTTCCATCTAAAAAGTAGAGCCGATAATTCAGACCACGAACTTTTAAATGAGGCGAAATTCTTTCGAAAATATAAATATCAAATATGATCTCATAAATTAGAGTGCCGACGATATTAAACAAGCAATGTATTAATTGTGTTGTGCTGGGGCACTAACTTATTCATGTTGGGACTATTGATTCTGATCAAAATCACACTTCTTCGACATCTGACCTCCATGCATCCTATCATTTCCACCATCTGTCTAATTTTTAAAAATATTTTTATAATTAAAATTATGAAATATCTAAAAAAAAAAGAGATGAATCGGCCCGGGTCATCATGGTATACGAAATTGACAATTAAAGATACTGGTTTGACGAGCTTTGGAGTGACGAAGAGGTTCTAGTATAAACTCGATTGAGTTTAAATTAAATTTCAAACTTCTAGTATAGTAATTGGGTTAAGTTTTGAGTTAAGACTCGACTCATTTACACCCCTAAATACAATGTGATCTTCAAATAAGATTCGTACCAAACATGAATTAATAAACAAAAAAACCACCTACAATTTTACTTATCTTAAATAATTGTGTGTTACCTTATTATTTTTTTGGGCCCATTTGGAAATCATAAATCTTTTATACACACCCCATCATTTTAATGATAAAAATAGATAAATATAAAATGACTAAGTAGCCCTTATATTAAAAAAAAAATTATAAAAAAAATCTGTAATTAAAATTTGAAAATCATTTTTAAAAAATCTACTAAATCTTTAAAAATAATTAATTTAAATAAATCAAATAGTGTTTTTGAAAATATCTGAGAAAAGTAAATAAAATCTGAAATTAAATAAAAAAAATTAAATTTAAAAAATTTGTAATTTTTTTATTAAATCGTAAAATTAATTAAACTTAAAAAATAAATTAAAAAGTAAGAATTATCTAAAAAGACACTACAAAAAAAGGCTTGATTACTGACGGAAATGCCGACGGATTTTCAGTCGGTACTGGCTCTTGGCGACGGATATACCGACGGATTTCGTCCGTCGCCACTGGATCGGTCGGCATGGTTTACCGACCGAAAATATGTATCCGTCGGTATGTGGCGACGGATTCCCGACGGTATCTGTCAATCGCCAGTACCGACAGATTCAGTTCCGTCGGCACTCAAACCAACCCGTTTTCGAACCGGGTCACGATTCCGTCGGTATATCCGTCATTATAGCCGTCGGTATATATTGGATACAAATTTTATTTTTTTTAAAAACACAAAATATTCCGTCGGCCCGTGTTAATGTCCGTCGGTATTACCGACGCTATACCGACGGAAAATTCCGTCGGTAAGTACCAAAAATTAAAAAAAAAATCATTTGTGATCGGGATCCGACCCGGGTCCTACTATACCCGACCCGACCGACCCGCTCAAAATTGCAGTAATTCATTACTAATAACAAACTTCATTCCAAACAGAAGGCCTAATGAGATTTTTTAAAATTAATTACAAGAAATCACAAAATTGCAGTAAAATCAACAATTAACAAAATTGCAGTAAACTCAAGAGAGAAAAAACAACAATTCACAAAATTGCTCTGTGACGGGCTACAACGAGATTTAAAGTACCATTGCAAGAAGAATTTGAACTCCAGCATACACATATACACGAACACTTGCATGAAACGGTCTCACGGTATACTACTACTAGTGCATAAACATATAGTATAATAATAATAATAATGTTAATTGTAAACAACAAATTAAATGTACCTCTTCCTTGAACAAACTCTGAGGCTCTCCCCACCACACTTGCCTCTTCCTAATCGACATCAATTAAGCACGATAGAAAGAAATCCTGCAATCACAAGAATTTCATATCATGTATCATATCACAAAAAAAAAAAAAAAAAAAAAGTGTAATGTGTAGTGAATTTGAGGGGCAAAATAAATGACAAGAATGGTTGTTATCTGTTCGGGGCGACGAGGGCAGCGCTCTCCCTTCGTTTGTGCCGCGGCGAAACCACCACGCAGGCGAGGGAGAGGCGACGGCGAGCGACGGCGAGGCAACATCGAGGCGAGTTAGAGGGAGAGGCGATAGCGAGCGACAGACGGCGAGGGAGAGGCGACGGCGAGGCAACGGCGGCGATCATTAAGAAGGGTGGGGGAGAGGGAGAGAGAGAGAAAATAAGAAGGGTGGGGGTGGGGGAAATAACGCGTGAAATGAGAGAAAGTTTGATTTATATTCGGAAAGGCCGACGGAAATGCCGACAGATATATCCGTCGGCATTGGCTCTTTGCCGTTGGCGACGGATATACCGACAGATATTTCGGTCGGTATTGGCTCTTTGCCGTTGGCGACGGATATACCGACGGATTTTGTCCGTCGCCACTGGATTTTTTTTTTATAAAAAAATCGTTTATTTATTTTTATTCTATTTTCATTCTCACATATATTAGTGGAGATTAAATTATAAGTTATAACCAAATGATAAATAATTAAATCTTATAAATTGTACAAAATAAAATAGGTTACATTAATTTAATATTCATCTTCGTCTTCATTTTCATTATTTGCCTCATCTTCCTCTTCCTCCTCGTCTTCTTCATCCTCATCTTCTTCATCCTCCCTCTCATGTCCACTATCGTTTTCAATAACAATCAATTGTGGATTTGCAGCCGTCAAGTCTACCGAAAGATTAAAATCTCCCGCAAACACTTCAGTTTGATTCTCTATTTGTTCCGTTTGAAACGGAGGTTCATCTTCATCGTTGTTTTCCTTTTTGGGGACCTCTACCATTGACCTTGCCTTCACTTTGCAAATAGCGTGCCATTCTCTATTACGTTTTCCAGCTCCTGGATACGTGC
Organism: Galeopsis tetrahit; assembly: GCA_963675135.1. NCBI lineage: Eukaryota > Viridiplantae > Streptophyta > Magnoliopsida > Lamiales > Lamiaceae > Galeopsis > Galeopsis tetrahit. Next base: position 48,348,448 of record OY776128.1, on the reverse strand, counting down.
AGTAGTAGACTTGAGATACCTGAGAGACAAATACAAACGGATCATTCCTGTTATACTTCCTTTTCGAATTAACATCCACAAGCTTGTACTCAGGATGAATTTTGGTTCCTAAAGGAGATGTGTCAAACCAATGGCACTTGAACAACATTACGGTTTTCATTGGATATCCCGGATATTCAACTTCAACGACTTCGTGCAACACCCCAAAGTAATCACTTGCATCTGCATTGTAATTCGCACTGCTACCACAAACACCACTGTTGGTAGTCGTTTTTGTTGATGCAAACTCTGATGTATGAAACCTGTAGCCTTTCACAATATAGCCGTTGTAAGTCCTCACACGCCGTAGTGGTCCTTTGCTGAGATCCTGTAAGAACCGGCTCTGAAAATCGTGTGATTGTCCCTATACAGTTAAAATTAACATTAATCAAAACAATTATTTGTTCACGTAAAATTCAATTAATGATACTCACATAACGTTGGAAACATCGGGCAAATTGACGTTGAAGACTAGTATCTATGTCTCTATCTGAGATGTTTTGATCTGCATGTCGTAGTTCTTGTGTATACATTCTAATAATTCACAACATCCAGCCATATTTAATAAATGACGTGGTACGGTATTTAATTAGATGATAAATATATGAAATACTTACTCAATGTAAGGCTGAACTTCATCACAATTCAATAACACGTATGTATGTGCTATTTCAGCCTCTGTGTTTGTTGACCAATATCGTTCAGTGGCTTTTCCTATAGGTCGCCCCTTAGACTTGAATACAGAGAGCATGCCATCGACTTCTTGTTGCGTACCTCTACCATCGAAGTTACGTGGTTCATTCCTGATCCCCGTGTTGACATGGTCTTCAAAATAATATGAACAAAACATGCCAACCTCTTCATTCAAATATGCATTAACAATCGATGCTTCGACGTTTGCCTTTTGTTTAGCATTGCGCTTCAAGTTGTGGAGATACCTAAAATTATAATAGTTAACAAATTAAAATAAGGCTTCTTATACTAAAAACTAATTAAATGAGAGAAATATAATTGTTCACCTCTCAAATGGGTACATCCACTTGTACTGCACTGGACCACCAATCCTAGCTTCATACGCTAAGTGAACAGGTAAGTGTTCCATAGAGTCAAAGAAGCTAGGTGGGAAAAGACGTTCCAACTTACACAAAATAACTGGAATGTCTCGTTCCAAACGATTCATATCATCAACCTTGATTGTTGTAGACGTTAAATCTCTAAAAAAGAGACTTAATTCAGTGATATCCCTCCACACATTCAGAGGAAGAAATTCTCGAAACGCAATAGGTATCAAGCGCTGCATAAAAATATGACAATCATGACTCTTCATCCCTGCAACTTTGCCTTTTGTTGTGTCTACGCATCGACTTATGTTTGACACGTAGCCGTCTGGAAATCTTAACTCTTTAATCCACCTACACAATTCCTGTTTTTGTGCCTTATCTAGTGTGTAGCAAGCCTTCGGATATTTACCTATACGGGTATCCTGTTCCAACTCATCACGGCGACAGATAGTGTTCAACTCTCCCCTGGACTTTGGAGTATCTTTCATCTTGCCTTCTGTGTTCATGATTGTGTGAAACACATTGTCAAACACATTCTTCTCAATGTGCATGACATCCAAATTGTGTCGGATCAATAGTGAACTCCAATATGGCAAGTCCCAAAAAATACTTTTTTTCTTCCAGTTACCTGGGATCCCTTTGTTGTGTTCTTCTGCATTTTCCTCTGTAGTTTTTTTCAAACCCGTCCACTCAATCTCATATAACAGCCTTTGTCCTGTACGATTAATAAATGTTAGAATAAATGTAACCCAAAATAACATGTTAAAATAAATGTATAAAATACCATTTCGAAGGGGCGGTCGATTGTTTGTGACTGTTCTATTCTTCGTGAAGTCCACCTTATTCCTTCGAAATGGATGATCTCGAGGTAAAAACCTTCGGTGATTATCGAACCATGAAACTTTTCTACTCATCGAGAGACTGAAAGCTTCAGAATGTTCCATACAATACAGACAAGCTTGCTTTCCGGCTGTACTCCACCCGGACAACATAGCATATGCAGGAAAGTCGCTAATGGTCCACAATAAAGCAGCACGCATTGTGAAGTTCTGTTTCCTAGAAACATCATACGTTTGGACTCCGTTATCCCATAGGAAGATCAAGTCTTTAATAAGAGGCTGGAGATAAACATCAAGTTTATGCTTTGGATTCGACGGACCAGGCACCAATACAGTCAGAAACATTGTTTGAGGTTTCATGCACATCCATGGAGGTAGATTATACGGAGTCAGTATCACCGGCCACAAAGAATACTTCTTTCCATAACTCCCAAACGGTGCAAAACCATCAGTACTCAAGCCTAATCTCACATTCCTCGGTTCACAAGCAAATCCTGGAAACACGTTATCAAGGTGTTTCCAGGCTTCAGAGTCGGACAGATGTCTCATATCCCCATCCTCAGTATCTTCAGAATTTCTTGCATGCCACGTCATGTGTTGAGCTGTAGCACTAGATTGAAACAATCTCATTAAACGAGGAATGATAGAAAGATAATACATCCTCTTATGTGGCACTTTCTTTCTTGTCTTGCTCGATTGACCACCTGGTCCCTTCCGTCGTGGCTCTTTGTACCGGGGATGGCCACACATTCTACACATAAGAAGATCGCTATCATCATCACCCCAGTATAACATGCAACCATTCACACAACAATCAATCTTCTCAACCGGAAAACCCATATTCTTCATCAGTTGTTTGCTCTGATGAAACGTCGTAGGTACTTTATTATCGACAGGACAAATCTCACTGCATAATTGTGTCATTTTCTCATATGCTCTGTTAGATAGCTTGTTCTCCGTCTTGATAGCCATAAGTCGAGCATTAAATGACAACTGAGAATGAGAATCACACCCTGGATACAAATCTTGATCGACTAATTTGAGCATCTCATAAAACCGAAATGCTTCATCCGTTGGTTCCTCCTCTATATTTGATATACCGGCTTCCATCACCATTGTTTGATACATATCGGGTTCTTCCACTCCAAACTCTTGATCGTTACTGGTGCCGACATGCTCAACGTGTACTGGTTGTTCATAAATTGCAGTTGTGTAATAATACAAGACTTGATCAAAATTATAAGGCCACCGTTGTTCGCCATGACTTGTCCAATTATAGTAATTATCAACGAACCCATTCATAACAACGTGGCATAAGATTTCATCAATGCTTTTAAATGATCTATTCTGACATTTTTTAGCATTACACGGACACCTAATACAATCCCCAGACATGTAATGTGGGTGTAGCTTTGCAAATTCAACAAATGACACGAGTTTATCATAAAATTCACCATTCACATTTCCTAAAACGAGCCTAGGAGTATAATACATCCACCGACGATCCGGCAATTCCATCTGTTAAATTAAACACTAAAAGTTATAAAACCATATACATTTCATAAAAATTAAACACTAAAAGTTATAAAATTATATACATTTCATAAAAATTAATTGCAGTAAAACTATATACACTTAATAGAAAAACATACCTTAAATTTTCTCTCCACTCCAAATTTTTCCCTTAATTTTTCGCTCCACTCTAAAATTTTCGCGTGTTTTGAGGTTCTGGAACATTTTTCAACACTACATGCCGACGGAAATGTCATTCCGTCGGTATATCACGCGCCTAAATTCCGTCGGTATCGACATTACCGACGGATAATTTCCGTCGGTAAACCCATTTCAAATGTATGTCAAATCAGTCAGATTCCGTTGACCAACATTCCGTCGGTATTTACATTGCCGACGGAAATTATCCGTCGGCATTGAACATTTCTATACCGACGGAATCACTTTCCGTCGGTAAAGGACGCATATAAAAAAAACAAAAATTAATATACACATTCTTAACACATAAAACACACATAAAACATAACTAAATTTAATATACACATTCTTAACACATAAAACAAACAATAAATAAACATAAACTTAAACTACTTAACACAAAAAACAAACCATAACTAAAATTAAACAACTAATACTTAAACATAAAAAATTAAATAGTTCAACAATAATGCAGATAAAAAAAACATAAAAGTAAATAGTTTTACGAGACATAAAAATAAAATTGTTCAACAGAAAAAAAAAAAGTTGTTTAGAGACATTCAGTCACCAAAGTTCCACATATCAAGGTCATCTTCGCCACCGAAGTGCTGACCTATGATGTCGTCATCACGCATGGTCGGGACATAGGCTGAGGGGGCTGGGGGAACAGGCACGTTCACGTTGGCCGTCGGTGGAGGAGCTTGCATGGTTCTTTGATAAACCTCCTCGATCTTCTCGTCCGACCACCCGAACTCTCGACCCATATTCATATGCATCACATGGATGTAATGGTTGAATTGTGCCATCGCATCAGGAGTTGGGGTGGAAGATACGGAACCCTGCGATGCCATCTGGGACGGACCAGCGGACCTGACATCACTGCTCAAACGACCAAGGCCCAGAACTCGTCCTCGGGTGATCGGGGCAACTTCCAAATAAGTCTGGTCCACCTCCTCGACTGTAGGGGCACTGCTGGTTCCGGCTTGAGTAGGGTCGACTTGAGTTCCGATCTCGGCCATCCTCCGGTTCATTTCCAACTCATAATTAATAATTGTAAATTAATAGAATAAACTATAAAAAATGTATTTAATTAAACAATTTTATTACTTACGTGGAGGTTAGTTGTGCGCCCGTATGTGGATTGCTGTGTATTCTCGTCAAACGGATGAGCAATGCTCAACCGGTCCAAGTGAGTGGGTACACGCCCCGTTTCCCGTTCCTAATAATTAAATTTATGTATTATATATATTAAATAATTAAATTTATTGAAATTAATTTAAAAATTAATAAACACTTACAATGGCAAGCGACTGCTCAAAGATGGACCGGGCTCCACACCGATGCCTTGACATCCCACCCCCAACGTCGGATCTCCGGTTGGCCTTAGCAATCTCACACTTCCTGATGTACTCAGGATCCAACCACTCCCTCGTCAATGAATCCCACAACTCAACATCATTAGCATCCTTACCCAACCTCTGTGTCGTCCCATCCTTCCGCCATGCCATTCTCCATTCGTACATTAAATCCTTATACCGCTCTTGCGCCGATTTACTGAAATACTTGAACATAACCTCGTCCGAGTAGTTATCCCGATCCCAAGTGGTATTTTTCTACACATATAATAAATTGTTTATTATTGAATAAACAACAAACAAACATTAATTAAGTAATTAATTACTACCTGAAATTCCTCGAAGTACGCCCACTTTTTTTGCCTCGGGACCTTCTTCCAGGTAATTGCACCCGCACTGATCGGTAAAGTGGAAAAAGCAATCGTGCATGCCCTGGAGACCTCGTTACCAGGTAACAATATGTGACATTAATTCACATACAACACATTAACACATTATAAATTAAAACGAATGCGAAATTAATTATTAATTATTAAACAATAAAAGTATTTAATTACTTACACTCCTTTGAGAACCCAAACGGGCTCCCGGCCATCCTGAGCAGGAACAGCAGGATGCTCCTGGCCATCTACATGTGCAGACGACTGAGACGACGACGGAGGCGAGGGGTGTGGAATAGGTGGCGGCGGCGACGAAAATGGTGCCCGACTCAGTATAGGCGGCGCCTCGGGTCTAGGTGCGGCTCGACTCTTCCTCGACCGGCTACGTGACCCGGAGGCCCTGCGAGATCCCGAGCCACCAGCACCATCATCACTCATCTATTTAATTTAAACATTCAAATTAATAAATATATATATAATACTAATTAATTAATAATAATTTTCTTAATTTAATAAAAAACAATAATCCAATAAATTAAAATTTAATCCCTAAATAAACACCTATTTTAATCAATAATAACATATTTTAATAAATAATTTTCAATTTAATCAACAATACCTAATTTAATCAATAATAACCTATTTTATTAAATAATTTCCTATTCTATTCAAAAATAACTAATTTAATCAATAATTTCCTATTTTAATTAACAATTTTCTATTTTAATTAACAATGTATAACCTAATAAACTTAGTAATAATTTTCTAACTTTAAAATAACAATTTCCTAATATAATTACCAAAACCCCTAATTTAATCAATAATTTCATAATTAGTAAATCAACAATATTAATCTAGCTAATTATAACGTAATTATAACGTACAATATCATAATTTAATTATGTAACTAACTCCACTCCAACGTATATGCAAATTAAACAATATCCACTATATAACATCAATTATGCAAAACAATATCGATCTTAACATCAATTATAAATAACTATATACATCAACTATAGGCAATTATCCACGTACAATATCAACTAATTAATTAGATATATCAACTACATACATACAAACTAATTAACTATATACATCAACTACATACATGCAAACTAATTAACTATATACATCAACTACAAACAATTTCATATTAATCTATATAACAAATTAAATTAACACATGCAATTTAATTCATAATAGACATTACAATATAACTTAAAAATTAATTATTAATAAATTAAGAAAGCGTACCGTATAGATTTTCTAATCGAGAGATCACCTCGGCAGAGCCTCTTCGCGATGAAGACGAAGACTACGAAAGAGGTAAGTTTTTTCTTTCTTTCGAAAGAGTAATCTGTATGCAGATTATATAAAAAAAAATTGCCTTTACCGACGGAAATTTCCGTCGGTATTGCCACACATTAAATTTTGCGCGTCAGTCAAGAGGCGGTTAGTTAAGGCGGGTCGGTTACCGACGGAAATTTCCGTCGGTAAAGGCGAATTTAAAATATTACGCGCCCGTTTAGTGGTTCACGTGAGGGCCCAATAATATGGCGCGGTTACCGATGAAAAATATTCGTCGGTAACCCTAATTTACAATACCGACTGAAAAAATCCGTCGGCCGGTGACCCAAAAACGACACCGTGTAGAGAGTTTTGTGTGTCCGTCGGCATATCCGTCGGTATTCCGTCGGTAAAGCCGACGGAAATTGAATTCCGTCGGCAGAGTCTTCTGACTTTCAATTCCGTCGGTATAGCCGACAGAAAGGTAATCCGTCGGTATAATTCCGTCGGCAAAACTGCGCGTTTTTGTAGTGAGATAAATAAAATCTAAAAAATATTTTTTAAAAATCACCCAAATCTTCAAAATTAATTAATTAATTATAAATCTACAAAAATTAATTAATTTAATATTTTTTAACATATAGTTAATTTTTTAAAATTGTATTTAGCTTTAATTTATTTTTTTAATTTAATACTCGGTATTTATTTAAGATTGAGTTTATTTTTCTTTATTTTATTTTATTTTATCTTATTTGATTTATATAATATTTTTTTTAGATTTAATTGAATTTTATTTTTTTAAAGGGGAAAATATCATTTTTGGTCACTGAACTTTACCACTTTTCACATTTGGTCACCCACATTTCATCACTGTCAAAATTGGTCACTCACTTATTCTTTTATATCAATTTTGATGCTGCTGTTAGAGAATCCGTCATTTACTAACGGAGAAAAGGTTTTGAGCGCCAACTTTTATTTTCCCTCCTTTATCTGTCATTTACTAATGGAGAAAAGGTTTTGAGCGCCAACTTTTATTTTCCCTCTTTTATCTATCATTTACCAACGGAGAAAAGGTTTTGACCGTCAACTTTTATTTTCTCTCTTTTTAATTCCTTAACCCTAAACTCCCAAACCACTAGAGTGATTTTGAGTTTGTATGAAAAACTGAAGATGTCTAAAAGGAACCATAATGCTTCTGCACCCCAATACGTACGATAAGTTTCTATAACTTTTACGTTTAAATATATGGGTTAATTAGTTTTGTTTTGTTTACATTTTTATCAAAAAAAAAATTGTTTGTTTTCAACATTTAGATAGTGAGAGGGAAATGACTGTGGTTGATGGTGGTGATTTTGGTCCTGAAGTTGATATGTCTTTTTTAGATAATGTGATTTTAAATGATCCTAGGGCCTCCAATTCTGAAAATTCCGAAGATAGTGACGTTCTAGTTGATAGTGAATATGATATGGATGAGGATGATATGTTATATGAAAAGTATGTTGATCATGATGCTGAGTTTAATCGTGTTGGAATTATTGGTGATAAGATGGAAAATAAGTATGTGAGAAAGAAGGTTTATGCTAGGCTAGAGGATGAAAATGAGACATTTGATAATAGTAGTGATGAGTTTGAGAGTATTCAGGGGTCTGATGAAGAAGATTTGCCTAAATTCCTCAAATTTAATGAAGTAATTGAATCTAGAAAGCCTGATGTTGGTCCTGAAAGGAGTATATAACAAGTGTATGGGGGGGGGGGGAATACACTTGTATGCAATTTCTTTTCAAACTTGATCAAACCAGAGATCAGCAATGTTGTCTTGGACAACTCTGCTGAAGATGATTAACTCTTTAAAGATAATCAAACTACTAAGTACTATTGAGTACTTAGTTGAATAACTATCTAAGGGAGTTAAATGTGCGGAATTAGTGGTTGGCCCTTTAGTTTAAACTCCTTTAAAGTTCTGAAATCACTTAGTTAATCAACCAGTCCAGTTTTCAGGGAACTTGTCCAAATGTCTTTTGCACAGTCTTAAGTATAAGTTCTTTGAAAGGTCAGTTTTGTGTGCAGTGTTGAATGTATTAAAGTACTTGAAAAGCAAATCAACACAAGAATTTATAGTGGTTCAGAGACTCAAGCTCCTACATCCACTTTCCCTGATTTAAACGGATAATTCCTTCACTCTTGGAATTAACTTGTTTTATAGTGCCAAGGTGCACTTGATCAAGAACACCACTCCTTGGTGAATTGATCCCTAGGATGTCTAGAGTCCTAGTACCCTCTTCTCAACTCAGAACTGAACTGTTATTCTCTCAACAGTCAGCTCCTACGACTTCTACTTCTACAACAACCTTCTCACTTTCTCACTTGAAAGGGTAAGGATTGAAGTAAGGTTCCAACTAATGAGATATCCTTTACAATAAAGATCAGTGTATAAGAATTAGGATATCTCTCTAAGCTTTGTATGTGTTGGGAATAAAATGAGTCATGTTTTGATTGAATACCAAAACCCCCTGAGACATGCCTAAGTCATGATTGAATATGTTCTAGAAATGTTAGAACATATAGTATAAAGGCTAGATGAGGAGCTAACATGTTAGGTAGCTCTTAGATGATTAGATGCACAATTTGAGGGGGAACACATGCTTAGAAGTCCATTAAGATCAAGTCCCCTCAAGGCTCAAACTCTGGATACAACACTAAGTCTTTTGAAGACCAACTATACTGATCAGGAGAGTTGTCCAGAGGAGTTGTCTCAGTACAAGAAATCAAGATCAAGTGCTCTGAAAGCTTGAGGTCAACTATGCTGAAGAAATAGAGACAACCACACCCTAAAGAACTACAAATCAACATGCTAAGATCACTTTGAAGTGAAACAAAGGGTATGAGCCAAGTCATCTGAAGAAGAGCAAGCCAACCTTGCTGATAAGCAAGACTGCTGATAGTGATAAGGAGAGTTGTCCAAATGATGAGGAATGTTGTCCTATAAATGGAACAACCTTCAGAAGCCATGTCCAAGTCTTAACAAGAGAATCTGAAAGTCAGACATTGGGAAGAGTGCTACAGAATGAAGACAAAGTCTTAACAGCCGTTTATTTCCCAAATGAGGACATGTCACTATCAAGATTCTGTCTTCTAAGTTGAAGAACTGAAAGATGACATTTATGGACATTTGGGGCTGCCTCTCCAACGGGCAAATCCTTCACTTGTCTATAAATACAGAAGTGTGAAGACCATTTGAAAGCATCTCAACACAATCCAACTAACCTCAAGTTCTTACAAGCTAGAGTGCTTTCAAAGCTGTAAAAGAATATCTTAGTCTTCAAACACTTCATCTAAGCTGAACTACATTGTATATCCATACATAAGCTTAGAAAGATATCCTATCCTTATACACTGATCTTCATTGTAAAGGATATCTCATTAGTTGGAACCTTACTTCAATCCTCATATCTTTCAAGAGTGAAAGTGAGAAGGTTGTAGTAGTAGAAGTGGTAGGAGCTGACTGTTGAGAGAAGAACAGTTCAGTTCTGAGTTGAGAAGAGGGTACTAGGACTCTAGACATCCTAGGGATCAATTCACCAAGGAGTGGTGTTATTGATCAAGTGCACCTTGGCACTATAAAACAAGTTAATTCCAAGAGTGAAGGAATTATCCTGTTAAATCAGGGAAAGTGGATGTAGGAGCTTGAGTCTCTGAACCACTATAAACTCTTGTGTTGATTTACTTTCAAAGTACTTTCATACATTCAACACTGCACACAAAACTGATCTTTCAAAGGATAAACATTCAAAGACTGTGCAAAACTGATTTGGACAAGTTCCCTGAAACTGGACTGTATTGAATTAACTAAGTGATTTCAGAAACTAAAGGAGTCTAAACTAAAAGGGCCAACCACTATTCTGCACATATAACTCCCCTAGATAGTTGTTCAACTAAGTACTCAATAGTACTTAGTAGTTTGATTATCTTAGAAGAGTTAATCATCTTCAGCAGAGTTGTCCAAGACAACCTTGCTGAACTCTGGTTTGATCAAGTTAGAAAAGAATTTGCATACAAGTGTATTCCCCCCCCCCCCCATACACTTGTTAACTACTCCTTTCAGGACCAACAGTATGGATATACAAATGGGTTCAACTTAGAAGAAGTGTATGAAGACTAAGATAGTCTTTGAAAGCTTTGAAAGCACTCTTGCTTGTAGGATAGTTGTCAAGATTGAGATCTTGTGGATTCAGTTGAGATACTTTCAAATGGCCTCCACACTTCTGTATTTATAGACAATTTGAAGGATTTTCCCGTTGGAGAGGCAGCCTCAAATGTCCATAAATGTCTTCTTTTAGTTCTTCAACTTAGAAGACAGAATCTTGATAGTGACATGTCCTCATTTCGGAAATAAACGGCTGTATAGACTTTGTCTTCATTCTGCAGCACTCTTCCCAATGTTTGACTTTAAGATTCTCCTTATAAGACTTGGACATGGCTTCTGAAGGTTGTTCCAATGATAGGATAACATTCCTTATCAAATGGACAACTCTCCTTATCACTATCAGCAGACTTGCTTATCAGCATGGTTGGCTTGCTCATTTCAGATGACTTGGCTCTTACCCTTTGCTTTTCAAGGATTGGACAATATGGCAACTAATCCAGTCAATCACATATCTCATCACAAATTGCCCATGTTCTCAATTGATAACTATGATTTCTGGAAGATCAGAATGAGGGCTCATCTTGCATCTCTTCATACTGATATGTTGAGAGTGATCACAAGAGGTCCTTTTGTGTTCACATTTGTTAATCCCAGAGTTACAGAGGCTCAAAGGGCAGACACAAGAGATGTACTTCCTAAAGATGAAGATGACTTCACTACTGATGAAAAGAGGAAGGATAATCTGAATTATCTAGCAATGAACACCCTCTATCAAACAATTCCAGATGCAGTCATGGGAAGGGTCTACCACTGCACAACTGCCAAAGAAATTTGGGATACTCTTGCAGAAATGTGTGAGGGTACTGAAAAGATCAAGGAGAATAAGCTCCAGGTGGCAGTGCAGAAATTTGAACAGTTTGCAATGGAGTCTGAGGAGTCCATTGATAAGTTTGCTGGTAGATTCACTGATGTGATGAATGAGATCAACTCATTGGGCAAGGTCTACACCAAGAGAGAAGTTGGATTGAAGATCTTGAGGAGTCTCACTCAAAAGCTGGATGTCTATGCTGTAATGATGCAAAATACCAAAGATCTTTCCACCATGCCCATGCAACAAATCTTCTCAGAACTCAAAGCTTATGAGTTCGACCTCAATAGAAGAAAGCATGTTGAGGAACCTTCAAATCGTACTAAGGGAGTGGCATTTAAAGCCAAAGCTGCTGAACCAGAAATGCAGTCCACTCCAAGATCATCAAAGTCAGTCTCAAAGACTGAAATGAAGGAAGAACTAGCCTTGATGGCTAGAAGGTTTGAAAGGCTAAATTCAAGGTTTGGTAGATACAAGAAATTCTACCAGGACAACAAATTCAGGAGAAGGTACAACTCTCCTGAAGATCAGGCTGAAGCCAAAAAGCCTGAAGAGAAGAGATCAGAGGACACGTACTCTGATAGGAGAAGGTCCAGTAGAGCTGAACCTTCATCATCAAAAAGAAGAGAAGAATCAAAGAAAGAAGATGATGAAGATCTGTGCTATAACTGCAAGAAGAAAGGGCACTTCCAGTATGATTGCCCTGAATTAAGCTCTAAGGAGAGAAGAGAGAGACAAGCTAAAAGAGACAGAAAATTCACCAATAGAAAGGCCATGATGGCTGGTGAAGAATGTGATAGTGCTGAAAGCTTCAACTCTTCTGATGGACTGTTCTCCAACAGTGATGATGATGATGATGTCTGCAACATGGCTCTTGAGGATGATGAGGTATCCTCTACTTCTAGTTCACCATCATTCATCTCACAAAACAATAGTGAGATCAACTTGAAGCTTTCCCTTGGAAAGTTGATGGAAGATTTCACTATGCTACAAGAATTTCATGATAATTGTGTGAGAGAAAATGAAAGATTGGCTATTGAACTTGCCAAAAACTCAGAGGCAGTTGTTGATGTCAAGTCTACTGAGTTGTATCAACAAGTCTTGAGAGAGCTTGAGGAAGCAAATCTCAGGATAGTTGACCAACAAAAGGAGATTGATGATCAACTTCTCTCTCAGAAGAGAAAAGATTTTGAACTTAAAATTCTAAATGCCAAGTTTGAAAACCTCTCACATGAATATGACATTCTTAAATCAAGTGAAGAGAGCCTGAAATTAAAGATGTCTGCTCTGAAGAAATCCTCTAGAGCAATAGAGGAAATTCAGAGTTATCAAAGACCTATGGCTCAAAGAAGTGGATTAGGTTTTGATCCATTTGAATCTTCACCTTGTCTTAGTGTTGCTTCTGTGAGTAACACTAAGAGAATCTTTGTTAAATCAGTGGCAAAAACTGAAAATGAAGTGATTCAGCCACTGAACAAAGGAAAGGGCAAAATTGATGATCTGCCTACTCAAGTGCTTCAGGAGATTAGGCCAAAACCTAAGGAAATGGCCAAAGCTCCTGAACATAAGAGGAATGTTAGTCAGCAGAGTAGACCCAATGGAAGGGCAACTCTCCTGAACAATGTTCAGAGGAATTATCCAAGGTATAATCAGCCTAGGCCAACTCTTCTGAGAAAGCCTCAGCTGACTAGACCTAAGGACAATTATCCTCAAAGGCAAAATAAAATGAGACAACCAAAACCCTTCATGCCAAAGGGTAATGGTCATAAGAAAGCCTTTCCTCAAAGATTCCCTCAAGTAGCACAAAGAACTCAAAAGTTCAGGAGATTTGACAACTCTTCTGAAACTTACAGAGTTAACACATTCACACACACTTTCCCAAAGGCATTTAAGGGAAAGACAGTGTATGTAGATGCTAGAGGAAGACAACTTAGCCACCTTGAATCAATCAGGGTTATTAGGCCAGTTTGGGTTCCTAAAGGTACAGCTAACCTCTCAAGACCCAAAATTCAAAGGGTACCTAAACCTATCTAATTGCAGGTACCTATGGGCCACAAGAAGAGGAGCATGAGCAAAAAATCAGCATGGTACCTTGACAGTGGATGTTCAAGGCACATGACTGGAAACAAGGAACTCCTCACTGATTTTATTGAAAAAGAAGGCCCAAATGTCACATTTGGAGACAGCTCACAAGCAACTACAAAAGGTTATGGTACTTTGATGATTGGTAACATCAAAGTATCCAATGTGTCTTATGTGGCTGGTCTCAAATATAATCTTCTAAGTATCAGTCAATTCTGTGATAAAGATTTTAATGTTGAGTTTTCTAGGGGAAAATGTTTAATCAAAGATAAAACTCAACAAATTCTATTGACTGGAACTAGAAAAGGAAATGTGTATTTTGCAGACTGGGACAAGTCTACTGATGCTGCATGCTTCATTGCTAAGAGTTCTAGTGAACAAAGTTGGTTGTGGCATAAGAAATTAAACCACTTGAACTTCAAAACAATGAACAAGATTGCTAGAAACGCATTAGTTAAAGGACTACCTAATGAGGTTTTCATTAAAGAGCATGTTTGCAAACCATGCCAAGAAGGAAAACAGAGTAAAGCCTCATTTAAGGGAAAACCAGTCATCTCTACTGAAAGGGTACTTGAACTTTTACATATGGACCAATTACCCCTGCAAGCATAAATGGTAGAAAATACACATTGGTTGTAGTAGATGACTTCTCTAGGTTCACATGGGTAGTATTTCTCCTTAATAAGAAGGAAACTCAAGTCAAACTGCCTGAACTGTTAAAGAGATTGTCAAATGAGAAAAGCCTTAGCATTATCAAAATAAGATCTGATAAAGGCACTGAGTTCATTAATTCATACATCAATGAGTATTGCAAATCTAATGGAATAGCTCATGAAACCTCAGCAGCTAGAACTCTCCAACAGAATGGAGTTGCAGAAAGGAGAAATAGAACTTTAAAAGAAGCTGCTAGAACCTTAATTGCTGATTCGAATCTACCTAAGAGGTTTTGGGCTGAAGCTATAAACACTGCATGCCATACTCAAAATAGATGTTTGATCACTAAGGGGCAAGGCAAAACCCCCTATGAACTCTGGAAAGGAAGATTGCCTAAAGTGTCATACTTTCACATTTTTGGTTGCAAGTGTTTTATTCACAATAATGGGAAAGATCAGCTGAAAGCCTTTGATAGCAAAGCTGATGAAGGAGTATTCCTTGGATACTCTCAAATCAGTAGAGCTTTCAGAGTCTACAACAAGAAAACCCTTATTGTAGAGGAAACACCTTATGTTGTGTTTGATGAATCTATTCATGAGTTCAGGAATGAGAACTTGGAATCAGAAGAAATCACACAAAGGACAACCAGACTGAACTTAAAAGACAAAGACACTGAATTCATAGAAGTTGTCCAAACCAACCCACCTGAAAACTTCACTTTGGACAACAACCCTGAAGGCAATTCTCCTGAGGCAAATCCCACTGAAAGGAATGGTGAACTGAATGATCCAATCCCAGTTCACATCCAGGTAACAATTACCAATGAAGAAGCAGTTCCTGCTGAGGTAGTTAATGGATCAAATAATCAAGGGGGAACTCAAAATGTTGAAAATGCCAATGTCCCTGACATTGAGGACAACACCCCTGATTATGATCCTGAATTAGATCCTGCATTCAATTACCCTGAATTTTATGATCAAAATGACTCAACTTCAGTAGAGGACAACTCTACTGAAGAGATCAGAAAAAGAAGGACTTGGTTGTCTGACCATCCTACTGATCTAATACTTGGTGACCCAAGTATAGGAGTCAAAACAAGGAGATTTCATGGTGAAAGTGCTCTTTTCTGTTGTTTCTTGTCAGAGCAAGAACCAAGTGACATTGAAGAAGCACTTCAAGATGCCAATTGGATCACAGCCATGCAAGAAGAACTGAATCAATTCACCAGAAATGAAGTATGGGAGCTGGTGGATAGACCTTCACATCAAGATGTTATTGGAACAAAGTGGGTGTTCAAGAACAAGAAGAATGAAAATGATGTGATTGTCAGAAACAAAGCAAGACTTGTGGAAAAAGGCTATTGCCAACATGAAGGCATTGACTATGATGAGACATTTGCACCTGTGGCAAGACTAGAAGCAATAAGGCTCTTTCTAGCTTATGCAGCCCACAAGAGGTTCAAAGTGTACCAAATGAATGTCAAGAGTGCCTTTCTGAATGGAGTCTTGAAAGAAGAAGTCTATGTGGAGCAACCACCAGGATTTGAGATTGGAGATCAAGTCTACAGACTAAAGAAGGCTCTATATGGACTCAAGCAAGCCCCTAGGGCTTGGTATGATACACTGTCACAATTCCTCTTGGATCATGGATTCACCAAGGGAACTGTGGACAGAACTCTCTTCAGAATCTCTGAAGGAGAGGACATCTTGCTTGTCCAAATTTATGTGGATGACATAATTTTTGGATCTCCAAATGAAAAGCTGTGTGAGAAGTTCTCCAAGCTTATGCAAAGCAAGTTTGAGATGTCCATGATGGGGTTGATGAACTTCTTTTTGGGTCTACAAGTCAAGCAATCAAAAGAAGGAATCTTCATCAACCAAGCTAAGTACACCAGAGAAATGATCAAGAAGTTTGGGTGTGCTACTAGCAAGCCAGTATGGATCCCAATGAACACAAATTGGAAGATGGATCCTGATGAGAGTGGTGCTTCAACCAATTCCACTGAGTATAGAGGAATCATTGGTTCACTCCTCTATCTCACTGCCAGCAGACCTGACATCACCTTTACAGTAGGTGTTTGTGCAAGGTTCCAAGCAAATCCTAAGAAAAGCCATCTTAGCTCATTTTCTTAAAACTCTCTCAAAACTCTCTCAAATTTATCCCTGTAATTTTCAATGGCTCCCAAAGTTAGACCAGAAATGATCATAGATTTCTCCAACAAGGCTCTAGACCTTGATTTTGGATACTTGAGCAATAAGAACAACCTTCACTTTGAGCCAATAGTATCTTTTGCAAGTGAAGATCCTGAAATCACTCCAACCCTAAGATGGTTGAGAAGGGCTGGTCTTCAAAAGTTTATGGAAGAGAAGCCAAGCTCCTGTCTGGAAAGCTACATTGCTGAGTTCTTTGCCTTTCTTAAATGGAGAGGTAAGCCAGAAGATGGTGAAGTTTCCACCAGACTGTCATATATTGCAGAGGGTGAGGAGGAAGAGAGATTTCATAGAGTGAAATTCTCTTCAGAAGATCTTGAAGGAGCTTTTGGATTGCCTTCAGAAGGAAGGAATCCAGAATTTTATGGTGCTGATCATGAAGAGGAGATAGCACAAGAATGGCTCATAGTTCCAGGTCCCATCTCTTCAACACAAAACAAGAAGACTCTTAAGCCAGAATTTCTCAACCTCTTTGAGGTAGTTGCTAAGAGTCTCTTGAGCAATACTGGAAGTTTGGAGCAAGTCAGTCATCCAAGAATCAGAATCATGGCTGCAATTATTGATGCTAGTGACAAAGGCATCAAGTTTGATTGGAGGACCTTCATCATATCTGAGATGTTGAAGGAAAAGGCCAAATTTAAAGTGAGAGCCCACAACAAGGTTGTGCTAGATGGGAAACTCAAGTATTGCACCAGGGCAAGCTTGTTGATTGAGAAGTTCTCCCATTATTCACAGATGCAAACCTTTGCAAAGCCCCTCCCAGCCCAAAAGATTCTGTTCAGAAAGCTCAGCAAGAAAACTGAGCAAAGGAGGATGCTAATGGCCAAACCTGCTGAAGAGAAGGTGGAGGAAAAGCCAAAGATGAAGAAGAGGACAAAGGCCAGAATGGTGAAAACAAGAAAAATGTCTCAAATCCCCTCAGAGGAGAAATCAGATGCTTCAACTGAAATTGAAGAAGTTGCTGAAGAGGGAGTGAGTGTGCCTTCTGATCATTCAGAAGAGTTGAGACAGAAATACAATGAGACTAGACAAAAGTCTAAGGGTGATAAAAGGATCAGGGAGGTTGTCCCTGGGAAGGATGGTGAAGGAAGTGGGAGCAGTAGGGCTAGCAAGAGAAGGGCCAAGCCTACTGAAAAAGTGTGGAGCTCCAAGAGGAAAGGTCTCTACAACTTGCTCTTAGAGAGAGCAGAGCTGAAAGCAGGACCAAATCCAAATCAAGGACCAACTCATCTGGTTCTGGTACCCCAGAATCCAAGGTCCCTGAAGGTCAACCAATAGAGGCCAACAACCCTGAAATCCAGAACCTTGAGCCCAACTCCCCTGAAACCCATATAACCCCAACCAATCAACCTATCACCCCCATCAATCTTACAAAGAGATACTCTCCTGAAGGGAGTGTGCAAAGAAGTGGAATAGATGTGCTAGCAGATATAGCAGTTGATGAGACAAGATTAAACTCTCCCCTTGACTCATCTATGCTCAATTATTCAAAGCTTTTAGAAGCTGCACTCTTTGAGCCAACCCCTCTGAGTAAAGCCCCTTCAGATCCATTGCTCTCAAAAGCAACTGAAGCACCTTCTATTTCACCCAACCCTTCTGAAGCCAACATCCCTGAACTAAACCTTCCTGAAGCCACATTAGGAGAATCCAGAGCCACCTCCCCTATAACCCAAAGTCCCCATTCAAGTGGAGATGAGGAGGAGTATACTTATGAAAGTATGCTCAGAGGAGGAGCCAAGGCTACTGTGGACAGTCTGTACCCACAGCTTGCTGAATTTCCAAGAATTCAGAAGACATTTCATGATCTAAGGATGCTTGTTGATGTAAAAGACAAGTCTATGATGGAGATATCACAAGTCATCCAAGATAAGGGTGCAAACTGGTGGCAGGTGGAGGAGAACAGATTGCTACACTTTGCTGGAGTTTCAAAGACAAGATTTCTCATTGATGAGGAAGTATTTGCAAAGCTGGTAGCTGATAAGATTAATGAGGAGAGGGAAAGGAAAGCTAAGGGAATCCAACACCCTGAATGTAGCTCCAATGATGATGATTCCCCTGATGATCCCTCTAACCCCTCAAAACCCAACCCTCCTGAAACCCCTCAAGCTAATCTCCCCAAGCCTTCTGTATCTGAAAGACTTTCCAACCCTCCTAGAACCTATCATAGGAAAGGCTTTGTATCTTCAGAGGTGTTGACCAAGGGTGGTAACACAACCAAAGACACATCTGCCAATGAAGGTTCTTCTGAACCCAAGGCACAGCCTAAAGATGTGGAGGTTCCTGTATTAGAGGCTGGTTTGGTTAAGGCCTATTCAGTGTCAGATGAGTTGGACACTGATCAGCCCTTAATCATTCAGGATGACTCAGTGGCTGTTGATATAAGCACTGTGATCTCCCCACAACTGCCATCTTTGAACCTTGTTGAAGGTGGAGATGATGCAGGTTTAGGTGATGGAGTTGAAAAGGAGTTG
This sequence comes from Galeopsis tetrahit, assembly GCA_963675135.1. Lineage (NCBI taxonomy): Eukaryota > Viridiplantae > Streptophyta > Magnoliopsida > Lamiales > Lamiaceae > Galeopsis > Galeopsis tetrahit. The sequence goes on along the minus strand of OY776128.1, from coordinate 48,329,345 downwards.
TTAGTAGAAAAACCAGAGGGAGTAGTGGATGATAGAGAGGTGGTGATCACTAGGATAGTGAGTGTACCACCAAATGAGGATGGTATAAGTGAGGAAGGGCAGACTATTCTTGAAGTCAAATCTGAACTTCAGGAATCCCTTGATGAGAGGAGGCCTGTACCTTTAAGTGAGGAAATCATTAATGAAGGGAGAAAATAAATAGTTGAAAATGAGGAGAAGACTGCTGATGTATCAGAGTCTTATGAAAAAGAAATTGAGGGAGGCAATTGTGTGTTTACTGACTCATTTGATTTGTCTGATATTGCAGGTATAACCTTTGATCAAATTTTTGCAGATGAACTCTTAACAGATGCACCCATACAAGTTGATAGTGGATCAGCACAAGCCTTGCTTGGGATGCAATCAGAGAAATTGGATTCCTTGGCTCATCAAGTCCAAACAGCTCATGCAGAAACTTCTGGAGCTTTGGATGAGCATGGAAGAACCTTGGCATTTGTAGAAATGAGGCTAACTGGCTCAGAAGATGTGGTGTTACCTACCTTGGAAGCAAGGATCAGTGGAGTTGAGACTGGTCTGCAAACCATCTCCACTGAAGTCATCAAGGCTAAGAACACTATGAGGTCAGTTTCAAAGGATGTAAAGAAAGAGCAATCTTTGATAAGAATCAACCACAATAGGAATGTGAAGACATCGAGGTCAGTGGTGAAGAAAGCTCTTGGAAGAAAGACTGCCCTGCAAAGACAAAGAGCTGAAGAGCAAAGGCTAGCTATGGTGAAAGCAGCCTCAGAAAAATTTTCCCAAGAGGTATTGGCCAACATTGCTGAAGGTGCAGTGGCCAACCTCACTGAGCTTCTTAAGGCCCAACTAGATGCATCTTTAAAGGCAACCATGGAGGAGGTTGTTCAACAGAAAATGAAGCCTGTTCTAGCTTTCCTTAGCTTGAGCAGTGATAGGATGCAAAATATACATGATGAGAATGTATATCTGTTGGAGGAGATGAAGTCTCTAACCCAAGCCCAGTCCTTATTGGCATCTACTATGAGTGAATTAAAGCCTGAATGTTTTGATGCTGCCAAAAAGGGGGAAAGGGAAAGAGCAAGGGCAAAAGGTGCCTTAGTAATTGGAAGCCCAGTCAAAGGGGGAAAGGGTAAGGACATAGCTCCTGAAGGAAAGGGGAAGGAGCCAGCAGTTCTAAACTTGGAAGAATTGGATGAAGAAGAGCAGTTAGCACTTGCCTTGAAGAACTCAATGGCCTCAGCTCAAGAGGAAAGAGTGAGGTTACAACAAAGGCCAGGTGGTGAGGTATCTGGTTTGGACAAAGATGCTGAAGGTGTCCAAACTAGAGGAAAGATCAAGAGGGCAAAAGGAAAGAAAAGACAAGTTGAAACATTCACTGACTTCCCCAACAGCCTTGATCTTCCACCAGAATTCAGAGTTGTAGATGATGAGCCTATCTCAAAGAAGGCCAAAACTGCTGAAGTATCCAAGACTACTGAAAAAGACAAGTCTTCTGAAAAGGAAAAGTCTACTGAGACTAAGTCCACTGAAGGTGCCAAAGCTTCTGAAGATATAGAGGAGCTGTATGAAGAAGGCTTTGGACCAGGACCCAAGAAGAAGAAAGTAGTGGTGCTAAATGATCCATCAAAGCTATTTCATGAAGGGTATGGCAAAGACCCTGAAACTCAACAGAAACTGGCCATGATGAGGGCCCAAGAAAAGATGGAGTTGATGGATGAAGCACAAAGAGCAAGAGATAAGAGAAGATCAGACTTTCAAAAGCCTAGAAGGAAGAGAGCAACATATAACAAGATAAAACCACAGCTATTGATCCCAATGGACACCAAATATCCTCACTTGGATAAATGGGTACCAAAACAGCTGAATGACTCATGGGAGGAAGCAAAAAGGGAGTTTGTCTATGATTACTATGTCATTGACAGATGGAATGGAAAGGATGTCAACTCCACTTTTGCTGAGTTCATGATAGAGTACTACAGAGAACTTTATCAACAATTGCTTGCAGCTCCCAAGCCAATCATATACATGCCTCCAAAGCTTGAAGGATGGATTGATCAAGCAAGAATTCTGAGAGAATTCACTGAGATCCTCAAGCTAAACAAGATGGTTCTTGGACCTAAGGGAACAAACTAAGAAGCCATGGCTTTGAAAAGAAGAGTGTGGGCACAATATGGGATGTTGCCACCTCCTGAGGATGATCTTTGAAATGGCTAAGTCTTCTGACCTATCTTGATTGATCAACTATGCTGAAATATGGTCAAAAGTGCTGATGTGGTGTGCTGTGAAAATCTGTTTGCTCTGATATGCTTTGGATTGCTCTGATATAAGCATGATTCTCTGATATCTGATGTTTTGCTCTGATCCAAATACTACTAAGTGTTGTTAGTATTTGCTCTGATTCTAAAATTCTAGAAATATTTTGTATAGTGAAATGCTCTGATGTATTTAGTGTTAATGATTCATGCTCTGATATGTTAATTTCAACTATCAACATGCTTGTAATGATATTCTAATGAATGATAGTTGAATTTACTTTGAATCAAGAAACACTCATCTCTCTATGCCTATCTATGAAACCTATCTGCAACATGAATGGTGAATACACTAACACATTGCTTTTCAGGATAATTGACCTTAGTCATGTCTTCTGAAGATTAATGTAATAGGTGTAGCTAAGTCACTTTTGCATAAGTTGTATAGGTTTTGGCATCATCAAAAAGGGGGAAATTGTTGGGAATAAAATGAGTTATGTTTTGATTGAATACCAAAACCCCCTGAGACATGCCTAAGTCATGATTGAATATGTTCTAGAAATGTTAGAACATATAGTATAAAGGCTAGATGAGGAGCTAACATGTTAGGTAGCTCTTAGATGATTAGATGCACAATTTGAGGGGGAACACATGCTTAGAAGTCCATCAAGATCAAGTCCCCTCAAGGCTCAAACTCTGGATACAACACTAAGTCTTTTGAAGACCAACTATACTGATCAGGAGAGTTGTCCAGAGGAGTTGTCTCAGTACAAGAAATCAAGATCAAGTGCTCTGAAAGCTTGAGGTCAACTATGCTGAAGAAATAGAGACAACCACACCCTAAAGAACTACAAATCAACATGCTAAGATCACTTTGAAGTGAAACAAAGGGTATGAGCCAAGTCATCTGAAGAAGAGCAAGCCAACCTTGCTGATAAGCAAGACTGCTGATAGTGATAAGGAGAGTTGTCCAAATGATGAGGAATGTTGTCCTATCAATGGAACAACCTTCAGAAGCCATGTCCAAGTCTTAACAAGAGAATCTGAAAGTCAGACATTGGGAAGAGTGCTGCAGAATGAAGACAAAGTCTTAACAGCCGTTTATTTCCCAAATGAGGACATGTCACTATCAAGATTCTGTCTTCTAAGTTGAAGAACTGAAAGAAGACATTTATGGACATTTGGGGCTGCCTCTCCAACGGGCAAATCCTTCACTTGTCTATAAATACAGAAGTGTGAAGACCATTTGAAAGCATCTCAACACAATCCAACTAACCTCAAGTTCTTACAAGCTAGAGTGCTTTCAAAGCTGTAAAAGACTATCTTAGTCTTCAAACACTTCATCTAAGCTGAACTATATTGTATATCCATACATAAGCTTAGAGAGATATCCTATCCTTATACACCGATCTTCATTGTAAAGGATATCTCATTAGTTGGAACCTTACTTCAATCCTCATATCTTTCAAGAGTGAAAGTGAGAAGGTTGTAGTAGTAGAAGTGGTAGGAGCTGACTGTTGAGAGAAGAATAGTTCAGTTCTGAGTTGAGAAGAGGGTACTAGGACTCTAGACATCCTAGGGATCAATTCACCAAGGAGTGGTGTTATTGATCAAGTGCACCTTGGCACTATAAAACAAGTTAATTCCAAGAGTGAAGGAATTATCCTGTTAAATCAGGGAAAGTGGATGTAGGAGCTTGAGTCTCTGAACCACTATAAACTCTTGTGTTGATTTACTTTCAAAGTACTTTCATACATTCAACACTGCACACAAAACTGATCTTTCAAAGGATAAACATTCAAAGACTGTGCAAAACTGATTTGGACAAGTTCCCTGAAACTGGACTGTATTGAATTAACTAAGTGATTTCAGAAACTAAAGGAGTCTAAACTAAAAGGGCCAACCACTATTCCGCACATATAACTCCCCTAGATAGTTGTTCAACTAAGTACTCAATAGTACTTAGTAGTTTGATTATCTTAGAAGAGTTAATCATCTTCAGCAGAGTTGTCCAAGACAACCTTGCTGAACTCTGGTTTGATCAAGTTAGAAAAGAATTTGCATACAAGTGTATTCCCCCCCCCCCCCATACACTTGTTATCTACTCCTTTTAGGACCAACAGTATGGATATACAAATGGGTTCAACTTAGAAGAAATGTATGAAGACTAAGATAGTCTTTGAAAGCTTTGAAAGCACTCTTGCTTGTAGGATAGTTGTCAAGATTGAGATCTTGTGGATTCAGTTGAGATACTTTCAAATGGCCTCCACACTTCTGTATTTATAGACAATTTGAAGGATTTGCCCGTTGGAGAGGCAGCCTTAAATGTCCATAAATGTCTTATTTTAGTTCTTTAACTTAGAAGACAGAATCTTGATAGTGACATGTCCTCATTTCGGAAATAAACGGCTGTATAGACTTTGTCTTCATTCTGCAGCACTCTTCCCAATGTTTGACTTTAAGATTCTCTTGATAAGACTTGGACATGGCTGCTGAAGGTTGTTCCAATGATAGGATAACATTCCTTATCAAATGGACAACTCTCCTTATCACTATCAGCAGACTTGCTTATCAGCATGGTTGGCTTGCTCATTTCAGATGACTTGGCTCTTACCCTTTGCTTTACTTCAAAGTGATCTTAGCATGCTTCTTTGAAGATCTTTAGGGTATGGTTGTCTCTAAATCTTCAGCATGGTTGACCTCAAGCTTTCAGAGCACTTGATCTTGTTTAATTGTGCTGAGACAACACTTCTGGACAACTCTCCTGATCAGCATACTTGGCCTTCAATAGATTTAGTGATTGTTCCAGAATTTGAGCCTTGAGGGGACTTGTTCTTGATAGTCTCCAAAGCATATGTTCCCCCTCAAATTGTGCATCTAAACAATTAAGAGCTGCCTAACATATTAGCTCTTCATCTAGCCTTATTCTATATTTTCTAACATCCTTAGAACATAATCACTTGACTTAGGCATGTCTCAGGGGGTTTTGGTATTAGATCAAAACATATCTCATTTTATTCCCAACAATTTCCCCCTTTTTTGATGATGCCAAAACCTATACATTCTATGCAAAAGTGACTTGACTACACCTATTACATTTATCTTCAGAAGACATGACTAAGGTCAATATTCCTGAACAACAATGTGTTAGTGTACTCACTGTTCAAGTTGCAAATAGGTTTCAAAGATAGGCATAGAGAGATTTCTGCAATAATGTTTCTTGATTCAAAGTAGGTTCAACTATCATTTATATGAACATCATTACAAGCATGTTGATAGTTGAGATTAACATATCAGAGCATGAATTCAAGACACTATTACAATTGATCATTTCATTACAAAAATTCAGAACATAACTAATCATGAGATCTAGAGCAAACACTAAACAGTTAATGGTATCTAGATCTTCCAATATCAGAGCACAAACTTATATCAGAGTAACAAGAGCATATCAGAGCAACCAAATTATCTGAGCACACCATATCAGCATACTTGACCAAACTTCAGCATAGATGATCAAATAAAACATATCTTTAGGTAAGATAAGTTTCCATCCATAAATAGGTCAAAAGACTTAGCCATTTCAGAGATCATCATCAGGAGGTGGCACCATCCCATATTGTGCCCACACTCTTCTTTTCAGATCCATGGCTTCTTGGTTTGTTCCCTTGGGTCCAAGAACCATCTTGTTCAGCTTGAGGATCTCTGTGAATTCATTCAGAATCTTTGCTTGGTCAATCCATCCTTCAATCTTTGGAGGCATGTAGATAATTGGCTTGGGGGCAGTGAGTTCAAATCTTGCAATATCAGCAGCTGCAAGCAGTTGTTGATAAAGCTCTCTGTGATACTCTATCATGAACTCAACAAAAGTGGAGTTGGGATCTCTTCCATTCCATCTGTCAATGACATAGTAATCATAGACAAACTCCCTTTTGGCTTCCTCCCATAAGTCATTCAGCTGAATTGGCACCCATTTATCCAAGTGAGGATATTTGGTGTCCATTGGGATCAAAAGCTGTTGCTTCAACTTGTTGTAAGTTGCTCTCTTCCTTCTGGGCTTTTGAAAATCTGCTCTTCTCTTGTTTCTTGCTCTTTGTGCTTCATCCATCAAATCCATCTTCTCTTGGGCCCTCATCATGGCCAGTTTCTGTTGAGTTTCAGGGTCTTTGCCATACCCTTCATGAAACAGTTTTGATGGATCATGAGCTAGGACTGTTGTCTTCTTTTTGGGCTCAGGTCCAAATCCTTCAGCAAACAGTTCTTCAACATCTTCAGTGGACTTGGCACCTTCAGAGGACTTAGTCTCAGCAGACTTTTCTTTCTCAGAAGATTTATCCTTTTCAGCAGTCTTAGGCACTTCAGCAGTCTTGTTCTTTTCAGCATTTTTGGCCTTCTTTGAGGTAGGCACTTCATCAACAATTCTGAATTCAGGGGGCAGGTCAAGGCTGTTTGGAAAGTCAGTAAATGTTTCAGTTTTCCTTTTCTTTCCCTTGGTCCTCTTGATCTTTCCTCTGGTTTGGACACCTTCAGCATCTTTGTCCAAACCAGACACTTCACCTCCTGGTCTTTGCTGTAGCCTAACTCCTTCCTCTTGAGCTGAGGCCATTGAGTTCTTCAAGGCTAGTGCCAACTGCTCTTCTTCATCCAAATCCTCTAAGTTCAGCACTGCTGGCTCTTTTCCTTTTCCCTCAGAAACTTTGTCCTTTCCCTTGACTGGGCTTCCAATAACCAAGGCACCTTTTGCCCTTGCTCTTTCCCTTTCCCCCTTTTTGGCAGCATCAAAACATTCAGGCCTAAGCTCACTCATAGTTGATGCCATCAAGGACTGGGCTTGGGTTAGAGACTTCATCTCCTCCAACAAATATACATTCTCATCATGTATATTTTGCATCCTATCACTGCTCAAGCTAAGGAAAGCTAGAACATGATTCATCTTTTGTTGGACAACCTCCTCCAAGGTTGCTTTCTGAGATGCATCCAATTTGGCTTTAAGAAGCTCAGTGAGGTTGGCCACTGCACCTTTAGCAATGTTGGCCAACACTTCTTGGGAAAATTTCTTTGAAGCTGCTTTCACCATAGCAAGCCTTTGTGCCTCTGCTCTTTTCTTCTGTAAGGCTGTCTTCTTGCCAAGAGCTTGCTTAATGGTCAGTCTGATAGCTTGAACATTTGCATTGTGATTATCTCTCAGTAGCTCCTGATCCTTCTTGACCTCTTTTGAGATGGACTCCATGGTGGCTTTGGCTTTTTGGACTTCAGTGGAAATGGTTTGAAGACCAGATTCCACTCCTCCTATCCTTACTTCCAATGTGGGTAGCACCACATCTTCTGAGCCAGTTAGCCTCATCTCAACAGATGCTAAAGTTCTTCCATGCTCATCCAAAGCTCTAGTGGTTTCTTCATGAGCTGTTTGGACTTGATGAGACAAGGAGTCCAATTTTGCTGATTGCATCCCAAGAAAAGCTTGTGCTGAGCCAGTATCAACTTGGATGGGAGCATCTGTCAAGAAGTCATCTACAAAGATTTGTTCAAAAGTTATACCTGCAAGGTCAGACAAATCAAAAGGGTTAGTGAAAACACACTCATCACCCTCAATTTCTTTTCCATAAGTCTCTGATACATCAGCAGTCTTCTTCTCATTTTCAACTACTTCTTTTCTTCCTTCAGCAATAATGTCCTCACACAAGGAATCAGGCCTCCTCTCATCAAGGGATTCTTGAAGTTCAGATTTGACTTCAAGAATAGCCTGTCCTTCCTCACTTATATCACCCTCATTTGGTGGTACACTCACTATCTTAATGATTACAACCTCTCTTTCATCCTCTACTCCCTCTGATTTTTTATCTAAGTTCTCCTTTTCAACACCAACACCTAGACCTGTAGCATCTCCACCTTCAACAAGGTTCAAAGATGGCAGTTGTGGGGAGATCACAGTGCTTATTTCAGCAGCCACTGAGTCATCCTGAATGATTAAGGGTTGATCAGTGTCCAACTCTCCTGACACTGAATAGGCCTTAATCAAACCAGCCTCTATTATAGGAACCTCCACATCTTTAGGTTGTGCCTTGGGTTTAGAAGAACCTTCATTGGCAGATGTGTCTTTGGTTGTGTTACCACCCTTGGTCAACACCTCTGATGATACAGAGCCTTTCCTATTATAGGTTCTAGGGGGTTTGAAAGTCTGCCTGATACATAAGGTCTTGGTTTGGAAAGATCAGGGAGGTTGGCTTGAGGGGTTTCAGGAGGGTTGGGATTTGAAGGGTTTGAGGGATCATCAGGGGAATCATTATCATTTGAGCTACTATCAGGGTGTCTGATGCCCTTAGCCTTTCTCTCCTTCTCCTCAATGATCTTCTCATCCACTAACTTTGCAAAAACCTCCTCATCAGTGAGGAATCTAGTTTTTATCACCCCAGCAAAGTGTAGCAATCTGCTTTCCTCCACTTGCCACCAGTTTGCACCCTTATCTTGGATGACTTGGGATATCTCCATTATGGTCTTGTCCTTTACATCCACAAGCATCCTCAAATCATGGAACATCTTCTGAATTCTTGGAAATCCAGCAAGTTGTGGATACAAACTTTCCACAGTAGCCTTGGCTCCTCCTCTGAGCATACTTTCATAAGTATACTCCTCCTCATCTCCACTTGAATGGGGACTTTGGGTTATAGGGGAGTTGGCTCTGGTTTCTCCTAAAGTGGCTTCAGGAACGGTAAGTTCAGGGATATTGGCTTCAGAAGGATTGGGTGCAATTGAAGGTACTTCAGTTGCTTTTGAGAGCAATGGATCTGAAGGGGCTTTACTCAGGGGGGTTGGCTCATGTAGTGCATCTTCTAAGAACTTTGAATAATTGAGCATAGATGAGTCAAGGGGTGATTGCAATCTTGTCTCATCTACTGCTAAATCTGCTAGCACATCTATTCCACTTCTTTGCACACTCCCTTCTGGAGAATATCTCTTTGTAAGATTGATGGGGGTGATTGGTTGGTTGGTTGGGGTTATGTGGGTTTCAGGGGAGTTGGGCTCAGGATTCTGAATTTCAGGGAGGTTGGCCTCAATTGGTTGACCTTCAGGGACCTTGGATTCTGGAGTTCCAGAACCAGATGAGTTGGTCCTTGACTTAGACTTGGTCCTGCTTTCAGCTCTGCTCTGTCTTAGAGCTAGTTGGAGAGACCTTTCCTCCTGAAGCTCCAACACCTTCTCAGTAGGCTTGGCCCTTCTCTTGCTGGCCCTACTGCTCCCACTACCTTCTCCATCCTTATCAGGGACAACTTCCCTAGGCCTCTTATCACCCTTAGACTTTTGTCTAGTCTCATTATACTTTTGCCTCAACTCTTCTGAATGATCAGAAGGCACATTCACTCCCTCTTCAGCAACTTCTTCAATCTCAGTTGAAGCTCCTGAATTCTCCTCTGAGGGGATTTGAGACACTTTCCTTGTCTTTGCCACTCTGGCCTTAGTCCTCTTTTTCAACTTTGGCTTCTCCTCCACCTTCTCTTCAGCAGGTTTGGCCAGTAACATCCTTCTTTGCTCAGTTTTCTTGCTGAGCTTTCTAAACATTTTCTTCTGGGCAGGGAGGGGCTTTGCAAATGTTTGCATTTGTGAGTAGTGGGAAAATCTCTCAATCAATAAGCTTGCCCTGGTGCAATACTTGATTTTTCCCTCCAATACCACCTTGTTGTGGACTTTTACTTTAAACTTAGCCTTTTCCTTCATCATTTCAGACATGATGAAGGTCCTCCAATCAAACTTGATGCCATTGTCACTAGCATCAATAACTGCAGCCATTATTCTAATTCTTGGATGGCTGACCTGCTCCAAGCTTCCAGTGTTGCTCAAAAGACTCTTGGCAACTACCTCAAATAGATTGAGAAATTTTGGCTTGAGAGTCTTCTTGTTTTGTGTTGAAGAGATAGGACCTGGAACCAATAGCCATTCTTGTGCTATCTCTTCTTCATGATCAGCACCATAAAATTCTGGATTCCTTCCCTTAGAAGGCAATCCAAAAGCTCCTTCAAGATCTTCTGAAGAGAATTTCACCCTGTGAAATCTCTCTTCCTCCTCACCCTCTGCTACATAGGAAAGTCTTGTAGCAACTTCACCATCTTCTGGCTTACCTCTCCACTTGAGGAAAGCAAAGAACTCTGCCATGTAGCTCTCCAGACAAGAGCTTGGCCTCCCTTCCATGAACTTCATTAATCCAGCTCTTCTCAGCCATCTAAGAGTTGGAGTAACTTCAGGGTCTTCACTTTCAAAGGATACTATGGGCTCAAAGTGAAGGCTGTTCTTGTTGCTCAAATATCCAAAATTAAGGTCTAGAGCCTTGTTGGAGAAATCGATGATCATTTCTGGTCTAATTTTGGGAGCCATTGAAGGTTACACAAATGGATTTGAGAGAGTTTGAGAGTATTTGATGAAAATAAGAGCTAGGGTTTCGAATACTTGGGGAAGAAGTGTTTGTGGGGGGGTCTTAAGGCTTGAGAATATTCTAAAAAGAATGTTTGTGAATGAGTTGGTGAGTTTTGAGATTTTTCAACGGTTGTCAAAAGTGGAAAACACACTTGGACGGCCAGGATTGATTTCAGGGGAGTTGGCCAGTTTTGATCCAATGGTTAAAAACCAATGTAATAGTGAGTTATTGGTTTTATTCAAAACGTGGAAGTTATTTAATATTAGTTAATGGTTGGGGAGTTTTCGAGATAGATCATGGCTTGAAAAGTGTAATGCAAACAAGAGTTAAATTTTGGCATTTAATGCATGGAACGTGGCCTTTTGGGTGGGGGACAAATTAAATCCCATAAAGATGATATCTGTAATTGGGACAGATATCAAAGTAGACAATGATTACCCAAAATAGGTGCTTATCAAACCAAGGAAATAGTTTGATAGCCAAGACAACTTATCTGACCCCACTTGGACAAGTGTCCTGAAAAGATGTGGACAAGTGTCCTGAGATCCAATGGACAAGTGTCCTGAATATTTGAGGTCATCTCTTCTGAACTTCAGTAGACTTGACCAAGTCTGCTGAAAACCAATTTCATTTCCCTTACCCCCATTAACTCCAATGGATTTTACTTATCCAACTTCCCTGGATCAAGTAATCCCAACTCTGCTGATAGCTCTAGAATCCTTGCCTCTGCAAGTGGCTTTGTTAGAATATCAGCTTTTTGATGATCTGTGTAGATCTTGACCAACTTTATGTCCTTCTTCTCCACATGGTCTCTAATGAAGTGATGCTTGATGTCCACATGTTTGCATCTTGTGTGCAGTACAGGATTCTGTGATATTGCAATTGCACTATTGTTATCACAAAATATTGGCACTTCAGTAGAGTTGACTTCGTAGTCTCTTAGTTGTTGTCTCAACCAAAGGATTTGAGCACAACAACTTCCAGCTGCAACATATTCAGCTTCAGTGGTGGAAGTAGCCACTGTGTTTTGCTTCTTGGAGAACCAAGATATGAGCTTGTTGCCTAAGAATTGACAAGTCCCTGAAGTGGACTTTCTATCAATTCTGCATCCTCCATAGTCAGCATCTGAGTAGCCAGTTAACTCAATGTTGTCATCAGCAGGGTACCAAAGGCCTAGATTCTCAGTGCCTTTGAGATACCTCAAGATCCTCTTTGCAGCCTCAAGGTGGCTTTTCTTAGGATTTGCTTGAAACCTTGCACAAACACCTACTGCAAAGGTGATGTCAGGTCTGCTGGCAGTGAGATAGAGGAGTGAGCCAATGATTCCTCTATATTCAGTAGAGTTGGTTTAAACACCACTCTCATCAGGATCCATCTTCCAATTTGTGTTCATTGGGTTCAGAGAAGATTTGTTGCATAGGCATGGTGGAAAAATCCTTGGTATTTTGCATCATGACAGCATAGACATCCCACTTTTGAGTGAGACTTCTCAAGATCTTTAGTCCAACTTCTCTTTTGGAGTACACCTTGCCTAAAGAGTTGATCTCATTCATCACATCAGTGAATCTACCAGCAAATTTGTCAATGGATTCCTCAGACTCCATTGTGAATTGTTCAAATTTCTGCACTGCCACTTGGAGCTTGTTCTCCTTGATCTTTTCAGTACCCTCACACATTTCAGCAAGAGTATCCCATATTTCTTTGGCAGTTGTGCAGTGGTATACTCTACCCATTATTGCATCTGGAATTGTTTGATAGAGGGTGTTCATGGCAAGATAATTCAGATTATCTTTCCTCTTCTCATCAGCAGTGAAGTCATCCTCATCTTTGGGAATCAGTTCCCTTGCATCTGCTCTTTGAGCTTCAGTGACCCTGGGATTTACTTGAGTGAACACAAAAGGACCTCTTGTGATCACCCTCAACATATCAGTATGTAGAGATGCAAGATGAGCCCTCATTCTGATTTTCCAGAAATCATAATTGTCTATTGAGAACATGGGCAATTTGTGATGAGAGATGTGGTTGACTGGATTTGTGGCCATTTTGTCCAATCCTTGGACAGCAGGAGGTGGAACAGCAGCATTGTTGTTGGCCATATCTCAAGAACAAACAGTTAGTCAACAGTTGATAGGATTTCAGATAGATCAGTTCAGTGACCACACCAAATATGTGATTTTGAAAACCAAGATGGCTTTTCAGAAGCAGTGGTCTTTGAACCCCTGCTCTGATACCACTTGTTGGTCCTGAAAGGAGTATATAACAAGTGTATGGGGGGGGGGAATACACTTGTATGCAATTTCTTTTCAAACTTGATCAAACCAGAGATCAGCAATGTTGTCTTGGACAACTCTGGTGAAGATGATTAACTCTTTAAAGATAATCAAACTACTAAGTACTATTGAGTACTTAGTTGAATAACTATCTAAGGGAGTTAAATGTGCGGAATTAGTGGTTAGCCCTTTAGTTTAAACTCCTTTAAAGTTCTGAAACCACTTAGTTAATCAACCAGTCCAGTTTTCAGGGAACTTGTCCAAATGTCTTTTGCACAGTCTTGAGTATGAGTTCTTTGAAAGGTCAGTTTTGTGTGCAGTGTTGAATGTATGAAAGTACTTGAAAAGCAAATCAACACAAGAATTTATAGTGGTTCAGAGACTCAAGCTCCTACATCCACTTTCCCTGATTTAACAGGATAATTCCTTCACTCTTGGAATTAACTTATTTTATAGTGCCAAGGTGCACTTGATCAAGAACACCACTCCTTGGTGAATTGATCCCTAGGATGTCTAGAGTCCTAGTACCCTCTTCTCAACTCAGAACTGAACTGTTCTTCTCTCAACAGTCAGCTCCAACCACTTCTACTACTACAACAACCTTCTCACTTTCTCACTTGAAAGGGTAAGGATTGAAGTAAGGTTCCAACTAATGAGATATCCTTTACAATGAAGATCAGTGTATAAGGATTAGGATATCTCTATAAGCTTTGTATGGATATACAAATGGGTTCAGCTTAGAAGAAGTGTATGAAGACTAAGATAGTCTTTGAAAGCTTTGAAAGCACTCTTGCTTGTTGGATAGTTGTCAAGATTGAGATTTGTTGGATTCAGTTGAGATATTTTCAAATGGCCTCCACACTTCTGTATTTATAGACAGTTTGAAGGATTTGCCCGTTGGAGAGGCAGCCTCAAATGTCCATAAATGTCTTCTTTTAGTTCTTCAACTTAGAAGACAGAATTTTGATAGTGACATGTCCTCATTTGGGAAATAAACGGTTGTATAGACTTTGTCTTCATTCTGCAGCACTCTTCCCAATGTTTGACTTTAAGATTCTCTTGATAAGACTTGGACATGGCTTCTGAAGGTTGTTCCAATGATAGGATAACATTCCTTATCAAATGGGCAACTCTCCTTATCACTATCAGCAGACTTGCTTATCAGCATGGTTGGCTTGCTCATTTCAGATGACTTGGCTCTTACCCTTTGCTTTACTTCAAAGTGATCTTAGCATGCTTCTTTGAAGATCTTTAGGGTATGGTTGTCTCTAAATCTTCAGCATGGTTGACCTCAAGCTTTAAGAGCACTTGATCTTGTTTAATTGTGCTGAGACAACACTTCTGAACAACTCTCCTGATCAGCATACTTGGCCTTCAATAGATTTAGTGATTGTTCCAGAATTTGAGCCTTGAGGGGACTTGTTCTTGATAGTCTCCAAAGCATATGTTCCCCCTCAAATTGTGCATCTAAACAATTAAGAGATGCCTAACATATTAGCTCTTCATCTAGCCTTATTCTATATGTTCTAACATCCTTAGAACATAATCACTTGACTTAGGCATGTCTCAGGGGGTTTTGGTATTAGATCAAAATATATCTCATTTTATTCCCAACACCTGAGTTGAAAGTTGGACTTATCTTTTCATCAAAAAAAGAAGCTAAGGAAGCCATTACCACTTTTTGTAATAAGAGGGGAATGGGTTTCAAGTTTAAGCATAATGACAAAAAAAGACTACAGGGTGTATGTAGAAAAGAGGGGTGTGAGTGGTATGTGTGGGTATCTCCCATGCATAATAACGGATTATGGCAGATTAAAGCTTACAATCCACAACACACAAAATGCTCCTGGAATTACAAGAATGAAAGTATTAAGTCAAATTGGGTTGGGAAGCATTATGTGAAGAAGTTTGATATCTTGACCAATAACATGTGTGCAAGGTTGTAGAAATCGGAAATCGCTGATCGGGCGTTTTCTGTCCGCCTAGCGCCTAGGCCGCCTAGGCGCCGACTAGGAAATCCGATTTTTTTTTTTTTTTTTTTTTTTTTTTGTAAATTTTAAAAAAATTTAAAACAAAGAATTATTAATAGTTAATACTAAAAAAAAGTTTTCATAATAAAGACAAAACTAAAAAATACAGAATAATTAATACTAAAAAAACAGTTCATAATAAAGAATTAAAGATAAAACAACTAATTTCCACATGTTTCAAATTAACATCCCAAATTCACATCACAAAAAAATCATGTTTCAATGTTTCACATGAAATGGTCAAAATATTCAATTAACTAAATTAATTAAGTTAGGCATTTGGTTGATTGTCGGTAGTAATCTCTTCATTTTTTTTAATGTTTCACAATTTGTTGTAGGGTAAATTAAAATGTAATGGTAATTTTTGTTTTTTATTTTTTATTTTATTTACTAAGTATAAAACGTCGTTTTGGAATTTAAAATTAAAAAAAAAAAAAAAAAACGCGATTAGTCGGAAACAGCCGCCTAGGCGGCGACTAGTGGCCCAACCGACTTTGTTGGCCGATTTGCATGAAATCCCCTCGGAAGCCTCCCGCCTAGCGACTAGGCGCCGACTAGTCGGCGCCTAGAACCGATTTCTGCAACACTGCATGTGTGAGAGCTTCAACTCACTCATTCTTCCTGCAAGAGACAAACCAATCATCACCATGCTTGAAATAATTAGAAACATTATCATGGTGAGACTGCAAGTGAATAGAGATGCTGCAGAAAAATGGGATGATGCAATATGTCCTAGAATCAAGTTGACACTACAAAAAAAATATGAAGGAAGCAGCTGAATGCATTCCTATGAAATCAGATGATTGACATTTTCAAATCATGGGACCATTCGACCAACAGACATATCACAAAAATCATGCAGTTGTAGAAGATGGGATTTAACAGGGATCCCCTGTAAACATGCTATTTCAGCCATCTGGTGTAGAGATGAGCAACCATTGTCTTATGTACACCCTTTTTACTTTTTACAGTGTAGAGGCATTTAAGGAAGCATATGCACATTCTATTTTAGGGATCATGAGTTCAGATTTTTGGCCAAAATGTGATTTGATAGCACCTTTGCCTCCTAAGTATGAAAAAAGGGTCGGCAGACCTAAAAAATTGAGAAGAAGGGGTCATAATGAACCCCCACCCCCTACACAACCAACTTATCCACATAGGTTAAAAAAAAAAATCAAAGACCTTCGAAATGTGGTAAATGTGGTGTGTTAGGACACAATGTAAGAACTTGTCCTGAAAGAAAAAATGAAACAAACGTAGAAGTAAGAATGGAGCATGGGGAACTTGCAGTCGTGGAGCCCGAAGAAATAACCATTGAAGAATCTCAGTCAATCAGTGTGGAAAATACTCCAGCAATCAATACTCAAGTAAAGAAACACAAATTACCGGTATGTATATTTCTTATTTCAATGTAATATTTAAGTTTTTTGTATCACTAAATTATGTTATTATATTTATATGTCGTAATAGGTCAGAAGGAATTCTCATGCATCTTTTAGAACATTGGGTGATTCATCAACCAACCCTTTCCAGAGTAGCCAAGAATTATCAGTAAGTTATTAATATTCATATAACTCAATTATAATTTATTATCATCTCATTGTTGTTGTTGATTTACTTTTCATTTTACATCATTTTACAGGGTAATCAGAAAATGGGAAACTCATGAGGTGGTAGGAAAAGAAAAAATCACAATGAAGCAAATGTGAGTGTGTCTTGGCTTACAATGTCATTTTATAATTACTGTAATGTTACGTGACTAATTTTTTATTTTATAGGTTGTGCAATCAAGAGTACACAATCCAATTATTGTGAAAGGAGGAGTGAATTACATCACTATGTCAAATCTAGCTACTTACATGGGAAAGAGTGGAAGTGGTTCATCAAAATGACCAAGGAAAGTATTAAAGGAAAAACAAGTGAGAGAGATGGCAAGCCAAATTAGTCAAACTAGATTTTGGCTCGTGCGATGCACGGGACTTTTATTGTTTTTTGTTTTTGTAATGTATAAAATTATTCAATTGATTCCTATTTCACAAAGGTTTTAAAAGATAAATTTGGAGTGATTGAGTTGAATTGTAGAGTTCGCTGATGTACAGATGATTTCCATGTGAGGAGGCTGTTTCCTCCTCCCACCTTAAAAAAACAATGGGCTGGGCCGTTCCACATGGGCTTAGTCTCCAATCATTTTTAAATCATTGGTGTCAAACAGAGTGTAGTTCATGTACAAATGAAGTTATATAATCTAGTGTGATTCCAGTTTGGTTCTGATTCAGCTTTGCATACAAAGTTTCAAAGCGGAGAGACTTGGATAAACTCCAGACTTTAAATGCATATACATATATGTACAGAAAACAGACGGACAAATTATCGTATGAGAAGGCTCAATTATTAACTTGCTTCCCTTTCTAATCAAACGAAAGCCAGAAACGTTTATGCACTTCTTCATCGGTTAAGCTACATTTGAACATCATCAAGGAGAATGCACTTTCTGTATCCATAAATCTACAACAAACCCAAAAATTGTTTACACATTAAAAATCAAATAGATGGAATGTAGACATGCATCAACAGCCCAGCAAGCTCCACAGAGTTGGATGATATTGTGACTCTACCAATACTCTGGAAAACCAAAATGCAGCAACCATAACTATAAAATTTTGAGCATATAAAGTAAGAACTTTCATAAACCTATAGCATGAACACACAACACACACACACCCATGACTTAAAACAAATATTAAGGTAGAACGCCATAAAAGGTATATCAACATTATTCAGCACCCTCAGTGAAATAGTTGACCTGATGGATGAAAATCATTATATTACTCCACACTGGATATATTAGAAATTATAGTAAATTTATGTTAATAATAAACTGATCGCCAAAAAGTGAAAGGGAAACCAGCCCAACGAACCAGTCATTTGAGATCCAGCCAGCCAAAAGAATTAATCTAATTTTGTATGCAAATGTGTGGTCACATATGTATGCAATGCTACTGTTTTTATGAAATTAACTCAATATGATCATGTACCACAATGCTACTATATATATTCAATAAAAACAAAGTTAACCTAAACTCAAAATCAAATGTGTATGACATAATATGAAAGTGCGTAAAAAATACATAAATTTTAAATCCATAGTGTAGAAACAATTCAAACAAAAACATTAAGATGGGCATCAAGTAAATTTAAGGACACTGCATCTCCTTACCCCCCCCCCCCCCAAAACCATGTAGAGTATAAAAACATCATTAACTCTTCAATTCCAGAAAATTAATGCACATATATGGTAATTTACATGTTTTCAACTCTTTATATCACCCGCTCTCCAATTTTTTTTTCCCTTGGTGATTTTTGCCTTTTCTTCTCACAAGTTAATGCATAAATTTAAATGATACACCACAAAGTTATGATATGACCAAAAAACTGCAATCACATTCAACAAATATTAGCAATCTAAAACATCAAATTTTACAGAAATTCCTCTAGAACAAAATTCCTTTTTCAACACAAGGGATTTGCTATATGTAAACTTGCCTTTCTTCCAAATTGTGAAGATTTCCTTAAGTTGGGTATTGATCCCGATTAGAGCAGCATCAACAATGGCTTAATCACATATTAGATACTACAAAATCAATTACCTTCAATTTGCTGCCATTATAATAAATAGGAGCATTGTCGAAGCTCAAATCCACACCTAGACAAATCTTTAGCCGATGCAGCCAATAAATTAATAAAGGAGCAAGGCGAGTTTGTTTGTTAATTTTGAAGCCATCATTCCCATGCATATTCCCAAAAAAATTATAGCAAATTACTGAAACAATTAAATATTTTGAAATAGCTCTCAAAATCAAATAATAAAAAAAAATATTTGTACCTTATCGAGTATTGATGTTGAAGGTAAATTGTTGAAAGCCTCTTTGTATACAATGTTTGCTAGTTCATGGCTTCTGTCAGTTTCATCTCCAAAATTGAGTATCTTTAGTCCTTTTGCAGATGTGACTCTAGATAGTGCAACGTACAATTGTCTGTGGCTAAAAACTGGCTTCGGGAGATACAATCCTACTTTTTTTAAGCTCTGTCCTTGACTTTTGTTGATTGTCATTGCATAACAGACTCGAACTGGGAATTGTCGTCTTCTAAGTTTGAATGGCCATTTTGTGTCGGTTGGCGTGAGGATTATTCTTGGAATCAAAACTTTTTCGCCGACATGTGTCCCTGTTAGTATTTCTGCTTCAATGATTTTTTCTCCTAATCGAGTAACCAACAACCGTGTGCCGTTGCAAAGTCCTTTTCTTTGGTTGATGTTTCTCAACAACATGATCGGAACGTATTTCTTTAGCTCCAAATTGTTGTCTGGTAATCCTGGGAATTTCAGGTTATTTAAGAACTCCATCGGGTATAAAGCTTCCATGTTTTCTGTCCCTTCGCCTTCTTTTTCTATGCTGTCAGAGCTTAAGTATTCTTTCATATTTCCGAGGACCTGTGACAACATGAATTTGTTTATTTCGTCCACCGTTTCGTTTGTCGGTGCAAGGATTGCTCTATCCGTCAAATATTATTTATCTTTGGGTGGGGTGTCGAGCTCTGGGTATATATATTTTGCAATTTGCTCCACAGGATTTCCTTCTTTTTTTAGAATGAGCTTCTTGTCTACGACTATCTTTCCCTCTTCTTCGCCTCTGTTTTGTTCATTAGAAGTTTTTTTGGCCTTGCCATCTCCAACTTGTAGAACCCATCTAGCAAACTCCTTCTCCGTGTGGTTTAAGCGCATATTTTGTGAGAGAATAAGTACGGTGCATGAATCCCATAGGGGTGATCGGTTTATCGCTGCTAATACAGTGTCCTATCGGCTGCCTCTTTGTATTACTGGTAGAATTTGTCTGAAGTCTCCGCCGAGCAAAACGGTTTTACCCCCGAACTTTTTAGATCCTGCATTTTCATCGTACGGGGATAACAAATCTCTCATTGTCACGTCCAATGCCTCAAATGTGTGTTGATGCGTCATAGGAGCTTCATCCCATATTATCAAGTCTGCACATATCAACAATTCGGCTATCATCGATCCCGGCTTTATATCACATGTCGAATTCTCTGCGATTTCCAAAGGTATTTTAAATCTTGAATGTGCTGTGCGCCCTCATGGTAAAAGCAAAGATGCGATGCCTGAGGAGGCGACTGGAATGACTACTTTATTTTCTGCTCGTAGTCCTGCAATTATTGT
The DNA here is from genome assembly GCA_963675135.1 of Galeopsis tetrahit. Classification (NCBI taxonomy): domain Eukaryota; kingdom Viridiplantae; phylum Streptophyta; class Magnoliopsida; order Lamiales; family Lamiaceae; genus Galeopsis; species Galeopsis tetrahit. Next base: position 48,309,138 of record OY776128.1, on the reverse strand, counting down.
TTTGTAAAGGTATGTTTTTCCGGTCCCTCCATGCCCGTAAAGGAAGAACAATTTCCCGTTATTGTTATTCACGGAATCCATAACCGTGTCAAACACTATTCGTTGTTCTTCATTTAAGGTGAGAATCACCCTATTGTGTTCAGCTTGTTGTTCGGTGATATCAAATCTTGTCTCCTCTTGTAACAGTGAATTTGAAAGCTCTTTCAGTATGCTCATGTTGGGTATAGGCATGTCATCGAAATCTGCAAGTGACTTGTCGTTCTCGATTAGGAGCTTTTGGATTTCCATTAGTGTGTAGTGTTCTAGTTCTTCATCATTGAATTGCAACTCCACGAACCCAAAAGCCTTCCTTTGTTTGTAAGGTATGTCTTCTACTAGAGATTGCCAACAATGATTCCATAAATTCAGTGGGCTCCCGACCTCACAGTAGAGCAAAATTGTGACAAAAAGGTTCCTCAATTGGTTAGGTGTTGCCCATTGGGCTGCCTCGTCCATTGCTTCTTGCCATTCTGAGTCCCCGTCCAACAATCCTTTTGCATAGCAAGCAGCCCTGAATGTTTGGTGTTTCACATCTCCAACAGTGAGGAAATAATCATGGCTTGTTGCTCCTTTTGTTATCAAAACTAACATTCTCAAATAGTACAACTCGCCTGCTGTAGGATGGATGTTGACAAGTCTTCCAAGGCTAGAACCTTTTTGTCATTTTTTCCACTTTTTATTTTTGGCATCCCATACGAACTTTGTTGGGAACTGAATATAAGTTAGTTCTCTTGCTTCGCTGCTGTCTTTGTTTGTTTCCATCCACTCCGTGAACATCGTCCTTTCGACACCGTCCCTTCTCAATATATTTTCAAGATTTTCAGATTCCTTGTAGGTGATTCTCTGCTGGTTTGGAAGGTGTATGCTCAACCTCTGCACTGCTGGTTTCCGATAGTGTATGTCAAATGCAAAAATTCTCCACATGGCTTCGCATGCTGACAAATAACGACATTCCAAATATTTCTTAATCTCGTCGGCTTCCTCTTCGTGGCCTTCATTTTTCTGTTCTTTGTCTCCCGTTTTCTCAATGATCATTGTAGCCTTATCAACTCCCTTTGTGATGTATTTGAAAAGATACTTTATCGCTCTTGACTGGTTGCACCATTCAACATTTATGTGAGATTGGAATTTTTTTAGTAGTGCGATATTATGCGGTACCACAAAGCTATTGTCGAGTTTGATATCTTTTTTCATGATGATTTTTGTCTCGTCATTTCTCCTCCGGTACCTTACTTTTCCAATCTCATCTATTGTTGTGTTTTCGTTGAAAGCCTTTGGGAATTTTTTGGTGCATGTATCTTTTTCCATGCATGGTGACGTCGGTCGTTTTTCTCCGCATGGTCCATGCATCATAAACTGTTCAACTAAAGCGTATGCTTCTGGGTCAGTGTCCTTCTGTGGTATCTCTGCAGAAATTATTGTATCAATCTCATTAGCTGTTGGATTTTTGTGTTTTTCTTGCAACCATAGAAGTATGTGTGCATGGGGTAGACCGCGTTTCTGGAACTCAATTGTATAAATAACTGCATTGAACATTCGATTTTTTGTTGTCAATCACATTATTCAATTTTGTAATTATACGATGTATTTGTAAAAGTTTGATTTTTTTTACCTCCTTCAGTCTTGCCGAAAGTCTCTCCTTCTTGAATGTCGTTAAGTAGTTCTTCAAGCTTCATCTTGAAAACTCGACTGACTATGTCTGGCCTGTCATTGGGTGTATTGTTGCCGTATTACTGCAGATGCTCTGTTCTTTCATCCCAGTTAGGATTAGCCGTAATCGTGATGAACAACGATGGATTTCCTTTCCATCTGCAAACTGCCATTGCATCGTGGAAGTTTTCTATCATATATCTTGGACCACCCGTGTATGAAGGAGGTAGTATTCTCTTTCTTCCTAGTAGTTTTGCATCGGTGTCTCCCCTAGCAACAGCATCGCATACATTGTTGTAGAGATCTGCTCTTATCTGTTGTTGGTTGTTTCGGATCCACTACAGTCTGTATTGTTCGATTGCTGTGTACACGTCGACAACATATTGTTGTAAGAGACGACCGGACCTGATAATCGTTGTTGCCTCTGTCAGTCTTGTATGCATTTCGAATGCATAATATTCACGCATTGTGACAAATGCGCGCTTAGTTGATGAGGTCCCTTCTCGGTTGGGTATCTGTTCATGGAATCCAGGCTCTCCGTAAGGGAACAGTAGAGGGTATTGCAATGCCATGTACAATGGGTGTAGCACACTAATGCGTTGATATTTTGTGGTCTTATCTTGTACGATTATATCCCTATCTTCTGATATGTCACCTTCAAGGAGTCCTGCAAGTTCATTCGTTGTCGGTAGGTCATATTGCCTGCCTCTTAACTTTTGGCCGATCAATCTAATTGAAAGATCATGTCTGTCTCCCATTTCATATCTATCTCTCGCCCTTCTGAATTCTTTGACCAGCTCATTGTTCTCATCCATCATCTCAATTAGCCCTTTGATAGTTTTTTCATCCAACTTTTACTGATTTTGTCTGCGCGGTAGGGTTTTGATTCGGTTCTGCACTTCGTTTGCTGTATCATATATGTATAATTGAGCAGATCGCGGTTTTTCCCCCTCTGTTGGTAACAGCGATCCGATGGAATGATAGTTTTGTCCTTGAATTCTGAACGTGTATGGGCCGGCTCCTGCAGTTACGGAGTTATCAATTTTTGCTCCCATTGATGTGAATGCGAGCATTGAGTTGTATGATCTTATGTTTTGGCGAAACGAAAATAGATATATGTGATTAGAGTTTTTCCGATGTTTTAGCAACCAAGTAAGAGTTGAAATGTTCTAAGTGAATCCCCACCTAACTGAATGACTCACTTTCTAAATTGTTATTAATTTAAAGCTATCTGTTCACATAAGGTTTTCTTTAAGGAGAAATATTTTAACTATTTTTAAAAAAAATAGATTAGGTTTATAAGATGACAAGGCATATTATCAGAAGAATCATAGGATTTTTAATTAAGTGCAATGACAACAATGACATTAATTTTTGTATATGATAATCCTACGACAATTACAGAGTTTGGACATATGAGGGTTAATGTGTTAGAGATAATTTGATACTGCATTCAGTAATTCAGTTTATAACAGCCTGTAGAAGGTGACTATAGCAATATACATGCATTAAGTAATAATTCTTTTGATTAAAGTGATTGTAAAGAAATAATACCTCTTCATCCAGCAACAGGAAATCAATACCCATGAGCTCTTTGTTTTTCTTAAAATTCTGTGCTTCCCATTTTCGTAGAAGACGAACCAGAACACATCTCGACTCATTGTTCATGTTAAGATCATCAAGTGATGAGTATAATTGAGCATTTTTGGGATCCTTGTCAACTCTATTTTCCATTTTTTTCTGTTATTTCTAAGTGATCTGTTTTCCAATAATTTCTAAGATGATTATGAACATTTTTATATATAAAATTGAGACCTTTTGGCTTACAAATTAAAGCCAAAAATATTGATGAGGTGAAAAAACTGTTGACAGGAAGTTGAAGAGGTAGAGGCAAGATCATTAAGATTCAAAACTGTAACAGAAACCGTTATTTAAATGAATAGTGGGTTTAATTAGGCAGCTGCCATTAATCCAAATGAAAATAGGGTTGGTGCCCCTGTCTTATAGTGACTTTTGGTGTCTTCTTGGCAGGTCTAATTTAGTCCTATACAATTTTATCATTTCTGAATTTGAATCTTTCCACACACTGAAAAAAACTAAAACATTATTTCTATTTTTTTAAACATACTACTTTATGCTGTTTGAACTAAATATTATCTTGCACAAATTATATTACTCATTGTAGTAAAAAGGCAAATAGTATGACAATAACAGAATACATGATATGATTAATACCTCATATGCCATGATCACAACAGCAGCAGTTGCTTGCCTATCTGGACCAGTTTTGAACTCAGTAAGATACGTATGGACATCCTCTTTCCTTGCACAGGTGGAGGAGTTTAATTATCTTGGCCTGAATTGAAAGCAACAATTGAGATTACAATAGATTAAAGCTTAGTCTCTCTGTGTGTATGCAGTTAAATCCTGTCGAAAGGGTAAATTTATGCTACAATTTTTTTTGGGTTGGATGTGTTCAATTCAGTTAAGCTTCATGTTTAAGTGCAGTTCATATTAGATAATTTTACTCTCTTGCTACTGGGATAGTCTGATGAACAAAACGGCAAGTTGTAAGATGTTGATTCTATAGAGTTATTATCAGGACCAGTTTTGAACTCAGTAAGATACGTATGGACATCCTCTTTCCTGCACAAGTGGAGGAGGTTAATTATCTTGGCCTGAATTGAAAGCAACAATTGAGATTACAATAGATTAAAGCTTAGTCTCTCTATGTGTATGCAGTTAAATCCTGTCGAAAGGGTAAATTTATGCTACAATTTTTTTTGGGTTGGATGTGTTCAATTCAGTTAAGCTTCATGTTTAAGTGCAGTTCATATTAGATAATTTTACTCTCTTGCTACTGGGATTGTCTGATGAACAAAACGGCAAGCTGTAAGCTGTTGATTCTATAGAGTTATTTTTTTCTTACTACTTTGATGCAACCAATAGTCACAAGCTGTCTTTGTTTTTCTGTTCTGAAAGAAATATATACAGTGAGAAAGAGGACCAAATACTCATAAGCTGTCTTTGAATTACACACTTTCTTTCTTGCTCTTGATAAGCCCAAAGACCACATAAAGTAACCATAATGTCTTTTCAATGACCAAATACTCATAAGCTGTATATGATAAGCCCAAAGACCACATAAAGCAAGTCATAGAATGTAGTATTTGAGAGAGCTTGTGTGAACTGGATAAATGAGCAGCTAGAGATTGGCCTATAAAGTGCAAAAATCAGAAACATGCTATAACAATCCATAGAAAATTATTTATGTTTGCTACCATAGTTGGAACATGGGAAAGGACCATGAATACATCAAATTAATAACATGTATATAACCTCTGTGGAGCTTTCCTGCTGGTCAAGAAATCCTTTTGACACCTGCAGTCATGTAAATTAAAAAATAAATACAACTTGTTAAGAATATAATTGATGGTTAGAAAATCTGCATCTTTGCAGTTATATTCAATATCACGATTCTTACAGTGGTGAAATCAGAAGTCTGATTCACAGTTCCATTATCTGATACTGAGGCCCTTGGGGAGGAGCCTTCCTCTGATCCCTCTCGCACTGGTGAAGGTGGTTGTGGGGGTGGAACATAGGAAACTTTCAACTTGCATTCTTCAACAAGATTTCCCGACTCTTTGCTGAACTGGAAAAGGAAAGAGACATAAAAAAGACAGAAGCTGAAAGGTAACGATTTCTGGCTAGATCCCCACATTCCAACTTAAACAGGACACTAAAAACCAAAATGTTCTGTAACAAAAAAAAGAATCCTTGAAGAGATATTTAAAACACAGTTAAATCCATTTGAAGTTGTCTGCATATGTCTTTACCTGCAAGTAGACCATTTTAAAAGTAAAATGAGACAAGGCAAAAACATTTCATATTCATAAGTAAATGAGCACAAAATCTCTAATCTCATAAAATTATTCAGGAAGATGAATGAAGAAGAGTTTTACATGATTACAAACAATAAGAGGCCATCAAGTGTTACGACAACGATTAGTTAATGATCCGGACAACTGACCACACTTCCTACCACATCACAGTTTTAACTTTTCAAACTCCTAACAAACAACTTGTTATAGCAATATTATTATCCTTAAAAAAACAAATGTAAATAGAGAATACCTTCCAGAAAACACAAGATAATGGAAGTATTGATATTCCAACCAAGTGCACTATGTTTTTTAATATTTCAAAATCAACAATATGTGCGAACAAATGACTGTTAACAGATGTTCTTTGATTTAAAGGCAAAAGAGGTTATCTTTCATCTAAGGGATCATATTAATCCATTATCAAATTTAAACTAATAGTGCTTTAAATTGTATGGCCTTTCAATATTCCTGCCCAGCTTCTGTGAGATATGTCTTACAAAAAATATTGTGGGTCGATAAAGGCTGCTATAAGTGAACTGTTTCACAACTCCCCTACCCATCATGATTATGCACATTAAGGGTCACCCAACTATAAATCTTAAATTCAATTTATAGATAAATGAATTGTATGAGCCACTCGAACTTATTCTCCAATCTATCTACTGCAATTGCAATTTTTTACGGCTTATAATTTTACACAATGAAGATATAAAAAATGTAAATAAAGATACATGAATTGCAAATAATATAACATGAATCTGACATTACTTATAATCTAATACAACTATCATAAAAAAATCAAACTACTATAAGGGATTCGCACATAGCACCAAGCTTTTTAAATTGATTAACAGGAGTATAAATCAAACCTTCAGTAACGGTGTCTGGTGCTTCCTGACCTGAAAGTGCAATTGATACATAAAACCATAAGAGATTGCTTAGCTGAAATCAGTAGCACACCAGTTTGGTTCTGATTCAGCTTTGCATACAAAGTTTCAAAGCGGAGAGACTTGGATATAAACTCCAGACTTAGATCCAAAAGATTCACTACGGAATGAACAAAACAATGGACTAAACATGAATTCAATTTTGTACAAATGGATCAATGAATTAGGGCACATACTCAGTTTCAATCACAAAGAGGCAAAATACGCGCGGGTCAGCTATCAGATCTAGACAAGATGTTAAATTTCTGGATTAGCAATAATTATGCAGGTAACCGAGTTTGAAGGAAGAAGAAACGTATATATGAATTAAGCAATCGATCTGAAAATTAAAAAAAAAAAAAGGATAGGCGTAGAAGAAGATTGGCTTGCCTGATCGGTGATATTGAGATCGCGAATTCTGATCTTCTCCAATATTTTGATGGCAAATGGTTCACCGGTTTCCAGATTTCTGGCGAATTCGTACTTCCCCAATCGCATACCCTTCTTCCTCTTGCCTACGGAATGAACAAAACAGTGGACTCAACATGAAATCAATTTTGTACAAATGGATCAATGAATTAGGGCACATACTCAGTTTCAATCACAAAGAGGCAAAATACTTTGATGGCAAATGGTTCACCGGTTTCCAGATTTCTCCCGAATTCGTACTTCCCCAATCACATACCCTTCTTCGTCTTGCCTACGGAATGAACAAAGTACTTCCCCAATCGCATACCCTTCTTCGTCTTGCCTACGGAATGAACGTCTCCCTAACTTCGCCTATTTGTTCTCTTCTGCCCTGATGGTGAGACGCGAGAAGACAAACACACGGTGAAAGGTGAAACGGTGATGCTGAGACGCGAGAAGACACACACAAAGAAGAAAGGGAATTAAATGATGACGGGGCATGACGTGGCGTACACATGTCAACATCTGGAGAGCCATGTGTCAAGCTCAGGAGAGAGTTTTCCTCCTTTTATATATATAGATTATGGTGGTCATGTACTAGTTATGTACTCTGTTTTTATAATTATGGTGCGTAATTCGATGGTTTATAATTATTGTATTCACTGTGGTTGAAAATTATTCAGATTTGCTTTTGTACTCTGTTTTTTAGACTTTTTTGAATAATATTTCAATTACTGATTTTCATATTGAATGTGTATAATGATTGGGAATAGAAACTTATTTCAAAATAGTTAATTATTAGAATTCATTTTCCCATTTATAATTATTCGGGTTTGATAATCTATTCTTAACCACACACCAAGAATATTAATTGAAGATAAATTCAGTAAAATTTAAAAAAAAATGGGTTTGGGGGTTAGGGTTAAGGAATTAAAAGAGGAAAAATTAAAGTTGGCGCTCAAAATCTTTTCTCCGTTAGTAAATGACGGATTCTCTAACAGCAGCATCAAAATTGATAGAAAAGAATAAGTGAGTGACCAATTTTGATAGTGATGAAATGTGGGTGACCAAATGTGAAAAGTGGTAAAGTTCAGTGACCAAAAATGATATTTTCCCTTTTTAAAGTTAATAATTTTTAAAATTTAGTTGCTTTTTTTAACGTTTTATATTTTTAATTTATTTTTTCATTTAAATATTTTTTTAATGTTTATTTGAATTTTTAAAATATTCTTAACTTTTTTTTCGTATTATTGAATATTATTTTTGTTAATTATTTTTTAAAATTTATATATTTTTAAGGAATTTATTTTATACTACATATTTTTAGTTTTTATTCAATTTGTATTTGTATTGAGGAACGAAGGGTAAATAGGAAAGAATTGGAGTGTTTTAGTAATAAAAAGTGATTTTTAAATTTTAATGGGGTGTGTTTAACATTTAGGGTATGCATAACATTTTATGGGGTGTTAATAGCCCCGACCCTTTACTTAATTATTAGTAATATATACATCTAGATATATATTCTTTAATTTGTTACTTTTATTAATATTTTCTTTGCGTAATAACAAATATTTAAGCTCACTAAAAAATTTAGTGCAAATTTGACGAAAGTAAATTTTATGCAAATTGTCCATTTACCTGCTCTATCTTTTATTTAGGATCCATATATATTGCATTTCATTCATCTTCTCATCCCTCTCATTCTTCTTTTTCAAAAAAATCTCATTCAATTCGACGCGACCTCCATAATCAATTCTTTTAGATCGGCAGCGACGTGACCTTCTCTTCACACCGAAGACGACATATATCCTCTTCCTCACACCGACAGCGGCACAACTGATTCTTCTCTTTCATCTAGATTAGCAGTGACTGTATGTGGATTCTTGAATCTTGGTAGGCGATTAAGATTTGTGTTTTTCCTGAGAGAAAGAAAATTGATTTTTATGTGAATTATGAGGGGGAAAGTTATAAAATGGAATTGCAATTTCGAGCTTGTCGTCTTGTGTTATGACACAGGTGCACGATGGGATGAGGAGGAGCCGCCACGATCGGACTGTTTATTGTGTATGAGATTGATGCTTTAGTTTCTATAATTTGTATAGATTTTAGATTTAATAGACTGAGGAGGCTTAAGTTTCTGTAATTTGAAGATGGGAATAAGATTATGACAAAACAATCCTCCCTCAACATCTAGTAAGTTTGAGCAAGGATCTTCACTGATTTGGTTGCCCTTGTATGTTATAGAAATTGTATTGCTTATTTTAAGGCTTGTGTAGTTTACATTTTTTCTAATGTAAGCTTTGTGGTTGATGCAGTGTTATAGTGGATGCGTTAAATGTAGTCAGTCTACAAAAGTTTTGTTCATTGTGGGAACCAATTCTTTGGAGGGTTGTAAGATATTAATCTTATATGAATTATAGCCTTGATTCGGGATATTTAGTTCATCTTAGCTGTGATCTTTGTGATCCCTTTTCTTTAATTATTATAAGTGAATGAATCCTATTTTTGTGTATGCCCCGTTGATTGAGCTCGAGCGATTTACAGTGTCAATGATCAATATTTTAGCCAAGTTACTAGAAAGATGGTTGTTATGTAAAAAAACACGCGTCTCTTCAACAGCTACTAGCACATTCTTCATTCAGGAATTTCAATCTTGCATCGCTTATTTACCCTTTAAATTCAAAAATGGATACTCTTTGTTCAAATATTTACCATTTATGTTCAAATATTCATCCTATATTAAAACTCAATTTAAATTTATGTTTTAGTAACTTATGTAATATTCAATTTTCAATTTAAAAGTTTTAGATACTTAGGTAAAATTCAAACTCATTTAAAGTTTAGTACTTTATATTCGATACTATAAGTTTAGTAATTTATAATATTCAAATAATCCACTAAATTTAAGTTTTAGCAACTTATTTAATATTCAAACTCAGTTTAAGGTTTATGTCTACCTTATATATTTAGGGGGTGTATTGGTTGTGAATTTTGTAGGATTTTTTTGGACTTTCAAAGTCTGGGGTATTCAATTCAGATTTTAAAAAGTCTTTAAAAATTCTGAGGTATTCAATACGAATTTTAAAAAGTCTTTAAAAATATTTAGGTATTCAACAGTCTATGGATTTTAATACTCTATGGATTTTGTTGGATTCTCTTCCAAAAATATAAATAAATTGCACTATCCAAAATCTCTTCTAAAAACAAGAGATTTCAACGGATTCTCTCAAAGAACTCTGAAAACTAAAGATCAGAAGTAAGAATGACAATATTGACCCGACCCGCGCGTACTCACCCCACCCACGAGCTTTGGGTCAGGTCAGATTCGCCCCGTATTGAGTATGAGTCGGGTTTGGGTCTTATGCCCGACCCACGGGTATCCGCCTCGGCCCCGAATTAATATATAAACTTTATATATATATATATATATATATATATATATTTTATTGGTAAAATATTTTTTATATATATATTATTGATAAAATAAATTATATATATATATGTATATTTTTTTTATTGGTAAAATATTTTATATAATATATATAATATTAATTTTAAAAATAAAAATTAAAATTAACTCTTTAACTCTTTGCATCAATATCGGAGTTTATGAAAATCTATGTAAATCAATAAAAAAAATATTTCACAATCCTATCAAGTTTATGATAATCCATATAAATCAATAAAAAAAGTCAGTCAAACTCTGCATGAACTCTATGGATTTTATAAATCCACGTACTTTTTAAAGTCCAAAAAAATCCAATAGAATTTCAATTGAATACACCCTCTTTAGATTTAAAGTTTATGTTTAGTACCTTATATACCATTTAAGTTTATTAACTCATGTAATATTCAAATTTAATTTCAATTTAAATTTTAGTAATTTATGTAATATTCAATTTCAATTTAAGTTTTAGTAATTTATGTAATATTTAAATTCAATTCAGGTTTAAATTTTATGTTTGGTACTTTATTATGAAATTTCATTATCAGGAGAAAATTCAAAAAAAGACTCTATTTGTTCAAATATTCACCATTTGTGTTCAAATATTCGCCATGTGTAATATTCAAACTCAATTCCAATTTTAGTTTTAGTAACTTATGTAATATTCAATTTTAATTTTAAGTTTTAGTAACTTAATATTCAGACTCAATTTAGGTTTAAGGTTTATGTTTAGTAGGAGTAAATATATACTACCATTTAAGTTTAGTAATTTGTCTAATATTTAAATTTAATTTCAATTTAAGTTTTAATAACTTATGCAATATTCAAACTCTATTTAGGTTTAAGGTTTATGTTTAATTTCAAATTATATATTTAAAGTTAATGAATGATGATTCAATTTCAATTTAAATTTTGTATCTTATGTAAAATTAATATTCAAATCACCTCTAATATATCTAACTATCTATTTATTATATTATATTTTTTAATATCCATATTTAAAACTTATAAGTAACTTTCACGGGAAGTTCATATCAGTTGGGGTCTTCTGATCGGCTGATCGATCTCATGCAGTTATTATCAGTTGAGAAGGTATACAAGAACCTTTCAGACATATTTCTATAATGAATTTCAAATGTCTTCTGGTCTTTAGTCTTCTACTCTTTTAGTCTTGAGCAAACGCGTGTTGATCTAATTGTGGTATCAACTAATATACATGCGGTTGATTCCACATAATTAAAACTTAGACATTCTATAATGATATCTTTATAATATATATTTGCAAACATTTTTTACAGCCACGTGGAACTAATTAATTGGTCTATCTCAATCTCTCTCTTCTCAAATCACTTTATTTCAAAATCCCTGAATTCTCATTCATTCTACACTTTTCTTTTAATCTTATCCATTCATTTTAAAACTTAATCTTGACCATACATTCTTAATCTTATTTTCTATATAAATCCCTCGTCTCTTCTCAAAATCCCTAATTTCTCATTCATTCTCAATTTTACTTTTTATATCATCCATTGATTATAATCAATTTATTGAAGATTTTGTATCCCTAATTTCTCATTCATTCTCAATTTTACTTTTTATGTCATCCATTGATTATAATCAATTTATTGAAGATTTTGTATTTTGATAATCAATTCATTGAAGATTTTGGATTTTGAAGATTGTCTATTGATCAATAGAAATCCAACAATTCGTCTACTCAATGATTGTGACTTTGAAGATTTCTCATTCTCAATTTTACTTTTTATGTCATCCATGGATTATAATCAATTTATTGAAGATTGTCTATTGATCAATAGAAATCCAACAATTCGTCTATTCAATGATGGTGATGTAACGCCCCGAATCCGGAATGCAGCCCTTGAGGCTCAAACACTCTAAATTCGAGTCGCCACTTAATTAGTTACCGAAAATCCGAACCTAAAAATTTCTTTTAAAAATACAATAACACAATCAATATAATAAGAGTTTTGCAGCGGAAATAATTAAAGACAAATATAAGTTGCAATAAAATCAGTGTGGGCCCATTTATTTAAAACTTAGAATATGATAAGTAGCAGTCGTTTTGAAAATAGCATACATATGGTTATCGAGTAACTTTAGGAAAGTTGTCACTTGGCATAAGAATAAAATCGTCTATCATAAGACATTTCATTTATTATAATATGTCTTAAATATATGTAATATTATAACATCTTAATGTGGGGAAACTCTGTGTCATCCCTGTTGCAACACCGGCCCCTCTCGATCATAACCTGAAAATATTAGTTTTGGGGTGTGAGATAAAAATCTCAGTGGATATCCTATACGCTGCTATACAGATTGGCAGTATGCCAAAATTAATTTATATTAACATTTTATCGTAAGTCTTTATGAATTCTTGAATAGTATGTGATTTTGTTATTCACTGGAGTTTAATTCTTCTAATAGTGAACTTTCATTCACTAAGGATTCACAATATATATATCCTTATTCATAATTTTCATAAATCATCGTATATCATATTTATCATAAAACATAATTATCATATGGGACACTGGTAGCGACTCTACCACATGCTACCCCCTAAACGCTTCCACCTCCTTCAAGTATGTTAATCATACGGGACACTGATAGCGACTCTATCACATGCAATCCCCTAAACGCTTCCACCTCCTTCAAGTATGTTAATCATACGGGACACTGATAGCGACTCTATCACATGCAATCCCCTAAACGCTTCCACCTCCTCCTTGTGATTAATATATCACAGATTACAATATCATAAAATAATATATCATAATTTATTTTTGTATTCTTGTGTTCTTAGTTATATGTTTATGTTTGTTTAGTTTAGTTCAGAATACACCAACAGTCCATATAACATTTACATCGGCAATACAGTAGTGACACCCACCTGGTTAACTTTTAAGAAAAGCTACAAACTTCTTGAATGATTTTAGCAAGTAAATGAATCAGACCTCTATATTTTATATTAAGATTGAAATGGCGAGGCAATTACTATTAAAATGCGTATTACGCTTCGTTAAGTTGTTTATCACATAAGCTTTTGATAAAATGATTTGTAAGGTTATTAATTAGATTTATTTCATTTCGACACTTATTAAATATTCATCAAACCTTATACTTCTTTTATTTCTTTATTAAGTGCTAGGAGTGTTGCCCGACCAGAATGCTCGTCCGTCTTCCTGAAAATCAAATCTTTTGGAAACAAATAACGACGTTAATATAGTTGGAAACTCTTAAATAATTTATTCCTTTATTTCATATTAAATTTTGGGACGGGGTGTTACAGGTGACTTTGAAGATTTTGAAGATTGTGACTTTGAAGATCCTACATTCTTAATCTTATTTTCTATATAAATCCCTCATCTCTTCTCAAAATCCCTAATTTCTCATTCATTCTCAATTTTACTTTTTATGTCATCCATTGATTATAATCAATTTATTGAAGATTTTGTATTTTGATAATCAATTTATTGAAGATTTTGGATTTTGAAGATTTGAAGGTTGTCTATTGATCAATAGAAATCCAACAATTCGTCTACTCAATGATCGTGACTTTGAAGATTTCTCATTCTCAATTTTACTTTGAGTTTATTGACATTAAGAGCTAAAATCCACACCCCTACTCCAATTAAAACCAAAAAAATTCAGCAATTCAATTAAGGACAAATCACTAATTAAAAAACCAATTATGCCCTTTGTGAAGTATCTATTATCCTAATTCTCATTCCCAATTCATTTTCTCACGCAGAAACCCTAGCCTCGCTGTGTGCGATTTACACACAGTGAGGGTGAAATCATTTACAGCAGCAAAACACATATACACAGCCGCTGGAACTACACCACCGTTCTTCGGCCGGCGCGGCCGGTCATGACTTCCCTCAGGCTGACGCCGACTCCGACGACCTTCCCTAGTTGTTGTCCTTGGCCGCCCGCTTCTGGTACAGTCGTGCCTCCAATCTTTAGCGGAATGAATGAAGAAATAAGTGGACCGTCATCTCTGTTTGTTGATCCATCGATCAATCAATCAACCAAATCGCACTGGGAAAAAAGAGTGGACCGGGGAAGAAGGAAAAATGAGTGGACCGAGGAAGAAGAAAGTGGATGTGGCATTCAAGGCCGGGAATACAAGTTGCTGGTCTCTGAAGATGCTCGTCGGGAGTTCTCCAATATCCGTCGCACCTTCGACGATGTCAATACCCAGCTTCAGACTAAATTTAGCCAGGTCCTTTTTTATTTAGATTCATTCGCGACAATTACGTTTCTTTTTAATAGTTTTGTGGAGCGGTTCTTGTTCAAATCCAATCTTCCTGCCAAATCCATCATATTGTTCTTGTTTAGTTTTTTTTTTTTTTTTTTTTAGGGTCATACGCCTTATTTTATGGATTTGAGATTTAGAATGTGTAATGTCATTAAATTTCTCAAGTATTGCAGTAATTAGTTTTTAATGTGAAGCCACTTAGAATACTTTTTTTCTTTCAATTGTCTACCAGTCATCTTTTGAGCTTCAGTTAGCAGTAAAGTCACATTAAATTGGTTAGTCACTCTGTATGATAAAATCATGTTTTTCTGCATAGCGAGACCTTGCCTGCTTTTGGGAAATAAATTAATTTGCAAATATGAGCTGCCTTTCGATCTTGATCCCATGTTTTCTTTGGTTGTGCAGGAGATGTGAGCTTTTAAGTTAGTTGATTCAGCATTTATCTCGAGCACGATGAGTTTCACAAAGCTAAAGGAATATATATATTTTTTTCAAGACATGAAGAACATTATGACAAATTCTGCTATGATGAATGAATATGTTGAAGTTCTTAGATTGATAAAGCACAATGGATGTTTGGGTTAAGGGACTTGATGTTCAACAAGTACTAACTTTCTTTCTTTTCATACTTGTTGAATTGTTTTACTTGTTTGTTAAATTTGTGATTGAGTTTTATGACACTTGAATGATTACTAATAGGTTGTATGTGTATCACGTCACCAAAAGTTTCTGGTGATTAAATATGAGCTTCTCAACAACCAAGAGTTGTACATTCAAATGTTGCGGACCTACTGAGTATATAAACTGCAAAATCTCAGAAGCATTAAACCACTGATTCAGACAGCAGGCGGAACAATACAATAATATGCAATGTGTGTTGCAAATATACATCGTTTACTCGGTATATGCATTCTTTGTTGCTAGTATGCAATGAGTGTTGCAAATAAATGTTGTAGTTATGCACGGCGTTAGTTATGGTTGATGCAGTAGATAACAAATGTTGTTGTTTTCTTGGGCAAATCACATGATGAAAGTTGTTGTGAAGATTAATAACTCAATTAGATGTGAAGGTTTTTTGCATGCAATTTTCGTTGCATATGTAAACCCAATTTATTGCATATATTTGTTTTTGTTGCATATGTAAACCCAATTTATTGCATATATTTGTATGTATAATGCATATTCCGATTATTTTTAAATAAAATTAATATTTTAGAACAACTTATTACAAATGTATTATTCTTAAGTGTAATGCAATTTTTGTGTTGTTATATGCAATTATAATCTTCAATTTGCATGCAATTATAAAAATACGAGATATACAAATTGTAAATAAAAAAAGTTATTTATTAATAATTGCTAATAAATATTTATTTAAATAAAATACAAAAATATTATTTACCGTATGAATGTGCGCTTAAAAAAACGCTTAAAAAAGTATGAATGTAGTTGATTAATTACCGTGATTAAAAAAATAAAATAAAGTATGAATATGCAGTTGATTAATTTTTTAGGAATGTTTTGAATTCGATTTTTTAGGAATGTTTTGAATTCGTTTTTTTAGGAATGTTTTGAATTTTTGAAGTTGTATTAATTAGGGTTGACTAATTCTAAATGACCATGCAATTGAATGTAAATGGTATATTAGTACAATTGCATACTAAATTGGCTCTAATTGCTTTACCAAAAGTCAATTGGATTAATTAGCTTAAACACTCAGTGAAGTGTCTCTATGGGCAACTCCCCCTTTTACTTTTTAGTCATCCATTGATTATAATCAATTTATTGAAGATTGATCAATATAAATCAAACAATTCGTCTACTCAATGAAATGATTGTGACTTTGAAGATTTCTCATTCTCAATTTTACTTTTTATGTCATCCATTGATTATAATCAATTTATTGAAGATTTGAAGATTGTCTATTGATCAATAGAAATCCAACAATTCGTCTACTCAATGATTGTGACTTTGAAGATTGTTAAGAACTTTGAAGATTGTTAAGAACTTTGAAGATTGTGAAGAATTTTGAAGATTTTGAAGATTTGAAGAAATTTTGAAGATTGAAGACTGTGAAGAAATTTTGAAGATTGAAGATTTTTAGAAATTTTGAAAATTGAAAATTTGAAGATTGTGACTTTGAAGATTGTGAAGGAAGATTCGTCTTCCTTGATGTATCAAATTTTATAAATCCAAAAATTTAATATTTCAACAATTTTTTTTTTATATAAATCCAAAAATTTAATATGCACTATGTATTTTGACTTTAATTTTTGTAAATCTAACTTAAATAAATTTAATCTATCTTAATAATATCTAAATAAATACTCCAAATAATATCTAAATAAATTTAATTTTAATCTTATTCCTAAAATTACTCCAACAATAAGATTTGATTTTTTTTTCCTATTTAATCTATCTTGGGATTTTCTTAGGATAGTCCAGGTGTCGCCTATACTATTAATAGTTCGGATGTCAAATTGCATCGCTCTGTATCGCCCTAACTTGATACCTGTCGCCTTTTTTTAATATTTTAAAATAATTATTTAAATTTTATTTTAATATTTACTATTTTATCCTTTAATAAAATTAATAATAATATTATTTAAATTAAACAATTAGAACGTAAAATTAGATTTTTTTAACAGAATTAAATTATTATTTTATTTATGTTTTATCTACACTGCTCATTTAATTAGTTCACCCTCAAATTATTTTTTTACAACAGTTATCTGCACCCACTCATTTTACGAGTTCACCCAAATCATTTTTTAACCTTGGTTATCTACAATAGCTCATTTTATAAGTTCACCCCAAAATTATTTTTTACCACAGTTATCTGTACCTGTTCATTTTATAAGTTCACCCCAGAAGATTTTTTTTTTTAAAAATAATTACATTTTAAGAACTATATTATCATTTTATTAATTTACATAAAATATAATAAAATCAACCCTAATTTGTAGGGTGATACTCGGGTACATGCAAGATACCGGTACACACCAATTTTAATTTTAATTTTTTATTTATATTTTATCTACACCCACTCATTTAATGAGTTCACCCAAAAATCATTTTTTTACTACGGTTATCTGCATCCGTTCATTTTATGAGTTCACCCCCAAATCATTTCTTTTATCACGGTTATGTGCACCCGCTCATTTTATGAGTTCACCTCTAAATTATTTTTTTAACACGTTTATCTACACCCTTCATTTTATGAGTTCACCCCAAAATATTTTAAAAAATGTAATTACATTTAAAAGACTATATTATCCTTTTATAAATTTACACAAAATATATTAAAATCAACCCTAATTTGTAGGGCAATACTCGGGTACATGTAAGATACCGGTACACACCAATTTTAATTTTTTATTCATATTTTATCTACACCCACTCATTTAATGAGTTCACCCAAAAATCATTTTTTTACTACGGTTATCTGCACCCGTTCATTTTATGAGTTCACCCCCAAATCATTTTTTTATCACGGTTATGTGCACCCGCTCATTTTATGAGTTCACCCCTAAATTATTATTTACCACGTTTATCTACACCCCTCATTTTATGAGTTCACCCCAAAATATTTTTAAAAAAGTAATTACATTTAAAAGACTATATTATCCTTTTATTAATTTACACAAAATATAATAAAATCAACCTTAATTTGTATATTTACAATCTATAGTCGAGTCATTACCGAGTTACCGTCGATTCACCATCAAGTCACCCATATTTAAAAAAAAAATCGTAAAACATAATTAAAAAAAAAACTATTGAAATTAGTTACAAATCTTGATTTTTTTTCTTTTTAAGCTTTCTTCCCCTTCCTCTTTTTCTCCCATTTTCAGTTTTTATTCTAAACTTTTAATTTCTTCATTTTTTTTCCTTTTACTTTTTTTTTATTTTCCATTTTTTCATGTGTATTTTTTTTAATTTTAATACAAAATAATATTATAGGTATGATTTTATGATAGTCGATAATACAATAAGTAATAACGAGTAATACCATAAATAATAATCAATAATACCATTAACAGTAATTAGTACGAATAAACACTTATCTTATTCTATTCAAAGTGAGATGGTCTTATGGTGACACTGTTCATAAATTAGTAGAAATAAAGACTTATTTTTTTCAAAGTGTTAAAGCGTCATTCTCAAACTATGTTTTGGAAAGCAGAATTTTGGTGAAATCAGAATAAAAAAACTTTAGGAAATGTGAATGGAACTATAGGAAAACGTCATGCTCAGACCATCGATTAGTTCTAAAAAATATGTGTCCATATAATGTTGCTTACGAACATTGACCTAAAGTCCGATTTGTATAATGTAACTAGATTGATTGTTACCAGACTTGAAAATTACATTATTGAGGACACATTTTTATTTTGGAAGGAATGTTGATAGTAAAGTTTTTATTCTAAGAATAATATTGAGTGTTTCAATGACACGACTCCCATAAAGTTTCGAATAAGATAATTTCTTATTCTATTGTCTTTTGCAATGACGATAAATAAAAGTTAAAGGCCAGTCTCTTTTCATGGTAGGTGTTTGCAGCCTCTAGAGTTAAGAGTGGATTGAAAAATATTTACCTAGATTCAAATGAATAACAAATTTACAAATTTATACTATGAAGTACATGTTCCAAATATTTTTTTAATTGACAAATTAAAATATATTATAAATTTATTTGAATTCCTTACGGGTTTTGTCCATTGTGACATTGTCCCTCCTTTACGG
The DNA here is from genome assembly GCA_963675135.1 of Galeopsis tetrahit. Classification (NCBI taxonomy): domain Eukaryota; kingdom Viridiplantae; phylum Streptophyta; class Magnoliopsida; order Lamiales; family Lamiaceae; genus Galeopsis; species Galeopsis tetrahit. The sequence continues at coordinate 48,289,755 of OY776128.1, read as the reverse complement.
GCAGCGCAATTGTTTTATCAAAGAAAAGAATCAAATTGACTAGCCCATTTCTTGAATTGTGTGTGAGCAATTAAGGCCACGGATAAATGCCCCCTTATATTATGACTTCACCCCTTAGATGTCTTCACACCGTATAGTTGAGTTCACCCACCAGTTTCTTTCCAAAATTACCATTTATTTCTAACATAAATTCTAACCCTAATTTTATTCAATCATTCCTCATTTTCAACTGCCTCCAACTCTCCTTCTTCTCTTTTCATCTTTCTTTTGCCGTCGACCAGCGTCTCCACCCGTCCGCCGCTCGCCGCCTCCCTCCCTCCGCGCATGGCCCATGGCCAGGCCTTTTTAATAAATAGACATGACTCGAAAGCCTTTTAAAGGTCTTTTTAAGTGTATTTTAAAATAAAATAAAATACAACAATTGAACCAGTACAACCAAATCATAAAAAACAATAACAAATGTTCAAAAAAAATAATAATAACAGAATGTTCTTCCAACAATTACAACGAAAAAATACATCATTTTTTCAAGATAATCTCATCTTCATGTTGAGCCCTCTAAAATATTATAAAACATGCTGAAATTTTATAATGAATGAACAAAAAATTTCTTAAAATTATTTCACACAATTGATGTCTTTTACCTTTTCTTTTTAATGACAAAATCATTGTCATTTTTATCTTAGGTATTATTAGATGAAGTTGTGTCATCATTCTCAGGTTGAGAAGACATAACTGAAAAATATACATTAAAAATAAAATTAATAAATTTCAAATCTTACTAAATTCATAAGTAAAATCCATAAATTTCAAATAAATCTTATAAATCAATAACCATTGAGAATATTATATTGCGTTAAATTTATTTTAACACAGATAGATAATTTTTTTTTTAAATCAATCAAAAGAAAAATTAAACAAATGTATCTATATATTATATTTTTCTATTAGATTCTATAAGGAAGAAGCTCTGTTTCTGAAGAAAAAATTCACCTATAAAAGCATAGCACAAACTGTCCCAGTTTTGTGATCTCGGATAATTTCCTGTGTAAGTCAATTAGGCAATGAGAAACGGTTGAACAAAATCAACACAATATAAATGAAAAGATAAAATTAAACAGCCTGAGCATTCGTGGACTCCGCCGATTCTAACCGCTTGTACACCTCTAAAGACTATGATTGGGCAGTTAAAAATAAATGTAAAAGCTAGTAAAAAATTTTAATGTCAAATTAATATCTTAAATACTGAATTCTAAACAAAAAATTTGTATAAAAAATTCAACTAAATTAATAATTTAACCTAAAAAAAATTCAATTCATTCAAATATCTATCTTAAACCCTAGATTTACCAAAACTAATTTGAGTAGAAAATATAGAATTGTTCATATCCGAAACTCTTCTTCAATGGAATTTTCGAATAAAAGAAGAAAACAAGAGAATCGTATGTGCCGCTTAAGTATTGAATTCGAAACAGAGATTTGTATAAAAAATTCAACTAAATTAATAATTTAACCTAAAATTCAATTCATTCAAATATCTATGTTAAACCCTAGATTTACCTAAACTAATTTGAGTAGAAAATATAGAATTGTTCATACCTGAAACTCTTCTTCAATGGAATTTTCGAATACCTAGATTTACCAAAACTAATTTGAGTAGAAAATATAGATGGAGCTCTTCTTCAATGGAATTTTCGAATAAAAGAAAAAAACAAGAGAACCGTATGTGCCGCCTAAGTATTGAATTCGAAACAGAAATTTGTATAAAAAATTCAACTAAATTAATAATTTAACCTAGAATTCAATTCATTCAAATAAAAAAAGATAATTTATTGTTTATTAATGATATGAAAATTAAAATAAAGATTATATATTATCAATTAATTTTTTTATTAATAATGTGAGGATAAATTTGTAATTTTATAATTATATATTTAAAATTATTAAATTTAATTTAAAAGTGTGATAAGGCGACAAAAAACGATAATAAGTGCAATGCAAGGCGATGGATTCTGTGACGCCAAATGCAACAGGTAGCAGGTCATCAAATATAAGTCATTAGATCTCAGATTTGATGGCTCAGATTACTGGACTGTTGATAGTCCAAGCGACACCTGGACTGTCCTTAGAAGACCCCATCTATCTTAATAATATTTAAATAAATTTAATTTTAATCTTATTCTTAAAATTACTCCAACAATAAGATTTGATTTTTTTTCTCTTAAAATTACTCCAACAAATAATAATATTTTATAATTCTAACCATCCGTCTATAAAATTAATAAATTTAATTTTATCTATCTATATTAATAATATTAAAATACTTCAACAATAAATATAAAATTTGATATTTTGATCTTTTTACTTTTTTAAATCCAATAAATATATCTTAATTGTCATAATCCTTTTCCTAAAATTACTACAACAAACAATAATATTTTATAATTCCAACAATCCGTCTATAAAATTAATAAATTTAATCCTATCTTAATAATATCTAAATAAATTTAATTTTAATCTTATATTAATAATATCTAAACAAATTTAATGTTAATATTAATAATATTCAACAAATCATCTTTACAAACTTCAATTCCAAAACAACACTAAAGTTCAACGTTATTCAGATTTGTCTATAACCTTTTTTTTATATTATGTATGTTGTCAATTTATTTTTTTTATAATAATTTGTAAATACTACAATATATATAATGCTCTTACTAAGGTCATCATAGATGTTGAAGATGAAGGGTAATAAAGTCGTTTATCAATTTTATTAATAAAATAAACATTAGACTTTAAATATTATTGATATAACATATATTTTTCTCTATACAATAGTAACATTTATGAAAAATTTAATTGATCTATTTTTTTCAGAATTTTAATGTACTTTTTTAGTATAATTTTAACAACATACTTATTTCAAATTTCAGAAAGATCTAGATGACAAAATGCCACCAGAACTTGAAATGTTGTTGGGCAAGAAATTCATTTTTCGAATCCATATTTCATTATTCAACTTGAGAAATAACTACACGGTAAAGTCATCTTCAGATGAAGAACTAATTAAAAAATTTGAATTCAAGAATGGTTCTTCAAAGGTATCTCCTATTTCGGAAGGAAAGGTAATAATATTTTTTACCAAGTTTTTTATTTTAGTTCTTTTAATATATCTATTTTATAAAAAATTGAATTAATTTTTTTAATTATACTTTATTTCAAAGTAAGACTTCTTCGTCAATAAATGACAACGAAGATATCGAGTGTGTAGAAGTTACTACTCGATATAAAAGAAAGTTGGATTATGTTTTTTATGTTGGATTATGTTTTTTTATAGAATTATGTTTTTAATTATATGATATGCAGTAGCATTGACACATTGAGCTTTTCAATTACATTGATTTTTTTTACCGTTTTGACTACATAATTTCAATGATGTGTATCAATAAGCTCTTAATTCATTATTGTCATTTATGACATGCATTTAGTGGGTGCTATCCGAAAGAATCCAGACTCTATCAATTCATTTATATCAATTTTCTAATATTCATTTATTTGTTGTGTAAATCAATGTTAGTGATATTTTTGTTTAATTACTAACTTTTGTTCAATATTCAATATATATTGATTGTGATTATGTATTTGACCATAAAAAATAAATATCTGTTTTAAAATTTTAAAAATTTGAGTAACGGAATAAAATATAAATAAACGGAATAAAATAGTTTAAATAATTTTGAATAAAAAAATTGAAAAAAAAAATTGAATTAAAAAAAATACTCTAATAAAATTCTTAGGTTAAAAATTATTACCATTATAATTATTAAAAATTAATAAAATATACTTATTTCAACCCCGCGTAGTACCGCGGGTCTTACCCTAGTTCAATTTATATATATGAATCAATTTTAATTTAAGTTTAGTAATTTTCATATATTACATTTTCTCCTAAGATCAATTTTAGTTTAGTAATTTTCATATATTACATTTTCATACGGTTGAATATTAATTTTACATAAGATACAACACTTAAATTGAAATTGAATCATCATTCATTAACTTTAAATATATAATTTGAAATTAAACATAAACCTTAAACCTAAATAGAGTTTGAATATTACATAAATTATTAAAACTTAAATTGAATTATTTTTTTGGGTAGAATGCATTGGAAAGGTAGAAGTTTTTTGAAATAGAAGTAAGAAACTTTTGAGGTGTCATCACCTATGTTCTTAAATGGCGAAAAAATAAACGATTATACCCAAGCAAAACAATTACTACTATTTTAAGAAAATGGAGTGTTAATAATAATAATAATAATAATAATCTTACCGTACGATCATCAATTACATGCCTCTCCTGAAGAACCCTATCAAGAACGCCAGGATCTGAAAACACAACAAATCCAAAACCTCTGGTCTTTCCACATATTTTCTCTCTAGTGAGCACAGCCTGCACGACTTCTCCATAGCTTTGAAAATAATCCTTCAGCTTATCCTCGTTTGTCTCCCATGAAATCCGTCCAACAAATAACTTCCTTTGATCTGAATCCATTTATTATTATACCTAATTTATTTATATTTTTGGACAAATAACTTCCTTTGATCTGAATCCATTTATTATTATACCTAATTTATTTATATTTTTGGAGGAGAATCAAAGAAAATTTATAGAATATTAAAATTCAAAGACGGTTAAAAATATTTTAAGACTTTTTAAATTTTACATTGAATAACTCAAAATTTTCAAAATTTTTAAAAACTTTTAAAAATTCGAATTGAATATCTCAAACTTTAGAAGTCTAAAAAAAAATCCTACAAACTTCAGCCACTCCCTTAAGTCTAAAGACTATTTTGAGAATTTTAGACTGTCATTAAGACCAATTTTACTTGAAAAATTAATTCTTGAGACCAAAAGTACAAGTAACTTGACCAACTACGTGAGTGAACGTAAATTATGAATCCAATTTTATTATTTTCTATGTAATGTTTACGTTTTAAGTGGTTTTAAAATCATTTTAAAATTCTGAATTTTTGATCCAAAACCTTTTTTTTAAATAAAAAATAAACATCACCCGAGTAAATTATACGGAGTATATTATATATTCAATCCCCCAAAATTAGATATTCACCAACACTCCGAAAAGCACCCGCCAAAATTGCAATTTGTTTTGAATTATGGAAAGCGAAATCCCCAATTCTGATTCCGATTGGGATTATCCCCTCACCGAAGAAGATCTCCGAGTCATTGATTCTGCATTTTCCTCCGCCGGCGCTGCCGATCCTCCTCCAAAGCGCACGGCGCTCAGTTGCCGCGACAGCTGCGGTGCCTCAAGTGTCTCTCCTCGCAAAGTCCGCCGCCGGTTGCCTGACTCTCTCTTCGTTTTCAAGCAGAAGCAGCAGAACTTATCATTTTCACCTTGTGCCAGAAATTGCTTTAAAAGTTCCAGAAATGTTTCCGATCTCTCTCCTTTCCAAGGTAATTGCCGCCCCTTTTATAACTCCAAGCCTAGTTTCATTTCTTGATGCCTATTTTATTTTGTATGTGATGTTGTATCATTCAATTAGGAAATCTGTAGATTGTTATTGACACTATTATTCCTTCAGTATTAAATGATTGGTGATTTTGATGATGTTATATTCATCTTATGGTGTTCTCTTGAGTCTTGAATTCTAGATGATTGCATTGCTTAACATTGAAGTTTATATGTGTATGATTACTTAATTTGTTTGTCACGTTTGATCAGACTCATATACATTTTGTATCTGTATCTTTGCTACTGAGGTTTATACATTTTCTACGAATACTTTTGGTTCATGAATCAGTTATATGAGTGAATATTGTTTCATGTTTTGGCTGTCTCACTGTAGCCTATGTCTTGAAAAGAGAAGATAAGATTTGAGACAATAATTGAAAACACTCATAATTGAAGTCAAAGCAGATGTAAATGAAATAGATTATTTTCCCTTACTATAAGCAAATATGGGAAAAATGTTTTCTTTAGGCCCGTAAGTTGGGTTTTCAAATTAAAGACATTAAGTCTATGGATGTAATTGTAGGACTATATATTCTAATTTTAGCAAATGTAGGCCGAATTGGCCCAGACCGAGCTAAAATCAGATGTGAGTCTCAACAAGAACTGAAAATCAGGCTTTGATCCCTGTAAATTAAGGAGAATGCCTTTTAATTTATTTACATGTAGGATAAATTGACCCAAATTAGCCAAATTTGGCTGGCTGACATTAATATATACTGTCCTACATCTACAGGCTCGTAAAATAAAACAAATTCCCCAAGCAAATATCCACACTGGTTATTAACTTCTTTTTCCTTGGTGAAATTGCAACTTTTGTTTTTACTTTTGTGCCCAGCAATAAAATTTGGAGGTCGGACTATATATAGCAGAACCGTAGAAGAAGTTGAAAGAGCTGCAAAGGAGCTTCTAGATTTTGTGGAAGCTAAGAAAAGAAATGATGGTCAGTGCATCCTTGGTTTGGACATTGAGTGGAAACCCTCATTTAAAAGAGGTACTGAGTAGTTCAAATTAATGAATACATAAATTTGACTAAACTGAAATCTTACAGTGTTCCATTTTCACAAAGGCAATGAGTATGTATCCAATAATATAGAGTAATTGGAAATATTTTGCAATCTGTTTTTATAAATCTGGAGTCACTCCTTAATGTGTTGATAATAAATGCCATTTTCTGCATCTGTGTCAGTGGTAATCGTGTTGCATTATTAGAAGACAACAATTTGAAGCGAACAGTGTTATTGCACATTTTTAAAAGATAAACAACATACTGCATTAAAAGGTTCTCAAACTACCAAGTTTAGTTTCGATAGGTCCCTAAACTATTTTTTGTTTTGAAAAACCCTTTACGTATCAATTTTTTTTATTTCACGAGCTCCCTCGAAACGAAATTGACATTTTTTTTTATTATCTTAACGGCCCCGTTAAATAATGTACATGCTAGTTTCATTTAATTTTAATTATGTGCAAAAGTATTTTTCAAGATAATCATCACCTGAAGTATTGGGGTTAGAATGACTTGCACAAAACACATTTGACTATTAATAAAGTTAACATACATATTATTTAACGGGATCATTAAGATAAATTAAAAAAATTCCATCAATTTTCGTCTCGAGGGAGCTGTTTAAACAAAATTTATATGGTTGAAGGTGTTTTTAAGTAAAAAATAATTAAGAACCTATTGAAACAAAAGTTAAAATTTAAGGATACGTTGATGCATTATGCCAAAGATAAACTTTGAAGGGATGGAATTGGTTCTCTAGAAAACTACGAACCAAGGAAGGGTTTGGCTAATGTTGATTTAGCTTGTGTATGAAGAATAATCCCTCTTTTTTTTTTTTTTTTTTTTGCAGGCATAGCACCTGGGAAGGCTGCAGTTATGCAAATATGTGGTGATAATAGTTATTGCCATGTGTTGCATATTATTCATTCCGGAATTCCTAAAAATCTGCAAAGCCTTCTTGAGGACCAAGCTTGTCTAAAGGTGGTGCTTTACTAGTAAAATATCAAAAGGATGATTTGAAATTTTGGTTAAACCTAGGTTGTGTTTGGATGGAGGGATTTGATTTGAGAAGGCATGTGAAATGAATGTATCTAGAAATACATGGATTTCAAATGACATGGTTTTAGTGGGAATTTAAAATCCTCTCAATTTTAACTAAAAAGAGATGCTAAATATTTCAAATCCATTCACTTACTTTTTAATCCAAATAAGTGGAGTGAATTTGGATTGTGAATTTGAAATCCATACATCAAATCCCTCCATCCAAATGGAGCCCTAGGGTTAATATTATTTTTGGTCCCAAACTTAATCACTATTTCATTTTGATCCCCCCCCCCCACCCCCATTTCAATCACTATCAAATTTGGTTTTAGAATACACTCTCTCTCCATTTTGTTCCACCGTTAATTGACCGCCCGTTAACTGGCAGAATTAGCTATTTGGGAGTGCTAAATGTAATTATTTGAAAGTTATTAATTACATTTAGCACCCCAAAATAATTACATATAGCACCCCCTGAATAGTTATTTCATGAGTCAACGGATGGTAGGACCAAATTTGAGAGTAAAAGTGTACTTCAAAGATCAAACTTGATAGTGAGCGAAATGGGAGACCAAAATTGAAAAAAGAGTTAAGTTTAGGGATAAAAAATGAAATTATCCCTTAAAGGTCTTATAGATAGTTTTTACCTCCGGAACTACTTAATAAACTAAACTGCTTCATACATACGCAGGTGGGTTTAAATATTGCAAATGATGCAGCCAAGGTTTTGCTAGATTATAATGTTTCAATTAATGCTTTGGGAGAACTTTCTGATCTGGCCAATCAAAAGCTTGGAGATCCCAAGAAGTGGAGTCTATCATCTTTAACTGAAATGCTCATTTGCAAACAGGTACTTGAACTGTTGTTTTAGGCAATTTTAATTGAGGATCTTAGAAGTTTTTATTTTGTCACAATTTGTCAATAATGCTCTCTCAATAAGTATCATACCGCCTACTTGGCCACTGCCTAAGTGGGTGTATGAGCTGTTGTTAGCTTAATAATGCCTTAATTTGTTATGATCATATTATCATAAGCATGCTTGAGTAGTAGTCAAGTGGGAAACACGAGCTAGTAAATGTTGGTTCATACGAGTGTTTGTACATAGCTGATTAAGATGCTTTGTGCACTGATTTTGGTTTGATTCTTAGTCCACTGTAGCTTGTTTCAATAGTTTCAACCTATGTTTTCTGGCAATTTTAACTAATTCTAATTGGTGTGATTGATTATTGTAGCTTCCCAAGCCAAACAAAATTAGACTGGGAAACTGGGAAGTTGATGCTCTATCAAACGAACAATTAAAATATGCAGCCACCGATGCATATGTGTCTTGGTATCTTTATCAGGTACATCTCCCATTACTTTTGTGTAAATTTCTTGTAAATTTGGAGAGAGCAATTGCTCACATAGACCTTTCTCCCCTTTTGTTGAATTTACCGTCATTCTTGATACCTTTTAACTCTAGGCAAAAGCTTTCTTTTTAATCCGTAAGTTTGTCTTTTACGTTCATGACACTCCACTTTCTCCAAGGTGATGTTTGTTTTGGATTTTAAAAAACAGTTTTAAAATCACCGCTACAACACCTATAAACCTACTATCATACTTTCTGATACAATCAATTCTCTCTCACTTTAATATACTTAAATCATAATTCACAATCAATGATAATATAACAATACAACTTCATTCACTCTTAGACGTTGATTTGACATAAAGTTAAATCACCTTACTAAAAAATCTAAAACAAATGCACACCTTACTATTTATCAGAATTTCAAAATTCCCTAAATTTTAAAAGCCAATTATTAAAAGTAACTTAAAAACCAAACAAACATCACCCAATTGAATTTCATCATGTTAACTTTCTAAATTCATCATTTTAGTCATTTTACAAGAAGTAGTTAGTCAGATGGTTTTGAGTTGACCTGACATTTTTTTAAAATTTTGTCCTTTAGTGTACTAACCCGCAATATTCTGTCAGAACACTAAAACTTTGAGTAACACAAGACGAAATTCAATTCGAGAAATTTGAGTGTCTTGAAAGCAAAAATGAACACCCGTAAAGGACTAAACCAACGTTTTCCTTATTTTTATTTATTTCGTTAGGGTCTCTTGAGATAAGAAAGTTTTTTGCCAATTTCAGGTGTTGAATAATTTTCCGGATCCTGCTGCTAGCTAAGTGACTCAATATTATCAATTTTAGACTGCAGCTACTTTCTATACATGTTGCTATATTGAGTCCATAAAAGATCCCTGCTTCTCGTGAAAATTCTGAAGAAAGTACCATAGAGAACTGAACTTCTACCAATATTTGAGAGACTGCCCTTTTATTATTCTTGCAACCCTTTGAGCATCTATTTATTTTAGCCTTCTTTACTTCCACTGCGGAGCGGTACGGGGCAACAAGATGATGATAGTGACTCATCCATGTCAGATAATTAAGCTGTAATTGTAAATGAGTCAAGCTGAGTCGAAGGGTCTGTAATTCTAGATTGTTTAGAAATGTTATTGAGCTTTGAAATTCATGTTTAAACTTGTTTCATAAGTAATCGAGTTGAACTTGAACGGACTTTTATTGAGTTTGAGTAGTTTGTCATTCTTACACTCGTTTTATTTATTTTGTATTTATTGAACTTGGGTCGAGCTTTCGACTGTACCGAACATATGATCAATCTTGTTTGATATCTATATTAAAATAAGCTCAAACAATTTTTTATCAAACGTCCTCAAATCTAGTATCAAATAGTTTTTAATCCTGCGGATAATGACACTGGTTTCCTAGTGGGCAAAAGTTTTGTTTTGATTTTATGTACATGAGTGAGTGGATATTAGTTTTCATATGTTAGTTGAATCACCTAAAGCAGACACGTGCTTTGAAATTGAACTCTAGGAAGACCCATGGACCATGGTTGAAAAATAATATCTACCTCCCATAATATTCACAATTTTATTTTGAAAAAAGTTCTAAAAAAGATTAAAAAAATTAATCTAAGTCCAATTGTATTAATATAAACGGGCTGAATTCAAACTATCATGAATTGAGTTGAGCCCTCAAACTACTCATTCGACATATGATATAATCGTTGTCCCGACCTCGTTATTAAAATAATTGGGATCTCCATATTCTAATCTAAACTAGCAAATATTTTACTCAATCCGTTCCATAATAACTTTTATACTTTTAAAATGAAAAACTCTTTATAAACTACACCCTCACAATATACACAATTTTACATAAATGCTAGTATTACTTTTGGTTTCACACATACACACAAGTCAACTCATTTCTTTACATTATTAATAAAAGTTTACAAAATTACCTCTCAAAACTCTACTCATTATTACACTTTTTTAATATATGTGTCCACATATCTATAAAAAGGAGTTTACATGGACAAGTGATTGTTGGGATATTCATCCTACCCCTATCAAATTAGAGTTATGTTACTTAGTTTTGATGGCCAAAATCAAATCAGTACTCAAGTGTTATAATCAGAATTTGTAATCTAGTGATAGGTTACCTAAACTGTTTTATAAAGCTTAGCAGACAGTTATAGAAGTCTAAGTCTTAGTCAGTGGGATCAACTATATGTATATCAGGGGTAACCACATCTGGTTAAACACACGTTCGCTCAAAACTCAAAGAGTAGAAGACTAAAGACTAGAAGACACTTGAAGTTCATTAGTGAAATCAGACTGAAAGGTTCTTGTATACATTGTCAGCTGATAGTAGCTACACGAGATCAGCAGATCAGAAGATGCCAGCTGATAGGAACTTCACTAGATCTTGTCAAGCCTTAAAGAACATTAAAGACTGTTAGTCTGATTGATCAGATAACATAACACATTTATTGAAGAATGCATTAATGGAAGTAAAGACAAAAATAACAGAAGACAAAGAGAATGTCGGATAACATCCAGCAGACTCAAACTGAAGACAAGACTGCAAGTCTAACAACTCGGCTGATGTGGATCAATTAGAAAATGACAACACAATTATTGAGTTGACTTGGAATACGAATTCTGAGATCTTTTCAGAGTCGTACAATAGCATTTAATGCACATTCCTTTTAAGGTAATGTCGTATCAAAAAATCAGGAGACATCAACTCCATGAAGATCTCGTCCTCAAAATAGAAGATTGCCTCAACCGGCTAATTTTCATCAACGGCTAGTTCGTTCAAGCAATTGTCTATAAATACAAGACATTGTTCAAGGAACAAGTTACAGAAACTATACGCGAAGAACTCACCTAGTTGACCTCAAGAACACCAAGTTTTCTGAAATCCTTTAAGAGTTCTCTAGAGCCTGAATTCATATTCTATCCTTAGCTCTAAGTTTCCAGATACTAAGTCAGAATCCAGATTCATACCTTAAGTGCTTAGAAAGTGTGATTCTTTCACACTTAGTTGGTTATACTCATACTTTACTTTTATTTGTAGAAAAACCTAACTCTTGTAAAAGTACTTGTTCTTCCAATAACAAGCAGATCCGTATACACTAAGGAAAATATATCTCGATCAAAGTATTCTCTTGGGACTATAAAATAACAGGATTTTTTATAAGGAATTAACTTCACAATTGAGCGGTAAGAGTAGACGTAGAACAAGTTGTTCGAACCACTATAAATACCTTTGTTATTTATTATTGTTTATTGTTCATATTATTCATTCTATTCATATTTCATAATCATACGTTTTCAAAAGAGTCAAAACCCACTAAGTGTATTTTCATAATCAGTAGACATCAAGTCCGCTAATATCATTCATTATTTGTTAAAGTTATTCTTTGAAGAATATGACTACTGGAAATAGACATGCACAACGGTTGCAAACCGCCGGTTTCGATTATGATTTTCGAAAATTTGTAATCGAAATCGAACCGTAACCGAGCCGGTTACGGGTCAGTTTTTTAACCGCCGGTTTGACGGTTTTCTCTTTTTTTTTTTTCTCCTGTCTTACCAATTTGATGAAGGTGCTCGCTGACTCGCCGTGCCTTGCCTAGCACCTGGTTTTTTACGGTGAAATTTTTAACAAAAAATTCAATAAGAAGAAAATGAAACATTTGAAGTTATATGAATGTTTCAGTTATGGAGGAATAATGAATTATGAAATTATAATTTCATTGGATGGATGTAAAGAGTACACGAAGGAAGTATTTATAGATACAAAACATATCTATCCTAAATCTTTAATTAAGGAAAATAAAGATTTATAAGATATATAAAATATATTATACAAGATATATATAATATCTCTCAATATATTTATATATGTCTAATACGCCCTCTCAAGATGGAGCGCCATAGGAGAGTCCAATCTTGGTCATAAGAAGTTGTAGACGAAATCGAGAAAGGGCTTTGTAAGTGCATCAGCAAGTTGGTCCGCAGAGGAGACGTGTGAGACCCTAAGTTGAGACGTCTTGATCAAGTCTCTAACAAAATGGAAATCGATTGCAATGTGCTTCATTCGGGAGTGAAAGACAGGATTTGAGCAGAGATAAGTGGCTCCAATGTTTTCACAATAGATAACAGGTAAGTCTGAGATTGTGAAGCACAACTCACGAAACAAAGATTTTAACCATTGAACTTCAGAGGCAGCAAAGGCAATAGCACGATACTCAGCTTCTGTTGAGTAACGGGCAATCGATTTTTGTTTCTTGGAGGACCAAGAGATAGGATTGGCACCAAGGAAAACAATGTACGCACTTGTGGAGAAACGATCATCACTGTTGCCAGCCCAATCAGCATCAGTGAAACAATGTAGAGAGGAGGAGATGGTCGGTCGTAGTGTTATTCCAACATCTCTTGTTCCATTTAAGTACCTAAGTAGGCGTTTGGCAGCTCCCCAATGAGTGACAGTCGGAGCATGCATAAACTGACACAACTTGTGAACTGCAAATGCAATGTCGGGTCTCGTGAGTTGAAGATATTGAAGACTGCCAAGTATTTGTCGATATTGAGTGGCATCAGCAGGAGGTGTCCCATCAATAAGGGTAAGGCGAGCGGAGGTGGCTAGTGGCGTCTGAACAGGTTTGGAGGTGACCATGTTGTATCGAGTGAGTAGATCAACCACATACTTTCGTTGAGAGAGAAAGCAGGAGTTGTTGGTACGAAGAACTTCAACGCCTAAGAAGTAGGAAAGAGGGCCCAAGTCTTTCACTGAAAATTTCAAACCAAGATCCGTTGCCACACGAGTAAGGAAGGGAATGGAATTTCCTGTGAGAATCAAATCATCAACATACACAAGAAAATATGCAATAATACCAAATTTATTGTACACAAAAAGAGATTCATCGGATTTTGTGTGGATAAACCCAATTCCTTCCAAAAACGTCCTAAGTGCATAATACCAAGTTCGAGGAGCTTGTTTCAAACAGTAAATGGATTTGTGTAATTTGCAAACATAGGATGGAAACGCTTTATCAATGAAACCAGGAGGTTGAGCCATGTAAACTGTATCAGAAAGGGAACCATGAAGAAAAGCATTGTTCACATCAAATTGTTGAAGTGCCCAATTTTGAGTGACTGCAATACTCAGGACTGCTCGAACGGTTGCTGGTTTTACCACAGGACTAAACGTTTCTGAAAAATAAACTCCGGGGCGTTGGTGGAAACCTTTGGCCACAAGTCGAGCTTTGAACTTGTCTAAGGACCCGTTCGATTTCCGTTTGATGCGGAAGACCCACTTTGAACCCACAATGTTGGTAGAATCATCAGGTGGTACTAAATCCCAAGTACCGTTTTTTAGAAGGGCATTAAATTCAGATGACATGGCCTCCCTCCATCGTTCATCTTTTAATGCCTGAGAGACGCAACTAGGTTCAATGTCAGAAGATAAATTACTTGTAAGACCGTACCTCGGATTAGGTTTGAAGATTCTGTTTTGAGCTCGAGTGACCATTCGAGTGCCTTGGGGGGCCGGTGGGAATGGCGATAAGGGAGCATCTGGCGACTCGAGTCGAAGAGGTGGGTGGGGTGTACTTAATGAGCTGGGGGGTGCAACTGGGCTGGGTGTTGGGCTGGTGGGTGTATTAAGGGGAACAGGGGGTGCAGCGGGGCTGGGTGTTGGGCTGGTGGGTGTATTAAGAGGAACATGGGGTGCAGGTAATGGGGGTGGTGATGGGTTTGGGTTGACATCGACGACAGGGGGTATATTTGGGGGAGGGGGTGTATTCGTAAAGGTTGGGGGTGGGGCAAGATCAGGAGGTAAGGGTGGGGGTGTACTAATCAGAGTGGGTGGTGGAAAGAGCATAACCGTAGGATTTTCTGGTGGGGAAGGGGGTGTATTTACTAAACTGGGGGGTGCATCTACTAAATCAGGGGGTATATCAGTAGCAGTTTTAGGAGTGGCTAGAGGAAAGACATTTTCAACAAATTGAACATGACGAGATGTATATATTTTGTTGGTTTTTAAGTCAAGACAAAGATAAGCAGCTTGGGTAGGAGAGTATCCAATGAAGACACATGGAGTGGATCTAGGGTCTAATTTATGGGAAGTGTAGGGGCGGAGCCAAGGATAACATAAGAAACCAAAAACTCTAAGTTTGGCTAGGTTGGGAGTTTGTTTTAGGAGATATTGATGTGAGGACAACATGTTAAGATTGAGTTTTGGTAGACGGTTTATAATATAGGTAGCAGCACAAACTGCATGAGGCCAATATGTAAGGGGCATGGAGGCATGATGTAAAAGGGCTAAGGCAGTATCAACAACATGTCTGTGACGACGTTCAGACATGCCATTGTGTTCAGGGGTGTGGGGAGGAGTTGTGAGATGAGATATGCCATGAGTTTGAAGGAGTGAACGAAGAGCAATGATCTCTCCTCCATTGTCAGAATAAAGGGTTTTGATTTTGGTATTATAAAAGTTTTCCACTATATTTTTAAAGGAGATGAATGTGGGGAGGACATCGGATTTACGTTTTAGGGGGTAGAGCCATATGTATTTGCTAAAGTGATCAACAAAAATGACATAGTATTTGAAGCCTTCAATTGACAGGGGACGACCACACATCAGAAAAAAGAACCTCAAGAGGGGAACTAGATATAATGCTTGAATCGTAAAAAGGAAGTTTATGACTTTTAATACAGTTGCAAGAATCACAATAATGCAGTTTTGAGTTCGTGATAGGTAAGCTATACTTGGATAAGGTATGAGAAAGGATTTTAGAGGACGGATGACCTAGACGAGCGTGCCAGATGGGTGATGGTTGTTTTTCCGAGATGGAGGCTGTGGGGTTAAGAGATGCTCGAGTCGGCCATACGTAGAGATTATCCACTGAGGAGAATGGTCCCCGTTTTGCCATCCCGTACTTGAAAATAAGTAGAACCAAAAATAATGTTAACATCATTATCTCGACACAAGGTTGAAACAGAGATAAAGTTTTTGGCCATTTGTGGGACAACAAGGACGTTTGAGAATTTTAGCATATCAACATGAGGAAACGATAGGGAACCAATATGTGAAATTTGTAAACCGTTACCATCACCGATGACGACATCATCTGAGCCGGAATATGGAGAGGAAACTGATAAATTATGAGGGTGAGTTGTGATATGATGAGAGGCCCCGGAGTCCAAGATCCAGGGACGGGAGGGGATCTGTGAAATAGCAGAGTGGATGGATGTGGTGTATGTAGTAGTGGAGTGGGTGCGTAGATGCGGGGGGTGTATTTACCAGAGTTTGGGGTGCATGCTGCAGTGGAGTTGTGGGTCTGGCCCATCTGGGCAGTACGGGAGTATGCAGTGTCGGAGGGAGGGCAAAGATGTTGGGGGGTGTATTTACCGGAGTTGGGGGTGTATGCAGCAGGGGAGTAGTGGATTTGGCCCATCTGAGCAACAAATATTCAAGGAATTCACAGGTTGATCTCTGTATTTTTTTTGGAAGATTTAATTTGCAAGGGAGTGATTGAAGAATCAAGAAGTTTGGATTGCTGTTTGGATGATACAGAGGCACGATTCTGTGTGAGGAGAGTTTGTTAAGTTTTGCCTAACAAATAGGAGATTGCTTGGAACAAGGATGGTCTTGTAACTGAATCTTGTTTTAAGAAACAGAAGAAGGATCGGTGCAGCAACCGAGACTGGAAAGGGTGATAGTCGGGAGTTTTGAACGACGTTGGACGTCGAACAACGACTACAAGAAAGAGTGTCGGATCAAGGCGTTAGCCGAACGATTCGTTGATACCATATAGAGGAATAATGAATTATGAAATTATAATTTCATTGGATGGATGTAAAGAGTACACGAAGGAAGTATTTATAGATACAAAACATATCTATCCTAAATTTTTAATTAAGAAAAATAAAGATTTATAAAATATATTATACAAGATATATATAATATCTCTCAATATATTTATATATGCCTAATATCAGTGTTTGCCTGTTTGGTATGAAAATGCTTTACTGAATGTTTGAATGGATAAATAAAAGTACTAGAAGAGTGAGAAAATAAAATTTTAATTATTTTAATAAATTGCTACCCCCTTGCTAACATTGGAAAGTGGAAAA
Organism: Galeopsis tetrahit; assembly: GCA_963675135.1. NCBI lineage: Eukaryota > Viridiplantae > Streptophyta > Magnoliopsida > Lamiales > Lamiaceae > Galeopsis > Galeopsis tetrahit. The sequence continues at coordinate 48,272,668 of OY776128.1, read as the reverse complement.
GCAAATTTTAATTATTTTTATGTGACGGTATCCGGTCCGGACCATCTAATTTGGGGGACCAATCCCGCTGTCCACTAAGAATGTATAATCAATTTCTAATATAAGTTATTTAATTTTAGGTAAGAGGTTGAGGGAGAACACAACTGGTTAGCTGAGCAAAGAAGACCTGACTAAGTAACACGCATATCAAAAATAATATCAACTTAGAAGATTAGAAGACTTGAAGATCCGAAAACTAGAATCGAAGATTATTTCGTATCATGCAAACTTGTTAAATAAGCATAAGTTGACTATTGACTAAGCATAAGTTGACAGGAACGTATTTGATAAGCTTAAGTCTTGTCAGCTACTTAAATAGTCAGATGAGTAACAATTGAGTACTTCCGTTCCATAATACCTTTCACACCTACTTTTTTGATCCTTTCAAAATTCAATCCGTATAATATCTATAATATTACATTTAATGTCGACATTGTTTTTAGGGTTTATATATACACACAAGTCAACTCACTTATTTATTTTTTTATAAAATTATATCTCAAAGTTCTATTTATTATAATATTTTTTAAAAAATGGATGAATAGTAAGTATAAAAGGTTTTCTGGCACTAAGGGGAGTATATGACAACTTACAATGGTAAAAGTTTTTAAATAAAAATACACTTGCTCGTCCAAGACAAAATAAAGTTTAGTATGAGGTGTCAAACTAGTAATTAGAAAAGAAACAAGTATGAAAGAAAGCTAGCTGATCGAAGAAAAGAGGAGTTTAGAATCAAAATCTGATAAACACAAGAATGAACTCTATAATTAGATGACGTGAACCAATGAAAAGATGAAAATAAATAACGATATAACACTAAAGCTGAACAGATTAGAGCAACAATGCGACAACAGATGAGATAACTAATAAGTTACTTAATCTGATATGATCAAATTCGAGGTACATGTTCCAAGTAATATGTGCACCACACTTAGCAAGTTTTCAAATCATCTCTCCATGACTAGTTTTGAAAACTCACTATAAATACAAGACAAACCTTCGTAGTAAGGTTACAACTGAGAGAAAAATTAAGTTTACATGCATTCGAGCAAGATGTCTCTAATATTTGCAAGAACACTCTCAAGTCATATCGTACTACAAGAAAATGCATTTTCCGTAACAAAAAATTTGGTTACAAAAATTTGAAATTGAAACGATCAAAACATCTCAAACCACATCTAATCAAGCCTTAATAAATCATCTAATGGGAAAAGTGCAAAAAGAGTAAAAGTAACGAAAAGTAGTGACAAATATGTACCTGACAACATTTAGGATAAATTTCGTGTGAACAATTTTAATAGCATTTACTTCATTTCATTTTGACTTTATTTTAGATTTTTTTTTTTTCGAAATTTTGTCTTGCTATATATCTCTTCATCTTGCTTTTGGTGTTATACTTCGTTGAGCTCGATTTGTTCTTGTTGAGACATTGGTGGGCTACATTTTGCAATTTTATTTTTCTTAGATGGTACTACCGGTATTCATATCTTGTTCATACCCACTTCGTGTACCAAGAACCTGCATCATAATTTCTTTTTCAGGTGAATTTTCTTCATCTTCGTAAAGCTGACTTGCTTTTTTTCCCTATTTCATTCTATAATTCATAAGCAAATATAATTCATCAATATATTGACCTAAAATGTATTAATAAGACTAAGCCAATTCATAAAAATGTATTTACAATAAACTTAACTCTTTCACCGATCCCACTCTTATTCATTGTGCAAGCAACTTCCTAGGGTTCTATTCCTTATTTCAGTTACTCCATTCTGTTGGCGTGCTCTTGTTGAACTTGTTTCATGTTGAATTTCATTTTTAGTGCAATAATCAATAATATAGGAGTTTAGAAATTCAATACCTTTGTCATTGATTTTAACAATGGATTCTATATTTTCTACTTGAATTTTTTAAGCTTAGGGAGTCGACAAATCAGTCTCACTCTTCTTAAATAAGAAAACCACCTAAGTATACTAATTAGAGTAGTCATCAACAATAGTGTATTTTCTTCCACTAGAGCTAAGATGGGTAACTGGTCCAAAGAGGTCCATATAAAACAATTATAGGACTCGACTGGTGGATACAGTAGGGATTGACTGGAATGAGCTGCTTACCCTCTTGACATGCATCACAACTTGATCCTTGCAAACAGGGGTGGGAATGAGTCAGACGTAGATAGACTTTAAGAAAAAAAATCTGGCTTGGTATATATTTTTTAGGCTCAAACCTGACCCATGGCCTGTCATAGGTTTTTTTAAAAGGCTCAAGCCTGACCTTTTTAATAAATAGGTCTAGCCCGAAAGCCTTTTAAAGACCTTTTAGGAGGGTGTATTCAATTGAGATTATGTTGTATTTTTTTGGACTTTAAAAAGTCAGTGGAATTAGAAAATCCATAGACTCTATCCAGAGTTTGACTGACTTTTTTATTGATTTATATAGATTTGACAGGATTCTAAAATACACATTTTTTTATTAATTTACATGAATTTCCATAAACTACGTCCCTAAAACTATGGATGCAAACGTATATCGAACACACTTGTATATAAAAAAAAATTATCTAAATTATTTAGAAAAAATACCAAAAATATATTAGTTCAAAACAAAAAATTATTATTCATCATTATTATTCCTATCTTCATTTCCACGGTTATACCTCGGCTTCAGTTCTGTGTTGTAATTGGCTTTGAGAAAGCAATTCCAATTTTTCTCTTCCATGTTGAATGTGGTGAATCTTGATCTTCTTTCATATTCGATTGAAAATTCATGACATTCTTTCCGAAGAAAGTTATGTAATCCAGCCAATACTAACTCTGCTTGTGTTTGAAATTGGAACAGAGGTGGGTTTTGAAAATTGTGAATGACAATTTGAAAATACTAAAAAATCTCTCGCTAAGATTGAATAACTAAATTGCATTTCTGGAGTAACGACCTTGACCACCAAAATCTTTTAGATGATATCGAACACCACGTGCTAACTTTAAGATCGTGAATAAATGTTCTTGAGATCTTAACGATATACTATCATTTTTAAAGAGAAACATAATTTTAAAATACAGAGATGTAATCTTTTTCACGATAATAATGATGGTGGAGAATCTGTGATGCTTATTGAAGAACATAGTTACGTTTCTTGATATTATTTCGTTTGAAGAGGAGGGCTGTGTAGGATTTTGTGGTTCGAATTACAGCAAGAATGTTTGTATGTGCTTTCGAAGGAAACTTTGAAATTTTTCTGAGAGAATCCACTGAAATCTCTAGTTTTTAGAAGAGATTTTGAATAGTGAAATTTATTTATATTTTTGAAGGAGAATCCAACGAAATCCATAGAGTATTAAAATCCATAGATTGTTGAATACCTAAAAATTTCTAAAGACTTTTTAAAATCCGTATTGAATACCTCAAAATTTTGAAAGACTTTTAAAAATCCGGATTGAATACCCCCAGATTTTAAAAGTCCAAAAAAATCCAACAGAATCTCAATTGAATACACCCATCTTCCTGTTAGTGTATTAAAACAAATAAAAAAAAATCTACAATACTAGTATTATCATCAAATTATAAAGATCCACTCTTTAAATCTCAAAATTAAAAATAAAATAAAAGTAATAACAAATTTATCAAATGTTTAAAAAAATAAAATAAACATTCAACTGTTTTTTCAACTATTACAAAGGAAAATATAATTAGTGTTACTAAACTTTCTTACTTTTTTTCTTTTTTGAACCAAAATGTAAAACCTTTTATATGTTTCTTTAACTAAATAGTAAATACCTTAAAATGAAAATAATGAAAATTTCTTTATAGAACCTTAAAATTATTAACTACATAGGATTAAAGATTTTTTTAGTCCTATAAGTTGGACTGATTTTAAATTTGATCCTGACAAATTACACATTTTAATTTGATACATGAATTTTAGAATATTAAAAAGTAAAAACAATACTTAGGGGTGTGCAAAGTATGGTTCAAACCAACCAAACCGATCGAACCAAACCAGACCATTAAATATGGTTCGGTTTACGGTTTTTAGAATTGATTTTTTTTAGTATGGTTTAATTTACGGGTTTCACTAATGAAAAACCGCAAAAAATCGAACCAAACCGAACTTATTTTATATATATAAAATATATATATATTATATAAAAAGCATACATATTATAGATTTATAGTCTCTATATTATATAATCCCTAAATTAGTAAACCCAAGACATTTTTCAAGCCGGCAAGCCCAATTGCCCATAGCCAGAAACCCTACCCATTCTCTTCTATTTAATATTTAGCGCCTCTACGTGCATGGCGCTCTCAGCCTCTCACAGTCTGACTCAATCTGAAATCGCTCCATTAAAATTAGTTACTTTTTAACTTTTAACAAAAATAATTTGTTCAAAAACTTTTTACATTGTTGGAAGATTGTGCTGGGTCTCTAGTGATCTCAGGTGAATATTTTGACAGGGGCTGACTCAGATACCTAGGATCAGATCGAATCGGAATATAAAGGGAAAAATCAAAGTACCAAACTTAGGTAGCACTTCATCCACAATAGTCTCTCACTCTCCTCTAACACTCACTCTGCGTCGCCTCATCAGTAAGGAGGGAGACACATTGTATAAGAGTAGGGATGGAAATGGGCCAAGCCAGGCCGGGCCTTAAGAAAGAAAGCCTGGACCTAATATATAATTTTTGGGCCCAAGCATGGCCCATGGCCTATAATAGGCTTTTTTTAGGATTAATTGCAAATTAAATCACCACCTTTCATTCATTTGCAATCTAATCTAAACCTTTCAATAATTGCAAATAAATCATCAACTTTACATATTGTTGCAAATTAGACTTTTTGACAAACTTGTTTGTGTTCGAATCTAACGTAATTTAAACTTCTTGTTGACATGACACATTCTTAATGAAACAACATTATTCTTTAAATATGATCTAATTTTAAAATGTCTTATTCGGGCATACATGAGTTTACCAAAAAGTTCAATTTGCAACAATATGTAAAGTTGGTGATTTATTTACAATTGTTGAAAGGTTTAGATTAGATTGCAAATAAATGAAAGGTGACGATTTAATTTGCAATTAACCATTTTTCTAAGGCTTGACCTGACCTTTTTAACAAATAGGTCTGACGCGAACGCCTTTTAAAAGTATTTTTAATTAAGTGCATTTCAAAAACAAAAAACAACAACAATTAAATTATCATCAAATCATAAAAAAAAAATAACAAACTTATCAAATGGTCCAAAAAAAAAAAAATTCAAATGTTATTTTCAACAATTACAAAGGAAAATATAAATAAAAAAAATACATCAATTCTTCAAAATAATCTCATCTTCATGTATTATCACATATATTATATTATATTATATACGTAGGTAGTCATCATCATCACCTCAACACACATTCCCACACACATAGCACACACTACACACACTACACACACATTACATACATAACACCCATTACACATTGCACACCTGCAAAAGAAAATAACAACAAGTTTAGTGCAAGACATTAATAGCAAATGCAAGATAAGATAGCAAAGGAAAACACTAAGGAACAACACATGTTGGACACAAAGTACACAAACAATAACAGTTTAGCCACACAAGTCACAAACAAAAGGCTGCAAGAGATAATCCTAATCAACATAATCAAAATTCAAAGTTCTCATGCAAGACCTATGTTTTCCAACAGAAAGACACTTAGTAGTTGGTACCCATATCAGCAAGATTAAACTCAGAAGCAATTTTCTCAAGATCAATAATGCCATTTTTAATTATATCACACACAAAATGGTGTCTAACATCTACGTGTTTGGTTCTTTCATGACATACAAGATTCTTACACAATTGAATAATAGACTGACTATCAGATTACACAACCACTTCACCTAACTTCAAGTAGGCCAATTTTAGAAATAAGACCTTTTAACCAAATGACTTCCTTAGTAGCCCCAGTAATATCAACATATTCAGATTCAGTTAGATTCAGTCGTAGATAAAACAACAACATGTTGTAACTGAGACTTCCAGCTAATACAAGAACCACATAAGTTGAACACAAAAGAAGTGGTAAATTCCCTATTGTCTATATCATTAGCATAATCCACATAACGAACAAGTTTGACACCATTTACACATTATGAAAATTTAAGACTTACCTCTATCGTACACTTAAAATACTTAAAAAGTCACTTCAAAACCTCCTGTCAAGAAATCTAGTCGATTAGACGTCTCCAACCAAGTAGAAGACTTGAAGATATAAGAAATAACCCAACTAAGATAGTAACTCGAAAAGTAATCAACGAGACAAACAACACACAAGGAATTTAAGTGGTTCGATCAATGTGATCTACATCCACTGGACCAGACGAGTACTTCTTTGATTGATAAAAAATGTTTACACACTCATTCACTCGGAATAGGATATTTTCTCACTTTACTCGTGAAGTCACACAACTCAAAGATTACAATCGTACTTGAATCCTCTCGTCAACCTTTACAATGAACAAATACAAGAGTATATAAAGATCAAGGTAGTTGCTACAGTTAGGAATCGCTGAGTAGTTAGCAACCGTTTGCAACCGCTTGAAACAACCCATGTGCTTTGTTATTGCCCAACCAAAATGGTAGTTATGTCCTCAAGTAGTTGAAATTGTAATATAGTTAGTTAAACTAACTAACTTCTATATCAGAAGACTTGCCCGTAAAGATCAGATGACTTCTACTCATCTGATTCCCAACTCTTCTAATCTTGACCAAAAGCTGAATCTGCTGATAGATTCCATACTCTGCTGATCTTACTCTGCTGATATGACCAACTGTGCTGAACTCTAAGCATCTCCTCCTTAGCTGATTGAACACATTCAACTCATCTGATTTGGCCTAAGTCATACTTATTTGATCCTATCAGTTGACTACATCAGCTGACTTTTAGATTATGAGATAACACTCACAATTCTCCACCCTTAGCTCATAATCGAACTAATCTCCACCAAAACACTATTCTCCTCAAAGAATAGCCTCCACCACTGCTCCTCTGCCACAGGATCAACAACCTTCTCCTCAGAGGAATTAATGCAATCCAATGAGTCTAAGACATAAACCAAACTTCTCTTTTAGCAATGCCTTAGTGAACGCATCAACAGGGTTCTCTTCTGTAGCAATCTTCACTACTTGGACCACCACCTCTATACAATATCTCTTACAAAGTAAAGCTTCACATCTATGTGTTTGGTTCTCTCATGATACCATTGATGCTTTGCAAGATGTATTGCACTTTGAGTCTAAGACAATCACACTTCTCTGTGATAAACCAAACTCCTTCAAGATCCCCCTAAGCCACATGCTCTCCTTAACTATCTCAGTTAAGGCCACATATTATGATTCAGTAGTAGATAATGCAACTACGGACTGATGTATTGACCTCCACGATATAGCTGTACTAAATAAGGTGAACACAAACCCTGTTAAAGATTTTCTTGTGTCAACATTGGCTGCATAATTGGCATCCACATATCCCACGAGTACTTCTGCCTCATCTGATATCTTCTGAAATTTCAGACCCTTGTCAGGTGATCCCAGAACATATCTCATGACCCACTTAACTGTCTCCCAATGACTTAAACCTGGATCACTCATCTCTCTGTTGATTACATAACATGAGTTAAATCTGGTTTACAGCACACCAGGGTATATTAAACTCCCTACAACATTGGCATAAGGTATCTTACTCATCTGAGCTCTTTCTTGGCTGTTCTTGGGACACATCTGATTGGACATCTTCTGATGCTGGTCAATTGGTGTAGAAACTGACTTAACTTGATTCATCCTGAATCTCTCTAACACCTTTTTCAGATAAGTCGGCTGACTCAGCTGAATAGCTCCCTCTACTCTGCTGATCTCCATCCCAAGAATCACTTTAGCTTCACCAAGATCTTTCATCTCAAACTCCCTTTTGAGAATCTCCTTAACGTGATTGATATTGTTAATAGAATCCCCTACTATTAACATATCATCTACATAAAACAGAAGATAGGTAACTGAACTTCCAACTCGTCTGAAGTAGAGAAAACTGTTATACAAGCTTCTTGTAAAACAAGTTGAGCAAATGTACTCATCAAATCTTAAGTACCACTGTTTGGGGCTTTGTTTAAGGCTATAGAGGGTCTTTCTAAGTAAACACACCTTGTCTTCCCCATCTTCTATGTCCAACCCTTCTGGTAGCTTCATGTAGATCTTCTCTTCTAGAGTCCAATGAAGAAAAGCTGTGGTCACATCCATTTGATGTAGCTCAAGTTCATACTGAGCAACCATAGCCAACAAGATTCTGATGCTACAATGCTTCACAACAGGTGAGAAGATTTCATTAAAATCAATACCTTATTTCTGTGTAAACCCTTTAGCTATAAGCCTTGCCTTGTACCTAATCTTGCCATTCTCTCCTATATGAGCCACAACATTGAGTTGTCTTTCATTTTTTTGATAAGTTAAGTGTTGGTAGCACCAGCTCCCGTGACTGATAAATAACCTTAATTATATTGAAATAAGAATATCATCTAGAAGGGGCTATACTACGAAAGCTGTAATTGAGAGGTTCTTGCCAATTTACCAGAGTGAGACCCTACGTAAGAGTCTCAAATAACAAGTTAGATATACATAAATATTTAAATAACCTACCGACCCAATAATAACTAAATAGCAAATTTTGTGAGTCTAATAACACTAACTAAATAAATTAATATTAGTTAAAAAGATAATATGCAGAAACTACAAAGAAATAAAAAATTGAGCCTAAAACTCAATTAAAATAATCCTAATAAGCACAAAAGCTAACAAATATCAAGGCAGAAATAAGTAACAAACCCTTTACTTGTTCTAACCTTCTCAACGGGCGGACCGAATCTGGGACGACTACGCAGAAGACAGCCCCTCGCAGTGGACAGACTCGAGCGCGAAAAAAGGACAACATAGTTGCTTTCGGTCGCGAACAAGAGGTTGCACATGGAGGAGCTTCGACGGGGGCGAGCACAACGCGACCGAAACTGAGCTTCAATGCGATGACTCTGCTACTAAAGGAGGGACCTAATGACCCAATAATAACTAAATATCTAATTTTGTGATTCTAATAACACTAACTAAATAAATTAATATCAGTTAATAAGCTAATATGCAGAAACTACGAAGGAATAAAAAATTGAGCCTAAAACTCAAATAAAATAATCCTAATCAACACAAAAGCTAACAACTAACAGGGCATAAATAAGTAACAAACCACGTGCACTCGTCCACAAATACTGTCATATTTTTGATAAATTGTGTGCTGCTAGCACCAGCTTCCTTGACCGATAAATTACTTTAATTATATTGAAACAAGAATATCATCTAGCAATGAACTAATAAAATCCTCTAGATCCGACTCGTTCTTTTATTACAACATATATGTCATTAAAAAACAAAAAATAGTAGAAAATTCTTCAACACATTTCCGAGGAACAAAAATAATTAATGTTGAACATATAACAATTCAACATAAATTTAGTATGCAGATCATTACCATTCTTATGATCCGCATCGAATAAACAATAAATCTCACTTTTTTTTTCTTCAGGAAAATTAAATTAAATTAAAATTCACATGAACATAAAATATCCAAACCTCAACTCTAGTTGCTATAAGTCGGGCTCTTTTCCTCATTGGAGCTATTAACAACTCGCTCCAAATATTGTTCTCCACGCTAAAATCCTAAAAATATAAAAACCACAACATAGAAATTATCGCCAAGCAAATATACATAGCATTCAATTTCAATCTTGCAATAGTACAAGAAGTTCTTGAAAAAGATGTTTTTATTCCTGTTTTATTAACCGATCGAATTATAACAAATCAAATTATAACTTCATATTCATATTTTTTTAACAGATCGAATTATAACTTCACATGCCTTAGATAGATAAAAACTTTACTATAAGTATTTATATCATAAATTAAGGATCAGTTGTGATCGAAGTAGATCTAGCTATTTTTCAGTAATTATTGAATAATTAATCCGATAATAAATAAATTAATATTTAAGAAGATTTGAATGAGTTGAAACGACCATAATTCAATTTGACTTATCTATTTCCATGAATTTTCCCCAAAATCTCACGATCTTTATTCCTTTGAAACTAAATTCAACAATTATCATTATTCCTTTGAAACTAAATTCAACAATTATCAATTGTTTCTGGCCGATCAACTTTCACAAAAAAATCCTCCATCAAAATGTGAATAGATCATAAAAATCATAAACAGAAGGATGTATTTCTTAAATCATAAATTGAATATCAAAACTGTAATTACGAGGAAGAGTAAAGTACCTGAAACGGCCGAGATCTGGATCTGTAGGAAATTGTTGTGACACAAACCTAGGAAATAGGTATGTTGCTCCTTAAATAGGGTTTGATGTTTTTATTATTTCTATTTTCCTCCCCAAATCTATTTTTATTCATAACCTTTTTTTGTTTCGATTTTGAGAACAAAACTAATTAAATCATACTTCCTCCGTCCATTCAAAAGCTTCTCGTTTGCTTTTTCAACATTAATTAAGGAATATAATATTAAATGTGTAGTAGGTTGTGAAGGAGTACAAATCAAGCCAACGAGTATTATGCGAATGGGTATAAATTCTATACATCAGAATTAGCATCAAGAAGATCTACTACAAACATTGGTGTTTGCGTTAAAAGTGCAATTGGAATATTTTGGATTTTTTAAAGTAACATTAATTTTTTTTTTAAATTGGATTTTTTTTTAAATTACAACAAATCATATTATAATGGTTACAAGTTAAAAATTAACCAATATATATGTGAAATAAATTAATTAACTGATTAAAAATAAATACATATAAAATTAACAAATTAAGAAAATAAAATTACATTTACAAATTAATACATCATATACAAAGATTGAAATTAATTAAATTAGTAACAATTGAATACATATATACTCAATACTAAAAATTGAACCAAAAGGTTGCTTGCCCGAGTGGTGGGCGCCCAGCCCACCTACTTGGGGTCAATTCTCGCAAAGACTAAATAAATGACCATTTAAATAAAAGGGGAATGGGGTATGCGGGTAGGTTGGGACGGACGTGTGTGAGTATGGGTGTTGCCGTGACGAGTGCGGGTGTGGGTGTTGCCGTTTCGGGTTGGACCCCATTATATAAATTTGAATTTAGAGAATGAATTATCCAATCTCTAATTTGAGATGGGAATTTCCGATTATAATTATACATGAATTTGAGACTGTTATGTGACACGAATACTAAACAAGTAGATTCTTGACTTGAGTCGATTTTTGGGACGGAAAACACCATTTTTTACCCAAATACTAAACGGGTCGACCCATGATTTGGGACGGTTTTTAGAAAGAAAATGTACCATTTATAATTTCAGACGGTTTACAAAAAAGATCCCTAAATATTTGAGACAAGGTTTTTAGCGACGGAGGAAAAACAGTCTCTAAAGCGTTTCTAATTCTCACGTTTGTAGTGTTTGTTAGAGTAGTTGTAACTAAAAGTATGTGTGTGTGCGAAATCAGAGGTGTTGTCATTTGTGTTGGCATAATCCTAACAACAATAAGCAGCGGAAATTAAAATGCACTTTGCAAAATGGAAGTATTCAAAATTTGCGTAGATTATAAAATAATCTACACGGTTCACTATATATTAAATATGTGAAACTTGACTACAACGTCTTAGAGTTTTGAAAAACTATAACTCGTATGAGTTTGGAAAATTACTAGAACCTATGAACCTATGAAATACATAAAACTCTAGTAAATAAGATCACGACGAACATACAATTGTTCGAATTTACAATGGTATGCTAATCTACAAGAAGAAACAAAAATATTCCTAACTAGAAGCGTATTCGCATTCAATAGAGTACTAGTAATCAAGATTTAACTTTTCTTCTTGTGTATCATGTATTGAGGCAACCTTCGGTATTTATAGACTTCATGGGACGAACTGTCTTCAACTCCTATGATAGTTTCAGCCATTTGATCATGCGGTTTACAACTTCTCTTCTCATCTCCTTGAATGTAGGAACTTGTTATATCATGCTTAATAACTTCTCACCCCTATGAAACTGCTTGACCTGGATGTTGTCCACATCTTCTGTCTACATTCGAGACATCATTTAGCAACGAGTGTAAGATCGGAGTTAGTGAGAAAAGAAAGGGCGAATTCTAATGTTGTCATAAGTGTTGAGAACATTAATTAGTTACAACACTCGACTGTAAGTGTTGGATCATTATACAAAACACTTATTCCAAATCAACAATCTCCCCCAATTTGACCTTTCTACATCAACAATATTGATGTTCGCACATACAGAAATATTGACTAAGAAATCAACACAATTGATATTTCAAAAATTGAAGTAATAGTTGTATTAGATCAAATTAATAAAAACAACATCTAAACTAAAAAAAACATGCTTAGATTTAAATAACATAATCATAAGGGAAATCCTAAATAATTACAAAAAGTAAAAACAGAGTTTTTGAAAATTAAAAACATAACATGAGTACTAAACTTTTACAACCAAGAGAACTGAATTAACATTCTGGGAAATGATTGGGTTGAAACATGTCAGATGCATCTTCATAATCTGCACAAACTCCTCCATAATGTAAGCTCCCCCGGTCTTCAAGCTCATCTTACATTCAGATATCCACATAGATCCTGAATGTCTTGATCTTCTCCTTCTTGTTCAGCAGTGGTCTCCCTCATTCCAGTATCAGCAACATCACCATCATTTTTGTCAGCTTTAGCTAATTTTTTTAGTCTAATAGCACTAACTAAATAAATTAATAACAGTTAATAAGTTATTATGCAGAAACTACGAAGGAATAAAAATTTGAGTTTAAAAGTCAATTTAAAATATTCCTAATCAGCACAAAAACTAACAACTAACAGGGTAGAAATAAGTAACATACCCTTTACCTGTTCTAAGCTTCTCAGCGGGTGGACTAGATCTGCGACGACGACGTTGAAGACAGCTCCTCACGGCGGCAGATGGTGGCCAGACTTGAGCGCGAACAAAGGGCGACATATATAGCTGCTTCTGGTTGTGAATAAGAGGTTGCACGAGAAGGAGCTTCGACGGGGGTGAGTACAACGCAAACGGAACTGAGCTTTGATGCGACGGCCCTGCTACTAAAGGATGGACGTGCACGACTGTCACGCACACAAATAGAGTCGGCGCGGCAAAAAGTTTGTTATAAAGACGACGATGACAGGGCAAACGGAGGAAGACGACCAACCTGTGGCTCTGATACCACTATTAGGTCTCTAGTCGTCTCCGGTGAATATTCCGACAGGGACCGCCTCAGATACCTGGGTTCGGATTGAATCGGGATGTAGAGAGGGGAGAACCAAAGTAGCAAGCTTAGGTAACACTTCACCCACAAAGGTCTCTCACTCTACTCTTAACACTCACTCAACGTCGCCTCATCAGTAAGAAGGGAGACACATTCTATAAGAGAGGAAACCTTCAAAACTTTGGGCAACAAAGTGGTTGGGCCTAATGGTGTAGCCCAATCACTCGTGCTTAAGCCCAACAAAATGAAATTAAATGTTATGTAAAGTTTTGTTGCAATAATTATTGTGTTGTGGTATTCTTATTATAAGGGGTTTAGCATGAAGAACAATATTTAGATCAAGTTGTTGTTAATGGCTCCCATGAGGAAAATAGCCCGACTTACAAAAGCTTCAGATAAGGTTTGGTTATTTTGGCTCTAACTTATGTTCATATGAACATTAATTTTTGTTTCGCAGATATTAATGTGATGAAAATTTCTACTATTTTTTGTTGTTGAATAACATGGATGTTGTAATAGAAGAATGAGTCCGATCCGGAAGATTTCCTGAGTTCGTTGCCAGAAGTTATTCTTATTTTGAGGAAGCACAGAGGGGTAACGTTGGACACATTTATAATATCTTTTTATTTAGACAAGAGTTCAAAATCTGAAATTGATAACTAGATTAAATTTTCTATTAGAAAGAGGGTTCAAAGTTTAGAGTCGAAGTTGTTGCATAATTGGGAGTCTCTTCGTCAAGAAACCAGTAACTACATTCTCCCGCACAACCTTTACAAGAATTTCGCTAATTCGAACATTGGTCAATTATCAATGGGGTTAAAAAATGTAAAGTTCTTGTGTTGAAAAGTGTAAATTTGAATGACGAAGCACTAAATTGTTTTTTGTCCAGCTGTCCAAATATATTATTTATATCAATACATGGCTCGGGGGATTTGCGGAATGTGAAAGTCAGTGGTTTGACACTTGCGCTAGAGTACCTAATGACCGTCTCTTGTTTGGGTATAGAAAGCATTGAAATCTCAAATGTAAACCTTGTGTCGTTTCATTATGTGGGTTCTCGATTAACTTTGCTTCTTAGTAATGTTCTAAAGCATGATGAAGTCTCCATTGGTGTGGAAAATTCTGGATTGGAAAACAACATCCTTGGTCGACTTTGTTGCTGTCTCTATTAGTTCAAACTTCTTGCATTAAACTTACAAGAGTTGATATTTCTAAAAGTGAAGTTAACAAGAAAGCCGATCAAGAATGTCGTTTTCCAATCCTGAATATTCGACACAATTGGAGACCTCATCAAGCTTAATTTGGAACATTACTAACAGTGAAGTTAATTCGAGAAGCCACATAATGAAACAACACAAGGTTTACATCTAAGATTTCAATGCTTTCTATTCTCAAACAAGAGATGATCTTTAGGTACTTGAGGGCAAGTCTGAAACCACTAACTTTCACATTCCCCATATCCCCCGACACATGTATTGATATAAAGAATAAAATTTGACATCTGTACAAGAAACAATCTAGTGCTTCGTTATTCAAATTGACAATTTTCAACACAAGAACTTCAAAGTGTTTTAACCCCATTGATAACTCACCAAAGTTCGAATTATTGAAATTCTTCAAAAGCTTATACGGAAGAGTGTAGTTATTGTTTGGTTGACGAAGAATTTCCCCATTATGCAAAAACTCCAACTCTAGACTCACATCCCTCTTTTCTAATAGCAAATTTAATCCAATCATTAATGTAAGATTTTGAATTCTTGTCCTAATCAAAAGATATTTTAAATACGTCCAATGTTACCCCTATATGCTTCCTCAAAATACGCTTGACCCAATTAATGTATTTTGATGCCTCTCAGAGGCCCGTATTGATGGGCCATCAACTATTCTATTTAGTACATCCCTAGATTGAAAGTCTAAACCACGTGCTCGTCTATAAATACTTTCATTTTTTCGATAAGTTAAGTGTTGGAAGCACCAGCTCCCGTGACTGATAAATAACCTTAATTATATTGAAATAAGAATATCATCTAGAAGGGGCTATACTACGAAAGCTGTAATTGAGAGGTTCTTGCCAATTTACCAGAGTGAGACCCTACGTAAGAGTCTCAAATAACAAGTTAGATATACATAAATATTTAAAAAATCTACCGACCCAATAATAACTAAATAGCAAATTTTGTGAGTCTAATAACACTAACTAAATAAATTAATATTAGTTAAAAAGATAATATGCAGAAACTACAAAGAAATAAAAAATTGAGCCTAAAACTCAATTAAAATAATCATAATAAGCACAAAAGCTAACAAATATCAATGCAGAAATAAGTAACAAACCCTTTACTTATTCTAACCTTCTCAGCGGGCGGACCGAATCTGGGACGACTACGCAGAAGACAGCTCCTCACGGCGGACAGACTCGAGCGCAAAAAAAGGACGACATAGTTGCTTTCGGTCGCGAACAAGAGGTTGCACATGGAGGAGCTTCGACGGGGGCGAGCACAACGCGACCGAAACTGAGCTTCAATGCGATGACTCTGCTACTAAAGGAGGGACCTAATGACCCAATAATAACTAAATATCTAATTTTGTGATTCTAATAACACTAACTAAATAAATTAATATCAGTTAATAAGCTAATATGCAGAAACTCTTAAGGAATAAAAAATTGAGCCTAAAACTCAAATAAAATAATCCTAATCAACACAAAAGCTAACAACTAACCGGGCATAAATAAGTAACAAACCACGTGCACTCGTCCACAAATACTGTCATTTCGTTGATAAATTGTGTGCTGCTAGCACCAGCTTCCTTGACCGATAAATAACTTTAATTATATTGAAATTAGAATATCATCTAGCAATGAACTAATAAAATCCTCTAGATCCGACTCGTTCTTTTATTACAACATATATGTCATTCAGAAACAAAAAATAGTAGAATATTCGTCAACACATTTCCGAGGAACAAAAATAATTAATGTTGAACATATAACAATTCAACATAAATTTAGTATGCAGATCATTACCATTCTTATGATCCTCATCGAATAAACAATAAATCTCACTTTTTTTTTTCTTCAGGAAAATTAAATTAAAATTCACATGAACATAAAACATCCAAACCTCAACTCTAGTTGCTATAAGTCGGGCTCTTTTCCTCATTGGAGCTATTAACAACTCGCTCCAAATATTGTTCTCCACACTAAAATCCTAAAAATATAAAAACCACAGCATAGAAATTATCGCCAAGTAAATATACATAACATTCAATTTCAATCTTGCAACAGTAGAAGAAGTTCTTGAAAAAGATGTTTTTATTCCTGTTTTATTAACCGATCGAATTATAACAAATCAAATTATAACTTCATATTCATATTTTTTTAACAGATCGAATTATAACTTCACATGCCTTAGATAGATAAAAACTTTACTATAAGTATTTATATCATAAATTAAGGATCAGTTGCGATCGAAGTAGATCTAGCTATTTTTTAGTAATTATTGAATAATTAATCCGATAATAAATAAATTAATTAAGAAGATTTGAATGAGTTGAAACGGCCATAATTCAATTTGACTTATCTATTGACATGAATTTTCCCCAAAATCTCACGATCTTTATTCCTTTGAAACTAAATTCAACAATTATCAATATTCCTTTGAAACTAAATTCAACAATTATCAAATGTTTCTGGCCGATCAACTTTCTCAAAAAAACCCTCCATCAAAATGTGAATAGATCATAAAAATCATAAACAGAAGGATGTATTTCTTAAATCATAAATTGAATATCAAAACTGTAATTACGAGGAAGAGTAAAGTACCTGAAACGGCCGAGATCTGGATCTGTAGGAAATTGTTGTGACACAAACCTAGGAAATAGGTATGTTGCTCTTTAAATAGGGTTTGATGTTTTTATTATTTCTATTTCCCTCCCCAAATCTATTTTTATTTACATAACCTTTTTTTGTTTCGATTTTGAGAACAAAACTAATTAAATCATACTTCATCCGTCCATTCAAAAGCTTCTCGCTTGCTTTTTCCACATTAATTAAGGAATATAATATTAAATGTGTAGTAGGTTGTGAAGGAGTACAAATCAAGCCAACGAGTATTATGCGAATGGGCGAATGGGTGTAAATTCTATACATCAGAATTAGCATCAAGAAGATCTACTACAAACATTGGTGTTTGCGTTAAAAGTGCAATTGGAATATTTTGGATTTTTTTAAAGTAACATTAATTTTTTTTTTAAATTGGATTTTTTTTAAAATTACAACAAATCATATTATAATGGTTACAAGTTAAAAAATAACCAATATATATGTGAAATAAATTAATTAAGTGATTAAAAATAAATACATATAAAATTAAGAAATTAAGAAAAAAAATTACATTTACAAATTAATACATCATACACAAAGATTGAAATTAATTAAATTAGTAACAATTGAATACATATATACTCAATACTAAAAATTGAACCAAAAGGTTGCTTGCCCGAGTGGTGGGCGCCCAGCCCACCTACTTGGGGTCAATTCTCGCAAAGACTAAATAAACGACTATTTAAATAAAAGGGGAATGGGGTATGCGGTAGGTTGGGACGGACGGGTGCGAGTGTGGGTGTTGCCGTGACGGGTGCGGGTGTGGGTGTTGCCATTTCGGGTTGGACCCCATTATATAAATTTGAATTTAGAGAATGAATTATCCAATCTCTAATTTGAGATGGGAATTTCCGATTATAATTATACATGAATTTGAGACTGTTATGTGACCCGAATACTAAACAAGTAGATTCTTGACTTGAGTTGATTTTTTGGACAGAAAACACCATTTTTTACCCAAATACTAAACGGGTCGACCCATGATTTGAGACGGTTTTTAGACAGAAAATGTACCATTTATAATTTCAGACGGTTTACAAAAAAGATCCCTAAATATTTGAGACAAGGTTTTTAGCGACGGAGGAAAAACAGTCTCTAAAGCGTTAGAGACCGTTTTTACGGTCTCCAATAAGTTTCCAATTTTCACGTTTTTTTGTAGTGTTTGTTAGATTAGTTGTAGCTGAAAGTATGTGTGTGTGCGAAATCAGAGGTGTTGTCATTTGTGTTGGCATAATTCTAACAACAATAAGGAGCGGAAATTAAAATGCACTTTGCAAAATGGAAGTATTCAAAATTTGCGTAGATTATAAAATAATCTACACGGTTCACTATATATTAAATATGTGAAACTTGACTACAACCTCTTAGAGTTTTGAAAAACTATAACTCGTATGAGTTTGGAAAATTTACTAGAACCTATGAACCTATGAAATACATAAAACTCTAGTAAATAAGATCACGACGAATATACAATTGTTCGGGTTTACAATGGTATGTTAATCTACAAGAAGAAACAAAAATATTCCTAACTAGAAGCTTATTCGCATTCAATAGACTAGTAATCAAGATTTAACTTTTCTTCTTGTGTATCATGTATTGAGGCAACCTTCGGTATTTATAGACTTCATGGGACGAACTGTCTTCAACTCCTATGATCGTTTCAGCCATTTGATCATGCGGTTTACAACTTCTCTTCTCATCTCCTTGAATGTAGGAACTTGTTATATCATGCTTAATAACTTCTCACCCATATGAAACTTTTTGACCTGGATGTTGTCCACATCTTCTGTCTACATTCGGGACATCATTAAGCAACGAGTGTAAGATCGGTGTTAGTGAGAAAAGAAAGGGCGAATTCTAATGTTGTCATAAGTGTTGGGAACATTAATTAGTTACAACACTCGACTGTAAGTGTTGGATCATTATACAAAACACTTATTCCAACATCAACAATCTCCCCCAATTTGACCTTTCTACATCAACAATATTGATGTTCGCACATACAGAAACATTGACTAAGAAATCAACACAATTGATATTTCAAAAATTGAAGTAATAGTTGTATTAGATCAAATTAATAAAAACAACATCTAAACCAAAAAACATGCTTAGATTTAAATAACATAACCATAAGGGAAATCCTAAATAATTACAAAAAGTAAAAACAAAGTTTTAGAAAATTAAAAACATAACATGAGTACAAAACTTTTACAACCAAGAGAACTGAATTAACATTATGGGAAAGGATTGGGTTGAAACATGTCAGCTGCATCTTCATAATCTGCACAAACTCCTCCATAATGTAAGCTCGCCCGGTCTTCAAGCTCATCTTACATTCAGATATCCACATAGATCCTGAATGTCTTGATCTTCTCCTTCTTGTTCAGCAGTGGTCTCCCTCATTCCAGTATCAGCAACATCACCATCATTTTTGTCAGCTTCAGCAAGATCTTCATCTACAGTAGCAGGAGCAAGGTTAGTTTGTGGTTGTGGAATTTGAGAACCATCGGTAACTCCCCCTGTTGAGGTAGAAATGAGGTCCATCCAAAATCTCTTTTGGATGAGTAGGTCTTCTACTGAGCTCTGCAAATTGGTGATTGAGCCCTGCAAGATATCAATTTGCCTCATAATGTAGTGTGAAGATAAGTACACAGAAGCAACAGTTCCTCCTAGAGGCAGTGTTGTGGAATGAATGAGATCATTCTGAGCATCATTACTGGGAACAGAACTGGGACCACTCTCTGCATCATTCCTTCTAAGAGGCAGATTCACCACTCTTTCTCCTGCAACCCTGAACTGATTTGATATACTAAACCATGGGATATAGTTGTTGATCACTTCATTGTCTGGCCTTGGAAATGCTTTGTCAACCAAGAACATGTACATCAAACAGGGATATATGAGTATACATCTTCCAAACATGGTACATTTGAAAGTCATCATGTTGTTGAAAATAACATGTCCTAGGTTGAAACTTTTCAAATGACCTATCTTATACATCATGACAGCCTGTTCAAGTGTTAAGGTGGTGTTGTTTGTGGTTGGCAACCAATTGAAACATACCAACTTATGCATGACAGAATATAAACGGGTCAGTTTGGATGCAAGCAACCTTTGTTTCCATTTAGTAATTACTCCCTAGTCAATATACTAATCATCACATCATAATCTGTTACAATCAGATCCTCCATAAACTTGGGTTTCAGCATAATATTAATCAATCTAGGAGTGATCATAATCCTATTACCCCTAAACCAAATATGACCATATCAAGTAGAATTTGGATCCCCACTATGTTCAGAATCAGACACAACTATGGGCTCGGAGGCATCTCCATCCGTTCTGGGCTTCTTCCATTTTCTAGAGTAATCCACTCGTTTTCTAAGATTCCTCTGAGATTTAATTCCTATTTCCGCCCGACCATTTTCTTGCAGTAGGAACATGGGGTTTCTTTGTTCCTCGTCGTTTCCTGTGCAACCTTTCGAACTTGGGAGAAAGTACTTCTTCATCTGAGGTGTCTATACGCTCTTGCATTTCAATATCCTGTGTTGCTGGTGGTGGTGCATCATCTTTGAACATAGCATTGTCCAAGACTTCTCCCTCGAGCACGATAACATGGTATTGGGTTTTCCGACCTAGGGTTTCATAAGCATTCTTCAGTGTTTCAAACAGAGTACCTAGATGAAAATTTAGAGTGATTGGTTCGATTTCAAGAGCAGGGGCTACGGATGTTTGAACATTTTGAGGATCATGGGTTTTTGAAGCAGAGGCTTTAGCAGCAATGTTCGCATTTACGATTTTTGAGCGAATATCCAGTGGACTATATAGAACTATTTGGAGCGATTCCATTTGAGGGGATGAATGGATATCTTCGTAAGGGACTTGAATCGTTCCCACAGTGATTGAGATTTTCTTGAGGTGTTGGATGATGCTATTTCAACGAGGAGGTTCAGAAGATTTTGTGATTGAGAAGGGCTTGAATTCGAAAGTGAGGCAAAAGCTTGTGTGTTGTTAGACATAATGTACACGTACACACAAATCAAGGTAAGTAATCAATTAAACCAGTTAGACTTTTCGAATTCTTAGCTTTCAAAAGTTTAAGTGATATGACTAGTGACTCGACACTTACTGTAAAAATACAAGTGGATAATTATAAACCTTTAAAATCTGTGTTCCAATGTCTTAATGCATCTTGTAGTATTAAACTTTACTCATTAGAGATCAATATATAGAGGAAGAGTAAGGAAGTTAACGTACACGATATCTGGAGATGAATAGTGAGCGAGTGGGAATAACTTTCCCACTATAAGATCGTGTAACATGAATAAAATATGAACATAATTTAAATAATAACTGAATATGAATAAGAGAATAAATCAATTAATTATTTCTAAGAATAAGATTAATAATTATAGAAAATAACTAATTCCTAAATAATCGAAATTCAAACCTGAGTATACAAGTGTTGTAACTATAGTTGGCATTCTGACGTAGCGAAAGCACGATACTTAGGAGGAAATAGACACCTTGGTACTACGTACACTAGGCGCTGTTCAATTCTCCAAAAGGTGATTATCAAAAGTTCAACAACAGCCTAACAAAACGCAACAACAACAACTAAATAGCAGTAAATCAAAACCCCATTGTAGGCCCATGCAAGAGTCCAACAAGATTAAAGAATAATTAGACATAATTAAATAAGCCCACCACACTTGAAATAATAAATTAGCCACACTTGTTATGGGCTTCAACTTGTTGACTCACGTACGCCATCATTCTCCCCCATCGAGAAAAGGTTCGTCCGCGAATCCAAAACACCATCATCAAGCTCCTCGTTATCACCCTGGAAAGGAACTAGGTGCTTCACATTAAACACGTCGGAGGTGCGAACATGCGCTGGTAATTTCAGACGGTAAGCATTGGAATTTATCTTCTCAATAATCTCAACCGGACCAATCTACCGCGCAACTAATTTGTTGTACTCATGCGATGTGTACCTGTCTTTAGTAAGGATTGCCCAGACCAAGTCCCCAACCTCAAAGTCGACATTGCGGCGACTCCGGTCGGCGTCTGCTTTGTAGCACGCATTAGATGCCTCCAACCTTTCACGAACCTGTTCATGTGTTCGCCGAAGGCCATCAATGAGATCAACAACACGACTCTCAACCCGAGCAGGTAAAGAAACAACCAATAAATCTGCTGGGCCCCTTGGAAGCACCGAATAAACTATCTGAAAAGGTACAAAGCCTGTGCTCCGATTAACCGCGCTGTTATGCGCAAATTCAGCATGTGGAAGACGTGTGTCCCACACACGTAAATGATCACCCACTAGACAACGTAATAAATTTACCAACGAACGATTTAGCACCTCCGTTTGCCCATCCGTCTGCGGGTGATACGCGCTACTAAAGTCCAAGCGTGTATTTTCCATGCACCACAAACTACGCCAAAATAAACTGAGGAATCGCATGTCGCGATCAGAAATTATAGAAGAGGGCAAGCCATGTAAGCGGTAAACATCAAGGAAAAATAATTGCGCCACATTAAGAGCATCTGATGTTTTCTTACATGGGATGAAATGAGCCATCTTTGAAAAGTGGTCCACGACCATAAATATCGAATCAAAACCCCGTTGGGTACGGGGCAATCCCAACATGAAATCCATACTGATGGAGGCCCAAGGAACAGGGGGAACAGGTCTATACAGCCCAGCATTGGATGCAACTCCCTTTGAAACTTGGCAAGTGAGACAACAAGCCACAAACCGATCTACATCACTACGAAGTGTGGGCAAAAAATAAGAGTGCTGCAACAACCCGTGTTATGTAGATCAGCCACTAAAAGCAACCGGAGGCTGCTCTCCGGAATACACATACATGTGCCTTTGTAGAGGAATCCATCAACCAAAATAAAATCAGGGGTGACTTGTTAGTCCAATTGACGGATAATCCGACTGAAGTACGGGTCGGACTGGTATAGTTCAGGTAACAGATGAAGACCCGGAACAGAAATCTGGAGCTCCCGAACAATGAGTGTGTGACGGCTAAGAGCATCAGCGACACGATTAGATGTCCGGACCGATTCTTCAACACAAATGTGAATTGTTGGAGGAATGCGGACCAAGAGGCATGCCGTGCGTACAAATTAGTTTGCGATGATAGATGTTTAAGAGCCTCATGATCCGAAAATAGAATGAACTCGTGGTGGAATAAATAGTGGCGCCAATGTCTAACTGTGCGAACAATGGCATAAAATTCGACATCGTATATGGAATAACGTGATCGCGGGCCAGATATTTTCTCGCTGAAGAATGCAACGGGGCGCCCCCTTGGCTCAATACAACTCAAAAGGCTGAGTAAAATTTGGAAAAAAGTAAAATGGGTGCAGCAGTGAGACGTCGTTTGAGATCAATGAATGCTGCATCGGCGTCTGCAGTCCAAACAAAAGGCTTCCTCCCAATACAATCCGTAATTGGAGTCGCGATCGAGCTAAAATGTGGAATGAACCGACGATAGAAGAAAGCTAAGCCATGAAAACTCTGAGCTTCTATGACCGTCGAAGGAGATGGCCAATCACGAATGGCACTAATTTTTTAATCATCAACACAAATGCCCCGTGAAGAAATTGTGTATCCCAAGAACAAAATAGAGTCCACAAAAAATAAGCATTTCTTTGGCGAGGCATAAAACTTATCCTTCCGCAATATATCAAGAAAAACTCGAACATGACAAAAATGATCATCCCGGGATCGACTATAAACGAGTATATCATCGAAGTAGACCACAACACAAACCCTAATAAACGAACGCAAAGACTGATTCATGATACATATGAATGTACTTGGTGCATTCGAGAGGCCGAAAAGCATAACGAGCCACTCAAATAAACCCTCACCAGTCTTGAAAGCAGTTTTCCATTCGTCCCCCAGGCGGATACAAGTACGGGGCTGTCGGGACCTCATGCATGAAAGCCGCATGGGATAATAGAAGAGGGACAGTAGGTTGGGTTGTGGGATGAAGAGCAGAAGCATGCAAAACAATTCTTTAACCTTCGAATATGAAGTTATACATGTTTAGGTGACCATCATGAATAACACCACGATCAAATTGCCAAGGACGACCCAATAGTAGGTGACAAACATCCATTGGGACAATATCACACCACACCTCATCCTTATACTTTGCCCTGATAGAGATAGGAACCCGAACCCGTCGATCAACTGTAATGGAATTACCCCTTTGAATCCAAGCAAGAGTATATGGTGACGGATGTGTCTCAGTCGGCAAATGCATCTTAGCAACAACGTTCGCAGACACGACGTTCTCACAAGAGCCCAAGTTAACGATGAAACGACACACCTTTCCACTAATTGTGCATATCGACTCAAATATATGGTTGCGTTGCGCGTCCCAAATGGAGGTCTTAGGAGCCAAGCAAGCCCGACGGATAACCAATAGGGGGAAACATCGCCCTAAACATGCTCTTCAGGAATCATATCCTCAGGTTCTGTATCAAAAACAGGCGGACCATCATAACTCGTAAAAGTGTCCTCACTAGTTAAAAGGGTGCTCTGCCCACAAGAGCGAGGGCATGCCGAACGGCGGTAGCCTGTCTCACCACACCCAAAACAACGAATTGAGGGTGATGCACCCTCCACAAGAGGCGGTGGAAGGGGTGCACGAGGCTGGGCCGTTCTTGCGGAAGAAGGAGGTTGCGACATCGACGGTGGTCGAGATGAAGACCTGGTAGGGAAGGGAGGACGCCGAGAAGCATGTTGCTCCAATAAGAGAGCTCGTTGGTGTGCCTCTGAAACAGAAACAGGCATGAATAGATGTAATGTGTCCTGCAATTGAGATTTGAGACCGCTAATGTATCTCGCCACCTATTGTGGTTGTGTTTCATGCAAATCAACACAAGTAATTAGGCGATAGAAATCCGCAATATAATCATCTACAGAGCGATTATGTTGGCGTAAAGTATGTAGACGATGATAGAGAGTGGAGTCATAATTGAAAGGAAGAAACTCACGCTCAAGATGTTTACGAAATTTCTGCCAAGAATTAATATGGGGCTTACCCTGGCGTTGGCGAACAACCTTAAGTTGTTGCCACCAAGAAGATGCATGTTGATGAAATTAGATTGCGACAAGAGGAACACGACGATCAGACGAAACAAATTTGAAATCCAACAATTCCTTAACCGCATTGATCCAATCCAAGAAATCAGCAAGATCAAGGCCACCCGAAAATTCAGGGATATCAAGCTTGAATCCCAATTCCCAACGACGATCGTTGTTCCTCTGAAGACCAGGCTCGCGAGCCAAGGGGGCGAATGGATTCACCGTGGAAAGAGTTTCCCCATCATCCAAATCTGAAAGGAGGGGAGAAGGAGAGCCCTCATGATCGATGCGACGTGGAGGCCCCCAAGCGCGATCCGGAGATGGCTGACGACGTGCTCCGGGTAACGCAGTAGTGACAGCGAGACATAGATCTTCCAGCCCAGTCGTCAAGGCCTGCACCTGCCGAGTCAATTGGTCAAGATCGGCATCATAACGCGCATTGGCAGAGTCTGCAGGGTTTTGGCGGCGAGGAGGCATCGTACCCGAACTCGTGATACCAACTGACGTAGCGAAAGCACAATACTTAGGAGGAAATAGACACCTTGGTACTACGTACACTAGGCGCTGTTGAATTCTCCAAAACGTGATTATCAAAATTTCAACAACAGCCTAACAAAACGCAACAACAACAACTAAATAGTAGTAAACAAAAACCCTAATGTAGGCCCATGCAAGAGTCCAGCAACATTAAAGAATAATTAGACATAATTAAATAAGCCCACCACACTTGAAATAATAAATTAGCCACACTTGTTATGGGCTTCAACTCGTTGACTCACGTACGCCATCACATTCTATACATCTCAACAAAGTTTTTTCATGAATTTACTTCATATGTGTTGCACTAATTTTTTCTTTTCTTTTTATTGCACTTCACATTGATCCATCTTTTGAAAAGAGTACATCGTAGCAGCGAAATTCGTGTCTCATAGTTACTCAATGGATTTGTGAATATATTGATGCAATTTATATAACCTTTTAAAAAGAGATCATCGTAGTAGTGAGCTCCGTGTCCCATAGTTACTCAGTGATTTATATCACCTTTTCAGCTTAAAAACATGATCAGGAAAATCAGGGTTTTCAAATCCTTTTGGTTGTTCTACATATGCTTCTTCCATGAGAATACCATTTAAGAAAGCAACTTTAACATCCATTTGATGCAATTTTATGTCAATATATCATGCAATGACAAGTAATAGTCTAATGGATTCTATTCTAGCAACATGAGCAAATGTTTCATCAAAGTCTACACCTTCTACTTGAGTACAACCTTGAGCAACCAACCTAGCTTTGCTTTTAATAATGTTCCCTATCTTATCAGTTTTGTTCTTAAAGATCCATTTAGTTCCTATAACATTTATGTGTTCTGGCCTAGGAACTAAAGTCCAAACACCATTCCTAACAAACTGATTTAATTCTTCATGCATAGCTTCAACCCAATTCTCATGATTTAAGGTTTCTTTAACAGTTTTAGGTTCAATCAAGGAGTGATAATATTCATAATTTACCTTGGTGCACATAGAAGACATACAAATAGACCTAACCACATCCTTTGAGTTCATACCCATCCTTCTTATG
Organism: Galeopsis tetrahit; assembly: GCA_963675135.1. NCBI lineage: Eukaryota > Viridiplantae > Streptophyta > Magnoliopsida > Lamiales > Lamiaceae > Galeopsis > Galeopsis tetrahit. The sequence goes on along the minus strand of OY776128.1, from coordinate 48,245,676 downwards.
GTTTGAACACCTGTGGATTGTTCACCAATGATTTGATCATGTGGGTGATACTTCTGAATTCTTATGGAAGGTGTCTTCTAGAGATTATATAGATTTTCTAGATCTATTTTCTCAGATGATTCTTCTGGTGTGTCATCATTCTTTTCAACATTTTGAACTTGTTCAACGTTTTCAGTGTTGACTGGAATATCAATCAAGTCTGAAATGTCTTCTTCTTCAATGCTCGTCCCTGTAATACTTGTATCATCATCAAATACAACATTTACTGATTCTTGTACGGTATCAGTCCTAAAGTTGTAGATTCTGTAAGCTTTGCTATTCCTAGAGTAATCAAGGAAGAATCCTTTGTCACTCTTTGAATCAAACTTGTGTAACTGATCCCTGTCATTTAAGATGTAACAAACACAGCTAAAGACATGAAAATATTTAAGGTTAGGCTTTCTGTTGTTCAGAATTTCATATGGAGTTCTAGTAGAATTTGTCCTAATGTAAACTCTGTTTGAAATATGACAAACAGTGTTTAAGGCTTCAGCCCAAAATCTTTTAGATAGATTCTTAGAACACAACATAACTCTAGAAATTTCTTTAAGAGTTTTATTTTTCCTTTTAGCTATGCCATTTTGTTGAGGGGTTTTAGGTGATGAAAACTCATGTACAATCCCTTCTGACTCACAAAACTCAATAAAAGCACTGTTTTCAAACTCTCTTTCATGATTAGACTCAATTCTGCAAACTTTGGAATTGAAAACATTTTTGAATCTTTTGTAAAGAATTTTGAAAATAGAGAAGTTTTCAGATTTGTCTTTTAAGAATTCAATCCAAGTGAATCTAGAGTAGTCATCAACGACTACCAAATAGTATCTTTTACCTCCAATACTTTCTGTTTCCATAGGACCCATAAGATCCATGTGAAGTAATTCGAAACAGTGTTTAGTTGAGCAGTGTCCCAACATTTTGTGAGACACTTTTACTTGTTTGCCTTTTTGACAAGGTCCACAAACCCTATTGTTTGTTAATATCAGTGTTGGTAGACCTGTAACGGCTTTCAATCTGATCAATTTCTTAATCTATTTGTAATTAGCATGTCCAAGTTTATGATGCCATTAAATGCTCTCATCGTTTTTCAAATTATTGCACTTTATCTTAGATTCAATGAGATAGCAATTATCAGCAAATCTGTTTCCCATCATGATACATTCAGAGTCTCTATCTAACACATAGCATGAATTTTTGTCAAATTTAACATGCAAATCATCATCAAATAATTGACTAATGCTTATAGGATTGGCAAGTAATCCATCAACATGCAGAACATTTGATAATTTAGGGAATCTAGGAACATTAAATGTCCCTTTTACCAATTATTTTCCCTTTGGAACCACCACCATAAGTGACATTACCACCATCATAAGCTTTATAATCAGAAAGATAATCAATTTGACATGTCATGTGTTTAAAGAAACCACTGTCAAAGTACCATAATCCAGGAACACATGATTTTAAAAACATATGAATAACATTGCAGGTAGTATTTTATTTTGAAATCCACAAAAATTTATGACTTTGTTGTTTTGAATGTTGAGTCATTTTAGGCAATACAAAAGTTTTCATATGGTTTTTCCTTTTTGTTGGGAATAAAATGAGATTTTGATTAAGATACCAAAACCCCTTCACACATGCCAAGTAAGATAAGTCAAATTTAAATAAATATGTTTCAGGAATGTTGGAACATATAGATCAGGCTAGTTGACAAGCTGGCATGTTAGGCAGCTTATAAATACTTTAGATGCATAAGTTGAGGGGGAACTCAAGCTAAGAAGATTGCAAGAATCAAGTTCTCTCAAGGCTCAGAATCAAGAAGATCCCAACCATGCTGATGGTTAAAGCTCAACTGCGCTGATAAGTTATTCCAGCAATGAAAAGAGACAACCTCCCTGATGATCAATTCAGAAGAATACACCAGTTAGACCAAGTCTACTGACATGCATACAATCAAGATCAGAAGAGATGTCCAACAGAGTTGATCAACACACTAAGCCTGAAGTGTTCAAATCCAGCCTAAGTCAAGAGACAACTGTGCTGATGGGGTCAATTCCACTGAGATGGAAGAATGCATAATTATAAGCTATCAATTATGATCAGTGAAGATGTAGAGCCAACTCAACCGAAGAAGCTAGCAAACATTGCTGAAGGGACAAGTCAGCTGAAGGAGATAAGCTTGAACATAGTGCTGGAACACGCCGGCGAAGGCGGTCCATCACCGGGATCGTTGTCGGATGCCAAACGTATAAATAACGAATTAAAACCTAAACATGCGTCTAAAGCAGAATTTAGATTTGTTACCCTTGAAGATCGAGACGTTGATTCCAATCTACGGATCTTCTAGCCTATCTCCCAAACTCGCTCGAACACCGGGTGGACGACGCGCTATCAAACGTGGAGAAGGTGCCTTAGTTTCGTCTCCTTGAAACCCTAGCCATTTTTCTCAATTTCGTGTGTGCTAAGGTTTTCATGACTAACTTAAGGCTCCTTTATATAACCTCCAAAGGCTTCATGGGCCAGACTAGGGATCCAATAGAAGGCATAGGGTTTGGGCTTCTTTCAGGCCCAAATACTCTTATGTTCAGCCCAGAACATATAATTTGGCCAGAGAACATTAATTCATCCCACTAGAGAATTAATGTTGCACTCCCGTCCTATCCCGAACCGAATCAGGGCTTCTATTAGACTTTATAATTCCCCGTGTTTAAGATATCGCACGTCCATTAATTATTAAAGCTTCTGACTTCTTTAAATAATTAATTTTTATAATTCCTTGAGTAGTACAACTCAACCTTGTTGTCGTACGGATTAAAAATCCACCTGTAGGGTTTGATACAACAATCCTTTATGAGTTTCCCTCAAGGGGATATCATCAGCCTGGATGTACAGGACACGGTGCCCTAATGCCAATAAGTAGACATCATGCGAGCGATGCCACTACCCAAAATACGGAGCGTGAAGAATCTACAAAGATTCTCACCTATGGTACATCAAAGTAGTGAACAAGCACCCCACACATCTAAATATCACACTTAGGGTTAAGAATCATAAAAGTCACCAAGACCTCTAGTTCTTCATAACAGTCAGAACAGAAGAACAAGTCTTATCTGTGATCCATTCAATACGCCACAGCGCACTAGTATAAACTAATGGCCAAGACATGCCACTAACAAGTTTACACTACAACTTAAACCAATAGTTTTGTCCAGAACTATCTCAGTTGTGAATACTGTTTATATCTTACAAGGAACTGACAATGTGATCTTCAGTGTGACTACAAACCCACCAAATCGTCTACAATGCAAGATAAACAGACATACAAGTAATCACAAAGAATACAATAATGTGAAAAACCATTTATTTCAGATAAAAGGAAATCGAATATACGTCACAAAAGCCCACTAAAAGTTTGCTTTACAATATACGCCAACAATCTCCCACTTATACTAAAGCTAAACTTTTAGTATACACATAAAGACATCAACATTTCTCCCACTTATACTCAAAGTCTAGCTTGTAATACATCGTAACCCAAGACCCTCTACATGTTTCTCAAAGACTTTTATTGCCAGCGTCTTTGTGAAAGGATCAGCCAAGTTATCCAACGACGCAATCTTAGCTACAGCCACATCTCCTCGATTTACGATATATCGTATAATGTGGTACTTTCGCTCTATGTGTTTACTTGCTTTGTGGGCTCTAGGTTCTTTAGAGTTTGCCACTGCACCCGCGTTATCACAATAAACAGTGATACACATCGGCATACTCTGAGATACCCCTAATTCCAGAAAGAAATTACGCAGCCAGACATCCTCCTTTGCAGCCTCTGAGGCAGCTACGTACTCGGCTTCCATAGTGGAGTCCGCGATGCATTTCTGCTTCACACTTCTACAAGATATGGTTGTGCCTCCCAGCATAAACACGTAACTCGAGGTTAACTTCCGTTCATCTCGATCAACTTGGAAATCTGAATCGGTATAACCCAAAGGAATTAAACTATTTGACTGGTATACTGTTGGTCCCTGAACGAGTAGTGAATGGGATTAAAGTCTAGAGGGGAGGGGTGAATAGACTTTAAAACTTTTTCAAAAGAGTTGGGAACCTCTTCTGATTGCTATGTCAACTGGACTACAAGTCTGCTGGTCCAGATGACTATAGTGATCTGACTGAAGAAGTTATACGCGGAATTATGGTAGGCCTTGTTTAGACTCGTTCTTTTAGTTCTTATGAAAGTTTTAACTTGTTTTGCTTAATGAAAGTACTCAGTTGATGCTGGTTTGAAAGTTATGGCCTGAGTTGAAGAATGTTGAAAACACAGTATGCACTATATATGCTGGTTTGAAAGTGCAGAAAGGTAAATAACACCAGGTTTATAGTGGTTCGGATATACGTTCCTACGTCCACTCTCACGTCCTAATGTGATGTTTAATCCCTTTAATTTACCAAAAATTACAAGGGTCTTGTCCTTTATAGTCCCAAGGATAGGACTTTGAGATCTGAGCCGTCCTAACAGCTACGGTCTCCACAAGTGATTGTAAGCACTTGAACTTTGAGGGGTTCAAAAACTTTAACCTTTCGGTGAGGGTTTGGGGTTTTTGAAGAGTATCCAACTAATGGTTCAAGCTTATAAATTGCTTAACCACTATGCCTAAAACAATGAATATACAATATGAACAGGTTTCAGGTTCTTATGGGTTGGATAGAAATCACTTAAGAGCTACAAATATTCTAATGGTTTCTGGCTCTTGGAGAATTCTTAGAACAGTATGGCTTTTTGCTTGATTGCTTGCTTAACTTTTGAATTCTCTCGTTGTGACTTCTTCTTTGTGATTTCTCATCCTCTTGTATTTATAATGGTGATTGCTTGCAACTAGTCGTTGGAGTTGACTAGCCGTTGGGGCAATCTTTCCATGTTGGCTTGATTCCTTGATTCCAGCCGCTTGATTGCTTCAATCCTGGGATCATGTCAATCTTCTAAATAAGGTAGATCTTCATTTAAATTGCAAGATGACTTTGGAATCAGCCGAGTCCTGGAAGAGCACATAGTCTTTTGATCTGTACTACTACTCTTCTGACTACTCTTCTGGCCTTAGGTCTTCTGTCTTCTGATATCAGTCGAGTAATACTCTTCTGATCTGGCAATACTTTGTGCTGCTGTAGGCCATCTTCACTCTTGGACTCCATCAGATAAGTAGGTATACAAGCACCTTAACTTATCTGGTCTTCAAGGATCTTCTAGTCTTCATGTCTTCTACTCTTCTCATCTTGAGGATAGGCATGTAAGCCAGGGCTGTGCTGATCAGCTGATATCAATACAGTTGATCACACAAGACTAGTCTAAGCTGTTCTATACAAGTCAGCTGATCCTATTACATTTATAAACTCCAAGTGTTTTGGCCATCAAAACTATTCTAACATCAAGTGGGGCTTAGGGTGAATTTATATCCCGACAATTTCCCCCTTTTTGATGAAGCCAAAACTATACTTGATAAATTCTCTTAATGAAATAAGATAAGAGTTTATAACATTTTAAACTGAAGTATCTGATGAAGACAATGAGAGTTTGTCTTGTAAGCAAAAAGAACTAGAACTTGAATATATATAGAGCTTTTACAGATTACAAGTAATAGTTTCTTTAAACTTCTAAAGTAGTCTTCATCAGGTCTTCTGATCTTCAAATGCGGTAAGCAAGGTACAGACGAGCTCGAACTTCTTCCATGTGCTGCACGTCTGTAACATTCTCCTCTTCATAGATCTTATACAGAATCCTTTTGACTTCAATCATGTTTGTTCTTCCAGAGTCCAGAATGGGTGGATCCCATCTTGGTTCTTCAGGTGTTAGGATTCTGCAATTGTCAAGTTCTTTGGCTGTCTTGACAATTTCTTCCCAGAATTCTGGATCTTCAATGTTCATGAACTGGGAGAATTGAAGAAATTCTTCTTCATAAGTAGGGAGAGGGCCAAATTTCCTTACTATGTGATGTTGAATTTGCCACTTCTTCTTCAGGGGATACCATCTTGGTAGCTCATCTTGAAGGGCTAAATAATCCACATAATTGCTATCAAACACCAGGACATTGTCTTCTTTTGCTTTATCCTTGAGTGCTTTCCTGAGTTTGGCAATTTTCCTTTCAAATTTGGCTTTGACAGCCTTCGCATCATTCAGCTTCCTTTGCTTAAGCTCTTGAGCTTCAAGCAGCTTCCTTTTCTTCAACTCTAGAGCCTCTTTCTCTTACTGGTCTGAGCTGACTGAGCTTGCTCATCTGCCTTCCTTTTCCTTGTCATTCTCTTCTCAGGAACTTGTTCTACAAGAGCAGTGATCTGTAGAGTCTTGGCAGGAGCTTGAGTGGGTGCTTGGGTATCTTCTTGAGCAATTTCTTTACCTTTACCTTTGCCTTGCCTTGCCTGCTCTTGATTTTGCTTTTTAAACCACCCAAGGTTTCATTCAACTCATCTTGAGATACTACCATTACAGCTTGCTGTGCAGTAGACTTCTCAAGAGCCTTTATCAACACATCTTCCCCCTTTTTGGCTTCAGCAAGTGCAGCCGCAAAAGGCTTCATGACATTCAAAATTTCTACTTTCAGAGTCTGCTTCAGGGCCATGGCATTGACTTTGCCAACTTGGGTCAGATGAGATATGTTGTGCTCTAGAACTTCGGCATGAGAATTGGAGGAGGAGGCAGCTTCAAATCTAGTTGTAAGTGCTTCCAACTTGGCTGCTGTCTCCTTCAGCTGAGTCTGCAGTTTCTCATTCTCCTCTGCAGCTACCTTAAGAAGGGTTTGACCTTCAGTGGTTCTTGCTTCAGCATCTTTAATTCTTGACTCGTAGGCAGTCTCCAATTGGGAGATCTCATCAGCAAACATTTTGGAGACATCACCTGCCCTCTTCTGGATGGTGCTTAAGTATTCACCTATCTGATGGTGAAGTGACTCACCAAACTTGTCTTCAATGTCAATAATTTGGTCATGAAGACGGGTCTTCTGCTCCCTAACAGCTTTTTCAACATATCTTCCAAGCTGTAGGCCTAAACCTTTCTCAAAGTGCAAGTCTATTGCAGCTTTGACCTGTGAGCAGATGTCTGCTGTATAGTCAACATATGAAGTAGAAGGTGAGGCAGTACCTTGAGGTTTGGGATGAACTATCAATGCTTTGCCTCTTTCTTCAACTGAAAGATAGTCTTCATTAAGGAATGAGGTAGTGGCCTTAACCAGATGGGTCATTATCTTTTCTCCTTTATCAAAGAAGTGAGTCAGGTTATCTGAAGGCATGAAGTGAGCTGGTACTCTGACTACTTCTCTTTCAACCTTTGCTCTGTCAGCTGGTTCAGCTGAGTCTTCTGCAGGTGCTGTTGCAACTGCATCTTCCACCAAGGCTGGTGCAGCTGAGTCGTCCACCTTTGCTTTTCCAGCTGTCTGCCGATCTGATGAACCTTCTGGAACAGAGATATCATCAGTGTGGATTCCTAGAATCCTGTTGCAAACTGCAGTCAGGGCCTCTGCTGATAGCAGCTGAGCAAAAGTTTGAACCTGAGCAACTTCCTTTTGCTCCATTTCCCAATCGAGGAAATTTTCCTTTCCTCCCATTCCTTCCATGACCTCAAGAAGGTCATCCACATCATCTCTTCTGAGCTCAATCCAAGTACATATCCTAAGTACTTGTTCAAATTGGATTGATTTCTCATCAACACCAGGAGTAGTAGACTTGAGCAGGTTGGCTATCTTCATCCTCATTATCTTCTCCCTTTTGCACATAGGATAGTGCACCATGTTGTAGTGAGGCTGAGAAGGGCCTGCTTGAACCAGGTCTGCTGGTCCCAAGTCTTCTGGAGCAGATGGGGCAGTGAGGGTAGGAGATTGGGTAGCTGGGGCATTTTCCTCTGCTGTGTGAGTATCAGCAGGGGTTTGGGAGGTGATATCTTCTTGTAGGGTAGGGAGTTGAGATTGATCTTCAGTGGGTTGTTCATCAGCAGGGTTTTGGGTCTGCTGGTCTGGTTCTATTTTTACTTGAAGATCAGTAGATGGTTGAGCTTGATGATTTTGGACATCTACGGTTTGAATATCAGCAGGGGATGAGGATGTTATCTGAGTTTGATCATCAGCAGGGGTAGGCAATTGTGGTTCAAGAGTTGATTGATGCTGGGCTTGTTCCTCTGCTGTGTGAGTATCAGCAGGGATTTGGGTATCAGTGTTTGAAGGTTCAGATGGGTTGGAATCATCAGAAGGGTTGAAGGATGTAATAGGGGCTATGCTCATGGGAGTAGGGAGCCTGGATTTCTTGGATTTCTTGGTGAAAGAAGAATTGTTCTTCTTTCTCTTCTGACCCTTTGACAACTTGGAAGGTGTGAAAGTGAGAGAGGAGTTAGAAGTACCTGCCTTTTTCAAAGGAGAGGCAGTGGGAGTGGCATCTGAATCAGATGGGGAGATGAGCCCTGATCTGATTAGAATTCTTCTTTGTGCTAAGGTCTGATTGTCATCATCATCATCCTCAGCAGCCTTCTTTTGAGCCTCTTCTTTGGATGGCTCCTCTTCTTGTTCTGCAGCAGAGTCATGAGCAGACTCTTCTGCCTCCTCAACAACATCTTTGGAAGATGCTTCAGCCAACAACTTCCTTTTCTCTTCTTTCAACCTTGCTGCCTCAGCAAGAGCTTCCTTTCTCAAATAATACTTGGAGATGTGGAAGGTTCTATGAGGTCCCATCTTGTACTTCTTTGGGAGAATATCTGGAAGGATGATGCTCAGCTTGTTGACAAAGCTGACTGTAGCTGTTACCTTCCATTCTCTTGACTGTAAGTCCAAAGTAACTTTCTTGGCCTCAAGAGAAATCCTATCCAAAAATAGCCCTTGCCAATCTCCATCAATATGATCCCAGATTGCAGCCATAACTCTAACCTTTAGAGTAGTAACAACGTCATGACTGAATGTGTTACCCAGTAGCATCTTTCCTGCAATGTCCATCAAGGTCTGAAACTTGGGGTCAAGTTGGGATTTCTTGAGTCCAGAGGCATCAATAGCCTTGATTCTTCCACCAGTAAATATCTCCATATACTCTTTTTCTCTGCCCATAATGTAGGTGGAGATATTTATGTTCCCCCTTGACAAGCCGAAAAGTTCCTGAAGGATTTCCCTTGTTACCTTGACTTTGTGTCCACCCATGACACTTTCAACATAAGATCCCTTCATCACAGCGTTTGAGTAGAAAGCCAGCACATCTTGTTCATAAACATTAGTTGGTGCTGCTTCCAGAAAATCACGAAGGTTGAGGTTGATGCAGCGAAGAAGGATTTCCTTGTTTGCTGCTGTGTGTTTGCCCTTGAAAAACAGAGCATTCTCTGTGAAAATCTTCCCTTCCCTAGACCACTTTGTTGCATCTAGAGTTCCAGTGCTCTTGGTCTTCTCGTCATAAATCTCGATTATTGCCATTCTGAGAATTTGAGTGTAAGGTTTGGAATGCTTGAGAAAATTTGCAGAACGAGAGAGTTTGAGAGCAATTGAGTAATGTGAGTGAAAGGGTTTGGGAGAGGTTTAAGGGTGTGTATATATACTCCAACAATTCTTGATCTAACGGTCAGATTTGATTTTGATGTGGAGTAGTACCCAAGATTTCTTTCTTTGATTTCGGGCCTTTCTTTAAATTTGCCGGCTGAATTTGCCATGTGGCAATTGTTGATTTGCTGGCGATATGGTAATCAAGTATTAATGACATCATTACCAAAAATAACCGTTGTGACTAATTTTGTGGTAAGAATTGATCATCAAGGCCGTTTTCTATAAGTGAATTTCATTCCTTATATAGGTCAATTTCTTTAATTACATTCAGGAGTAAATCTAGAATGAATTACATGATCAAAGATAGTCATTATGCTCTGAAATAAAGTGATATAATCAGCAGAGTGAGGTCTTCTGATTTCTGCAAAAAGGTCTGCTGATTTCCTTGAAAGTCTTCTGGTCAGCTGAGTTGGTCTTCTGATCAGCTGAGTAGAGGATTGGGATTTGCTGTGATGATCCAACCTGGATAATGGATCTTCCAGCTTTATTGTGAGTGATGATCCAACCTAGTTTGATGGATCTTCCAGCTCTATCTCTAAACCATGTAGGACCATCAAATCAATTTGATGATCAGCCTGGATGATATCCCACTGGTTCAGATTGCCCTCACCATCTGATGTTCCTCATCATCAGATGGGTTGTAGCATCTAATGTGTCCTTGTTGAATTTCTTCGCTTCTCTTGAAAGGGAAGGAAGATTGGAAGAGGCTTCAATGGAGTGTGAAGAGAGAGCCATGGACTTGGTCTCCTTGATTTGTTTAGACACAGTAGCCTTTGATAGCAAGCTCTCCATGTAGAACTTCCCCCTGGAGAAGAAGCTCTGCTTGCTTGCTACTTTGTCCTCTGCATCTCTCCTTCCTCTAGTTTTCAACAAGAACGTCTCTCCTTCCTTTAGTTTTCATAGGCATACTTATGTTGGATAAACCAAGTATGCTGATCTGCATCATCTTCATCTTCTGGACAAATCTTCATCTCCTTCACCCAAGACCTTGGTTGAGGGATGATCTCCATTCCATCTCTTCTTTCAATTGTCTCCATACCTGAAACAAGAATAATAATTAGTGATTTGTGTTCTTAGGTGTTCTCATAACTTTCTCCTTTTATAGGGGTAGAAATGAGGTAGTGGAGTGAAAGATGACAAAACTGTAGAGTTGATAGGTCTGAATTTCTGAAAAGTTACTTCTTAAGATCAACAATGAGATTCTTGATCTAAGGGTTCACATTTAAAGAGATTCAGACTCTATCTTATGGAATGCAGAATTTATAAATTTTGAGCAAGAGTTATTTGGAATCCGTACAGTGCATGCATACTGTTGAGTCGGTGAGGATGGTGTATTAATCCAACCAAGTATAACTCAATAGTATACTGTATGTATGTATATAAATAAAGTATTTTATGAAGAATAGTTTATTAATATACATAGATATACATTGCTCAGAGTAAAGATGTCAAATAACTTTGTTCAAGTCTGCTGGATATATATATATATATATATATATATAATATGCAATGCAGATTTTAGAGTATTTCATCAAGGATTCTTAAGGTATCATTGATTCCCCCTTGATTAGATAACTCTATGTTTTCCCTCAGCTTTATTTATCTTCATCGGGAAAGGACTTACCTGAAGATGAGGGTGTCTATTCACCTCATCTGATCCTCCTAGTCTGCTGCAATTGTATCAGCTGAAGTCTTCAGCTGATATTTGCTCTTCATGTGCTTGGATCCAGGAGTCCTAAGCTGTAGCATAGGGTCTTGAATCGTTCTTCAGCTAGGGGCTTAGTCAAGATATCTGCTCTTTGGATATCTGTGTGAATTTTCTCCATCTTGATGTCCTTCTTTTCAAGGTGGTCTCTTATGAAGTGGTGTCGAATGTCGACATGCTTGCACCTTGTGTGGAGGACTGGATTTTGAGTGATGGCAATGGCACTGCTGCTGTCACAATAGATAGGGACTTCTCTTGCCTCTACATTGTAATCCTTGAGTTGTTGAACTAGCCAGAGCAGCTGACTACAACAACTTCCAGCTGCCATATATTCTGCTTCAGTGGTGGAGGTTGCAACTGAAGTTTGCTTCTTAGAGAACCATGATATCAATTTGTTGCCTAGGAATTGACAGGTTCCAGATGTGGATTTCCTATCAATTCTACATCCTCCATAGTCTGAGTCAGAATAACCACTCAATTATAGATTGTCATCAGCAGGGTACCATAGTCCTAGATTGACTGTTCCTTTTAGGTACTTGAGAATCTTCCTTGCTGCTTCTAAATGACTTTGCTTTGGGTTTGCTTGAAACCTAGCACATACTCCTACAGCAAATGTTATGTCTGGTCTGCTAGCTGTAAGGTATAGTAGAGATCCAATCAGTGCTCTATATTCAGCTTGATCAACTGCCTTGCCAGACTCATCTGGTTCCATCTTGAAGGATGTCATCATTGGAATCTTTGCAGTCTTGCTTTGTAGAGCTTTGAATCTTTCTAATAGGCTTTTGGTATACTTGGATTGGTTGATGAAGATCCCTTCTGGACTTTGCTTGACTTGGAGTCCTAGGAAGTAATTCATCTCACCCATCATGCTCATTTCAAACTTTCCTTGCAAAAGTTCAGAGAACTTCTTGCACATGTCTTGATTGGGTGATCCAAATATAATATCATCTACATATATTTGCACCATTAGAATGTCTTCTCCTTCTTGTATTCTGAAAAGAGTTCTATCAACTTTGCCTTTTGTATATCTATTGTCAAGTAGGAATTGTGACAATGTGTCATACCAAGCTCTAGGGGCTTGCTTTAGACCATAGAGAGCCTTCTTCAGACGGTATACTTGATCTCCTTTTTCAAATCCTGGAGGCTGCTCTACATACACTTCTTCTACCAGAATACCATTTAGAAAAGCACTCTTGACATCCATTTGGTATACTTTGAAGCCCATATATGATGCATAAGCTAGAAACAATCGAATAGCTTCTAGTCTGGCTACTGGAGCAAAGGTTTCATCATAGTCAATCCCTTCAGATTGTGAATATCCTTTTGCAACTAGCTTTGCTTTATTTCTAGTTATCACATCATTTTCATCCTTTTTATTCTTGAATACCCACTTTGTTCCTACTACATTGTGGTCTTCAGGACGATCTACCAATTCCCATACTTCATTTCTTTCGAATTGGTTTAGTTCTTCTTGCATAGCAGTGATCCAATTGCTATTTGTCATTACTTCTTCTATGTCAGCTGGTTCAATGTTGGATAGGAAGGCACACCAGCAGAACATAGACGATTGGGAGTTCTGATTCAGTTGTCTTCTGGTCTTGACACCTGAGTCTGCTCCTCCTAAGATGAGGTTTGATGGATGATTGTTTCTCCATGTATGCCTCACAGGAGTATCTGCATTAGATGAGCTTGGATTCTCATCTGATCTAGTGCCATCAGGGGGGTTGACTTGATTTGGTCGATCATCATCTGTATCTTGTGTGTCAAAGAGATCATTCCCCCTTGCATTTGGGATTGGTGCATCTTGATTCTGGTCAGCTTGCTCTGCTTGAGTTTGAGATCTAGTGACAGGTCTATGAGGCTTATCTTCCTCTGGTTCTTCAGGGAAAGGTTCATTGACTTCAATGAACTCATCTGGTCTGGATTTGATCACTAGCTGTCTCATCTGATCTGCAACTGAGTTTGTTTCTACTGCACTCTTTTCACAAGATTCATAAAAAACAACATGAGGTGTTTCTTCCACAAGAAGGGTTCATTTGTTGAGTACTCTAAAGGTTTTCTTCCTTTCCACAGTTCATATGGGGTTTTCTCATGAATTTTGTGAATACCTGACCTGTTTTGAGTGTGACAAGCTGTGTTGATGGCTTCTGCCCATAGCTTCTTAGGAGTGGAGAATTCAGCAAGGAGTGTTCTTGCAGCTTCTTTGAGTGTTCTGACTCTTCTTTCAGCTACACCATTCTGCTGTGGTGTTCTTGCTGCACTTGTCTCATGCTGAATACCATTAGAAGTACAATAGGCAATAATATAAGAGTTAATAAATTCAGTGCCTTTGTCACTTCTAATTTTCACAATTGGTTCTCCTTTCTCTATTTGGATCCTCTTCAATAGTTCAGGGAGCTTCTGCTGAGTTTCACTCTTCTTGTATAAGAAGATAACCCAAGTAAACTTGGAATAGTCATCTACAACAATGAGAGTATACTTTCTCCCTGTTAATGTGGTTGGTGTGATTGGTCCAAAGAGATCCATGTGAAGTAATTCAAGAACTCTGCTGGTTGATGCTGTCTTCTTGGTCTTGAAGGAGACCTTTGTTTGCTTTCCTTGTTGACATGCATCACATACCTGATCTTTACAGTAGAGTTCATTAGGCAGACCATCAACTAAGGATTCCCTTGCTAACTTGTTCATAGTCTTAAAGTTCAGATGACTAAGGCGTTTGTGCCATAGCCAGCTGACATCTTTAGGGCTTTTCACAAGCAGTCATGTATCCTTAGGACAGCTGTTCCAATTTGAAAGATACATACTTCCCTTTCTAGATCCTGTTAGAAGGTTTTGTTTTGTTCTTTTATCACTTATGAGACACTCATCTTTAGAGAATTTTACTGAGTAACCAGTGTCACAAAAATGAGAAACAGATAATAAATTAAACTTTAAACCCTCTACATATGATACATCATGTACCTAAATGTCACCATTTTTAAGGGTGCCATATCCTTTTGTGTTACCGTGCGCGTTATCAACAAAGAAGACTTTTGGACCTTTCTTCCTTATGTAGTTGGTCAGCAGAGCTTTGGTTCCTGTCATGTGAGTTGAGCATCCACTATCTATGTACCATGTTTCTCTTGCTAGACCTCCTCTTCTGTATAGGTCCCTCCTTTCCTGCAAGAAAGGTTAAGTCTTAGGTACCCATTTTGTCTTGGGTCCTTGGGTGTTAGTACTACCCTTGGGAACCCACATATACATTGGTCGTTTGAACAACCTTGAGCACTTGAGTTATTTCCCTCGGGCATCACAGAACCAAATCTTACCAGTTAGCACCTTGGACTGGTCTGATTTGTTACTTGTGTCAGCTAAGTAGTAGTCAAATGGTTTTCCTTTATAGGAGTGTACATACATGATCTTTTGACTAGTTACATTCGGCCTGGGTGCATTAGCTGGACGATGCACACGATTATATGGACCATACTCCTCTGTTCTCACAATATCATAAGAGATAGGGGGTGTAAAGAGAACATATTTGTTTGAAGAAGATTTCTTCTTCTTGGCTGGAGCAGCATACAACTGAGACTGTCTCAAACGAGATGGTCTAGGCTGTTTGTTGTTCCTCTGTACAGGCTTGGGGTTAACTTGTCTTTTACCATTTTTGGTGTTGGGATAGTTAGCCTTAGCTGGTACAGATGCCTTTTGGTTCATATTAGGTTCATTGTGTTTAGAAAACTCACCCTTTTCATGTGTCTGAGTAGTGCACTTGTTAGGTGTACTACACCCAGCTGGAGAGGATGTAGATGGATTAAGTTCATAGCCAAAACCCATCTTATTGCCATTTGATCAATAATATTCAGAGATACTTTCAATAGTAGTAGAAGCTTTATAGAACTCTGATATCTTTTGATTTAGGCATTCCTTCTCCTTTTCTAAGAGCTTGTGTGTTTGGAAGAGATCATCGAACTTGGATTGTAGTGAACGAAATTCCTTAGTTTCTAAAGCTTGAGTTTCTAACATCCCCTCATACAACTGAGTTATTGTGGTATTTTCTTCCTTAAGAAGTTCCACTTCTCTGGTCAACCTTTCATTCATTGTGACCAACTCAGGGGTGTTATCAAACTTAGTCTTTTTCAACTTAGCAATTTCTTTCCTTAGATCCTTGTTCTCCTCTTCTACTTCTATAAAGGCTCTAGTGGCAATATCCAGATCACCTTTTACCTTTCTTAAAGATTGATAATAGGTGTCTTATGATTCGCCTTCAGATGAGTTTATCTCATCTGTTTGTGAAAAAATAGGTGAATGGAAAGCAGTAGTATAGGAATTTACCTCATTTTCACCTATGGCCATCATAGCTAGATCATCTGAATCGTCTGTGAAGATTTGACAGTCTGGTGATGTAGGGAGTTCATCACTATGATATTCAGATTCTTCAGTCACCATTGCTTGCTTATCTGAACTTCTTCTGTCTCTTCTTGGCCTTCTTTCTTCTTTGTCATCCAAATCCAGCTCAGGGCATTCATAGACATAATGTCCTGGTTTGCCACAATTGAAGCATGATCCAGATTTCTGATTTGAGTTGCCTTTCCTTGGAGGAGTGGCATCTCTTCTTCTGGATCCTCGGCTGTTAGATGACTCCACATCCTTTTTAGGATGTCTTTCTGGTGTTCTTTCTCTGGAACCTCTGGAGGGTGAACTGGCTCTTCTATCTTTGTAGTTTCTATAGAATCTTCTATATTTGCTGTTGAGAGTGTTCATCCTTTCGAATCTCTTGATCATAAGAGCCATTTGCTCTTTCAGACTCATGTCTGATCCTTCAAAGTCTTCTGTTTTCAGTGAGGTCTTGCCAGATGAGGTACTTGCAGCTTTTGTATTGGCTGCTTTGAAGGCTACAGTCTTGGAGGTAGATGGGGCTGCAGTTGGCTCATCACTTCCTGAGTTTTCTTCTCTGTCAAGGTCATATTCATGAGCTTTTAGGTTCTGAAATAGAGTTTGAGTAGACCACTTGTTGATATCTTGAGTATCCTTGATGATGGTCTTCTTGAGCTTCCATCTCTTGGGTAAAGAATCCAAGATCTTCAAGTTTTTCTCTCTATTTGTATACTTCTTGCCTAGAGATTCAATCTCATTTATGATCTTTGTACATCTATTGTCCAGCTGGTCAATAGTTTCTTCTGGCTGCATCTTGAGGTGCTCAAACTTCTTGACTGCTGTTGACAATTTGCTTTCCTTGATCAGCCCAGTTCCTTCACAGAGGAGTGCCAATGCCTCCCATATTTATCTGGCTGACTCACAGTGGATTACCTTTGCAATGTACTCATTTGGAAGAGTTTGCATTATGTAATCTTGACCAATGCTATCAAGATTTGATTGCTTCATCTCTTCTGGTGTGAGATCCTTCATGGGTTTGGGAACAATTTCTCCAACTGGAACTTCTGGATCACCATTTGCAGTGTTGACTGTCATGATGGTGATTGGGCCTTCTGTGATTACAAACCACATCTTGTAGTGGACTGATGTGAGATTCTTCCTCATCCTGATCTTCCAGTAATCATAATCCTCAACTAAAAACTTAGGAAACTTTCACATATTAGCACTCATGTTGTATGATTTTTCAAAAACAAGTTTTTCAAAAAGAATAGATCTGTTCAAGAGGACTACAGAAAGACTCCCTCAAGTCTTCTGATAATCTAGAGACAGTAGTCCGTTAGAACCACTGCTCTGATACCACTTGTTGGTCCCTGAACGAGTAGTGAATGGGATTAAAGTCTAGAGGGGAGGGGTGAATAGACTTTAAAACTTTTTCAAAAGAGTTGGGAACCTCTTCTGATTGCTATGTCAACTGGACTACAAGTCTGCTGGTCCAGATGACTATAGTGATCTGACTGAAGAGGTTATACGCGGAATTATGGTAGGCCTTGTTTAGACTCGTTCTTTTAGTTCTTATGAAAGTGTTAACTTGTTTTGCTTAATGAAAGTACTCAGCTGATGCTGGTTTGAAAGTTATGGCCTGAGTTGAAGAATGTTGAAAACACAGTATGCACTATATACAAATGTATGGAAAGACAGAAATGTAAAGTGCAGAAAGGTAAATAACACCAGGTTTATAGTGGTTCGGATATACGTTCCTACGTCCACTCTCACGCCCTAACGTGATGTTTAATCCCTTTAATTTACCAAAAATTACAAGGGTCTTGTCCTTTATAGTCCCAAGGATAGGACTTTGAGATCTGAGCCGTCCTAACAGCTACGGTCTCCACAAGTGATTGTAAGCACTTGCACTTTGAGGGGTTCAAAAACTTTAACCTTTCGGTGAGGGATTGGGGTTTTTGAAGGGTATCCAACTAATGGTTCAAGCTTATAAATTGCTTAACCACTATGCCTAAAACAATGAATATACAATATGAACAGGTTTCAGGTTCTTATGGGTTGGATAGAAATCACTTAAGAGCTACAAATATTCTAATGGTTTCTGGCTCTTGGAGAATTCTTAGAACAGTATGGCTTTTTGCTTGATTGCTTGCTTAGCTTTTGAATTCTCTCGTTGTGACTTCGTCTTAGTGATTTCTCATCCTCTTGTATTTATAATGGTGATTGCTTGCAACTAGCCGATGGAGTTGACTAGCCGTTGGGGCAATCTTTCAATGTTGGCTTGATTCCTTGATTCCAGCCGCTTGATTGCTTCAATCCTGGGATCATGCCAATCTTCTAAATAAGGTAGGTCTTCATTTAAATTGCAAGATGACTTTGGAATCAGCCGAGTCCTGGATGAGCACATAGTCTTCTGATCTGTACTACTAGTCTTCTGACTACTCTTCTGGCCTTAGGTCTTCTGTCTTCTGATATCAGTCGAGTAATACTCTTCTGATCTGGCAATACTTTGTGCTGCTGTAGGCCATCTTCACTCTTGGACTCCATCAGATAAGTAGGTATACTAGCACCTTAACTTATCTGGTCTTCAAGGATCTTCTAGTCTTCATGTCTTCTACTCTTCTCATCTTGAGGATAGGCATGTAAGCCAGGGCCGTGCTGATCAGCTGATATCAATACAGTTGATCACACAAGACTAGTCTAAGCTGTTCTATACAAGTCAGCTGATCCTATTACATTTATAAACTCTAAGTGTTTTGGCCATCAAAACTATTCTAACATCAAGTGGGGCTTAGGGTGAATTTATATCCCAACATATACTAACATATAATATCGAGTCTTTTTCAAGTACTTGAGAATATGCTTTACAGCAGTCCAATGTCCTTGACCAGGGTTAGACTGATATCTTGCTACCATGTCGACTGCATAGCAAATATCAGGCCTCGTACACAACATCGCATACATAAGGCTTCCTATAGTCGAAGCATAAGGAACCTTAGCCATCTCCTCTATCTCTTTCTGTGTCTTAGGACACATATCCTTAGACAGAGGGACTCCATGTCTGAAAGGTAGTACACCCTTCTTGGAATTCTGCATGCCAAAATGAGCAATCACAGTATCAATGTAAGACGCTTGAGATAAACACAACATTCTCTTTTTTCGATCACGAGTGACCTTAATACCAAGAATGTACGATGCTTCTCCCATATCCTTCATTTGAAACTGTTTTGAAAGCCACACCTTTACGTCTGATAATACTTTCACATTGTTGCCAATAAGAAGAATATCATCTACGTATAGTACTAAGAATACCACTACGTCTCCGTCACTCTTCTTGTACACACATCTTTCATTTTGACATTGTTCAAATCCAAAATATTTGATCACCTCGTCAAAATGAAAATATTTGATCACCTCGTCAAAATGAATGTTCCAAGACCTGGAAGCTTGCTTTAGCCCATAAAGAGACTTTTTCAGCTTCCAGACTAGATGCTATTGGCCTTTCTTCACATAACCCTCAGGTTGCTGCATATAGATGTCCTTATCCAAATTTCCATTAAGGAAAGCTGTCTTGACATCCATTTGCCAAATCTCATTGTTAATGTGATTAACTATGGATAAGAGAATCCGGATTGATTTTAGCATGGCTACTGGTGAGAAGGTCTCGTCATAGTCGATTCCTTCTTTCTGGGTAAAACCCTTTGCCACCAACCGTGCCTTAAAAGAAGTAATCTACCCATCATACCCTCTCTTACGTCTGTAGACCCACTTATACCCAACGACTTTCTTGTCGTGGGGAAGTTCACTTAGGTCATACACGTCCATAGCATCCATAGATTCAATTTCTAAATCCATGGACTTGTGCCAAGACTCTGCATCTTTGCCTTTGATTGCCTCTTTGTATGTCCAGGGGTCGTTCATATATCTTCTTCTAAAAATCGGGCATTGGTACTCACCATCACCCTCTGATCATTAGGACTATAAAAATAACCACCTCTCGTTCCCTTAGTGTATCCTACAAACAACCGTACTTAAGTTCTAGGTGCCAACTTATCAGCTTCCTTGTTCAGCACATGTGCTGGACAACCTCAAATCTGAATGTGGTTTAGACTAGGCTTTCGCCCAAACCACAATTCAATCGGGGTTTTCGGAACAACTTTAGAAGGTACATAATTTAGAAGGTACGCTGCTATTTCCAAGGCATAACCCCAAAAAGAGGTAGGTAATGAAGCATAACTCATCATCGATCTCACCATATCTAATAGAGTCATATTCCTTCTCTTAGCCACGCCATTCTGTTGCGGAGTACCAGGCGCGGAGAGCTGGGATCTAATCCCGTTCTCTAATAAGTATTGCCTAAATTCATTGCTAAGGTACTCGCCACCGCGATCAGAACGCAGTGACTTGATTCTCTTACCATGACGGTTCTCCACTTCTGCCTTAAATTCTTTGAACTTGCCAAAGCATTCAGACTTGTGGCGCATCAGGTAGATGTATCCATATCTTGAGTAATCGTCAATGAAAGTGACGAAGTACTCAAAGCCTCCTCTAGCTTGAACAATCATAGGCCCACACAAATCAAAGTGAATCAATTCCAACACATCATTAGCCCTATTACCCTTGGCCTTAAAAGGCCTCGAGGTCATCTTACCTTCCAAACAAGATTCGTAGAGTGAGAATGGTTCCACTTGGAGAGACTCCAAAAACCCACTACTTACTAGTCTTTGAATCCTTCTAAGGTTGACATGACCCAATCTTAGATGCCAAAGGTATGTTTGATTCAACTTAGAAGGTTCATTTCTCTTATTTAATGATGATGATGAATAAGCTTCAGTCATAGTATGATATGCACACGTAATAGTATAAAAAATGTTTTCTAACATGCCAAAACAGATTAAAGAGTCATTTCTCATAATAACAACATTGTCATTAAAAACAACCGAGCATCCATCCAAAAACAACTTCGAAACAGAAATTAAATTTCTCCGAAAATTCGGCACGTATAAAATGTTCTTTAATACTAAAACAAAATTAGAAAAACATAAGTGCACGTCTCCCACTGCAACCACCGATACTATCGCAGCATTGCCCAAACTAATAGTAATCTCGCCCTCACTCAGTTCCCTTGTCTGCAGAAACCCCTGCAAGGTATAACAAACATGGTCAGTGGCTCCTGTATCTACTACCCAAGAAAAGGCAGAACAAGCCGCAAAACATGTTTCAACAACTAAAGCGAGAGACGTACCAGAGTTGTCCTTTTTCAGAAGGGGACAATCAGACTTCCAATGTCCTGTCTTGTTGCACTTGAAACATTTGCCCTTCGGTTTTTTAACGCCACCAGAAGGCGCCAGTTTCTTGCTCCCACTGCTTTCACCACCACCCTTTTTCTGTAAAGGCTTTTTCTTCTTCTTGCCATTAGACGAAGAAGGTCCAGCCTGGACAGTAACATTGGCTTGTGGTCGTTTACCCATGAGACCCTCCACCGCGACCAATTCCGTAAGAAGCTCGGTTAAAGTATAATCCTTCTTACTCATGATCGCGTTTACACGGAAGTTCTCAAAAGACTTTGGGAGCGAGTGTAGGATCATATCGATCTTGGTGTCATTATCGATTAACCCTTCGAGGACCTCAATCTCATTAAGATATTCCATCATCTTGAGACCGTGGTCCCTCACGGATGCTCCCTCTGGCATAGAGGTTGACATGATCTTCCTCATAGCCTCAAAGCGGGCAGCCCTATCTTTCTCACCAAAAAGCTCTTTGAGGCTCAACATCATAGCTGCAGCACTAGGCATAGTTTGATGTTGCTGTTGTAAAACATTTGACATCGAGGCCAAAATGTAACAACAAGCCATCTCATCAGCCTTGTGCCACTTCTTATGAGCCTCATTTTGCTCTTCAGTAGATTCGGGTCCCAAAGGGGCAGGAGAAGGTGTGTCGAGCACAAACTTGTACTCATCTGCAACAAGGACAATATCCAGATTTCTTTTCCAATCTAAGTAATTTTGACGAATAAGCTTATTTTGATTTAAGATAACCATAAGTGGGTTGAATGTCACCATAATGTATCTGAAATAAATAAAATGCAAGCAATAAATCACATAAGTTTGAAGCATAAAACATTGGAAATCTTCAAAACCAAAATTCAACACAACCTCCAACAGCCCAACAAACACATATGCAAGCCACGTTAGGGTGGTCGTTTACACATGTATTCATCGACTAGACATTCAGTCTTTAATTTCAATATCACGTCAACTTATCCTTATGACAAATGAAATTAACAGTCGAACTTTAACTGGCCATGTGAACTAGAACAGTGACCCCGTTGGGGGGTTATATTCAAATTCACATCTAAGTGATGACCACAATTTAACAACAGTTATCTTAAATTATTCTTTACTGATGAACTCATGGATGACACATCTGTTAGGGAAGATCACACACTTCATCTAAAGATTAAAACAATTTTATTAGAAGTCTTAACTAGTAAGCTCGTGGATGTTGCACCCGTTAGGGGGAGACTCCCAAGGTCCCACGAGCAACATACACCTTACTTAAAGACCAATTGTGGAGGCCTATAAATTAATTAAAATTCAATTATCTCACTTAGTCATTTTAAAACGAAGATTATTCATTGGCATAACAAATTAACTAGATAATACAAGCATGCCAATTATAACAAGATGCGATAAACAAAGGCAAAATTAAATAAATGCACATCTATCGCAACCCCTTGAAAACCTATCAAAAACAGCCTATAATAAGCTATTACAATGATAAAAATAGTGGCGCAGACGGATGCCTCGCATCGGCCTCTCACGCAATGCAAAAACCTCGAATTCTCGTCCACCGATAAAAACTGGCAGAAAACTTCATCAAGGCTTTTGAATTAGGCCTCGCCACTCGTCGTCCCAGCTCAGCTGATACTCCTGTAGATATCGTCGAGACATTTCCGAAAAGGTATTATGGGCCGAAAACGGACACCCGAGTCAAAAGTTATGGCCAAAACAATTTACACCGTAAAAAAAAACAGCTTTCACCGTCCAAGGCCATAGCCCGAAAACTCAAATCACCGTTTCCAGATACTCTATCGACACCACTCGTTCTCACAATCAAAATTACAACGAAAACAAGAAAAGAAACCCTACTACAGTGATCTATGAAAAGTCCTACACTACCCACACTTATTATCTGGTGGGAAAAACGATTACATCACACTAGGGTTGCGATAAAAAAAAAACCATAAACCAAGAAACCAACAGAAACGCATTCATACATGGAACAAAAATTGAATCATTCAATCATACGTTTCAGGCAGAGCTAACAATCCACGAATCCAGGCTTTGTTACCAATTGCTGGAACACGCCGGCGAAGGCGGTCCATCACCGGGATCGTTGTCGGATGCCAAAAGTATAAATAACGAATTAAAACCTAAACATGCGTCTAAAGCAGAATTTAGATTCGTTACCCTTGAAGATTGAGACATTGATTCCAATCTACGGATCTTCTAGCCTGTCTCCCAACCTCGCTCGAACACCGGGTGGACGACGCGCTATCAAACGTGGAGAAGGTGCCTTAGTTTCGTCTCCTTGAAACCCTAGCTGTTTTTCTCAACTCCGTGTGTGCTAGGGTTTTCAAGACTAACTTAAGGCTCCTTTATATAACCTCCAAAGGCTTCATGGGCCAGACTAGGGATCCAATAGAAGGCATAGGGTTTGGGCTTCTTTCAGGCCCAAATACTCTTATGTTCAGCCCAGAACATATAATTTGGCCCGAGAACATTAATTCATCCTACTAGAGAATTAATGTTGCACTCCCGTCCTATCCCGAATCGAATCAGGGCTTCTATTAGACTTTATAATTCCCCGTGTTTAAGATATCGCACGTCCATTAATTATTATAGCTTCTGACTTCTTTAAATAATTAATTTTTATAATTCCTTGAGTAGTACAACTCAACCTTGTTGTCATACGGATTAAATCCACCTGCAGGGTTTGATACGACAATCTTTTATGATCGAGTTTCCTCAAGGGGACATCATCAGCCTGGATGTACAGGACACGGTGCCCTAATGCCAATAAGTATACATCATGCGAGAGATGCCAATACCCAAAATACGGAGCGTGAAGAATCTACCAAGATTCTCACCTATGGTACATCAAAGTAGTGAACAAACACCCCACACATCTAAATATCACACTTAGGGTTAAGAATCATAAAAGTCACCAAGACCTCTAGTTCTTCATAACAGTCAGAACAAAAGAACATGTCTTATTTGTGATCCATTCAATACGCCACAGCGCACTAGTATAAACTAATGGCCAAGACAAGCCACTAACAAGTTTACACTACAACTTAAACCAATAGTTTTGTCCAGAACTATCTCAGTTGTGAATACTGTTTATATCATACAAGGAACTGACAATGTGATCTTCAGTGTGACTACAAACCCACCACATCGTCTACAATGCAAGATAAGCAGACATACAAGTAATCACATAGAATGCAATGATGTGAAAAACCATTTATTTCAGATAAAAGGAAATCAAATATACGTCACAAAAGCCCACTAAAAGTTTACTTTACAGTATACACCAACACACAGATCAGTCCTGATGATAAGGAAAGTTGTCCCTTATCATGGAATCAATGACCAGAAGGAATGTCCATGTTTTGACTACTGAATCTTCAAGTCAGACATTGGGAAGAGTGCATCAAAGTCAAGACAAGAAGCTTCCAGCCGTTTACTTCCCAAATCAAGGACATGTCACTTTTAAGAATTTGTCTTCAAGATGCTAAGTCCAAGGAGGACTAAACTAGACAATTTGAGGCTGTCTTTCCAATGGACATAACCTCACTTTGCTCTATAAATACTGGAGTTGTGGAAGCTATTGACAAGAACTGAATATCCAACTATCCAAGGAAACTACAAGCATACAAGCCTTCAAGCTTACAGAAGAATATTTCATTCTTAGTTTCCATACACTTCCAGTTCATCTAAGCCTGAAACACATTGTATATCAATCGAGATTAGAGAGACATCCTATCCTTATACAGTTCTTCATTGTAAAGGATATCTCAAACTAGTTGGAACAAGCCTCAACCCTTAAACCTTTCAAGGAAAGTTAGAAGAGTTGTTGTAGAAGTGTGAGAACTAGAACTGTCAAGTGTAGAACAGTTTAGTTCAGAGTTGAGATTGAGTACTAGGACTCATAATTCCTAGGGATCAAGGCACTAAGGAGTAGTGTGGTTGATCAGTGCACCTTGGCACTATAAAACAAGTTAATTCCAAGTGAAGGAATTATCCTGTTAAATCAGGGAAAGTGGATGTAGGAGCTTGAGCCTCTGAACCACTATAAACTCTTGTGTTATTTACTTTCAAGTCATTTCATACAAGTAACACATTCATACACTGCACACAAATTGATCTTTAAAAGATATACATCACAAGTTGTGCAAAACAGTTTTGGGACAAGTCCCCTGAAAATCTGTTTATGTGTTAAGAAGAATTTCAGAATTAAAAGAAGTTTAAAGATAAAGGGCCAACCATAATTCCGCACATATAACTTACTTAGATAGTTATTCAACTGAGTTCAACTGAGTACTTCATAGTATTCAGTGGTTTGCTTATCTGAACAAAGTTAAACATACTCAAAGAAGTTGTCCAGGACAACTCTGCTGATAGCCTGATTTGTTTGAAAAGAAAAAGATTTGCATACACAAGTGCATTCCTCCCCCCCCATACACTCGTGTCATACTCCTTTCAGGACCAACACTTTTCAAAAAATGAGGACTTATATGACCTTTCTTGAAACACTCTTTCTCTATCCACCAAGACCTTTCAAATCGGAACAGACGTCTACCCCCTCCCCATTATGGATTTTGTTGTCTCTCAAATGATAATTTGACCGATTTGTGGTCCAATCCATAGAAATCTAAGTTTTCCGCCCAAGTAAATGGAAAAAATCATTTCCATTCATCATTAGCAAAGAAGTGGTCCAGCTTCTCCTTGATATGCTCTCGCCAAGTTCTTCTATTGGTCTAGGTATAAAAGTGTCCTGATGCTTCAATTTTCGACAAGTTTAATTCCATGATTACTTCTCGAAAGTTTTCCATTTGGTGAAAGGCCTCTCATGATTTGTAGGACACCCTCTTTTCTTCTCATTCACCAATAATTTCATTGAAATCACCTCCAACTAACCACCCCTTAATCGTCCCTGCATGCGTATGTTTTATACGCCTAAGTAAATCCAAAGATAAATGTCTAAGGTGTTGAACCAAATTTCCATAAAAACCGGTAAAAAACCAAGATACATTATTAGAGGAGCAAATTCCATCAACGTGACCACTAGAGTATGATAATAGAGTAAAAGATACGTCAACTTTCGCAAAACATAAAAGCCCTTCACTACAGCGAGCGAGGTTATACCCCACACAAGTATAAAAAAAAAAAATATACTATTCCAACCCGGGCTACTTCGACGTCAACTCTAGATTCACAAATGAAAAGTAAATTTGGACTATGGTCTTTGATTAAACCCCGTAGGAAATTGAATCCAAGCCTTCCAAAAAGACAACAAATGGGCTCACACATCCAAAGATTTGGACAAAAGGCTCACAAACCCGAAGATGTGGATAAAGGCCTCGCAAGGGTTCAAAAGAGATGAGCCCTTGGAGCAATGACATCCAAAAAAACAATAGAAATCATCTAACACCAACCCAAAATCAACCAAGAAGAAAAAAGGACTTGGGAAGATGGTTTATCACCAAAATGATCTAAGTAAATCTGACGGCCCTCTGGTGGTCTGATCATCAAATTAATTTGGGGTTTCTCTTCTACTCCTCACTAGCTTTCATGTGGTATGAAGATCGGGATCATCCTTGCGTCTGATCGACGACTATGCTACGATGACCAATCACCTTTTCCACAAGTCTGCAAGAAACTCAACCAGCGACGGGCGACGACCTCAACCTTCAGAAGGACGGCGGCGACTTGTTTATAGAGCAGCGACGACGGTGGAATGGCGTTGTAATCTCACAGCGGCGGACAACGTCTTCACACAACCGCTTCCATGGCCTGCGCACGGGTTTCGACGGATCACCCAGCAAGCAGATCCGACGTAGCGTAGCTAGGGCTCCGCCACAGCGGCAGTGGTTACAGATCAGCGCGACTAGGCTTCCTGTTCAGCGTGATTGCTCGACAAAACGCAGAAGATATCTCACCTACTGAAAGATGTTTTTGCACATAGTGTGTTATAAGTTGTATATTAACCCTCTTTTTGAAATTGAGGTAAAAAATTTCGGGTCAAACTAGAGTTAACATGGGTCAAACTTAATTTAAATATATTTTTTCGCTTTCAAATATTGTCTTGCCAAGGAATGTCCTATGCGGCGGAACCCACCTACAGAGTCGTGCCTGCTTGAGGCATTGTAAACTCCGTGGTCTTTTTTTTTTTTTTTTTGATGGAAGTTAAATACCCATCCCTTTTTCCCCTCCCCATGACTCGAACCCAGGACCTAAGGCCTAGGTAGTGGTGCTCTAACCACTTGAGCTATCCCACTTTGTCGTAAACTCCGTGGTCTGATCTTAATAAATATCCTCTTGTCCAAAAAAAAAACATTTTCTATAAAAATGAAATAAACTTTGCAATTGTTAAATTTATTAATTCTTTATGTTGATCAATTACTTGATTTTATTTCAGATTATCTATACATACAAAGGTAATTAGTGTAACATCCTCATTCCCCGTCCACACATGTTTTAAGAAAATTGTAGTTAAAATGAATAAAGTAAAGGTATTGTAAGGTATTATGGGGTTCATTGTGAATAAATTAAGTGATTATCTGTGAATAAAGTTGATGACAATTTGAGTAATTAAGTGATGGTTGAAGGGTGATGATAAAGTGATGATTGAAATAAAGTATATGCGACTACATTTTTTGGACGAAATATAAGACAAATGGATGAAATTACATTTCGTGGATGGAGAGAGTATTAAACATGAATTGTATTATACTTAGGTATCAACAGTGGCGGACCAGGATTTTAAAATTGGGGGTACGATCAATAGATAATTTCATGAAGTACAAATAAAATTACAACTACAAGTTACAATCGAGTCCGACGAGTTTTTATATTTTGAAAGCGGTCTATGACTTTTTCATCGAAAATTTGTTGAAACAAGTCTTTGTCAGTGAAAGTGATAAAAAAATCATTTAATAATTGATCACCCATGTTATTTCGCAAAATATTTTTGACATAAGTCATTCCTGAAAATACTCTTTCCACACCTGCAGTAGCAACTGGAAGAATCAACACCAACTTGATTAGCAAATAAGTTGTCGGATAAGTCATATGCTAATTTGTTTCTACAAGCTTCATCGAAGGGGCACCAAGATCAAGAAAATCTTTAAACCTATCACCTCTTTGCATATCTTCAATGAATATATCAAGTTGGAATGCAAGAGTCATCAAATCAATACCTGGAAAATTAGATGGATAAAGCGTGGCAATTTTAAGTATTTTCTCCTTATCATAAGAAGAAAAACCATCTTAAGGACTGAAGCAACCTCATCAAACCCTGTTAATCGTATCGTTATTGACCTCATGGAGTTGTAAATCAATTATTCCTAAGAAAACGTTAACCCGAAAAAATGTTGTAGGTTCGTCTCTTGTGAACAAAACGTCTTGATCTTCCTCGTAAGATATAAGAAGCATCCATATAGGGAACAACAATGTCATATTTTGTGCAGAATGAAGTGACATCTAGACCTGTCAAAACCAACTCGAAAACAGGCCAGACTGGGCTCTATTTTTTATGGCCCGAAAATACCCGGGACGATTTGGCCCGGCCCAGGTGGCCCGTCGGGTCAATTGGGCTCCGTCGGGTTTGGCCCGATTTTTTTTAATATTAAATTAATTTAAACAAAGTCTCATAAGAATTAATAGGCGTACAAGTTAGAAAAGTTGCACCGTAGATGGCTAAAAATACGTTTTAGAAAACGAAGAATCGAGGCTTGTGTAAACACAATTTCCTTAAAACAATATTCGTCCTTCACGCTCGGTGCTAGTGACTATTAGGACGTTTGTTTCCCAGGATAAAACGATTAAATAGCAGAAATACTAGCACACGTATTAGGCTTACGGCGAACCGAGAAGTTGCCCGAAATATATCATCGGAGTGCCAAAGGAATTTTAGCAAATACAAGAAGCAAGAAGAACAAGAACAAGGCAAATGCCGGAAATGTGTTTGATCTCTTTCCAATATTTCGTGTATCTTTGGGATTGTGGAATGCAACTATTTATAGCTAATCCAAATTTTGCCGCAATAAATATTGCAATAAAATTGGACCAAAACTGTCATTTCACTTAAATGCAGTTTCTATGATTTATTTTTTTCAAAACATACGTAACCTACTGTCATTTGAATTCAGCATTTCATATAACCTTCTGAATTCAATGCATGCACATGCGTGTAACCTTCATCCATTAAACAAAATTCAAATTGAAAGTCCCCGAAATTTATTTCGACGGTTTCGATTTAATTTATCTTACGGCGGTTACAATTGGAAAATCCTAGGTAAAAGTAGCTTTTCGTCCGCTATCAAATCGGTGCGACATTAGTGTAATATTTACACGCTACTAATGGGTTCATTATACTCACTTCCTCATTAGATATTTTCCAATATACGACAAAAACCACTTTGTTCTTTCCTACTCAAATTTTGGTTACAACAATTGTTTGAAAATCATTTCGCATTCATTCCAACTCCAAAATGGGCGAATGAGATATTGAGTCGAAGCTCACTTCGAAGCACATTTTTCAACAACCCCCACATGAATGAAAATTAATACAAACACTATATTGAATCGACGTTAGAAACTTGCAAAGGATAGGTAGGTGTCACCCTTTGAAACTTCCCTTGTGAAAGCACACTTACTTTACTAGTTAGGCAGTAGACGCGATGTCTTTGAACTGTCAACTGTTTTGTGTAAATGATAATGCACTCCACTCAAGTTCTTTCTAACAACTCTCAATTCTCATGGTTATGTTCGTTTTGGCCATGAACATCCGCCTGGTTCTGCAAGAGTGTTTAGGAATATGCCTTACAATATTCCCTTCGAAGCGGCCCCACTTCTCTCTTACATAGGTGATCCTTGCAAGAATTTCTCTCAAATTCTTCTTGAATCATTAATAGCCAATTTGCTAATCCTCTTACTATATCACTGTAGCATATTTAGGCAATGGACTTTTAGGGTTTCAATTATCCCACACATGACAGTGATTTTCGAGTTTAGACAATTAGGTTGTCCTTTTGAACCAAGTTCTTCGGATCTCCAGTCATTTAGGTAAGGTTTTCCTTCGTCTCAACTCATCTTCTCTAAGGCTTTTTAATCCCATTCGTTCTGATGATGCCATAACTAACTCTCGATTTAACCCTTTGGTTAATGAATCTGCAATATTATCCTTAGACCTCACGTAGTCTATTGAGATAAATCCAGTTAAGAGTAGTTGTCTAATGGTATTACGTCTACGACAAATATGTCTAGACTTACCATTGTACAAATTGTTGTGTGCCCTCCAAATTAAATTTTAGGGTCATACACAAGAAACAATAAGTGCTAGCTGTTGTTATGTGCATTACCAATGCATACATCATTAACAGTTTAAGACCTATTTTCATTTCCTTAAGTGGTGGAATAGACACCTTTGCTAGACACCCCCACACTTTCAAGTGTTTGTAGGATAGTGCTTGACCATGCCATAATTCATATGGACTTTTGTTTATTTTCTTATGTGGCACCTTATTTAAAAGGTAATTTGCAGTCCCCACTGCTTCTCCACACATATTCTGAGGTAACCCCGAATTTAGCAACATTGTATTCTTTTTTTTTTCCTCCAATGTTCGGGTTTTGAAAAGTATGAACTTATCAAAAGCTTCATCTTTATTCTTTAGAAGATACACAAAATACAATTTTGTGCTATCATCTACAAATGTGATAAAATATTTATTTCCACCACGAGTTTGCTCGATTTTTTAAATCACACACATGCATTTGTATGAATTAAATCAAGTTGTTCACTATTTCTTTCAATAGTTTGGAAAGATGACCCCAAGTCATTTTCGCTTCCACACAAATCTCACATCTGTGATTTGTATCAAAATGGAGTTTTGGTATGCTATTTAAATTCATCAATTTTCTTAATGAATTAACAAGTCCTAAACAACCATCTCTGGAATTTTGGTTCAAAAACCGATTTCGAGTCAACCACTAAGAAGTTTGAGGAACCGTCCGACAATAAATTTCTTCATTTCGGCATCCTTTAATTTATACTTCTTTTCTAGAATGCTCCACATTTCTCTTACGGACGACACTCCGATATACACATCGTATGATGCATCAATATGATTATTTATCGAATAATTTCAAAATTTATTGTAGCATCGATTGCAACTATTAATCTTCTTGACTTAATTCTTGTCACGGAAGAATGCATATCAAAGTTAAGAAATCTTTCGGATTAAATCCAAAATTAAATTTGGCTCTTCAAGCACAAATATACATTTTTTTTTTAATTAAACGTCAAAATCATCATTTGATGCTAACTATCAAGTGATATGATCCAAGAGTCTCACATTTTTCATATCATTAAAAGAATTTAATTAACAAGGCACTCATGAACTCTATCATAAGCCCATATATATTCTTTTCAAATGGCTCAAACTTTGATGATTTGACCATTTCAGTCCACTAGACCAACTAAATGGTCTAATTAGTTGATTCAAGGATCCATTTAAATCCGATCAATAAATCAATTCCAGATCACAAATCTGAAAATTATACATTAGGCTAGGCATTCCAAGCGATAACCATATTTTGTAAAATTTGACATATTATTAATCAACATAAAATCATGTAAAAGAATTGACATTCTCACCTTTGATTTAAAACTCCACTTTTTCAACATAAATATATTCTTTGAATAAAAGATAGTTTTACGTCATTAAACATTCTTTGCCAAGAATAATTATAATTAACACAAAAGAGGAACAAATATATTCATGAACCTCTAAATCATCACATCTTCGTATTAGCCATCTCGAAGAAAATATTGTTTTAAGATTGTTAGAAAATTTGCACCGCCGGAGTGCCAAAGGAATTTTAGCAAATACAAGAAGTAAGAAGAACAAGAACAAGGCAAATGCCGGAAATGTGTTTGATCTCTTTCCAATATTTCGTGTATCTTTGGGATTGTGGAATGCAACTATTTATAGCCAATCCAAAATGTTGCCGCAATAAATATTGCAATAAAATTGGATCAAAACTGAAAAATGGACCAAAACTGTCATTTCACTTAAATGCAGTTTTTATGAATTTTTTTTTTCAAAACATACGTAACCTACTGCCATTTGAATTCAGCATTTCATATAACCTTCTGAATTCAATGCATTGCACATGCGTGTAACCTTCAGCCAATAACCAAAATTCAAATTGAAAATGCCTGAAATTTATTTCGACGGTTTCGATTTAATTTATCTTACGGCGGTACACGCTACTAATGGGTTCATTATACCCACTTTCTCATTAGATATTTTCCAATTTTGGACAAAAACCACTTTGTTTTTTCCTACTCAAATTTTGGTTACAACAATTGTTTGAAAATCATTTCGAATTCATTCCAACTCCAAAATGGGCGAATGAGATATTGAGTCGAAGCTCACTTTGAAGCACATTTTCCAACAGTACCATCCCCAATTTTCTAGAAAAGAGAAAACCTCTTAAAAGGCACGGCTGCACAGCCTCTTTTCTCCTTCATTCCAACCGGCCAACAGCCATGCCCGCTGATGACGCCCAATCATCCACTCCGGCAACTTCCACATTCGCACAGTAAATTTAAAACTTTGGGTATTTTTGAGTTAATCTACGCCAATTTTTGTTGATACTGTTTATGACTATCTTAAATGATGGGGTTAGAATAAAAAATTAAACCGAAGAAAAGAGCAACATACATTCTCACCTGAAAGATCCAATTTCAGATCTGCTTACTTATGAGTTTATATCAATTACCACTTTTTTCAAAGAAAAGAAAGAAAAAAAAATTCAAAACTGCTGCTGCAGCGGCAACTCCATAAAAAACCTAAACAAGATTTATATACTACAGTCATATGTTAGGACTCATATTAAGGCCCAATTATTATATTCACAAATTAATGGGCCAAAAGCCGAATTATTATATTCATAAATTAAAGGCCCAATTATTATATTAACAAATACTTAATTTGTGGGCCCAATTAAATAAATAAATTAAAAAATAATACGGACTATTTTGGTCCGGTAGCCCAGCAGTCCGACCAGGGCCGGGCTGGGCCTCAAATTTTCAGGCCCGGTAACAACCCCAGCCCAACAGAAACGTGTGGTCTGGTGGGCCTGTGCCGAGTTGGCCCGGCCCGGTCCATTTGACAGCCCTAGTGACATCGTTCAAGAGTGTTTCTCATTCGCAATCCCTTGATTTTTGCAACAAATGTTTAGTTAATGAAACGAGAGTCATGGCATTAACAATATTTTGATCTTTTTTTTACTAAGTATGACACAATCATTAGTGTACCCAAAAATAGTTAACATCAAGTGGGCCAGTAAAATAAAATCAAATGACTTCAATGAGTACAAGATGGCTTCAGCTTTAACTTGATCTTTCGGACATGAAGAATTCTCTCCAATCATCACAAGGACCTCAACTAATATTGAAAATATGTTGATAACATTCAAAAGAGTTTATTATGTGATCCCAACGAGTATCACCGAGTCTTTTCAAATCTAACTCTTGATTCAAACTCGATACACTCTCAAGTTCACATAATTCCAATGCCTGAGCAACTTTTTGAGCTTGACTTACTCGAATCATTTCTCTTAGCTTATAAGAAACTCCAACTACATTCAAAAAGTTTGTAAGCTTTTCAAATAGCCAAGTACACTCCTTTTTTTTTTTTTTAGCAACGACTATTATTGTTTATTGAAGTTTATAAACAAAACAATGAACATAGTAAGCACATGGCGTATCCTTCATAAACAAAGTCTTAAGACCATTTATCTCATCTTTCATGTTGATAGCCCTATCATACCCTTGACCTAGAATATTAGATGGACTCAAAGAATGCTCCATGAGCAAATTATGTAATTGCAGATTAAGTGTCAAAGTAGTGGTATCACCAACATGTACAAGTCCAAGAAAACCTTCAGCTACCATTCTTGTTTTACCATCAACATAACGCAAACAAAGAGCTAGGTGTTCCTTTTGAGCCACATCACTTGACTCATCAACTAAAATACCAAAGTAGTCATCACCAAGCTAGACCTTTTATAATGCGCTTAGTTGTCTCTTTAGCACAACAATTGATAAGATCTTTTTGAATTTTTGGAGACGTTATTTGATTATTTTTTGGGGCATTTTAAAAAATTATTTTTTTGACGCCCTCATTATATTTGGCTAGAACCTTCAAAAGCTCAAGAAAAATTTCCTTATTAGTTGACTCTCCACTTTCATCGTGCCACGACATGTCAACCCTTGACGCAAAAGAAATCCGCTGGAAACTGCATTCAGTCATTCATCTACTTCTAGGGCTCATCAATTGCGCGATGAACTTCAATTCTTGAAACGAGAAACTTCTTCGAATGTTGATTACAGCCGTAAATTCAAATCTTTGTGCGACCAACTGGCTACTGATGAAGCAGATAAAAATCATTGGTTCTTGTGTGGTCTTGGTCCGCAATTTTGTGGTTTTACTGATGTTCGTATGGCTCTCACCCCGGCTTCGTCCTTTCATGACCTTATTCATCAAGCTCGCAACTATGAACTATATGATAAGGCCATGGAATCTCAGGCCGCAAACTCTGCTCCTGCAGCCTTCTCTGCCCAAAATCGTCAATCTTCCTCACACGGCGGGCGTGGTTTTTCTCGTGGCGATCGTTCTTGAATTTCTTCTCGCCAACCTGGTGGTGTTCAGAAAGGGGGCCGTGGCTCTTTTAATTATGAGAAAAATCCCTATGTTCCAAAATGTCAAATTTGTCATGAGTCGGGCCATTACGCCAACCACTGTTCACGACGGTATAATCGTGACCCTGCTCCAGCAGCTGCCCACCTTGCACAAGCATTTCAGAATCAGTGTAAGGTTGCTTCTCCTCCACAACCAGATTGGTTTGTTGATACAGGGGCCTCGGCCCACATAACAAACGACGCTGCTTCTCTCGACAATTTTGAGCCATATAACGGTAATAATCATGTCATTGTCGGTAACGGTGACTCCCTTCATATTTCTCATTTTGTGTCCTGCACTATTAATGATAAATTATCCTTGTCAAATGTTGTGGTGTTGCCGCATATTACTAAGAACCCGCTCTCTATTAGTAAATTAACCTCGGACTTGCCAGTTGATGTTAAATTTTCTAATCGGTCTTTTTAAATTTAGAATCGTTTGACAAGGGAGATTCTAGCTCGGGGCAGGTGCAATAATGGTCTTTACATACTTAAGCATGGGTCTTCGGCTTTAGTGGCAGCTCTTCGGTCGAAGGTTCTGAAGGCTTCATTTGAGTTATGGCATTCTCGATTGGGTCATGTATCTTTTTCTATTATTCAGTTGTTGCAACGCTTAGTTTTTTTTGCTGTTACATCTTTATTGCCTAAACCAAACATTTGTTCCTCTTGCCAATTGGCTAAGAGTAAGCGTCTGTCTTTTGATATTAATGAGAAGTGTGCTTTACGCGTTTTAGAATTTAGTTTACTGTGATTTATGGGGACCTGCCCGTGTTACTTCAACATATGGTTTTCGTTATTATGCCGTATTTATTGATGATTACTCTTGTTTTACATGGCTATATCCATTGCGTACCAAATCTGAATTTTATGATGTTTTGGTTAAATTCACCACTCTTGTTTGCAATCAATTCTCTTGCACTATAAAAATATTTTAGAGTGATGGTGGCACAAAATTTACAAACGAACGAGTTCGTGATTTTTTTGTTTCTTGTGGCATCTTTCATCGTTTCTCCTGTCCATATACACCTCAACAAAATGGACGTGTGAAACGGAAACACAAACATATTACCGAAACTGGATTGTCTCTCTTATTCCATGCAAATGCCCCTGCTACTTATTGGCTTGATGCCTTCTCTACGACAGTTTATATGTTTAATCGCCTCCTTTCTGCAGTTTTGGAAAATAAGTCACCATTTCAGATTTTGTTTGGTATAGAACCAAATTTTGCCAATTTCAAGCCGTTTGGATGTCGAGTTTTTCCATATCTCCGTGACTATGCCGAGGACAAATTGGCACCTCGTAGCCAACCATGTATTTTCTTTGGATATAACAATATTCACAAGGGTTTTCGGTGCTTCGATCTTGTCTCATCTCGGTTATACATCACGCGTCATGCCCAATTTGATGAGCATTATTTTCCTTTTTCTGGAATTAATCATTCACCTGCTACTGATATGGATTATTCAACATTCTTTGAACCTAAGATTTTATCTCAGCAAAGCCCCTCACACCATGAATTGTCCTTGCCATGCACGCCACCTTCTCAAAAATGTACCTTATGCCCATGCGACACCCCTTCCGCTCCTATCATGCATACACCAGCTGAAATACAACCTGTCATGCATGCACCAGACACGGAAACCCCTGTTCTAGCCCAGGTTGTTGCTCTTCAACCTGCTGCCGAGCAACCAGCGCTCGACTTTGCCCCACCACGACCTGTTTCAGTTCATCCGATGCAAACCAGGGCCAAATAGGGCATATTTAAAACCTCGGTATTCTGTTGATGTTGCCACAACAACCTTACTCACTGCTTTATCTTCGGCCTCTGAGCCAAGGGGCTTCTGCTCGTCACTCAAGCAACCTCAGTGGTATACGACCATGCGGGAGGAGATGACTGCCTTACATTGTAATCATACTTGGGACTTGGTGCCCTGACCGGAAAATGGAAATATTGTGTGCGCGAAATGGGTTTTTCGCATGAAATATAAACCGGATGGTTCAATTGAACGATTCAAGGCTCGTTTGGTGGCTCAGGGGTTTACTCAAATTCCTGGGTTTGATTTTTCACATACATTTAGTGCCGTGGTACGAGCAGCCACTATTCGGGTCATCCTCGCCCTTGTAGTCCAGCGGCAATGGCCCTTGCACCAATTAGATGTAAAGAATGCATTCCTAAACGGTTTTCTTGATAAGCCGGTTCTCATGTCTCAGCCTCCGGGTTTTATTGATCCAAAATTCCCCAATCATGTTAGTCAATTGAAACGGGCGCTCTACGGGCTACGGCAGGCTCCACGGGCCTAGTTTACACGTTTCAGCACCTTTCTCTCCAGTTTGGGTTTTACGTGTAGTAGAGCGAACACCTCACTTTTCTACTTACATAGGCAACGACTGCACTATGTTTCTCCTTCTCTATGTGGATGATATAATCGTCACAGGCAGCAATCCTCTTGCTCTTCGGCGCTTCATTAGTCGTGTAAATACAAAATTTGCCACAAAGGATTTGGGCCGGCTAACTTATTTTCCCGGCCTCGAAATTACACACACATACTCGGGATTATTCTTGGGCCAAGCAAAGTATGCTCATGACATCCTTACTCGAGCATCTTTACTCGACTCGAAGCCTGTTTCTACTCCGTTACCTGCTGGAATAACTCTCGTCAGTCAAGGGGAGTTCTTTGGTAGGCGCACTGCAATACTTGACTATAACGCGTCCTGACATATGATATGTCGTTAGCCATGTAAGTCAATTCCTACAGGCCCCAACCATCGATCATTTTTTGGTAGTTAAGCGGATTCTTAGGTATGTTAAGGGTACCTTACATCTTGGCTTAACATTTACACGCTCTCCCGTTTCTGATATAGTGGGTTATTCGGATGCCGATTGGTCTCGTTGTATTGAGACTCGACGCTCTACATATGGTTACTCTATATTTTTGGGTGATAATTTAGTTTCTTGGTGTGAAAAGAAACAACCTACGGTTTCACGCTCCAGCTGCAAATCCGAATATCGTGCTCTTGCCAACACGGCTCAAGAGATGGTTTGGCTTACTCACCTGCTCCAAAAACTTCATTCATTGCCTAAATCACGCCCTCTCCTGCTATGTGACAATACTAGTGCATTGTTGTTAAGTCAAAACCCTATGGCACACAAGCGTGCCAAGCATATTGATATTGATTGCCACTTCATACGAGAGCTCTTCTCCTCCGGTCACTTGGTTACAAAGCATGTGCCTTCACATCTTCAAATTGCAGATATATTCACCAAGAGCCTCCCTCGTCCGGCCTTCGAATTACTACGTTCCAAGATTTGCGTCGGTTTACAACCCGCGACTAGCTTGAGGGGGGTAAAAGAGATAAAGATGAAGACGTACACAAATCGGATGAAGCCGCATAAATAGGAAGGGAAAGTCTCAAATACACCATACACACCAAACATATTTGGTGCACCCTATTTTTACCCTGATCCACATCTAACCCAAGTCCAACCCGCATACTTTTATTTGGGTTTTGTATATAAAGTCAAGATTTCACTTTCATTTTTTGTGCGTAAAAGCCCTAGCTCTAAATCATAACCATGGTGGCCGCAAAGAAAACCGTAAGAATTCTCCTTCAATTTCGATGACTCAATTTCTTGGTTGTTTACTTCTGAAATTGTGGAAATTATTGATTTGTAATGTTTCGATGTTTCTACGGAAGAAGAGCCATGAAAGCATCAACAACATACATGGAAGTGTTCCATGACTTTTTGCTCAGAAAAGGGTACGAAAAAGTGTCCATGGTTGCTGTCGTTGTAGACATAAACCTCAATTAATTTTGGATGTTTCGCAAAGAAGCTGAGAATGACGATTGTTTACAAGTATATTGTTTGCTTTTTCACGAGAGCATTCAATGAGATGAATTTAGGATGATTTTTATTACATGTAATTTTTGTTACTTAAATATTTTATTATTTATTATTAAAAAGTGGTAATTTTATTATTGAAAAGTGATAACTATTATTAGTGAAATGTGTTGTTTCACATGGTAATTTTTAATACTGAAAAGTGGTAAGTATTATTTCACTGAAAAGTGGTAACTATTATTATTGAAAAGTGTTATTTCATACTATTGAAAAGTGTTGTTTCATAATACTAAAAAGTGGTAACTATTATAATTGAAAAGTGTTGTTTCATACTACTGAAAAGTGGTAACTATTATTATTGAAAAGTGTTGTTTCATACTACTGAAAAATTTCATAATACTAAAAAGTGGTAACTATTATAATTGAAAAGTGTTGTTTCATACTACTGAAAAGTGGTAGGAGTAACTATTATTATTGAAAAGTGTTGTTTCATAATTATTAAAAAGTGGTAATTTTGTTAAAGAAAAAACAGAAAAAAAGAAAAAAAAAAAACAGGAAAAAAGAACAAAAAAAAAAAAAAGATTTAGTTAACCATGGGATTCAAACCCATGATCTCATATTTATAAAATGAGTCATTAACCACTTGGGACAGTAGTTATTAGATATATTTTTCGCCAATATTAAT
The DNA here is from genome assembly GCA_963675135.1 of Galeopsis tetrahit. Classification (NCBI taxonomy): domain Eukaryota; kingdom Viridiplantae; phylum Streptophyta; class Magnoliopsida; order Lamiales; family Lamiaceae; genus Galeopsis; species Galeopsis tetrahit. The sequence goes on along the minus strand of OY776128.1, from coordinate 48,206,467 downwards.
ATAAAAAGGACTGATCTGTGCATTAGTGTGCACGGTGCACTCTACACACAGGAGACCAACCCAAATAGGAATATAGATAGATATATATTTTGAATCTTTCTTTTCCTATTTGTAAGCATTCCGTTATATCATTCCATTGTATCAGATTCGTATATATACAACATACTCTATTAATCACCAACATTTAAGGAGATAGAATATTGTTTATCACACAATATATGATTGAAGCAATGTTTGTGATGTTAATTATTCTTGGGAAAACAATTTTGATGTACATCTAGTTGAGTTCACTGGAATTGGTAGTATACCAACTTATGATATGTGTCCAACTTAAAAAATGAAGACTTATTTATCATATTATTGGGCTGAGATAATGAAATATGGTGTAGGATTAGAGTTTAGAGGCGGGGCAGTTGTAGTGTTTCAATGGAACTCATAAAATATACTCCCTCCATCCACGAAAAGTAGTCTCATTTGCCCTATATTCTTTGTCCACAAAATGTAGTCTCATACTCTTTATGGAAACTATCACCCTTCAACCATCACTTAATTACTCAAATTGCCATCAACTTTATTCACAAACAATCACTTTATTCACAATGGACCCCACAATACCCTAAAATACCCTTACTTTATCTATTTTATCTACCTTTTTCTTAAAACACGTGCCTCACTCTAATGAGACTACTTTTCATGGACGGAGGGAGGGAGTACAACAAAATTGAGATATTAGTTCAAATATGTCATGAATACCGCTAGATATGTTCATGTAGTCTGCAATGTGAATTTTTTTTTTTGGATGTGAATGGTTAATTAAGACAAAACGGCGAGATTTTAACTTGCATTTCGTAATTGCAAAGGCCAACTTAGTGCACAATTGTATATGTTGAAAACCTTTTAATCAATAAAAAGAATAGGTTGAACACTAGCTAGTATCATTAACATTATGTACTGAGTGCGTCCAATGATAGGTCATTGACACATATATACATTTTATATGAGAGCTTGGGTGTAACGGTAAACAAAATGTCACTTCTGCCGGGGTACTTATGTATACAAACTGGTTTTTGCACTTATTAATGAGAATAATTTTTTATCACTAGTTGCTTTAAATATAATGTATGTTAATTATATTATTTATTGCATAAAAGTTCATATGTACTTTACATTGTAGACAATGTGGTGTGTAGAAGATCACAAAAGATCGCATTGTAAGTTCCTCGTATATAAGTACAATTGATTCACAACGTAGATGGAATTGAACAATCCATTGGTAGAAGTTGAGGTGTAAGGCTCAAATTGATTTTTCGTGACCAAGAGATTACGTACACTAGTGCATTGTGATGTACTGAATAGGACATACAGAGATGTAATTCTTCTAGACTGGCTTTTGGAATGAAGAATTGGACCTCAGTGGTTGTTGATTTCTTAATCTTTGTTGGTCCCTGGACGAGTAGTGAATGGTAAAGGTCTAGAGGGGAGGGGTGAATAGACTTTAAAACCATTTTAAAACTCTTTACAAGCTAGTATGATGTATTGCCTAAGTTAGGTTTTTCAGGTTAGAAAGCTCATATACATTAAGGAGCTTTATTTTACTTAGAATAGATTTTTGAAAATCTATGTTAATCGACCTGGAAGTCAAGAGCTATGAACACAAGAGTCATGAAGACAAGAAGACTGAAGCACATAGTGGTTGTCAAGAAATATTTTTCAGAAGAGTTGACTTACAAAGGACTTAGCACAATTCAAGTGTTCAAGTGATATGAATGATGATACCGAAGACCTTGCAAGTCATAAAGTATTGTCAAGGTACATGAATTTGAGTCTAGAGCACTTTGCAAGTAAAGAAAGTAAACAAGTACTATATAGGAAGACACAAAGTTGTTTACAAGTCGAAGAGAACTGTCAAGTCACATGAATGAAGGCTTTGGGCATATTTCAAGTTAATCCAGTGGTCAAGAAGTCTGAAGTAACATTCATAGCAGTTTACCAAGTTTCAAGACTTATGCAAAAGAGGCTGAGAGCTCACCTACTTATGGTAAAGAAGTCTAAATGACTATGTTGCACTGAAAACAAAGATGGTATAAGATCAAGTCGCTATTCAGGTGTCGGAAAATATTTCATGAAGGCCTATGATCAATTTTCGCCTATTATTGTGCATAACAAATTTCTGAAAACATAATGATTTTTTTTAGAATTGGACGCAAATGCATTTACAAATTGCATGCACACCCTTGAACAATTTAAATGTTCAAATTTATAGAATAAAGTAATATCTCCACCAACGCATAGTTTCTTATCTCTATAAATATGGTGTAACTTGAATCTTTTCAGGTTACAACACGCAAACGAGAACATATACAAGCTGAAACACTAGCAAGAAATCTACAAGCAATCAAAGGCATTCCACACTCAAGCATTTGAGCCTACATTTGAGTGTTTCCATTAGTTCCCTCTAGACATAAATAAATCATTGTTAATCCTAAGCCTAGAAAGTGATATCCTAGTATTTACATTGTTCTTAGTTATAGAGGGTGTCACATTAGTTGGTAACAAGAACAAAACCCTACTTTCACTTTGAGAGAAATTTGAGAGTATTGTTGAGTTCGAGAGTTTGAGAGTATTATAACAAGTGTTGGTTGTAAGAAATCAAGAGAGGAGAAAAGAAGAAGAGGAGAGTGCACCTTGGCACTATAACACAAGTTAATTCCGAAGAGATTAAAAAATTATCCTATTAAATCAGGAAAAGTGAACGTAAGAGCAGTTTAGCCTTCGAACCACTATAGATCTTGTGTTCTTTACTTATTGCACTTTATTACTTGCTTATTTATTGTTTGATCATAACTTGCTCTTACTTGATATTTCATAAAACTGTTTTGATCATTAACATAAGCATTTGTTTAAGGAAAATATTTTCCATTAGTGTTGACATTAACATGTTTACTAAAAAAAACAGAGATTTAGAGACGGATTAGATACCATAAACACTGTTTCTAAACAGGTTAGAAACGGATTTTGGAACCATTTTCTATCTGTTCTTAATCGCATGGTATCTAATGTTAGGAACGGTTTTCTAAATTCCATTTCTAATAAGAGACGGATTTGAGACCGTTTTTTTCGGTTTATAATGAGAGACGGAATTTGACACTGTATATTCTCGTATCTAAACGATGAACGACCCGTTTTATATTCGGGTCAAAATTCCGTTTCAAATGTCGTTTTTATTTAACAACGACATTTTATCGTCTCTAAATCCATATCTAAACGATAAACGACCCGTTTTACATCCGAGTCAAAAATCCGTCTATAATTTCGTTCCTATTTAGAAATGACGTTTTGTCGTCTCTAAATCCGTATCTAAACGATAAACGACCCATTTTACATCCGGATAAAAAATATGTCTATAATTTCGGTTAACAACCCAATCCCCATTCCAAGCCTTAACCCACTTTTATTTTTGTCTATATGGGAATTGAACTCAGGTGGACAAGTGTCTATTATTGAGCATTGCCATTAGAACATATAACTCTTTTGTTTTATCTTTTAATATTAATTGTATATGTATATTAATTTTGTTGTTAAATCTACAAAGAGATTGAAATCTCCCGCAAACACCTCTGTTTCAGTCTCTATTTTACGTGGTCCTCCTGGATAGGCCACTCAAGTACACCGTGTACTTGAGTGGACCTTGACAGGGTCAAGGGTCAAACTTTGAAAAAAAAATCGATTTTTTTTATTAGTTTTTTTCGATTATATTAATGAAAAGTGTGCTAAAAATTTTTTAAAAAATTATTATTCTATTTACACATTTTATTACTATTAATGATACGAACTGGTACTAGGTGCTAAAATTAAATTAAATTAAATTAGTTATTAATATTTGCCCTTTTATTATTATAGAAAAACTAGTGTTTTGAACATGTAAGACAATTCAAGGACAACCACTAGGCTATAACAATTTTTATTAAATTATGTGTTAATTATCATATCTATCTCTATCCGCGATTTATCCTATATAGCTGACTCAAGTATATAGCTGGACTCACTATATAGCTGACTCAAGTATATAGCTGGACTAAAGTACGCTGTGAACTTACACAGCAACCCTACCCTGGATAGATAGGTGCAGTAGTATATTTGACACACTTGAATGACAAATACAAACAGATCATATCCTTTATATCTCCTTCTCTGATGAACATCACAAACTTGTAATTCGAATGGATTTTTGTTCCTGTTCCTAAGGGGTGTGATCAAACCAATCACATTTGAACAACACTACAGAACAACCCTTGCAACACTCCGGATGCATCTGCATTGTAGTTTAATTTGCACTTTTAATGCAAACACCATTGTTGGTAGTCGATCTTCTTGATGCTATGAAATTTGTACCCAACGAGTCCTGAATTGAGTCAATATTATCTTAAGATTTACTCAATGTGACATTGATTCAAGGTGTTTGCCTACTTAAATTTAGTTATGTGTACGTGCATGTGTGTTCTAGATGCATGCAAATTTAGTTATGTGTACGTGTATGTGTGTATGAGCATGATAAATCTCATTTTTATACAATAATTTACTAAATTAAATGATAATTGTAATTTATAGTAGACGAATTGATAAGTTAATTGATAGTTCCTCCGTCCCAGTTTAACTTTCATACTTACTGTTTACCCCCTTTTTAAAAAATATTATAATAAATAGAATATTGAAATATAATTTTATATAAAAAAAAAGTGAGTTGACTTGTGTGTATGTACCATAAAAATAATAACATTAAATATAATAATTTAGATATTGTATCGGTAGAGTTTATAAAGGACCGAAAAAGTAGATGTGCAAGTTTTTTTGGGACGGAGGGAGTATATTATAATAAAGGCTTACAACTTACCTCGTCAATCTTGATGATGGTAGACACAATATTATTATTCTTGAGTTACCGAGATTCAAAGAAATTCATGAATTATTGTCATTAGTCCATGTATTATATATATATATATATGATCGTATAAAATATATATATTTCCATATAAAAGATATAGAATATATAACATTATATTATTATAATATCTATATTTATTATATAAACTTATGAAAGGATAAAAATCGACCGATAGGGATTAGGTATGGCCATATTTTCAAGAATGTAAAAAATTGACATATTATTAGATAGGGATTAGGATTAATTTCGTTTAAAATATATTTTTCATAAATTTAAAATATTTTTTTCACAAATTTAGTAAAATTAAATAAAATTAATTTTTATAAATTAGATTTGTATCTCTACCTTCCTTCATTGATTTTCAATTTTTATTTCAAGTTCATCTATATATATAATTTTTCTAAGTGGGTGATATAATTATTTTTTAATCTAAAACTTTTCAAAAAATACTGTACAAGTTTTTTTATAAGTCTTAATAGTAGTTTTATAAAGATTTAGAAACTTTTAAAAATTATTGAATGACTCTTTTTTTTAATCTAACATTCATACAAAATTGATATACGTACGTTGATTAGAGAATCAATTCTTAGAATATTTTCATTAGTTTATACTTTTTCTAAATTGATGATAGAATTATTTTTAATCTAAAACTTTTTAAAAAATACTATACAAATTTAAAAAAGGTCACACTTACCCCCTAGTTTTAATTTTAATTTTTTATTTATGTTTTATGTGCACCCATTAATTTAATGAGTTCACCCCTAAATTATATTTTTACTACAGTTATCTGCACCCACTCATTTTATGAGTTCACCCCCAAATATTTTTTTACTACAGTTATATGCACCTGCTCATTTTATGAGTTCACCCCCAAATCATATTTATACTACAGTTATCTGCACCCGCTCATTTTATGAGTTCACCCCAAATCATTTCTTTTTTACAACGGTTCTCTACACCTGCTAATTTTATAAGTTCACCCCTAATTTTTTTTACCACAATTCTCTGCACCCACTCATTTTATGAGTTCACCCCCAATTTGTTTTTATAAATAATTACATTTAAAATATTATATTATCTTTTTATTAATTTACACAAAATATAATAATAAAATCAACCATAATTTATACATTTACAATATGTAGTCGAGTCATTATCGAGTTACCGTCGATTCACCACTAAATCACCCATATTTTAGAAAAAGAAAATCGTAAAAACATAATTTAAAAAATCTATCAAAATAAGGCACAAACCTCAATTTTTTTTTCTTTTTAATTTTTCTTCCCATTTTCAGTTTTTATTCAAAAAAAATTATTTCTTCATTTTTTTTCATTAGTATTTTTTAAAATTTTAATACAAAATAATATTATATGTATGATTTTATTATACTCAATAATACAATAAGTAATAATCAGTAATACACTAATACCATTAAAAATAATTAGTACTCCAATATCTTATACAATAACAAATAATTACACATATCTAATTATATTAAATAATACTAAAATCAATTATTAGTAATACCACGAACAGTAATCGGTAATACCATTAATATTAATCAATAAAATTTTATACAATAACAAATAATTCCACACATCCAATTATATTCAATAATACCAAAAACAATTATCAGTAATACAATGAACAGTAATTAGTAATATCATGAACATTGATTAGTAATATCTTATACAATAATAAATAATTCCACAAATCTAATTATATTAAGTAATACCATAATCAATAATATGTAATACCATAAAAAATAATAATAATAATCAGTAATGTCTTAAACAATAATAAATAATTTCACACAATCAGTAATACCACAAACAATAACCAGTAATACCACAATTAATAATTAATAATACCGTAATCAGTAATCATTAATTTTAATTCATTTGTATATTAATAGTAATACTACAATCAATAAATAGTAATATCAGTACCAATAACTAATAGTACCATAAAAAAAAGTGGAGGGAGTGCAAATTGGGGTGTACTGAAGAAAATAGGGGGTGCACATTACCAAACCCAATTGAAGGGAACCCTAGCCCAATGGGAGGGCACTCTAGGTCAGCAGTCGTCGATTGAGATTTCATCAGCAAGGTCACTGGCTTTGAGTGTCGGCCGGTTAGAGATCCATCGGCAACATACTCACATTCCTCTGTCGGGCTGCCGTCAACCGGAGGAAGAGGATGCACAGTAGCATGATGAAGAAGACGGACAAAGCAATATAGCTTCGATTTAGGCAGAGATGAACGACGAGAGAGAGGCGGCGTCGATCCGAGTGTTGCAGGCTAGAGCCATTGATGCCGAAGAAGCTCCTGGATCGCGAACACAAGGGAGATTCATCGAAGCAGTCGCATCGGTGGTCGAAATGAGAAGAGAATTTCGGCTGCCATGGATCGTTGCCGAGATGGAAGATGATGTCGATTGTCATGGAAGTGAAGAATCGCGATTGCGATTCGAATATGGGTCTTGGGCTTCAGCGGCCGGGACGGAAGCGCCGCCGTCGCCGTCAAGGGGGTGGTCGGGCATGGTGGTGGTTGGGTCACCCGCCGATCGGCATGAATTTTCGGCAGGTCCTTTACACATCAAATTAAAATTGAAATTCAAGTGCACTGTCGATCGAATATAATAAAATCATGCCTATAATATTATATTGTATTAAAATTTAAAAAATACACATGCAAAAAATGTAAAAGAAATGTAGGAAAATTTTAAATAAAAAAGGAAAAGGAAAAAAAAAATGAAGAAATAAAAAATTTGGAAAAAAAAAATTAAAAATGGAAAAAGAGTAGGGGAAAGGAAAATTAAAAAGTAAAAAATCGAGATTTATGGCTAATTTCGATTTTTTTATTAATTATATTTTTACGATTTTTTTTAAAAATATGGGTGACTTGGTGGTGAATCGATTTTTTAGAGTTTATTTTATTATATTTTGTGTACATTAATAAAAGGATAATATATTCTTTTAAATGTGATTATTTTTCTAAAAATATTTTGGGGTGAACTCATAAAATGTGTGGGTGAACTCATAAAATAAGCGGGTATAGATAACTGTGGTAAAAAATAATTTGGGGGTGAACTCATAAAATGAGCGGGTGTAGATAACTGTTGTAAAAATATGATTAGGAGGTGAACTCATTAAATTAGTGGGTGCAGATAAAATATAAATAAAAAATCGAAATTGAAATTAGGGGGGTGCAAATCATTATTGGGTGAACTAAAAAAATTGTGGGTGCGAGTTTATTGAGGGTGAACTGAGTAAACAGATGGGTGTGTGACTGGAATCTGAGGCCCAGTCCCAAGGAAGGCCCAATAGCTGGAAACTCATAGGTAGGGGGCATGGTGCATCCAAATGTATACAAGTATTTGCCTTTAAAAAATTATTAAATGACACCTCCTTTTTTTAATCTCCAAAAGTATATATATATATACACGTATGTTAATTAAAGAATCAATTCTTGGAATATTTTCATTAGAGAATCAATTGATATATATATTGTCATATGTAATTGAAGATATAATATAATATTATTATAATATCTATATCTATCCTAAAATATATCTACATAGTATTATTCTAACATTTATATTTATCATACATACATAGAATATATATTAATTGATTTTTTTACTATTTATTAATTAAATAAAAGTGTAAATAAATTAATATAACTCAATTCATCCGTACATATTCTCTCATTCTCAATTATCTATATATATATATAAGGTTTTGATTTATTTTTTTATTTAATTTTATCATTTGACTAATTAGATTATCGTAAATTTCGTGTACCACCTTGTCTCGTGTTATAACGGGGAGAAATAATTGACTATTTAGAGACGGTGGTATATATATCTAATTCGTATCTAAAACTCTCGAAACTGAAAGTCGCGTATCTAATCCATATCTAAAACTTTCGAAACTAAAAATCGTATCTAATCTGTTTATAATGAGAGACGGTTTTATTTTCGGTTTCAAATCTCGATTTTTTAACAAATGTGTATCTAATCTGTATCTATTAGAGACGGATTTGGTGTCCGTCTCAAAATTTCAGTATCAAAATAAGGCTTTTTTTTGTAGTGGTTTTTGGTGTGAGTAAACCTTGTGATTTACTAATTTAATTTATTTTGAGGAGTATAAAAAGGATTTGTCATAATTTTGCATATAGTTTGTTTACTTGATTAAGATTTTTTAAAATAATCATTAAGTATTTTCATAGGTCTTGACCCTTTACAACTAACCTAACTCTAATTATTTGTGTTTATATTGTTTGAATTTTTTTTTGAAAAATACATACCTGTGTAATTTCTCATACACGTGTCACAGTACTTTTAGGACCATCATATATTTTAGTTAAATGAATGAATTAATATGATATGACATCCTTTTAAGTTTGGAGTGGAGGGCATGTCGGCAATGACCAAATTAATACCCTCTAGATGTGGATTGTGGGGATGGGTCTAAATGGACATGCAGGTGATGGGGTTCCCACGCATGCATATGAGTGGGCCCATTTTATTACATGAAATCGTAGTCCCATTCAATCAATGATCTTACAAATAAGATGAGCATGTGGGTAGGGTAAATAAAGAAAACGTTGATTATGAATGATGGGTCATAGGACCCCACACAAGAGTATTGGTAAAGTCTAGCGAGTGATATCCTAAGTCTAGCAAGTGATATTCTAGTCTTTATAGTGTTCTTAATTGTAAAGGATATCACATTAGTTGGAAAGAACAAAATCCTACTTACTACTTAAGAGATAGTTGAGAACATTGTTTGAGTTCGAGTTTGAGAGTATTACAACAAATGTTAGTTGTAAGAAATTAAGAGAATAAGATAAGAAGAAGATAAGAGTGCACCTCAACACTTTAAAACAAGTTACTTCCTATTGATTAAGGGATTATCCTGTTAAATTAAGGAAAGTGGACGTAGGGGCAATTTAGCCTCCGAACCACTGTACTTCTTGTGTTCTTTACTTATTTGCTTATTACTTGTTTGATCATTGTTTTTAATTACTGCATAAAACTAGTTTTATCATTGTTATACCCAGTCAAAGAAGTCAATCTTTGACAAGTCAATCCTAGTCACCAGCTTGCGTGGCGACGACTAGTCAACCAAGTCGTGCGACGACTAGTCAACAATATGAAGAAAATGTAATTATGTGTGCTCGCCCAAAGATGTTGGCGAGCACATGTTTAGTTAGCTAGAAAAGATAAGTGTTGAAGCATTGGGAGAAAGCTTAGAGCGTGGCGACCACCTTCCTCGAAGATGTCGGCAACCACCTTCCCCGACGACCAGGTCCTCCGGCGACCACCGTCGCCCAACTCCTCGCCTCCGCCGAGGACGACCACAGAGGCGGTTTAGCATTAAATGCGTCGTCCCATCACCTTTTCGGGCAGAAACTCAGGTCCACTATGGGTGTGCCACGTGTAAAGGTCGGGCAGCCCAAGAAACTAGTATATAATGCCTAAAAGGCTCATTTGTAAACATAAGTTAGAATTTTCCTACAACACCCAACCCAAAGCAATACACCTCCCAAAGCTCTAAGCTTTTAGCTTCTCCAAGAAGCTACCTCTTGTGTTCTTGCTTGCTTATTCATCATAAATCATCATATTAATCCATATTAACACGTAATAAACCCCGATTATCATATATGTTTGTTTAGTGCTTACGAAAGCCCACATCCAGATCATCCATTCTAAAGCACGTACAACATTTGGCGCTAGAAGGAGGGGTCCTTTTACGTGTTCTTCATCACAGTCTCAACCGATCATCGAACGATCGGTTTGCAAACTCCTTGTTTCAGGTTTTAATCGGTAGATATACCTTTTAGAACATCGTTTACATTTTTTATTTATTTTCGTGTTCTTGAATATTTGCGGTATTCGAGACATATTTTGGAGTTTGATCTCCTTGTAATTATATTTTTAAGCTTCTTTTGTTGTTACTTTGCTAAGATCGTAGTTGTAATAGCACGTTCTTCTGCGAAAGAAGTCGAATCTTTTGTTTTTAAGCGTCGAAAGCTTAGAACAGTCTTATCTTTGTAACCGTTTACCAAAAGACACTCTTTTGCGATGTCTCAACACACTCATCATGATGGAATCCCACCGCCCGGAGAGAACGAACACCCTCCGGCGCCGACGGTTCCGGCAGGCACTCCGGCGGCCAATCCTTTGGCCAATATCAATCTGGGGGATATCTTGAAAGATCCCCAGCACTTGAGAGATTTCACGGATTTGCTCAACGAAAGGAGGAGAAAGAACGAGGCTGAAGAGCTTGAAAAGGCCAAGGATCAGGCTTTTGATAGAGCTCGCAAGGCCAAGGCTGCTGCCAACGTGAATGACGAGGACGACCGCTCCTATCATTCATACTCTGTACATCCCCAAGACAAGGGGGAAAATAAAGCTGTAGAGCACTCCCACAACAGTCATACGGGAGACTCGCGAGGTGGCCGGAATTCTGTTTTCAATCGCATGGCCGATAAAGATGGGAAAGCTCTTCGCCTAGTACCATTTAAACTTGGAGGCCGACTAGAGAGAGATGGTCGACCAGAAAAATCCGACCACAGAGATCGTGGTGGAAAGAAAGGCCAGGGACACAGGGTCTCCGCCCTCGACCGAGTAGGGTCGGGCTCGCGAGCTCCAGCGAAGAGTTATTGCAGCCACCAATCCGAGAGATATCATTCCCCCAGGCGATCACACCATGATGATCGCCCGGCCGCATCTCACGGGAGACGACGAGACGAGATCGTCGTCCCCCGACCACAGACAGCCGAGGAGGGGCAGATCGCCCAGTTCATGGAGACTCAGAAACTGATGAAACTGTAAATGGAGAACTTGCGAGCAGAAGTGGTCGCCTCCAAGAGGGGCACTGTCCCACCGGTCACTCTTCCCTCTCCACCTCTAAGTGTTATGATCCTCACCGCCCCCATTCAGAGGAAAATCCAGATGCCTTCCATGGCAGCATACGATGGAATGTCCGACCCCAGGGTACACTTGTCCAAGTACTCGAACTACATGGCCTCAATCGGGGCAACGAACGCCACTCAATGCAGAAACTTCTCCCTAACTTTGGGAGATCGGGCTCATCGTTGGTATACAACTTTGAGTGCCGGATCCATCACTTCTTTCATCGAGCTGGGGTAGTAGTTCCTCACATATTATGGATTCATTGCTGCTCGCCCAGCATCCAAGCAAAGTTTGGCAAACGTTCGGTAGTCCCCGACCGAGTCAGGAAAAGACTTCATCGAACGATTCGATAGGTTGGTGATCGACGGGGAGGCAGTGAATGACGAGACAAAGCTGGTCTCAGCTATTTCCGGCCTGAGAATAGGTTCCAAACTCTGGGAATCTATGCATACCATCTTCCCGGAATCTTATGCAGATTTCCGTAACCGGGCCGGAAGCCTCATTCAGATGGAAGAGATAATGGACGCCGCCAAGGCTAACGAGCAGCCTGAAGCGACCAAAAATGTCTGGCTAAAGAAAAACTTTAACACTGGGGGAGCCGTCCCAGCCAAAAAAGGCGACCAGTCAGGGCAACAGTGCTCGCCCAGCTAATTTTAGACCCTTCGAGGAGTCTCCAGAGATCATTCAGTTCAGAGAGACCCTCTCTTTTGATCCAAAGGCCATTTTCGATGCAATCAGGGGAAAGAATCTGCTCCCCCAAGCAAAGCCAATGCATACGAACGAGGACAATCTGGATGGTAGTAAATTCTGCAACTACCACAACTCCATCGGCCACCACACGAATGGGTGCCGAGATCTGGTGAGAAATCTTTTCAAATTATACAATGAGGGCAAGCTCGCCCAATTCATCAAACCCAGGGATGGGAATGGCGACAACCGGGGAAGGAAACGTCGCGACGACAGTGATGACCTACGCCAACAGTTAAATCGTCAGAAAATGACTCCGATAGGCAACGTCAGGGGAAAGAATCTGCTCCCCCAAGCAAAGCCTATGCCGAACACTTCGACGGGCGACGTCGACAACGTGGGCGGAGGTTGTTTTGTGATAGAAGGCCCCTTGGGGGGTACTGAATCTGGGGCTGCTCTGTCTGTTCACCAACAGCAGAGTGAAATGCGAGCACTCAACAACGTACACCAGGTTTGCGTCGCTCCGACTACCGAGAAGCCTCCATCCCATCAAGTCCTTTTCACGGACGACGATCTGAACGGTGTGGTGCAACCAAACAACGATGCTTTGGTCATCACCGGAAAAATTATGGGAACCAATGTCCATCGCATGATGGTCGACACCGGGGTATACACCAATATCCTTTTCAAGCATACTCTAGATGCCCTCGGTGGATATGCTGCATACGTCGAGCCTTGCGATGATATTATCGTAGGCTTTGGAGACACTCACTCCCATCCGATAGGGAGGATCAGGCTATCATTGGAACTAGCGTCAACGAAAGAGCCAGCAATGCATTGCATCCGGCAGCTCGACTTCATGATCGTCGACATGCCATCCTCATATAATGTTTTCCTCGGCCGACCTTTCTTCGACGAGTTCAAGGCGGCCGCTTTTACTTATTACTATTGTGTTAAGTTTCCGACCCCGACGGGAGTTATAACCGTCAAGGGCGATCAGACGCAGGCGAGGGAGTGTCTCGTCCGTTTTTCTAAGCATCATTCTAAAGAAGCTCCTATGATTGGAATGTATATCGAGTGTCAAAAATAAAAAGAACAAATGAACTACTTGGAGGGTCTTCCCAGCAAGTACCAAAAAATCGAAGTTGGGGAGTCCAGTCGACGTTTTGACGACCACCAAGTGGAGGTGAACGGACACACCTCCATGGAAGTGGACGACCAGACCCCAATGGAGATTGACGAGCAGACAAATTCGGGCGATCAGATCCCCGACGACCAGGTTCTAGAGCCGATCATTCCAGATCTGGAGCCTAGGTTAGGCTTTGAGCCAGAGTTCGGAATCGAGGACCCTCGTTGGAAAGAGTCCAAAGAGCGGGCAACTCCAGCGGAGGACCTTGAAACCATTCACCTAAATAAAGCTCGTCCAGAACTCGAGGTATTCATAGGTTCGAATTTACCAATGCAATTGCGATCAGATAAGGTCGCATTTTTTAAAACAAACATCGGAGCGTTCGCCTGGTCGCACGAAGATATGGTGGGCATTGACACGAGCCATGCCTGCCATAGGTTGAATATTGATCCAACAAGAAGACCCATCACCCAAAAACGAAGAAAATTTGGGCCTGGTAAATATGCGGCTATGGCGGTCAAAGTAAAAAAGTTGATCGACAACAAGTTAATCGAGAAAACTGGAACTGATCCCGAGTGGTTGGCAAATCCAGTGCTCGTCAGAAAAACGACCGGGTCGTGGTGACTGTGTATAGACTTCACAGATCTAAACGACGCCTGTCCTAAAGATCATTTTCCAATGCCCCACATCGATCATCTGGTAGATAATACAGCGGGGCACGAGATGCTTACTTTTATTGATGCTTTTGCGGGATACCATCAGATTGAGATGCATCCCGACGACCAGCGACATACAGCTTTCATGACGGCGACCGACATGTACAGCTGGAAGAGAATGCCTTTCGGTTTGAAAAAAGCGGGGGCAACGTACCAAAGACTGGTAAATAAGATGTTTGAGAAACACATCGGTAAGATGGTGGAGGTCTATATCGACGACATCATTGTCAAAAGCTTACGGAAAGAAGATCACCTACACCACCTTGCCATGACATTCGATATTCTGAAAGAGTATAACATGAAGTTAAATCCGAAAAAGTGCAGTTTTGGAGTTAGCTCCGGAAAATTTCTGGGGCACTTGGTTAGCCAGAGGGGCATCGAGGCGAATCCGAGTAAGATTCAAGCAGTTATCAACATGCAAAGCCCGAGGAATGTAAAAGAAGTACAGAGGTTGACAAGATGCCTACAATCGCTGAACAGATTCATTGCACGAACAGGCGATCGTTGCAAACCTTTTTTCGATGCTTTGAAAAAAGGGAGGTTCGAATGGACCGATGAGTGCGAAAAAGCTTTCGAAAAGCTGAAGGAATATCTATCGGATCCGAAGGTCCTATCTAAGCCAGTCCCGGGCGAAATTTTATATCTGTACTTGGCGGCCACTGACTGTGCGATCAGCTCAGTGCTCGTCCGAGCAGAGGGGAGCACACATCTTCCAATATACACTGTAAGTCAATCACTGAGAGATGAGGAGTTAAGATATACTCTGATGGAAAAATTGGCGTACGCCCTAGTCATGAGCGTCATAAAGCTAAGGCAGTACCTGTTCGACCACGAGGTGGTCGTCCTCACGACGTTTCCTCTTCGGCGAGCACTGCATCGGCCGGATACCACTAGAAGACTTTTGAAATGGTCGGTGGAAATCGGGCAATTCGAGCTCACCTACGCACCCAGAACGGCAATCAAGGGACAAGTGTTGGCAGAATTCATAGTGGAACTCACTTTCCCGGATAAATTTGACAAGGAAATCGAACTTCCTTGGATACTGTTCTTCGATGGCTCTTCGACGAGCGCTAAAGCGGGGGCAGGAATCGTCCTCACCAGCCCAACCGGACAGACTTTTGCTTCGGCGATAGAGTTCGAGTATCGGGCGACCAACAACGAGGCGGAGTACGAGGCTCTAGTCACTGGAATCAAGATGGCTATGGCCGTGGGCGCCAGAAAACTGAAATTTTTTTCTGACTCTCAACTTGTGGTATGTCAAATTACGGGCGAGTACGAGGCTCGCGGCGATCAGATGTTGAAGTATCAAGACCTAGTGAAAGGATTACTCGAGCAATTCGATCAAATCCACATCGAGCAAATCCCTAGGGAGGAGAATACGCAAGCAGACGCTTTAGCTCGGCTGGCCACTTCAGAGGGGGAGGCAATATTTTCAGAAGCGACGATCACTAAAATTTCTTCCCCTTCAGTGAGCAGAAGTCAAATTTTGTAGGTTGAAGCGACCAGCGACGAGGACTGGAGGTCGCCGATCACTAAGTACATCAAGACCGACGAGCTCCCGGAAGACAAAGTGAAGGCGACCAGATTACAACTCAGGTCCGCCAGGTACACCATTATCGGCGACCAGCTGTACAAACGAGGTTTTTCAATGCCTCTATTGAAATGTCTCGGAGAAGATGAAGCGAAGATCATCATGCACGAAATCCACGACGGAATCTGTGGAAATCATACAGGGGGAAAGCGCTTGCTTTAAAAATCATGAGGCAAGACTATTTTTGGCCAACACTGAAGAAGGATGCTATTCATTACGCCCAGACGTGCAAGAGATGCCATGCTTTTGCTCCCGCTATTCACTCACCTCCAGATGAGCTCATCTCTGTCTATAACTCTTGGCCCTTCGTGAAATGGGGCATCGACATAATCGGACCTTTCCCGCCTGGCGTCGGGGGGTAACTTTCGTAGTCGTAGTAGTCGATTACTTCACAAAATGGACGGAGGCGAAGGCATTGAAGACCATCACAACGGCCCAGATGATAAGCTTCATCTGGAAAAACATTATTTGCAGGTTCGGCCTACCACGAGCAATCGTGACGGACAACGGACGTCAATTCACAAGCCAAGACATGCTGGAATTCTGCTCAAAATGGAACATCAAGAAACTTTTTTCAACGCCCTATCATCCACAATCAAATGGTCAGGTAGAAGCGATCAACAAAATCATCAAGCACACTTTGAAAGCTAAGCTAGATGGATTGAAGGGCAGATGGGCGGACGAGCTACACATGGTTCTGTGCGCATATCAGACGACCACGAGAAATTCTACAGGTGAAACTCCTTTTGCGCTCGCGTTCGGAACCGAAGTTGTCATACCAGTAGAAGCACAGGTCGCCACCTTCCGAGTGGCAAACTATGACGAGCAGTCGAATAACGATGCACAACTCTCCGACTTGGACTTCCTAGAAGAGCGAAGACTAACGGCGGACGAGAAGAATGTGGTCTACAAACAAAGGTCAGAACGTTATTACAATACCAAAGTACATGCTCGACAATTTACTATTGGCCAACTCGTACTTCGACGGGCGATGGAGCAGTCCATAGGCATACTTGTCCCGACTTAGGAGGGTCCGTACCGCATAACGCGCACGCTTTCGAACGGATCATACGAACTAGAAGATCTGGAAGGCAAGTCGAGCAAGTATCCATAGAACGCGGTCAAGTTGAAGAAATACTATCAGTAAGTTTTAAATTCCGTACATTTGTATAGTTTGTATCTAGTATCTTTTCAATACTAGTCAAGTTTTAAATTTCATCAAGTGTTAGATAAATTTTAGAATTTTTAGATGAGGCTCTGTGTAGCCATCTAGGAAAAGAGTTCAACCGACAAATGCTTAACTCTAAAAGACAAGTACTCGTTCTTAAAGATGCTTGCAAAGTAGTGACGACGACGATCACTATTTAAAAAAAATAAAAGAGTTCAACCGACGAATGGTTAACTCTAAAAGACAAGTACTCGTTCTTAAAAATGTTTGCAAAGTAGTGACGACGACGATCACTATTTAAAAAACAAATGAGTTCAACCGATGAATGATTAACTCTAAAAAAGACAAGTACTCGTTCTTTAAGATGCTTGCAAAAAACTAGTGACGACGACGATCACTATAAAACATACAAGCACAGACCAATGAAAGGTTTAAACTAAAAAGACAAGTACTCATTGAAAGATGCTTGCAAAAAATAATCAAACATAAATTGGAAAGCAGTGACGAGGACGATCACTCAAAATAAACGAGCACACATCATAAGCAAAAAGTTTCATTCATATTAAGAAAGCCTTATAGGCTGAAATTACAAAAAGGCCCTAGTGACCGAACAGTTGCAAAGCAAAAAGAAAATAGAAGTCGCCGAGCAGATTTATGGTTGGTCTCCAACTTTTGCAACCTCCTCTCCGGCCGGAGCATCTTGCTCGCCAGCAGCCACCACCTCGGCAGGAGCACTCTACTCGCCCTGTTGATCCGATGAGAGTTGAGGCGGACTCTCAAAATACACTGGAATTGCCAAAAGGCGAGGAAACATAAGCCCCATGCTCACCAGGTCGAGTAGGGGGAGAGTGGAGCCTTCCGCAGGTTCTTCTTCAACGAGAAGATTATCGATAAAACTGCCGAACTGGGCCACGTCCACCTCGGGATGAACTTCTTTGAAGTGTTTGACGAGCTCGTGGGCAGTGAGCCCTACCGCATAAGCAGCCCCAGATTCAGCAAGATAAGCCTTATCATCTCGCTCTTTCTTCACGGCGATCAGATCTCGCCGAAGAGAGGCTAAATCGTCCTCAGCAGATGTGAGACTGGATTGCAGAGTGGTCACCTCTTCGCGAGCAGCAGCGAGCTCGCTCGATTTCACTGACATCTCGTCCTCGGCAGCCTTGAGGCGAGCACGGAGATTTTCGATCATTTGAAGATCTTCTTGATCTTTTTTTCCGAACAGCTGCAAGTTGGGCCTCAGAGTCGGCCAGTTTCTTCTCAAGGCCACTGTTAGCCTTGGACATTCGGGCGAGCGCCGCGTCCTTCTCTTCATTGCCTCTGCGAAGGTCGTGGATTTGGAGGGAGAGCTGCTCGGCCGCGTAAGCTTGGCGACAAGCGCTGATGGCGATCAGCCGAGTATTCTCGGCAGAGTTTTGACCGTCGACCTCCTCGACGTATTTTGTAGTTAGAGATCGGGGCACGTTCTTCATGGTCCTGATCGCCACCTGGCTCAGCGCATCATCGTCGGTCGGGTCCTTTGACCAATAATAGTTGAGGAGATCTTCATTGAAGGGCTCGGGACACGGGTGCTCGACAATCCTAACAAAGAACAAGACACGATCAGAGAAAGGTAGTTCTAAAATTATTCAAAGGCATTTTTTGAAAGCTTACTTGGCAACCCGGTCGGCATTCCAGCCGAGTAGAGTGATGTCCTCGGGGGCCCTTTGCTCGGCCGACGAGCTCGTAGCAACTTCCCTCGTTCGCTTGGTCCTGCGAGGAGGGGATGGTTTTTTAGGGGGTGGCGAATTCCCCCTCGGCGGAGGGCGATGACCCTCTCGGGCCGTTTTAGTAGTCTTCTTCGGAGGAGCCTCCGTGGTCTCCGGCCGATCTTTCCTCTTGTTGGTGCCCTCAACAATTGCGCGCTCTCAGCTGGCTATCGCAGCTCGCAGGGATTTGTTCACCATCACTTCTTGAAGTTGGACGGTCGGAGGAAGATAGGTGATGACTTTTTCAGGAACCACTACTAAAAACGAAGAGTCAGTTTTTTTAGAAGAAAAGATTTCACTAAAGACTTAGAAATATTATGATACCTGGAGGAAATTCTCGTGTGATGTGATGAGGAGGTACTCGAAGGCCTGCTCGCTCTCGCATACACTCCCGGTTCAGAAAGCGGCAAGACCTCTCCAAGTAGCGACGACGAGCTACGCAGCAGATGTGATATTGGAATAAGGGCGATAAGCGGTGCTCGGCGGTCTTCGCGCGAACAGTTTCACCTACAAAAGCGAGGAGTTATTCAGTATAGACAAGAACGAGCACAAATAAAAAGACTTACCACGAATTCTCTGGTATTCGGTCGCAATGGGAAAGCGAGGAGAGGATCCATCTAGCCTCACGACACTTTTCCAGTCCCCGGTTACCCACCACCAGTTGGTCTTCCAATCTCGGATCTTGTTGGGGACCCCTTCGACCAACTTGAAGCGATCACGACTGTTGGGAATAAAATGAGATATGTTTTGATTCAATACCAAAACCCCCCCCCCTGAGACATGCCTAAGTCAAAGATGATTATGTTCTAAGAATGTTAGAACATATAGAATAAGGCTAGATGAGGAGCTAATATGTTAGGCAGCTCTTAGATAGTTAGATGCACAATTTGAGGGGGAACACATGCTTTGAAGTCCATCTAGACAAGTCCCCTCAAGGCTCAAATTCTGGAATAATGATCAAGTCCACTGAAGGACAAGTATGCTGATCAGAAGAGTTGTCCAGACAAGTTGTCTCAACACAATCAATTCAGAAGAAGTGTACTGAAAGCTTGAGGTCAACCATGCTGAAGAGACAACTACACCCTAGAGATCCTCAATGAATCATGCTAAGATCACCTTGAAGTGAGGCAAAGGGTATGAGCCAAGTCATCTGAATAAGAGCAAGCCAACCTTGCTGATAAGCAAGACTGCTGATAGTGATTAGGAGAGTTGTCCACTTGATGAGGAATGTTGTCCCATCGTTAGAACAACCTTCAGAAGCCATGTCCATGTCCTAACAAGAGAATCTGAAAGTCAGACATTGGGAAGAGTGTTGTAGAATGAAGACAAAGCTTATACAGTCGTTTATTTCCCAAATGAGGACATGTCACTATCAAGAATCTGTCTTCAAGGTTGAAGAACCAAAAGTAGACATTTATGGACTCTTGAGGCTGCCTCTCCAATGGGCAAATCCTTCAATTGTCTATAAATACAGAAGTGTGAAGACCATTTGAAAGCATCCAACTGAATCTCAACTTGACAACTATCCTACAAGCAAGAGTGCTTTCTAACTTTCAAAGACTATCTTAGTCTTCATACACTTCTTCTAAGCTGAACCTATTATATATTCATACAAAGCTTAGAGAGATATCCTATCCTTATACACTAATCCTCATTGTAAAGGATATCTCATTAGTTGGAACCTTACTTCAACCCTTACATCTTTCAAGAGTGAAAGTGAGAAGGTTGTAGTAGTAGAAGTAGGGGTGTGCACCGGTCCAAAACCGGACCGGACCGGACCGGGACCGGAATCTTACCAAAAGGTCGGACCGGAGACCGGACCGGAATCTATCCGGTCCGGGTTTGGACCGGTTGGACCGGAATTGTTTTTTTTATTTTTTATTTTTTTTTAAATTTATGGAAACAAGAACAAGATTGATGAATTTGTGTATGAAAATTAAAGTGTTTGCTTTTCATTACGTCAATGTGAATTTTATTTACATTGTTATTAATGATCTTTTGACCCTAAAAATAAATTAAATATGTTTGTTAAATTATATATTTGTAAAAAATGTAATAAGATCTCAACACATTTTCACCAATTACTTGTTTTGAAAAATAATTGAGAGTGCATTAGTAAAAAAATATAAAAAAAATTAAAAAAATAAAAAATCTGGTCCAAACCGGTCCGGACCGGAAAATTCCGGTCTTGGACCGGACCGGACCGGAAGACCGGAATCCAAAATTTCCCGGACCGGACCGGAATCTAACCGGTCGGTCCGGTTCCGGTCCGGTCCAGACCGATTCCGGTCTTTTTTCCGGTCCGGTTTATTTTTGAACACTCCTAAGTAGAAGTGGTAGGAGCTGACTGTTGAGAGAAGAACAGTTCGGTTCTGAGTTGAGAAGAGGGTACTAGGACTCTAGACATCCTAGGGATCAATTCACCAAGGAGTGGTGTTATTGATCAAGTGCACCTTGGCACTATAAAACAAGTTAATTCCAAGAGTGAAGGAATTATCCTGTTCAATCAGGGAAAGTGGATGTAGGAGCTTGAGTCTCTGAACCACTATAAACTCTTGTGTTGATTTGCTTTTCAAGTACTCTCATACATTCAACACTGCACACAAAACTGATCTTTCAAAGGCTAAACATTCAAAGACTGTGCAAAACCTATTTGGACAAGTTCCCTGAAAAACTGGACTGTATTGAATTGACTAAGTGATTTCAGAACTTTAAAGGAGTCTAAACTAAAAGGGCCAACCACTATTCCGCACATATAACTACTTTAGATAGTTATTCAACTAAGTACTCAATAGTACTTAGTAGCTTGATTATCTTAAAAGAGTTAATCATCTTCAGCATAGTTGTCCAAGACAACCTTGCTGAGCTCTGGTTTGATTAAAAGTTCAAAAAGAATTGCATACAAGTGTATTCCCCCCCCCCCCCCTTACACTTGTTATATACTCCTTTCAGGACCAACAAGTGGTATCAGAGCAGGGGTTCAAAGACCACTGCTTCTGAAAAGTCATCTTGGTTTTCAAAATCACATATTTGGTGTGGTCACTGAACTGATCTATCTGAAATCCTTGATATCCTTTGTGTAACCTTTTTCTTGAAGAAATGGCAAGAGAAAACAACAACAACCAGAACCAGCAACAAAATCCTGATCAGAACATTAATAGTGCAGTCCCACCTCCTGCTGTTCAAGGACTAGACAAAATGGCCACAAATCCAGTCAATCACATATCTCATCACAAATTGCCCATGTTCTCAATAGACAACTATGACTTCTGGAAAATCAGAATGAGGGCTCATCTTGTATCTCTTCACACTGACATGTTGAGAGTGATCACAAGAGGTCCTTTTGTGTTCACCTTTGGCAATCCCAGAGTCACTGAGGCTCAAAGGGCAGGCACAAGAGATGTGCTCCCCAAGGATGAAGATGACTTCACTGCTGATGAAAAGAGGAAATATAATTTGAATTATCTTGCCATGAACACCCTCTACCAAACAATTCCAGATGCTATAATGGGTAGAGTCTATCACTGCACAACTGCTAAAGAAATTTGGGATACTCTTGCTGAAATGTGTGAGGGTACTGAAAAGATCAAGGAGAACAAGCTCCAAGTGGCAGTGCAGAAGTTTGAACAATTCACAATGGAGTCTGAGGAGTCCATTGACAAATTTGCTGGTAGATTCACTGATGTGATGAATGAGATCAACTCATTAGGCAAGGTGTACTCCAAAAGAGAAGTTGGACTAAAGATCTTGAGAAGTCTCACTCAAAAGTGGGATGTCTATGCTGTCATCACGCAAAATACCAAGGATCTCTCCACCATGCCAATGCAACAAATCTTCTCTGAACTCAAAGCTTATGAGTTCGACCTCAATAGAAGAAAGCCTGTTGAGGAGCCTTCAAATCCTACAAAGGGAGTGGCATTCAAAGCCAAAACTGCTGAACCAGAAATGCAGCCCACTCCAAGATCATCAAAGTCAGTCTCCAAGACTGAAATGAAGGAGGAACTAGCCCTGATGGCTAGAAGGTTTGACAAGCTAAACTCAAGGTTTGGTAGATACAAGAAATTCTACCAAGACAACAAATTCAGGAGAAGGTACAACTCTCCTGAAGCTCAGGCTGAGGTCAAGAAGCCTGAAGAGAAAAGATCAGAGGACAAGTACTCTGATAGGAGAAGGTCCAGTAGAGCTGAACCTTCATCATCAAAAAGAAGAGAAGAACCAAAGAAAGATGATGATGAAGACTTGTGCTATAATTGCAAGAAGAAAGGGCACTTCCAATATGACTGCCCTGAATTGAACTCTAAGGAAAGAAGAGAAAGGCAAGCTAAAAGAGACAGAAAGTTCACCAATAGAAAGGCCATGATGGCTGGTGAAGAATCTGAAAGTGCTGAAAGCTTCAACTCTTCTGATGGACTGTTCTCCAACAGTGATGATGATGATGATGTCTGCAACATGGCTTTTGAGGATGATGAGGTATCATCTCACAAAACACTAGTGAGGTCAACCTGAAACTTTCCTTTGGAAAGTTGATGGAAGATTTCACTATGTTACAAGAATTTCATGATAACTGTGTGAGAGAAAATGAAAGATTGGCAATTGAGCTTGCTAAAAACTTTGAGGTAGCTGTTGAGGTCAAATCTACTGAGTTGTATCAACAAGTCTTGAGAAACCTTGAGGAAGCAAATCTCAGGATAGTTGACCAACAAAAGGAGATTGATGATCAACTTCTCTCTCAGAAAAGAAAAGATTTTGAACTGAAAATTCTAAATGCCAAATTTGAAAACCTCTCACATGAGTATGACATTCTTAAAACAAGTGAAGAGAGCCTGAAATTAAAGATGTCTGCTCTGAAGAAATCCTCTAGAGCAATAGAGGAAATTCAGAGTTATCAAAGACCTATGGCTCAAAGAAGTGGATTGGGTTTTGATCCATTTGAATCTTCACCTTGTCTTAGATGGGTGTATTCAATTGAGATTCTGTTGGATTTTTTTGGACTTTTAAAATCTGGGGGTATTCAATCCGGATTTTTAAAAGTCTTTCAAAATTTTGAGGTATTCAATACGGATTTTAAAAAGTCTTTAGAAATTTTTAGGTATTCAACAATCTATGGATTTTAATACTCTATGGATTTCGTTGGATTCTCCTTCAAAAATATAAATAAATTTCACTATTCAAATTCTCTTCTAAAAACTAGAGATTTCAGTGGATTCTCTCAGAAAAATTTCAAAGTTTCCTTCGAAAGCACATACAAACATTCTTGCTGTAATTCGAACCACAAAATCCTACACAGCCCTCCTCTTCAAACGAAATAATATCAAGAAACGTAACTATGTTCTTCAATAAGCATCACAGATTCTCCACCATCATTATTATCGTGAAAAAGATTACATCTCTGTATTTTAAAATTATGTTTCTCTTTAAAAATGATAGTATATTGTTAAGATCTCAAGAACATTTATTCACGATCTTAAAGTTAGCACGTGGTGTTCGATATCATCTAAAAGATTTTGGTGGTCAAGGTCGTTACCCCAGAAATGCAATTTAGTTATTCAATCTTAGCGAGAGATTTTTTAGTATTTTCAAATTGTCATTCACAATTTTCAAAACCCACCTCTGTTCCAATTTCAAACACAAGCAGAGTTAGTATTGGCTGGATTACATAACTTTCTTCGGAAAGAATGTCATGAATTTTCAATCGAATATGAAAGAAGATCAAGATTCACCACATTCAACATGGAAGAGAAAAATTGGAATTGCTTTCTCAAAGCCAATTACAACACAGAACTGAAGCCGAGGTATAACCGTGGAAATGAAGATAGGAATAATAATGATGAATAATAATTTTTTGTTTTGAACTAATATATTTTTGGTATTTTTTCTAAATAATTTAGATAATTTTTTTTTATATACAAGTGTGTTCGATATACGTTTGCATCCATAGTTTTAGGGACGTAGTTTATGGAAATTCATGTAAATTAATAAAAAAATGTGTATTTTAGAATCCTGTCAAATCTATAAAAATCTATATAAATCAATAAAAAAGTCAGTCAAACTCTGGATAGAGTCTATGGATTTTCTAATTCCACTGACTTTTTAAAGTCCAAAAAAATACAACAGAATCTCAATTGAATACACCCTCCTTAGTGTTGCTTCTACAAGTAACACTAAGAGAATCTTTGTTAAGTCAGTGGCACCAACTGAAAATGAAAACAAACAGCCACTGGACAAAGGAAAGGGCAAAATGGATGATTTGCCTACTCAAGTGCTTCAGGAGACTAGGCCTAAACCTAAGGAAATGGCCAAAGCTCCTGATCACAAGAGGAATGTTGGCCACAGCCACTGAACAAAGGAAAGGGAAAAATGGAAGGACAACTCTCCTGAACAAAGTTCAGAGGAGTTATCTAAGGTATAATCAGCCTAGGCCAACTCTACTGAGAAAGGCTCAGCTGACTAGACCTAAGGACAACTATCCTCAAAGGCAAAATAAAATGAGACAACCAAAACCCTTCATACCAAAGGGTAATAGTCATAAGAAAGCCTTTTCTCAAAGATTCCCTCAAGCAGCACAAAGAACTCATAAGTTCAGGAGATTTGACAATTCTCCTGAAACTTACAGAGTCAACACATTCACACACACTTTCCCAAAGGCATTTAAGGGAAAGACAGTGTATGTTGATGCTAGAGGAAAACAACTTAGCCACCTTGAATCAATCAGGGTTATTAGGCAAGTTTGGGTTCCTAAAGGTACAGCTAACCTCTCAGGACCCAAAACTCAAAGGGTACTTAAACTTATCTAATTGCAGGTACCATTGGGCCACAAGAAGAGGAGCATGAGTAAAAAGTCAGCATGGTACCTTGATAGTGGATGTTCAAGGCACATGACTGGAAACAAGGAACTCCTCACTGATTTTATTAAAAAAAGAAGGCCCAAATGTCACATTTGGAGACAGCTCACAAGCTACAACAAAAGGTTATGGTACTTTGATAATTGGAATGAGAACTTGGAATCAGAAGAAATCACACAAAGGACAACCAGACTGAGCCTAAAGGACAAAGACACTGAGTTCATAGAAGTTGCCCAAGCCAACCTACCTGAAAAACTCCCATTGGACAACAATCCTGAAGGCAATCTTCCTGAGGCAAATCCCACTGAAGGAATTGGTGAACTGAATGATCCAATCCCAGTTCACATCCAGGTAACAACTACCAATGAAGAAGCAGTTCCTGCTGAGGTAGTTAATGGATCAAATAATCAAGGGGGAACTCAAAATGTTGAAAATGCCAATGTCCCTGACATTGAAGACAACACCCCTGATTATGATCCTGAATTAGATCCTGCATTCAATTATCCTGAATTTTATGATCAAAATGACTCAACTTCAGTAGAGGACAACTCTATTGAAGAGATCAGAAAAAGAAGGACTTGGTTGTCTGACCATCCTACTGATCTAATACTTGGTGACCCAAGTATTGGAGTCAAAACAAGGAGATTTCATGGTGAAAGTGATCTTTTCTGTTGTTTCTTGTCAGAACAAGAACCAAGTGATATTGAAGAAGCACTTCAAGATGCCAGTTGGATCACAGCCATGCAGGAAGTACTGAACCAATTCACCATAAATGAAGTTTGGGAGCTGGTGGATAGACCTTCACATCAAGATGTTATTGGAACCAAGTGGGTATTCAAGAACAAGAAGAATGAGAATGATGTGATTGTCAGAAACAAAGCTAGATTAGTGGCAAAAGGCTATTGCCAACATGAAGGCATTGACTATGATGAGACCTTTGCACCTGTGGCAAGGCTAGAAGCAATTAGGCTCTTTCTAGCCTATGCAGCCCACAAGAGGTTCAAAGTGTACCAAATGGATGTCAAGAGTGCCTTTCTGAATGGAGTCTTGAAAGAAGAAGTTTATGTGGAGAAACCACCTGGTTTTGAGGTTGGAAACCAAGTTTACAGACTGAAGAAGGCTCTATATGGACTCAAACAAGCCCCTAGGGCTTGGTATGATACACTGTCACAATTCCTCTTGGATCATGGATTCACCAAGGGAACTGTGGATAGAACTCTCTTCAGAATCTCTGAAGGAGAGGACATCTTTCTTATCCAAATTTATGTGGATGACATAATATTTGGATCACCCAATGAAAAGCTGTGTGAGAAGTTCTCAAAGCTAATGCAAAGCAAGTTTGAGATGTCCATGATGGGGTTGATGAACTTCTTTTTGGGACTTCAAGTCAAGCAATCAAAAGAAGGGATCTTCATCAACCAAGCTAAGTACACCAGAGAAATGATCAAGAAGTTTGGGTGTGCTACTAGCAAGCCAGTAAGGATCCCAATGAACACAAATTGGAAGATGGATCCTGATGAGAGTGGTGTTCCAACCAACTCCACTGAGTATAGAGGAATCATTGGATCACTCCTCTATCTCACTGCCAGCAGACCTGACATCACCTTTGCAGTAGGTGTTTGTGCAAGGTTCCAAGCAAATCCTAAGAAAAGCCATCTTGAGGCTGCAAAGAGGATCTTGAGGTATCTCAAAGGCACTGAGAATCTAGGCCTTTGGTATCCTGCTGATGACAACATTGAGCTAACTGGCTACTCAGATGCTGATTATGGAGGTTGCAGAATTGATAGAAAGTCCACTTCAGGAACTTGTCAATTCTTAGGCAACAAGCTCATTTCTTGGTTCTCTAAAAAGCAGAACACAGTGGCTACTTCCACCACTGAAGCTGAATATGTTGCAGCTGGAAGTTGTTGTGCTCAAATCCTTTGGTTGAGACAACAACTAAGAGACTACAAAGTCAACTCTACTGAAGTGCCAATATTTTGTGATAACAATAGTGCAATTGTAATATCACAAAATCCTGTCTTGCACACAAGATGCAAACATGTGGACATCAAGCATCACTTCATTAGAGACCATGTGGAGAAGAAGGACATAAAGTTGGTCAAGATCCACACAGATCATCAAAAAGCTGATATTCTAACAAAGCCACTTGCAGAGGCAAGATTTCTGGAGCTATCAGCAGAGTTGGGACTACTTGATCCAGGGAAGTTGGACAAGTAAAACCCATTGAAGTTAATGGGAGTAAGGTAACTGAATTGGTCTTCAGCATACTTGGTCAAGTCTACTGAAGTTCAGAAGAGATGATCACAATTACTCAGGACACTTGTCCATTGAATCTCAAGACACTTGTCCACATCTTTTCAGGACACTTGTCCCAGTGGGGTCAGATAAGTTGTCCTGGCTATCAAACTATTTCCTTGGTTTGATAAGCACCTATTTTGGGTAATCATTGTCTACTTTGATATCTGTCCCAATTACAGATATCATCTCTGTAGGATTTAATTTGTCCCCCACCCAAAAGGTCACTTTCCATGCATTAAATGCCAAGATTTAACTTTTGTTTGCATTACACTTTTCAAGCCATGATCTATCTCGAAAACTCCCCAACCATTAACTAATATTAAATAACTTCCACGTTTTGAATAAAACCAATAACTCACTGTTACATTGGTTTTTTACCATTGGATCAAAACTGGCCAACTCCCCTGAAATCAATCCTGGTCGTCCAAGTGTGTTTTCCATTTTTAACAACAGTTGAAAACTCACAAAACTCACCAACTCATTGACAAACATTCTTTTTAGAATATTCTCAAGCCTTAAGATCCCCCACAAACACTTCTTCCCAAGCATTCGAAACCCTAGCTCTTATATTCTTCAAAACTCTCTCAAATTCATTTCTGTAACCCTCAATGGCTCCCAAAGTTAGACCAGAAATGATCATTGATTTCTCCAACAAGGCTCTAGACCTTGATTTTGGATATTTGAGCAACAAAAACAGTCTTCACTTTGAGCCAATAGTATCATTTGAAAGTGAGGATCCTGAGATTACACCAACCTTGAGATGGTTGAGAAGAGCTGGATTGCAGAAGTTTATGGAGGGTAGACCAAGCTCCTGCTTGGAAAGTTACATGGTAGAGTTCTTTGCTTTTCTCAAGTGGAGAGGTAAACCTGAAGATGGTGAAGTTTCCACAAGGCTCTCATATGTGGCTGAAGGAGAGGAAGAAGAGAGATTTCATAGAGTGAAATTCTCTTCAGAAGATCTTGAAGGAACCTTTGGATTGCCTTCTGAAGGAAGGAATCCAGAATTCTATGGTGTTGATCATGAAGAGGAGATAGCACAAGAATGGCTTTTGGTTCCAGGTCCCATCTCTTCAACACAAAACAAGAAGACTCTCAAGTCAAAATTTCTCAACCTTTTTGAGGTAGTTGCTAAGAGTCTCTTGAGCAATACTGGAAGCTTGGAGCAAGTCAGCCATCCAAGAATCAGAATTATGGCTGCAATTATTGATGCTAGTGACAAAGGCATCAAGTTTGATTGGAGGACCTTCATCATGTCTGAAATGATGAAGGAAAAGGCCAAATTTAAGGTGAAAACGCACAATAAGGTTGTGCTAGAAGGGAAACTCAAGTATTGCACCAGGGCAAGCTTGTTGATTGAGAGATTTTCCCATTACTCTCAAATGCAAACCTTTGCAAAGCCCCTCCCAGCCCAGAAGATAATGTTCAGAAAGCTCAACAAGAATATTGAGCAAAGGAGGATGCTACTGGCCAAACCTACTGAAGAAAAGGTGGAGGAGAAGCCAAAATTGAAAAAGAGGACTAAGGCCAAAGTGGTGAAGACAAGGAAAATGTCTCAAATCCCCTCAGAGGAGAATTCAGGAGCTTCAACTGAGATTGAAGAAGTTGCTGAAGAGGGAGTAAGTGTGCCTTCTGATCATTCAGAAGAGTTGAGACAGAAATATAATGAGACTAGACAAAAGTCTAGAGGTGATAAGAGGCCCAGGGAAGGTGTCCCTGAGAAGGATGGTGAAGGAAGTGGGAGCAGTAGGGCCAGCAAGAGAAGGGCCAAGCCTACTGATAAAGTGTTGGAGCTTCAGGAAGAAAGGTCTCTCCAACTTGCTCTAAGAGAGAGCAGAGCTGAAAGCACGACCAAATCCAAGTCAAGGATCAACTCATCTGGCTCTGGAACTCCAGAATCCAAGGTCCCTGAAGGTCAACCAATAGAGGCCAACATCCCTGAAATTCAGAACTCTGAGCCCAACTCCCCTGAAACCCACATAACCCTAACCAATCAACCTATCACCCCCATCAATCTTACAAAGAGATATTCTCCAGAAGGGAGTGTGCAAAGAAGTGGGATAGATGTTGTAGGTCCCCAAAGTTGAGTTAATATCGAGGGAAGCTAAAGAAAATGTCTAGAGGGGGGTGAATAGACTTTTCTAAAATCTTTCGATATATCAGAATACAGTATGCGGAATACGAAATTAACAATGAGCCCAATCTAAGTTTATACTCAACTTATCAAATTCGAGAACTCTGTTCTACACTCAACTAGTCTAGTTCAGTTACGTATGTAAACAATTAAACAGTTAAGCAATTAAAACAGTAAACAACACAAACAATTTATAGTGGTTCGACAACTTGTCTACATCCACTCTCACAAACCCAGTTGTGATGTTTCCACTAAACTCTTCCAATCGAGTACAAGTGTATATTCCTGTCTTTTAAGTCCCAAGAAGAAGACTTAGATCTTCTAAGACTATACCTCCAGATATGTCTATGATCTAACTAGAAATTTAACAAGTATCTAGCAACTTGATAAAACAACAAAACTAAAAACTTCTCAGATCTTCAGTAGTAGCCTTTTGAATTCTTCACTTGTCTTCTGGCTTCTTTCTGAATCTTCAATCTCTGCGAGTAATCTTCAATATATCTTCAGTATGCGTAGTTGCAGTAGTCTTCAAATGATTACCATCATGAAGTATTTATAAACTTCAATCATCAAGAACTTAGGTAGTTGTAACCAACTCTTCTTGAAAACTAACTTCAACTGATTCTTCTTATCCTTCCACGTGTTTCTTGTTATGAATTAGTTATCCCATAACTAACTTCTTCATCCTTATCTTTATACGCGCTTCATTTAGACTTTTAAGTTTGACTTGTCTTCTGTAGACTAGTATGTACTTGTCTTGTCTTGTAATCCACCTGTCTTCTAAAGTAGTAGACTTCAACTCTTCTTGTCTGATCTTCCCATGTGATCTTCAATAGTAGACTACACTCCTATCAAGACTTGTTACATTACTTTAAGCTTTTATAATACAAGCTTAGTCAACTTAGAATTTATACAATCAAACTAATCTATTACATTCAAAATCATGAGCTCTATACAACATTTATCCATAGCTCAATAACAATCTAACAAATACGAATAGCATATATGAAGTATAAACAATATACAAATTTATAAGTACTTTATCTTTTCATGTGAACTCTACTGGTCTTGCTCAAGATGACTTAACTCAACTAGACTAGATCAGTCAACACTTAGAAAATATTCAAACTACTTTTGGCTTATCAAAACTTCATCTTATCTTTTCATCATGTAGGACTTGTCTTAGGATTCATATCCCAACAATTTCCCCCTTTTTGATGAAGCCAAAACTACTTGAATCTTTTCTCATAAGTAGACTAGTTAAGTAGTTATCTTGTCTTTAAACATCAAAAGTTGTTATCTTTTCATTCATTCAAAATAATACCAGTAGATATTACACATACTTCGAATATCAAATACAACTAAGTATCAGAGCAAAAAAAACTTCAAATAAGAATATAAATCAACTAGTCTGAAAGAGTACCTCCTTCAAGATTTGGAACTTGAAATGCATCAAGGAGTCTTCTATGAATTACTGCAATGTGATCTTCATCACCACTCTTCTCCTTCTCTAGCAGTTGTTCTTCAAACTTCTTGATTTGATTCATATTAACTCGTTTTCCTGAGCTTGTCATAGGACACTTCCATTCAGGAAACTTAGGAACCAAAATGTTGAAATTTGCACCAGCAGAAATCCTTAAGATTAAGTGCCACAACATTCTGTGTTGACCTTCCATGAATCTGTCAAACAAAGAATATAGTTCATCTTGTCCTTCAGCATCTCCAAATTTCCTTATAATCCAGTGATCAAGTTCCCATTGACTCTTCACTTCAATCCATTCAGCTCGATGCTCATTATCTATGAAGTGATCAATGAACTTGTCTTCTATCAAATCTTCATCAGCCTTCAGTTTCTGCAATCTCTCAATATGCTTACCAATTTTCTTTTTGCTTGCATAATGAGTTTCATCATTTGGATCAGTAGACTTCTGTTTCTTCTTAGCTATTGCAGTAGGCTCTTCAATAACTAACTTCCTCTTAACTTTTCTGGTCTGAATCTCAGCTTCAGGAGACGCAATATTTTTGCCTTTTGCTAACTTCAGCTCATCTGCTCTTACCTTCTCAAGTTCAGCAGTCTTGACCAACTTTCTCTTAGGTCTTCTGAGCTCTTGTATTGCTTCAGCAGCCTCCTTAGCTTCTGGTTCAGCAGACTTCTCAATAATACTTGACTCTTCCCCCTTTTTGGCTTCATCAGTAGCCTTAAGAGTGAAAAGACTAGTGAATCGAGTCATTTCTTCTTTTACAGCTTCCTTCATAGCTTCAGAAGCTTTTTCAATCTGCTTTTGATGAGAACTGTCTTGACTCAACTTGTCCAGTTTGGTTGCCACCAACTCCAGCTTTTGTGTAGACAAGTTCAACTCATTTTTGAAATGTGTTGCAGTCAAACGCAGCTTCCTGTTCTCTTCAGTCATAGCACTGATAATCTCTTTAGCTTGTGCTAACTGATCATAAGCTTCCTTTCTCTGAACATCAGCTACTTCGATTTTGGCTCTATAGACTCGTTCCATCTTCTTGGATTCAGTAGCTAGAACACGAGCAAAATCAACTGAGCTCTTCTCCGAATATTCAACTTGATTCTGGAGAAATCCTTCAATCTGCTTGAACATCTCTTGCCTAAAGTCGTTGTCCAACTGATTGACTTCATTCAAGATCATCTCTTTTGAACTTGTCACAAGGACACTGTTCTGTTCAACAAGAGTCTTCTTAAGTTCAGTCTTGAGAAAATCATCGATAGTTGACTTGATGACAGACTTCAAATCTTCTTTCAACTCATCTATCGAGGCGACTGAGATAGCTTGAGACGACTGTGCTTCGACCAACACATCTTCCTTTTCAACCAGTTCATCCTCATTGAACATGACAGCCTCAATAAATTCATCATCTTCTTTTCCAAAGTTGAAAGAATTAGCTTCTTCAGAACATTCAGCTTCTTCTTCATCTGAACCACCTTGTATCTCTAAGACGGGTTCTGAAGTCTGAACAGCAATATCAGCAACATCTGGCTTGATCTCGTCTTCCACCAGATCAGTCTGGGTTCCAACATCGAACGAGAACTCATCTTCTATAACACCATCTGGAATACTCAACAATCTTTTAACTAGATCAACCAAGGCCTTGCGAGGGAACAGTTCGGAGTGATCCTTAACTCCACTGTTTTCTTTTTGTTCCATCTCCCAATCCATGAAGTTGGAGATTCCGCCCATGCCTTGAATGACTTCAAAAAGATCATCCGTAGAAGATTTCTTCAGAGCAAACCAAGTGCAAATCCGCACGAGCTTCTCAAACTGTTCTGAAGCAGTGTCGATGTCAAGAGTCGAGAGCTGCTTCTTCAGATTCCTGGATACACGAGCCCGAATTCTCTTCTCTCGCAGACACATCGGATAATACACTAGGGATTCAAATCTAACATCAGACGGGTCCTGAGTAGATGGGGTCTCTAACTCAGCTGTTGCAGTGGCAACTGGCGTCTTGTCTGAAGTAGATGGGTTGGAGGGTTCAACATATTCTGTTGAGGGTAAAGAAGAAGTTTGGACTGTGGTTTCTTGGGGCTTTGATGAGGCTAGGTTTGGTGTGACAACTGTAGGAGTATCAGTTGTATCTTGTATGGGAGTGATTTGGGGATGACTGGCTCTAAGCGGTAATGCCGCCAGTACTTGTGAGGTTGAGGGTAAAGGACGAGGCCTGGATCGGTGTGATCTAGCCTTGGTTCGAACAGAGGAGAGAGAGAGAGATGGAATTGACAAAGACTGTGAAGAAGAACCAACCTGGTAACTCGTCTCTTCTGGTGGAGGTGGAGTACCAATTCTCACAATCCTGAGAACTTGAGTAGTTTGATCATCAGTCTCCTTCTCTTCATCAACATCCTTGTCTGAATGAGTTTCTTCCGAATCACCACCACTTAACTCAGCTTTCGCAGGAGCCTCTGATTCTTCATCATCGGACTCATCTTCTGAGGAGCTAGATGAGTTGCCATAAGGTAAGACGTCTGAGTCGTCTACCTGAACACGTCTTGGGGCAGCTGTCCTAGCAGCAGCTTGCTTCCTCTGGGCTTCCGATTTCAGATAAAATTTGAGAGGATGGAAGGGCTTACCTTTACTCCAATCCAACTTGTTTGGTAACAACAAGGGGAGTAGGATACTCAAATTGTTGCCATATCCAACAGTATGTGACACCACCCAACTACTAGAGTCGGTATCCACACGAACACTCTTCTCAAAGTACATCATTCGATCGGCTATCAGTTTGAACCAATTGCCCTCCGTGATTCCGTCAAAAATAGCTGCCATTACCCTTGTCTTGGCTTGAGTGACCGCGTCAAACGAACCTGTGGCACATAGAAGCATCTTACTTGCTATGTATAGAAGGGTGCGATACTTCTCCAATAACTCGGCCTTCTTAACCGCAGGGGCCTTGCCGTCTGACTTGAGCTTCATCTTCCTACCACAAAAGATGCTCAAATATCTCATCTCTTATCCAGTGGCATAGTTCTCCACATCAATCGTTCCGATGGGCAGCCTTAAATGCCTGAAAAACACCTCACGAGTGAGTTCAACTCGACTCGTTCCTATGAAAGATTCAATTTCATCTCCACGTCTTGTGGCATTGGCATAGAACATCAACACCTCTTCCTCCAAGACGACTTGAGGAAATGCCTCCAGATAAGGCTTCAATCCACAACGCGAGCACTTATCAAGGATCTCCTGATTTCCAGCAGTGTGAAGTCCTTTGAAAAACATCGAAGGTTCCACATGCACCTTGTTCTCCGAAATATACTTTCCAAGATTGAACCTCGCTTGCATGTTAGTTCGCACATCGAAAAGAGAAACAATCGACATCTTTAGTGAGTAGAGTAAGAACTGGGGAGATTTGATTTGCAAGAAATTCGAGAGCTTAAGCAGAGGAGTTATGAAAACGTAAGGCAAGTGAGTGTGGAAGTTGGGTTTTGAGAAAAACTGAAAAACAATTGATCCAATGGCCAAGATTGAAAGGTTTAATCCAACGGTCGAGACCCTTGAAATTCGGTTACGGAATCGAGAATATTATGTGATTTGATATTGTAAGTTTTGAAATCCGGCTCTTCTTAGTTAGGACAGGGAGTGTACTCATCTGACCTAGTGTAGTAGAGTAGAAACTGGGTGTATACACCGCATTAAGAATGGGAGTGTATAAATCCAATTCTAGGGTTTCAAAATTTAGCATTATCTAATTACTATAATACCCTTAATCCGTTTGAATAGACACTTAACATATTTCAATCAAGAGAAACACTTAGCTTGTCTGTTCGAGTCTATCCAAAACAGACGAGTAGACTTAAGCTTCACAAGATGGGTTGGCTTAAGTATACAAGACGAGTTCCCCCTTCGTCTGTGCTTGTCTATTCTGAACGTCGAACGACTGTGTGTACCTATCTCATCGTTTTTCAATGTGTAATCATAGGTACAAGTAGTGTAAGATAAATAAGATGAGTATCAATCTGCAGCAAAGATCAAGGTTTCGAACAAGATGACCTTAACAAACATAAGAGTCAACATAAGGATTTTAAAGAAATCAAGGATTCCCCCTTAAATGTTTATTCCCTTAGTATTACCCTCAGCTTTACCAGCTTCCTCATCGGGTAGTTTGGTCATCTAGTCTAGCCTTGTTTACCTGTCTGTTGCGTGAGAAGTCGAGTGCTCTGGTCTAGTGATCTTGTCATCTCTTTTCTTTGATGTACCTGTCTAGTTAGTACATAGCTATAGGCAAGTAGGATCTAAATCAATTAGCCCTAGACTAATGCATAACTCACGAAATCGTGCCTCAGCTAATGGTTTTGTAAAAATATCAGCTCTTTGAAAATCAGTATGAATCTTTTCCATGCGAATATCCTTCTTTTCTACATGATCACGTATGAAATGATGTTTCACATCAACATGCTTACATCGTGTGTGTAAAACAGGATTTTGTGTAATGGCAATTGCACTATTACTATCACAGAAAATAGGAACATTTGATTCATGTATGTTGTAATCACGAAGCTGTTGCATGAGCCAGAGTAGTTGACTACAACAGCTACCAGCAGCCATGTACTCGGCTTCGGTAGTTGAAGTTGCAACACTAGTCTGCTTTTTAGAAAACCAAGATATGAGTTTTGTGCCTAAAAATTGACAAGAACCGGAAGTAGATTTCCTATCTATTCTATAGCCTCCAAAGTCTGAGTCTGAATACCCACTTAAGGATAGATCATCATTTGAGGGATACCATATACCACGATTGATGGTCCCTTTCAAATATTTCAAGATCCTTTTGGTGGTTTCCATGTGACTTTCTTTTGGATTGGCTTGGAATCGAGCACAACACCAACAGAGAATGCAATGTCTGGTCTACTGGCAGTTAGATACAGTAAGGAACCAATTAAGCCACGATAATAGGATTGGTCAGCACATTTACCGTTCTCATCTGGATCCATTCTGTAAGTTGGTTGCATAGGTATGCCAGTGGACTTACATGTTTTGATCCCGTACTTGTCTAGAAGGTTTCTTGTGTACTTCGCCTGATTTATGAAAATACCTTCTGGAGTTTATTTTACTTGAAGTCCAAGAAAGTAGTTCATCTCACCCATCATTGACATTTCAAACTTACTTTGCATGAGTGTAGAAAAACTTTCACTCAGCTTTTTGTTAGGTGACCCAAAAATGATGTCATCTACGTAAATTTGGACGAGTAAGATGTCCTTCCCTTCTTGTCTTCTGAACAAGGTTCGATCGACCTTGCCCTTAGTAAAACCATTTTCTAATAGAAAGAGAGATAGAGTGTCATACCATGCTCTTGGAGCTTGCTTTAGTCCATATAAGGCCTTCTTTAATCTGTACACCTGGTTGCCTTTGACTTCGAAACCTGGAGGTTGTTCAACATACACTTCTTCCGCAAGAATACCGTTAAGAAATGCACTTTTAACATCCATTTGATATACAGTAAACTTCATGTGAGCAGCATATGCAAGGAACAATCTAATGGCTTCTAGTCTAGCAACAGGAGCATATGTTTCATCATAGTCTATGCCTTCAGCTTGTGAGTAGCCTTGGGCGACTAATCTAGCCTTCTTTCTAACGACTAAATCATTCTCATCTTTCTTATTCTTGAAAATCCATCGAGTGCCAACTACATTATGATGTTTCGGCCTATCGACAAGTTCCCAGACGTCGTTTCGAACAAACTGGTTCAACTCGTCTTGCATAGCGATGATCCAATTACTATCAGCCAATGCCTCTTTAACAGTGGTAGGCTCAATAGATGAGAGGAAACAACACCAGCAAAACATAGTTGGACTAGACTGTTCTTGCGACTCAAAGAGTTGTCGTCTAGTCTTCACACCTATAGTAGAGTCACCAATGATATTTTCAGTGTCATGCGCAGATTTCCATGTTTTTCTATTCTTAACAGGAATACTATCATCATCTATATCATGTACAGCATCATACATGTCAGTATCATTTGTATCATCAACAGATTTACCAGGAGTAGATGAGTCAACTAGAGCAGGCATGTCAACTGGTCTAGAAGACTTACCTTGAGCACTTACCTTCTCCTTATCATCAAAGTCGAGAGCCTTTAGGAATGGGTTGTAGGCTTGAACGGATTCATATATCTCTGAATCTTTGTCAGATTCGATCGATAGATCAGTTACCTTCTTATTGATCTTGTCGGCAGATGAGTCCTGTTGAGATTCATCGAAAACCACATGTGGTGTTTCTTCCACACAAAGAGTTGAGTAGTTGAATACCCTAAATGCTTTGCTAGTCGAGGAGTATCCTAAAAATATCCCCTCGTCTGCTTTAGCATCAAAAGCATTCAACTTGCTCTTTCCATTGTTATGAATGAAACACTTACAACCAAATATATGAAAATATGAAACTCTGGGTTTTCTACCTTTCCAAACCTCATAGGGTGTCTTGCCTAGAGCTTTGTTGATCGCGCTTCTGTTCTGTGAATGGCATGCAGTGTTGATAGCTTCAGCCCAAAACTTTTGAGGTGTGTTGAACTTAGCTATCATGGTTCTACAGGCTTCTTTAAGGGTTCGATTCCTCCTTTCTGCTACACCGTTTTGTTGTGGTGCCCTAGCTGCACTAGTAAGGTGCTGGATGCCACGTTTAGTACAAAATTCTTTAATATAGCAATTAATGAACTCAGTTCCCTTGTCACTACGAATCTTGACAATGGACTGGTTCTTCTCAACTTGTAACTTCTTCAACAGTTCAGGCAGAAGTGTTTGTGTATCACTCTTCTTGTGTAGGAAGACTACCCAAGTAAACTTAGAATAGTCATCTACGACAACAAGTGTGTACCTTCTACCATTCAAGGTTGGAGGAGTTATTGGACCATGAAGATCCATATGTAGAAGTTCTAGGACTCTACTTGTTGAGAGAGTAGGAATTGACTTAAAAGACCCTTTAACCTGTTTACCCTGTTGACAAGCCGTGCATACATGTGACTTGTAGTAAACTTCATTGGGAATACCTTCAACAAGGTAATCTCTGGCTATCTTATTGAGAACCTTAAAGTTTAGATGACAGCGGCGTCTATGCCAGAGCCAACCAAGTTCTTTAGGATTCTTAGTAAGTAGACAGGTGTCCCTCGGACAACTGTTCCAGTTCACTATGTACACACTTCCTTGTCTTACGCCGACTAGTAGGACTGTGTGTGTCCTTTTGTCAATGATTTCGCATTTGCGGCTCTTGAACTGCACTTTGTATCCACGATCACAAAACTGAGAAACAGAGAGTAAATTATATTTCAAACCTTCAACATATGAGACATCTTGAATTTCGACGTCTCCATTCCGGATGTAACCAAATCCTTTAGTGACAGCAGTGGAGCTATCGCCAAATATCACTTTTGGTCCTTCTTGCTCATGGTAGCTTGACAAGAGAGCCTTGGTACCAGTCATGTGGTGCGAACAACCACTGTCTATGTACCAGGTTTCTCCTACTGAGCCACCCTTCTTATACAAGTCAAGTCGACCCTGCAATAGATGATATTCAATAATTTAGGTACCCTGTTTGTTTATTGGGGTCCTGGGGGGTTAGTCGAGTTCAGAGGAATCCAAATATACATTGGAGTCTTGAACAGGTTTGATCTTTTAAGCTTTCGCCCATATTTGTTACAAAATAAGACCTTGTTGTCCTTCTCTGGCCTATCAGTCGAGTTCGGGTCTACTCTTTGGAGATAGCCTTTCGACTTGATCTCTACTTGAGCAGGCACTTGTCTACGATAGTCAGAGTAGGGTTTGAAAGCATTAGGTCCATACGGTTTATAGACGCGTTTGGGTCTTTCCTCACTTAAAATATCGTATGATAGAGGTGGAGGATATAGAACAGCTTGTGTACGATATTTTGGAGCTACCTGTCTAGGTCTAGACGAGTAGAGTTGAGACTGCCTTATGAAAGGAGGTCTAGACTCTTGTCGTCTAGTCTGTACCTGTCTAGTACTTGTCTCCTCAGGATACCAATCCTCGTATCTGACCTGGTTGGGTCGTCCACGATTAGTGGTCCTTTGAAGATTAGTTCTAGGTTGAACAGGCTTGCTGTTACCATTCTTTTTACCTCCCTTGGTAATCGGAATGTTAACTCGAGCTTGTTTAGGTACAGTACCTTTAGAAGGAGTTCCAATATCGTATAACATTGGTCCTTTTCCTTTATCATTTGGCAAAAGTCTTGTTTTAATAGTAGTAGGGTTCTTAATGACTCGAGTAGACGAGCTAGATGACTCAGCACCTATACCTGTCTTGTCACCTGGGTCTCTATACCTATCTGACAATTCAAGGTTAATCTTTGAAGAATTAACCAGGTCAGTAAGTTTGAGATCAAGTGTGACAACCTCGGTTTCTAAGAACTTATTACGTTCTTCAAGTCTGTTGCACTTGTTCTTTAAAACATTGAATTCATTTTTCTCAGTTGCATGTGTCTTAAGTAGGTCTTGATATAACTTGTCTGTCAATGCACACTTTTCTTTGAGTTGTCTCAACTCTTCAGTCAAGCGTTCATTTAGGACTGTTGCATTAGGATCTACTTTTGACTGAGCTTCCTTAAGATCAATGATTTCTTGTTTTAATGC
This sequence comes from Galeopsis tetrahit, assembly GCA_963675135.1. Lineage (NCBI taxonomy): Eukaryota > Viridiplantae > Streptophyta > Magnoliopsida > Lamiales > Lamiaceae > Galeopsis > Galeopsis tetrahit. The sequence continues at coordinate 48,166,202 of OY776128.1, read as the reverse complement.
AATGTTTTCATCACTGACTTCGATGAATGCTTGGTTAGCAAGTAGAAGGTCATCTTCGACTGCACTAGTCGAGTGCTGAAGACTACTTCCTACTTCACTACTAGCAGTGTCACTTTCATCAGTTTCTGAATCATCACAAGATTGAAAAGATGTAGCAGATGATACCTCTTGGTCGATTTTAGCCATGCAGCATAGGCCATCATCTACTATGAATGCTTCGTCGTGATCTTGATCAGTTGAGTGACTAGATGCGGACGATGGCAACTCGTCTGAATCCGAATCAGAGTCATTATTGACCATCATTGCCTTATTGCCACGATTATATCTTCTTTCTCTTCGTGCTTTGCGTTCTTCACGATCATCAGTGCTCAGGTCTGGACATTCATATATGTAATGACCTGGCTTTTCACAATTATAGCACAAGAGATCATTAGTAGCCTTTTTAATAGGAGATTTGTCCCTACGTTTATCACGTCTATCAGAACGTTGAATCTTCCTATCGTCAGACTCTCTATCTCGTCTGTTACTTTTCGAGACTTCGTCTCTCCTTTCGGACGAGTTTCGGTCTCGTCTGGTCTCAGACGAGTTCTTAGACGTAGATGCTCTATGGTCCCTATAGAACTTCTTGTATCTTCCGAAGCGTTTATTGAGCCTATCAAACTTTCTAACCATGAGACTCATCTGATCCTTCAAACTAAGATCAGTATCTAACTCATCTTTCACAGAGGCAGACTTAGTTCTAGATTTGGACCTGTCTACCTTAGAAGACTTAGAAGAGCTAGACTTAAAGGCAACGTTCTTAGATACAGCATGTTCTCTATCACTACTGGCTAGTGGTTCATCTTCGTCTAAATCAAACTCATGGGCTTTAAGAGTTTGAAACATGGTTTCAGCAGTCCACGTATCTATATCTTGAGTGTTCTTAACAAGCATCTTTACCATTTTCCAACGACTATCAAGACTCTTCAAAATCCTAAGATTGATCTCACGAGCAGTATAAGATTTACCAAGTACTTCCAAATCATTCATGATCTTAGTAAAACGAGTATCCAACTGGTCGATAGTTTCACCAGCTTTCATCCGAAATGATTCAAATCTTTGGACAGCTGTGGAGAGTTTGCTCTCTTTGATTACGGAGGTCCCTTCACAAATGATAGCTAGTCTGTCCCACATCTCTTTGGCAGTCTTACATTTTAACACTTTTCCTAGATACTCGTTAGGAAGGGTGTGTAAAATGTAATTCTTTGCCAAACTATCCAAATTATTTTGACGCATTTCTTCTGAGGTTAGATCTGACCTGGGTTTCTTGACGAGAGTACCAATTGGTTTGCTTGGGTCAAGAACAGCAGTATTTGGAATCATCGTAACAATGGGTCCTTCTGTGATGACAGAGATCATTAGGTCGTGCGTGGAACTGAAAATGGCTTCCATTCGCAGCTTCCAGTAGTCATAGTCCTGAACCTGGAACTTGGGTAACTTGTTAGCGCTGATCTCAAGAGACATGATTTCAAGAGATAAGTGCTAAGTAGAGTTATGAACAATAAAAACAGATAAGTCAAGGACAGGGAGCACGAAACAGATATAACAAGAGTATGTTGATCAAGAACACGTAAGCAAGTACAATCAAAGACCAAGACTTCACCCTAAGTCTTAAGTTGGTTATCAAGAAACAGCAGTTCGTAAACTACCGCTCTGATACCACTTGTAGGTCCCCAAAGTTGATTTAATATCGAGGGAAGCTAAAGAAAATGTCTAGAGGGGGGTGAATAGACTTTTCTAAAATCTTTCGATATATCAGAATACAGTATGCGGAATACGAAATTAACAATGAGCCCAATCTAAGTTTATACTCAACTTATCAAATTCGAGAACTCTGTTCTACACTCAACTAGTCTAGTTCAGTTACGTATGTAAACAATTAAACAGTTAAGCAATTAAAACAGTAAACAACACAAACAATTTATAGTGGTTCGACAACTTGTCTACATCCACTCTCACAAACCCAGTTGTGATGTTTCCACTAAACTCTTCCAATCGAGTACAAGTGTATATTCCTGTCTTTTAAGTCCCAAGAAGAAGACTTAGATCTTCTAAGACTATACCTCCAGATATGTCTATGATCTAACTAGAAATTTAACAAGTATCTAGCAACTTGATAAAACAACAAAACTAAAAACTTCTCTGATCTTCAGTAGTAGCCTTTTGAATTCTTCACTTGTCTTCTGGCTTCTTTCTGAATCTTCAATCTCTGCGAGTAATCTTCAATATATCTTCAGTATGTAGCTTCAGTATGCGTAGTTGCAGTAGTCTTCAAATGATTACCATCATGAAGTATTTATAAACTTCAATCATCAAGAACTTAGGTAGTTGTAACCAACTCTTCTTGAAAACTAACTTCAACTGATTCTTCTTATCCTTCCACGCGTTTCTTGTTATGAATTAGTTATCCCATAACTAACTTCTTCATCCTTATCTTTATACGCGCTTCATTTAGACTTTTAAGTTTGACTTGTCTTCTGTAGACTAGTATGTACTTGTCTTGTCTTGTAATCCACCTGTCTTCTAAAGTAGTAGACTTCAACTCTTCTTGTCTGATCTTCCCATGTGATCTTCAATAGTAGACTACACTCCTATCAAGACTTGTTACATTACTTTAAGCTTTTATAATACAAGCTTAGTCAACTTAGAATTTATACAATCAAACTAATCTATTACATTCAAAATCATGAGCTCTATACAACATTTATCCATAGCTCAATAACAATCTAACAAATACGAATAGCATATATGAAGTATAAACAATATACAAATTTATAAGTACTTTATCTTTTCATGTGAACTCTACTGGTCTTGCTCAAGATGACTTAACTCAACTAGACTAGATCAGTCAACACTTAGAAAATATTCAAACTACTTTTGGCTTATCAAAACTTCATCTTATCTTTTCATCATGTAGGACTTGTCTTAGGATTCATATCCCAACAGATGTGCTAGCAGATATAGCAGTAGATGAGACAAGATTACATTCTCTCCTTGTTGGGATATAAATTCACCCTAAGCCCCACTTGATGTTAGAATAGTTTTGATGGCCAAAACACTTAGAGTTTATAAATGTAATAGGATCAGCGGACTTGTATAGAACAGCTTAGACTAGTCTTGTGTGATCAACTGTATTGATATCAGCTGATCAGCGCAGTCCTGGCTTACATGCCTATCCTCAAGATGAGAAGAGTAGAAGACATGAAGGCTAGAAGATCCTTGAAGACCAGATAAGTTAAGGTGCTTGTATACCTACTTATCTGATGGAGTCCCAGATTGAAGATGGCCTAAAGCAGTACAAAGAATTTCCAGATCAGAAGAGTGTTACTCTACTGATCTCAGAAGACAGAAGACCTAAGGCCAGAAGAGTAGTCAGAAGACTAGAAGTACAGATCAGAAGACTATGTGCTCTTCCAGGACTCTGCTGATTCCTAAGTCATCTTGCAATTCAAACGAAGACCTACCTTATTTAGAAGATTGACATGATCCCAGGATTGAAGCAATCAAGCGGCTGGAATCAAGGAATCAAGCTATTATGGAAAGATTGTTCAAACGGCTAGTCAACTCCAACGGCTAGTTGCAACCAATCTCCATTATAAATACAAGAGGATGAGAAATCACTGACAAGAGGTCACAAGAGAGAATTCAACAAGTCAAGCAAGCAATCAAAGCTAAAGCCATACTGTTCTAAGAATTCTCAAAAGAGCCAGAAACCATTAGATTATCTATAGCTCTTAAGTGATTTCTATCCAACCCCTAAGAACCTGAAACCTGTTCATATTGTATATCAATTGTTTTAGGCATAGTGGTTAAGCAAATTATAAGCTTGAACCATTAGTTGGATACACCTCAAAAACCCCAAACCCTCACCGAAAGGTTAAAGTTTTTGAACCCCTTAAAGTGCAAGTGCTTACAATCACTTGTGGAGACCGTAGCTGTTAGGACGGCTCAGATCTCAAAGTCCTAACCTTGGGACTATAAAGGTCAAGACCCTTGTAATTTGTGGTAAATTAAAGGGATTAAACATCACGTGTGGACGTGAGAGTGGATGTAGGAACGTATATCCGAACCACTATAAATCCGGTGTCATTTACTTTCTGCACTTTACATTTCTGTCTTTACATACATTATTATATAGTGCATACTATGATTTCAACATTCTTCAAAACAAGGCCATAACTTTCAAACCAGCATCAGCTGAGTATTTTCATTAAGCAAAATAAGTTGAACACTTTCATAAGAATTACAAGAACGAGTCTAAACCAGGGCCACCATAATTCCGCATATAACCTCCTCAGTCAGGTCACTATAGTCATCTGGACCAGCAGACTTGAAGTCCAGTTGACATAGCAATCAGAAGAGGTTCTCAACTCTGTTTGAAAAAGTTTTAAAGTCTATTCACCCCTCCCCTCTAGACTTTAATCCCATTCACTACTCGTTCAGGGACCAACAAGTGGTATCAGAGCAGTGGTTCTAACGGACTACTGTCTCTAGATTATCAGAAGACTTGAGGGAGTCTTTCTATAGTCCTCTTGAACAGATCTTTTTGGAAAACTTGTTTTTGAAAACTCATACATCATGAGTGCTAATATGCGAAAGTTGCCTAAGTTTTCAGTAGAGGATTATGATTACTGGAAGATCAGGATGAGGAAGAATCTCACATCAGTCCACTACAAGATGTGGTCAGTAATCACAGAAGGCCCAATCACCATCATGACAGTCAACACTGCAAATGGTGATCCAGAAGTCCCAGTTGGAGAACTGGTTCCCAAGCCCATGAAGGATCTCACACCAGAAGAGATGAAGCAATCAAATCTTGATAGCATTGCTCAAGATTACATAATGCAAACTCTTCCAAATGAGTACATTGCAAAGGTAATCCACTGTGAGTTAGCCAGAGAGATGTGGGAGGCTTTGACACTTCTCTGTGAAGGAACTGAGCTGATCAAGGAATCCAAGTTGTCTACAGCAGTCAAGAAGTTCGAACACTTCAAGATGCAACCAGAAGAGTCTATTGATCAGCTAGACAATAGATTTACCAAGATCATCAATGAGATAGAATCTCTGGGCAAGAAATATACAAATAGAGAGAAAAATCTAAAGATCTTAGACTCTCTAACCAAGAAATGGAGACTCAAGAAGACCATCATCAAGGATACTCAAGATATCAAGAAGTGGTCTGCTCAAACTCTATTTCAGAACCTAAAAGCTCATGAATATGATCTGGAAAGAGAAGAAAACTCAGGAAGTGATGAGCCAACTGCAACCCCATCTACCTCCAAGACCGTAGCCTTCAAGGCAGCCAATACAAAAACTGCAAGTACCTCATCTGGCAAGACCTCTCTGAAAACAGAAGACTGTGAAGGATCTGACATGAGTCTGAAGGAACAAATGGCTCTTATGATCAAGAGATTCGAAAGGATGAACACTCTCAACAGCAAATATAGAAGATTCTATAGAAACTACAAAGATAGAAGAGCCAGTTCACCCTCCAGAGGTTCCAGAGAAAGAACACCAGAAAGACATCCTAAAAAGGATGTGGAGTCATCTGACAGCCGAGGATCCAGAAGAAGAGATGCCACTCCTCCAAGGAAAGGCAACTCAAATAAGAAATCTGGATCATGCTTTAATTGTCGCAAACCAGGACACTATGTCTATGAATGTCCTGAGCTGGATTTGGATGACAAAGAAGAAAGAAGGCCAAGGAGAAATTCAGACAAGAAAGCTATGGTGACTGAAGAATCTGAATATCAAAGTGATGAACTCCCTACATCACCAGACTGTCAAATCTTCTCAGATGATTCAGATGACCTAGCTATGATGGCCATAGGTGAAAATGAGGTAAACTCCTATACTACTACTTTCCATTCACCTATTTTTTCACAATCAGATGAGATAAACTCATCTGAAGGCGAATCAGAAGACACCTATTATCAATCTTTAAGAAAGGTAAAAGGTGATCTGGATATTGCCACTAGAACTTTTATAGAAGTGGAAGAGGAGAACAAGGGTCTAAGGAAAGAAATTACTAAGTTGAAAAAGACTAAGTTTGATAACACCCCTGAGTTGGTCACAATGAATGAAAGATTGACCAGAGAAGTGGAGCTTCTTAAGGAAGAAAATACCACAATAACTCAGTTGTATGAGGGGATGTTACAAACTCAAGCTTTAGAAACTAAGGAACTTCGTTCACTACAATCCAAGTTCGATGACCTCTTCCAAGCACACAAGCTCTTAGAAAAGGAGAAGGAATGCCTAAATCAAAAGATATCAGAGTTCAATAAAGCTTCTACTACTATTGAAAGTATCTCTGAGTATTATAGATCAAATGGCATTAAGATGGGTTTTGGCTATGAACTTAATCCATCTACATCCTCTCCAGCTGGGGGTAGTACACCTAACAAGTGCACTACTCAGACACATGAAAAGGGTGAGTGTTCTAAACACAATGAACCTAATATGAACCAAAAGGCACCTGTACCAGCTAAGGCTAACTATCCCAAAACCAAAAAGGGTAAAGGACAAGCTAACCCCAAGCCTGTACAGAGGAACAACAAACAACCTAGACCATCTCGTTTGAGACAGTCTCAGCTGTATGCTGCTCCAGCCAAGAAGAAGGGGTCTTCTTCAAACAAATCTGTTCTCTTTGCACCCCCTATCTCTTATGATATTGTGAGAACAGAAGAGTATGGTCCATATAATCGTGTGCATCGACCAGCTAATGCACCCAGGCCGAATGTAACTAGTCAAAAGATCATGTATGTACACTCCTATAAAGGGAAACCATTTGACTATTACTTAGCTGACACTAAGAACAAATCAGATCAGTCCAAGGTGCTGACTGGTAAGATTTGGTTCTGTGATGCCCGAGGGAAACAACTCAAGTGTTCAAGGTTGTTCAAACGACCAATGTATATGTGGGTTCCCAAGGGTAGTACTAACACCCAAGGACCCAAAACAAAATGGGTACCTAAGACTTAACTTTTCTTGCAGGAAAGGAGGGACCTATACAGAAGAGGAGGTCTAGCAGGAGAAACTTGGTACATAGATAGTGGATGCTCAACTCACATGACAGGAACCAAAGCCCTGCTGACCAACTACACAGAGAAGAAAGGTCCAAAAGTCTTCTTTGGTGATAACGCGCATGGTAACACAAAAGGATATGGCACCCTTAAAAATGGTGACATTGAGGTACATGATGTATCATATGTAGAAGGTCTTAAGTTTAATTTATTATCTGTTTCTCATTTTTGTGACACTGGTTACTCAGTCAAATTCTCTAAAGATGAGTGTCTCATAAGTGATAAAAGAACAAAACAAAACCTTCTAACAGGATCTAGAAAGGGAAGTATGTATCTTGCAAATTGGAACAGCTGTCCTAAGGATACATGTCTGCTTGTGAAGAGCCCTAAAGATGTCAGCTGGCTATGGCACAAACGTCTTAGTCATCTGAACTTTAAGACTATGAACAAGATAGCAAGGGAATCCTTAGTTGATGGTCTGCCTAATGAACTCTACTGTAAAGATCAGGTATGTGATGCATGTCAACAAGGAAAGCAAACAAAGGTCTCCTTCAAGACCAAGAAGACAACATCAACCAGCAGAGTTCTTGAATTGCTTCACATGGATCTCTTTGGACCAATCACTCCAACCACTCTAACAGGGAGGAAGTACACTCTCATTGTTGTAGATGATTATTCCAAGTTTACTTGGGTTATCTTCTTATACAAGAAGAGTGAAACACAGCAGAAGCTTCCTGAACTATTGAAAAGGATCCAAGTAGAGAAAGGAGAACCAATTGTGAAAATTAGAAGTGACAAAGGCACTGAATTCATTAACTCCTATATTATTGCCTATTGTACTTCTAATGGTATTCAGCATGAGACAAGTGCAGCAAGAACACCACAGCAGAATGGTGTAGCTGAAAGAAGAGTCAGAACACTCAAGGAAGCTGCCAGAACACTCCTTGCTGAATTCTCCACTCCTAAGAAGCTATGGGCAGAAGCCATCAACACAGCTTGTCACACTCAAAACAGGTCAGGTATTCACAAAATTCATGAGAAAACCCCATATGAACTGTGGAAAGGAAGAAAACCTAGAGTATCTTACTTTCATATATTTGGTTGTAAGTGTTTCATTCACAACAATGGGAAGAGTAAGTTGAATGCTTTTGATGCCAAAGAAGATGAGGGGATATTCTTAGGATACTCCTCTACTAGCAAAGCATTTAGAGTACTCAACAAACGAACCCTTCTTGTGGAAGAAACACCTCATGTTGTTTTTGATGAATCTTGTGAAAAGAATGCAGTAGAAACAAACTCAGCTGCAGATCAGATGAGACATCTAGTGATCAAGCCCAAACCAGATGAGTTCATTGAAGTAAATGAACCTTTTCCTGAAGAACCAGAGGAAGATAAGCCTCATAGACCTATCACTAGATCTCAAACTCAAGCAGGACAAGTTGACCAGAATCAAGATGCACCAATCCCAAATGCCAGGGGGAATGATCTCTTTGACACACAAGATACAGATGATGATCGACCTAATCAAGCCAACCCTCCTGATGGCACTAGATCAGATGAGAATCCAAGCTCATCCAATGCAGATACTCCTGTGAGGCATATATGGAGAAACAACCATCCATCAAACCTCATCTTAGGAGGAGCTGACTCAGGTGTCAAGACCAGAAGACAACTGAATCAGAACTCACAATCATCTATGTTCTGCTGGTGTGCTTTTCTATCCAACATTGAACCAGCTGACATAGAAGAAGCAATGACAGATAGCAATTGGATCACTGCTATGCAAGAAGAACTAAACCAATTCGAAAGAAATGAAGTCTGGGAATTGGTAGATCGTCCTGAAAACCACAGTGTAGTAGGAACAAAGTGGGTATTCAAGAACAAGAAGGACGAAAATGATATGATAACTAGAAATAAGGCAAGGCTAGTTGCAAAAGGATATTCACAATCTGAAGGGATTGACTATGATGAAACTTTTGCTCCAGTAACCAGATTAGAAGCCATTCGACTGTTTCTAGCTTATGCATCATATATGGGCTTCAAGGTATATCAAATGGATGTCAAGAGTGCTTTTATAAATGGTATTCTGGTAGAAGAAGTATATGTAGAGCAGCCTCCAGGATTTGAAAAAGGTGATCAAGTATATCGACTGAAGAAGGCTCTCTATGGTCTAAAACAAGCCCCTAGAGCTTGGTATGACACATTGTCACAATTCCTACTTGACAATGGATATACAAAAGGCAAAGTGGATAGAACTCTTTTCAGAATACAAGAAGGAAAAGACATCCTAATGGTACAAATATATGTAGATGATATTATATTTGGATCACCCAATCAAGAGATGTGCAAGAAGTTCTCTGAACTTATGCAAGGAAAGTTTGAAATGAGCATGATGGGTGAGATGAATTATTTCCTAGGACTTCAAGTCAAGCAGAGTTCAGAAGGGATTTTCATCAACCAATCCAAGTATACCAAGAGCCTATTAGAAAGATTCAAAGCTCTACAAAGCAAGACTGCAAGGATTCCAATGATGACATCTTTCAAAATGGACCAGATGAGTCTGGAAAGACAGTTGATCAAGCTGAATATAGAGCACTGATTGGATCTCTACTATACCTTACAGCTAGCAGACCAGACATAACATTTGTTGTAGGAGTATGTGCTAGGTTTCAAGCAAACCCAAAGCAAAGTCATCTAGAAGCAGCAAGGAAGATTCTCAAGTACCTAAAAGGAACAGTCAACCTAGGACTATGGTACCCTGCTGATGACAATCTAGAATTGAGTGGCTACTCTGACTCAGACTATGGAGGATGTAGAATTGATAGGAAATCCACATCTGGAACCTGTCAATTTCTAGGCAACAAGCTGATATCATGGTTCTCTAAGAAGCAAACCTCAGTTGCAACCTCCACCACTGAAGCAGAATATATGGCAGCTGGTAGTTGTTGTAGTCAGCTGCTCTGGCTAGTTCAACAACTCAATGATTACAATGTAGAGGCAAGAGAAGTCCCTATTTATTGTGATAGCAGCAGTGTCATTGCCATCACTCAAAATCCAGTCCTCCACACAAGGTGCAAGCATGTCGACATTCGACACCACTTCATAAGAGACCACCTTGAAAAGAAGGACATCAAGATGGAGAAAATTCACACAGATATCCAAAGAGCAGACATCTTGACTAAGCCCCTAGCTGAAGAAAGGTTCAAGACCCTATGTTACAGCTTAGGACTCCTGGACCCAAGCACATGAAGAAGGAAAGATCAGCTAAAAACCTCAGCTGATCCCAGTGCAGCAGACTAGGAGGATCAGATGAGGTGAATAGACACCCTCATCTTCAGGTAAGTTCTTTCCCAATGAAGACAAATAAAGATGAGGGAAAACTTAGAGTCATCTAATCAAGGGGGAATCAATGATACCTTAAGAATCCTTGATGAAATACTCTGAAATCTGCATTGCATATCATATATATATATATATACAGCAGACTTGAACAAAGTTATTTGATTTCTTTACTCTAAGCAGTGTATACTATGTATAATAATAAACTATTCTTCATAAAATACCTTATTTATATACATACATACAGTATACTATTGAGTTATACTTGGTTTGATTAATACACCATCCTCACCTACTCAACAGTATGCATGCACTGTACGGATTTCAAATAACTCTTGCTCAAAAATTTATTATTTCTGCATTCCATAAGATAAAGTCTGAATATCTTTAAATGTGAACCCTTAGATCAAGAATCTCACTGATGATCTTAAGAAGTAACTTTTCAAAAATTCAGACCTATCAACTCTATAGTTTTGTCATCTTTCACTCCACTACCTCATTTCTACCCCTATAAAAGGAGGAAGTTATGAGAACACCTAAGAACACAAATTACTAACTATTATTTTCTGTTTCAGGAATGCAGACAATCGAAAGAAGAGATGGAATGGAAATCATCCTTCAACCAAGGTCTTGGGTGAAGGAGATGAAGCTTTGTCCAGAAGATGAAGATGATGCAGATCAGCACACTTGGCTTACTCAACATGAGTTTGTCTATGAAAACTAGAGGAAAGAGAGACGTCCTTATTGAAAACTAGAGGAAAGAGAGATGGAGAAGACAAAGTAGTAAGCAAGCAGAGCTTCTTCTCCAGGGGGAAGTTCTACATGGAGAGCTTGTTACCAAAAACTATTGTGTCTAAACAGAACATGAAGGCTAAGTCCATGGCCCTCTCTTCAGACTCCATTGAAGCCTCTTCCAATCTTCCTTCTCCTTTAAGAGAAGCGAAGAAATTCAAAAAGGACACATTTGATGCTACAACCCATCTGATGATGAGGAACATCAGATGGTAAGGGCAACCTGAACCAGTGGGTTATCATCCAGGCTGATAAACATATTGATTTGATGGTCCTACTTGATTCAGAGATAGAGCTGGAAGATCCATCAAACCAGGTTGGATCACCACTCACAATAAAGCTGGAAGATCCATCATCCAGGTTGGATCATCACAGCAACAACGAAGGATCCATCAAGCCAGGTTGGACCTTCAAAGCACAGAAGACTTACTCAGCAAATCTCAATCCTCCACTCAGCTGATCAGAAGACCAACTCAGCTGACCAGAAGACTTTCAAGGAAAATCAGCAGACCTCTTGAAGAAATCAGAAGACTTCACTCTGCTGACCAGATCACTTAATTTTAGAGTTTAATGACTATCTTTGATCATGTAATTCATTCTAGATTTATTCCTGAATGTAATTAAACAAATTGGCATATATAAGGAATGCAATTCACTTATAAAAAACGGCCTTGATGATCAATTCTTGCCACAAAATTAGTCACAACGGCTATTTTTGGTAATGATGTCATTAATACTCAATTACCAAATTGCCAGCAAATCAACTGTTGCCACATGGCAACTTCAGCCGGCAAATTTAAAGAAAGGCCCGAAATCAAAGAAGGAAAATCTTGGGCTCTACTCCACAATTAAACCCAAATCTGACCGTTAGATCAAGAATCGTTGGAGTATATATACACACCCTTAAAACTCTTCCAAACCCTTTCGCTCACATTACTCAATTGCTCTGAATACTCTCTCGTTCTGCAAATTTCTTTCAAGCTCTCAAAACCTAACACTCAAAGTATACTATGGCAATCATTGAAATTTACGACGAGAAGACCAAGAGCACTGGCACCTTGGATGCTGCAAAGTGGTCCAAGGAAGGGAAGATGTTCACAGAGAATGCTCTGTTTTTCAAGGGCAAACACAAAGCAGAAAACAAGGAGATCCTTCTTCGCTGCATCAACCTCAACCTGCGAGATTTTCTGGAAGCAGCACCCACCAATGTTTACGAACAAGATGTGCTTGCTTTCTATGCAAACGCTGTGATGAAGGGATCTTATGTCGAAAGTGTCATGGGTGGACACAAGGTCAAGGTAACAAGGGAAATTCTTCAGGAATTGTTTGGCTTGTCAAGGGGGAATGTGAATATCTCCACCTACATCATGGGTAGAGAAAAAGAGTACATGGAGATGTTTACTGATGGAAGAATAAAGGCTATTGATGCCACTGGGCTCAAGAAATCCCAACTTGAACCTAAGTTCCAAACTCTGATGGATATAGCAGGCAAGATGCTGCTTGGTAACACCTTCAGCCATGATGCTGTTACCACTCTGAAAGTTCGAGTTATGGCTGCAATCTGGGATCAGATTGATGGATATTGGCAAGGACTATTTCTGGATAGAATTGCTCTTGAGGCCAAGAAGGTGACCTTGGACTTACAGTCAAGAGAATGGAAGGTGACATCAACAGTCAGCTTTGTCAACAAGCTGAGTATCATCCTTCCAGAAATATTCCCCAGAAAGTACAAGATGGGACCTCATAAGACCTTTCACATCTCCAAATAATACTTAAGGAAGGAAGCTCTTGCTGAGGCAGCAAGGTTGAAAGAAGAGAGGAGGAAGTTTTTAGCTGAAGCATCTTCCAAAGACGTTGTTGAAGAGGCAGAAGAGTCTGCTCATGACTCTGCTGCTGAAGAAGAAGAGGAGCCATCCAAAGAAGAGGCTCAAAAGAAGGCTGCTGAGGATGATGATGATGACAATCAGACCTTAGCACAAAGAAGATATCTGATCAGATCAGGGCTCATCTCCCCATCTGATTCAGATGCCATTCCCACTGCCTCTCCTTTGAAAAAGGCAGGTACTTCTAATCCCCCTCTCACTTTCACACCTTCTAAGCTATCAAAGGATCAAAAGAGAAAGAAGAACACTTTTTCTTTCACAAAGAAAACCAAGAAATCCAGGCTCCCTACTCCAATGAGCATAGCCCCTATTTAATCCTTCAACCCTTCTAATGAGTCCAACCCATCGGAGCCTCTAAACACTGATATCCAAATCCCTGCTGATACTCACACAGCAGAGGAACAAACTCAGCCACAACTACCAATTGAACCCCAATTGCCTAACCCTGCAGATGCTCAACCAGCAGACAACCAAACTCAGACCACCTCCACACCCCCTACTGATGATCAAACTCAGATTATATCCACAATCCTTGCTGATATTCAAACAACAGATGTCCAAGATCATCAAGCTCAAACATCTACTGATCTTCAAGTAGAAACTGAACCAGACCAGCAGACCCAAAACCCTGCTGAGGAACAAATCACTGAAGATCAATCTCAACTTCCTACCCAACAAGAAGAAATCACTTCCCAAATCCCTGCTGATACTCACACAGCAGAGGAAAATGCCCCAGCTACCCAAACTCCTACCATCACTGTCCCTTCTGCTCCAGAAGACATGGCACCAGAAGACCTGGTTCAAGATGGCCCTTCTCAACCTTAGTTCAGAATGGTGCACTACCCCATGTGCCAAACAGAGAAGATAATGAGGATGAAGATAGCCAACCTGCTCAAGTCCACTACTCCTGGAGTTGATGAGAATTCAATCCAGTTTGAACAAGTTCTTAGGGTATGCACTTGGATTGAGCTCAGAAGAGATGATGTAGATGACCTTCTTGAGGTCATGGAAGGAATGGGAGGAAAGGAAAACTTCCTCGACTGGGAGATGGAGCAAAAGGAAGTTGCTCAAGTTCGATCCTTTGCTCAGCTGCTATCAGATGAGGCACTGACTGCAGTTTGCAACCGGATTTTAGGAATCCCCACTGCTGATGTCTCTATCCCAGAAGGCTCATCGGATCAGCAGACAGCTGAACAAGCAAAGTTGAAGGAATCAGCTGCACCAGCCTTGGTGGAAGACTCAGCTGCACCTGCAGAAGACTCAGCTGCACCTGCACCTGTAGAAGACTCAGCTGCATCAGCTGACAAAGAAAAGATTGACAGAGAAGTAGTCAGAGTACCAGCTCACTTCAGATCTTCGGACAATCTGACTCACTTCATTGACGATCAAGAGGATACAGGCAGACGAATCATGACCCATCTGACTAAGGCCACTACCTGCTACCTCAATGAGGAATACCTATCAGCCGAAGAAAGAGGCAAAGCATTAATTGTTCATCCAAAGCCTCAAGGTACACCCTCTACTTCTACCCCATCTGTTGACCATACAGCAGACATCTGCTCCCAGGTCAAAGCTGCAATAGACTTGCACTTTGAGAAAGGTTTAGGCCTGCAGCTAGGAAGATATGTTGAGAAAGCTGCAAGGGAACAGAAGACTCGTCTTCATGACCAGATTCTTGACGTTGAAGACAAGTTTGGTGAAGCACTTCATCAGAAGATAGGAGAATACTTGAGTACCTATCAGAAGTTGTCAGCTGACACCTCCAAAAGGTTTGCTGATCTTTACACTGATGAGATGCACCGCATGGAGACCACCTACAAGTCGAGAATTGAAGAAGCTGAAGCAAGAGCCAAAGAAGGTCAAGCCCTTCTTAAGGCAGCTGCAGAGAAGAATGAGAAATTGCAGACTCAGCTGAAGGAGACAGCAGCCAAGTTGGAAGCACTTACAACTAGATTTGAAGCTGCCTCCTCCTCCAATTCACATGCTGAAGTTCTAGAGCACAGCATAACCCATCTGACCCAAGTTGCCAAGGTCAATGCCATGGCACTGAAACAAACTCTGAAAGTGGAAATCATGAATTCCATGAAGCCTTTTGCGGCTGCACTTGCTGAAGCCAAAAAGGGGGAAGATGTGTTGATAAAGGCTCTAGAGAAGTCTACTGCCCAGCAAGCTGAACTGGTAGTAGCACAAGATGACTTGACTGAAACCTTGGGTGGTTTAAAGAGCAAAATCAAGAACAGGCAAGGCAAAGGCAAAGAAATTGCTCTAGAAGATACTCAAGCACCCACTCAAGCTCCTGCCAAGAGTCTACAGATCACTGCTCCTGTAGAACAAGTTCCTGAAAAGAGAATGACAAGGAAAAGAAAGGCAGATGAGCAAGCTCAGTCAGCTCAGACCAGCAAGAAATCAGCTCCAGCAGAGCCTACTGCAGAAGAGAAAGAGGCTCTAGAGTTGAAGAAAAAGAAATTGCTTGAAGCTCAAGAGCTTAAGCAAAAGAAGCTGAATGATGCGAAGGCAGTCAAAGCCAAATTTGAAAGAAGAATTGCCAAACTCAGGAAAGCAATGAAGGACAAAGCACAAGAAGACAGTGTCCTGGATTACTTAGCCCTTCAAGATGAGCTACCAAGATGGTATCCCCTGAAGAAGAAGTGGCAAATTCAACACCACATAGTAAGGAAATTTGGCCCTCTCCCTTCTTATGAAGAAGAATTTCTTCAATTCTTCCAGTTCATGAACATTGAAGATCCAGAGTTCTGGGAAGAAATTGTCAAGACAGCCAAAGGACTTGACAACTGCAGAATCTTAACTCCTGAAGAACCCAAATGGGATGCACCCCTTCTGGATCCAGGAAGAGCCAACATGATAGAAATCAAGAGGAGAATGTTACAGATGTACAGCACATGGAAGAAGTTCGAGCTCGTCTGTACCTTGCCTACCGCGTTTGAAGATCAGAAGACCTGATGAAGACTACTTTAGAAGTTTAAAGAAACTATTACTTGTAATCTGTAAAAGCTCTATATATATTCAAGTTATAGTTCTTTTTGCTTTCAAGACAAACTCTCATTGTCTTCATCAGATACTTCAGTCTTAGCATGTTATAAACTCTTATCTTATTTCATTAAGAGCATTTATCAAGTATAGTTTTGGCTTCATCAAAAAGGGGGAAATTGTTGGGATATAAATTCACCCTAAGCCCCACTTGATGTTAGAATAGTTTTGATGGCCAAAACACTTAGAGTTTATAAATGTAATAGGATCAGCTGACTTGTATAGAACAGCTTAGAATAGTCTTGTGTGATCAACTGTATTGATATCAGCTAATCAGCACAGTCCTGGCTTACATGCCTATCCTCAAGATGAGAAGAGTAGAAGACATGAAGACTAGAAGATCCTTGAAGACCAGATAAGTTAAGGTGCTTGTATACCTACTTATCTGATGGAGTCCCAGATTGAAGATGGCCTAAAGTAGTACAAAGAATTTCCAGATCAGAAGAGTGTTACTCTACTGATCTCAGAAGACAGAAGACCTAAGGCCAGAAGAGTAGTCAGAAGACTAGAAGTACAGATCAGAAGACTATGTGCTCTTCCAGGACTCTGCTGATTCCTAAGTCATCTTGCAATTCAAACGAAGACCTACCTTATTTAGAAGATTGACATGATCCCAGGATTGAAGCAATCAAGCGGCTGGAATCAAGGAATCAAGCTATTATGGAAAGATTGCTCAAACGGCTAGTCAACTCCAACGGCTAGTTGCAACCAATCTCCATTATAAATACAAGAGGATGAGAAATCACAGACAAGAGGTCACAAGAGAGAATTCAACAAGTCAAGCAAGCAATCAAAGCTAAAGCCATACTGTTCTAAGAATTCTCAAAAGAGCCAGAAACCATTAGATTATCTATAGCTCTTAAGTGATTTCTATCCAACCCCTAAGAACCTGAAACCTGTTCATATTGTATATCAATTGTTTTAGGCATAGTGGTTAAGCAAATTATAAGCTTGAACCATTAGTTGGATACACCTCAAAAACCCCAAACCCTCACCGAAAGCTTGAGGTCAACCATGCTGAAGAGACAACTACACCCTAGAGATCCTCAATGAATCATGCTAAGATCACCTTGAAGTGAGGCAAATGGTATGAGCCAAGTCATCTGAATAAGAGCAAGCCAACCTTGCTGATAAGCAAGACTGCTGATAGTGATTAGGAGAGTTGTCCACTTGATGAGGAATGTTGTCCCATCGTTAGAACAACCTTCAGAAGCCATGTCCATGTCCTAACAAGAGAATCTGAAAGTCAGATTAGGAAGAGTGCTGTAGAATGAAGACAAAGCTTATACAGCCGTTTATTTCCCAAATGAGGACATGTCACTATCAAGAATCTGTCTTCAAGGTTGAAGAACCAAAAGGAGACATTTATGGACTCTTGAGTCTGCCTCTCCAATGGGCAAATCCTTCAATTGTCTATAAATACAGAAGTGTGAAGGCCATTTGAAAGCATCCAACTGAATCTCAACTTGACAACTATCCTACAAGCAAGAGTGTTTTCTAACTTTCAAAGACTATCTTAGTCTTCATACACTTCTTCTAAGCTGAACCTATTGTATATTCATACAAAGCTTAGAGAGATATCCTATCCTTATACACTAATCCTCATTGTAAAGGATATCTCATTAGTTAGAGCCTTACTTCAACCCTTACATCTTTTAAGAGTGAAAGTGAGAAGGTTGTAGTGGTAGAAGTGGTAGGAGCTGACTGTTGAGAGAAGAACAGTTCAGTTCTGAGTTGAGAAGAGGGTACTAGGACTCTAGACATCCTAGGGATCAATTCACCAAGGAGTGGTGTTATTGATCAAGTGCACCTTGGCACTATAAAACAAGTTAATTCCAAGAGTGAAGGAATTATCCTGTTCAATCAGGGAAAGTGGATGTAGGAGCTTGAGTCTCTGAACCACTATAAACTCTTATGTTGATTTGCTTTTCAAGTACTCTCATACATTCAACACTGCACACAAAACTGATCTTTCAAAGGCTAAACATTCAAAGACTGTGCAAAACCTATTTGGACAAGTTCCCTGAAAAACTGGACTGTATTGAATTGACTAAGTGATTTCAGAACTTTAAAGGAGTCTAAACTAAAAGGGTCAACCACTATTCCGCACATATAACTCCTTTAGATAGTTATTCAACTAAGTACTCAATAGTACTTAGTAGCTTGATTATCTTAAAAGAGTTAATCATCTTCAGCAGAGTTTTCCAAGACAACCTTGCTGAGCTCTGGTTTGATTAAAAGTTCAAAAAGAATTGCATACAAGTGTATTCCCCCCCCCCCATACACTTGTTATATTCTCCTTTCAGGACCAACAACGACCTTTCACGTAATACCAACTGTGGCACACCTTCTTTCCGGCTTCGACCGCCTGAAGGAGATAATTGATCTCTCGCGGACTAAGCCAGGTGTTCCGACAATCGTTCTCGACGGCCTCCATACCGAACACTGTGAGGAGTCCGATTATGTTTGACCATCCGTTCGGCAACACTTGAGAGGGTGCCACCCCAAGAAAATGTAAGAAGTTAGTAATTCTGGGGTGCAGTGGGAACCTCAGTCCGGCCTCCATCATTCCAATGTTCACGGCGACCATCCCCTCAGGTGGCTGGTCGGCCCTCTCATCTTCGCGAGGAACGAAGAAGCAAACATCTGAAGGCAGTTGGAATTTTTTTCGAGAATTCGCTAGCTGGGCCAAGGAGACGGTGCTCGCATACTCACTGGTTGCATACCTTGATTCGTATGCTTCTCGGTATGTGCGAGGAATCTCTCTAGGCGGGTACTCGAGAGTATATTGATAATACGTCTCCCTCGAGAGCTCGTCCCCATCCAGTTCTTCTCGCCCACTCAGAATATCCTTGATGCTCGCCGCGTAGGGAGCAATCTCATCATACTCCTCGTGGAGAGTGTTCGACAAAGTGTCCTAGACTCGGGCCGGGTCAAGCTGCTCGCCCGTTTCTACATTCAAATCTTGGTCGCCCAGATCTGAGTCAAACTCCTCAACATCGTCCTCGACATCATTACCGGCATCTTCCCTCACGGACTCATCGCTCTCATTGGCAACGGCTACGCCGACCACTTCTAACATTTCGTCCCAACTATCGGTCGGAAGGTTGGGAACTTCTACGTTTAGGGGGTCAGGGGAATGCACTCCAGAATCCGAGGAGACCACCCTCTCTACTAGGTCCAAACGAACACCCTCGCCAGAAGGACCGAAACCACCATCCAACGGCGGCGAACCACCACCGGAAGTCCCAATAACCACCATCCTTTCTATAGAAATGGGGGAAAGAGAGAGTTCTAGAGAAAATATGTAATTTATTTACCTTTTTGCCGATCGAAAACCACCCAAAGTCGCCGAAAAAGCTTGAAGAGTTTGCTTGGAAGGAGGCTCGAGAAGGAATTCGTAAATTGCAAAGTGAGAAAAGTGATTTCAAGAGGACTGAGGTCCTATTTATAGGCAAAAGTGTTCGGGGACCAATGTGCAAAAAACGGGGTCAAAATTGAAATTTTCCCAAAGTTCTGGGGTCATTCCCGAAATCGAGGTGGGAAAGTGGCCTCACGCGCGACCTTTGAGGTCGGCACGCGCCCACGCGCAAAATTCAAAATTTCGGGCACTGACCACGCGCTTGACACATGTCACATCCGTCATCATTAAAGTGCTTCGAAAAGCGTGCTCGGCGTGAGAAATGAGGCGACCGCCTCCAATTTTCGTCATCAAGATTTCAAAATTGATTTGTTTGTCGAAGACAAGTCCGCCTTCCATGAAGACGATCACACTGCTCGCTTTACTATTCTACGAATATGAAGAAAGGCGACCAGGGGGCAAATGTTATACCCAGTCAAAGAAGTCAATCTTTGGCAAGTCAATCCTAGTCACCAGCTTGCGTGGCGACGACTAGTCAACCAAGTCGTGCGACGGAAGAAAATGTAATTATGTGTGCTCGCCCAAAGATGTTGGCGAGCACATGTTTAGTTAGCTAGAAAAGATAAGTGTTGAAGCCTTGGGAGAAAGCTTAGAGCGTGGCGACCACCTTCCTCGAAGATGTCGGCGACCACCTTCCCCGACGACCAGGTCCTCCGGCGACCACCGTCGCCCAGCTCCTCGAATCCGCCGAGGACGACCACAGAGGCGGTTTAGCATTAAATGCGCCGTCCCATCACTTTTTCGGGCAGAAACTCAGGTCCACTGTGGGTATGCCACGTGTAAAGGCCGGGCAGCCCAAGAAACTAGTATATAATGCCTAAAAGGCTCATTTGTAAACATAAGCTAGAATTTTCCTACAACACCCAACCCAAAGCAATACACCTCCCAAAGCTCTAAGCTTTTAGCTTCTCCAAGAAGTTATCTCTTGTGTTCTTGCTTGCTTATTCATCATAAATCATCATATTAATCCATATTAACACATAATAAACTCCGATTATCATATATGTTTGTTTAGTGCTTACGAAAGCCCACATCCAGATCATCCATTCTAAAGCACGTACAACAATCATACACTTAAGCTTTATAATGAATACACAAGAAAAATGTATTCATAGTTTTTGGAAAAAATCCTTGAATTTTGGTGTGAGTATAAAAAGAGTTTATCATTATTTTCGCATATAGATAGAGTGTTTAATACTCCCTCCGTCCCACAAAGATAGCCACATTTGACTTTACACACAGATTAAGAAAAATCAATAAATGTAGTCAAATTTAGCTAATGTGTCAATTTTGCCTTTAGAATCTCATACTCCAAAATTTGCTGAGCATTAATTACTCTTATTAATTAGGGGTAAAATTGACAATAAAACATTTAATACTAAAGTAAAAGAGGAAATGTGACTATAATTTGGGACATCCAAAAAAGGAATACGTGGCTATCTTTGTGGGACGGAGGGAGTATATTGTTTCTTACTAAAATACTAGGTCTTGGCCATTTGGAAATTTCACCAAACTCTGATAACTTGTGTTGTTTGTGTTTAAAAGTTTGAAAAACGCACACACGTGTATTATTCACCCTCCCCCCTCTCCCAAATACACGTGTCACACTCCTTTTTGGGACCAACAATAACAATAATATTTTTCCTTGCAACTGAACATCGTCATTTCTAATATATATGTGTATTTGAAAAATCTGATAATTAATATTAATGCATTTTAACATAAATATATATACATAAATATCATAAATATACATAAGTTAGTATTTTGGATCATTAACTTTTTTTTCGCCACTTCGAAACCTGGATCCGCCCTGGTATCCTATATGGTTTTGTTGCTCGCTCCATTATGTAGTAGTATACTGTTGCTCTTATCTTGGTGTTCCTGCTTCTGTTTTTAGCGCAACTTGTGCTACTGCTATAATTTATATCCCATTTAAGTAATACAAGATAATATACACAAATGCCAGCTGCATTAATATTTAATACAAAGGGCTCACTCGATTTGTGGTAATGAAAATGGAGGAGTTATTCTTGTTAATAGTGACGGATACGAATTTTAATAAATATTAATTAATTTATGTATAAAGTAGAGATGTTAGAGGTATCGTGGGATCCAAGTTTATAAATAAAGTGAACGACAATTTCGACGGTGTACGTATTGTGTACATAAAATAGTGTGAATAATATAATTTCAAAAATGGAGATAAACATAATACTCCCTACTTCCACCAAAATTGTGTTCAGTTCTATTTTTGTATTCATAAAGAATATGCTTATTTTATAGTTAACTTTTGAGTATCTTTCTACTTTATTAACAAGATTGAGTATCTACCAATAATATTTTTACTGGTTACCTCACATATGTTTTTTATGATTTTTTAAAAACATGTATAAAAATAAGTGAACACATTTTTTGTGGACAGGGTGAGTAAAACTAAAGATAACTAATATAAAAAAAAGTAAAAATAATAAAATTGAACAGAGAAAGTATTTTTTTTATTAATAAAAATGACTCCTCATTCGTTCAGTTATCGCCCAGTCTTTTTTTTTTTTTTTTTTGAATTACATTAAATACACATCCTTTTTTTTTCCCTCCCCATGACTCGAATCCAAGATCTAAAATGCCTAGGTAGTGGTGCTCTAACCACTTGAGCTATCCAACTTCGTCAAGTCTTTTGTGTATATAAAGGATAGAGGTATGTCATTTTCTTGAAGATTATTTGATTGAAAGAAATGGGAGTTAGTGGGAAGCTAGTTTCTGAGATACACATAAAATCAGATGGAGATGTTTTTCATGAGATTTTCAGAGAGAGGCCACACCACATATCGAAAATGAGCCCTGCTTATATTAAAAATTGCGATTTGGTTGAGGGCAATTGGGGAACTGTTGGCTCTATCATCATTTGGAACTACACTCACGGTTAGTCTTAATTTCCCTATTTTATTTCATTATTAATAGGGACTGAAACATGCTAAAAACGATGTTGCTTTGTGTGTTTTCTGACTATTTGAGACGGAAAATATACTATTGAAATTAGATAAAAGACACAATTGAAAGACAAAAAATTAATTATTGGACCATTTTGAAAAAGATAAGAGAATTATGAGGTGGAGTTGACTTTAATCACGAATATTAATTTACTTGCACACTTTCCTTTCTCATTGAGGCATCTCCTGATTGATTACTTGTGCACTTTCAATATGAAAATAATTTGTTATTTTCAAAAAAAAATAAAAAAATATGAAAATAATTTGTTTCGTATCTCTCTGATTGACTCAGATGGGAAAGAATGTGTGGCTAAAAATATAATAGAAGCCATAGAGGAAGAGAAGAAGTTGGTGACGTTCAAGGTGACTGAAGGAGATCTATTGGAGGCGTACGACAACTTCAAACTGACAGTTCATGTTGACACGACGGGCGACGACAACCTTGTGACATGGACTTTGGAGTACGAGAAAAAGAAGGGGGATGTTCCAGATCCACAATCACTCATGGACCTCTGTCTTGGTGTTACTAAAGATATTGAGACTCACCATCTCAACGCCTAGCTAAATCACATCTATCAATAATGTTTATGACTCATGGGCCTTTTATGTTTAGACTGCTTAATGAAACTACATGCAGTCTTGTGTGTTCCTTTTTTTCTTGCTTATTGCTCTCTGTATTTATTCTTGAAAATTATGACCAGTTCAATTAATGAAAAATAAATAATTTGGTTTGTACACACATGACTTTTTAGTATAGTCAAGGCGTCGTTTTGACTTTTTAGTATAGTTTCTGAATCTCTCTTCGTTTCCCAACATAAGCAGCAGAACTTATCTTTTTCAAGGTAATTGCCACCCGTTATACAACACCAAGCCTAGTTACATTTCTTGATGCATCTTTTGTTGTACCCGAATTAGTCGCAAAAAATTCCACCACGGAGAAGCCCACTTGCAGCTGAATTAAAGACCATTGAGGTGGCGGTTAAGGAGCTAGGCTCAGAGAAGAGGATGTGAAAGTATTGAAATCGAAATCCGGACCGATTCAAAAAAAACTATTACACTGTGCACCGGAGGAAAGAGAGGCGTTGGACCGAAAAGTGTCACAAGCACGAAGAATCATTTTAGCTTCAAAAAAATTTATAGCGTGTAAATTCAAATTTTTACCCCAATTAAAGAACGAAAAGCGCACCATCTCCTCCAAAGGGCGGTTCATAGGAGCTTTAGGGCATGTTTGGATTGATCTTGGTGTTACTTAAAAAAAAAAAAAAAAAAGAATTACGAAATCTTTGGATTGTAATTGACACTACTATTCTTTGGGCTAGTTTGGATTGATGGATGAGAAAACATGGGACAAATTAACTCACCCCTCCCCTAGGACTATTAGTCCTACAAATGCATGATAAATAGTACAAAATTAGCGGGTCTTGCATTAATCCCGGGCCACAATCAATCAAATCAAACGTTTGATTTGTTGGAATAAAAAGTCAATCAAGCCTAATCAAACCTAATCAAGCAAACCAAACTAGGCATTTCAGTATTAAATGAGTGGTGATTTTGATGATATATCCCCTTATATACTAATAGAGAGTTTAAATTGATGATGTGTCATTTTGTGGTTAATTTGGCTTATGTGTCATTTTGTGGTTAATTTGGCTTATGTGTCATAATTTAAGGAGGTTGTTAATTTAAAAAAGTATGATGTGTAATTAAGTTATTGGTTGAGTAAGATATGATCCCTAAACTATTTCAAAACATTATATTCCTATTAACTATTGAATTTTCTTCCTAATTAATTATTTATTTAAGGTGTTGTACATGGTTGATATGAAATATTGAATTTTTTATTATATTAATATTGACTAATTAAAATAAATTTTATTTTATTTACTTAACTTTATTGTAGTATTCATTTTATTCTTATCTTTGTTTATTTTTAAGGGTAAATTATTGTTAAGGTCATTTCACTAAGAGATTTATCTAATAGGGCATAGGTTTTTTTTTTTAAATCTATTAGAGTCAAAATGGCACCTAATAAGACATTGTTGCCCTTTACCAATTTAAATAATTTGAAATTAATAAATATTAAATAGATTTACATCAAATCTTTTGAATTAATGCAGTTCCTAGTTATACGCACCTTCCAATTATTAAAAAATTCCTAAAATTAAGCAATTCGAATTAATTGTTAATTATCCAAACAACTAAAATTAAAAAATCGGCATTTTATGATCCAGCACCTTCCAATTATTCAAATATTCCTAAAATTAAGCAATTCGAATTAATTGTTAATTATCCAAAAAAAAAAAAAAAAAAAATCTGCATTTTATGATTCAGAAATAAGCGTGTCATAGAGTATACAATTCCCCATATGTTGAATATGCATATATATATGAAATAGATTATGAATTTTAATATGAACAGTGAAATGAATTTTAGTATGTAGAAATGGGTTATGAAGACATATGTTCATTTCAATATGAAGTTTAAAACGGCATACAGGACTGAATTTTTTGGTATGCATAAAATAACATGAAACAATGTGCACAGAGTGACATGCATATCAATATGCAAAAAAGATATGCATATCACTCTTTGCACATTGGTTCATGTTATTTTATGCATACCAAAAAATTCAGTCTTGTATGCCGTTTTAAACTTCATATTGAAATGAACATGCAATTTTAATATAGAGCTCAATCTTTGAATATGAATCAGTAACTTGAATATGAAAAACCTGATTCATTTCAATACACAAAGTTCACATACACTTTCATACAATTTTAATATAGAGCTTAATCTTTGATTTTATATCAAGTCCGACCCAGAAAAAAAAATTGTACTTTGTAACAGAGTACGAATAATTTAGTGGTTGCTCGTGTTACAGCCTATTGAAGAAAAAGTTGTTCGAGAAGGCTCGTTTGCAGTACGTTTGGGGTCGAGATGCAGAAGGGCTCTTAAAGGGTCAGGATCAGTAGAATTGGGTGGCCTTGCAAGCAAAAAGATCACTATTAGTATCATCAAGAAAATGAATAATCAAGCATAATGGAATTCATATAAAGTTTGATACATTTTTTTAACTTTAATCTAGGTTTTCATGAAAACCTAATTCAGAAGGGATCAAATGTTCACTCTGATTCATCGAATTTTGACAGCAACGTAGGATCACAAGTTCAAAATGTACCGTCTCACTAGTTTTTGCCTTAAGTAAATGGCAGTTGCTCCAAATCTCTCAATGTACACCAAGAAATTGACTACTATGTATAAAGATAAATCAAGAAACACCAAAATTGAGCAGTGTTTAAGAGCATTTTATCAAAGACTTTTCAAGCTAAAAAAAACCAGAAAACTTGGCCAATACACATTATAATGTCCTCTTTAGTATAGATAAATCAAGAAAATCAATCTGAGCATGTGTTTGTGTGCATTTTTATCCAGCCTCTTCAATGAAACACACGTGAACTTCCTTACCCTTGTTTTAGTATTACCATGTTTGACATCTTATAATTAGTAGGTAGTCCAACAATATTTTCATAAATCACAATTCCAAAAGAATACAAAAATATATTAATATCACACGAGTTAACATAATAAGAAAGGGAAACAGGTAATGAAAAATAATACTGTACTAATATATATAAATAAGGATGATATAAACTATAAAATGCGAAACATTGTTTTAATATATTTGAGTTCTAAATTGATATTTTCTATCTTTCAGGTCTCCGAATTGATAGGAAAAATCTTTTTAGCCCTAAATGATTTACTATCTTTCAGGTCCTCAATTTACATTATTCCATAGATAAATCAACTTAACGGTCATAAGAAAAAGTTGGATTTTACTACTACATTATCCTGCTAATGCAGTTAGTAATTCTTCTGTATAGTGAAATTAAGTTTTTGAATTCAAAGCGTAAAAGAAAAATTGAAAAACTTTTAGGTTTCTTAAATGTAAACACACGCACACACATACCACGTGAACGATCTCTTGTGCAGCCAGGCGATCAACATCAATTGGAATCTGACAACCTTTCGGCACAAAGATTGTGTTGATGTATTTACTAGGCTGCATAGAGAAATTGAACAACTTTAGGTTCCACAGATTTGTTCCTTCCATGCAAATGTTCAGTTTATAAACAAGATAACAGATGCCTTAAAGTATTTACAGGGTTTTGAAGACCGTTATGCGAATCTCCATATGTTCGGTTCAGAGCATCTGTAATAGATGTCACAAAGCTAGAAGACGTGAAGCCACTAGTTTCTCTATCATGCGTACCATTTAACAGAAGTACCTGATAAAAGAAGGTATTAAAACTGCACAAGACACCATAAAATCTAGCATATGAGAAAGTAAAAAAGAATTCAAACGTACTACCCTTGTTTTAGTATTATCCCTCTGTTTCTTATTATATTTTGCACTACTCTTTTAGGAAGGATGCAGAGGGAATGTCTCTCTAGAGTACAGATTATCAGATCACTAAAGAAAGTATGTGCTTAAATGCAACTCAAAGTTTTTATCCTACAATTGAAAGATTTGGAGAAAAGGCATATCTTTTATAAATAAAATTTCAATGTACACTAGCAAATGCCCAAAAGATATCATAACAAAATCGAGACTCTTAGGGAGATTCAAATAGAGAAAAGGCAAAACCTAAGTACTTTAAACCTAAGCGACATACAGAGAACTTTCACTGTGGCAACCAGAAGTGCCAAGGAGATCTCGGTGCCTGTGGAAATACAAGAGAATTGCAGAGAAATCGCTATGTGCACAACAGAAACTTAGATCGAAAGGCCAGATCGGCCACCACGAACCACTAGAAGCATCTCCGCCGGAAACATCTCAGTCATGGTGGTGGAAGACCTCCGACGAAGGTTTACAGCGACGCCGCGTGGGAGATGGAGTCGACGGAGAACAGATCAGCCATGGCGAAGGGGGCGACGACCATGGCCATGGAGGGGGCGGCGGGGAGGCCGTGTGTAGCGACGCCGCGTGGGAGATGAAATTGCAGAAGGCGGCGGCGGCACCGATGGGAAAAGGGGGCGGCGGCAGCCGTGGGATGGTGGGGAGAGGAAGAGGGCTAGGGTTTTGATATAGACTTCTTATGAATATGGGCGAAAATTTGGGGAAATGATGTCATGCAATTAATGTTTGAATTTAAATTTCGAATTAAGAGGTAAAATCTATTAATTAAGAGGTTATATTAATATAAAGGGCAAATACGGTTTTTTGACACAAAAATGACCTTATTAGGAAATTTTAAAAGTTGTATGTTTTAGTTGTTTAATAGTCTATAAAAGTGACCTTATTAGGTAATATTCTCTATTTTTAAATGATTTAATGTACTTCTGAGTAAAATACAATCTAAAATGTATTTTTATTGGTGTGTATTGAATTTTATTTTATACTTACTTTTGTCTTATATCTCAATTAAAATTTTCCTGTAATTATTTTAAATTTATAAGTTTAATGCATTTAAAAAATAAAATTCGAAAATATATATGTAAAACTTATTATATAATTTTATACATATTAATTATATAAATAATTATATTATTTTACAAGATTAACAAATTTGTTATATATACATAATACACTACTCCTATAATATATAATTCTCTTATATACTAATAGGGAGTTTAAATTGATGTTGTGTCATCTTGTGGTTAATTGGCTTATGTGTTATTTTGTGGTTAATTTGGCTTATGTGTCATAATTTAAGGAGGTTGTTAATTTAAAAAAGTATGATGTGTAATTAAGTTATTGGTTGAGTAAGATATGATCCCTAAAATATTTCAAAACATTATATTCCTATTAACTATTGAATTTTCTTCCTAATTAATTATTTATTTAAGGTGTTGTACATGGTTGATATGAAATGTTGAATTTTTTATTATATTAATATTGACTAATTAAAATAATTTTTATTTTATTTATTTAACTTTATTGTAGTATTCATTTTATTCTTATCTTTGTTTATTTTTAAATGATTTAATGTACTTCTAAGTAAAATACAATCTAAAATGTATTTTTATTGGTGTGTATTGAATTTTATTTTATAATTACTTTTATCTTATATCTCAATTGAAATTTTCCTGTAATTATTTTAAATTTATAAGTTTAATGCATTTAAAAAATAAAATTCGAAAATATATATGTAAAACTTATTATATAATTTTATACATATTTATTATATAAATAATTATATTATTTTACAAGATTAACAAATTAGTTATATATACATAATACACTACTCCTATAATATATAATCCCCTTATATACTAATAGGGAGTTTAAATTGATGATGTGTCATCTTGTGGTTAATTTGACTTATGTGTCATTTTGTGGTTAATTTGACTTATGTGTCGTAATTTAAGGAGGTTGTTAATTTAAAAAAGTATGATGTGTAATTAAGTTATTGGTTGAGTAAGATATGATCCCTAAACTATTTCAAAACATTATATTCCTATTAACTATTGAATTATCTTCCTAATTAATTATTTATATAAGGTGTTGTACATGGTTGATATGAAATGTTGAATTTTTTATTATATTAATATTGACTAATTAAAATATTTTTTATTTTATTTACTTAACTTTATTGTAGTATTCATTTTATTCTTATCTTTGTTTATTTTTAAATGATTTAAGGTACTTCTGAGTAAAATACAATCTAAAATGTATTTTTATTGGTGTGTATAGAATTTTATTTTATAATTACTTTTATCTTATATCTCAATTAAAATTTTCCTGTAATTATTTTAAATTTATAAGTTTAATGCATTTAAAAAATAAAATTCGAAAATATATATGTAAAACTTATTATATAATTTTATACATATTTATTATATAAATAATTATATTATTTTACAAGATTAACAAATTAGTTATATATACATAATACACTACTCCTATAATATATAATCCCCTTATATACTAATAGGGAGTTTAAATTGATGATGTGTCATCTTGTGGTTAATTTGACTTATGTGTCATTTTGTGGTTAATTTGACTTATGTGTCGTAATTTAAGGAGGTTGTTAATTTAAAAAAGTATGATGTGTAATTAAGTTATTGGTTGAGTAAGATATGATCCCTAAACTATTTCAAAACATTATATTCCTATTAACTATTGAATTATCTTCCTAATTAATTATTTATATAAGGTGTTGTACATGGTTGATATGAAATGTTGAATTTTTTATTATATTAATATTGACTAATTAAAATATTTTTTATTTTATTTACTTAACTTTATTGTAGTATTCATTTTATTCTTATCTTTGTTTATTTTTAAATGATTTAAGGTACTTCTGAGTAAAATACAATCTAAAATGTATTTTTATTGGTGTGTATAGAATTTTATTTTATAATTACTTTTATCTTATATCTCAATTAAAATTTTTCTGTAATTATTTTAAATTTATAAGTTTAATGCATTTAAAAAATAAAATTCGAAAATATATATGTAAAACTTATTATATAATTTTATACATATTTATTATATAAATAATTATATTATTTTACAAGATTAACAAATTTGTTATATATACATAATACACTACTCCTATAATATATAATTCTCTTATATACTAATAGGGAGTTTAAATTGATGTTGTGTCATCTTGTGGTTAATTGGCTTATGTGTTATTTTGTGGTTAATTTGGCTTATGTGTCATAATTTAAGGAGGTTGTTAATTTAAAAAAGTATGATGTGTAATTAAGTTATTGGTTGAGTAAGATATGATCCCTAAAATATTTCAAAACATTATATTCCTATTAACTATTGAATTTTCTTCCTAATTAATTATTTATTTAAGGTGTTGTACATGGTTGATATGAAATGTTGAATTTTTTATTATATTAATATTGACTAATTAAAATAATTTTTATTTTATTTATTTAACTTTATTGTAGTATTCATTTTATTCTTATCTTTGTTTATTTTTAAATGATTTAATGTACTTCTAAGTAAAATACAATCTAAAATGTATTTTATTGGTGTGTATTGAATTTTATTTTATAATTACTTTTATCTTATATCTCAATTGAAATTTTCCTGTAATTATTTTAAATTTATAAGTTTAATGCATTTAAAAAATAAAATTCGAAAATATATATGTAAAACTTATTATATAATTTTATACATATTTATTATATAAATAATTATATTATTTTACAAGATTAACAAATTAGTTATATATACATAATACACTACTCCTATAATATATAATCCCCTTATATACTAATAGGGAGTTTAAATTGATGATGTGTCATCTTGTGGTTAATTTGACTTATGTGTCATTTTGTGGTTAATTTGACTTATGTGTCGTAATTTAAGGAGGTTGTTAATTTAAAAAAGTATGATGTGTAATTAAGTTATTGGTTGAGTAAGATATGATCCCTAAACTATTTCAAAACATTATATTCCTATTAACTATTGAATTTTCTTCCTAATTAATTATTTATTTAAGGTGTTGTACATGGTTGATATGAAATGTTGAATTTTTTATTATATTAATATTGACTAATTAAAATAATTTTTATTTTATTTATTTAACTTTATTGTAGTATTCATTTTATTCTTATCTTTGTTTATTTTTAAATGATTTAATGTACTTCTAAGTAAAATACAATCTAAAATGTATTTTTATTGGTGTGTATTGAATTTTATTTTATAATTACTTTTATCTTATATCTCAATTGAAATTTTCCTGTAATTATTTTAAATTTATAAGTTTAATGCATTTAAAAAATAAAATTCGAAAATATATATGTAAAACTTATTATATAATTTTATACATATTTATTATATAAATAATTATATTATTTTACAAGATTAACAAATTAGTTATATATACATAATACACTACTCCTATAATATATAATCCCCTTATATACTAATAGGGAGTTTAAATTGATGATGTGTCATCTTGTGGTTAATTTGACTTATGTGTCATTTTGTGGTTAATTTGACTTATGTGTCGTAATTTAAGGAGGTTGTTAATTTAAAAAAGTATGATGTGTAATTAAGTTATTGGTTGAGTAAGATATGATCCCTAAACTATTTCAAAACATTATATTCCTATTAACTATTGAATTATCTTCCTAATTAATTATTTATATAAGGTGTTGTACATGGTTGATATGAAATGTTGAATTTTTTATTATATTAATATTGACTAATTAAAATATTTTTTATTTTATTTACTTAACTTTATTGTAGTATTCATTTTATTCTTATCTTTGTTTATTTTTAAATGATTTAAGGTACTTCTGAGTAAAATACAATCTAAAATGTATTTTTATTGGTGTGTATAGAATTTTATTTTATAATTACTTTTATCTTATATCTCAATTAAAATTTTTCTGTAATTATTTTAAATTTATAAGTTTAATGCATTTAAAAAATAAAATTCGAAAATATATATGTAAAACTTATTATATAATTTTATACATATTTATTATATAAATAATTATATTATTTTACAAGATTAACAAATTAGTTATATATACATAATACACTACTCCTATAATATATAATCCCCTTATATACTAATAGGGAGTTTAAATTGATGATGTGTCATCTTGTGGTTAATTTGACTTATGTGTCATTTTGTGGTTAATTTGACTTATGTGTCGTAATTTAAGGAGGTTGTTAATTTAAAAAAGTATGATGTGTAATTAAGTTATTGGTTGAGTAAGATATGATCCCTAAACTATTTCAAAACATTATATTCCTATTAACTATTGAATTATCTTCCTAATTAATTATTTATATAAGGTGTTGTACATGGTTGATATGAAATGTTGAATTTTTTATTATATTAATATTGACTAATTAAAATAATTTTTATTTTATTTACTTAACTTTATTGTAGTATTCATTTTATTCTTATCTTTGTTTATTTTTAAATGATTTAAGGTACTTCTGAGTAAAATACAATCTAAAATGTATTTTTATTGGTGTGTATAGAATTTTATTTTATAATTACTTTTATCTTATATCTCAATTAAAATTTTTCTGTAATTATTTTAAATTTATAAGTTTAATGCATTTAAAAAATAAAATTCGAAAATATATATGTAAAACTTATTATATAATTTTATACATATTTATTATATAAATAATTATATTATTTTACAAGATTAACAAATTTGTTATATATACATAATACACTACTCCTATAATATATAATTCTCTTATATACTAATAGGGAGTTTAAATTGATGTTGTGTCATCTTGTGGTTAATTGGCTTATGTGTTATTTTGTGGTTAATTTGGCTTATGTGTCATAATTTAAGGAGGTTGTTAATTTAAAAAAGTATGATGTGTAATTAAGTTATTGGTTGAGTAAGATATGATCCCTAAAATATTTCAAAACATTATATTCCTATTAACTATTGAATTTTCTTCCTAATTAATTATTTATTTAAGGTGTTGTACATGGTTGATATGAAATGTTGAATTTTTTATTATATTAATATTGACTAATTAAAATAATTTTTATTTTATTTATTTAACTTTATTGTAGTATTCATTTTATTCTTATCTTTGTTTATTTTTAAATGATTTAATGTACTTCTAAGTAAAATACAATCTAAAATGTATTTTTATTGGTGTGTATTGAATTTTATTTTATAATTACTTTTATCTTATATCTCAATTGAAATTTTCCTGTAATTATTTTAAATTTATAAGTTTAATGCATTTAAAAAATAAAATTCGAAAATATATATGTAAAACTTATTATATAATTTTATACATATTTATTATATAAATAATTATATTATTTTACAAGATTAACAAATTAGTTATATATACATAATACACTACTCCTATAATATATAATCCCCTTATATACTAATAGGGAGTTTAAATTGATGATGTGTCATCTTGTGGTTAATTTGACTTATGTGTCATTTTGTGGTTAATTTGACTTATGTGTCGTAATTTAAGGAGGTTGTTAATTTAAAAAAGTATGATGTGTAATTAAGTTATTGGTTGAGTAAGATATGATCCCTAAACTATTTCAAAACATTATATTCCTATTAACTATTGAATTATCTTCCTAATTAATTATTTATATAAGGTGTTGTACATGGTTGATATGAAATGTTGAATTTTTTATTATATTAATATTGACTAATTAAAATATTTTTTATTTTATTTACTTAACTTTATTGTAGTATTCATTTTATTCTTATCTTTGTTTATTTTTAAATGATTTAAGGTACTTCTGAGTAAAATACAATCTAAAATGTATTTTTATTGGTGTGTATAGAATTTTATTTTATAATTACTTTTATCTTATATCTCAATTAAAATTTTTCTGTAATTATTTTAAATTTATAAGTTTAATGCATTTAAAAAATAAAATTCGAAAATATATATGTAAAACTTATTATATAATTTTATACATATTTATTATATAAATAATTATATTATTTTACAAGATTAACAAATTTGTTATATATACATAATACACTACTCCTATAATATATAATTCTCTTATATACTAATAGGGAGTTTAAATTGATGTTGTGTCATCTTGTGGTTAATTGGCTTATGTGTTATTTTGTGGTTAATTTGGCTTATGTGTCATAATTTAAGGAGGTTGTTAATTTAAAAAAGTATGATGTGTAATTAAGTTATTGGTTGAGTAAGATATGATCCCTAAAATATTTCAAAACATTATATTCCTATTAACTATTGAATTTTCTTCCTAATTAATTATTTATTTAAGGTGTTGTACATGGTTGATATGAAATGTTGAATTTTTTATTATATTAATATTGACTAATTAAAATAATTTTTATTTTATTTATTTAACTTTATTGTAGTATTCATTTTATTCTTATCTTTGTTTATTTTTAAATGATTTAATGTACTTCTAAGTAAAATACAATCTAAAATGTATTTTTATTGGTGTGTATTGAATTTTATTTTATAATTACTTTTATCTTATATCTCAATTGAAATTTTCCTGTAATTATTTTAAATTTATAAGTTTAATGCATTTAAAAAATAAAATTCGAAAATATATATGTAAAACTTATTATATAATTTTATACATATTTATTATATAAATAATTATATTATTTTACAAGTTTAACAAATTTGTTATATATACATAATACACTACTCCTATAATATAGAATCCCCTTATATACTAATAGAGAGTTTAAATTGATGATGTGTCATTTTGTTGTTAATTTGGCTTATGTGTCCTTTTGTGGTTAATTTGGCTTATGTGTCATAATTTAAGGAGGTTGTTAATTTAAAAAAGTATGATGTGTAATTAAGTTATTGGTTGAGTAAGATATGATCCCTAAAATATTTCAAAACATTATATTCCTATTAACTATTGAATTTTCTTCCTAATTAATTATTTATTTAAGGTGTTGTACATGGTTGATATGAAATGTTGAATTTTTTATTATACTAATATTGACTAATTAAAATAATTTTTATTTTATTTACTTAACTTTATTGTAGTATTCATTTTATTCTTATCTTTGTTTATTTTTAAATGATTTAATGTACTTCTAAGTAAAATACAATCTAAAATGTATTTTTATTGGTGTGTATTGAATTTTATTTTATAATTACTTTTATCTTATATCTCAATTGAAATTTTCCTGTAATTATTTTAAATTTATAAGTTTAATGCATTTAAAAAATAAAATTCGAAAATATATATGTAAAACTTATTATATAATTTTATACATATTTATTATATAAATAATTATATTATTTTACAAGATTAACAAATTAATTATATATACATAATACACTACTCCTATAATATAGAATCCCCTTATATACTAATAGAGAGTTTAAATTGATGATGTGTCATCTTGTGGTTAATTTGACTTATGTGTCATTTTGTGGTTAATTTGACTTATGTGTCGTAATTTAAGGAGGTTGTTAATTTAAAAAAGTATGATGTGTAATTAAGTTATTGGTTGAGTAAGATATGATCCCTAAACTATTTCAAAACATTATATTCCTATTAACTATTGAATTATCTTCCTAATTAATTATTTATATAAGGTGTTGTACATGGTTGATATGAAATGTTGAATTTTTTATTATATTAATATTGACTAATTAAAATATGTTTTATTTTATTTACTTAACTTTATTGTAGTATTCATTTTATTCTTATCTTTGTTTATTTTTAAATGATTTAAGGTACTTCTGAGTAAAATACCATCTAAAATGTATTTTTATTGGTGTGTATAGAATTTTATTTTATAATTACTTTTATCTTATATCTCAATTAAAATTTTCCTGTAATTATTTTAAATTTATAAGTTTAATACATTTAAAAAATAAAATTCGAAAATATATATGTAAAACTTATTATATAATTTTATACATATTTATTATATAAATAATTATATTATTTTACAAGATTAACAAATTTGTTATATATAAATAATACACTACTCCTATAATATAGAATCCCCTTATATACTAATAGGGAGTTTAAATTGATGATGTGTCATTTTGTGGTTAATTTGGCTTATGTGTCATTTTGTGGTTAATTTGGCTTATGTGTCATAATTTAAGGAGGTTGTTAATTTAAAAGAGTATGATGTGTAATTAAGATATTGGTTGAGTAAGATATGATCCCTAAACTATTTTAAAACATTATATTCCTATTAACTATTGAATTTTCTTCCTAATTAATTATTTATTTAAGGTGTTGTACATGGTTGATATGAAATGTTGAATTTTTTATTATATTAATATTGACTAATTAAAATAATTTTTATTTTATTTACTTAACTTTATTGTAGTATTCATTTTATTCTTATCTTTGTTTATTTTTAAATGATTTAATGTACTTCTAAGTAAAATACAATCTAAAATGTATTTTTATTGGTGTGTATTGAATTTTATTTTATAATTACTTTTATCTTATATCTCAATTGAAATTTTCCTGTAATTATTTTAAATTTATAAGTTTAATGCATTTAAAAAATAAAATTCGAAAATATATATGTAAAACTTATTATATAATTTTATACATATTTAATTTTTTATTTATATTTTATCTATACCCACTCATTTAATGAGTTCACCCAAAAATCATTCTTTTTACTACGGTTATCTGCACCCGCTCATTTTATGAGTTCACTCCCAAATCATTTTTTTATCACGGTTACGTGCACCCACTCATTTTATGAGTTCACCCATAAATTATTTTGTTACCACGTTTATCTGCAGCCCTCATTTTATGAGTTCACCCCAAAATATTTTTTAAAAAATAATTACATTTAAAAGACTATATTATCCTTTTATTAATTTACAAAAAATATAATAAAATCAACCTTAATTTGTATATTTACAATTTGTAGTCGAGTCATTATCGAATTACCGTCGATTCACCATCAAGTTACCCATATTTTTAGAAAAAAAAATAGTAGAGCATAATTTAAAAGAAAAAACTATCGAAATTAGCCACAAATCTTGATTTTTTTTCTTTTTAATTTTTTTTCCCCTTCCTCGTTTTCTCCCATTTTCAGTTTTTATTCCAAACTTTTAATTTTTTTCGTGTTTTTCCTTTTACTTTTTTTTTTCCGTTTTTTCATGGGTATTTTTTTAAATTTTAATACAAAATAATATTATAGAAAAACGTCATGCTCAGACCATCGATTAGTTCTAAAAAATATGTGTTCATATAATATTGTTTTAGAACATTGACCTAAAGTCCGATTTGTACAATGAAACTAGATTGATTGTTACAAGACTTGAAAATCACATTATTGAGGACACATTTTTATTTTGGAAAGAATGTTTTTTATTTTGGAAAGAATATGGTAGTAAAGTTTTTATTCTGAAAATTATATTGAGTGTTTCGATGACACGACTCCCATAAAGTTTCGAATAAGATAATTTCTTATTCTATTGTCTTTTACAATGACGATAAATAAAAGTTAAAGGACATTCTCTTTTCATGGTAGGTGGGTAGTGTGTACCTTCTGAAACATGTTAATGCATAGACAATTATATGTTGCAGCATCTAGCGAATTGAAAAATATTTACCTAGATTCAAATGAAAAAATACGTAAATCCTTATAAACAATAGAGTGTATATAAAAATTTGCCTGTATAAATTATGATTAATTGTATTATATTTTGTTTAGATTAATAGAAGGACATTATATTAATTTTAGGTGTAATTGTTTTTAAAAAATAATTTGGGGGCGGGGAGTGAAGTCAATAAAAGCGAGGTGTAAATAATCGTGGTCAATTGTTTATATATAAATTATGATTGATTGTATTATATTTTATGTAAATTAATAGAAGGGCATTATAGTAATTTTAGATGTAATTTTTTTAAAATAATAATTATTGGGGGTGAAGTCAACCAAAGTGGGGGTGTAAATAACCGTGGTCAATTGTTTATACAGTATATATAAATTAATAGAAGGGTACTATAGTAATTTTAGGTATAATTTTTTTAAAATAATAATTTAGGTGGTGAAATCAACAAAAGTGAGGGTGTAAATAACTGTGATCAATTGTTTATATAATTTGTGGGGGTGAAGTCAACAAAAGTGGAGGTGTAAATAACTGTGGTCAATTGTTTATATAATTTATGAGGGTAAAGTTAACAAAATTGGGGGTGTAGTCAATTATAAGATTGAAATTTAAATTAGGCGTGTACGGTGCATACGAGTGTACGGGAGAATTTGACATTAAAATAAAGATTATATATTATCAATTAATTTTTTTATTAATAATGAGGATAAATTTGTAATTTTATAATTATATATTTAAAATTATTAAATTTAATTTAAAAGTGTGATAGGGCGACAAAAAATGATAATAAGTGCAATGCAAGACGATGGATTCTGCGACGCCAAAGGCAACAGGTAGCAGGTCATTAAATATAAGCCATTAGATTTCAGATCTGATGGATCAGATTATTGAACTATTGATAGTCCAAGCGACACTGGACTGTCCTTAGAAGGCCCCTACTTTGTTATGAGTCAATCTTTGTAGTGAAACGAAACACCAACTTTATTAAAGTATAATTTAATTATAATGTAACACTAATTTTAACTATATATGCATCTGATGTACATAATACTTGATGTATTTGTTATTTGTTACTTTCTCCATTTTACAATAATTTTAACATTTTTCTGTTTACAATGTTACACAATAACTTTTACATCTTTAAAATGGAAAATCATTTATAAACTCCACCCTTATCATATCCTCAATTTTTACACAAATGTCATTATTTTTCCTCCACACATACACAAAAGTACTCAAC
This sequence comes from Galeopsis tetrahit, assembly GCA_963675135.1. Taxonomy (NCBI): domain Eukaryota; kingdom Viridiplantae; phylum Streptophyta; class Magnoliopsida; order Lamiales; family Lamiaceae; genus Galeopsis; species Galeopsis tetrahit. Next base: position 48,127,379 of record OY776128.1, on the reverse strand, counting down.
TCATTAGTTTTACTCTATGCATAAAGATTTTAAAATTTTAACCCTCGAAACTATCACTCATTTTTACAATTTCTTAATATGTGTGTCCATCTATTTATAAAAATTATTATGGGACGGGAGTACAAAACAAAAGAAACTAGCCGCTGGATTGCACACAGCCACACAGGGTTTAGAAAAATAATATACTTCATGAAGAATCGTGTCTTACACACTACATATCAATCCCAAAAACTTATATAAAAGTATAGTCAATTACGATAAATTGGAGCAAAAATTCACCCGTCAAAACATTTTTTTTTTAGTTTTTAGTTTTATCTTAACACAAGATCAAATATAATACTATAAAACAAAAATTTCAAGTTCAAAATATACTGTAACGACATTAACAAAAACTTAGTTTTTGGACAAATTCCCAAGTAAAAACTTACAACAATACAAATTGTCACTATAGCATATTACAAATTGTCATTGTAGTAGCAAGATATATTTGTCTTTGCTACCTGCGAATTGCCATAAATATTTGGTAATATTATATATTGGTCTTGCTAATTTTGATCTTGTAGCAAATCTTGTCATCTGTGAATTTTTTGGGCAACTCGAAACTGAGATTATGATCAGAGAATCTTTAGAAACGTCCTAATTATAAAATACGAGTATTAATTTTTCACCCGTGCAATGCACAAGTCTAATTTAGTTTTATTTATTAATTATTATCCAAGAAAAAGTACACATATATAGGTATCTTAAAATCTTTTCAGTCGTTTTTTTTTTAAATCTGTCTTGCTACCATTACATTAATAATTTCCATGTTTATGAGTATTTTTTATCTGCTATGAACAAAATATTTTAAATTTCTCCGGTGTTCTATCTATTTCTTACAATCTATAAAATCACTATGAAAATCACCAAAATATTTTAAATTTCTCCGGTGTTCTATCTATTTCTTACAATCTATAAAATCACTATGAAAATCACCAGTGTTGATCCATATCAATTTGCACAATCGTGAATTTAGAAGTACGGAGTAGTTTTTATTATTTGCAAACACCTCCATTCATGAAATGAGTAACTTTTTCTTTGTTCTTTTTTTTTTTTTTTTCCAACAGAGGTTATAACTGATGATATATTGAAATTGCATAATAGTAGGTATACATATCTCCAGAATTAAAAAAATTGATAATCTATTAATAAATCTCAACACTTAGGCTTCTTTGGAATATTTCCACAAGCACCAATTCTTCCTCCTCCTTTGCCACATTTTTGTTCACAATAATCCTCGCAACAAATACCTCTTAAAACAGGATTTGCACCAATTTCACACACGCACAAGTTGGCACTGTTGCACAATAGAAGGCATTCATCCTTCTCATTAGCGGTAGTGGCTATTGCCAGCACCATCATAATCAGGGCAACGAGGGCGATGGCGACGACTGTCCTGTTAAAACCCATTGTTTTACTATATATTTTTGTTTTGAATTATATGTCTTGTTACGCTACCTTTATATAGGATTTGAATGAGGATTTCTTGTTTATCAAATTAATGATATATATATATATGGTATCAAATCAATGACGATTTCTTATATCCCTTTATATAGGATATGAATCAATGTAATTTTTATTTTCTCCATTAGGTTTGCATTTTAATTTCAATTACATCTTTATTTAAGGAAATCTTTAAGGGGAGAATTTGTTAAGGTCAATCAATTTTTTTTTAATGTAATACGCGGTTCAAATCATTGAGACACAATTTTTAATTTGTTAAGGTCAATCAATTAATGAATTATATGGTTTCATTTTTAATTTGTTAAGGTCAATCAATTTTTTTTAATGTAATACGAGGATTCTAAGTCGCCTAACCTTTTTTTTTTTTTTTCACTTTTTCTTTGCAATTTTTTATTGGTTTCTTTTTTATCTTGCATTCTTAAATTAAATCATATGTTCATATTCCTAAATCAAGTCAACTTCTTAAATCAAATTAACAACGTACTCACTCACATAAATAATTAACTACACCCTTTAATTCCAATTTCCCATCACAAACACATATATTAATATTAACTAAAAACGGATGCAGCGTTCGTGATTAATTAATGAACAATAATCAAAACTTATTGATTCAATAAATACGAAACTCTAATTCAACAAAATCAAAAAATTACGAATATAATGCCGAAAAATAAAAAAGAACACAATTTTCACACCTTATACGATTATTCAATTTGGGGATTTTCAGCTGAATGTTTATTGGGATCCATGTTTCAAGGCGTGACAGTTGAGTATATCATATCCACAAAGATAGCTCACTACCAAAAAAACTGTAAAATCCGTCGGGATTACCGACGGATTAACAAATTCAACCGATTTATCGACGGAATTTATTTTTCGTCGACAATCACAAAAAAAAAAAAAAAAAAAAATTCAATTACCGACAGAAATTTCCGTCTCTAACTACAAAATTAAAAAAAAAATTACAAAATTGTGATTACCGACGGAAATTTTCGTCGGTAATCACAAAATTAAAAATTAAAAAAAATTAAAAATTTGTGCAAAAATTAAATTATTAATTAAAGAAGAAAATTTGTTAGCTAGGAAATTATGATTGATTAAAATAGAAAATTTGTTGATTAAATTAGAAACATGTTGATTAAATTAAAAAATTGTTGATTAAGTTAACTAGTAAATTATTGATTAAATTATAAAATTTTATATTAATTTAAAAAATTATTGATTAAATTAGGAAATTTTATAGTAATAAATTAGAAAATTATTGATTAAATTAGAAATTTTTATGTTATATTGTTTGAACACAATTTCTTTAGTTTTTATATCCATTTAATTTATATCATAATTAAGTCTTTTTTGTGTGAATTAATAAATAAAAGAATTATTAATAAACAAAATAATTAAAAATAAAACTACATTTACAATTTATAAATTTAAAAGAATTACAATAATTATAAGCCACAAATTTAGTGATTAATATAAGTGAAAGAATATCAATTATTAAATGAATTTATTTTTAATTTTTTTTTGAATAAAAATATGATGCATGCATATATATATATATATATACAATAGTTATAAGTTACAAATTTAGTGATTAATATAAGTAAAAGAATGTTCTAGTGATTAATATAAATAAAAGAATGTTCAATTATTAAATAGATTTGTTTAAAAAAAAGAGTAAAACATGTATGATATGATTTTTTTAGTATTTTAATCAAAACACAAAAAATAAATATATTAGATTTACAATATATAAATTAAAAAAATTAAATTTACAATAGTTATAAATCGCAAATTTAGTGATTAATATAAGTAAAAGAATGTTCAAATTATTAAATAGTTTTGCTTAAAAAAAAAAAGTAAAACAAGTATACATGATATGAACTTTTTAGAAATTTAATCAAAACACAAAAAATAAATAAATTAGATTTACAATATATAAATTAAAAAAAAAAATTAAAATTTACAATAGCTAAAAATCACAAATTTAATAATATTAATATAGAAATAAATTAATTTTGTGATTTTTTTTTTAAAAGGGTAAAAAATGAGTACATATACAATTAGTATTACAATTATAAACTAAAAACAGATTTGTCCGAGTGTAGGTGCCCTTCACTAGACGCCCACACACTCGGGTTCGAGTCCCATGAAGGCGGAATATAATTAGCCAATTATGATTAGGCCCTCGCGGGGCTTGCAGGTTAGGGCCGGGCTGGGCCAGCCCGCCCGGGTTCAACTTTTTTTTTTTGAATTTGGTTTACCGAGGGTAAAAAAAATTTAAAAAATATTACGTCAGTAATTCCGTCGGTAATTAAAAAAAAAAAATTCGTCGGTAAAAGTTACCGACGAGGTTAGCACAGATCAAATTTTTTTGTCGGAAAACACTGTTTTCGACCGAATTTTCGTCTCTATTTCCATCGATAAAACACCTTTTTTTTGTAGTGAACTACATTTAACTTTACATAGAGATTAAAAAAAATGGGGCCAAGTTTAACTAATATGCTTATTTTACTCTTAATATTTCATAAATCTGGTGTAAATAAAAAAATCGATGGGTCTTAATTACTCTTAATTCAATGTTAATGAGTAATTATGGAGTAAGTTTAATTAGGGGTAAAATTGTTAATAACACACTTAATACTTAAGTAAAAAAGGAAGAGTTTATTGACACTCAAAATCCAAGAGGAAAAAAAAAATAGGACAAAAATTTTAAACAAAACAATTAAGATCAAAAGCAGTTACAAATTTCCTAATATGTCCCGCATATTATATAATTCAAATTATTTTAAAAAATTTCATTTAAAAGTCTTTTAGCAATATTTCAATCTTTTCCATAATTTCAACTTCTCTTTTCTTTTTCGAATTCAAATATAATTGAATCATTCAATTTGATGGTCATCTATTCGTCTGCAATCGATCCATAATTTCAATTTTTATTTCAATTGATACATTTAGTTTTTGTATCACGTATTTTATTATCTTGTTATTGTACTATTTTGTTGCACTCCATAATTTTATTTCAATGCATACATTTAGCTTTCCTTCTTTACTACGTATTTTATTATCTTGTTATCATATTATATTTTATTATCTTGTTATCATATTATTTTTAGAGATATTTTTTGTAATATATTAGAGACGGATTAGGTGTCCGTCTCAAAATTTTGGTATCAAAATCAGGTTTTTTTTTGTAGTGGTCTTGAATTGAAGATTATTAGTTTTGAGCGTAAAATTGTATTGACATTTGATCCTGATCTTGTAAACCTCTCCAAAAAAAATTACCATTTAAAAATGCAATCATTAATTTTATTAGGACCAAAAAATATAATTTTAAAACATAAGCACTAGATTAAAGTTAATTTGGGCAGTATGTTAAAAATATAATTGAAGTGTAACAGAGAGAAGATATTGTATAAGAGAAAAAAAAAAGATTTTAATGAGAAAGGGGTGGGGAAAGCTTGAACCCAATTTATAGTGATGAATATGACCGCAATTGAAATCTCGGGGAGTTATACATTTGTATATTGATAAGACCATTCACTATTTCTTGAAGCTCGATCTCTTCCCGAATAAACTATATAGCCGAGAGAAACCATGTACCAGAATAGAAGAGCTTGCCCCACCCATAAGTAAATATTTCATAGTAGTCCCATTAGACCATACATCTTTCTTAGTATATCCAGATAATAGGTAGGAGCATAAACATAAACATTTTGGAGCAACAAAGATAGTTATTAAATCGTTAGCACCACATAAAAACATTCCTCCTAGAGTAACTATTAATACGACTAAGAGAAACTTTGTTATAGCCATTTATGTACATTCAATGATTCGTCCTCGAATCGCTGCTAGCTTCATCCTCATTGTAAAAGTACGAAGACGAGCTGAAACATCTTTGTACTCTTTTGGCCACAAAATAAGAACAAAATATTCCAATAGCAAAACAGTGTGATTTCCATCATTATCCGTAAAACAAACAAAATAAATTCGTTCAACCTCCATCATTGAGTCAATGATATTAGAATGAACATCGTCAATTATAAAAATACTTTCATTCTCCTCATCAAAATTTGGAGGGCCACTATAGCCATCGTCAACATTATCAACCAAAATATCGACAAAATTATCGAAAATTAATAGTTTATCACAACCACATTCTTCATCATAATAATCATCGAAAATTGGTGGTCCATCATAACCACAATTTTCATCAAAATATGCATCGATAATTGGAATCATCATCAAGAATCATACCTGATCTCTGAATACCAACTGATTTAGGCCGCGGAAGCGTATAAAAAAATGACAATACGAGAAACACACAATTTCTTTGAGTCTAAGAATACCCGAAAAAGTGGCAAGAATTCAAATACGTTGATTCAATAAGAATACCGTAATTGCAATTCAAAAGAAGCTAATATGCTCTTTATTTTTTTATTATTAAAAAACTTCTTCTCACTTACAACTTTATTCTTCCTCCCTTTTATAATAAGGAGGAGTGTAATCATACTAAATGTATTATTGGTAAACTAGAGCATAAAAGGAAATACTACATAAATTCTCCAATCAATTAATTTACCGTGATTCTTCTTCTTGATTCTGTCACATTAATTCTTCAATCAGTTGATTTCTTGTCACAATCTCTCTTCTTGATTTTGTCAAACTAGTCGGAAAAACGCCAAAGGGGACGTATCTCCATCATTCTCCCGGCGTAAAAACATTAATTAGACATTCCATCTTCTGAAATCAAGACCTTTGATATTATTTGACGTACAATAATTTCTATATGCCTATTATGAATCTGCACCCCCTGAGATCGATAAACTTTTTGGATCTTATTAACCAAAGAGATACGACTTTGCACTATAGTTAGCTCACACCAATCAAGAATGCCCACGACATTCCAAGAATTCTTGTTATACGTTCGTTCAAAAATAATAGGAAAAGAGTTTGAACCATCTATCTCAACTTAAGAAGTTCTCATACTTAGCATCTCGGCTACTACACTCATTAAAATATTAATAAAAAAATGTGTGAGAAGAATGAGGTTTAAACTATTTAACTCGTACTTAATTAAAAACATAAAACATTCTCCATTTAGATTGTTGTCATACTCGTTAAATAAATGATTTTAATAATTGTATATATAATTTCAGATCTTATATAACTGAAAACAATTCTAAAGCCATATGAACACAAGTCGTTCAAGAGACTGGGGCCCCGTTAAAAAACTTTGCTAAGAAAAACACTCCTTAAGGATAAAACCATAGTCAAGGAAAATGTTGGCCCCTCTAGACAATTACGTAAATCTATAATACTCAAAATGTATGTCTTTAAACAAATGATTACATATCTGTTCCGGCGAATTATCGATCACACCATCTGTATCTGTCCGCATCATTGGTTGCCAATGCATCTGCCACTGCATTTCTTTCACGATAGACATGGGTAACAACCAGCGTAACATCTTTTGCTGAAGCCCGAATCTGTTGCCACAAGGAGCGAGGGCGCTATGGCAGTTGCGGTGTAGGGGCTGTTAATAACCGCACGACAAATGTTGAGTCCGATTCCAGCTATAAAATCCTCCATCCTTGACTGAGATTTGAACCATTAACCTCAAATGCACATTTCTAGTCTATAATTTGCTCTTGACCCATTTAAAATATGGACACTTGAGTGTACGCAAGACCAATCCAAAAATATAACCTGTGCTAAAAGTTTTTTTTTTTTGGAAAGATAAAGGGTAACTTTCATTATTTGTAAGAAAAGCAAACAATATCGAGGAAGTCATTCACAAAACTTAACAGTTTGACTCATCAATAAGTACTCTAAAAAGAACGAGAAACCCTAACAAAAGTATTTGCCACATAATTGACTAAAAAAGAACTCAAACAAAAAATAGAATGAATGTTCAAATAAAGCTCTCCCCCGCAACATAATCCCCTAACATTGTACTCCCTCCATTCCATAAAAAATTTCATAGGTAGATGGGCACGCATATTAAGAAAGTGCAATAATGAGTAGAGTTTTGAGAGTTAATTTTGTAAAGTTTTATGTATAAAGTAAAGAAAATAGTTGACTTTTGTGTATGTGTGAAAAAAAAAAGTTTTAAGGGTATGAAAGTTGGGCTTTTCTTACGGTAGTCATATTTTACCAAGTGACTACGCAGTCACTTTGTCGTATCGCGCCATGTGGCGTCGTAACAGTAAAAACGACCGGCTACCTGTCATACAGGTTTCAATTATTTTTAGCATTATTTAAATTTTATTTTGTTATTTACTATATTACCCTTCTTTTATTTAAATTATTTATAAGAAAGTTTAATTTATTAAAAATAATAAAATTACTATCCTACCCTTTTTATAAAAATATTAATAAAATGACTATCCTACCCTTTTAATACAAATCAAATAAACAAATTGTACAAATATTATAATTTTAAATTTAAAAAATCAAATAAACAAATTGTATTATTGTCATTAGGGTTCTTTCCGCTTCGTTTTCTTCTCCACAGGGTTCTTTCCGCTTCGTTTGCTTCTCCACAGGCGCTGTTATGTTTCTCCCCCAATTTCACAATAATACTTGAAATTAGGGTTCTTTCTCCCCCAATTCCAACGTTCCGCAAAATTCGATTATCCTAAGTTACAACGAGTGTATAAGCCCGTTCTCGTACCATTTTGTCGCTTAATTCCCGATTTTCGCCGACGGTCTCTAACTCCAAGAAGGCGGACGGAGATATTCGCCGATTGCCGCTCACGCCAAGAAGCAGGACGGAGATATTCGCCCACGGCCGCTCACGCCAAGAAGCAGGACTGGGATTTCCTCCGACGCTTGCTCTCTCCAAGAAGCAGGAAGAAGACTTTCTCCGACGGTCTCTCACTCGAAGAAGCGGGGAAGGTGATTTTCTGTTTTTCCGACTGTATTGCATGTGAACCCCGGCGACTCACTACCCCTCCGACTCCGTTCGCCAAGCCCTAACATGCGTTGATAAATTTACAAGTAAGCCAAAACCTTCAATTTCGTCATTTTGCCTATTTCTTAGCTTCATTGTTCAATTTTGATTGGATTTCTCTGTTTGCATTGGTATTTGAATGGAAATTGCTTCTTTGTTTGCATTGGTATTTGAATGGAAATTGCTTCTCTGTTTCTGTTAGTTTTGTAATAGAATGGGTTTGGGTTGAAGTTATGTCGTTTACAAATTAATTACAAGTGTGTTATAGTTCATGTGAGTGTTCTTAACTCATAACGTAGATGCTTAATTTTCTGATAATTCACAGTTTATTATTCTTGGTATGATTTAAGTTCAATTTTGGACGAGATTGGGATAATTCACAGTGTGTTATAGTTCATGTTTGGTTTTCGTGTTCGCTTAACAAGAAGAGTACTGATGTATTACTTAGTCCACATTGAAAAAAAGTAGAAATAGTTGAAAAAAATCTTAACAACTTTTGTATTTTGTTTAAAAAATAGCTAGGGAAAAAATGGGACATGGTTATTTAGTAGTGGGCTGGAAATTTTGCAGAAAGTTGGTTAAAATAATGACTTCTTTAGGGGGAAAATTTATGGTTTGGACAACCTATCTGGATACTCTATTTCAGTCATCAGTCGAATGATTTCTGTAACTAAGAAAATAATAATGCCTTATTCATTTTTTACATTCAATTTCGGACCAAATTACATTCAATTTTTTCTATATAGCCCTTCAACACTATGCTGCATAGGTAGTTTGATTTTTTATACTTCTCATTTATTTTATGTAGTTGTTTTTATTTAAAACGATTATCAGTATTAAATCACATGCATTAATTTGGTGACCTCAAATTTGGTGTTAGGGTTAAACAAGATCTATTATTTTGTTTTTCTGTAATTGTTGAACTAATATAAAATTTGTTTATATTTTCAAGATATGACATTAGAGTTTACGTACAACCGGAAGGTTGTTGGTCAAGCAAAGATTAGTTGTCGCAGCAAGTTATCCATGATTGATTTCGTGTTCAACGAACTAGATGATCTCCATAAAGAACAGTTTCAAACGTCATGTTTTAAAAATCTTTTGAAGTTGAGGAGGATGGACATTGGATACCAGCTCTTCCACCAGCTACTTACGAGGCAGGTGCAAACACAGAAAAACAACGAAGTTTGGTTCAAATTTGGTGATAATGTCTGTAGGTTTGGACTAGAAGAATTCACCCTAATAAGTGGTTTAAATGCCGGTGATCTTGAAGAGGAGGTTGTAGCGGAAAACACAAACATTCGGTTGTTGGAAAGTTATTTTCCCGCGAAGAAGCGTAAACATAAAATAAATAGGGAAGAATTGAAGAAAGCCTTTTCGAACTGCCGTGTCCCTGACGATAAATACAAATTAGGTTTGCTTGTGTGCTTAGTGTGGGTCCTGTTAGCAAGTGAGGAGAGAACATCTGTGAACCGGTGGCTGTTTTGTGTTGTTGAGGACCTGGATAAATTCAATGATTACCCGTGGGGTAAAAAATCATTTTTGTACACCATGAACAATTTCAAGACAAAGTTGGAGTGCGTATCAGACAACTCGGAGCAGAAAAAGAAGAATGTAGCATACAATCTACATGGATTTCCTCTAGCAATCATGGTATACTATATTATGTTTTTAAAATATATTTCATATATATCTTGTGTATGTAATGTATGCATTAACCTGTTCCAATTGTTGTATTTTAAAGATATGGGGATTGGAAGCAATTCCAGCTCTCGGGGAGAGATTTGCCAACTCAATTGGAGAAACAGTGCCCCGAATGATAAGTTGGAAGTTGAATGAGAAATTATCATCAGTTACAGTGGATACCTTTTTGGAGTTGGGAAAGGTACTTAATTTCTTCACATTAACGTTATATTATCCTTCTATATTAATGTTATTAAATGTGTAAACGTCTTTCAACTTTCATGTAATGCAGTATAATGTTAAATGCAAATTGGAGCCTACCGAAGCTGAGAAAGAAGAAACATTTTGGCAGCAATTAACTAATTTGGACGACGTGGAGGATGAAAAGGTTGATGAAAAGTGCAATATTGAGTATGAGGCTGAGCCTTCATCTGGATGTAGCCCGACAGATGGTGGTGGTGTTGGTGATCGGCTGAACGCTGAAGTGCGAGATTACATCTCCCTAATAATAGACGAAAAATTGAAGAATTTCAAAGATTCGATCATGGTTGAGATCAATGCAGTGAATAAAACAGTGGATGGGTTGATTGATTTGATAACTAAAAGAAATGAAGATGCAAATGATAATGGTGAAAATCGTGATGTCGTAGGTCATCAAAAGGATTTCCGAGAGGATTTTTCAGATGATCATGCAGGTTCCATGGAGATTTCTGCTTGGTATTTAATTTAAAATTATATTCTTCTTATTTTTACATTGTAACATTTAATGGTGACGTGTAGGTGAACCTAAAATGGACGAAGACGGAGTAATAGGGGATAAAACCAAAGGAGAATATGAGGACGCGGGAAAAAGTTCAAAAACTAATGGTATGTTTATTCAAAACCACCTTCGTCTATATCTATGTCCAAAAGTTGACCGTTTGTTCTGCGAACTTGTGTTTGATACGTTTAATAATATGTTTATTGATCATTTTGAATAAGTATGTATGAGATTCAATTTCCTTGTATAGAGGAGTCGAGATTGGAGGTAGGTGAATTAATCGACGTGGAGACCTCTTTGACAGAGGACGTGAGATCAAATTCAAAAGTTGATGGTACGGTTCATATGAACAATTTACTTTTATTTTATCTCACATTATTTTTTTACATGTTAATTCGCACTTTGTAGCAGTTGGGGCTCGAAAGCGTAAACTTGAACGCACACCACGTTCTCCTTACCTAGATTGTTCACACGTGGAGAAATCGGTAAAAAAACCATTGATTGATGCACATAGACCTTTTGACGAAGGCAACCATAAAACTGATCTTGATAAATGGTTAGAAAATCCAAACGGGAGGTAATTGCATCTGCATGCTTTAAATATAAGTAGTTCGCTTTCAATATGGATTATGGTTTAACACTGTTCTTTTTAATGTGTGCAGAGATTTCTTGAGTACGCCTATTTGCTCTGTATCAAAAAAATTCTTTATTGACCTCTTGGACAACAAATGGCTTACAAGTGATGTAAGTTCACAATCCTACTATTATAGTAACTTACAAATGTTAATAAATATTTTAATCGGTCTTTCTTGTACAGCATATTGACCTTGCCTTGTATCATATACGAGAGCGGCTTGTGAAATCTCCTTATCAGGATTCATGTATCCTAGACACGTATTTTGTTCGACTTGCGGATACAGTTAATTCGTTTATGCGTGAAATACCAAGTTTGGGTAAGCAGGATAAATTGTTGATAAGGGAATCATTTTTTGACGATTATTGTGAAGAGAAGTGCGTAAAACATTTACTTCGATATGTCGTGGGGGACTCACCGGTGTTAGGTAAGTCTTGGAAGGATTGCAGGTTCTTATATATCCCTTTTAATTGTCTCGAGCATTGGCTTGCACTGAAAGTTGATATGAAATCTGGAGTGATTGAAATTTATGATAGTATGAGTAGCCGTCGTAGAAATGGCTTGATGAGAACATTTGCAAATATCCTTCTTAAGTTGATACGATCAAAAGTTGATGAAAAAAACGGCATCAAGGTTTTTGAATTAAAGAGTATACCATGTGGACAACAGGTTAATGGGTAAGAATGTTATAATTTTTTAAGTGTTTGTTTTTTTATACGGTCGTTATACTAAAACTCAATTCTGATGCAGATATGATTGTGGTATGTTCATGATAAAGTACATTGAGCGTTTGGCGCTCCAGGAAGATATCAGTACAATTTGTAGCAATGACATGTCGGAATTGAGGAAGAAACTAGCACTCGAAATTTTTTGTCATCATTTTGATCCATGACTTGTAATTGAATCATGTAGCCTTTTTTTTGTTTTTTTTTTCATGAACAGAATATGAATGTAGCTTGAACTTAATTTATGTTTAGAATTTCATCTTTGTTGTTTTTGATCAGGCGTTAGATTAAATTTTAGAATGTAGTCATTTCAATTCATTCTTAAATATTACAGCATAAAAACAACGTGAAATACATGTCTTGAAATTGCAAAAAAAAGATTAATAATACCCCGTTCAAATATTGTGGCCTAAAAACAACATAAAATACATAGTCTAAAATTAAGATAAAAACATGTTAGGTTGTAAAATTTTTGAACGCGTTAAATTTGGGGTTAACAATGTCGTTCTATTCTTAAAAACATGTTTAGGTTGTAAAATGATGATATCGGGAAACTTAATTTCATATTTGACACACGAAAACGAGATAACGACCCGTGTGATATTATAATGGAACGAAGGTCGTTACCATCACTAACGACACCTTACCGACCATTCTTCTAGATCCATGTGATATTTTATACGAGTAATGTGTAGAACATGGATATCGACGTATAACATGTGTTGAATACTCCGATAAACGGGAGAACGACCCATATGATATTCCAACGAAATGAAGATCGTTATCGTCACCGACGACACGGTACGTTGTGTTCAAGTGTCGGAAAACTTCCATGACCATTATTATTATGGGTATAGAGTGAATATGTGTTTTTCGGTTGCCATGTTAATTGGACAGTTCACCACTGATTAATAATCGGTCATTTCACTCAATCACTATATTCTAGGTTATATAAATCATGTGTTCTTTATCAATCAGACCATCCATTGTTTTCTAACACATTAAATTTTGGGTTAACCATGTAGTACTATTCTTAAAAACATGTTTAGGTTGTAAAATGATGATATCGGGAAACTTAATTTCATATTTGACACACGAAAACGAGATAACGACCCGTGTGATATTATAACGGAACGAAGGTCGTTACCATCACTAACGACACCTTACCGACCATTCTCCTAGATCCATGTGATATTTTATACGAGTACTGTGTAGAACATGGATATCGACGTATAAAATGTGTTGAATACTCCGATAAACGGGAGAACGACCCATATGACATTCCAACGGAATGAAGATCGTTATCGTCACCGACGACACGGTACGTTGTGTTCAAGTGTCGGAAAACTTCCATGACCATTATTATTATGGGTATAGAGTGAATATGTGTATTTCGGTTGCCATGTTCATTGGACAGTTCACCACTGATTAATAATCGGTCATTTCACTCAATCACTATATTCTAGGTTATATAAATCATGTGTTCTTTATCAATCAGACCATCCATTGTTTTCTAACACATTAAATTTTGGGTTAACCATGTAGTACTATTCTTAAAAACATGTTTAGGTTGTAAAATGATGATATCGGGAAACTTAATTTCATATTTGACACACGAAAACGAGATAACGACCCGTGTGATATTATAACGGAACGAAGGTCGTTACCATCACTAACGACACCTTACCGACCATTCTCCTAGATCCATGTGATATTTTATACGAGTACTGTGTAGAACATGGATATCGACGTATAAAATGTGTTGAATACTCCGATAAACGGGAGAACGACCCATATGACATTCCAACGGAATGAAGATCGTTATCGTCACCGACGACACGGTACATTGTGTTCAAGTGTCGAAAAACTTCCATGACCATTATTATTATGGGTATAGAGTGAATATGTGTTTTTCGGTTGCCATGTTCATTGGACAGTTCACCATTGATTAATAATCGACCATTTCACTCAATCACTATATTCTAGGTTATATAAATCATGTGTTCTTTATCAATTAGACCATCCATTGTTTTCGAACACATTAAATTTTTGGTTAACCATGTAGTAATATTCTTAAAAACATGTTTAGGTTGTAAAATGATGATATCGGGAAACTTAATTTTCATATTTGACATAAGAAAACGAGATAACGACCCGTGTGATATTATAACTGAACGAAGGTCGTTACCATCACTAACGACACCTTACCGACCATTCTCCTAGATCCATGTGATATTTTATACGAGTACTGTGTAGAACATGGATATCGACGTATAACATGTGTTGAATACTCCGATAAACAAGAGAACGACCCATATCGACTTCTAGACCGTGCACAACTAAATTTTGGAAATAATTGTAATTCTTAAAAATAATTATAAATATCAATTATTTATTGTAAATTATTGGTAATGCACGACTTCTACACCGTGCACACTCTAATTTTGGAAATAATTGAAATTCTTACAAATAATTATAAATATCAATTATTTATGGTAAATTATTGATAATTATAAATGGTTAAATCATATCCTTATTTACAAAACAAAAACTTCCATGTTTGACACGTTCTCTTTAATGGGATACAACACTATACCTCCAAATTCTAACTAACCAAATTTAAATTTTCATATTTTATAATTTGATCTTCACATCATTATAAACAACTATCGTTTCTAATCACAATCACTAAATTTATTGGAGAAAATAAGAAATCGCATACATAATCACAGAATTTACAGGTACTATGGCTTTCATCCCCTTGAATTTGAGTTTCATTAATTGTCATATAAAATAATGGCTTTCGTCTCCGTAGATTTGAGTTTCATTAATTGTCATATAAAACAATGGCTTTCGTCTCCTTGGATTTGAGTTTCATTAATTATCGTATAAAACAGTGGCTTTCGTCTCCTTAGATTTGAGTTTCATTAATTGTCGTATAAAACAGTGGCTTTCGTCTCCTTGGATTTGAGTTTCATTAATTGTCGTATAAAATAGTTTAAAATCTTGTGCTCGGTTGTATTAATTGTCCTATTAAATCGTGTCCTATAAAACAGATTTGAGTTTCATTAATCATGTTTAGCATGGGTTCTCCGTCCATCAAGAAGCGCAATTACATGGGGTCTCCGCCCGAAGAATCAAGCACAAACATTAAAAGAAGGATATTAGTTGACCACCGAACCATGCTTCGCAAATTATGTGCTGTAAACAGTAGCCTAAATGAGGAGCAACAAAAGGCAGTAATTTCAATGGGGTTTAGGTCGTTGTTGAAGATCAAATGTAATGCAATAGATCTGTCGTGCATGTTGTGGATGTTACAAAATTTTGACCCATCTACCCGCATATTGAGCATAAATAGTAGTAGTGTTAAATTGACCGTGAACCTGGTAGAGTCTGCACTGGGGATACCGTGTTCGGGCAATAAGATCAAAGATCCAAATAAGTCAACTATAGGGATGACTTCATACCAAGTTTTGTTCAGTACAGCTACAAATAAAGCCATGAAAGTGACAGAATTGGAAGAAAAAATAAAAAATTCTAAAGAACATGGTCCTGCTTTTAAGGTGTTATACTTGATGTTTTTATTTGCTACAATACTTATCCCGACTACTTCAAGTTATGTGGATCTCAGAAACTTGGAGTTTATAGTACATATAGATGACATTCATTCCTATAATTGGGGTGAATTAGTGTTGGAAAGGTTGGTGCAGGGCGTTGAAGTGTACAAGAGAAAAGGAACGCTTTATGTGACAGGATGCATTTTTTTGCTTCAATTAATCTTAACTACAGAATTAGTTCGCATGCTCCCAAATTATGAAGAAGATGTCCATCGTCTACGAATTCGGAGGAAGATTATGGGTGCTGTGGCCAAATGATAAGCTTTTCCCTATTCCAAACAAGAACTTAACCACCCTTATCCGAGGGAAGAAGAAAACCACTGAAAACCTTCTCCTCCTCTCGGATGCCCATAGAGAAGCAAAAGAAGAAGCAGTTCGATTGTCTCAACAGAGGTGGACTAGGGGAATCATTCAAGATGGTGACATTTTGAATCACCAAGAATGGGGTGTCAATGATGACGAAGAGGAAGATGTTCGAAATGATGAAGAAGATGTTGGAAATGAAGAAGAAGATGAAGAAGACGATGGTGGTGTCGGTCCGTCTCGAGCAGAGTGGAACGCGTACATGAAGACGCAAGACGAGCGGTGGGACCGGGTGGAGAACTATTTGGGATCCATCAAACGCATTGAGGATTGGCACTTAAGTCAAGGGCACTACACTCTCCCTCCACCATCCACTCCTTGAAGAGTTATTTCTTCACATTCTCATCCCTTACTCATCATATCCTATTTTGAATTATAAATTTTGATTTGGTTGTACTTAAGATTGATATACTCCTACTTTAATTTTGCTACTCTCTTGCTTGGTTTTAATGGTTGAATGGGATGATTTAATTGTGCTAGAATGTGGTTGATGGATTGTTTTGATTGTGAATTAATTTTGGATTATGGTTGAGTATTGATTGAATGTTTGATGAGAAGCAAAAGTGAAAGAAAAGAAAATGAGAGCCTCTAGCATAAATGAAAAAAAATAATAAAAAATCAAAGAGAAAATCTCTCAAAAACAGGTGTTTAAGTGTAAAAGTTGACTCTTGAAAAATAAAGGAAGAAAATTTCTTGATAATGAAATCGTGTCGTTAGTATTGTGAATCAAGTGCTTGATTATAGGTTAATTCGCGAACTTTTGATACACGAACGAACATTCTTGTTGGATTTCTAGGTAAGACGAGGAGTTTCGAAGCAAATCACGAAAAATCCAGCCGTTTGATCAATTAAAAGATTAAACCACACGAAAGGCATCGAAGAGAGGGTCAAATTGAGACAAAAATCGATCCGATCGGACACCCGGAGCGAAAGATATGCACAAAACAAGAAAGGATCCATCTCGACCGCGCTCTTAGCTCGGGCGAGCTTAATGCATTTCTCATAGTTACTGTCTCGAGGACATCCATCTCGAGAATGCAGCACGGCCGTGCCCTCTTGATCCGTGCCTCCTTCTCCACCATTTCTTCTTTTGTGCATATCTTTCGCTCCGGGTGTCCGATCGGATCTATTTTTGTCTCAATTTGACCCTCTCTTCGATGCCTTTCTTGTGGTTTAATCTTTTGATTGATCCAACGGCTGAATTTTTCGTGATTTGCTTCGAAACTCCTCGTCTTACCTAGAAATCCACAAGAATGTTATAGAAATGCACGACCGCGCTGCATGCACGGCCGTGCTCCTGGGCGCGCGAAGTCTTGTGCACGATTTTTGCACGGGTAACTCGGCCGCTCTCCTGTGCACGGTCGTGCCCAGGAGAAAAAATATGTTTTCTCCCTTTTAGCCTAGGGGGAGACGTGCCAAGCTTGATTGGAGGAGTATAATAACCCAAAAACATTGCTTTAAGCCGTATAACTTAAAAAAATTCAATGACATTAAATTATTGTATGCATTTGACTATTCATTGTTTCTAATTCATTTGAAAATCTGTCAAAAAAGGGAAAATAAATCATTTGAACCGACAAAAGGTTTCATAGTACCCCAGTCCTCATTCCTAAAAAAACGGAACGGCCCCAATCCTCAAAACTGAACGTGAATTAAACAATACAAGTAATATTAAATAAATTTTTAAATAAGAATCTTCAATTCAATAAAATTCCTGAAACATACATGCTCTTAATTAATGATAAAAATCAATCTAACCCTAATTGTTTTGGTAGGATTAACATTAATTAACGTTTTTTTAATCATCGTCTTTGTTGAGATCTTCATCATTCTCTCGTTCAATGTTGCTCTTCTTATTTGGACATCGCCCAATTTTATGTCCTGGATGTCTGGTAAACAAAAAATATTAAGTTAGTGAGTGTTAAAAAAATAATTTTATAAACGATTATTAAACATGTAAAAATAATTTAAAATGACATACCCACAAGCTCCACATTTCTGCCTTTTATTTCGAGGTGCTCCTCGGGGCTTACTCTTTGTCGGATTACCTACACCATAGTTTTGGGATTGCTTAATGGGGTCGGGGACTTCATTATGCACACCAAATGTTGTAAAATCCGTTTCGGGAATCTCCGAGCAACCTTGTGCCACGTTCGTTAGGGATTTTTTGGCATTACTTATTTGCTTCAAAATTTCTTTAGTGCTCGATTCGGAATGAGAAGCATTCAGACACAAACCAACACTCTCTTTGTGCAATTGCATGAACCTCTGACGTTGGGGATCACTGGATGAAAACAACTTTGGAACATAGACGGAAAGTTGCTTTCCAATTGCAATAGTCCAGCGTTCACGAATGCAAGGTGAAGGGATCTCCGTGAAACCCATTTGTTTGAATGCACAAAATAAGTGGCAACAAGGAAATCCCATTGACTCCAGCTTCTTGCATTCACAATCAAATATCTCACGTGCTTCATCTATTTCCACCGACCATTGTTGACGATACTTACAATTGTATCTTTTGAAAGTGAATTTGGTTATCCCACTATCACACGTACTAGGTTCAGCAAGAATAAGTGACTGTTCTCTAGCGATTTCCTTATGAACCATGGTGCGTATGTTTTTAGTGTAAACTGCAGACGCATGATCAAAAAATGAACGTAATGCGACATGTTTGACTGATATTTCAGGCAATTCTGATTCACATTGAACTTTGAATGCTTCAGCCCTAAGATTATGGAATTCATTAAAAAAATGCTTCAAGAACTCACATAAATTGTGTCCTTTCTTACCCCCAACTTTGAAACGAGCGTTCATTGACTCAGACCTTTGGCTGCTTCTCATCATTCCAGTAAAATGACCTCTAAAGTATGCTTCGGCCCACATTATCCTCTTGGAATATACTTCCAACACCCATGGATTTTCTGAAACGCCATGCTCTTTTGTTATCCGTTTCCACGTCTCCTCAAATTGATCAACGGACAAATTTTTCCCTGTCAGCTTTGAAAATTCATCACAAAAATTAGGGACATGGACATGTTGCCTACAGTTCTTCCCTAAATGCCAGTTGCAGAGTTTGTGCCTCGCTTCAGGAAACACCTCATGTATTGCCTTGCGCATCGCTCCATCTTCATCAGTGACCACGGACAATGGCGATTGCCCACCCATTATCCTACGGAAATTTTGCAACAACCAAAGAAATGACTCATAGGTTTCGTTATGGATCAGAGCACAACCAAAAACACATGTCCTAAAGTTATTATCAACTCCCGAAAGAATTACGAAAGGAAAATTATATGTGTTTGTTTGGTATGTGCTGTCAAAAACCAAGGCATCTCCAAACAAGTTGTATTGTTCACGGCCAAGTCCATCAGTCCAGAACAACTTATTCAGTGATCCATCCTCATTATCCTCTTTCTCATAAACAAAACTTGGGTCCCCCAATTTCATAGAATCGAGAAAATACAGAGCTGTAGTAGCATCTCCGTGTTGAACCAAATCGCTCCGCTCCTTTGCCAAATAATTATGTGCATCCTTATTGGTGAATGACAGGTTTGATGGTCCTTCAACAAACTTCAAATAATCTATTATTTGACTTGTTTTAATTCCGACAGCACTAAATGTACTTAACAAGGATTTATTACCAGAAGATATGTACCTGCCACGCGAAAACTACTTATAAGTACAAGTAAACTACAACTTCAAGTAGAAAAATATTTTAGAATTCATATATGTAAAAAAAATTGCATAAATATATACTAATAATTAATAAAACATATATTACGTACCTTCTAGCCTTCTTAGCGGTGTTGGCCGGTTCTAAGTCGTGGTTGTGTTCGGATACAAATTTAGTGACCTTGTACATTCCGAAATGAAGAGCGATACGAAAATAAGCTTTGCATCCACATTTGGTATCCGGTTTCGACTTGCGAATGTTGTTTCGTCCACCTATAGGAGATTTACGAAATCCAGATCGGGAACAGTCCCACGCCATATTTTTTATAATGTTATTCTTCCGATCAGTGTGGCATCTTCGGCTTATAAATCCCTTTCGTCTTGCGTATATCTTATAAAATGCATTAGCTTCTTCCGTCGAAGAGAAAGTCATGGCCAAAATTGTATTATTGTCTATAGGAGCATCTTTGAAATTGGGATACCCAGAATCCTCATCTGACACATCTTCTGAAAACATTTGCTCCTCGTGTGATTCATCGTCCACTTTGATATCTTCATATCCAACGTCTGATGACATTGTGGAACGTTGTAAATACAAACTGCATGAGAAACACAAAAAAATGAATCGAGTGTGATATTGTGAGACGTTCATTAAAAGACATGTTATGCAACATCTTACAATTTTACTGTCATCTTCCCATGTTATTCAACATCTTCATATTATATATTTCAATATTCTATTTTACTGCCATTTACGAGAACTAATAACATGTGCTTCTAACATAAAATCGAGAAATACCATGTGCCTTTGACATAAAATTCAATTTAAACATTATATCAAATATATAATTCAATTGAATCGCAAATAAATAGTATATCAAAACTTGACATGATAATCTAACTCTATATTATGTCCTTCTAACTTCTAATTAGAGCAATCAAACAACTAATACGGTTACGAATGTGCATTCAATAACCACTTCTTTTTTACCCCATATACAAAAATATATTCAATTGAGTGCATATTAGACAATGAGAATGATACCGTTCTGCAAGTGTATCATTTTAGGTACGATACATTCAGTCCCTTTGCTAAATTGCTAAATTCAGTTGTAAATTTTCTTTGAGGCATTTTGTCGAACACTTGTTGATCAATCAAGTTTCTATTTAATTTGAATGAATTTAAAAAACAATTACTACTACTAAACAAATCAACCCCAATAATCCCAAGTTTGAGTGTACAACTCAATAAATCGAGCATAGAAATTGTAAAAAAAATAAATCGAGCATAGAAATAGAAAATACTAACCTGGTTTTTAAAATCAGTGCGGCTGAAAGGCGGCGGCGGCTGAAAGGCGGCGGCGGCGACTGAAAGGCGGCAGCGGTGGCGGGCAGGCGCGGAGGCAGGCAGGAAGGCGGCGATAGCTTAAGGCACGTACGTTGAAAGAACAATTCAAAAACTAGGCTGTTTTAATAATTTTAATTAATTTGATTTGTTTTTTATTAATTAATTGATTTGATTTATTATTTTTGTTGGAACCTGTTTACGCCGTGTAAACTGCAATATCAAAAATATCAGAATAAACAGAAAACACAAAGAATACCTCAAATAAGTCGAGTCAAGGGAATCCCTTTTCCCGCAGAACAGAATACGCCCAGGATAGTGCTCGACTGTTACGGCGTTCCGTTCCCAAAGGTAAAACGACTTTCACTTAATACACAGTAGCACCACTGTGTAAGAAGTATCGGCGAACGTACTTAGTTACGAACTGAACACTCTTCGGATATTAATCCGTCACAAGAAAGAACAGTGTAAGGCTTTCGGTAGCTCAGTACACTGCGTAGGGTCGAGAGGAGAGTAGAAGGTTGAGGGGCGAATTTCAGCGTAAGGATGTATGAGGGAAGAGTCTGATATTTATAGGCAGAAGAAACCCTTGGAGGGAGAGGGAAACACGCGTGGGCCCAGGCCCGATTTATGGGAATATATCGCGAAAATATCAAAGCGGTTGAGATAATATCTCGTACGTGGATAAGTCTTGAAGACTGAATCTTGAAGACCAAGTTTGAGACTTCCAGATTATTCTGGAACATTCTTGAAGTAGTTCGAATGGGCCGAGCCCATTCCCCACATTCTCAAACTTCCAAGTTGAAACTCTTCAACTTCAACAATTAATTTCTCACTCACCTTAACTCGGTTTTGAGATATTAAATATACCACGTTCATCTACTCCGCGAGTAGATCGACTATGTCACGTTCAATTATTTCTTAATTAACGTTTAGTCCGTCTAATTAATTAAATTAGATAAGGGTGTCAAAACCCAATTAATTCCCATTAATTCCAACAATCCCCCACATGAGTGAAAATCGTATCTATACAACATTAGACTCAGTGTTCAGTTCGAGTGAGATCTCCGTGCGTCCGGATAAGTGGTTTTTGGCCTTGAACTTTCCGTAGCCAAACACTATCGGATATACCGGCGGCTTAGTGGACGCGATGCCTTGAACTATTCCTCCATAGTGTATACCTAGACAACAGTGTCAGCACACTTTGATCTCGTCTTCGTAACGTTCTCACGTTTTTGTCCGTTTTGGCCATGGACGTCCTTTGTACTTTCATAAATGTTTGGTCGAAGCGGCCCTCACTTCTCATTTATATAGGTAACTTCCTTTCGAGTATCCCGTTATACTCTAGGAATTATTAAGAGTTCAAGACTCAGCCTTTACCACATCTTACGGGTCGTTAACACTTGAGATAGTGCTGTCCGGAATAGTCATATTTTTCAAGTGTTTTCTCACTAACCTCCACAGCTTCGTTTTCCCATTGAACCAAGTTCTTGGGATCTCCAGTCATCATGGTTGGGTTACCACTGCTTTGGTTTTTATTGTGGGTTTTAGACCCATTCCTTCTACCAACTTGTACAATTGATCTCGATTTATGCTCCTCGTGAGCGGATCCGCTATATTGTCCTTCGTATTGACATAGTCAATGGACATTACTCCAGTGGAGATCAATTCTCTAACGGAGTTGTGTCGACGACGTATGTGTCTCGACTTTCCGTTGTACATGACATTCGAAGCTCTCCCAATTGCAGCTTGACTGTCACAGTGTACCGTCACAACAGGTACCGGCTTCTTCCAACAAGGAATGTCTTCCAGAAAATTACGCAACCATTCAGCCTCTGCAGCGGCTAGGTCTAACGCTATAAATTCTGATTCCATTGTGGAACGAGCAATACATGTTTGTTTCTTGGACCTCCACGACACTGCTGCTCCTCCAATAGTGAATACATATCCACTGGTGGACAGCGAGTCTTTCGTGTCTGATATCCAATTTGCATCACTGTATCCTTCGACTACAGCTGGATGTCTTGTGTAGTGAAGCCCATAATCAATGGTGTACTTCAAGTATCGTAATACCCTTTTCAACGCTTTCCAGTGCTCATGACTTGGATTATTCGTGTATTGACTCAACTTGTTTACCGAACACGCAAGATCAGGGCGTGTACAGTTCGTGATGTACATCACACTTCCAATGATCCTTGCGTATTCCAGTTGGGCCACTGGTTCTCCTCTATTCTTTTTCAAGTGAACATTGAGTTCCAAATGTGTCTTAGCAGGTGGATCGTCAAAGGCATTAAATTGCTTTAGTACCTTCTCCACATAGTGAGATTGTGTCAAGGAAATTCCATTGGACGTTTTCTCTATCTTGATTCCAAGAATCACATCTGCTAATCCCATGTCTTTCATGTCAAAGTTTCTACTTAACATGTTCTTCGTATTAACTATGATATCGTGATTGTTACTCATGATTAACATGTCATCAACATATAAGCACACAATAACAAATCTATTAGGTGTATTCTTCACATATACACACTTATCACATTCGTTAATTCGAAATCCATTTGACAACATTGTATTGTCAAATTTCAAATGCCACTGTTTTGGAGCTTGTTTAAGTCCATACAGTGATCGAACGAGTTTGCACACCTTTTTCTCGTTTCCAGGAGCAACATATCCTTCAGGTTGATCCATGTATATTTCAGCATCCATCTCACCATTAAGAAACGTCGTCTTAACGTCC
Organism: Galeopsis tetrahit; assembly: GCA_963675135.1. Classification (NCBI taxonomy): domain Eukaryota; kingdom Viridiplantae; phylum Streptophyta; class Magnoliopsida; order Lamiales; family Lamiaceae; genus Galeopsis; species Galeopsis tetrahit. The sequence goes on along the minus strand of OY776128.1, from coordinate 48,103,376 downwards.
ATTTGGTGTATTTCGAGATTGTGCAAAGCAGCAATAGCGACTAAAACCCGAATGGAGGTGATCCTTGTCACCGGTGAGTATGTATCGAAGAAATCATACCCTTCCTTTTGTTTGAAACCCTTTGCAACTAGACGGGCTTTGTACTTATCAATAGATCCATCTGCTTTGTACTTTCTTCTAAGGATCCACTTGCATCCTAAGGGCTTACAACCTTTCGGGAGGTCGACCAACTCCCATGTGTGATTTAACAGAATAGACTCGTATTCACTTTTTATGGCTTCCTTCCAGGGGTGTGCATCTGGTCTTGCCATAACTTCTTTGATAGTTTTAGGTTCATCTTCCTCCAAAACATAAATAATGAAGTCTGAACAAAAATCTTTATCAATTCTAGCTCTCTTACTGCGTCTCGGTTCTTCACTCTCTTGAGTGGAAGGACTAACAGTGTCGTCTGTTGCTTCGAGAGTTCTCTTACTCGAACTCACTTCCTCTTTCTCCTTAAGAGGAAAGATACTTTCAAAGAACACTGCGTTCGTTGACTCTATTGTAGTGCCTTCTGTCATATCCGGAACTTCGGATTTGTGAATCAGAAATCGATAGGCACTACTGTTTGAAGAATATCCTATAAAGATGCAATCGACGGTTTTAGGGCCGATTTTAACTTGTTTAGGAAGCGGTACTTCAACCTTAGCCAAACACCCCCACACTTTGAGGTAGTTGTATGAAGGTTTTCGTTTCCTCCATATTTAATAAGGAGTTTGATCCTTAATTTTGTGAGGAATCTTATTCAGAATGTGGTTAACCGACATAATGGCTTCCCCCACAAGTTCTGAGGTAGACCAGAGCTGATTAACTTGCGTTCATCATCTCCTTTAGTGTTCGGTTTTTTCTTTCCGCAACACCATTAGACTGAGGTGAGTAAGGGGCTGTCGTTTGATGTATAATCCCTGATTCAATACATAATTGTTCAAACGGAGCTACGTACTCTCCACCTCTATCACTACGAATTTAATTCGAGTGTCCAATCGATTCTCTACTTCATTTTTATAACGTTTAAAAGCTTCTATAGCTTCGTCTTTACTTCTTAAAGGATAAACGTAGCAGAATCGTGTACAATCATCAATGAAATTAATAAAGTACTTTTTCCCTCCTCGTGTGGAGCTTTTACTCGAATATGATTTTTCATGATGAACAAATCCACATTACTTGTGGAAAACATTCCACTGAATTCAACCATTTTAGATTTTTCCATATTTAGCTTTAAGGTCACACCTTAGTTACCCTTTTCATTCAAACATGTCGACGGAGACCTCTCTCCCTCACATTTGAATGTTTCCATGTGAGGAGATGCATATCCCCACATTCGAGCTGCTTGCCACTTTATTTGTGAATTTCTCTTATTCACCAAATTTGGACACAGCCTCAATACATTAAAGAATCGATCTTTGATTTTTCTTTTATTGGAATTATTTCTAACTTCAAAATTAATTTAATCTTTGGTCAACATACCAAAATTAAATTCAATTTCAAATGTGACTTTTATTGTCACCCGTGACTCGAGCATAATTTTTCGATCAAATTATACTAGTCAAAATCTTTTGAACTAAATTCAAAATAAATTTATGCTTTCGAGCACAAATATTTAATTCTCATAATTAAATTTGGATATTCCTCAGTAATTATCCAAAATTTAATTAATTATTAATTTATTTTATTCTGTAATTAATTGACAAAGTCAATTCTGTTCTCAGAATACATCGATTCTGCTCAAGCCGGGAGATGCTTCCCACGAGAAAGTGATACAGAAGGCACTCACACAAGAGTGATTTCAAATAAAATTATTAAAGCTTCAAACAACTTACTTGAAAGAAGTGGTCCTTGAGGATCTTGTACAGCTGTTTGCCGCTGAAGGACCACACCTGGAAGCCATTCTCCATCTCATGAACAGAAGTAACGGTCCGGTGGGATCCCATTCAACATCGGTTGACGAAGCCATGCTCCATATAAAATATACTTTGATACAACTGATTAATTGATGTAATTAATCAATTTAATCCTCTCGATTAATTGATTTAATTAAATCCAATTTAATCCTCTTTGATTAATTACGGTAATTAATCAATGGATTTTCAGGCACGCCTCGCTCAATGGATAATTCCAATTTAATTGAATTTATTCCAATTTAATTGAATTTCCAGGCGTCCTCTCAGAATTCTGAGAATCACCATATCTCTCAAATCTGAGAATCACCAAATCTCTCAAATCCATGAGTAAGCGCCAGTAGCTCAATGGACGGAGACCACCTCCCCTCCCATAACATTGGAGGTTTAGACCAACTCTCAGAATTTAATCTGGAGCTTTATACCAACTCCCAGAATTTAATCTGGAGCTTTAGACCATCTCCCAGAATTTAATCTGGAGTAAGAATTGGAGAAGACGGTTTTTCCCCTTTTATTAAGGAGTAAATACCTGCAGTAATTATCCAAAACTTAATTAATTAATTATCCGAAGATAAATAAATTAATATCAAAATTTAATTCTGTTCTCAGAATCACCAAATCTCATCCCGCGAGAAGGCGCCTGCAGCTCAATGGATAGACAGAAAGTCCCAATATCCAAAGGGAGACGCTTCCTTATTAGCATCGTTGCCAATATTTTGGAGACGCTTCCTTATTAGCATCGTTGCCAATATTTTCAGTACCATGTACTGCTTCCGTATCAACGGGATCAACATCCATGTTATCATTCATCTTTGATATTTCAGTAAATTATTTAAATTAATTAAGTCCGAAAAAATTAATTTAGTTCGAAAATATTAATTATATATTCTGTTCTGCGATTGTTGGAACCTGTTTACGCCGTGTAAACTGCAATATCAAAAATATCAGAATAAACAGAAAACACAAAGAATACCTCAAATAAGTCGAGTCAAGGGAATCCCTTTTCCCGCAGAACAGAATACGCCCAGGATAGTGCTCGACTGTTACGGCGTTCCGTTCCCAAAGGTAAAACGACTTTCACTTAATACACAGTAGCACCACTGTGTAAGAAGTATCGGCGAACGTACTTAGTTACGAACTGAACACTCTTCGGATATTAATCCGTCACAAGAAAGAACAGTGTAAGGCTTTCGGTAGCTCAGTACACTGCGTAGGGTCGAGAGGAGAGTAGAAGGTTGAGGGGCGAATTTCAGCGTAAGGATGTATGAGGGAAGAGTCTGATATTTATAGGCAGAAGAAACCCTTGGAGGGAGAGGGAAACACGCGTGGGCCCAGGCCCGATTTATGGGAATATATCGCGAAAATATCAAAGCGGTTGAGATAATATCTCGTACGTGGATAAGTCTTGAAGACTGAATCTTGAAGACCAAGTTTGAGACTTCCAGATTATTCTGGAACATTCTTGAAGTAGTTCGAATGGGCCGAGCCCATTCCCCACATTCTCAAACTTCCAAGTTGAAACTCTTCAACTTCAACAATTAATTTCTCACTCACCTTAACTCGGTTTTGAGATATTAAATATACCACGTTCATCTACTCCGCGAGTAGATCGACTATGTCACGTTCAATTATTTCTTAATTAACGTTTAGTCCGTCTAATTAATTAAATTAGATAAGGGTGTCAAAACCCAATTAATTCCCATTAATTCCAACAATTTTGTTATTAATAACATAAGGGTAAATATGTAATTTGATACGTTACATATTTTAATTACATTAATAAAAATATAATTAATTATTTTATTGTATAAGGATACAAATGTAATTTTACAATAATGTATTTTAATTAATTTAATTTAATAGAAAATACAAATTTATGACACATTACGACACATTACGACAACACATATCGTAAAATTTACAAAAGGTAACATGTCATCAAATCTAAACCTTTAGATTAGATTTTTAATGGCTTAGATTAAATGACTACGGTAGTCATTACGACAGGTTACGACACCCTGACTACATGTAGAAGGTCCCATGAAAGTTACTGTGGGACGTCCTAAAAAGGAAAGTATGAAAGTTAATGTGAGACTGAGGTAGTAAATTTAGTAAAAAATTAGTCAAATTAGCATCACTACCCTTGTTTTCCTTATTTCTAGTGTTTTAAAAAAGGCAGAATATTGTTCAGTCAAAAATTTCTTAATGAGAATTAGATTACATTAATGTCATAAATTCAAAGAATGATTAATAGGGAACAAATGTATCCAGAAAAAAGAAGAAGCTTAAAACAGAATGAATTCGATCCCATAGTACGTACTTTGTTATGAGTCAATCTTTGGACAATGAGGTGAAACGAAACATGACACCAATTTAACTGTGTACCCGTTGTATATAACACTTGATGCATTTGTTATTTGTCACAAAACAAAAGGAACTAGCCGCTGGATTGCATACAAGCTTTAGTAAGAAAACTTCCTTCTTAGAAAAATAATATACTTCATGTAGAATCGTGTTTTTTTTTTTTTTTTGATTACAAGTTAAATACCCATCCCTTTTTTTCCTCCCCATGACTCGAACCCAGGACCTAAGGTTAGGTAGTGGTGCTCGAACCATTTAAGCTATCCCACTTTGTCATAGAATCGTGTCTTACATTCATTTGAACACTACATATCAATCCCAAAAACTTATATAAAAGTATAGTCAATTACGATAAATTGGAGCAAAAATTCACCCGTCAAAACATTTTTTTTTTAGTTTTTAGTTTTATCTTAACACAAGATCAAATATAATACTATAAAACAAAAATTTCAAGTTCAAAATATACTGTAACGACATTAACAAAAACTTAGTTTTTGGACAAATTCCCGAGTAAAAACTTACAACAATACAAATTGTCACTATAGCATATTACAAATTGTCATTGTAGTAGCAAGATATATTTGTCTTTGCTACCTGCGAATTGCCATAAATATTTGGTAATATTATATATTGGTCTTGCTAATTTTGATCTTGTAGCAAATCTTGTCATCTGTGAATTTTTTAGCAAATCTTGTCATCTGTGAATTTTTTGAGCAACTCGAAACTGAGATTATGATCAGAGAATCTTTAGAAACGTTCTAATTATAAAATACGAGTATTAGTTTTTCACCCGTGCAATGCACAAGTCTAATTTAGTTTTATTTATTAATTATTATCCGTAAAAGAAAAAGTACACATATATAGGTATCTTAAAATCTTTTTAGTCGTTTTTTTTGAAATCTGTCTTGCTACCATTACATTAATAATTTCCATATCTGCTATGAACAAAATATTTTAAATTTCTCCGGTGTTCTATCTATTTCTTACAATCTATAAAATCACTATGAAAATCACCAAAATATTTTAAATTTCTCCGATGTTCTATCTATTTCTTACAATCTATAAAATCACTATGAAAATCACCAGTGTTGATCCATATCAATTTGCACAATCGTGAATTTAGAAGTACGGAGTAGTTTTTATTATTTGCAAACACCTCCATTCATGAAATGAGTAACTTTTTCTTTGTTCTTTTTATTTTTTTTTTCCAACAGAGGTTAACTGATGATATATTGAAATTGCATAATAGTAGGTATACATATCTCCAGAATTAAAAAAATTGATAATCTATTAATAAATCTCAACACTTAGGCTTCTTTGGAATATTTCCACAAGCACCAATTCTTCCTCCTCCTTCGCCACATTTTTGTTCACAATAATCCTCGCAACAAATACCTCTTAAAACAGGATTTGCACCAATTTCACACACGCACAAGTTGGCACTGTTGCACAATAGAAGGCATTCATCCTTCTCATTAGCGGTAGTGGCTATTGCCAGCACCATCATAATCAGGGCAACGAGGGCGATGGCGACGACTGTCCTGTTAAAACCCATTGTTTTACTATATATTTTTGTTTTGAATTATATGTCTTGTTACGCTACCTTTATATAGGATTTGAATGAGGATTTCTTGTTTATCAAATTAATGATATATATATATGGTATCAAATCAATGACGATTTCTTATATCCCTTTATATAGGATATGAATCAATGTAATTTTTATTTTCTCCATTAGGTTTGCATTTTAATTTCAATTACATCTTTATTTAAGGAAATCTTTAAGGGGAGAATTTGTTAAGGTCAATCAATTTTTTTTTTTTTTAATGTAATACGCGGTTCAAGAGCTAGCCAATTAGTAAATGTTAGAAAATATTGAGGTGTATGTGAGAAGAAGATGAAAGTCAAAATTAGAGTTTGTATATACGTTTACTAGTGTAAGACCGTACCCGCGTATGAAGAGGGATTATAAAAATAAAAATTATTGTTTAATAAGATTTTGTATAATTTATTATTTTAAAAATGATGTGTATATAAGAAATCAAATCTTTACACAATTGTCAAATTATGACATTAAAAAAAATAACGGTAAAGTATTTCAAATGAAGATCTAACATACAAATAATTTTTAATCTCACCTCCTTTGACGATTTATTGAAGAACCCGCGAATGATAATATTTATCTTCTACTCCACTGTTTATTTAATTAATTTCTCAACCTTGTTGTAATGTTAAGCCTTTTATTGTATCAAGTGGCACCTCTTATATTTCTGGTGAATTTTGTGTAATCTGAGTTCTTATATATTTATGTGCGAATAGGTTTTGTTGATAAAAAAAAAAAATCACAAATAATTGTTAATCTGACCATCTCCATCATCTACTCACTTATCATACATGTAATTTTCATTGGCCAAACACTAATAAAGTGAGACACATTAACAAGAAATAACATGATAATTAAATATCAATGTGTGTCGTAAAAGAGTATATCTAATGGTTTTATAATCAATATAAAATAGTGATTAGTCCTCGAGAATAGATCCAAATGATCTATCAATAAATGTAAATTCAAATGTAAAATAAGGAGATTTCTATTTGGAGTAGAAATGACATAGAACAATATTTTAATATCTCATTACAGATAAAATCTATATAGAATATCAAAATTTTATATAGACACTACTCTGTTTTGAAAGATCAGTTAATCATAATAAGCCACATACATATTATTGTGGTCATAGTCAATGAGTACTAAATTATAACTGAAAAAAAAAAAACTTCATAGTATCCATAGGTAAAGGTACTATAAGTTGTAGGCTACAGTCACCCCACCTTAAGGCTCAAAACACAATAAATGGTAGTCTCGATACAATTGGAAACATCTATTAATTGTCATTTTTGCTATTTAAGTCTGAAGTAACCAGCAAAATCAACTGAAAAGAGATTCCAAAACAGCAAAACCTACTGTCATGGTAACAAAAATTATACTCCGTAACATACAATTGCTACCAGAAAAGGCACTAACAGACAAAGTGGGATAGCTCAAGTGGTTAGAGCACCACTACCTAGGCCTTAGGTTCTGGTTTCGAGTCATGGAGAGGAAAAAAAGGGATGGGTATTTAACTTCCATAAAAAAAAAAAAAAAAAAAAAGCACTAACATGACAAATAAAATAAAATTATAAATGCGGAAAACAAAATAAATATTCTTATATAAAATTAATTAAGAATTTTATTTTTTACCTCATGCGGCTAATGTAGGAGAACAAACCGCACTGTAAAGAGAACTGAAACATGAAAAAAATAATTCAAAACTTATGAAATATATGTGCCCATAGAAAATTGTAGAATCAATATAGAACCAAAATAAATCGAGAGTCGACATGAAATTCTAATGTAATTGGACAATTTTTTTTTGAAACACTTATAACAATAGAAAGAGGTCTAAGACGACAAACTTAGGAGCGATACATTATTTATAAGGTGACTACCACGCGATACAACCTACGGTTCGAAGAAATTAAGGTGAAGAAAGAAAATATGTAGAGAAATAAAAAGTAAGAGAAAGAAAAGATAGGTTTTAAATTTTAATCCAAATTCGTAAAATTTCATCTCATTAATTAGATTCAAAAAATTGAAAATTCGAAAACTATTGAAAAAGATTTAACGTAATTAAATAATACATATAAAATTACATATATTCATTTTTATTAAAACATAATAATTTATAGTCTTAGATAGTACTCTTATAATGTAAAAAAAAAAAAAAAATTATTTAAGGGTCATTTAAATAAAAAATTAAGAATGAAGTTTTATGTTGATGATGAGAATCACGTTCGTAAATCCGAATTCTCTGTTGCTCTGGCTCGGGACAGCGAGAAACAAGAGTCGCAATTAACAATTGCTTAAGAATTGACTTCAATTATCTTCAATAATCCCTAATATGTTCTACAACTATCCCTTATATAGAGCACAATATTGAATACAGAAAAGGCCCTAACATGGTGGGCCGCTAACGGACTTTCACTTAAGCCCATTTGTAATATAAATTGGATTATTCATTGCCTTGAGTCTCTTGGGCCTGGCTTTGGGCTGGGCCCTTCTTCTGCGCCCTTCTCATCCTATTGTATGCATTCTTAAGCCCACGGCCCTCGTCCGTATCATTCCTATTCCCTTCGACAATATCCTTGTCCTCAAGGATTAATTCCGGAAACCTCTCCTTGATTTCGCTTAAATTTTCCCAAGTAGCGTCTTCACGTGGTAAATCCTCCCACTCAATTAAAACCTCCCACCTGAAGCGACCACTTCTTTTGATTTGCCGATAATCCAACGCCTGCTTCGGTCGAATGACTAAGTTACCATCTGGAGTCGCGGCTGGTAATTGCGTTGCTACTACCTCGCCATCTCCGAGCCTTCTTTTCAGCTGAGAAACATGAATTACAGGATGTATTTGTGCGTCGGAGGGTAACGCCAATTTGTATGCCACGACGCCCACTCTGCTTATTACCTGGAACGGACCATAGTATCGTGCTCCCAATTTGTATAACGCCTTCTATGATATCGAGTACTGCCGATAGGGTCGCAATTTTAGATAGACCCAGTCCCCCACTTCGAACGTCTCTTTCCGTCGCTTCCGGTCATGAATTTCCTTCATTCTATCTTTCGAAACTCTCAGCGTCTCCTTCAATTCTTTGATCATCATATCTCTCTCGCACAACTCTCGGTCGACTTCTGCATTGGGCGAATCTCCCATTGTATAGCTCACCAACTGCAGAGGTTTTCTCCCATAGACCAATTGATGCATGGAATGTCGTGTTGTACCAAAATTCTGCCCATGGAAGGAAGGACTCCCACTTTACCGGATTCAAATGCACGTAACAGCGGAGGTATTGCTCAAGCGTCCTATTGGTGACCTCGGTCTGTCCGTCGGATTGAGGGTGATACGCCGAGCTCATGGCAAGTTTCGTCCCCTGCATTTTGAAAAGTTCCTTCCAGAAGTTACTGATAAGAATTTAATAGTCAAATAATTATTTATTTTAATTAGATTAATTATAGTTTGCTTAAATTCAATGACACATACTTAATTTTTTTTATTGGAATTTTTGTATTAGTTTAAGAGAGATTAAAAAAAATATATTTTTTAAGTTAAATATTCTAAGCCTTTGACTAATAAGTAGAAAATGCCAAATTCTTGTTACATTTTTTTGCTATATTGCGTAATAATGTTATAATTTATAGTAGAAATAATCTGGAATGGTGGGGACGTAATTGATTAAATTATGCCATATGATCATGAATTTAACTCGACCGTTATGAAGATAAAATAACAATATAGAGATTATATTTATATAAAATAACGTATAAGTGGGTATTAATTAGATTTTAAAAATTGAAAATTACGAAAAATATGTTGAAAAAGATTTAACTCTTGAGATGAAATATATTATTAGGGAAATAATCTTGTTATAAAATCCATAATTTGTGTAAAAGAGAAATGGAGGAGAATTAGGATGGCATGTAGAAAAGAATAGATTCAGAATTAGTATATAAGGGTAGATTGTACTCCATAATTTGTGTAGGTGATCCATAATTTTATATTATTATTAAACCATAATAATATATATACTTAGCTAGTATAATGTAAAAAAATATAAAATACTGCATTTAATAGTCAATAATTAATGGTTTTAATGGAATATGTTATAATTGACTTAAATATAATTAAATGTGTTTAACTTAATCTAAATTGGAGAATTGTGCATTTATAACTTGTCGTTAATTACAACAAGGAAAATTCTTCAAAATAAGTCCGGTAACTTAGATTGATTCCATTTTAAATCCTTTAAGTTTTTACTTTTTCAAAATACATCCTAAAGTGTCCAATTTACATCCTTTTGTCCAATTTACGTCCTGTAACTTAGATTGATTTCATTTTAAATCCTTTAAGTTTTCACTTTTTCAAAATACGTCCTAAGGTGCCCAATAACCAAATTTTCCGGAAGCCCCAATTTTAAACAAAAGTTCGAGCCGCGCGTGACAGTTTCTAGAAAAAAATTAATTTTCGATAAAAAATGATGTAAATTGGATATCTTAGGACGTATTTTGAAAAAAGTGAAAACTTAAAGGATTTAAAATGAAATTGTCCTAAGTTACAGGACGTAAATTGGACACCTTAGGACGTATTTTGAAAAAGTGAAAACATAAAGGATTTAAAATGGAATCGACCTAAGTTACAGGATGTATTTTGAAATTTTCCCGAAAATTCTCATATGCACCCTGTGTGCACAGATCATGGTTTGGTGCACACTATTTGTACCCTAACCCGCTTCTGACCCGCCCCGACCCACGCACCAAAAGTTCAAAATCGAAAAAATAAGAGGAAAAAGGAGAGATGAGAGTTCCAAGAAGGCACGGGAGAAAAACGGTAAGATGAGAGACGAAGATGGCGGTGGCTGAAGGGTTTTTGCTCGGCCGACAACGGCGACACCCATCTCTCCGGCGACCTCCCTTCCATACGGAAGACGAACGGTGAGGACTGCGGTGTCTTTCATGGCCCATCGTGGCCTCCATCTTCATCGAAGTTTGTCCGATCTGTTACAAATCTGAGCCTTTATCGGCGGTAGCTTCCAATCGAGGACACATGAAGCCTCTGCCGCCGCTAAAACGGGAAGATGAGAGACGAAGATGATGGCTCAGCGTCAATGATGGCTTAAAAGCTTTCCCAAACAGGGCGTTCGGCTTTCTGGGCTTGACTTCTTCGATGGTCGACGGTGAGAAGTCTAATCCTAAAACCAGCCATGTATTAAATAAATCATCAAACCTCATCTATTGGAACTAGGAAGAAGAATTGAAATAGTGTATGAAGAGTGAGAAAAAGAGTGCAATTCTGAGAAATGGGGATTAAGGGAAAGGAATTTGTGTGAAGAAAAAGTTACTCAATCTCTATGTCTCACACATACACTGTGTGCCATTGAAACCCCACTTAATATGATTGATGATAAGAACGAGGAAAGTGAATTCAAAATTGTTTTTTTTAAGTGATTTTTTTATCATTTGATAATTTATTACTTAAAAATGATAATATATATTTTATTGAATTGAAAAGTGTAACTTTTGTTATTAAAAAGGGGTAAACATTATTAATGTAAAGTGGTAATATCTAATACTGAAAAGTGTTAACTATTATTATTGAAAATTGGTGGATATTTTAACTGAAAAGTGGTAGATATTTTAACTGAAAAGTTTAATTTTTATTATTGAAAAGTGGTAGATATTTTAACTGAAAAGTGTAATTTTTATTATTGAAAAGTGGTAGATATTTGTTACTGAAAAGTGTAATTTTTATTATTGAAAAGTGGTAGAAATTTGTTACTGAAAAGTGTAATTTTTATTATTGAAAAGTGGTAGATATTTGTTACTGAAAAGTGTAATTTTTATTATTGAAAAGTGGTAGATATTTGTTACTAATGAAATTTTGGTAATAATTTTAGTTTTAAAATTATTTTAATTTAAAAAAAATATTTTTAAATCACAAGGTTTCGAACATGTGATCTCATACCTGTGTCTTAGGTTGTTGTAACCATTGGACCAATAGTTACCATATTATTAGTTTTTGTGTTTTTGAGTTGATAAGTGTTGACCTGTGCATTAGCAATTCTTACAACAAATTAAAATCTTTAAAGAAAATATTAAATGTAAATTAGTCAATTCTTTTAAAATTATGTAATAAAATATATACAAATATAAATATTTATTAAATTCACACGTTATTTTGATGCGCTACAATATTATTTATCATTTTTTAGTAATTTTTCTTTTGAATAAATTTTGGAGCAATTTGATTCAATTATATTAAACTTGCGTTGTAATTTAGGAGAAGATTGAATCAAACACTAAATATAAGACCACGATAATTATAATGAAACCTTGAAAACATGTTATATACAAATTGAATTTGAAAATAAATTCCCAATCATAACTATGCAAAATTATTTACATTAATTCGACAATAAAATACATTCCCTGCATTTTCATTGACTTTCATTTTTATTTTAGATCATTTTTATTTAAGATCCTTCTATCAATGGATCATCTATGGCGAATAAGGAGTCAAACGGCGTTGAATAGTTTCGTGCATAAAGAAATGAAGATGTGCCTTTCTCAACTTGACTGATTCATATAGATACTTTTTGGAGTAGTATAAGTGCACATCGAGAGGTGATAAAGAGAGAATCGAAATCAAGGCAAACAAAATTATTTTCTATATTTGAATTTAAGATTAATGCAATATTAATAGATAAACAATATTATCAACATAAACCAAACATGTGGTAATGCTTGATGAATTGAAATATGATTGAGATCGGAATATTATAATAAATTGTACAAAATTCAAACACGAAAGTTAAGAGAAAATACAATATTAGAGACCTAGAATAAAAAAAAAATGTTTCAATTAATACACCATCGACGGATGATAACAAATTTAAATATATGCATGAAATTCATACCTGAATAACGATTACAATTAACGATCAACGAAAAAAATATACACGAACTCGAAGAATATTTTTCATGAGTTCTTTAAACTTTGAATAAATAAAGATTGAGTCATTGAAATGAAAGAAGGGTGAAGAGATTTATATAAGAGTAAGATTGAGAATGAAGGGTGGAGATTAAAATTTAAAATAAAGGGTTGAGATTAAAACAAAAAATTTAAATGAATGAGAGATGAGTATTTTTGAAATGGAGAGATTTTAGAATAAGAGTTTGAAGTAGGAGGTGTGTGTGGTTGTGACACATGGCACTTCATAGGTTTGCAAATATATAGAATTAAGATTAAGATAAGATATTAAGTATTAAGGATAATCATCATTAAGTGTAAATCGTAACGGTAAATCATCATTAGTGTAAATCGTAACGGTAGCTAATTAGAATATGGGATCACACCCCTCTCAATGTAATATAAATAGGAGTATCCTTATCAATGTTAACATTTTTTCCATTCATCATTCTCTATATAGTATAATAACAATTTTTTTGCTAACACCATCTCTTACGATCCTTTCCAATTTTATTTTCCTTTTGGTAATTTGGCCCAATACTCCGATATTTCTCTCCAGATTTCGTAAAACCTTCTTATTTCTACGTAATCTCTAGAATCGGTTCGGCCCAAATCCCAAAACTCTAACTTGCCTCACGCAGCACACACCAGTGGCCGCCTCATGCCATCGCGCTGCATCACCCCCTACCTTCGTCCCTTCCGCTGATCGCTCCCATGGCTGTCACCCACACCACCTCCAAGACGATCGCATCATTTCCACATGTTGCGCGCGACATCGTCTATAGGCCGCCCACAGTACTTGCCTCATACTGCTTGCGCGACGCCGTCACCCAACGCCCCTGCTCCTCGGCAGCCACACTCGTCCCCATCTGCCGGGCATGCGCCATCAAGTGCTCGCCCTTATCTCAGTAAATGCCAACTCTACAGCATTACTGGCCACTCTGCTCGCCGCTGCCCGGACTACAACCCCTCGCCCGCCCACCCTGCTGCTCGCCCGACTTATGCACACCCATTGGCGTACACGACCACCTCCTCGCCTCCTGCTGCAGATTGGATTTTAGATTCTTGGGCGTCACACCACATCACTACAGATCTTACCAATCTTTCCCACCACTCTCTGTATGATGGTACTGATGGAGTCAATGTTGGTGATGACAAACATCTTGCCATCTCTCGTATTGGCACTCTTACATTCCCTCACGTCTCTTGCTTACTTTTTTCGAACACCTTACTTGTACCCCATATGTCTCGGAATTTAATTTATGTATCTCAACTATGTGCTGTGAATAATGTGATGATTGCTTTCTCTGATTGTGACTTTCGGGTGAAGGATCCAAGTACGGGGGAGACTCTAGTGCACATACCGCGCGTTAATGGACTCTATATCTGGCCAAACACTCCACCCGTCTCTCCTGCTGCCTTTTCTGCTACTCGCCCTTCCCTACCCATCTGACATGCTCAGTTAGGTCATCCCTCCTCTAAAATTTTGAATTATGTCGTGCCCAGCCATAGTTTACACCTTAATAAATGTTCAAACTTCTCTTGTGATTCTTGTAAGTGCATAAAGAGCCACAAACTACCCTTCAACGATACTACTTTATCTTCGTCTATGCCCCTAGAATTAATTTTCTCTGATATCTGAACGTCTCCTGTTCTGTCTAAAGATGGTTACAAATATTATGTTATCTTTGTTGATCATTTCTCCAAATATGTGTGGCTATATCAGTTAAAATCTGATGTCCTACCCACTTTCATAGCTTACAAAGCCCTAGTTGAAAACTTCCTAAAAACCAGAATCACCACCCTCTGCACTGACAACGGTGGAGAATCCATTACTCTCCGCCCCTTTCTATCCTCCAATGGCATTACCCACATCACCACCCCTCCCCACACTCCTGAGCACAATGGTGCTTCTGAACGTCGTCATCGACATATCGTTGAAACCGGTCTTGCTCTCCTTCACCATTCCTCCATACCTCTCTCGTATTGGCCCTTTGCCCTTGTTGCTACCACCTACGTGATTAATCGTTTACCTAAAGTTGGTCTCTCTCTAAAATCCTTCTTTGAAACCCTATTCCACTATCCCCCCAACATCCTCAAAATCCGGGTATTTATATGTCTATGTTATCCCTGGCTTCATTCCTACACCTCTCACAAACTTGCCCCACGCTGCCACCCCTGCGTGTTCATCGGATACTCTCAAACCCAAAGTGCTAACCTTTGCCTAGACATATCTTCCAACTGCCTTTACACATCTCGTCATGTCGAGTTTGTGAAAGACCAATTTCCTTTCCACACAAAACCCCTTCCCACTGCACCTCCAACTACCTCGAACCCACCAAACACCGATTCGTTCCCCATGCCCCCTGTTACAGTGATCCCTCCCCTTGCCGAGCTCCCTCTAGCTCCGACAGCCTCTAACTCGCCGAACACTGATTCGGTTCCCACGCCTCCCCCTGTTACCGAGATCGCTCCCCTTGTCGAGCTGCCTCCAGAACCTGCTCTTGCTACTCTTGTGTCTCCTTATCGTGTCCCTTCATCAGATCTGGTTGCCTCACGTTATCATATGGTCACTCGGGCACGTGACAACATATCCAAACCTAATCCGAGGTATGGTCTCACTTTCTTCGTCCTTTCAGACATTGAGCCCCGTACTGTTTCTCAGGCCCTACAGGACAGCCGCTGGCGAGAGGCTATGTCTGCTGAATTTTTGGCCCTTCTCAAGAACGACACTTGGGATCTCATACCCTCCACTACCTCTGAGAATCTTGTTGGATGCAAATGGGTGTTCAGAATTAAACGACAGCCTGATGGCACTGTTGATAAATTTAAGGCTCGGCTGGTTGCCAAGGGATTTCATTAACGACCTGATATTGATTATTTTGAGACATTCAGTCCGGTTGTCAAACCTACCATGGTTCGCCTTATTCTATCTAGTCATGTCTCAAAGGATTGGCCACTTCGGCAGTTCGACATCAACAATGCCTTTCTTCATTGTTCTCTCTCTAAAGAAGTCTACATGTCTCAACCACCAGAGGTTTCTCTGATGCAAATTTTCCGTCTTATGTATGCAAGCTTCGGAAATCCATCTACGGTCTCAAACAGGCACCACGGACCTGGTACACTGCCCTTCGTGAATTCTTGTCCTCCTTGGGTTTTTTGCATACGAAGTCTAACGAATCTTTATTTATCTACTGTCGTGACGACACCATTGTTTATTTTCTGGTCTACGTGGATGATCTTATTCTCACTGGGAACAACGTCTCTTTTTAGACACGATTGTTACTGCTTTAGCATCCAAGCTCTCAGTTAAGGATCTAGGTTCGTTGTCCTACTTTCTTGGGGTGGATTTTCTTTGCTCCTCCGAGTCATGCACTCTGGTTCAACGAAAATACATCACAGACCTTCTTGGCTAATTAGATGTGATCACACCCCTCTAAATGCAATATAAATAGTAGTATCATTATCAATGTTAACATCTTTTCCATTCATCATTCTCTATAATTGTCCCGTACTCTGGTGAAATACGGATCATGGCAATCGTCCCCAAGCTACAACGACTTTAGATCCTTTCGCCCCTTGCACTACGTAACGAAAGTTATCGGTAAATAGCAAATACGTATCCGGAACTTTCCAATCGACTCTAATTTAAAACTACAACTCTAAAATGCTAAGTATGCATATTGTAGTTTTAACTCAAATTTCAAAACTCAAGTTTACAACTCTTGACTATGAATCAATGGAATGAATTTTCGAATGAATAAAATGACCAATGTAGGGGGGTCTATTTATAGACTTTAATTAGTCTTTAAATAATAGGTGTGATTATTCAAAGTAAGCTTATTTTCTCAAAAGTTGCAACTTTTAGAAATAATCAACTATTCACAAAAGGTATATATTTTACGCAGCTGCGCGGTGAGCACAAAGCGAACTATTCTTTCGCCTTTTACTAAAGAATACCGTGTGCATGCTGCAATTCAAACAAAAGGTATATATTTTAAATTAACACAATAATTCTAAAAAACAAAACTTTTGGAATAATCAACTATTCACAAAAAGGTATATTTTTTAAATTAATATAATTATTTTAAAAGACAAAACCTTTGGAATAAAACCATTCCATCAAAAGACATGACGTTTCATGTCTATAAGCCACAATCCATCACTATTACCATTATAAATACATTCAACAATGTATTTGTCCACACATTAAATAATCAACTTTTAATATTAATTTATTATTCACCAAAAATTTGATTTTGAGAAATCAAATCAACTAAATCCATTTACGCAAAACGGATTATAAAATTGTCACTTAATATTTTATAAAATGTGGTCAAAACTAACATTTTCCAACAATCCCCCACAAGAATGAAATTAATGCATGTGACTCTCTAAAAAAGTTCCGACGAACCGTTACTGCATTGTGATAGGTAGCTTCAGGCTTTGAACCTTCCCTAGTAAAATGCCATCGGATTTACTTGTCACTTATTGAACACGATGTCTTGAACTAGTTGGCGTTTTGTGTAAACTAAGACAGTGACATATACACAACAACGACTCTGATACCGTTTGGTTCTCATGTTATGCATGTCCAGTTCGGCCCTGAACCATATCTTGGATTCAAAAGTATTTTCCATTTGAAGCGGCCCCACTTCACACATATATAGGTGATCTCGATCCTATCAAGAGTACCCTGCCCTTTTATGTGTGGGTTTTATACTCATAAACCTTTTATCATTATCGGCCGAGATTTATCAAAATGTAATAATCGTTAATTAATTGCATAAGTGTTTAGAGGATGTTCGTGACACCGCTCCCCCCACATTTCCAATGATGGGCTCAGAGTTTGTGACCAAATATTCAGTTTACGCAACTAAATATTTCTTATACAAAATTCCATATCAGGAATTTTCGATTTGTTCATTAAAAATAAATAAACACTATCATGTACTTCAATCTTTGCTAGTCACCCCCACACTTCGAGATAATAATAGGATCTCTTTTTTCTTTTTCCACAATTCACATGGTTTTATCTCCTTGTGTGGTGACTTTACTCAAATGTGATTTTTTAAGATGAACAAATTCATATAACTAGACATTCCACTAAATTCAACAGTCTCCGTTTTTTCTTATTTATAAGCTTTAAGGCCACGCCTTCTCTAACCACCTTACATTCGAACATATCGACATAGACTTCTTTTCCCCACATTTGAATATATCCACGTGAGAAGACGCATTCTCCACCATTCGAGTTGTTTGTCCTTTTAGTTGTGAATTACACTTATTCACCAAATTTGGACACAACCTCAAAACATTGGAAAATTCTAGTGTTGAATTTTTTCTTTTATTGGAGTTTATTCCAACTCCAAAATTAATTTAATTTTTGGTCACGTACCAAAATTAAATTCACTTTCAAATGTGGCATTTAGTGCCACCGTTAACTCAAACATAATTTTCGATCAAATTATACGAGTCAAGATCCTTTTAGACTGAATCCAAAATACAATTTGAGCTCTTCAATCTCAAATTATCTGATGACAAATCAAATTTACTTTGATATTAACAAAAATTATGAAATAATATATATAATACCTGACGTATTATTAAATAAATAAATTAATTCATAACATTTTATCCATTATGCCAATGGATATGATATCTCTATTAAATAAATAATTTAATTGAATGGAATGAAAATGTTGACCAAATCAACATCACGTATCTTTCCAATTCCTACCCAACTTTGGAATTGAAATTGCTCTCATTCAAAGCATTGTTCAATTCTCCATTTGAACCATTGCGTCCTATTGTTCAGTATGTGCAGGCTGCAATTATACTTTATTTTTAATGTGGAACGACCCGTCTATTCAAGAATGAGGAAGAAAGAACACATCTTTGGTTGCCTTCTTTTCTCGTCGAAAAATATATATAAGCAAGAAACATCATTAAACATTGAATCTATGCAAATAATCCCATGCTCACCAGGTGTTCGCAAAATGGCCTCAGCGAGTATTACTTGGTAATAGACGACTGTTTCCGAACAATTTCTTAGCCAAGCGCCGAATCGGATCACCTGAGGTATTTTCGCCAAACAAACCAATCTCAACTGATATGTGAACATATTAGAGAATCATTTTCTCTCTAATGAATACTCATAAAACACGTCTTTACCTAATGAGACTTAAAGCCTTAATTGTTACAATTTGGGTGAGCACCCAAAATTTCAAAATTCATTAATCTGCATAAGAATCAACTACGAAATATTCAAATTTAAAATTTACCAAATAATTTGAATTAAACTTTCCTGGCCAAACGAGCGAGATCTTCTTGCAAACCATCTTTGAATACACAATAAATAATGTCTTACGATTGTAAGAAAATATTGAGGTGTATGTGTAGACGAAGATGACTTATGCATGACAGACTCGTTACGAATGCAAGTCGAGGCTAGAGTTAGACTATATCTCCGTAAAACGTTATTGTCCCGTACTTCGGTGCAATACAGATCATGGCAACCGTCCCCAAGATACAACGACTTTAGAGACGTTCGCCCGTTGTACTACGAAACGAAAGGTGTCGGCGAATCGCAAATATGTATCAAAAACTTTCGACTCGACTCTAATGTAGTAACTACAACTCTAAAATGTTAAGTATGCATATTGTAGTTTTAACTCAAATTTCAAAACTCAAGTTTACAACTCACTACTAGAAAAATGGTCTATTAGTACATTAGTTTAAGTACACACTTTAAAAGAAATGTATGAAAAACTAATCTATTAGTACATATGGATTCTAATAACCTAAAACTACACTACTCTATGAACTATTGTCACACTATTAACTAAATGTCGTTTTACTGCAATCATGACATTACAACTAATGTATTATTAACCTTATTTTATTTAAGTATTTATAATTTTATAGTATTAGTATATTTATTAATAAAGTATACAGAATGAAAATGTGATTATCATTTTAGGGGAATGGAAAATATATCCCGCTAACAAAATTCAAACTCCGTTCTACTCACACCCGATTTCATGACGTTCTTCAATTAAATCGCCCAATTCCTCATAAAATTCAATTGGCTGAAGCTTTCTACTTGCTTCAATTCTTTATAGGCCGCATCCGCTATCATCAATTCCTTGTCCATCATAGGCTCCGTTCTGCATTAATTCTTCGAGAACTGCTGCATTTTTTTCAGGTTAGGTTTGTAATCTCCCTCATTTTCTTTTTATGCCTCTGAATTCACCTTTATTGTTTTTTACTGATTTAATTTTGGTTAATGATTGTTTCCCCGAAATCTGAAAAAATCTAGGGCAAAAATTGTTTTTGTTTATGATATTGTAGATTTAACAATTGGTTTTTGTTTCCGTCATCTCTGAATTTCGTGTGGTACCCTTAACATTATGTGATTTGTATCCCATCTAGCTTCAATTGGCTCTGCCACTATCGTCCGCCGTGAGAATGATTCCACTTCCGGTGCTGCGGAATGAAGCGTCCTCCCACCGTTGAAGGCTTTCATCAGAGAGGATCCTTAACCAGTGAATCCTTTTTCTGAAGTAACCTCTAAAGGTTTGAAATTCTCGTTTGCAAACGTTTATTATTTTTCTTTCTCGCATATATGTTTCTAACATCAGTGAGTCCACAATTCTGATCATGCTTTCCTATTGTGTGTTAGTCATTCTTTCTTCCTGTGCTTCTTTGATTCTAGGAGAAGGTCAGAAGTCTCTGGATTACTGACTTTAGAATTAGAAAGAGTAAAGAAGGTACACATTTGTTAATTTTGAGATGATAGTTACAGATTTTGACAAAAAATTAGTGATTTTAGTGAGTTATATTCCTGAGTATTTGATGAATTGGGTGTAGTCGTGTAGATAATGGTTATGTGCTTCAATATGGAGGGAAATATCTTCTGCATTATTAATTTTGAATGAGAGGTTGAATGGGTTGAATTAGTCATTGAGAATGTTGTTTTGCATATGAAATTTAAAAGATTTAGTGAACAGATGGTTAATACCTCTTAATAGTTATCAATTTGGTTGCTTAATAGTTTATATATCATCTGGGAAATATTTTCTTAATACGCCTTGTAGTTTATATGGCTTGTGTAGAATAGAAAGACTCTCCAAAGTGAGAGTCAAAGGCTTGTATTAGAGTATTTATAAGAGAGGTTACAAGAGGATAAGAATAAGTAGTTACAACTAATAAGAGGTTTATAACTACCAAGATAAACTATGTATCATTTTTATTGGTTGTTTGATAACTTAGATTAAGGGTAGATTATGCTTTAAAATTTATAAAGTTTAATTATCATCCTAATCTTAGATAATCCATCTTTGCTATCAAACATGCCCTAATACTACTTAATAGCTTGCTTAGCTGAGCAACTTGGACAATTTATAGTATGACCAAGTAGAGTAAGAGGCTGCAGTTCGACATTTCAGCCAGTTTGAGTGACTTTATAGTATGAGCAGCTTGTTTGAATGAATTATAAAAAGTGGACTTTAGCCTGTAGATGTATATAGACAGTTCTGCATATTTTGTATGTAATTGTAGTTTTGCTTTTAATTTGTTTAAATGATCTTGAAGTCCAGCTGGTTTGTGATCAACATGGAAAGGTTGCAGCTTTGTATAGTCGTGGTTAAATGTTCAAAGGAGACATCAAAATGTTAGCTTCTACATTGCTTGTAATTGGTTGAGTCCACATTATCTCAGCATAAACTTGCTCTTAATTTTTTCCTAGTTCATTTGTTAGATTACTATACTACTAAAGTTAGTAATTATTCTTATGTTAAGAACAAATGCATCTGCTTTTCTTCTTTGCTGACTTGTTGTATTTTATGCTAATGTAAAGTTAGATTATTGAGGAAGGCCCAATTACAGTTGCTCCCCTCAAAACAACAAAGAAGCTTGAGCCAAATGTGTTACTCAAAAAATATGGAGAACATGATAAACTTCATGATATGCAGTGCGGTGTGTATTTTTTTCCCTTAATTTACTGATCTATTTTTTCATAACATGTTCTGTTTATTCACATTTTCTCTCAATTACTCCAATTTATATTTTTGCAGATTTAAGGAAAACGCTGGAGTACATGTTTTTGCAAAGGGTGGGCAGAACATTTGGATAAGAAAAGGTGAAGATGGACCACTTTGTTGATCTTTAGAGAAGCTGTTTATTGAAGATTGGAGGATGAGAGAACCTACCCTCAGAAATTTAGTATAGAAATTAATTTAGTGTTTTTTTTTATGTTCAGTATTTATACTGTAGAAAAAAAGTTAGAAAAGAGTTGGACCATTTGGGAAGACAATTTTTTAATTTACTATTGTTAATGGAATGATGTTGTTTCAATATTAATTTGTGGCGGATAAATATTTATAATTAATATTTTCATGAATTGTGCGATTGCTATTTTTATTATTAGTATTAATAATAATTTAATATGAAATTTGTTAGTGCTATTATAATAATAGAAAGTGACTATTATAAAATACTCCCTCCGTCCGCCTATAAGCTTCCCATTTTACCATTTTGGTCCGTCCGCCTATAAGCTTCTCATACCTTTTTTGGTAAGTACTTTTTCTTACACTTCACTTTATATATTTCTCTTTCTCTCTACCTCTCTCCTCTCTCAATCACATCACTTGTACTATATCTATTATTTAATCACTTTTCTTAATCTATGTGCCAAAAAGTAACGTAACACTTATAAGCGGACGGAGGGAGTACGTATTAGTATGCTTTGTATTTAAATCATTAATAATTAATTAATTGTCGAAAATTGATGGTTAATTAACTGTAGTGAAAACTACACAATCACCACATTTAATATTGTAGTAATAGTTCAATACCTATAGTTACATTAGATTACACGACATTGTAAGTAAATGTCATAATAAGTTAAGTGTACTATTAAGTGATACTCCCTCTTATTCAAAATATTATAAGTCATTTTGACCTTTCGTTTTCTTTGTAAAATATAAGTCGTTTTGCACTTTTTAATGCAAATTAATTGCATTTATTCCAAATTTACCCTTAAGATCAATAAATATTTACATACATGTATTTTTTTTAATGAGAATTACACGTATTAATTAAGGGTGAAATGAAAAGTTAATTATTTTTTTAATATGTGTGCATGAGCTTAGGATGACATATATTTTGAATAGGAGGGAGTATCTAACTACAATAATAAATGTCAAAAAAATGTGTTTTTCTTGTAGTGACTCTTGACCAATATGAATCAATGAAATGAATTTTCGAATGAATAAAATGACCAATGTAGGAGATCTATTTAGACTTTCATTAGTCTTTAGGTAATGGGTGTGACTCATCAGAATAAACTTATTTTTCCAAAAGTTGTAACCTTTAGAAATAAGCAACTATTCACAAAAGTTATTTCTTTTAAATTAACACAGTAATTCAAAAAGACACCATCTTTGGAATAATCAACTATTCACCAAAATGCATGTCTCTTAAATTAATATATCAAATATTTGTGTATACCAGTTGTAATTAGTTTCAATTTTCTAAATGGATTGAATTATACCCATGAATTATGGTCTGGATTTTAAATAAGTCACAGTTATATACACTCTTCATTTTAATGAGTTCACCCCCAATTAAAAAAAAATTACATGTAAAAAAATTATATTACCCCTCATTAAAATTATAATTATACCTCTACCACCGAGTCACCAAGGAATCATTGCACATTATAATGGTTGCAATTAGGCTATCAGGGATAAATCAATGTTCTGACACTTAAATTGAGTGACTTAAGGTATTTAGAGTGTTTCCTATTTATTTTTCTTAGTCATTTACATTTTTTAATAGAGAACCAATTGTGTACTTCAAATGATGATTTTTTTTTTCTCAAATAGCTAGTGTAAATTTATTTTCTGTAAAAGTTGATGAGAAAATGAAAATATAAGAGAACACATTGCTTCTCCTATTATAACGAGGGTATAAATGTATGGAGATTGCATGGTCACTTTTTAATCCCCTTAATCTGGTTCATAGTAAGGTTGTGTTTGGATGGAAAGATTTAGGTATGGATTTTAAATCCATAATCTAAATCCACTTCACTTGTTTGAATTAAAAAAAATAAATGAATGAATTTCAAATACTTAACATCTTTTTTTAGTTAAAATTGAGAGGATTTTAAATCCCCACTAAAATCATGTCATTTGAAATCTTATTTTGTTGTGTGTTCATTGTTTCTGCAACCATATTTTGTTGTGTGTTCATTGTTTCTGCA
Organism: Galeopsis tetrahit; assembly: GCA_963675135.1. Classification (NCBI taxonomy): domain Eukaryota; kingdom Viridiplantae; phylum Streptophyta; class Magnoliopsida; order Lamiales; family Lamiaceae; genus Galeopsis; species Galeopsis tetrahit. The sequence goes on along the minus strand of OY776128.1, from coordinate 48,079,251 downwards.
ACCTCAGTGATTCATAGTAACTAAAATTATTTTGTTGTGGGTAGACATCATAATATGACATCAGTTTTATTATTTCTTTGTAGTTATCATATAAAAAAATTAATTTACTACTTAATATGCAAATAAAAATATAATATTTTTAAATATGTTGATAATAGGTTTAGACCATAATACCTCAACAACAATAGATCAAGCCTTTGCCGTTACGCTAAAGGCATTACTTAATTATGACAATTCTCCCTTAATATCTATTTAATTATTAAAGATTCATATTTTATGGAACAAGTTACATACATGTTACACAAGAGTCCTACTCAGTTAATATAATTATTTTAAAAGACACAACTTTTGAAATAAAATAATTCAATCAAAAGACATGATATTTCATGTCTAAAAGTCACAATCCATCACTATTACCATTCTAAATATACTCAACAATGTATTTGTCCACACATTAAATGAAAGAAAAAAGATTTGAACCATCTACCTCAACTTAAGAAGTTCTCACACTTAACATCTAGTCTACAACCATACTCATTAAAATATTAATTAAAAATATGAAAAAAAAATGAGGTTTGAACCATTTAACTTTTTGCAATTAATATGATATATACAAAAGAAAATTATTTATTTATTGAGTATGTCAACAACTTAGATAGTAAATGAACATCTTTATAAGATCGAGTTACACGGTTTGAACCTGTCCCCCATTTACTTCATCTTTGCCTTTTTTTTTAAAAAAAATAGAACAATTTAATAAAACGATCATATAATATTAACAAAGTTCGTCCAGCTAGAAAACCACCCACCTCATCTCTAAGACTCTAACAAGCATGCTTATGCCCGTTTCCAAGGAGTTCTCAAAGACACCACATCTACATTAAGATTGTGTTTGAATTGTGGAATTTGATTTGAGTATGTATTTCAAATGAAAAAATTAAAAAATAGAGGAATTTCAAATAACATGATTTTAAAATTCTCGAAATTTTAACTAAAAAAATAAATGCTAAGTATTTGAGTCAAATCTATGGACATTCAGGTGATGCGTTACAACATTATTGGAGTATAATTATATTATAATATAACACTAATTTTAACTATATATATATATGCAGCCGATGTATATAACACTGGATGCATTTGTCATTTGTTACAAATTAACAAAAGGAACTGGCCGCTGGATTGCATACAAGCTTTAGTAAGATTTTTTTTTTTAAATATGATACACTATATATGTAGAATCTCGTGTTAGATTCATTTCAACACAGCCGATTAATCCCAAAAATTTATATGAAATATAGTCAATTAAGATAAATTGAAGCAAAAATTTACCGGTCAAACTTAATTAAAAAATAATATTTTTTTTCGCTTTCAATTTTATCTTATTACAAAGTCAAAATATAGTAACTACGAGATCAAAATATGTTATTAGAAGGTCAAAACATATTGTAACGAGAGTACGTAATTAAAACTTAGTTTTTGAACAAATTTAAATAAATAGCTCTTAGTATTATATTTTGGTCTAGCTAATTTTGATCTTGTAGAAACCTTGCTATATGTGAATTTTTGGGGTACGGTGACTCAAATCTGAGGTTAATTATGATGAACTAATTATAAAATATTTCACAAGTATCAATTTGCACAATCGTGAATTTAATTATAAGTAGTTTTTATTATTTGCAAATTAACAAACAGCCGGCCCCATTCATCAAATGAGATTCTGGCCGGGGTAGAGTAAGATCGAACTTTTTGTTTTGGATCACTGATTATTGAAATTGCATAATACTAGTAGCTACATATCTCCAAAATTGATGATCATCTATTAATAAATAAATAAATCTTAACACTTAGGCCTCTTTGGAATCTTTTCACAAGCACCCTTTGGTGCTCCTTTGCCACATTTTTGTTCACAATAAATGTCGCAACACATGCCTCTTATAACAGGATCTAGGGTAATTTCGCACACGCCGCATAAGTTGAGTTTGTTGCACAAATCATAGCATCCATCCTTCTTATTATTCTCTTCTCCGAAGCCACTGCCACCTTGCGGTGGTGCAGCCGTGGTGGTTATTGCCAGCACCATCATAATCAGGGCGACGACGGTCATGTTAAAAGCCATTGTTAATTTTACTATATATTTTTGTTTGGAATTATATGTGTACGTCTTCTTACTCTACCTTTATATAGGATTTGAATGAGGATTTCAAATTAATGAATGTGGATTTCTTGTTTATCAAATTAATGACGATTTCTTATTACGCAACCTTAATATAGCATATATATGAATGAGTTTTCAAAAATATATGAATGAATGTAGTAATTTTTTTATTTTATTTCAGTTACATCTTTAATTAAGGAAATGTTTAAGGGGAGGATTTGTTAACGTCAATTAATTTTTTTTAATGTAATACGCGGTTCAAGAGCAAGCCAATTAGTAAATTACGACAAATTGAATGTATAACTTTTGTGAATTGTACAATTTTTATCCTAACGAGCATGCCAATTATCACTTGAAGTCCAAACACCAAGAGCAGCAAAATGAGACGGTGACTGGAGATAGTATGAGGGTGGTTTAATGTGATAGACTCCATCTTCACATTTTCCCCGAGCTAGAGGATCCCCCGTGGAACGATCCTTAATAACAAAATGATACGGAAAAAATTCCATGGAGACATCATTAGCTTTAGTGAATTGGTGCACAGATAATAGATTATGCTTCGCCTCAGGCACACAAAGTACATTATTTAGAACAAAATTACGAGAGGGAAACTGTAAATGAGATGTACCGGTGTGAGAAATAGGGAGACCCGTCCCATCCGCAGTCTGGATTTCATCAGTACCGTCGTATTCGGAGTGGATGGACATTTGAGATAAATCATTTGTTAAGCTGTGAGATGCGCCAGAATCAACCAACCACCCTCCGGGAGACGAGAGTGTGGCCGGCGACCTGGCCATATTTGCGGAAGCATTCAAACGACGACAAGTGGATGCTATGTGACCCTTATATCCACACCACTGGCAAATAACATGAGAATAATCGGCAGATTCACTCGGACCGCGCCCACGGCCAGAGTTGCCACGAGTGTTTTGTGCGTTGTCCGATCGGTGAGCACCACGGTTGCTTGTCCACTGTCCACGACCGGTAGCATAATGGGCTGGAGCGCGACGGTTGATCAACGAACCACGGTGATTGGATGGGCCTTTTTGCACACTGTTAACAGTTGCAACAAGAGATGCATTGCTTGATTCCAAGGTGCGTAAATACTATTCATGTGCCACCAAAAGGTCATGAAGCTCCTCAAATTTAAATGGTGTTTCACGGGAGCGAATTGCTCCAACAATTTCCCCGTAATTGTGTCTGAGTCCCTTAATGGCGAATAAAGTTAAATCATCATCGGAGACAGGTTCATCAATTAAACTGAGTTCATCAGCTTTGGATTTAATTTCCTGTAGATGGGTTGAGATCGATTTGTCCCCGAGAGATACATCCGCAAGGTCAGATTTAATTTGGAATACACGAGACCTTGATTTACCTGCATACATGCGCTCAAGAATCAGCCAAGCGGAAGCAGCCGTAGTTGCAGTAGTGATCATCGGAAGAACATCGACGGCCACCGAACCAAACATTGCGGCTAGGATCAACTGATCTTGACGGAACCACGAGCGGTAAGATGGATTTATGGTTGGAGGGGACGGTTTGCTGCCGTCAATATGGCCGACGAGGTCGAAGCCGTTTAGGACGGCAAGAAGGTTTGCACGCCATGAGGTGTATGTCGAGTGAGTTAGTTTCACGGGAATGTGATGATGCGCCGTGATGGTGACGACAGAGGGCGGCGATGGAGTAGGGGTAGTGGCTGCGTTGGCATCTTGAGTGGGTGTGGTTGAGGAGTTTGTAGACATGGTGATCGGTGGTGATGAAAAATAAAACGCAGGTGGGAGTGAAGGTGAGGATCGATTGCCTCGTTAGAGTGAGGATACTGATACCATATAGAAGAATGTATTCCAATTGATTTTATTCATAGTTTTTTTTTTTTTTTTTTTTTTTGATTACAAGTTAAATACCCATCCCATTTCCCCTACCCATGACTCGAACCCAGGACCTAAGGCCTAGGTAGTGGTGCTCTAACCACTTGAGCTATCCCACTTTGTCTGATTTTATTCATAGTGTGATTTACAATAATATATACAGATTGTCAACTATGCACAAGAAAGGAAAAGGGCTAACTGACGGCATAATTCTAGGAATATTACAATTAATACAATTAATGCCTAAATATCTCTTATACTAATATTATTGATTGCAAGAACTAATTTTATTGCTCAAAATAATTAATTATATTGCTTGTAAAAATTAATATTATTGTTTAAAGTGCACGGTGCACAAAATGTGTATAATACTTTCTCATACTATTTTCTCAATATAATGTTGGCAAATTATTTAGACCATTATCCATAATGTTGGCAAATTATTTAGACCATTATCCATTTAGACCATTATTGAATTTTGAATTGATTTTGAATAAAGTTGAGTTCGTCACCTAGTATACGTAGTATCAAGGTGTTCGTCTCTTTCGTGTTTAACCTTCCGCTACGTCACCAAGCTTGTCTCAACTTATTTCTTTGAATCAAGGTGATCAAGAGGCAAAATAAAATCAATAGAAGCATTATTCTCAAGTAAAGTGTAAGTTGAAAAATTTAAAAGTTTAGAAATACTCATTTTGCTCTTCACTTCATCTTTTAATGCTTCTTGATTTTCTTGTTCTTTGTTGCTCATGTCCACCAAGAGACATTCCTCTTCATCTCTTTTTACAATGAGTTTGTCGTCTTCACTCTCCTCACTTGGGTTCTCCTATTCTTTCATAGCGATAACCAATGTCCCAATTGTTGAGGATATTTGTTGCATTGCATTCACAAGTGACTTGAGTCGATTATCAATTGCGTCCATTCTCTTATCATTTACATCCATTCTCTTGTCATTTGCATCAATACTGTTCATCGTAAGTGCAATGAGCTCCTTGGTAGTATCACTTTCTTCATTGTTTGACGGCCAATATACTCATTGCTTTCCCACTCTTGATATTGATATATAATGAGGGGGAGCTTGTTGCATTTGGTAATCACATTCGAAGCTCACCTCATTATCATAACGAAGTTCATCCAAAGCTCTTTGAAATTCAACTTCACCCATGATGTTCTTGAATGCTTCTATAAGAGAGGGTGAAGCTTCCATTTTTCCCCAATCTTGATGTTGATAATGTGAGGGAGCTTGTTGCATTTGACGATCGTACTCAAAGCTTCTCTCATTATCGTAAAAAATTCCTTCCGGAGCAATATGGAATTCAAATCCATCTCGTGGATCACTTTCTTCATGACAATGCACATCCGTGTAGATCGGGGTCATCTCTTGAAAAGTGGGTGATGCTTATTCATTCCTCCAAACTTGATAATAGGAGGGAACTTGTTGCATATGATAGTTATAATCAAAGTTCCTCCAATTATCGTAGTCAATGTCTTTATGTTGTGGAGGATAAATCATACCATTTTGATCATAACATTGATTCCACGGGTATTGATTATATCCATCTATCTAGTCAATAAAATTCACACCTTCAAAAAAATCAAAGTATCAAATTTCTCAAAATAAAAAGAAAATAAAATAAAGTAAGTAATGTAGATAACATTAGTACTCAACTAACTCTAAGTCCCACTTATAGCACTACATCACCTCCCCGGCAACGGCGCCATTGACTTGAACGAACTTTAGGCAATATATTTTGACTAACTACTTCCCCTCAAGCATAAACGTATCTTATGACGTGGATTAAACAACACAAGAAATATTAAATTAATATTTAAATAAAAAAATCTACAATTCAATAAAATTCCTGAAATACATATGATCAATATTCATAAAAAAAAATCTAACACTAATTATTTTGGTAGGATCAACATTAATTAACGTTTTTAGAATCATCGTATTTGTATGGTGTCGGAGTAGTTCTTCTCTTCTAACCCTAAAAATCAAAATCCCCTAAAAAAAACAGTCGCGGACTCCACTACCTTGACCTGGAAAAATGTAGTTATGAGAAATAAATAAATATTTAGTAAAACAAGAAACTTACATTCATATATATAAATAGTGTTAGAGGTTTTACAAATCAATACACCCATGCTTTGATTTACCATTTTTTTGTCTTTCTTTTGTGTAGGGTGTTGGTCATCAGAAAGAATGTAGTTATGAGAAATATATAAATATTTAATAAAATAAGAAACTTACCCTCATATTCTCAATTTGCTCCTGTTCTCCAGTTATATTGCATCATTTCTTGGTCTACCTCTTTTTCTTTGAAAATTACAGTAAATAACATGACCTCTTTTTTTCTATTCAAACGTGACAAACATATAACATGACTTTTTTTTTTAAAGGAATAACATGACATTTTAAATCAGTATATATTTGTGCCAAAAAAATCAGTATAAATGATCATAAACACAATCATACATGCAATTTCTTTGGTCTTTTGAAGTTTGGTCCTTTACACGGGGACAACCTTTTCTAGGATTTTCCTCATGGTCTCTCTTTCTCATCTTCTTGGGTCTTCAAGACATTTTCTATTAGGCATATATAAATATATTAAGAGATATTATATATATCTTGTATAATATATTTTATATATCTTGTAAATCTTTATTTTACTTAATTATAGATTTAGGTTAGATATGTTTTGTATCTATAAATACTTCCTTCATGTATTCTTTACATTAACTCAATGAAATAATAATTTCATAAATCATTGTTTCTCTATATGGTATCAACGAGTCGTCTGGCTAACGCCTCGATCCGACATTCCTTCTTGTAGTCGTTGTCCGACGTCCGACGTCGTTCAAAACTTCCGACTACCACCCTCATCACTTCGGTTCCTACAACCGCTCCTTCTTCTGTTTCTTAATCAAGATTCAGTTATAAAAAAAACCTCCTATTTGTTAGGCACTCACAACCAACTACCCTCAATTCTCTATTCACTCAATCACTGCACTCTCACGTTATAACCTCCACAGGTAGTAAACTCCCCTCCCAATTGTTATTCTCCCTCATCTGGAATAACCTCCACAGTATATCATCAACTGCACTCATAAACTATTAACTACCCAATCCTCTCGTGTTCTCCTATCCATGGATACGCTTGCTGCTCAGATGGCCCAGATCCATTACCCCACTACTGCTGCATACACCCCCAACTCTGATAAATACACCCCCCCGCATCTACGCACCCACTACACTACTACATACACCTCCTCCGCCCACTCTGCTATTTCACAGATCCCCTCCCGACCCTGGATCTTGGACTCCGGGGCCTCTCATCATATCACAACTCACCCCCATAATTTATCTGTTTCCTCTCCATATTCCGGTTCGGATGATGTTGTCATCGGTGATGGTAACGGTTTACAAATTTCGCATATTGGTTCCTTGTCGTTTCCTCATGTTAATATGCTGAAATTCTCAAACGTCCTTGTTGTCCCACAAATGGCCAAAAACCTTATCCCTGTTTCAACCTTGTGTCGAGATAATGATGTTAACATTATTTTTTGTTCTACTTATTTTCAGGTGCGGGATGGCAAAACGGGGACCATTCTCCTCACGGGGAGTCACGTGGATAATCTCTACGTATGGCCGACTCGAGCATCTCTTAACCCCACAACCTCCATCTCGGAAAAACAACCATCACCCATCTGGCATGCTCGTCTTGGTCATCCGTCCTCCAAAATCCTTTCCCATACCTTATCCAAGTATAGCTTACCTATCACGAACTCAAAACTGCATTATTGTGATTCTTGCAATTGTATTAAAAGTCATAAACTTCCTTTTTATGATTCAAGCATTATATCTAGTTCCCCTCTTGAGGTTATTTTTTCTGATGTGTGGTCGTCCCCTGTCCTGTCAACTGAAGGCTTCAAATACTATGTCATTTTTGTTGATCATTTTAGCAAATATATATGGATTTACCCTCTAAAACGCAAATCTGATGTCCTCCCCACCTTTACATCCTTTAAAAGCATCGTAGAAAACTTCTACAACACCAAAATCAAAACCCTCTATACTGACAACGGGGGCGAATTCATTGCCCTACGATCCCTCCTTCAAACTCATGGTATATCTCATCTCACAACTCCTCCCCACACCCCTGAACACAATGGCATATCTGAACGTCGTCACAGACATGTTGTTGATACTGCCTTAGCTCTTTTACATCATGCCTCCATGCCCCTTACATATTGGCCTCATGCAGTTTGTGCTGCTACCTACATTATAAACCGTCTACCAAAACCCAATCTTAACATGTTGTCTTCATATCAATTCCTTCTAAAACAAACTCCCAACCTAGCCAAACTTAGAGTTTTTGGTTGCTTATGTTATCCTTGGCTCCGCCCCTACACTTCCCATAAATTAGACCCTAGATCCACTCCCTGTGTCTTCATTGGATACTCTCCTACCCAAGCTGCTTATCTTTGTCTTGATTTAAAAACCAATAAAATATATACCTCTCGTCATGTTCAATTTGTTGAAAATGTCTTTCCTCTAGCCACTCCTAAAACTGCTCCTGATACACCCCCTGCCTTAACAGATACACCCTCCAATCTGCCAGACACACCCACTGTTTTAATTTATCCACCCACTGCCCCCACCAATACACCCCTGGCCCCTTCCCCCAATCCTGCCCCACCCACAAACCCTACGAATACACCCCCTCCCCAAAATATACCATCTCTCGACGAGAATCCAGCCCCACCACCACCCCCGTTACCTGCACCCCCTGTATCGCTTAATACACCCCCCAGCCCAACGTCCAGCTCGTCTGCACCCCCCAGATTACTAAGTACACCCCATCCACTCCAAACCCTAATTTCACCCTACAAACCCTTGATCTCGAGTCGCCAGATGCTCCCTCACTGCCGTCCCCACCTATACAACAACGACCTCGAATGGTCACTCGATCCCAAAACAGTATCTTCAAACCAAATCCGAGGTATGGTCTATCTTCTACTTTATCTTCTGACACTGAACCTAGTTGTGTCTCTCAGGCATTAAAAGATGAACGATGGAGGGAGGCCATGTCATCTGAATTTAATGCCCTTCTCAAAAACGGTACTTGGGATTTAGTACCACCTGATGATTCTGCAAACATTATTGGTTCGAAGTGGGTCTTCCGCATCAAACGAAAACCGGACGGTTCCTTAGACAAGTTCAAAGCTCGACTTGTCGCCAAAGGCTTTCACCAACGCCCTGGGGTTGACTTTTCTGAAACATTTAGTCCTGTGGTCAAACCAGCAACCGTTCGAGCAGTCCTGAGTATTGCAGTCACCAAAGATTGGCCACTTCGCCAGTTCGATGTGAATAATGCTTTCCTTCACGGTTCCTTAGCCGAATCTGTATTTATGGCTCAACCACCCGGGTTTGTTGACAAAACCTTTCCTACATATGTGTGCAAGTTACATAAATCCATCTATGGCCTAAAACAGGCACCTCGAACTTGGTATTTTGCTCTTCGGACCTTCTTGGAGAGTATTGGTTTCATTCACACCAAATCTGATGAGTCTCTCTTTTTATACAACAAATCCGGTATAACTGCATATTTTCTCGTGTATGTTGATGATCTGATTCTTACAGGAAACAACACCTCGTTCCTCACAAAAGTGGCCTCAGACCTTAGTACAAAGTTCTCTGTCAAAGACTTAGGCTCACTTTCCTATTTCCTAGGTGTGGAAGTGCTCCGTACTAAGAAAACTTGTTTTCTCTCCCAACGTAAGTATATCATTGACCTACTCACCAAATATAATATGCTCACTTCCAAACCTGTACAAACCCCTCTCTCCACCTCTACTCGTTTATCTCTTTCTGATGGAACACCGCCCACTGATATCACCCAATATCGTCAAGTTCTTGGACGTCTCCAATACCTCCAACTTACTAGACCTGATATTGCTTTTGCTGTGCATAAATTGTCTCAATTCATGCATGCTCCCACCACAACTCATTGGGGCACTGTAAAACGCCTCCTTCTATATCTTAATGGAACTAGAGATGTTGGAATTACCCTCCGCCCCAACACATCTGACTCACTTCACTGCTTCACGGATGCTGATTGGGCCGGAAACACTGATGATCGTACGTCGATAAGTGCCTATATTGTCTTTCTTGGACCAAATCCCATCTCATGGTCTTCCAAGAAACAAAAGTCGGTTGCTCGCTCCTCCACTGAAGCAGAATATAGGGCAATTGCATCAGCTGCTTCTGAGGTACAATGGTTAAAATCTCTCTTTCAAGAACTATGCATTTCCATCAAAACTCTCCCTGCCATCTACTGCGACAATATTGGTGCGACGTATCTTTGCTCCAACCCAGTTTTTCACTCTCGGATGAAACACATTGCCATTGACTATCACTTCGTTCGGGATTTGATCAAAACAACTCAGTTACGTGTTTCACATGTGTCTTCCGAAGATCAACTAGCCGATGCTCTCACAAAGCCTCTTGCTCGTTCTCGTCTTCAAATGCTGATGATCAAGATTGGACTCTCCTACGGTACTCCATCTTGAGGGGGCGTATTAGGCATATATAAATATATTAAGAGATATTATATATATCTTGTATAATATATTTTATATATCTTGTAAATCTTTATTTTACTTAATTATAGATTTAGGTTAGATATGTTTTGTATCTATAAATACTTCCTTCATGTATTCTTTACATTAACTCAATGAAATAATAATTTCATAAATCATTGTTTCTCTATATTTTCTTGTAAGGATTTTTTTTGCTTTTGGATGATTTTTAGGGGATTTTGATTTTTAGGGTTAGAAGAGAAGAACTTGATTGAGTTTGAGAAGTGTAATCTAATGTGGAAAAAAAAAAGAATATGCGTAATCTGACGTGGCAAGTTCCGACAAGCCACATCATCAATTGTTGGTCGGAGAAAAAAAAATATATATCTAATTGCAACACGATGAAAGATTGAGATTTTTTACAATAATCATAAAAATCGTGATTAAATTGATATTGAGACTAAAGGTGGTGTATTTATTTAGAATTAACCCATTAATTAATGAACAATAATCAAAGTTTATTGATTCAATAAATACGAAACCCTAATTCAACAAAATCAGAAAATTGTGAAGAGGTACTTGAAGAAAAAATAAAAAATTATGAAAATAATGCAAAAAAATAAAAAGGAATGTCGTTTTCACACCTTATACGATGAAATTTGGCCAAAAAAGACAGTACGCCATGAAAAAGTAATGTGTATTGCACGAACCTCGTTTTATGTTGAAAAAGTGTGCGCGATCGCTCAAATCGAACTCATATGCCAAAAAAATTCTTAGGCAGCCATCTAGACCAATAACTCGAATTTGGGCCCATATTATTGGGCAGTAATTAACCTATATATATTAAAAATAAAAAAATACGCACGCAAAAACTAGACAGCCTAGGTGCTAGGCGGTTGAAAATGCCAATTAATTGCCAATTTTCGACTTTTACAACTGAGTAGTTCCTAAAGCCCATGTATTTTCCCACTCTTTTGTCTTCCCCCTCCTTATCTTTGTGTGTTGATATTAATTTCTGCAACCCTCTTTAATGTCATCTTTACTTATTGATCATTGTGAATTTAGGCACGGTCTGAATTGGCTACCACCAACTATATATATAGATTTTATGGTTGAGTTTTAGAGTGTGAGTCAAGCTATATTATTTGTGAGTCCATTTCGCTGTAAGAGACTAGGAGAGAAACGAGGTACGAGGAAGTAGGTTTTTAATTAGGATTTGAGTCTTATAATATTTTTAATTAGTTTATTTATACACTTGCGATTTCTACTTCTAAAATTCGATAGAGTGTAACTATCGAGTTTTCGTGGAAAAAGTTTTGTATGCTAGAAGTTTAATTCCTTGTGAGAACCATTTACATTCGTATGAGAGGAATTAATACCTTTAAAGATAGCATCGTTTTTCGGTGTGCCTAACAACACCATCAACGGCGACGTTGATCAATCGACGCATCAACGTCAAGTCATAGATATATGACCCACATGTGGCCACGTCCACTCTTCGGTTCAGTGACGGACCCAGAAATTACAGATTGGGGGGCCCAATTTACATTAATACAAAGATAAAATATTTATATATACAAAAAAATTATTATAAATTTTTCAATACATCTCATTTCATTAATTTAAATTTAACGATTTTTGTTATATTTTGAAATAAAACAATTTTGATTGTTCTAGCTTTGAAAAAGTATACACAACTCCGATCGTTGTTGAGACTTTAGTCACTATTAGTCAAATGTAGAACTTAAAATATACTCCCCCGTTCATAGTGATTTTTATATTTTAATTGACTCACTTTTTAAAAAATGTAAATTTAGTGGAGTGTGAGATCAAATAAGTAAGAATCAGTTTGCGTGATTTAATAAAGTATAAAATAGATTTTGTGAGGTCTAAAAAAAATTAGTGAGGTGTATTAATAAGAGAAAATGTGGATATAAAATTAATAATAATTTTAAAAATAAAATGATATAGTAAATGTATCTATTTTGTGAATTATTTTTATATTTGAAGTGTACAAAGTAATTTTAAAACATAAAACATAATATAAATAATTACTAAAAAAATATATATAATATATATATAAAAAAAAAAAAATATTGGTGGGGGGCCCAGTGACCCCCCTGGGCACTTCCTCGGTCCGTCACTGCTTCGGTTCTAGCTGAATCTTGCTTCGGCGAGGACAACTCAAAGATTCAAGTTTGCATATATAAGAACAATATTTTATATTTTTATTCTTTAGATGTGTACTCTCTCCTTTAAATAATATTGTTTAATATAGGAAGTATCAATTTAAAAAAAAAAAAACACTTTATTTCATATGTTATTTATCTTCTTTTTTTTTTTTTTTTGAATTACATTAAATACCCATCCCTTTTCCCAGGATCAAAGTACTAGGTAGTGGTGCTCTAACTACTTGAGCTATCCCACTTTGTCTGTTATTTATCTTAAAATCACTAAACTGCGGTTCATGCATGATACATCGTATGTTACTAAATAATATAAAGTTCACCATAAAACTTCATTAACACAAGTTTATAGAAGTTTCTGTCTATTTAGATATATCAATCGTGTTTTACAACTAGTGGTAGACTCTCAACAAAGCAGACATTATTGGGATATAATCACTTTTCTTTTCATCTTTTCTCTAATCGTCCCAATTGTTTTTAACATTATCAATTTAGTATCTAACTTTCGTGGATTGTACAATCACTACAAAAAAGACCAAAGTTTTAAGACCGACATAAATTAGTCTCAAATAGAGACTGATTTGAGACCGATGTCTTTAATATTATGTTTTCAAACCGCTTAAAGACCGAATTTCGGTCTCTAAACCGAAATTAAAATTTTAATTTTGAATTTTGTTTAGAGACCGACAATTCAGTCTATAATTGGTATCAAAATTTTTGAATCTCAAAATTTTAATTGACTACCAATTTTAAACGCTCGTTTAGAGACTGTTTTCAGTTCGATCTTTAATATTATGTTTTTCAGACCCCTTAGCCACCGAATATCAGTCTCTAAACCGAAATAAAAATTCTGATTTTGAATTTTAATTGAAGACCAAAAATTCAGTCTTTAATTGGTATAAAAAATTTTGACAGGTTGTTTTATACGTATGTGAATCGATCACTTACCGTCGGGATCGGGCGAGAATCCTTTAAACTCGGACAAAGTATTCACATCTAAAAAAGAATCTTTTACTACGCTATCTAAATCCGTGGAATCTTTCACTGCCTCCTCTAAATCAACTAAATCAGGCACTACGATCTCTAAATCAAATTAACCAGGCACTACGATCTCTAAATCAATTGAATCGGGCAATATCGTCTCCACTTCCAACAAATCTGGCTCTATGACTTTGTTCGAGATGGAGGAATCGAATTTAGGAGAAGGGGAATATTTGTCCATCGTTGGGAGGGACAAATCACATTGGCGATTATATGTATATTTTAAGAGATATGAATAATATTTAAAGATACAAATCTTTAAAACATTATCCCTAATATTGTATATATAGATAATTTTAAATAGAAGAGATCGATTTTTTGGTCCCAAATCAGACGGTTGTGTTTAAAGACCGAATTTTGCGGTCTCAAATCGGAATCAAATCAAGTTGTTTGTTTTTGGAGACCGATTTTAGCGGTCTCTGAACACTCCGAAAGAAAGCACAGCCCACGTCCCATTCTTGCGAATAAATAGCACATATATACCACATGTCATTCTCTCAATTTTAACCCACAAACCAACTTTTAAATAGGTCATTCCTTGATTTTCCTCTCCAATATTAGTTTGAAGATCTCGTTTCAAATTCAACGTAACGCTTCTCATTCCCTCTTCGTTTAAATTAATATTTTCTCATATTTCTCAAATTAATTAATTTATGAAGTGTTCGTATTATGATAATTTTCTTTTAATATGTATAATAATAGTAAATAATATAGACCAGGGACAATGTTCGACCCATATTTCATCAAAGACCAAATATACACCTTTATTTTTTCGATAATTTATTTATCTTCGATTAAACTGATTTTCCACTTTGAAAATTTAAGTTCTTAATTATGTTTAATTGTTTTTCGTGATTATAAATTATACTCCTGCGATTATAAATTATAGGAAGAAGTAATCATACATCATAATTCGTGATATAATTAATGATTGTTATTCGAATTATGTTTTAAAGTTAAATAATTGTCAAATATTAAAATAAACAATGTCAAAAAATTACGATTGAATCGGAATGACGTTGGGATCAAATGATTAATGTTATATGGAAATATCTATCTTATATACATATGTCAATTATATATTTCCTTAAAATTTTGATTATAAATGGAACTAACAGATCGTCGGTGGATGTATTATACTCCTCGATTCGTTGATGGAAGTACGAACAGTGAATTTTACAATAAAATTCGCAAATCCATTGATTTTGCGAAGTTGAGGCCACAATATATGTTTAACGATAAAATCAAGTGTCCGTGTACTTTGAAGAAATGTCGGAATAAAGCATTTAAAAGCGTTGAAAAAATGTCGGAATAACTATTAGTTTTAAATAGTTATTAATACTCCCTCCGTCCCACAGGAATTTGCACACTTTCCATATATGGATGTCCCATACCAATTTGCACACTCCATAAAAGGAAATATTTTCACAACCCTCACCCTTGAAATATACTCATATTTACCCATATGTCATTACTTTTCCACACTCAATCTACTTTTTACTTTACTTTATTCATAAAAGTTTACAAAATTACCCCTCAAAACATCAATCATTACACCTTTTCTTACACATTTCTTAAAATGTGTGTCGGTCAAAGGGTGCAAGTTCCTCCGGGACGGAGGGAGTATTATTTTGGACTTTTTAAAGTAACATTGATTTTTTACAATTAATTGAATAATTTTTATCAATTAATATATGTGAAATGATTTAACAAACGAAGGTTTGAAAATTTATTACTTATATCATATACAATTAAAAAATTAATTATATATGTATATAATTAATTTTAAAAGTTACACAACACAATTACTTGTCAAAGTGGTAGGTGCCCATTCACCAGGAATCAATTCCCATAAAGGCCAAAATAAAATGGTCATTTAAATAAAGAGGGTGTGGGTGTCGGTTGTGAGGTCGGGTATCGAGTCAGGTCGCGGATGGGTGTCGGTTGCTGGGTCGGGTCGCGGGTGGGTGTGGGTTAAATAAAGATGGTGTGGGTGTCGGTTGTTGGGTCGGGTTTGTATTATATATCGGGTTTGTATTATATAGTATTATTTAGAGACCGAATATTTGGTCCCTCATTATAGACTAGAGATCGATTTGTGTTTTAGGGCCCGAAAATAGGTCAGGCCGACTCACGTTTAGGGACCGTTATAAGATCGAATTGTCGGTCTCTAATTTGAGACCGTTTCATAAATTCGATCTTTGAATATCAGGTATCAAGCGAATAAGGACCACCATAAGACGGTCTCAAATCTGTCTCTAACGTATGTTGAGACCGCCTTTACGGTCTCTAATCGAGGCATTTTTTGTAGTGAATTTTTATCCTAGAATCGTAGGAATGGTCGAAACTAAGTCATATTTGGTCATGCACCTGGCACATGGTTATTCAATTTGGGGAACGATTTCCAGCTCAATGTTGATTGGGATCCATGCATGTTGCAAGACGTGACTAATATAAACCAATAAAAAATTGCACATTTAAATAAATTAATAAAAACACACACTGTGTTTGAATTAAGCTATTCAATTTTTTTTAACTAAAATGGACCTTAATGTAAAAAATAAATGTAAAAAGTGTATCTGAGCCACAAAAATTCTAAATCACTTAAAAAAAAAAAAAAAAAAAAAAAACTAGCCTAGCAAATCAAACTTAAATGCAAAAAAAAAAACCAAACAAGAACTTTACCAAAACGTCTAGAAGTTGCGACACCTTACTCTCCTCTGCAACCATTATGGAGCAGTCAATACCAAAGTCTTGTTCCAGCTATTTTTTGCCTCTTCGAGTTGTTTCTCAAGAGTTGTCAACACAACTTAAAAACATTTTTTTATTATTCAAATCGAGTGAGGATATAGAGAAACTCGGCCGAGTCCGAGCCACGTAGACACGTTTGTAAATTATTATTTATTTAATAGATAAGTCAAGTTGCTCGGACTGCATATAGAATTCTATTCTCTATTACGAGAGAAAGAAAAGAGAGTTCTCACAGCCTCAAAGTAAAAAAAAAATGTGTATTAAATTGCAACAATATAAAAAATTGGTACTTTTTCCTTATAATCTAGAAAGTCGTGATTAAATTGATAATTACTATAAAATTCGTGAATTAATCTAGAAAGTCGTGATTAATTGATAGTTATCAAAGGTTGTACGAAATCACGGTTTGAGGAATCATGTTCCAGTGTTTGTGTACGAGGAGATCAGACTGATTCATTAATCATTCTGGTGAAGTAATGAAGGTATGCAATCTATCTTTAATAACCAACTACGTTTTTATTAATGGGCAGCTCAGCTGAGCCCACCATCTCGGCCGAGTCAACTTGGATTTTGCCCTTCTTCCTTTTGATCTAGAAACATGTGCCACACTGATTATATAAGCCCACATTTTTTTTTTTTTTTTTTTTTTCTGAGAAAAGGAAGCCATAGGAGGTCTCTTGGGGAGAAATTCTAGGTTTATTTCATACTTTTGCAATCAAGAGGTGATATCTTTATTTTATTCAAGCATTTTGTTATTATTGATGATGGGTATGTTATTTCTTTCTATTTTCTCTATTTATTTTATTGATTTAGTCATGAACTAAGTCTAATTGTGTGTGTGTGTGTTTGTATTTATGATGAAAATTGTGATTTAGCCTAATTTTTATTGTATAATTCAATTGGAAGGTGTGTAGGTTAGATTATTCGGTATTTGAATTATATTATTAGGTTGTATTTAGAGTTGGTTAGTCATGTTAGATCGTATAATTGAGGGTTGGGTTCGTGTGAATTGAATTTATATTAGGTTATCACAATAAGAGTTGGGTAATTCCATTAGAATCCCCTTTAATATACACTAATTATTTGAATGGGAGTTTGGGTGATTAGTGAGGAGAATTTAGGACTTTGATTTTTAGTATTCAAGTGGAAAAGCATAATTAGGAAGTAGATTAGGATAGGTTTAGATTCCCCTAATTGTGTGATTACCCGAGTAAGAACAATCTTATCCGTCCTCCCCATCTTAGGTGATTATTTAGGTATATGTCTTAGTGGTCGCTCTTACCGAAAACCGACCTACGAATTATACGTCAAAGTCGAGCTTAATTCAATTTTCACATAATGACGAACACCCGAACACTACCTCTCATAATTCGATCTACGGACATCAATATCTAGAGCCGTCATAACGGGCTGGGACCGTTGGGCCAGCCCGCCCCGCCACTTGAAACAGTGGGTTGGGCCAAGATTTTCTAGGACCGCTAGGAGGCGGGCCAGCCCGTTTGGGCCGCTAGGAGGCGGGTTGGGGCGGGCTGACCCGCCATTTTTTGGTTTTTTTTTTTAAATATTTTATTTAATTAAAAAATATAAAAAACAATATATAATAAACCTAACTAAAAGCAAAAACTCTAGAGCAGTCGCATTTTTTCCCTTCTTTCTTCATTTTTTGAATTTATGTACTCATAATATATACTCCCTCCGTCCACTAAAAGTGTGCTCACTTCTTTTTTTAGGTCCACAAAAAATACGATTATTCTATTTAAATAGTTTACTTTTGAATATTTTTTTTACTTTAATAATAAGATTGAGTATTTACCAAATATATTCTTAACTCGTTATTCCAAATATATTCTTTATAAATAAAATATGATTTTTTTAAAAACATGTATAAAAAAAAGTGAGCACGCTTTTGGTGGATAGAGGGAGTATAATATATGTATTGTAATATATTATACAATTAATAATAACAATATTTATATTTAGTTTTTTGTTCTTAATTAATAATTACGTAATTCTTCATATTTATTTCTTTTATATACAATAGATTGAAAATTGACTGAAAATATATCTTTTTCTTGATGAATATTCCTATTCTTAATATATTACTGTTCTTAATTATATATTACTGTATTTTTTTATGTTTCTTGATGAATTTAATAATTTTTTATGTAAAAAAAAAAAAAAAAAAAAATTTGGCCCGCCAAAACCCGCGGCCCGCCTATTTTTGGGTTGGGTTGAGGTTTTGGCAGCCCGCCTAACAAACGGGTTGGCCCGCCCCGCCCCGCCGGCCCGTCTTGACAGGTCTATCAATATCTTACTTGTTTTCGTTAATTAGTAGTTTACTCGTCTAAGAGGGGTGTATTCAATTGAGATTCTGTTGGATTTTTTTGGACTTTTAAAATTTGGGGGTATTCAATCCGGATTTTTAAAAGTCTTTCAAAATTTTGAGGTATTCAAAATGGATTTTAAAAAGTCTTTAGAAATCTTTAGGTATTCAACAATCTATGGATTTTAATACTCTATGGATTTCGTTGGATTCTCCTTCAAAAATATAAATAAATTTCACTATTCAAAATCTCTTCTAAAAACTAGAGATTTCAGCGGATTCTTTCAAAAGGTCCTAAAAGAGAAGAAAAAAAAAATTTTGTTGTTCTTCTAACAAAATTTCAAAGTCTCCTTCGAAAGCACATACAGACATTCTTGCTGTAATTCGAATCACAAAATCCACACAGCCCTCTTCTTCAAACCAAATAATATCAAGAAACGTAACTATGTTCTTCAATAAGCATCACAGATTCTTCACCATCATTATTATCGTGAAAAAGATTACATCTCTGTATTTTAAAATTACGTTCTCTCTTTAAAAATTATAGTATATCGTTAAGATCTCAAGAACATTTATTTACGATCTTAAAGTTAGCACGTGGTGTTCGATATCATCTAAAAGATTTTGGTGGTCAAGGTCGTTACCCAGAAATGCAATTGTTATTCAATCTTCGCGAGAGATTTTTTGGTATTTTCAAATCGTCATTCACAATTTTCTAAACCCACCTCTATTCCCATTTCAAACACAAGCAGAGTTAGTATTGGCTGGATTACATAACTTTCTTCGGAAAGAATGTCATGAATTTTCAATCGAATATGAAGAAGATCGAGATTCACCACATCTCGACATAGAAGATAAAATTTGGAATTGCTTTCTCAAAGTCAATTACAACACAGAACTGAAGCCGAGGTATAACCGTGGAAATGAAGATGAGAATAATAATGATGAATAATAATTTTTTTTTTGAACTAATATATTTTTGGTATTTTTTCTAAATAATTTAGATAATTTTTTTTTATATACAAGTGTGTTCGATATACGTTTGGATCCATAGTTTTAGGGGCGTAGTTTATGAAAAATTTTGAAAAAAAAAATATTAATTATTTTTGAAAAATTACATTATTAATTATTTTCGAAATGATTAAATTGTTACTTATCTATTTTCTAATAATTATATATTTTAATTATTTTAATTTTTAATATTTTGTAAAAACAACATAAAAATGCGGTAAATATGATTAAAATTGAAAGGATACACATAAAAATGCGGTAAATATGGTTTTTGGGGGGCCCACCTCACTCTCTCTCTCTCAATAAACCTAGGTTTAAATGTTACAACCTCCCAAAAAAACCCCAACCACCAAACTTTCTTCTCAATGGCTAAAAACCTCCTCACAAGGTTTTTGTGTGTTCCATGTCACCAAAAAACCTCCCCACTGGGGAGGGCCTAAGGCTACATTAGTAAATTAGTCACGTGGTTCGATAATTTATAAGGCTACATTAGTAAATTAGTCATGTGGTTCGATAATTTAACCGGACACTTGTTATTACTACGAGGGTCCTCTCACATTTGTGAGATGTCACTTAACAATTGGAGAACTATAAAGTCAATAGTCAGGTTAATGAGACATAGGTGTAGAAACCTTCGTAGTAAAGGTTGTGTTGATCAGAAATTTAGACAACTCTTTAATAATATATAGAGTAGTGATCACACAATGTAATGATATTTAAAAAATATTATTGACAATTTATACAAAAGTGTCTAAGTTGAAGTGTTTATGCACTAAAACAAACTGTAAGTTAATGCAACAAATATGATGTATGTAATGATAAAGTAAATGTGTCAAAATTCACTAAATCAGATCACAAAGTTACAAAATCTATATTTTCTAGTTGGAAAATCACTTCCTCCTCACTTGTTGACCTCACTCACACTAATTACACACGTGGTCAAACTATGAATAAGAGTCCACACTAATAAATTGAGTATACATGTCATTTATTCAATCATTTATTTTTTTATAATAGGAAAAAAATTGAAAATTGAAAACAAAATCAATACTACAATAATATTTACTAAAATATTATATCTTAATTTAATTCAACAAATTAAATAAAATTATCAAAAAAAGAGAATCTATTTTTTTAGAAAAGTAAAAATAACAAAATAATATCTCTCTTTCTCTCTCTCTATATATATATATATATATATATATTTATAATTTATAAGTCATTTAAATAAATAAACAATTTAGAGATAAAATTGACACTTTTATTTAATTTAGAAATTATAAAGAGAAAATACAAATTATTAAATCCAAAAGTTACCAAAATATAACATATAAATAGTTTAGAGATTCATAAATTACATGATATAATCTATAAGCCATAGTAAGATACCTGAATTTTACCGGCTCATTCAAATAATTAGCTAGATTTACTTTGTAATTCTTAAATTAAATTTATTAAAACATTTTTTGATAATTTTTTTTAAAAACACTTCCATATATAAAATTAGAAATGAGTTAATTCGTGTGTATGTGTGTATCGGAAAATAATGACATTTTACGTAATATGTGTGGGACGTGAAATGAAGGGAATACAAAATATGAATTTTATTCTTTAAATTATTTAAAGAAATTCCGCGTAATCTCAATAATTTTAATATGAATCGTAGATATTAAAGACCAAAAAAAAAAAAAAAAGATACATTAAAAATTGAAAAAGAGAGATTAAATGTATTTTTGGAGGGGTATGGAGAGATTATATAGAACAATACTCAGATATAAAATGAAAATATAGAAAAAATGCAGGTATACACAACTCATGATTGAAACAACCTAACAATTTTTTTTTTTATGTTTTTTTCAGGTATCACTAAATTTAAACAAAGATATCAATATCAAAACCATAAAAAATCATGATTTATTAGGTAAATTGAGATACATAATAAATCTAACACTTAGGCCTCTTTGGAATATCTCCACAATCACCAATTCCTCCATTCCCACATTTTTGTTGACAATAATTGTGGCAGCATTCATCTCTCTTAGGAGGATCAAGGATCTTGTAGCAGGCACACAACACATTATTATTGCACAATAGAACACATTCATCCGTCTCATTCTTTTCGTTGCCGAAGCCGCCGTACGGTGATGCTGCGGTGGTTGCTATAGCCAACACAAGCATAATCAGGGCGGCAATGGCGGCTCTTCCAGTCATGTTGACGGCGTTGTTGTACTACGAATTATTGTATGGAATTATATGTGTATTTATGCTCCCTCTTTATAGGGATCAGGTGTACTCATTTGTATGTTTAAAAGTATTTAATTAGTTGTATTCATGTGAACATTATTAATTATTTTTATTGAATAATATTAATTTGATATTAATGAGATTTGGGATATACGAACGCAAATTATTATGATATAATTCCTGTTTTTTACATTTATTCAATTGAGATTCTATTGGATTTTTTTGGACTTTAAAAAGTATGTAGATTTATAAAATTCATAGAGTCCATACAGAGTTTGACGACCTTTTTTTATTGATAATATTAATTTGATATTAATGAGATTTGGGATATACGAACGCAAATTATGATATAATTCCTGCTTTTTACATTTATTCAATTAAGATTCTATTGGATATTTTTGGACTTTAAAAAGTACATAGATTTATAAAATTCATAGAGTCAATGCAGAGTTTGACTGACCTTTTTTTATTGATTTATATGGGACTTGACAGAATTGTGGAATATATATATATATATATATATTTTTTAATATACATAGATTTTCATAATTTTCAGTATTGATGCGAAAAGATTTTTTTAATGTGAATTGTTTTTTTAAATTAATATTATATATATATATATATATATAAATATTTTACCATTAAAAAATTAAATATATATATAAAGTTTATATATTAATTCGAGTCAATATTGTCATTCATGCTTATGATCTTTCGTCTTCAGAGTTCTCTGATAGAATCCGTTGAAATCTTTTGTTTTTATAAGAGATTTTGGATAGTGAAATTTATTTATATTTTTAGAGGAGAATCCAACAAAATCCAATTTTGGATAGTGAAATTTATTTATATTTTTAGAGGAGAATCCAACAAAATCCATAGAGTATTAGACTATTGAATACCTAAAGATTTTTAAAGACTTTTTAAAATATGTATTGAAGTTGGGGGTGCTGAGCTAGTGGGGAAGGTTCAGGTGGGTGGGCCTGGATGGTGGTTGGCGTTGGAATTAAATCAACTGGGCCTGGGCAAAGTGTGCAAGGCCCAATTTGTGGTGGGCTGGAGTGAGGCAGCGTGTTTTGGCCAAGAGGAGAAGCTGCATGGGGGCCATGCTCAAGAAAGGAGGTGTAATCAAAACTGCTGGAATTAAATGATGGATTTTTATCTGAAAAAGGGAACGATGATTCATCAAATTGAGCATGTCGTGTAATATAAAAACGGGAAACAACAGGATCGTAACATCGGAACCCTTTGTAAGAGGAGCTATATCCCAAAAAAATACAAGGAGTGCTACGAGGGGCAAGTTTGTGAGGAGCATAATCTCGAAGATACGGAAAAACACGACATCCAAAGGTCTTAAAATTAGCATAAGACGGTGGATTATGAAATAAAAGCTCAAATGGTGACACACCATCCAATATAGGCGTAAGTAGGCGGTTTATTATGTAAACAGCTGAAGCAAAGGCATCTACCCAAAACTGACCCGGAACACTGGCAAGGAACATTAAGGACAAGCCTGTCTCAGTGATATGTCTATGTTTGCGCTCAGCACGACCATTTTGTTGAGGAGTATAAGGGCACGATAATCTATGATGAATACCGTGAGAAGTAAAAAATTCTTTAACTCATGTGTTGACAAACTCAGTTCCCCCATCACTCTGAAATACCTTAATTTTACTGTTAACTGATTGCAAACGAAAGCATAGAACCGAATAATTATATTATTTTACAAGATTAACAAATTAGTTATATATACATAATACACTACTCCTATAATATAGAATCCCCTTATATACTAATAGGGAGTTTAAATTGATGATGTGTCATCTTGGGGTTAATTTGACTTATGTGTCATTTTGTGGTTAATTTGACTTATGTGTCGTAATTTAAGGAGGTTGTTAATTTAAAAAAGTATGATGTGTAATTAAGTTATTGGTTGAGTAATATATGATCCCTAAACTATTTCAAAACATTATATTCCTATTAACTATTGAATTATCTTCCTAATTAATTATTTATATAAGGTGTTGTACATGGTTGATATGAAATGTTGAATTTTTTATTATATTAATATTGACTAATTAAAATATGTTTTATTTTATTTACTTAACTTTATTGTAGTATTCATTTTATTCTTATCTTTGTTTATTTTTAAATGATTTAAGGTACTTCTGAGTAAAATACAATCTAAAATGTATTTTTATTGGTGTGTATAGAATTTTATTTTATAATTACTTTTATCTTATATCTCAATTAAATTTTTCCTGTAATTATTTTAAATTTATAAGTTTAATACATTTAAAAAATAAAATTCGAAAATATATATGTAAAACTTATTATATAATTTTATACATATTTATTATATAAATAATTATATTATTTTACAAGATTAACAAATTTGTTATATATAAATAATACACTACTCCTATAATATAGAATCCCCTTATATACTAATAGGGAGTTTAAATTGATGATGTGTCATTTTGTGGTTAATTTGGCTTATGTGTCATTTTGTGGTTAATTTGGCTTATGTGTCATAATTTAAGGAGGTTGTTAATTTAAAAAAGTATGATGTGTAATTAAGTTATTGGTTGAGTAAGATATGATCCCTAAACTATTTCAAAACATTATATTCCTATTAACTATTGAATTTTCTTCCTAATTAATTATTTATTTAAGGTGTTGTACATGGTTGATATGAAATGTTGAAATTTTTACTATATTAATATTGACTAATTAAAATAATTTTTATTTTATTTACTTAACTTTATTGTAGTATTCATTTTATTCTTATATTTGTTTATTTTTAAATGATTTAATGTACTTCTCAGTAAAATACAATCTAAAATGTATTTTTATTGGTGTGTATTGAATTTTATTTTATAATTACTTTTATCTTATATCTCAATTAAAATTTTTCTTTAATTATTTTAAATTTATAAGTTTAATGCATTTAAAAAATAAAATTCGAAAATATATATGTTAAACTTATTATATAATTTTATACATATTTATTATATAAATAATTATATTATTTTACAAGATTAACAAATTTGTTCTATATACATAATACACTACTCCTATAATATAGAATCCCCTTATATACTAATAGAGAGTTTAAATTGATGATGTGTCATTTTGTTGTTAATTTGGCTTATGTGTCATAATTTAAGGAGGTTGTTAATTTAAAAAAGTATGATGTGTAATTAAGTTATTGGTTGAGTAAGATATGATCCCTAAAATATTTCAAAACATTATATGCCTATTAACTATTTAATTTTCTTCCTAATTAATTATTTATTTAAGGTGTTGTACATGGTTGATATGAAATGTTGAATTTTTTATTATATTAATATTGACTAATTAAAATAATTTTTATTTTATTTACTTAACTTTATTGTAGTATTCATTTTATTCTCATCTTTGTTTATTTTTAAATGATTTAATGTACTTCTAAGTAAAATACAATCTAAAATGTATTTTTATTGGTGTGTATTGAATTTTATTTTATAATTACTTTTATCTTATATCTCAATTGAAATTTTCCTGTAATTTTTTTAAATTTATAAGTTTAATGCATTTAAAAAATAAAATTCGAAAATATATATGTAAAACTTATTATATAATTTTATACATATTTATTATATAAATAATTATATTATTTTACAAGATTAACAAATTAGTTATATATACATAATACACTACTCCTATAATATAGAATCCCCTTATATACTAATAGGGAGTTTAAATTGATGATGTGTCATCTTGTGGTTAATTTGACTTATGTGTCGTAATTTAAGGAGGTTGTTAATTTAAAAAAGTATGATGTGTAATTAAGTTATTGGTTGAGTAAGATATGATCCCTAAACTATTTCAAAACATTATATTCCTATTAACTATTGAATTATCTTTCTAATTAATTATTTATATAAGGTGTTGTACATGGTTGATATGAAATGTTGAATTTTTTATTATATTAATATTGACTAATTAAAATATTTTTTATTTTATTTACTTAACTTTATTGTAGTATTCATTTTATTCTTATCTTTGTTTATTTTTAAATGATTTAAGGTACTTCTGAGTAAAATACAATCTAAAATGTATTTTTATTGGTGTGTATAGAATTTTATTTTATAATTACTTTTATCTTATATCTCAATTAAAATTTTCATGTAATTATTTTAAATTTATAAGTTTAATACATTTAAAAAATAAAATTCGAAAATATATATGTAAAACTTATTATATAATTTTATACATATTTATTATATAAATAATTATATTATTTTACAAGATTAACAAATTTGTTATATATAAATAATACACTACTCCTATAATATAGAATCCCCTTATATACTAATAGGGAGTTTAAATTGATGATGTGTCATTTTGTGGTTAATTTGGCTTATGTGTCATTTTGTGGTTAATTTGGCTTATGTGTCATAATTTAAGGAGGTTGTTAATTTAAAAAAGTATGATGTGTAATTAAGTTATTGGTTGAGTAAGATATGATCCCTAAACTATTTCAAAACATTATATTCCTATTAACTATTGAATTTTCTTCCTAATTAATTATTTATTTAAGGTGTTGTACATGGTTGATATGAAATGTTGAATTTTTTATTATATTAATATTGACTAATTAAAATAATTTTTATTTTATTTACTTAACTTTATTGTAGTATTCATTTTATTCTTATATTTGTTTATTTTTAAATGATTTAATGTACTTCTCAGTAAAATACAATCTAAAATGTATTTTTATTGGTGTGTATTGAATTTTATTTTATAATTACTTTTATCTTATATCTCAATTGAAATTTTCCTGTAATTATTTTAAATTTATAAGTTTAATGCATTTAAAAAATAAAATTCGAAAATATATATGTAAAACTTATTATATAATTTTATACATATTTATTATATAAATAATTATATTATTTTACAAGATTAAAAAATTAGTTATATATACATAATACACTACTCCTATAATATAGAATCCCCTTATATACTAATAGGGAGTTTAAATTGATGATGTGTCATCTTGTGGTTAATTTGACTTATGTGTCATTTTGTGGTTAATTTGACTTATGTGTCGTAATTTAATGAGGTTGTTAATTTAAAAAAGTATGATGTGTAATTAAGTTATTGGTTGAGTAAGATATGATCCCTAAACTATTTCAAAACATTATATTCCTATTAACTATTGAATTATCTTCCTAATTAATTATTTATATAAGGTGTTGTACATGGTTGATAAGAAATGTTGAATTTTTTATTATATTAATATTGACTAATTAAAATATTTTTTATTTTATTTACTTAACTTTATTGTAGTATTCATTTTATTCTTATCTTTGTTTATTTTTAAATGATTTAAGGTACTTCTGATTCTGAGTAAAATACAATCTAAAATGTATTTTTATTGGTGTGTATAGAATTTTATTTTATAATTACTTTTATCTTATATCTCAATTAAAATTTTCCTGTAATTATTTTAAATTTATAAGTTTAATACATTTAAAAAATAAAATTCGAAAATATATATGTAAAACTTATTATATAATTTTATACATATTTATTATATAAATAATTATATTATTTTACAAGATTAACAAATTTGTTATATATAAATAATACACTACTCCTATAATATAGAATCCCCTTATATACTAATAGGGAGTTTAAATTGATGATGTGTCATTTTGTGGTTAATTTGGCTTATGTGTCATTTTGTGGTTAATTTGGCTTATGTGTCATTTTGTGGTTAATTTGGCTTATGTGTCATAATTTAAGGAGGTTGTTAATTTAAAAAAGTATGATGTGTAATTAAGTTATTGGTTGAGTAAGATATGATCCCTAAACTATTTCAAAACATTATATTCCTATTAACTATTGAATTTTCTTCCTAATTAATTATTTATTTAAGGTGTTGTACATGGTTGATATGAAATGTTGAATTTTTTATTATATTAATATTGACTAATTAAAATAATTTTTATTTTATTTACTTAACTTTATTGTAGTATTCATTTTATTCTTATCTTTGTTTATTTTTAAATGATTTAATGTACTTCTAAGTAAAATACAATCTAAAATGTATTTTTATTGGTGTGTATTGAATTTTATTTTATAATTACTTTTATCTTATATCTCAATTGAAATTTTCCTTTAATTATTTTAAATTTATAAGTTTAATGCATTTAAAAAATAAAATTCGAAAATATATATGTAAAACTTATTATATAATTTTATACATATTTATTATATAAATACTTATATTATTTTACAAGATTAACAAATTAGTTATATATACATAATACACTACTCCTATAATATAGAATCCCCTTATATACTAATAGGGAGTTTAAATTGATGATGTGTCATCTTGTGGTTAATTTGACTTATGTGTCATTTTGTGGTTAATTTGACTTATGTGTCGTAATTTAAGGAGGTTGTTAATTTAAAAAAGTATGATGTGTAATTAAGTTATTGGTTGAGTAAGATATGATCCCTAAACTATTTCAAAACATTATATTCCTATTAACTATTGAATTATCTTCCTAATTAATTATTTATATAAGGTGTTGTACATGGTTGATATGAAATGTTGAATTTTTTATTATATTAATATTGACTAATTAAAATATTTTTTATTTTATTTACTTAACTTTATTGTAGTATTCATTTTATTCTTATCTTTGTTTATTTTTAAATGATTTAAGGTACTTCTGAGTAAAATACAATCTAAAATGTATTTTTATTGGTGTGTATAGAATTTTATTTTATAATTACTTTTATCTTATATCTCAATTAAAATTTTCCTGTAATTATTTTAAATTTATAAGTTTAATACATTTAAAAAATAAAATTCGAAAATATATATGTAAAACTTATTATATAATTTTATACATATTTATTATATAAATAATTATATTATTTTACAAGATTAACAAATTTGTTATATATAAATAATACACTACTCCTATAATATAGAATCCCCTTATATACTAATAGGGAGTTTAAATTGATGATGTGTCATTTTGTGGTTAATTTGGCTTATGTGTCATTTTGTGGTTAATTTGGCTTATGTGTCATAATTTAAGGAGGTTGTTAATTTAAAAAAGTATGATGTGTAATTAAGTTATTGGTTGAGTAAGATATGATCCCTAAACTATTTCAAAACATTATATTCCTATTAACTATTGAATTTTCTTCCTAATTAATTATTTATTTAAGGTGTTGTACATGGTTGATATGAAATGTTGAATTTTTTATTATATTAATATTGACTAATTAAAATAAATTTTATTTTATTTACTTAACTTTATTGTAGTATTCATTTTATTCTTATCTTTGTTTATTTTTAAATGATTTAATGTACTTCTAAGTAAAATACAATCTAAAATGTATTTTTATTGGTGTGTATTGAATTTTATTTTATAATTACTTTTATCTTATATCTCAATTGAAATTTTCCTGTAATTATTTTAAATTTATAAGTTTAATGCATTTAAAAAATAAAATTCGAAAATATATATGTAAAACTTATTATATAATTTTATACATATTTATTATATAAATAATTATATTATTTTACAAGATTAACAAATTAGTTATATATACAAAATACACTACTCCTATAATATAGAATCCCCTTATATACTAATAGGGAGTTTAAATTGATGATATGTCATCTTGTGGTTAATTTGACTTATGTGTCGTAATTTAAGGAGGTTGTTAATTTAAAAAAGTATGATGTGTAATTAAGTTATTGGTTGAGTAAGATATGATCCCTAAACTATTTCAAAACATTATATTCCTATTAACTATTGAATTATCTTCCTAATTAATTATTTATATAAGGTGTTGTACATGGTTGATATGAAATGTTGAATTTTTTATTATATTAATATTGACTAATTAAAATATGTTTTATTTTATTTACTTAACTTTATTGTAGTATTCATTTTATTCTTATCTTTGTTTATTTTTAAATGATTTAAGGTACTTCTGAGTAAAATACAATCTAAAATGTATTTTTATTGGTGTGTATAGAATTTTATTTTATAATTACTTTTATCTTATATCTCAATTAAAATTTTCCTGTAATTATTTTAAATTTATAAGTTTAATACATTTAAAAAATAAAATTCGAAAATATATATGTAAAACTTATTATATAATTTTATACATATTTATTATATAAATAATTATATTATTTTACAAGATTAACAAATTTGTTATATATAAATAATACACTACTCCTATAATATAGAATCCCCTTATATACTAATAGGGAGTTTAAATTGATGATGTGTCATTTTGTGGTTAATTTGGCTTATGTGTCTTAATTTAAGGAGGTTGTTAATTTAAAAAAGTATGATGTGTAATTAAGTTATTGGTTGAGTAAGATATGATCCCTAAACTATTTCAAAACATTATATTCCTATTAACTATTGAATTTTCTTCCTAATTAATTATTTATTTAAGGTGTTGTACATGGTTGATATGAAATGTTGAATTTTTTATTATATTAATATTGACTAATTAAAATAATTTTTATTTTATTTACTTAACTTTATTGTAGTATTCATTTTATTCTTATCTTTGTTTATTTTTAAATGATTTAATGTACTTCTAAGTAAAATACAATCTAAAATGTATTTTTATTGGTGTGTATTGAATTTTATTTTATAATTACTTTTATCTTATATCTCAATTGAAATTTTCCTTTAATTATTTTAAATTTATAAGTTTAATGCATTTAAAAAATAAAATTCGAAAATATATATGTAAAACTTATTATATAATTTTATACATATTTATTATATAAATACTTATATTATTTTACAAGATTAACAAATTAGTTATATATACATAATACACTACTCCTATAATATAGAATCCCCTTATATACTAATAGGGAGTTTAAATTGATGATGTGTCATCTTGTGGTTAATTTGACTTATGTGTCATTTTGTGGTTAATTTGACTTATGTGTCGTAATTTAAGGAGGTTGTTAATTTAAAAAAGTATGATGTGTAATTAAGTTATTGGTTGAGTAAGATATGATCCCTAAACTATTTCAAAACATTATATTCCTATTAACTATTGAATTATCTTCCTAATTAATTATTTATATAAGGTGTTGTACATGGTTGATATGAAATGTTGAATTTTTTATTATATTAATATTGACTAATTAAAATATTTTTTATTTTATTTACTTAACTTTATTGTAGTATTCATTTTATTCTTATCTTTGTTTATTTTTAAATGATTTAAGGTACTTCTGAGTAAAATACAATCTAAAATGTATTTTTATTGGTGTGTATAGAATTTTATTTTATAATTACTTTTATCTTATATCTCAATTAAAATTTTCCTGTAATTATTTTAAATTTATAAGTTTAATACATTTAAAAAATAAAATTCGAAAATATATATGTAAAACTTATTATATAATTTTATACATATTTATTATATAAATAATTATATTATTTTACAAGATTAACAAATTTGTTATATATAAATAATACACTACTCCTATAATATAGAATCCCCTTATATACTAATAGGGAGTTTAAATTGATGATGTGTCATTTTGTGGTTAATTTGGCTTATGTGTCATTTTGTGGTTAATTTGGCTTATGTGTCATAATTTAAGGAGGTTGTTAATTTAAAAAAGTATGATGTGTAATTAAGTTATTGGTTGAGTAAGATATGATCCCTAAACTATTTCAAAACATTATATTCCTATTAACTATTGAATTTTCTTCCTAATTAATTATTTATTTAAGGTGTTGTACATGGTTGATATGAAATGTTGAATTTTTTATTATATTAATATTGACTAATTAAAATAAATTTTATTTTATTTACTTAACTTTATTGTAGTATTCATTTTATTCTTATCTTTGTTTATTTTTAAATGATTTAATGTACTTCTAAGTAAAATACAATCTAAAATGTATTTTTATTGGTGTGTATTGAATTTTATTTTATAATTACTTTTATCTTATATCTCAATTGAAATTTTCCTGTAATTATTTTAAATTTATAAGTTTAATGCATTTAAAAAATAAAATTCGAAAATATATATGTAAAACTTATTATATAATTTTATACATATTTATTATATAAATAATTATATTATTTTACAAGATTAACAAATTAGTTATATATACAAAATACACTACTCCTATAATATAGAATCCCCTTATATACTAATAGGGAGTTTAAATTGATGATATGTCATCTTGTGGTTAATTTGACTTATGTGTCGTAATTTAAGGAGGTTGTTAATTTAAAAAAGTATGATGTGTAATTAAGTTATTGGTTGAGTAAGATATGATCCCTAAACTATTTCAAAACATTATATTCCTATTAACTATTGAATTATCTTCCTAATTAATTATTTATATAAGGTGTTGTACATGGTTGATATGAAATGTTGAATTTTTTATTATATTAATATTGACTAATTAAAATATGTTTTATTTTATTTACTTAACTTTATTGTAGTATTCATTTTATTCTTATCTTTGTTTATTTTTAAATGATTTAAGGTACTTCTGAGTAAAATACAATCTAAAATGTATTTTTATTGGTGTGTATAGAATTTTATTTTATAATTACTTTTATCTTATATCTCAATTAAAATTTTCCTGTAATTATTTTAAATTTATAAGTTTAATACATTTAAAAAATAAAATTCGAAAATATATATGTAAAACTTATTATATAATTTTATACATATTTATTATATAAATAATTATATTATTTTACAAGATTAACAAATTTGTTATATATAAATAATACACTACTCCTATAATATAGAATCCCCGTATATACTAATAGGGAGTTTAAATTGATGATGTGTCATTTTGTGGTTAATTTGGCTTATGTGTCATAATTTAAGGAGGTTGTTAATTTAAAAAAGTATGATGTGTAATTAAGTTATTGGTTGAGTAAGATATGATCCCTAAACTATTTCAAAACATTATATTCCTATTAACTATTGAATTTTCTTCCTAATTAATTATTTATTTAAGGTGTTGTACATGATATGAAATGTTGAAATTTTTACTATATTAATATTGACTAATTAAAATAATTTTTATTTTATTTACTTAACTTTATTGTAGTATTCATTTTATTCTTATATTTGTTTATTTTTAAATGATTTAATGTACTTCTAAGTAAAATACAATCTAAAATGTATTTTTATTGGTGTGTATTGAATTTTATTTTATAATTACTTTTATCTTATATCTCAATTGAAATTTTCCTGTAATTTTTTTAAATTTATAAGTTTAATGCATTTAAAAAATAAAATTCGAAAATATATATGTAAAACTTATTATATAATTTTATACATATTTATTATATAAATAATTATATTATTTTACAAGATTAACAAATTAGTTATATATACATAATACACTACTCCTATAATATAGAATCCCCTTATATACTAATAGGGAGTTTAAATTGATGATGTGTCATCTTGTGGTTAATTTGACTTATGTGTCGTAATTTAAGGAGGTTGTTAATTTAAAAAAGTATGATGTGTAATTAAGTTATTGGTTGAGTAAGATATGATCCCTAAACTATTTCAAAACATTATATTCCTATTAACTATTGAATTATCTTCCTAATTAATTATTTATATAAGGTGTTGTACATGGTTGATATGAAATGTTGAATTTTTTATTATATTAATATTGACTAATTAAAATATGTTTTATTTTATTTACTTAACTTTATTGTAGTATTCATTTTATTCTTATCTTTGTTTATTTTTAAATTATTTAAGGTACTTCTAAGTAAAATACAATCTAAAATGTATTTTTATTGGTGTGTATAGAATTTTATTTTATAATTACTTTTATCTTATATCTCAATTAAAATTTTCCTGTAATTATTTTAAATTTATAAGTTTAATACATTTAAAAAATAAAATTCGAAAATATATATGTAAAACTTATTATATAATTTTATACATATTTATTATATAAATAATTATATTATTTTACAAGATTAACAAATTTGTTATATATAAATAATACACTACTCCTATAATATAGAATCCCCTTATATACTAATAGGGAGTTTAAATTGATGATGTGTCATTTTGTGGTTAATTTGGCTTATGTGTCATTTTGTGGTTAATTTGGCTTATGTGTCATTTTGTGGTTAATTTGGCTTATGTGTCATAATTTAAGGAGGTTGTTAATTTAAAAAAGTATGATGTGTAATTAAGTTATTGGTTGAGTAAGATATGATCCCTAAACTATTTCAAAACATTATATTCCTATTAACTATTGAATTTTCTTCCTAATTAATTATTTATTTAAGGTGTTGTACATGGTTGATATGAAATGTTGAATTTTTTATTATATTTATATTGACTAATTAAAATAATTTTTATTTTATTTACTTAACTTTATTGTAGTATTCATTTTATTCTTATCTTTGTTTATTTTTAAATGATTTAATGTACTTCTAAGTAAAATACAATCTAAAATATATTTTTATTGGTGTGTATTGAATTTTATTTTATAATTACATTTATCTTATATCTCAATTGAAATTTTCCTGTAATTATTTTAAATTTATAAGTTTAATGCATTTAAAAAATAAAATTCGAAAATATATATGTAAAACTTATTATATAATTTTATACATATTTATTATATAAATAATTATATTATTTTACAAGATTAACAAATTAGTTATATATACAAAATACACTACTCCTATAATATAGAATCCCCTTATATACTAATAGGGAGTTTAAATTGATGATGTGTCATCTTGTGGTTAATTTGACTTATGTGTCATTTTGTGGTTAATTTGACTTATGTGTCGTAATTTAAGGAGGTTGTTAATTTAAAAAAGTATGATGTGTAATTAAGTTATTGGTTGAGTAAGATATGATCCCTAAACTATTTCAAAACATTATATTCCTATTAACTATTGAATTATCTTCCTAATTAATTATTTATATAAGGTGTTGTACATGGTTGATATGAAATGTTGAATTTTTTATTATATTAATATTGACTAATTAAAATATTTTTTATTTTATTTACTTAACTTTATTGTAGTATTCATTTTATTCTTATCTTTGTTTATTTTTAAATGATTTAAGGTACTTCTGAGTAAAATACAATCTAAAATGTATTTTTATTGGTGTGTATAGAATTTTATTTTATAATTACTTTTATCTTATATCTCAATTAAAATTTTCCTGTAATTATTTTAAATTTATAAGTTTAATACATTTAAAAAATAAAATTCGAAAATATATATGTAAAACTTATTATATAATTTTATACATATTTATTATATAAATAATTATATTATTTTACAAGATTAACAAATTTGTTATATATAAATAATACACTACTCCTATAATATAGAATCCCCTTATATACTAATAGGGAGTTTAAATTGATGATGTGTCATTTTGTGGTTAATTTGGCTTATGTGTCATTTTGTGGTTAATTTGGCTTATGTGTCATAATTTAAGGAGGTTGTTAATTTAAAAAAGTATGATGTGTAATTAAGTTATTGGTTGAGTAAGATATGATCCCTAAACTATTTCAAAACATTATATTCCTATTAACTATTGAATTTTCTTCCTAATTAATTATTTATTTAAGGTGTTGTACATGGTTGATATGAAATGTTGAATTTTTTATTATATTAATATTGATTAATTAAAATAATTTTTATTTTATTTACTTAACTTTATTGTAGTATTCATTTTATTCTTATCTTTGTTTATTTTTAAATGATTTAATGTACTTCTAAGTAAAATACAATCTAAAATGTATTTTTATTGGTGTGTATTGAATTTTATTTTATAATTACTTTTATCTTATATCTCAATTGAAATTTTCCTGTAATTATTTTAAATTTATAAGTTTAATGCATTTAAAAAATAAAATTCGAAAATATATATGTAAAACTTATTATATAATTTTATACATATTTATTATATAAATAATTATATTATTTTACAAGATTAACAAATTAGTTATATATACATAATACACTACTCCTATAATATAGAATCCCCTTATATACTAATAGGGAGTTTAAATTGATGATGTGTCATCTTGTGGTTAATTTGACTTATGTGTCGTAATTTAAGGAGGTTGTTAATTTAAAAAAGTATGATGTGTAATTAAGTTATTGGTTGAGTAAGATATGATCCCTAAACTATTTCAAAACATTATATTCCTATTAACTATTGAATTATCTTCCTAATTAATTATTTATATAAGGTGTTGTACATGGTTGATATGAAATGTTGAATTTTTTATTATATTAATATTGACTAATTAAAATATGTTTTATTTTATTTACTTAACTTTATTGTAGTATTCATTTTATTCTTATCTTTGTTTATTTTTAAATGTTTTAAGGTACTTCTGAGTAAAATACAATCTAAAATGTATTTTTATTGGTGTGTATAGAATTTTATTTTATAATTACTTTTATCTTATATCTCAATTAAAATTTTCCTGTAATTATTTTAAATTTATAAGTTTAATACATTTAAAAAATAAAATTCGAAAATATATATGTAAAACTTATTATATAATTTTATACATATTTATTATATAAATAATTATATTATTTTACAAGATTAACAAATTTGTTATATATAAATAATACACTACTCCTATAATATAGAATCCCCGTATATACTAATAGGGAGTTTAAATTGATGATGTGTCATTTTGTGGTTAATTTGGCTTATGTGTCATAATTTAAGGAGGTTGTTAATTTAAAAAAGTATGATGTGTAATTAAGTTATTGGTTGAGTAAGATATGATCCCTAAACTATTTCAAAACATTATATTCCTATTAACTATTGAATTTTCTTCCTAATTAATTATTTATTTAAGGTGTTGTACATGATATGAAATGTTGAAATTTTTACTATATTAATATTGACTAATTAAAATAATTTTTATTTTATTTACTTAACTTTATTGTAGTATTCATTTTATTCTTATATTTGTTTATTTTTAAATGATTTAATGTACTTCTAAGTAAAATACAATCTAAAATGTATTTTTATTGGTGTGTATTGAATTTTATTTTATAATTACTTTTATCTTATATCTCAATTGAAATTTTCCTGTAATTTTTTTAAATTTATAAGTTTAATGCATTTAAAAAATAAAATTCGAAAATATATATGTAAAACTTATTATATAATTTTATACATATTTATTATATAAATAATTATATTATTTTACAAGATTAACAAATTAGTTATATATACATAATACACTACTCCTATAATATAGAATCCCCTTATATACTAATAGGGAGTTTAAATTGATGATGTGTCATCTTGTGGTTAATTTGACTTATGTGTCGTAATTTAAGGAGGTTGTTAATTTAAAAAAGTATGATGTGTAATTAAGTTATTGGTTGAGTAAGATATGATCCCTAAACTATTTCAAAACATTATATTCCTATTAACTATTGAATTATCTTCCTAATTAATTATTTATATAAGGTGTTGTACATGGTTGATATGAAATGTTGAATTTTTTATTATATTAATATTGACTAATTAAAATATGTTTTATTTTATTTACTTAACTTTATTGTAGTATTCATTTTATTCTTATCTTTGTTTATTTTTAAATTATTTAAGGTACTTCTAAGTAAAATACAATCTAAAATGTATTTTTATTGGTGTGTATAGAATTTTATTTTATAATTACTTTTATCTTATATCTCAATTAAAATTTTCCTGTAATTATTTTAAATTTATAAGTTTAATACATTTAAAAAATAAAATTCGAAAATATATATGTAAAACTTATTATATAATTTTATACATATTTATTATATAAATAATTATATTATTTTACAAGATTAACAAATTTGTTATATATAAATAATACACTACTCCTATAATATAGAATCCCCTTATATACTAATAGGGAGTTTAAATTGATGATGTGTCATTTTGTGGTTAATTTGGCTTATGTGTCATTTTGTGGTTAATTTGGCTTATGTGTCATTTTGTGGTTAATTTGGCTTATGTGTCATAATTTAAGGAGGTTGTTAATTTAAAAAAGTATGATGTGTAATTAAGTTATTGGTTGAGTAAGATATGATCCCTAAACTATTTCAAAACATTATATTCCTATTAACTATTGAATTTTCTTCCTAATTAATTATTTATTTAAGGTGTTGTACATGGTTGATATGAAATGTTGAATTTTTTATTATATTTATATTGACTAATTAAAATAATTTTTATTTTATTTACTTAACTTTATTGTAGTATTCATTTTATTCTTATCTTTGTTTATTTTTAAATGATTTAATGTACTTCTAAGTAAAATACAATCTAAAATATATTTTTATTGGTGTGTATTGAATTTTATTTTATAATTACTTTTATCTTATATCTCAATTGAAATTTTCCTGTAATTATTTTAAATTTATAAGTTTAATGCATTTAAAAAATAAAATTCGAAAATATATATGTAAAACTTATTATATAATTTTATACATATTTATTATATAAATAATTATATTATTTTACAAGATTAACAAATTAGTTATATATACAAAATACACTACTCCTATAATATAGAATCCCCTTATATACTAATAGGGAGTTTAAATTGATGATGTGTCATCTTGTGGTTAATTTGACTTATGTGTCATTTTGTGGTTAATTTGACTTATGTGTCGTAATTTAAGGAGGTTGTTAATTTAAAAAAGTATGATGTGTAATTAAGTTATTGGTTGAGTAAGATATGATCCCTAAACTATTTCAAAACATTATATTCCTATTAACTATTGAATTATCTTCCTAATTAATTATTTATATAAGGTGTTGTACATGGTTGATATGAAATGTTGAATTTTTTATTATATTAATATTGACTAATTAAAATATTTTTTATTTTATTTACTTAACTTTATTGTAGTATTCATTTTATTCTTATCTTTGTTTATTTTTAAATGATTTAAGGTACTTCTGAGTAAAATACAATCTAAAATGTATTTTTATTGGTGTGTATAGAATTTTATTTTATAATTACTTTTATCTTATATCTCAATTAAAATTTTCCTGTAATTATTTTAAATTTATAAGTTTAATACATTTAAAAAATAAAATTCGAAAATATATATGTAAAACTTATTATATAATTTTATACATATTTATTATATAAATAATTATATTATTTTACAAGATTAACAAATTTGTTATATATAAATAATACACTACTCCTATAATATAGAATCCC
Organism: Galeopsis tetrahit; assembly: GCA_963675135.1. Classification (NCBI taxonomy): domain Eukaryota; kingdom Viridiplantae; phylum Streptophyta; class Magnoliopsida; order Lamiales; family Lamiaceae; genus Galeopsis; species Galeopsis tetrahit. The sequence continues at coordinate 48,039,784 of OY776128.1, read as the reverse complement.
CTTATATACTAATAGGGAGTTTAAATTGATGATGTGTCATTTTGTGGTTAATTTGGCTTATGTGTCATTTTGTGGTTAATTTGGCTTATGTGTCATAATTTAAGGAGGTTGTTAATTTAAAAAAGTATGATGTGTAATTAAGTTATTGGTTGAGTAAGATATGATCCCTAAACTATTTCAAAACATTATATTCCTATTAACTATTGAATTTTCTTCCTAATTAATTATTTATTTAAGGTGTTGTACATGGTTGATATGAAATGTTGAATTTTTTATTATATTAATATTGATTAATTAAAATAATTTTTATTTTATTTACTTAACTTTATTGTAGTATTCATTTTATTCTTATCTTTGTTTATTTTTAAATGATTTAATGTACTTCTAAGTAAAATACAATCTAAAATGTATTTTTATTGGTGTGTATTGAATTTTATTTTATAATTACTTTTATCTTATATCTCAATTGAAATTTTCCTGTAATTATTTTAAATTTATAAGTTTAATGCATTTAAAAAATAAAATTCGAAAATATATATGTAAAACTTATTATATAATTTTATACATATTTATTATATAAATAATTATATTATTTTACAAGATTAACAAATTAGTTATATATACATAATACACTACTCCTATAATATAGAATCCCCTTATATACTAATAGGGAGTTTAAATTGATGATGTGTCATCTTGTGGTTAATTTGACTTATGTGTCATTTTGTGGTTAATTTGACTTATGTGTCGTAATTTAAGGAGGTTGTTAATTTAAAAAAGTATGATGTGTAATTAAGTTATTGGTTGAGTAAGATATGATCCCTAAACTATTTCAAAACAATATATTCCTATTAACTATTGAATTATCTTCCTAATTAATTATTTATATAAGGTGTTGTACATGGTTGATACGAAATGTTGAATTTTTTATTATATTAATATTGACTAATTAAAATATGTTTTATTTTATTTACTTAACTTTATTGAAGTATTCATTTTATTCTTATCTTTGTTTATTTTTAAATGATTTAAGGTACTTCTGAGTAAAATACAATCTAAAATGTATTTTTATTGGTGTGTATAGAATTTTATTTTATAATTACTTTTATCTTATATCTCAATTAAATTTTTCCTGTAATTATTTTAAATTTATAAGTTTAATACATTTAAAAAATAAAATTCGAAAATATATATGTAAAACTTATTATATAATTTTATACATATTTATTATATAAATAATTATATTATTTTACAAGATTAACAAATTTGTTATATATAAATAATACACTACTCCTATAATATAGAATCCCCTTATATACTAATAGGGAGTTTAAATTGATGATGTGTCATTTTGTGGTTAATTTGGCTTATGTGTCATAATTTAAGGAGGTTGTTAATTTAAAAAAGTATGATGTGTAATTAAGTTATTGGTTGAGTAAGATATGATCCCTAAACTATTTCAAAACATTATATTCCTATTAACTATTGAATTATCTTCCTAATTAATTATTTATATAAGGTGTTGTACATGGTTGATATGAAATGTTGAATTTTTTATTATATTAATATTGACTAATTAAAATATTTTTTATTTTATTTACTTAACTTTATTGTAGTATTCATTTTATTCTTATCTTTGTTTATTTTTAAATGATTTAAGGTACTTCTGAGTAAAATACAATCTAAAATGTATTTTTATTGGTGTGTATAGAATTTTATTTTATAATTACTTTTATCTTATATCTCAATTAAAATTTTCCTGTAATTATTTTAAATTTATAAGTTTAATACATTTAAAAAATAAAATTCGAAAATATATATGTAAAACTTATTATATAATTTTATACATATTTATTATATAAATAATTATATTATTTTACAAGATTAACAAATTTGTTATATATAAATAATACACTACTCCTATAATATAGAATCCCCTTATATACTAATAGGGAGTTTAAATTGATGATGTGTCATTTTGTGGTTAATTTGGCTTATGTGTCATTTTGTGGTTAATTTGGCTTATGTGTCATTTTGTGGTTAATTTGGCTTATGTGTCATAATTTAAGGAGGTTGTTAATTTAAAAAAGTATGATGTGTAATTAAGTTATTGGTTGAGTAAGATATGATCCCTAAACTATTTCAAAACATTATATTCCTATTAACTATTGAATTTTCTTCCTAATTAATTATTTATTTAAGGTGTTGTACATGGTTGATATGAAATGTTGAATTTTTTATTATATTTATATTGACTAATTAAAATAATTTTTATTTTATTTACTTAACTTTATTGTAGTATTCATTTTATTCTTATCTTTGTTTATTTTTAAATGATTTAATGTACTTCTAAGTAAAATACAATCTAAAATATATTTTTATTGGTGTGTATTGAATTTTATTTTATAATTACATTTATCTTATATCTCAATTGAAATTTTCCTGTAATTATTTTAAATTTATAAGTTTAATGCATTTAAAAAATAAAATTCGAAAATATATATGTAAAACTTATTATATAATTTTATACATATTTATTATATAAATAATTATATTATTTTACAAGATTAACAAATTAGTTATATATACAAAATACACTACTCCTATAATATAGAATCCCCTTATATACTAATAGGGAGTTTAAATTGATGATGTGTCATCTTGTGGTTAATTTGACTTATGTGTCATTTTGTGGTTAATTTGACTTATGTGTCGTAATTTAAGGAGGTTGTTAATTTAAAAAAGTATGATGTGTAATTAAGTTATTGGTTGAGTAAGATATGATCCCTAAACTATTTCAAAACATTATATTCCTATTAACTATTGAATTATCTTCCTAATTAATTATTTATATAAGGTGTTGTACATGGTTGATATGAAATGTTGAATTTTTTATTATATTAATATTGACTAATTAAAATATTTTTTATTTTATTTACTTAACTTTATTGTAGTATTCATTTTATTCTTATCTTTGTTTATTTTTAAATGATTTAAGGTACTTCTGAGTAAAATACAATCTAAAATGTATTTTTATTGGTGTGTATAGAATTTTATTTTATAATTACTTTTATCTTATATCTCAATTAAAATTTTCCTGTAATTATTTTAAATTTATAAGTTTAATACATTTAAAAAATAAAATTCGAAAATATATATGTAAAACTTATTATATAATTTTATACATATTTATTATATAAATAATTATATTATTTTACAAGATTAACAAATTTGTTATATATAAATAATACACTACTCCTATAATATAGAATCCCCTTATATACTAATAGGGAGTTTAAATTGATGATGTGTCATTTTGTGGTTAATTTGGCTTATGTGTCATTTTGTGGTTAATTTGGCTTATGTGTCATAATTTAAGGAGGTTGTTAATTTAAAAAAGTATGATGTGTAATTAAGTTATTGGTTGAGTAAGATATGATCCCTAAACTATTTCAAAACATTATATTCCTATTAACTATTGAATTTTCTTCCTAATTAATTATTTATTTAAGGTGTTGTACATGGTTGATATGAAATGTTGAATTTTTTATTATATTAATATTGATTAATTAAAATAATTTTTATTTTATTTACTTAACTTTATTGTAGTATTCATTTTATTCTTATCTTTGTTTATTTTTAAATGATTTAATGTACTTCTAAGTAAAATACAATCTAAAATGTATTTTTATTGGTGTGTATTGAATTTTATTTTATAATTACTTTTATCTTATATCTCAATTGAAATTTTCCTGTAATTATTTTAAATTTATAAGTTTAATGCATTTAAAAAATAAAATTCGAAAATATATATGTAAAACTTATTATATAATTTTATACATATTTATTATATAAATAATTATATTATTTTACAAGATTAACAAATTAGTTATATATACATAATACACTACTCCTATAATATAGAATCCCCTTATATACTAATAGGGAGTTTAAATTGATGATGTGTCATCTTGTGGTTAATTTGACTTATGTGTCATTTTGTGGTTAATTTGACTTATGTGTCGTAATTTAAGGAGGTTGTTAATTTAAAAAAGTATGATGTGTAATTAAGTTATTGGTTGAGTAAGATATGATCCCTAAACTATTTCAAAACAATATATTCCTATTAACTATTGAATTATCTTCCTAATTAATTATTTATATAAGGTGTTGTACATGGTTGATACGAAATGTTGAATTTTTTATTATATTAATATTGACTAATTAAAATATGTTTTATTTTATTTACTTAACTTTATTGAAGTATTCATTTTATTCTTATCTTTGTTTATTTTTAAATGATTTAAGGTACTTCTGAGTAAAATACAATCTAAAATGTATTTTTATTGGTGTGTATAGAATTTTATTTTATAATTACTTTTATCTTATATCTCAATTAAATTTTTCCTGTAATTATTTTAAATTTATAAGTTTAATACATTTAAAAAATAAAATTCGAAAATATATATGTAAAACTTATTATATAATTTTATACATATTTATTATATAAATAATTATATTATTTTACAAGATTAACAAATTTGTTATATATAAATAATACACTACTCCTATAATATAGAATCCCCTTATATACTAATAGGGAGTTTAAATTGATGATGTGTCATTTTGTGGTTAATTTGGCTTATGTGTCATAATTTAAGGAGGTTGTTAATTTAAAAAAGTATGATGTGTAATTAAGTTATTGGTTGAGTAAGATATGATCCCTAAACTATTTCAAAACATTATATTCCTATTAACTATTGAATTATCTTCCTAATTAATTATTTATATAAGGTGTTGTACATGGTTGATATGAAATGTTGAATTTTTTATTATATTAATATTGACTAATTAAAATATTTTTTATTTTATTTACTTAACTTTATTGTAGTATTCATTTTATTCTTATCTTTGTTTATTTTTAAATGATTTAAGGTACTTCTGAGTAAAATACAATCTAAAATGTATTTTTATTGGTGTGTATAGAATTTTATTTTATAATTACTTTTATCTTATATCTCAATTAAAATTTTCCTGTAATTATTTTAAATTTATAAGTTTAATACATTTAAAAAATAAAATTCGAAAATATATATGTAAAACTTATTATATAATTTTATACATATTTATTATATAAATAATTATATTATTTTACAAGATTAACAAATTTGTTATATATAAATAATACACTACTCCTATAATATAGAATCCCCTTATATACTAATAGGGAGTTTAAATTGATGATGTGTCATTTTGTGGTTAATTTGGCTTATGTGTCATTTTGTGGTTAATTTGGCTTATGTGTCATAATTTAAGGAGGTTGTTAATTTAAAAAAGTATGATGTGTAATTAAGTTATTGGTTGAGTAAGATATGATCCCTAAACTATTTCAAAACATTATATTCCTATTAACTATTGAATTTTCTTCCTAATTAATTATTTATTTAAGGTGTTGTACATGGTTGATATGAAATGTTGAATTTTTTATTATATTAATATTGATTAATTAAAATAATTTTTATTTTATTTACTTAACTTTATTGTAGTATTCATTTTATTCTTATCTTTGTTTATTTTTAAATGATTTAATGTACTTCTAAGTAAAATACAATCTAAAATGTATTTTTATTGGTGTGTATTGAATTTTATTTTATAATTACTTTTATCTTATATCTCAATTGAAATTTTCCTGTAATTATTTTAAATTTATAAGTTTAATGCATTTAAAAAATAAAATTCGAAAATATATATGTAAAACTTATTATATAATTTTATACATATTTATTATATAAATAATTATATTATTTTACAAGATTAACAAATTAGTTATATATACATAATACACTACTCCTATAATATAGAATCCCCTTATATACTAATAGGGAGTTTAAATTGATGATGTGTCATCTTGTGGTTAATTTGACTTATGTGTCATTTTGTGGTTAATTTGACTTATGTGTCGTAATTTAAGGAGGTTGTTAATTTAAAAAAGTATGATGTGTAATTAAGTTATTGGTTGAGTAAGATATGATCCCTAAACTATTTCAAAACAATATATTCCTATTAACTATTGAATTATCTTCCTAATTAATTATTTATATAAGGTGTTGTACATGGTTGATACGAAATGTTGAATTTTTTATTATATTAATATTGACTAATTAAAATATGTTTTATTTTATTTACTTAACTTTATTGAAGTATTCATTTTATTCTTATCTTTGTTTATTTTTAAATGATTTAAGGTACTTCTGAGTAAAATACAATCTAAAATGTATTTTTATTGGTGTGTATAGAATTTTATTTTATAATTACTTTTATCTTATATCTCAATTAAATTTTTCCTGTAATTATTTTAAATTTATAAGTTTAATACATTTAAAAAATAAAATTCGAAAATATATATGTAAAACTTATTATATAATTTTATACATATTTATTATATAAATAATTATATTATTTTACAAGATTAACAAATTTGTTATATATAAATAATACACTACTCCTATAATATAGAATCCCCTTATATACTAATAGGGAGTTTAAATTGATGATGTGTCATTTTGTGGTTAATTTGGCTTATGTGTCATAATTTAAGGAGGTTGTTAATTTAAAAAAGTATGATGTGTAATTAAGTTATTGGTTGAGTAAGATATGATCCCTAAACTATTTCAAAACATTATATTCCTATTAACTATTGAATTATCTTCCTAATTAATTATTTATATAAGGTGTTGTACATGGTTGATATGAAATGTTGAATTTTTTATTATATTAATATTGACTAATTAAAATATTTTTTATTTTATTTACTTAACTTTATTGTAGTATTCATTTTATTCTTATCTTTGTTTATTTTTAAATGATTTAAGGTACTTCTGAGTAAAATACAATCTAAAATGTATTTTTATTGGTGTGTATAGAATTTTATTTTATAATTACTTTTATCTTATATCTCAATTAAAATTTTCCTGTAATTATTTTAAATTTATAAGTTTAATACATTTAAAAAATAAAATTCGAAAATATATATGTAAAACTTATTATATAATTTTATACATATTTATTATATAAATAATTATATTATTTTACAAGATTAACAAATTTGTTATATATAAATAATACACTACTCCTATAATATAGAATCCCCTTATATACTAATAGGGAGTTTAAATTGATGATGTGTCATTTTGTGGTTAATTTGGCTTAAGTGTCATTTTGTGGTTAATTTGGCTTATGTGTCATTTTGTGGTTAATTTGGCTTATGTGTCATTTTGTGGTTAATTTGGCTTATGTGTCATAATTTAAGGAGGTTGTTAATTTAAAAAAGTATGATGTGTAATTAAGTTATTGCCTTATTGGTTGAGTAAGATATGATCCCTAAACTATTTCAAAACATTATATTCCTATTAACTATTGAATTTTCTTCCTAATTAATTATTTATTTAAGGTGTTGTACATGGTTGATATGAAATGTTGAATTTTTTATTATATTAATATTGACTAATTAAAATAATTTTTATTTTATTTACTTAACTTTATTGTAGTATTCATTTTATTCTTATCTTTGTTTATTTTTAAATGATTTAATGTACTTCTAAGTAAAATACAATCTAAAATATATTTTTATTGGTGTGTATTGAATTTTATTTTATAATTACTTTTATCTTATATCTCAATTGAAATTTTCCTGTAATTATTTTAAATTTATAAGTTTAATGCATTTAAAAAATAAAATTCGAAAATATATATGTAAAACTTATTATATAATTTTATACATATTTATTATATAAATAATTATATTATTTTACAAGATTAACAAATTAGTTATATATACAAAATACACTACTCCTATAATATAGAATCCCCTTATATACTAATAGGGAGTTTAAATTGATGATGTGTCATCTTGTGGTTAATTTGACTTATGTGTCATTTTGTGGTTAATTTGACTTATGTGTCGTAATTTAAGGAGGTTGTTAATTTAAAAAAGTATGATGTGTAATTAAGTTATTGGTTGAGTAAGATATGATCCCTAAACTATTTCAAAACATTATATTCCTATTAACTATTGAATTATCTTCCTAATTAATTATTTATATAAGGTGTTGTACATGGTTGATATGAAATGTTGAATTTTTTATTATATTAATATTGACTAATTAAAATATTTTTTATTTTATTTACTTAACTTTATTGTAGTATTCATTTTATTCTTATCTTTGTTTATTTTTAAATGATTTAAGGTACTTCTGAGTAAAATACAATCTAAAATGTATTTTTATTGGTGTGTATAGAATTTTATTTTATAATTACTTTTATCTTATATCTCAATTAAAATTTTCCTGTAATTATTTTAAATTTATAAGTTTAATACATTTAAAAAATAAAATTCGAAAATATATATGTAAAACTTATTATATAATTTTATACATATTTATTATATAAATAATTATATTATTTTACAAGATTAACAAATTTGTTATATATAAATAATACACTACTCCTATAATATAGAATCCCCTTATATACTAATAGGGAGTTTAAATTGATGATGTGTCATTTTGTGGTTAATTTGGCTTATGTGTCATTTTGTGGTTAATTTGGCTTATGTGTCATAATTTAAGGAGGTTGTTAATTTAAAAAAGTATGATGTGTAATTAAGTTATTGGTTGAGTAAGATATGATCCCTAAACTATTTCAAAACATTATATTCCTATTAACTATTGAATTTTCTTCCTAATTAATTATTTATTTAAGGTGTTGTACATGGTTGATATGAAATGTTGAATTTTTTATTATATTAATATTGATTAATTAAAATAATTTTTATTTTATTTACTTAACTTTATTGTAGTATTCATTTTATTCTTATCTTTGTTTATTTTTAAATGATTTAATGTACTTCTAAGTAAAATACAATCTAAAATGTATTTTTATTGGTGTGTATTGAATTTTATTTTATAATTACTTTTATCTTATATCTCAATTGAAATTTTCCTGTAATTATTTTAAATTTATAAGTTTAATGCATTTAAAAAATAAAATTCAAAAATATATATGTAAAACTTATTATATAATTTTATACATATTTATTATATAAATAATTATATTATTTTACAAGATTAACAAATTAGTTATATATACATAATACACTACTCCTATAATATAGAATCCCCTTATATACTAATAGGGAGTTTAAATTGATGATGTGTCATCTTGTGGTTAATTTGACTTATGTGTCATTTTGTAGTTAATTTGACTTATGTGTCGTAATTTAAGGAGGTTGTTAATTTAAAAAAGTATGATGTGTAATTAAGTTATTGGTTGAGTAAGATATGATCCCTAAACTATTTCAAAACATTATATTCCTATTAACTATTGAATTATCTTCCTAATTAATTATTTATATAAGGTGTTGTACATGGTTGATATGATATGTTGAATTTTTTATTATATTAATATTGACTAATTAAAATATGTTTTATTTTATTTACTTAACTTTATTGTAGTATTCATTTTATTCTTATCTTTGTTTATTTTTAAATGATTTAAGGTACTTCTAAGTAAAATACAATCTAAAATGTATTTTTATTGGTGTGTATAGAATTTTATTTTATAATTACTTTTATCTTATATCTCAATTAAAATTTTCCTGTAATTATTTTAAATTTATAAGTTTAATACATTTAAAAAATAAAATTCGAAAATATATATGTAAAACTTATTATATAATTTTATACATATTTATTATATAAATAATTATATTATTTTACAAGATTAACAAATTTGTTATATATAAATAATACACTACTCCTATAATATAGAATCCCCTTATATACTAATAGGGAGTTTAAATTGATGATGTGTCATTTTGTGGTTAATTTGGCTTATGTGTCTTAATTTAAGGAGGTTGTTAATTTAAAAAAGTATGATGTGTAATTAAGTTATTGGTTGAGTAAGATATGATCCCTAAACTATTTCAAAACATTATATTCCTATTAACTATTGAATTTTCTTCCTAATTAATTATTTATTTAAGGTGTTGTACATGGTTGATATGAAATGTTGAAATTTTTACTATATTAATATTGACTAATTAAAATAATTTTTATTTTATTTACTTAACTTTATTGTAGTATTCATTTTATTCTTATATTTGTTTATTTTTAAATGATTTAATGTACTTCTAAGTAAAATACAATCTAAAATGTATTTTTATTGGTGTGTATTGAATTTTATTTTATAATTACTTTTATCTTATATCTCAATTGAAATTTTCCTGTAATTAGTTTAAATTTATAAATTTAATGCATTTAAAAAATAAAATTCGAAAATATATATGTAAAACTTATTATATAATTTTATACATATTTATTATATAAATAATTATATTATTTTACAAGATTAACAAATTAGTTATATATACATAATACACTACTCCTATAATATAGAATCCCCTTATATACTAATAGGGAGTTTAAATTGATGATGTGTCATCTTGTGGTTAATTTGACTTATGTGTCGTAATTTAAGGAGGTTGTTAATTTAAAAAAGTATGATGTGTAATTAAGTTATTGGTTGAGTAAGATATGATCCCTAAACTATTTCAAAATATTATATTCCTATTAACTATTGAATTATCTTCCTAATTAATTATTTATATAAGGTGTTGTACATGGTTGATATGAAATGTTGAATTTTTTATTATATTAATATTGACTAATTAAAATATGTTTTATTTTATTTACTTAACTTTATTGTAGTATTCATTTTATTCTTATCTTTGTTTATTTTTAAATGATTTAAGGTACTTCTGAGTAAAATACAATCTAAAATGTATTTTTATTGGTGTGTATAGAATTTTATTTTATAATTACTTTTATCTTATATCTCAATTAAAATTTTCCTGTAATTATTTTAAATTTATAAGTTTAATACATTTAAAAAATAAAATTCGAAAATATATATGTAAAACTTATTATATAATTTTATACATATTTATTATATAAATAATTATATTATTTTACAAGATTAACAAATTTGTTATATATAAATAATACACTACTCCTATAATATAGAATCCCCTTATATACTAATAGGGAGTTTAAATTGATGATGTGTCATTTTGTGGTTAATTTGGCTTATGTGTCTTAATTTAAGGAGGTTGTTAATTTAAAAAAGTATGATGTGTAATTAAGTTATTGGTTGAGTAAGATATGATCCCTAAACTATTTCAAAACATTATATTCCTATTAACTATTGAATTTTCTTCCTAATTAATTATTTATTTAAGGTGTTGTACATGGTTGATATGAAATGTTGAAATTTTTACTATATTAATATTGACTAATTAAAATAATTTTTATTTTATTTACTTAACTTTATTGTAGTATTCATTTTATTCTTATATTTGTTTATTTTTAAATGATTTAATGTACTTCTAAGTAAAATACAATCTAAAATGTATTTTTATTGGTGTGTATTGAATTTTATTTTATAATTAATTTTATCTTATATCTCAATTGAAATTTTCCTGTAATTAGTTTAAATTTATAAATTTAATGCATTTAAAAAATAAAATTCGAAAATATATATGTAAAACTTATTATATAATTTTATACATATTTATTATATAAATAATTATATTATTTTACAAGATTAACAAATTAGTTATATATACATAATACACTACTCCTATAATATAGAATCCCCTTATATACTAATAGGGAGTTTAAATTGATGATGTGTCATCTTGTGGTTAATTTGACTTATGTGTCGTAATTTAAGGAGGTTGTTAATTTAAAAAAGTATGATGTGTAATTAAGTTATTGGTTGAGTAAGATATGATCCCTAAACTATTTCAAAATATTATATTCCTATTAACTATTGAATTATCTTCCTAATTAATTATTTATATAAGGTGTTGTACATGGTTGATATGAAATGTTGAATTTTTTATTATATTAATATTGACTAATTAAAATATGTTTTATTTTATTTACTTAACTTTATTGTAGTATTCATTTTATTCTTATCTTTGTTTATTTTTAAATGATTTAAGGTACTTCTGAGTAAAATACAATCTAAAATGTATTTTTATTGGTGTGTATAGAATTTTATTTTATAATTACTTTTATCTTATATCTCAATTAAAATTTTCCTGTAATTATTTTAAATTTATAAGTTTAATACATTTAAAAAATAAAATTCGAAAATATATATGTAAAACTTATTATATAATTTTATACATATTTATTATATAAATAATTATATTATTTTACAAGATTAACAAATTTGTTATATATAAATAATACACTACTCCTATAATATAGAATCCCCTTATATACTAATAGGGAGTTTAAATTGATGATGTGTCATTTTGTGGTTAATTTGGCTTATGTGTCTTAATTTAAGGAGGTTGTTAATTTAAAAAAGTATGATGTGTAATTAAGTTATTGGTTGAGTAAGATATGATCCCTAAACTATTTCAAAACATTATATTCCTATTAACTATTGAATTTTCTTCCTAATTAATTATTTATTTAAGGTGTTGTACATGGTTGATATGAAATGTTGAAATTTTTACTATATTAATATTGACTAATTAAAATAATTTTTATTTTATTTACTTAACTTTATTGTAGTATTCATTTTATTCTTATATTTGTTTATTTTTAAATGATTTAATGTACTTCTAAGTAAAATACAATCTAAAATGTATTTTTATTGGTGTGTATTGAATTTTATTTTATAATTAATTTTATCTTATATCTCAATTGAAATTTTCCTGTAATTTTTTTAAATTTATAAGTTTAATGCATTTAAAAAATAAAATTCGAAAATATATATGTAAAACTTATTATATAATTTTATACATATTTATTATATAAATAATTATATTATTTTACAAGATTAACAAATTAGTTATATATACATAATACACTACTCCTATAATATAGAATCTCCTTATATACTAATAGGGAGTTTAAATTGATGATGTGTCATCTTGTGGTTAATTTGACTTATGTGTCGTAATTTAAGGAGGTTGTTAATTTAAAAAAGTATGATGTGTAATTAAGTTATTGGTTGAGTAAGATATGATCCCTAAACTATTTCAAAACATTATATTCCTATTAACTATTGAATTATCTTCCTAATTAATTATTTATATAAGGTGTTGTACATGGTTGATATGAAATGTTGAATTTTTTATTATATTAATACTGACTAATTAAAATATGTTTTATTTTATTTACTTAACTTTATTGTAGTATTCATTTTATTCTTATCTTTGTTTATTTTTAAATGATTTAAGGTACTTCTGAGTAAAATACAATCTAAAATGTATTTTTATTGGTGTGTATAGAATTTTATTTTATAATTACTTTTATCTTATATCTCAATTAAAATTTTCCTGTAATTATTTTAAATTTATAAGTTTAATACATTTAAAAAATAAAATTCGAAAATATATATGTAAAACTTATTATATAATTTTATACATATTTATTATATAAATAATTATATTATTTTACAAGATTAACAAATTTGTTATATATAAATAATACACTACTCCTATAATATAGAATCCCCTTATATACTAATAGGGAGTTTAAATTGATGATGTGTCATTTTGTGGTTAATTTGGCTTATGTGTCATTTTGTGGTTAATTTGGCTTATGTGTCTTAATTTAAGGAGGTTGTTAATTTAAAAAAGTATGATGTGTAATTAAGTTATTGGTTGAGTAAGATATGATCCCTAAACTATTTCAAAACATTATATTCCTATTAACTATTGAATTTTCTTCCTAATTAATTATTTATTTAAGGTGTTGTACATGGTTGATATGAAATGTTGAAATTTTTACTATATTAATATTGACTAATTAAAATAATTTTTATTTTATTTACTTAACTTTATTGTAGTATTCATTTTATTCTTATATTTGTTTATTTTTAAATGATTTAATGTACTTCTAAGTAAAATACAATCTAAAATGTATTTTTATTGGTGTGTATTGAATTTTATTTTATAATTACTTTTATCTTATATCTCAATTGAAATTTTCCTGTAATTAGTTTAAATTTATAAATTTAATGCATTTAAAAAATAAAATTCGAAAATATATATGTAAAACTTATTATATAATTTTATACATATTTATTATATAAATAATTATATTATTTTACAAGATTAACAAATTAGTTATATATACATAATACACTACTCCTATAATATAGAATCCCCTTATATACTAATAGGGAGTTTAAATTGATGATGTGTCATCTTGTGGTTAATTTGACTTATGTGTCGTAATTTAAGGAGGTTGTTAATTTAAAAAAGTATGATGTGTAATTAAGTTATTGGTTGAGTAAGATATGATCCCTAAACTATTTCAAAATATTATATTCCTATTAACTATTGAATTATCTTCCTAATTAATTATTTATATAAGGTGTTGTACATGGTTGATATGAAATGTTGAATTTTTTATTATATTAATATTGACTAATTAAAATATGTTTTATTTTATTTACTTAACTTTATTGTAGTATTCATTTTATTCTTATCTTTGTTTATTTTTAAATGATTTAAGGTACTTCTGAGTAAAATACAATCTAAAATGTATTTTTATTGGTGTGTATAGAATTTTATTTTATAATTACTTTTATCTTATATCTCAATTAAAATTTTCCTGTAATTATTTTAAATTTATAAGTTTAATACATTTAAAAAATAAAATTCGAAAATATATATGTAAAACTTATTATATAATTTTATACATATTTATTATATAAATAATTATATTATTTTACAAGATTAACAAATTTGTTATATATAAATAATACACTACTCCTATAATATAGAAACCCCTTATATACTAATAGGGAGTTTAAATTGATGATGTGTCATTTTGTGGTTAATTTGGCTTATGTGTCTTAATTTAAGGAGGTTGTTAATTTAAAAAAGTATGATGTGTAATTAAGTTATTGGTTGAGTAAGATATGATCCCTAAACTATTTCAAAACATTATATTCCTATTAACTATTGAATTTTCTTCCTAATTAATTATTTATTTAAGGTGTTGTACATGGTTGATATGAAATGTTGAAATTTTTACTATATTAATATTGACTAATTAAAATAATTTTTATTTTATTTACTTAACTTTATTGTAGTATTCATTTTATTCTTATATTTGTTTATTTTTAAATGATTTAATGTACTTCTAAGTAAAATACAATCTAAAATGTATTTTTATTGGTGTGTATTGAATTTTATTTTATAATTACTTTTATCTTATATCTCAATTGAAATTTTCCTGTAATTTTTTTAAATTTATAAGTTTAATGCATTTAAAAAATAAAATTCGAAAATATATATGTAAAACTTATTATATAATTTTATACATATTTATTATATAAATAATTATATTATTTTACAAGATTAACAAATTAGTTATATATACATAATACACTACTCCTATAATATAGAATCCCCTTATATACTAATAGGGAGTTTAAATTGATGATGTGTCATCTTGTGGTTAATTTGACTTATGTGTCGTAATTTAAGGAGGTTGTTAATTTAAAAAAGTATGATGTGTAATTAAGTTATTGGTTGAGTAAGATATGATCCCTAAACTATTTCAAAACATTATATTCCTATTAACTATTGAATTATCTTCCTAATTAATTATTTATATAAGGTGTTGTACATGGTTGATATGAAATGTTGAATTTTTTATTATATTAATACTGACTAATTAAAATATGTTTTATTTTATTTACTTAACTTTATTGTAGTATTCATTTTATTCTTATCTTTGTTTATTTTTAAATGATTTAAGGTACTTCTGAGTAAAATACAATCTAAAATGTATTTTTATTGGTGTGTATAGAATTTTATTTTATAATTACTTTTATCTTATATCTCAATTAAAATTTTCCTGTAATTATTTTAAATTTATAAGTTTAATACATTTAAAAAATAAAATTCGAAAATATATATGTAAAACTTATTATATAATTTTATACATATTTATTATATAAATAATTATATTATTTTACAAGATTAACAAATTTGTTATATATAAATAATACACTACTCCTATAATATAGAATCCCCTTATATACTAATAGGGAGTTTAAATTGATGATGTGTCATTTTGTGGTTAATTTGGCTTATGTGTCATTTTGTGGTTAATTTGGCTTATGTGTCATAATTTAAGGAGGTTGTTAATTTAAAAAAGTATGATGTGTAATTAAGTTATTGGTTGAGTAAGATATGATCCCTAAACTATTTCAAAACATTATATTCCTATTACCTATTGAATTTTCTTCCTAATAAATTATTTATTTAAGGTGTTGTACATGGTTGATATGAAATGTTGAATTTTTTATTATATTAATATTGACTAATTAAAATAATTTTTATTTTATTTATTTAACTTTATTGTAGTATTCATTTTATTCTTATCTTTGTTTATTTTTAAATGATTTAATGTACTTCTAAGTAAAATACAATCTAAAATGTATTTTTATTGGTGTGTATTGAATTTTATTTTATAATTACTTTTATCTTATATCTCAATTGAAATTTTCCTGTAATTATTTTAAATTTATAAGTTTAATGCATTTAAAAAATAAAATTCAAAAATATATATGTAAAACTTATTATATAATTTTATACATATTTATTATATAAATAATTATATTATTTTACAAGATTAACAAATTAGTTATATATACATAATACACTACTCCTATAATATAGAATCCCCTTATATACTAATAGGGAGTTTAAATTGATGATGTGTCATCTTGTGGTTAATTTGACTTATGTGTCGTAATTTAAGGAGGTTGTTAATTTAAAAAAGTATGATGTGTAATTAAGTTATTGGTTGAGTAAGATATGATCCCTAAACTATTTCAAAACATTATATTCCTATTAACTATTGAATTATCTTCCTAATTAATTATTTATATAAGGTGTTGTACATGGTTGATATGAAATGTTGAATTTTTTATTATATTAATATTGACTAATTAAAATATGTTTTATTTTATTTACTTAACTTTATTGTAGTATTCATTTTATTCTTATCTTTGTTTATTTTTAAATGATTTAAGGTACTTCTGAGTAAAATACAATCTAAAATGTATTTTTATTGGTGTGTATAGAATTTTATTTTATAATTACTTTTATCTTATATCTCAATTAAAATTTTCCTGTAATTATTTTAAATTTATAAGTTTAATACATTTAAAAAATAAAATTCGAAAATATATATGTAAAACTTATTATATAATTTTATACATATTTATTATATAAATAATTATATTATTTTACAAGATTAACAAATTTGTTATATATAAATAATACACTACTCCTATAATATAGAATCCCCTTATATACTAATAGGGAGTTTAAATTGATGATGTGTCATTTTGTGGTTAATTTGGCTTATGTGTCATTTTGTGGTTAATTTGGCTTATGTGTCATAATTTAAGGAGGTTGTTAATTTAAAAAAGTATGATGTGTAATTAAGTTATTGGTTGAGTAAGATATGATCCCTAAACTATTTCAAAACATTATATTCCTATTAACTATTGAATTTTCTTCCTAATTAATTATTTATTTAAGGTGTTGTACATGGTTGATATGAAATGTTGAAATTTTTACTATATTAATATTGACTAATTAAAATAATTTTTATTTTATTTACTTAACTTTATTGTAGTATTCATTTTATTCTTATATTTGTTTATTTTTAAATGATTTAATGTATTTCTAAGTAAAATACAATCTAAAATGTACTTTTATTGGTGTGTATTGAATTTTATTTTATAATTACTTTTATCTTATATCTCAATTAAAATTTTTCTGTAATTATTTTAAATTTATAAGTTTAATGCATTTAAAAAATAAAATTCGAAAATATATATGTAAAACTTATTATATAATTTTATACATATTTATTATATAAATAATTATATTATTTTACAAGATTAACAAATTTGTTATATATACATAATACACTACTCCTATAATATAGAATCCCCTTATATACTAATAGAGAGTTTAAATTGATGATGTGTCATTTTGTTGTTAATTTGGCTTATGTGTCCTTTTGTGGTTAATTTGGCTTATGTGTCATAATTTAAGGAGGTTGTTAATTTAAAAAAGTATGATGTGTAATTAAGTTATTGGTTGAGTAAGATATGATCCCTAAACTATTTCAAAACATTATATTCCTATTAACTATTGAATTTTCTTCCTAATTAATTATTTATTTAAGGTGTTGTACATGGTTGATATGAAATGTTGAATTTTTTATTATATTTATATTGACTAATTAAAATAATTTTTATTTTATTTACTTAACTTTATTGTAGTATTCATTTTATTCTTATCTTTGTTTATTTTTAAATGATTTAATGTACTTCCGAGTAAAATACAATCTAAAATGTATTTTTATTGGTGTGTATTGAATTTTATTTTATAATTACTTTTATCTTATATCTCAATTAAAATTTTCCTGTAATTATTTTAAATTTATAAGTTTAATGCATTTAAAAAATAAAATTCGAAAATATATATGTAAAACTTATTATATAATTTTATACATATTTATTATATAAATAATTATATTATTTTACATGATTAACAAATTTTTTATATATACATAATACACTACTCCTATAATATAGAATCCCCTTATATACTAATAGGGAGTTTAAATTGATGATGTGTCATTTTATGGTTAATTTGGCTTATGTGTCATTTTGTGGTTAATTTGGCTTATGTGTCATAATTTAAGGAGGTTGTTAATATAAAAAAAGTATGATGTGTAATTAAGTTATTGGTTGAGTAAGATATGATCCCTAAACTATTTCAAAATATTATATTCCTATTAACTATTGAATTTTCTTCCTAATTAATTATTTATTTAAGGTGTTGTACATGGTTGATATGAAATGTTGAATTTTTTATTATATTAATATTGACTAATTAAAATAAATTTTATTTTATTTACTTAACTTTATTGTAGTATTCATTTTATTCTTATCTTTGTTTATTTTTAAATGATTTAATGTACTTCTGAGTAAAATACAATCTAAAATGTATTTTTATTGGTGTGTATTGAATTTTATTTTATAATTACTTTTATCTTATATCTCAATTAAAATTTTCCTGTAATTATTTTAAATTTATAAGTTTAATGCATTTAAAAAATAAAATTCGAAAATATATATGTAAAACTTATTATATAATTTTATACATATTTATTATATAAATTATTATATTATTTTACAAGATTAACAAATTTGTTATATATACATAATACACTACTCCTATAATATAGAATCCCCTTATATACTAATAGGGAGTTTAAATTGATGATGTGTCATCTTGTGGTTAATTTGGCTTATGTGTTATTTTGTGGTTAATTTGGCTTATGTGTCATAATTTAAGGAGGTTGTTAATTTAAAAAAGGGTTAATTGCAAATTAAATCACCACCTTTTGAACATTTGCAATCTAATCTAAACCTTAAAACAATTGCAAATAAATCATCAAGTTTAAATATTATTGCAAATTAGACTTCGTGGAAGTCTACGTTGTCCCTAAATCATATCTTATGATATTTGGTTTGATTAAAAAATAATATTGTTTTATTAAGGAGTTGTTATGTCATTAAAAACTCTAAATTATATTAGATTCGAACACAATTGAAATTGTCAAAAAGACTAAATTGCAACAATATTTAAAGTTTGTGATTTTTTTTGCAATTATCTTAAAATTTAGATTAAATTGCAAATGAGGAAAAGGTTATGATTTAATTAGCAATTAACCAAAATATTTATTTATTTATGGTGTTGTGGTTGATATTGAAGGGTGACTTATAATTTATTAAGAGTTATTTTATTATTACTTAATTTGTTTTTTTTTTCAAAATTTTATAATTTTTTAAAAAGTTGTTTTCATATTTATTAAATATTAAAAATTAAACGTCTCATTTCGTATGTTTCTCACCTATTTTATTTAGAATTTACTTTATAAAATTATTTAATTATTTATAATATAAACATTTATTTTATTAATTTTTCGCATAATACGCGGGTGCTAATTTAGAAGGATATATATATATATATATATATATATATTTATTTTACCAATTATCTTAAGTTTACTTTATTTTACATTCTGATATTAAGTCTTTCAAATCATACAAGTAAAGCTTGAGAAGGCAGATCTCTGTTCGTTTGTGTTTTTGCGATGATCATTAATAAAAATAAAAAATATACTTTTTTCAACGTTGATTTATTTTCTTTAAGACCTGTATTATCACATAACATATTAAGTGTAGAGCTAAATTCAAAATATATTAAAAATATTTTGTCTAAGTAATAATGAAAAATCTTCTAACTAAACTATTAATGTTGTTTAAAAAAAAAGTTTCAAAATCTCAATTAAATTACAACACAATCTTTCCATTTATGTGTTTTCGTTTATTAATTTATTTTGAATGGTATAATATAATTACATTTACATTAGTTCTCTTTTACATTATAATAGTTGAATTTAAAACTATATCCAATCAACTTTTTTAAATATAATTATAATAACATATCATGCTAAAAAAAAAAATTAGATTACGCAAATAAATTAAGATATAATATTGAATATTAAAATATTTATTTAAAACCCCGTGTAATACACGGGTTCTACACTAGTATATTAATATTATGGTTTTCTCTTGAGTCTTGAATTAAAATTATAGTAATATATAGGGAGTAGGTCTCTTGTAGACTCAATTCCTTATAAGGAATTGAGTAAATTTTAAAAAATTGGTAGGATTGATAATAAAAATAAAATACGCGAAAAACATTTATGATAATTTACATAGTTTAAACGGTTGAGAATAACTTTTTTTATGTTGAGGTCTAGTGTTCAACTCTTACTTCTAACAATTTTCACATATATTTTTTTTTAATTATAAAAGTGCATGTTGAAAATAAGAAAAAGTGTAACATGCAATTTACAATTTTTTAGCATGTTATTTTGCAATAATAATTTCAGTTATAATGACATACACTTGTTACTGATGTTATGTTACATCTTACACATATTTTGTTGCACTTTTCAGTTGTAGTGACTTACTATTTTCAACAATATTTTTTAGTTATATTGACTTACAATTTTTAGTAATGTTATGCTACACCTTTTAGTCATATTTTGTTGCACTTTTTAGTTGTAGTGACTTACAATTTTCAACAATATGTTCAGTTATAGTGACTTACACTTTTTAGTAATGTTATGTTACACTTTTTACTAGTATTTTGTTACACTTTTCAGTTATAATAACTTACACTTTTTATTAAAATATTGTGTTGCACTTTTCAAGTATATTGACATGTACTTTTTAATAATATTGTGTTGCACTTTCTAGTTATACTAACTTGCATTTTCTAGTTATAATGACTTATACTTTTAACTAAAAGTTGTGTTGCACTTTTCAATTATAGTGACTTACACTTTTTAATAAAAAAATGTGTTACACTTTTTAGTAATATTGTGTTACACTTTTTAGTAATATTAACTTACACTTTTCAACACACACAATTTCGAAAAAAAATTATCAATAAAAAAAAATTACAAAAAATAATAATAATAAAAAAAAAGTAACCAAGTCAAAAATTTTATTCACAATAATCTTGAATATTTAGGGTTCACAATATTCTTGAATATTTAAAATTTAAGTTGACCAAGTCAACTCAATTCCATAGGAGGTTTGTGTGATTAAAGTTTAAATGTAAAATTAAATACAAATAAGATAAACGAGTAAAATGCTGGTTAAATTAAATATCAAATAGTGATCGAGTGATAGCTGTAATAACAAATTTCGTGATATTAATAAAAATATGAAAATGCAATAAAATTTAAGATTTTTTGTAGATTTTTGTGGATTTAATATGACTTTGAATCAAACGGATTTTAACCTTAGTCTCGGATTCGAATGATTTGTACAAAGAACGACTTTGAAGTTCCTTCGAATATTCAAGAACACTCTAAATCGATCTCTGCGGAGAATTCTAAAGTTTTCGAATGGTATTGGAGAAGCAACTTATGATGTTTGAGAAAATTCACACCGATAAAAATCCTGCGGATATGATGACTAAGATGGTTACTCGTGAGAAGCATGATTTGTGTGCCGGATTGACCGGCATGAGCTCGAGGTAGATGTGACGTAAATGGCCAACTATATTGGAAAGAGGAGATTGTTGGACTTGCCCAATATTAGTTGGCCAAAAAATAAATAATTTAAAGAAGCCCACCATAATAATTAAATTAGCCCACTTGAATTGTTTTGGTAAAGGAGGGCAGCAGCCAGCCATGCCTTTTCCATTCCAGTAGCCAAGAAAAGAAAAACAGGGGAGAAAGGGAGAGAAAGAAAAAGAGAGAGGGAGAAGAAGGGTTTGCCTTTTGAGGACTCGTTTCTTTACCATTTTGCCTCAAATTTCGAGGGGGAGTTCGTGGTGACGTGCTCTTCATTTTGGTTGGAGTAGATTTTCACAAATCGTCTCCAAGAGGTACAAAGAGAAATTGTTGATTTCATTCTCATCGTACTATTTTAGTTTCTTCCTCCTATATTTATTGTGTGTTCCAAGAATAGTATTCTTGAGTATAGTTTGGTGCTATTGGTGTTGATTCCTCTATTTGTAATAGAGAAGGAAACTTTGTAATTCCCATTTGATATAGTGGAGTATTTTGCTGGTCCGTGGTTTTTACTCTCTTGTGAAGGGGTTTTCCACGTAAAAATTCTTGGTGTTATTGCGTATTAATTTTCGTAGTTAATTTGCATATTTGGTCCGTTGTCAATTGAGCTTTTGTGGAAGTGATTGTTGATTTTGTGCATTCCGCTGCGCCGAGCAACCGACTCTGATTTTGACACCTTCCACAACAGGGAGAACCCTATTTATAGGGGCGATGGAGTGATGACCTTCCCTCTTTACACTATCACGTGGCGTCTACTTATTGACAAATGTCGATTTGAGTGACTTAATTTGTTTTAATTTAATTGGCTTCCATTCTTAGGAGATATAATTTTCACCCTTTCCCTCTAAACTTTTCACCCTACACTACTCGTTTAGTGATCTACAAAATTTTCTCCCCGAAGCCTTGTGTTTTCTTAGGTAACAACTCTCGGCATAAAGCCTACTGTTGCCTCATCGTTAGCACTGCTGGCCTTTATATTCGATGAGTCCAAGTTTTCCTTTGGCGGGTCTAACTTCTCCTCGCTTAATGCTCGTGAGCTCGATATTACAACTTTCGATGATTCTAGTCTTCTAATCGCCACTCAGCTCGCCGACATACGTCTTCCCCACCTCTCTTGTTGGGATATGGTTTGAACACATAAAGAAAATTTGATTTTATTTGAATACCAAAACCCTGAACCCTAAATATGATTTATCAAAATTAGATTTTTCAGATAATTAGAAAGCTCATATATGTTAGGGACATAATTCTTTTTATAGATTTTTAAAAATTTATGTTAACCAACCTGAAAATCAAAAGTTATGAAGTCAAGAAGCCTGAATACAAAAGGCATGAAGAGCAAGAAGTTTGTATGCAACATAGAAGCTGTTTAGAAAGATTTCCAGATGTGTTGACCCTGAGAGGACTTGACATAGGTCATTTGGTTAAGTGCTATATATGTACGTCAGACAATAAGCGGTTTTATTAATTTTAAAAGAATTAATCACTGAGAAATGGAATAAATAAGTCAAGTTTATGTTTGGTGGACTGGGCTAGGCTCTTAGTTTATTATATTTAATAAACTTACAGCAAAAGCACAAGCATATTTCATTTGGGGTACGGGCCAAACTAAATAAAAAATACATTCGCCCTTGATTATGTAGTACTCCCCATGTTTCATATTTTTTTTTGCACATTGATTACCTTATTCGTTCGTTTTATAATGGTTTGCACACTCTAGAAAAAAAAAATCATAAACTTCATCCTCATAATATTCACGTAATTATACAAAATGTCATTACTTTTTCACTTATTTCAATCAATCTCTTTACTTTATCCATATAAGTTTGTCAAATTAGCCCTCAATACTTTACCCATTACACCTTTTTTTTAAAGTGTGACCATTTTGTGATGCAAACACTTATGTGGGATGGAGGAAATAGCACAGTATATTGTTTGCTCTGATCTTGGCGTTCCTGTTTCTGTTTTAACACGTACAACTTGTGCTATTGTTAATATATATTATCCCATATACACAAATGCCAGCTGACATAACATTTAAGTAATGTAAGATTATTACATAAATGCCAGCTGCTAATTACATTTAAGTAATGTAAGATACTATACACTGATGCCATTATGCCAGCTACTAATTATATTTAATTAATCTAAGATAGTAACTATACACAGATGCCAGTACATCATGTAAGAGAGTACTAATACTATACATAAATGCCAGCTGCTAACATTTAAATAATGTAAAAAAATATACACAAATGACAGCTGCATTATTATTTTAAAAAACTATGTAATGATTAGAGTGTTAAGAGTCGTAATTTGTAAATTTTTATGTAAATAAATTAAATGAATTGAGTGTATGGTGGGCCCAAAAGTAATGACATTATGCCATTAAGGGTAATCTATATATATATATTTACAAACTTTCTAATGTCATGTGTCACAATTTCCTTCACTTATTTCAATCTCTCTCTTCCCAATTCTCTTCATTTTGAAATCCCTTGATTCTCATCATTTCTCCTTCATAAAATTTAATCTTCACCATTCATTTAAATGTTTAATCTTAACCATTAGATCTTAATTCAATCTCTTATATAATAGTATCGTATCTATTTCATTTTTCACAATTCATTTCATCACTCCTCAAAGCCCATTTTCTCTTTTAAGTAGAAGATGAATGTATTCGGCATTTTCTGAAGAAGTTCTTTCAACAAAGAAATGTATCCGGTATTTTCTGATGAAGAAATTCTTTCAACAAAGATTGAATTAAGAAGGATTGTCGACTAAATATGAACCAAAGACTCACAAGAGATTTTTTGGTTGGATGGGAATGAATGAAAAAATGCTAAAGCATCTCATATCCAATCTGGATTTTTTGTTCTTCCCAAAATTACAACATACATGAAATGAAACATTCATGTAAAACTCCATCTTTCTTGAAAGTATGTAATATTCTCCCCAACCTATTTTCCTTTTATGTTGTCTTGGAGATGCAGATATTCAAGAATTCAATATTACAGTTTTTTTTGTTCTTGATTTGACTCTCTCTTTCACCTGAATTGAGATCGTCGTGATTGTAATCCGATGGTGTTGTGTTTCTAGGCTACTACAAAAAAAAAAAAAAAAATTATATATTTGTAATTGGATTTTTTTTTTATTCTTAATTTAAACTTAAAGCCAAAGTATAAATAATTTAAACACATGTCAAAACTTAATTATAACAATTCAATTATAACAATTCACACAATTGTAACGGTTAAATCTATTATAACAAATCAAAAAATTGTAACGGTTGAAGCCATTTATAAGGGATTGCATAATTTATTATATTAAATATGCATGATTATATACTATTAAATAATAAATTTGACTTTATTCTAATATATACTATTAATCCGAATTGTAACGGTTGAAGCTATTTCTAAGGGATTGCATAATTTATTCTATTAAATATGCATGATTATGTACAATCAAATTATAAATTTGACTTTATTCTATTATATACTATTAATGTGATGGTGTTGTACTTCTAGGCTATTAGAAAAGAGAAAATTTATAAAAAAAGCCATTTAGGCACCTAGCTTCTTAAATAAAGACAACTTTTATAATCTTTTTAAAAAAGGACAAAAACGCATGTTAATAACCCATTATACCCTTATATTTAAATATGAAAATTAATTTATTAATTAAATAACAAGTCTTCATCTTCCTTATTTGTCGTCATAAATTTTTGGTTAATTTATTAATTTAATAATTAAAGAACGGGTTTCTTGGCCGGAAAACTCAAATCTTCAAGCTTTTTGGTTAATCCATGATGAATCAAACATAATCCCGCTGCATCTACAAACGATTGGCCATAGATTTCAGATTGGTGAAGCAACAATCCTCGATTTCCTCTTGAAATCGAGGGATCTTTTTCTTCTTTTAGTTTCTGTTTCAGTTTTGGGTGACCCCTCACGCCCAAAAACTGATTTCCGATGATTCTCAAAGTTTCTGCTGCTTAGAGGCTTGTTCCTCTCTTTCAACGACGGCCATGGCTATAAGGCCTCGTCTCATTTGCTCTTCCATAATTGTTTCCTCGATCTGTTCTTTCGACTGCACATGATCAAGAGACTTTCCACGCGATCGTTTCTTTATATTCATAGGGGATTCAAACTTCACCGATTTCTTCATTATGGATGACGGACGCGAAGCCGCCGGAGATACAGTAGAAACTTTTAATTCCAAGGGTCAGATAAAGAGTTTTGCCAAGGGTATGATTATTAATTCCACACGTACACACATAATTTGCAAAGAATTTATGATTTTTTGAGATGATTTTAATTTAGGTTCAATTTTGCTCTGTTTTCGTGAAATTGTGATGATTTACGTGCGTGTTGCTGAAATGTAGTTCATGATTATTTGTTATTGGTTTGGTCAAGGGATAATGCAGATCTTATTTTGCATATGTATACGTATTTCTGCATAATCACATTCTAATATGAAGACACCGTACTATTTTTTCTGCAATATTCATTTTATTATGCAGTTTTAGATTTCATTGTTCTGCATTATTCATTTTATTATGCAGATTTAGATTTTATATTAATTTTCCAACCATGGTCTAGGGAGCAAAATGTTCTTCTCACTTCTCACTTCGTCTTCTTCCGTACTTCACGGTTTCCTTTCTTCACAAATTGAAAAACCCCAAAATTCTGCACAAAATTAACAAAGTTTGACCGGAGTTGTTGATAGAGTTTAATTTTAGGAAGTTTTAATTAATTGCGTAATTCGGGGGGTTTTAATGAGATGATAGAACTTTAGTACCAAACCTGTTTTTCTTCTCATTTAATTTTAGGAAGGTTTTTCTTAATTGCGTAATTCTCGGAATTAATGAGCTGATAGAGTCAGCTTTAAATTTCAAACATTTAAATAATTTCTCCATATTAATTCCGAATTTATGTATTAAGGGCATGATGGTACATTTATGTGCCATTTTATCCTTATTCTGAAACTATTTTGAATCATGTCTTTATTTAAAAAAAACACTAGGTGAAATGACCTTTTATGTGAAATCCCCATTAGAAAAAAGAAATGTGTTATTTTATAGGTTTGTAATTCGATTTTTTTTTTCAATTCGTAATTTAAACTTAAAGCTCTTTATAAAGTGTAAATAATTTATGCACATGTCAAATTTTAAACCGTTACAATTCACAAAATTGTAACGGTTAAAGCTATTATAACAATTAACATAATTGTTATAATTTAAAATAATTATAATTAATGTTAAATTTGATGATATTAAGCTCAATTGATTGTTGATTAATTTATATTTAATATATTTAATTAACATAATTGTTATAATTTAAAACAATTATAATTAATGTTAAATTTGATGATATTAAGCTCAATTGATTGTTGATTAATTTATATTTAATATCTTTTTTAAAAATTTTAAATTGGTAATAAGCAAATCTCAATAGAAAGGAATTAATTTGAATTAGTAATAAGCAAATCTCAATAGAAAGAAATTTTCAAATAAATTTTAACGGTTGAAGCCATTTATAAGGGATTGCATAATTTATTATATTAAATATGCATGATTATATACTATTAAATAATAAATTTGACTTTATTCTAATATATACTATTAATCCGAATTGTAACGGTTGAAGCTATTTCTAAGGGATTGCATAATTTATTCTATTAAATATGCATGATTATGTACAATCAAATTATAAATTTGACTTTATTCTATTATATACTATTAATGCGATGGTGTTGTACTTCTAGGCTATTAGAAAAAAGAAATGTGTTATTTTATAGGTTTGTAATCCGATTTTTTTTTTTTTAATTCGTAATTTAAACTTAAGGCTCTTTATAAAGTGTAAATAATTTATGCACATGTCAAATTTTAAACCGTTACAATTCACAAAATTGTAACGGTTAAAGCTATTATAACAATTAACATAATTGTTATAATTTAAAGCAATTATAATTAATGTTAAATTTGATGATATTAAGCTCAATTGATGGTTGATTAATTTATATTTAATATCTTTTTTAAAGTTTTTAAATTGGTAATAAGCAAATCTCAATAGAAAGGAATTAATTTGAATTAGTAATAAGCAAATCTCAATAGAAATAAATTTTCAAATATTTGGTGAATTAATGATTTTGATGTGTAATATAATTTTATAATGATTATTGATTTTAAATATTGTGAGTTCTTAAAGTTATTGTGGGGGTTATATCCAAATTATTGCTAAGTTTGAAGATATTAAGCACAATTAATTGATTGTTGGTTAATTTACATTTAATATCTCTTTTAAAATTTTAAATTTGTTATAATTATTTTGAATCAGTAATAAGCAAATAGAAAGGAATTTTTAAATATTGGGTGAATTAATGATTTTGATGTGTAATGTAATTTTATAATGATTATGATTATTTGATTCAAATATTGTGAGTTCTTAAAGTAGTGAACCATATTTTATGTGGATGTTATATCTAAATTAATGTTGAATTTGAAGATATTAAGCACAATTGATTGTTGATTAATTTACATTTAATATCTCTTTTAAAAATTTTAATGAGTTATAATTAATTTGAATTAGTAATAAGCAAATCTCAATACAAAGAATTTTAAAAAATTGGTGAATTAGTGATTTTGATGTGAAATGTGATTTTTATATATAGTTTTTCATATTTATATGATTTTTATAGGATTAAACAAAATTATAAATTACTGATAAAATAATAAATAAATATATCTTTATCTTATATATTTGCAAACTCTAAAGTGACACGTGTCACAATCTCACCACCTCTACCTCAATATCTCTCCTCCAAATCCTTTTATTTCAAAAATTCTCCTTTCTCATTCATTTCATTTTTCTACTTTAATCTTAATCGTTAGATCGTAATCCAATCTCCTATATAATATCATCTTCTCTTTCATTTTTCTCAATTCATTACATTTCTTCTCAAATTTCCTCAAGTGGTCAAGCCTGTTTTCATTTCGAAAGTATGTAATATTCTCCAAGCTTACATTTTTTTTTAAAGTTGTAGATCTGTAATGGAACATGCACGTGTCTGTGAATCACGTGAAAGTATGTAAATCAAAATGTAATTCCTGCTCATTTGTATACGATCATCTGTAATGAAATATTCAAATATGTTATGTTCGCGTTTCGTCAACTATTTTTCACAGTTTTAGTTGATTTCATCAAATTTAAAAGCTTTAATTTAAAAGTTCTTGAACAAATATTGAGCCACAACCAGAAATCCATTTTGCAGATCTTTCGTCCTTTTGTTTTGCAGAGAGTAACGTTCCATTAACTGCACATATTTTTCAGTTTATTTTAAGCGTTGATTTAGAAAAATGAAATAAATGTGTTATAATAAAACGCTAGATATTTTTCAGGGGAAAGATCGGATGCAAAAAAGTAGATGGAGAGCATAAATATCAATCTATGGGCCTGGTTGGGAGGGAATAATCTGATCATATCAAATTCATCTATCTCAAATTGGTGTTGTGATCCACATATATGTATGAACAAATAAAATTATCATGTATATACTACTAATAGTTTGTAACATCATGGGTTGAGTACCCACGGTAAGGAATTAATATAAAATAATTAATTCTTCAATTCTTTACAAGTTCAGACTTTTAGATTACTACATGTTGTTTGTTAAAAAAAATAACACATATAAATTTGTATTTTTTTATTTTAATGTTACAATCTAGAATCTATCCATTGCAAATATATTATAAGCGTACGAATATGTTTTTAAAATAAAATATTTATTAATTTCTATATATATTTAAATATATTTATTTTAATGTTGTGGTTGACTTAAGTTATAATTAGTGATTAATTGTATACCATATAATCTCTCCATTGCAAATATTTAATTCAACCATAACTTAATTTCGGAGAAATTCATGATTATTGAATATTAAACATTTTTTTACTTCATATTATCTAAGTACATATATTATTATAGTTTAAAAAAATAAATATACAGGAAAAATAACATTTTCATTTCTCCCCGGAGTCGGAGTCGTGATTGTTTTTAGTATT
The DNA here is from genome assembly GCA_963675135.1 of Galeopsis tetrahit. Classification (NCBI taxonomy): domain Eukaryota; kingdom Viridiplantae; phylum Streptophyta; class Magnoliopsida; order Lamiales; family Lamiaceae; genus Galeopsis; species Galeopsis tetrahit. The sequence continues at coordinate 48,009,432 of OY776128.1, read as the reverse complement.
TTCAAATAATTTTGAATTCATTAATATATAATTAATACTCCGTATGTTATTATCATCCAAATCGAGATTAATAAATTCTACAAAACTATTAAAAAATATAAATATATAAATTGATGCGTTAAAATGGAACGCACAATGATAAATAATTATTAATCCTGGAAAGTAAACTACAACTTCCTTTTTCAAGAGCTCTATCACCTATCAAATGAATTTGTAAGGAATATTACGTACATAGAATTTTTCTGTATGCATGTTTGGAATAATCAAGATCACAAGTGGGTTCCCAGAGTGAACATTAGATTTCTGATGAACAACATTACTTAATTTTTTTAGTACTTAAGGATTCAAGGTTAGACAAAGAGATTAGAACCACTGAAAATGTAGTATACCCTGTATTCAAAGATGATTGTTATGCAATGAGACTCTTAGATGATGATATATAGTATGTTGATGGAATAATGTAGACTCTTTCCGTGGTAGGTGTGTACATTCCTAGACCTTTGTTTACACGGACAGTTATGTGTTGCAGCATTTAGAATCAAGAGTGAATTGAAAATTATTTGTCTACACTTAAATGAAAAAATACGTAAACGCACAATGAATGTTGTCTACAAAGAAGCTTTTTCGCGTTTTGTAATTTATCATATTTATTTATAAATAAATTTATAATTCTCTATTGTATTATTGTTTTATATATATAATATAATCTATATTGCTACCATATTTTGTTTTTTATCTTTTAATATAATAACGAATTTACAAATGTATACATATTTCAATATTTTTTAATTAATAAATTTAAATTTAAATATATTATAAATTTATTTCAACCCGCGTAAAAACGCGGGTCTTACACTAGTATACGTATATTGTGAAAGTGAGAATTATAATGATAGTTTATATTTATAGGTATGAAAACTTTCGAAGGACAAACTAAAAAGGAAATAATGAAAATTTTCGGGAGACGGAGGGAGTATTACTAAAGGGGCTTACTCGATTTGTGGTAATGGAAATGGAGTTATATTTATTAACCGTGATCGGAAAAAATGTGTTATTATATAAACACAAAAATATTATTATTACATAATACTTCTTTTATCTAATTAATTCATTATGCCAATTTTTTTGAATACGAGTTTTAGTAAATGCTGATTAGTTTATGTATAAAGTATATAGAGATGTTGGAGATATGATTGAGTTATTGTGGGATTCACTTATAAATAAAGTGATTGTTTATGAATAAAGTAAATGAAAATTTAGTGATAATTTGAAGGATAAAGATAAAGTAGTAATACTCCCTCCATCCCACAATTGTTTGCAGTACTCTTTCCTTATTCGTCCGTCCCACAATTGTTTGCACTACCCAGAAATTTTTTTCATAAACCTCACCCTCACAATATCCACATATTTACACAAAATGTCGTTACTTTTACCCTCAATCCAATCATTCACTTTACTTTATTCATAAAAGTTACAAAATTACCCCTCAACACTCCACTCATTACACATTTTTCTTAGTTTGCGTGCCCATAAAATGGTGCAAACAATCCTGGGACGGAGGGAGTATAATTTAAAAAAAAAGAGGTGAACATAATAAAAATAGACAACCAACCCGTTATCAGCATTATATATTATGCCCAAGTAATAGGTGCTAACATCTCCAGCTTGTGTGTATATAAAGGATAGAGGTACGAGTCATTTTCTTGAAACTAAGATTGAAAGAAATGGGAGTTGATGGAAGCTGGTTTCTGAGATACACATAAAATCGGATGGTGATGTTTTTCATGAGATCTTCAAAGAGAGGCCACACCACATCTCAAACATGAGCCCTGCTAATGTTAAAAATTGCGATTTGGTTGAGGGCAATTGGGGAACTCTTGGCTCCATTATCCTTTGGAACTACACTCACGGTACGTTAGTCTTAATTATTTCCTAATTTTATTTAATTATTCCATATTCTGCATGCAATTTCTTACTTTTATTAACGTTTTATTTGCCTAGTAACAAATATTTAGTCTCTTATTCCAATGGTATCATTTTTTTTTCCAATGTAGTGTAATATATATTTAAAATGTATATTTTTTTTGTCACACGTCGCTGGAAAATGTGACTGGAATATGCTGAAAACGTTGTTGTTTAGTGCGTTTTCTGACTATTTGAGGCGAAAAAGTATATTATTTGAATTGGATACAAGAATCAATTGAAAAGACCAAAAAATTATGAGGCGGATTTGACTTTACTCACAAATATTTACTCGCACACTTTCCTCTTCTCTTCTAATGAGGCGTCTCTTTCACACTCTTAATATAAAAATAAATCACAAAATTAATACTCTCAAAACATTATTTTATTTTTAAAATTGAACATTTTTTATAAAAAGTGGGCCGATCACGGTCGGGACGGAGGAAGGAAGGAAGGAGTATTATAATGATGTACGTAATTTGTTTGGTATCTCTCAGATGGGAAAGAATGTGTGGCGAAAAATATAATAGAAGTCATTGATGAAGAGAAGAAGTTAGTGACATTCAAGGTGCTTGAAGCAGATCTGTTGGAGGTGTACGACGACTTCAAACTGACAGTACATGTTGACACGACGGGGGACGACAACCTTGTGACATCGACGTTAGAGTATACGAAAAAGAAGGAAGATGTTCCGGATCCACAATCACTCATGGACCTCTGTCTTGCTATCACTAAAGATATCGAGACTCACCATCTCAACGCCTAAATCACATCTATCAATAATGTTTATGACCCATGGCCGGGCCGGGCTGGGCCAAGCTTTTATTTTCAGTTTGTTTAATAAAACTCCATGCAATCATGTTTGTGGGAGTCAGTGAGTTCATGCTTATTTCTCTCTATATATATTTATCCTTGAAAATTATGATCAGTTCAATTAATGATAAATAAATAATTTGGTTTGTACACCCGTGACTTTTTAAGTATAGTCAAGGTGTCGTTCTGACTTTTTGAGTTATTAGATCTAATTAAAATTCAATATGTACTTAAATTTAGTGACATCTTACATGTTGTCCTAATCATCATTTTGCATCGGCCTATCACAATTTTATAATAAATTTAATAATTTAAAATTTATTCTTATTTAATTTTAAAAAACTATTTAATTAACTATAAATTTAAAATTAATAGTTAATTAATGATTTTTTTTCACTTTTGATCCCATAATATGATATAAATCCTTTGAAACCATTTCTGCATGTATTATTAACCGAAAAAATTAGACTTGAATCATATGGGACCAAATTTGCAAGTGCAGTTAACGAAAAATGTGACGGCGGGACCAAATCTGCAAAATATATATTGTATGGGATTAAATTCAAATATGTTGGGACCAAAAATCAACCGATCCATAGTTAATGGGACCAAATTTGTAATTATCTCTATTAGAAATAAATATACACGAATTAACCTCTTTACAAGTCCGAACTTTTAAATGAGACATAATTTTATCATTTTTATATTATAGTTAAAGTGCCTTTTATTTAAAACTAGTTTGTCTTGTAAATTATTTAGGAAGATTTAATTTTAAATTTTTAAAATTCAAATGAACTACTCATGATCTCAATCACTTTTTTTTCGGGAAAATTGCACTTTTAGTCCTGTAGGAATTTTTCAAAATCACTTTTGATCCTAAAATTTGTAAATGATCCTGTTTGTTGCAGATTTGGTCCTGTAAGATAGTTTATGAATTGAAACCGTTAGTTTTTTTATGCAAACTGTTAGTTGACCAAAAAATATTCCTAAAAAAGTAATTATAATTATAAAAAATGCAAAAATATTATTAAAACTAATAATAAATTATACTTATAGAATTAAAATATAAATAAAATCAATAGAATTTAGAATATTAATTTTTTTACTATAAATGACTAAATCTCATTGAGTTATATAATTTGAATTCTTTTTATAGAATCTAAATATTTTTTTTAATTCAAGGATTTGAATATAATTAAAAATTACTAAAAAAAAATAATGTAATTTAAATAACTTTTGAAGTAATTTCTTTTATTAAAACTGAAAGATACAAAAAAAAAAAAAAAATTAAAAGTAAATTTTGAAAAATAATTTGAATATACAAAAATATAAAATTAAAAAAATACACTGTATATTCAAATATAATCTTCAAATTTAAATTAATTTTTAACCCCATATAATTTGGATATAATTTGAAAATACAAAAATCAAAATCAAGCCAAATACTTTTTATTTTTTTGCTTTGATTTGAGATCAGTTTTAGATTTTATTTTCATTTTATATATAATTGATTGAATTTTTAGATCATAAAATTATTTTAAGTAAATTTATCAATTTTAAATAATTATTTAAATAAACTGTTAAAATACATTTGGTAGTTTTATAATTTTAGTGATATTACCAAAATTTTAATCCCATATTAAGCTTTTGGTTGTGTTTTAAGGGATGTGTGTCTTTCACACAATTTTCTTCCGTTAAAATAAACATAAATTTATTATGAGACTAAAAGTGTATGAAAAATGACCGAAAATGATTTAATCTTAATCTTACAGGATCAAAAGTGCAATATTTAACGGTTTATGCAATTTTCATCCGTTAAAACTAAGGGAATTAAACTACAGGACCAAAAGTGCATGAAAAGGAACTGAAAGTGATTTAAACTCATTCTTACAGGATCAAAAGTGCAATTTTCCTCTTTTTGATCTTTTTAGATAATTGTTATGTTTTTACTAGAAAGCTTTTAAGAATTATTCATGTAGTATGTGTTATATAATGACCATTAAGTTGTTTTTTTTTTTTCCTTCCCCTCTGAGATTAATTTCAGGATTAAATTTTTTTTTTATTAGAGTACTTTTCCTTCTTTTGAGATTAATATAGAATTTTGCAAACCAGTTTCACACTTCTGATTAATATTTTAGAATAAGAGTACTCCTTAGAATTCAAGTAGGATGACATTATTTATTGTTTGTTGCCTGCAATTTAATTTTAAAGTATTCAGATTAATATTTTAGAATAAGAGTACTCCTTAGAATTCAAGTATGATGACATTATTTATTGTTTGTTGCTTGTAATTTAATTTTAAAGTATTGTGGTTCTGTTTTTTAGGATAATGACATTGCAGTATTGATGTTCAATTGTTTGTAGTTCGTTTATCATTATATTTAACAGGTGATAACGTGTCGGTGGAAAATAAGCATGCCTAAAGAAACATTGATTGTGAACTATTTGATTTATATTTTTATTTTATTTTTGTCAAGAAACATGGTAATGAATTTTTTTATTTTGGGAATGTTAATCTAGATATTTGTAAGTCAAATGCTTTTAAACACGTACATGATAAATTTTGTTTTAATGGGAGAGTATCCATTACTAAATAATTTAGTGAATAACTAATTTTATTTTAGATATAATGAGAGGCTTTCTCTCACCAAACTATGACCTTTAGTGACGGCAGATTGAATTATAACCAGGGGAATTTAATACTTTATAGTGAGAGTAAAATGATGTTTTAATGACAATTAGTGAATAACTAATTTTATTTTAGATATAATGAGAGGGTTTCTCTCACCAAACTATGACCTTTAGTGACGGGAGATTGAATTATAACCAGGGGAATTTTGTAATTAAATGTACTTTATAGTGAGAGTAAAATGATGTTTTAATGACAGGAATTTTCATAATTAGAAATTTTTTTTAGTGAGAGTAAATTTACTCTAATTATATACTGTACTTATTAGTGAGGGGACCTATACCGTAACTATTGATTTTTAACTAGAATTGATTTTTAACTAGAAAAAAGCAATAATTAGAGGCCATGAGAGTTAATTTCCCGTCACCACTAAAAGTCATTAATGAGCAGTTTTTCTTGTAGTGAAACAAAACCAATTTAAGGGCGTTATTTTCGTACTTTTTTAATTCAAGCCTAATCTGCTTGTGTCAATAGAGTGTCCTAATTAATTTCCAAATCATTGGTAATCCATTTCTTCTTTTTCCACTTACAACATTAATTGATTGAGTGAGGACTTGCAACATTGATTGAGTGAGGACTTGGCCAGGCTTATATGGAACATTGATTATGTGATCTCTTTCCAAAGCTCTCTATCGTTGGTTTAAATAACTATGCTTTGCTAGTATTAATTATGTTGTGCAGGTCACTAAATTATTCATGTAATATTGTTGAGACTACTGATTTTGATCAAAATCCCACTTCCATCATGAATTCTATCGTTCCCACCATTTGTCTCTACAATTTTAATTTTTTTAAATATTTTTATAATTAAAATTATCAAATTAAAAAAAAAAAAAAAAACTTTGGTGTTTTATTCCGATGATTTTTTTTTGAAAGCTGAGACTATATGTTAGATAATTTTTGAAAACATTTGGCTACGGATAACCTAGGATTGACAGTCTTGTCTTCATCACTTGAAGAAAGGCATGCTTGATTATCTTATTTTTAAATCTGCTTCATTCTCTTGTTTTAAAGTAGTGTTCTAATTTCCAAATCATTGGTAATCCATTTTCTTTTTTCACCTACCACAGTACCACAGTACTTTGCTCCTCAAAACATGTACTTTGCTCCTCAAAACATCCATTTTCTTTTTTCACCTACCACAGTACCACAGTACTTTGCTCCTCAAAACATGTACTTTGCTCCTCAAAACATACCAGCAGTGTTCTAATTTCCAAATCATTGGTAATCCTTGCTGATATATTGGGAAGTAGGCTCTTCTGGAACATTGAGCTCTCTATCGTTGTTGATATATTGGGAGTTGGGACTACTGATTTTGATCAAAATTCCACTTTCACCATGAATCCTATCATTTTCACCATTTTTTATTAGGAATATATTTAAAGTATTATGTATATATTTTCCATATATATTTAAAGTATTATGTATATATTTTCCATCTCTCTATATTTGTCTCTAAAATTCTAATTTTTTAAAATATTTTTATAATTAAATTATCAAATATCTTAAAAAAAAAAATTAAAAAGAAAAAAAAAACTAGATGACCAGTATATGACTCATCTTGAATCGCCATAAATTGACCCGCATCAACCAGCTAAATTTATACGAATATAGCCTTAACTAATTAAACACGGAAATAGCAAAAGGTGCATAAATAATTTTGAAAGGAAAATTAATGAGATAAATTTTTTTTTAAAGCTAATGAAGAAGATAAATTAAGATTCACAAATACATTTGTGTGCTCTCAATTGTTTAAAATAATTAATGTAATTAAACCTCAATTTTAACTTAATTTTAATTTAATGAATAAAAATTTAATTAGATAATTTAAAATATATTCAAATAACTTAGAATTCAATGATCAAATGCTATGGATTAAGACTAAGAAGACTTTACCAGCAAAGTTAGAAGTCAAAAACTCTGAATAGAGATTCAGTTGAGTTGTCCTTGAAGTTTTGGACAAAAGCCGTGAAGTAAGACTAAGAGCATATTACCTATTGCAATTTGCAATTGCAGCCGGACAAGAGGAGGGTTTTATTAATTCGCAAAAACTTTTATGCAAATAGTTTATATTAGGCATATATAAATATATTGAGATATATATATATATCTTGTATAATATATTTTATATATCTTGTAAATCTTTATTTCCTTAAATTAGAGATATATAGTAGATATGTTTTGTATCTATAAACACTCCCCTCATGTATTCTTTACATTCACTCAATGAAATCATAATTTCACAATTAATTATTTCTCTATATGGTATCAACGAGTCGTCCGGCTAACGCCTCGATCCGACACCCCCTCCCATAATTGGTGCTCGACGGTTTCCCGTCGACCAAAACCCCAAACTACCACCCGAAAACCTGCTGCGGTTTCCTAACCAAATTTGGTTATAACTCCTCCAACCAATTAATCCTATATTAATCCTCACAAAAATCCTTTCAAACTCCACGGCCCTGCACCCCTGTCCCTTGCTGTCCCCTGTCCCTTGCTGTCCAGTGGGCCACTCCCCTGCTGCATACACCCCCAACTCTGGTAAATACACCCCCAGCATATTTGTACTCCCTCCGACACTGCATACTCCCGTACTGCCCAGATGGGCCAGACCCACAACTCCACTGCAACATGCACCCCAAACTCTGGTAAATACACCCCCCCGCATCTACGCACCCACTCCACTACTACATACACCACATCCATCCACTCTGCTATTTCACAGATCCCTTCCCGTCCCTGGATCTTGGACTCAGGGGCCTCTCATCATATCACAACTCACCCTCATAATTTATCCGTTTCCTCTCCATATTCCGGCTCAGATGATGTCGTCATCGGTGATGGTAACGGTTTACAAATTTCACATATTGGTTCCCTATCGTTTCCTCATATTGATATGCTAAAATTCTCAAACGTCCTTGTTGTCCCACAAATGGCCAAAAACCTTATTTCTGTTTCAACCTTGTGTCGAGATAATGATGTTAACATTATTTTTGGTTCTACTTATTTTCAAGTGCGGGATGGCAAAACAGGGACCATTCTCCTCACGGGGAGTCGCGTGGATAATCTCTACGTATGGCCGACTCGAGCATCTCTTAACCCCACAGCCTCCATCACGGAAAAACAACCATCACCCATCTGGCACGCTCGTCTAGGTCATCCGTCCTCTAAAATCCTTTCCCATACCTTATCCAAGTATAGCTTACCTATCACAAACTCAAAACTGCATTATTGTGATTCTTGCAACTGTATTAAAAGTCATAAACTTCCTTTTTACGATTCAAGCATTATATCTAGTTCCCCTCTTGAGGTTCTTTTTTCTGATGTGTGGTCGTCCCCTGTCCTGTCAACTGAAGGCTTCAAATACTATGTCATTTTTGTTGATCACTTTAGCAAATACATATGGCTCTACCCCCTAAAACGTAAGTCCGATGTCCTCCCCACATCCATCTCCTTTAAAAATATAGTGGAAAACTTTTATAATACCAAAATCAAAACCCTTTATTCTGACAATGGAGGAGAGTTCATTGCTCTTCGTTCTCTCCTTCAAACTCATGGCATATCTCATCTCACAACTCCTCCTCACACCCCTGAATACAATGGCATGTCTGAACGTCGTCACAGACATGTTGTTGATACTGCCTTAGCCCTTTTACATCATGCCTCCATGCCCCTTACATATTGACCTCATGCAGTTTGTGCTGCTACCTATATTATAAACCGTCTACCAAAACCCAATCTTAACATGTTGTCCTCATATCAATATCTCCTAAAATAAACTCCCAACCTAGCCAAACTTAGAGTTTTTGGTTGTTTATGTTATCCTTGGCTCCGCCCCTACACTTCCCATAAATTAGACCCTAGATCCACTCCATGTGTCTTCATTGGATACTCTCCTACCCAAGCTGCTTATCTTTGTCTTGACTTAAAAACCAACAAAATATATACATCTCGTCATGTTCAATTTGTTGAAAATGTCTTTCCTCTAGCCACTCCTAAAACTGCTACGGATACACCCCCTGATTTAGTAGATACACCCCCCAGTTTAGTAAATACACCCCCTTGCCCACCAGAAAACCCTACTGTTATGCTTTTTCCACCACCCACTCTGATTAGTACACCCCACCCTTACCTCCTGATCTTGCCCCACCCCCAACCTTTACAAATACACCCCCTCCCCCAAATATACCCCCTGTCGTCGATGTCAACCCAAACCCATCACCACCCCCATTACCTGCACCCCCTGTTCCTCTTACTACACCCACCAGCCCAACACCCAGCCCCGCTGCACCCCTGTTCCGCTTAATACACCCACCAGCCCAACACCCAACCCAGCTGCACCCCCCAGCTCACTAAGTACACCCCACCCACCTCTTCGACTCGAGTCGCCAGATGCTCCCTTATCGCCATCCCCACCGGCCCCCCAAGGCACTCGAATGGTCACTCGAGCTCAAAACAAAATCTTCAAACCTAATCCGAGGTACGGTCTTACAAGTAATCTATCTTCTGACATTGAACCTAGCTGCGTCTCTCAGGCATTAAAAGATGAACGATGGAGGGAGGCCATGTCATGTGAATTTAATGCCCTTCTAAAAAATGGTACTTGGGATTTAGTACCACCTGATGATTCTACCAACATTGTTGGTTCAAAGTGGGTCATCCGCATCAAACGAAAACCGGACGGGTCCTTAGACAAGTTCAAAGCTCGACTTGTGGCCAAAGGTTTTCACCAACGCCCCGGAGTTGATTTTTCAGAAACGTTTAGTCCTGTGGTAAAACCAGCAACCGTTCGAGCAGTCCTGAGTATTGCAGTCACTCAAAATTGGCCACTTCAACAATTTGATGTGAACAATGCTTTTCTTCATGGTTCCCTTTCTGATACAGTTTACATGGCTCAACCTCCTGGTTTCATTGATAAGGCGTTTCCATCCTATGTTTGCAAATTACACAAATCCATTTACGGTTTGAAACAAGCTCCTCGAACTTGGTATTTTGCACTTAGGACGTTTTTGGAAGGAATTGGGTTTATCCACACAAAATCCGATGAATCCCTTTTTGTGTACAATAAATCTGGTATTATTGCATATTTCCTTGTGTATGTTGATGATTTGATTCTCACAGGAAATTCCATTCCCTTCCTTACTCGTGTGGCAACAGATCTTGGTTCGAAATTTTCAGTGAAAGACTTGGGCCCTCTTTCCTACTTCTTAGGCGTTGAAGTTCTTCGTACCAACAACTCCTGCTTTCTCTCTCAACGAAAGTATGTGGTTGATCTACTCACTCGATACAACATGGTCACCTCCAAACCTGTTCAGACGCCACTAGCCACCTCCGCTCGCCTTACCCTTATTGATGGGACACCTCCTGCTGATGCCACTCAATATCGACAAATACTTGGCAGTCTTCAATATCTTCAATTCACGAGACCCGACATTGCATTTGCTGTTCACAAGTTGTGTCAGTTTATGCATGCTCCGACTGTCACTCATTGGGGAGCTGCCAAACGCCTACTTAGGTACTTAAATGGAACAAGAGATGTTGGAATAACACTACGACCGACCACCTCCTCCTCTCTACATTGTTTCACTGATGCTGATTGGGCTGGCAACAGTGATGATCGTTCCTCCACAAGTGCTTACATTGTTTTCCTTGGTGCCAATCCTATCTCTTGGTCCTCCAAGAAACAAAAATCGATTGCCCGTTCCTCAACAGAAGCTGAGTATCGTGCTATTGCCTCTCCTGCCTCTGAAGTTCAATGGTTAAAATCTCTGTTTCGTGAGTTGTGCTTCACAATCTCAGACTTACCTGTTATCTATTGTGACAACATTAGAGGCACTTATCTCTGCTCAAATCCTGTCTTTCACTCCCGAATGAAGCACATTGCAATCGATTTCCATTTTGTTAGAGACTTGATCAAGACGTCTCAACTTAGGGTCTCACACGTCTCCTCTGCGGACCAACTTGCCGATGCTCTCACAAAGCCCCTTTCTCGACTTCGTCTACAACTTCTTATGACCAAGATTGGACTCTCCTACGGCGCCCCATCTTGAGGGGGCGTATTAGGCATATATAAATATATTGAGATATATTATATATATCTTGTATAATATATTTTATATATCTTGTAAATCTTTATTTCCTTAAATTAGAGATATATAGTAGATATGTTTTGTATCTATAAATACTCCCCTCATGTATTCTTTACATTCACTCAATGAAATCATAATTTCACAATTAATTATTTCTCTATAGTTTATGTGTAATTATGTATAAATGTCCATTTACCCATTTATCCGCCCATGATTTATTCTCTTTCTCTCCTCATGATTCCCTCTTTCTCCAACCCTCCACCCCCACCCCCGCAGCTTCTCCATTCCCGCCGATTCGACCCTCGAGATCCCCTTCCCCTGCTTCTGTCGAAACGGCACAGGAATCTCCAACAACTGCCCCATATTTACAGTGCCCACGGCCTCTACCACATAGCGGCGGAGGTCTTTTGGCCGTCATTTTCTTGGTTCATTCTTACAGTTCAGTTCACTTAGTGATTTTGAGTTCCATTACAGATCTAGTGTGTTTCCATGAGGTTAATTTCCTTGTTCATGATTTTGAGTGTAGGGACTTTTAAAAGAATTGGATATTACACATTTGGTTTTGCCTAGCTTTTCATGATTTTGACTGTGTTGTTGAGCGCCACATGTTAATAATTGTAAGTGATGTTGTTGCAAGTGTTGTTAATAATCGATGGCCACATGTTAACCGGGTATGTTCATTTAGTTCAATCCAATGCTTATAATGAAAAAATAAGTACTTTTAGTGAACATACTATTATTGTTTCTGCAGAAAATGACAAGAGCAAAGACCTGTTTATTGAAAATTACTGTTCATTTGAATTAATTTACACTGATGTTACATTGTCAAGCGTGTGTGGTTTTTAATAGTCTGATGCATGATATGGAGACAATTTTCTGGTTTTTATCCCCTGTAAGTAAATTGACCATGAAGTAGAGTACATTGGTGGATAACAAGTAATAATGTTATGTGCAAAATATAATACTATTGTGTGTATAATGTAATATAGTGTGCCTTTAGATGTGATACTATGAAAAAATATGAAGCAAATAGAGACAAAAACAAGGTCAATAGGTGAGGATGGTGAATTGGTGGACAATTGTTAGAGAAGAAGAGAATGATGCTGAGGTAATAAAAAGAAAGGGTGTAATTGCATGTAATATTGTTATATTTTTAAATGTAATACCGTTACGTTTTAATTGTAATACTGTTTATGTTTATGTTTGGCATGTGGGGGCCGGGGTAGGGGAGAAAACAATATAAGTAGCAAAGTAAAGGAATAAAGCTAAATAACTATCTGAAAGAATGTTAATTCAGATCTGTCCATATATATATTCTTTGCAGACATGTACCAAGTGTATTTATATCTGATCATCAGATGGTGAGGAAGCTAACTATTTATGTTCAAAGGCCATTGTTAACTAATGTTGATTATGCAACTTTCATAGCCTAAACATAATCAACCGTCAACAATTTATAATCCAATTAGTTAAACCAGTATACTATCTGCTTAATTCCAAATAATGGTAATGATAATGGTAATGGTAATGGTAATGGTAATGGTAGAACATTAGTCTGGCTTCCCTAAACCGCTGATAGTGTAGAATTCTCAAATGATTAAATATTTTTCTTTTATAATACCATGTTTCTTATTCTGTAAGACTGTATGTGTTTCAGGTGTAATACTGTTAAGAGAATGTGCACATGTGATGAAAAAAAGAGACAAGAAATGTATAAGAAGAATGAGGGTATGGTAAAGTAGTGGATAATGTGGTTAGAGATGAAGAGAATAATGATCTAGTGATAAATATTTTGGTTTTCACTTTGTAATACTGTCAATTGCAATAATGTAATACTGTTAAATGTAATAATGTAATACTGTTAAATGTAACGGTGTATTATTATTTTCATAAAATTAGTGATAATTCTACATTAGTGTATAAAAGAGCAACCCACATTAAAGTTGTGTGATTATTTTGGTATTTTGTCTAATATTGACATGCATAAATGTGTGATAGTTGATGAGTCGAGATTATTGTATACTTTTGTGCTTTAATTAGATATTATTTGAGAATTAATTTGAGATTTTATTGCGTTCTCCGACTCATTAGTATATGTCTTTCAATTACCTTGATATTTTATTTTCTTATTTAAATCAAGTGAAATTGGAGCATTTTAAATAATTAAGAGAAGAGAGGGTGTGAGAAGAAATTGGTTAAGTTTGAGAAGCCCATATTTTAGGCCCATGTCATAACTTATGCAAGAAATCATTTTTGGAGAGGAAGTCCAATGTGAAGTGGGCCGTGTGAGGGTTTTATAAAGAAATAAGATTGAAGAGAGAAAAGAAGACCTATGAGCCGTGGGAAGGCCGTGAGCTTTGACGGCAGATTAAAGATTGGAAGAAGCAGGCAGGAGGCGGCTGTGAATTGATCTGGGATTGGAAGCAGACAGCAGCCGTGATGAGTTTGATTTTATCGTTTGTTCTTTTAATTATGTTTAGTACTTAGATTGTTATTCTAGCCCGAGGATGTGAAACCTGGATTTAATTATGCCTTTTTGATTTTGTGATTCACGGTTTATTTCTATTCATATTTTGATTTCGTTATTATTTGATTTTATGCGAAACATGTTTTGTTTAATAGATTTATTAGGACTGGCCATCCGAGTTTATTTGTTATCAATTCTAGTTAATTCACAATTTATAATCCGTAATTGTTATATTATTGTGGATATCGTAGCAACTAAGGCAGAACACCTTAGGGGATAATAACGTCTAGGTTGCATGAAACGAGCGTCTCGTATTCATGGTCTAGTTTATTCTATTGTTTTAGGTCTTTATTGCGTTCCTCGAATTGAACTTTGAATACGTGTTTTGGGGTTATTCGTAGGGATAGATTAATTGGGGGTCGTACCTTCTAGTTAATTAAACATAAGAAACAATTCGAGTTAGTTTGGTCGTACCACTGACTTAGGGATAAGATTTGAGATTAAATTGAGATTACCGGAGTCATTGATTAAATTGGTTAAATTAATAAAGGGGAAACAATCCGAGGGCTAGATCGTTCTTTATATTTGATTTCTATTTATTTCCATTGCTTTTATTTTTCATGCTTTCTAGTAGAATTAGAAACCACCAATCCAAACCCCAATTTTTATTGTTTTATTAACACGAAATGCTAATAAAATTTGCTACTCCCTGTGGGATCGATCCTTACTTCCCTACTACATTAGTGGGTTAGTTTAGGTATTTATTTTTGGTGCCGGCGACAGCACACCAAATTTTGGCGCCGCTGCCGGGGAATGGTTGTAAGTCTGATTGATTTTTTTGTGTTTTTAATTTCTGTCAAAAAAAAAAAAAAAAAAAAAAGAAGGCAGAAACAGCTACCTACTTCAGGGGGCTTAAGTGTTCAAAAATGAATAAACTTAGCTAAAACCCGAAAAGTGGAGAGAAGCTGCAGACCTTTTGAAAAAAAATTCCACGGTGGAATTAAAGCTGGAATTTTTTTTTTTTGAAAAAATCCAAAAAAAATTAATTCACGTTACTGCTGTTTTGTGCTACTCAGCAGATTTCTACTAACACTGACCCCTTCAGTGTTTTCTTGTTCAGGTTCTAGAAATTGTTTGCAGGTTTATTCTCTATTCTTTCTACTATGTATGACTTTAGGTATGAAGACCATCAAAGCACTTATTCGGTTCATAAGTCAAAGGATGATCCATTGGAGAAAATTGCAAGTATGATGCTAATGATGATGAAGGAAAAGACTTCAGAAATCCGACCATGCCGAATTTGCTCCACCACAGATCACACCACTGACGACTGTCAGATTTTAAATGATGCAATAGAACAACAATACCATGATTATAGGCCTCAACTATTCAGAAATGAGAGGACTTATGATAATGGTGGGTGGATTAACTCTGAGCAAAACTCTGAACCCTCATTAGATGATTTGTTGAAAACTATGGAGTTGAACACGTTGAATTTTCAACGTAGAAATCAGTTGGCACATACGAGCTTGGTGGGAACAAGACAGTGGTGAGAGGGGCTTTGAACCATCACTGGCTTATTTGTTGAAGTCCATGGAAGCCAATACGGAGGAATTTCATCAATATACACAAGCATTCGTAAGGGACTCAGAGTCTAGGAGAAAGGGTATGCAGGTTCAATTGAGCCAAATGACAAATGTCATAAGCTAATTGCAACCACAATGGAGTGAAACTCAAGTGGATACTGTTGTAGAGCATGCCCAAGATAGCAAGATTGAGAGAGAATTTGAAATAGAGGCTGAACACTATTTAGAAAATTCTATGAACAAGGATGATTTAAGGCTTAAGTGGGTTGATTATGAAAATTATGATGCAGAATTAGACGCTGGACCTATCTGTGTCAAGGAGTTTGCAATGGAAATTGAGGTGAGTTCATGTTGGGATATGAATCCTAGACAAGTCCTACATGATGATAAAAGATGAAGTTTTGATAAACCAAAAGTAGTTTGAATTTTTCTAAGTGGTGACTGATTTAGTCTAGTTAAGTTGAAGTCATCTTGAACAGACCAGTAGAGTTCACATGAAAAGATAAGTGTTGTTATTATGTTGAAAGATAAGTACGATTTATAAGTACTTCATATGTGCTATTTGTATACATGTTTAAAGTGTTATTGAGCTAAATAATCATTGTATAGAGCTCATGATTTTTGTATGTAATAGATAGATTGATTGTATAGATTATAAGTTGACTAAGCTATAAGCTTAAAGTAATGTAATAGTCTTGTTAGGATTAGAATAGTCTACTGTTGGAAATCGCACAAGAAGACCAGACTAGACAAGAAGGATGAAGTCTACTACACAAGACAGGTGGACTACAAGACAAGTGCACATACAAGACTCCACAAGACAAGTCAACTTGAAGTGAAGTGCGTACAAAGATAAGGATGAAGAAGTTAGTTAGAAATAACTAATTAACAAGAAACGCGTTTATGGATAAGAAGATTCAGTTGGAAGTTAGTTTTCAAGAAGAGTTGGTTACAACTAACTAAGTTCTTGATTTCAGAAGTCTATAAATATTTCAAAGAGTTTATCGTTTGAAGACTACTGCAAATACATATACTGAAGCATACTGAAGCATTCAAAGAAGATTACTCTCAGAGTTCATTGAAGTTCAGAAAGCAAGTCAGAAGTGAAGTGAAGAAACCAGAAGACTGCTACTGAATAAGTTTTTAGTTTTTGTTTACTGTTTTATCAAGTTGCTAGATACTTGTTAAATTTCTAGTAAGATCGTAGACGTATCTAGTGGTATAGTCTTAGAAGATCTAAGTCTTTTTCTTGGGACTCAAAATCACAAGAACTCACACTTTGTACTCGATTGGAAGAGTTAGTGGAAACATCACAACTGGGTTGTGAGAGTGGACGTAGACAAGTTGTCGAACCACTATAAATTGTTTGTGTTGTTTACTTTACTGTTTTGTTTAATTGCTTAATTGTTTACTTACATAATTGAACAAGACAAGTTGAGTATAGAACAGAGTTCTCGAATTAAGAAGTTGAGTATAAACTTTAGTTGGGCTCATTGTTAATTTCGTATTCCGCACATTGTATTCTGATATATCGAAAGATTTTAGAAAAGTCTATTCACCCCCCTCTAGACATTTTCTTTAGCTTCCCTCGATATTAACTCAACTTTCGGGACCTACAGTTCATGTGAATTATTTCCTATTATTTCTAATCCATCTGTATTTCCTTGCAGGGTTCAGGATGATGAAAAAGAGAATAAAGAGCAGCATGTGATTGACATATATCGGGTGGATGTAATTCAGACACCTTTGTTTGATCCGATAGAAGAGCCACTATCAAGATGTGCCAAACTACTGAATGAGTTGTTTACCAACAAAATAAGGTTATCTTGGAATGGAAAAAGTTTGATGGGAGAAAGCACCTCTTCTCGATGGAAGATGCCATTAGATGTGAAGGATTATTTTACTCCTATTACGTGAAAGAGAAGTTGATCGTCGAGCTAACGACGTTAATAAAAGGCGCTTATTGGAAGGAAACCCAATGTTTACTTAGTTTTTATTTTATTATTTTTGGTTTTAATTTCGTTTATGTGTGTTTGTGTTTCAGAAGAGGATTTCAGATAAAGCGTGGGCACGCCTTAAGGAAAGACTTCTCCTGGAATTTTTCTTTCATTGAAGTGATAAGATAAGGCGTGGGCACGCCTTAAGAGAGGACTTCTCCTGCCCATTGCAAAAGCCCAACAAGTTGAAACAGAGTCAATTGGAACGAAGCTGGACAGAACTCTACCCTACACCACTCTCGCCATTGTCTCTCTCGTCGGAACACGCCGACTCAGTTCCTGATGCCACCACCTTAGAATCTGGTACCCCCGTTCCACTCTATTTCTTATTTTTATATGGTGTTTATTTTTTTGTATCTCTTTGCTTCAGTGCTAAGGGACTAGCACCTATTTAAGTGTGGGAGGATGATTCATTGTTAGAGGATTTTATGCAGGAATTAGAATAATGTGAAAAAAATGTGTTTGTTGTTTGAAGCATATTTAATTGGTTGCTTTGCCTATATTCTTAATTGTTGGATTTTTGTTAAATTGCTAAAATCATGAGTTGTGAATCTTGATTAGTAGCCCGGTTGATATTCATATCTTATGCCTTGAAATTGAATTGGTTCTTGGTCTATTCATGCCCTGAAATGGTGTATCTGATTATCTAATTTTGGTGAACTTGCATTGATTTTCTTGAGAAGTGAAAAATCTTATTTGGTATCCTAAGTTGAAAAAAAAAATGATGAAAAAAAAAAAAGGCAGATACAACTACCTACTTCAGGGGGCTTAAGTGTTCAAAAATGAATAAACTTAGTTAAAACTCGAAAAGTGGAGAGAAGCTGCAGACCTTTTGAAAAAAAAAAAAATATTGAAAAATTCCAAGGTGGAATTAAAGCTCAAAAAAAAAAAAATTGCAGCTAAAAAAAAATTGAATGGAGATGGATACCTTAGGATTTGAACTTTGAAGGAAAATTGAGTTGAGTAATCCGAAGTCAAAGTTTTTAGGGGATCATGAATGTGGTGTGAGTAATCGAGAGTTGATGAGATTTTGTGGTTAAGTGTGAATTGAAATTTGTGGTTTTTTGAGATAGGCAAGCAACTTATGAATTTGGCTCAGAAATCTAGTTTTGAGAATTATAGAAGAGTAATCCAATTTTTCTTGCTTTGAATTCTCAAATAATACGTGCAAATTCCATTATTTTTCTTGAGTTGGTTGTCCATTGAAATTGTCCCTTGTGTGTTTTAATTCTCTTTGCTTGAGGACAAGCAAATGTTTAAGTGTGGGGGGATTTGATGAGTCGAGATTATTGTATACTTTTGTGCTTTAATTAGATATTATTTGAGAATTAATTTGAGATTTTATTGCGTTCTCTGACTCATTATTATATGTCTTTCAATTACCTTGATATTTTATTTTCTTATTTAAATCAGGTGAAATTGGAGCATTTTAAATAATTAAGAGAAGAGAGGGTGTGAGAAGAAATTGGTTAAGTTTGAGAAGCCCATATTTTAGGCCCATGTCATAACTTATGCAAGAAATCATTTTTGGAGAGGAAGTCCAATGTGAAGTGGGCCGTGTTAGGGTTTTATAAAGAAATAAGATTGAAGAGAGAAAAGAAGACCTATGAGCCGTGGGAAGGCCGTGAGCTTTGACGGCAGATTAAAGATTGGAAGAAGCAGGCAGGAGGCGGCTGTGAATTGATCTGGGATTGGAAGCAGACAGCAGCCGTGATGAGTTTGATTTTATCGTTTGTTCTTTTAATTATGTTTAGTACTTAGATTGTTATTCTAGCCCGAGGATGTGAAACCTGGATTTAATTATGCTTTTTTGATTTTGTGATTCACGGTTTATTTCAATTCATATTTTGATTTCGTTATTATTTGATTTTATGCGAAACATGTTTTGATTAATAGATTTATTAGGACTGGCCATCCGAGTTTATTTGTTATCAATTCTAGTTAATTCACAATTTATAATCCTTAATTGTTATATTATTGTGGATATCGTAGAAAATAAGGCAGAACACCTTAGGGGATAATAACGTCTAGGTTGCATGAAACGAGCGTCTCGTATTCATGGTCTAGTTTATTCTATTGTTTTAGGTCTTTAATGCGTTCCTCGAATTGAACTTTGAATACGTGTTTTGGGGTTATTCGTAGGGATAGATTAATTGGGGGTCGTACTTTCTAGTTAATTAAACATAAGAAACAATTCGAGTTAGTTTGGTCGTACCACTGACTTAGGGATAAGATTTGAGATTAAATTGAGATTACCGGGTTCATTGATTAAATTGGTTAAATTAATAAAGGGGAAGCAATCCGAGGGCTAGATCGTTCTTTATATTTGATTTCTATTTATTTCCATTGCTTTTATTTTTCATGCTTTCTAGTAGAATTTGAAACCACCAATCCAAACCCCCCTTTTTATTGTTTTATTAACACGAAATGCTAATAAAATTTGCTACTCCCTGTGGGATCGACCCTTACTTCCATACTACATTAGTGGGTTAGTTTAGGTATTTATTTTTGGATGCCGGCGACAGCACACCAATAGACTCATAGTATTTTATGTGTACTATCTTAATTTTTTTTGTGTATTGTGTATTACTGTGTTATTATTTTGTTTGTTACTTGTATGCAAAATAAATGAGCAAGAGTAAAAAAAAAAATAAAAGGAAAAAAAAAATTAAAAGGGAAGAAAATTGTTTGAGAAAAGTAAAAAATTAAAAATATTTGTGATAATACATTAGTGTATAAAAGAGCAACACACATTAAAGTTGTGTTATTATTTTGGTATTTTGTCTAATATTGACATGCATAAATGTGTGATACTTACTATGCTGCAGAAATTTGAAGCAGCAGAAATTTTGGAGAAGAGTTGGCTTATGGAATAAATTAAATGCAAGCACTAGTCATGTAGAAGGCCTTTCAGAATTAATTCTTACTATGCTGCAGGAATTTGAAGTTTGGAGAGATAGAAATGATTGGGTGTGGAGGAACAACCCGATCCTAGCCTACATGGCAGTTTCAAAAGCTGTGAATTTTCTGGGGGAATGGAGACAGATGAGGGTACGGGTTAATAATCCGAGGGGAAGAAAGTGCGATCTATGGCATAAACCAACGCAAGGCAGCCTGAAAATAAATGTTGACGCAGGCTTTTTTAGTGATGCAAGGAAAACGGGCCTGGGTATGATGCTTAGAAATGACAACGGCCAGCTTATTGTCGGTCGTAGTATGAACAGCGTCGGCCTCATGCAGGTAGACGAGGGTGAAGCGTGGGGAGTGGTGGAGGCACTCAAGTGGTCGTCGAGTTTAAATCTTGTCAATGTAGTGGTGGAAACCGATGCAATTAAGGGCCCGTTTGGCTCAGCTTATAAGCTACTTAAAACAGCTTATAAGTTGTTTAAGAGCTTATAAGCTGTGTAAATGTGTTTGGCAAATTTTTTTTTTAAACATCTTATAAGTTGTATAAGGGCCCGTTTGGCTCAGCTTATAAGCTACTTAAAACAGCTTATAAGTTGTTTAAGAGCTTATAAGCTGTGTAAATGTGTTTGGCAAATTTTTTTTTAAACATCTTATAAGTTGTATAAATAAGCTACTTGAAGCTTATAAGCTCCAAAATAAAAAGTAGGACAACCCCAACTTATTTTTTTAGAAACTTATAAGATATATGTAAATTACAAAAATATCCCTAATACTTTTAATTATTTACATGAATATTAATACAAAAAATAACAATTTCATTAATCATAATTTTTTTATTCTCTCTCTCCTCTCTCTCTCCTCACGATCTCTCTCCCCCTTTTCTCCCTTCTCTTCGCGATGTTCTCTCTCAGAACCCTAATCCCCAATCGCACGGTCTCTCTCCACCCTAATTGAACGAGAGAATTGGAGGAGAAGATTTGGATCTCCATATCTCCTCCCTAATCGCAACAATTCCGACGAATCCGCTCTCCATATCTCCACCGACACCGGGATAACATTTTCCGGCGACGAAATTGAAGACAATCGGCGTTCGCTCTTCTGGAATTGAAGAGAGAGAGAATTGCTCGCCATTCTACCGTGCGAGAGCAACTGTTGTTTCTTCAATCGGTATGTATTGTTAACTTGCACAGATATACAGTTTTCCTGTTTCGTTTCTCAGATTCCATTTTCCTCTGTTTTGCCGCTTTATTCCTGTGCTTGCATGTCTCTTTTCTTCAGACTTTTTTTAATTTTTTTAATTTTGGGGTTTTTACCCTGTTTTGGGGGTTTTGATGAGCTAAATTTCGATTTTCAATTCGCTTTATTCCTAAGTTTCTTTATATCATACGTATTATGCAGTTTTATCCATGATGTATGTGCATTCATAAAATTTTCATTATTTTTTATTGCCTATCAGATTGATTGGTATTATTGTGGGTTGAAAATCTTTGTTATTAGATGCAGAAATTTCTTTTGTTTTGTCTGTTTGTACGCCAATGTGTGTTTGATATGTGGATTTGATTTCACCTTGATTGCTCTATTACATTGTCTAATTTTATGAAGGTTCATAAAATAATTGGTTCTGTTGCGTATTGGGATGGTTCCCATTTTTCTGAGATAGTAATACATTTGGAGTGCAATTTATGTTTGTTAGAGAAAGCAATAAAGGAATGCTATAGGATGAGTTGAGGTTCAGGAATTTTGTTCTGGAGCAATGTGGTCTGTCTAACTAGGGCTCTTTTAAATGACTACAAGTACTATTTAAGGTTTTACACTTTACTTCTTTTGAGATACTGAAGTGTGGTAATTGACAAATTTCTTCCATATAAGTGTGGTAAAGTACTATCTCTTTGGTGTGCCTTTATTTAGGTTTGAGAATTGTGACTGCTAGTAGTTGAAGTGTTACACCCACGTTGTGGATTTGTTCCATTGAAGAAAGTTTTTAGCAGAAGTAATAACTTTAAATTTTCCAAACTCGAACTTTGAAATATTGTTTTATGATTATCTTGGATAAGCTAGTCAATGATCATTCTGGAATTATGGAGTAGATGTTGAATCAATAACGTGGAACCACTATTTCTGATCTTTTTTGCTAGCTATTAATCTGTTATCATTACCATTCAAATCCTAGACAAGTAGGTGTTGAATCAATAACGTGGAACCACATGGATTATGTTGAACTGTTCGTACCTTTAAATGGCAGTTACTTGCTGGAAGAATGGAAAGAGCGGGGGAATAAGCTTGAGGAAGATATTTTGATGAAGTTCAGGAATTTGGAGTTTGTTTCACTGCAGGTTTTATTACCCTAATCATTTGGAAGGTAATGCCTCATGCAGTAACACACTTCTTTATAATTGGAACAGCTTTTAGTTGAACCATCTGAACATTTACTAAATAAAATATCATCTGTTGCCTTTTCTGTAAGAAGCTTCATTGTTAAACACCACTAATAATATGTATGTGTATGTTTGTGTGTATTTGTATATAAGAAGTATCGTCTTGTGCCATAAATGTGGGGGAAAAACAAAACAAATGTGCTGCATATTGGGGGAATGGGGGCAGAACTGCAGGGGAAGAAGTTTAAACACTCAAGAGTATAGTTTCCACTAATGATGAAACAAACAACTCAACTATATAGCCTCAAGGATGTTGTATGTTCATCGATTTTGAAGCGATATGTTCATCTATATAGCCTAACACTCTATTCTACCATTTTGTATGTACATGATGTTGTATGCTTTCTCTGCCTTTCATTGTGTACTTTCTTGATGAATTCGAATTCTTGTTTTTGATTGATCTACTTTTAGCTAATATCTGTGTTGCAGATTTTGATCAACAACTGTATAGTGTTTGTGTTAATCTGTGTCTTTGGTAATCGTTTTGATGAGCTTGGATGTAGTAGTAGTAGTACTAATTTTAAAACAAAAGGAGGAGGAGGGGTGGGTGGTTGAGACACCTTCTTCTTCTTTTCCAAAACTCCTTTTTGCTGTAATTTGGAGTTTTACCTTACTTTTGGGGTTTCAATTCCACCTTTTATTTATGCTTCAAAACATACACTTCATACCTTTAGTAGTTGTATCCTTGTTTTGTGATCAAAATAAATAAGCATACTATGCTTGGTGAATTGATAGATGTATTTGGTTTAATCAAAAATTCAAAATCGCTTCCTTAATTGGTGGAATCATATCTTCTTACTATACTCTTGAGTGTACTGATAGATTTGAAAAAAAATATTAGGGAATCAATTCAAACGTTAAGGATGTTGGAACATCTGTGGGAGCTTCTAATGTAGAAGACGTAATTGGTCATCAGAACACCTACTGGATGGCAGTGCGAGATTCAATTGCTGTGGAAATTGCTAAGCAAAGTTGATAATCTTGAATTCGATTAATAGGTGATGGTAATTATTATTTAGTATTTGAAGAATTTTGTTTAACAAAGTTTATGTGCTTGCGCGTTGTAAAGATTTTTTTTGTTGAATTTAATATATTTTTAGCACTATTTTAATCAAAGTAAATAGTTTTTGCTTTTTTTTTTAATTATTATTTTGGTTTAGATAAAATAAAAAAATCAAATTTGAATTTATATTTTAAGATTTTGTTAAGTAGTAACAAAAAAAATTCAAATTTAAAAAATTAAAAGATTAGATTTTAAATTGTTTAGTAGTATTTATTAAAAAAAACAAGAATGATAATAAATTCAAAAAAAAGTTATGTTAACAAATTTTGTTTAAAAAAAAGACTATTTGCATTTTTCGAGAAAAGAAAAAATGAAAAGACTATCTAAAATTATTGCGTTAACAACAGATTTTGTTTAAAAAAAATTGCATTAACAAAAACATGGAGTAAACATGTCCTTTTTGGTAATTACAATACTAAAAATAGCTTATAATGCCAAACACATCATCATCTTATAAGATTGTATAAGAACTTATAAGTTCCATTAGCCAAACACTTTTATAACTTATAAGCTACTTAAAAATTACATCTTATAAGTTGTTTTAAGAACTTATAAGATGTTATAGCTTATAAGCAATTTAAAATAAGTTGAGCCAAACACCCTCTAAGGTGAGGGATGCGATAGAGTCGTGGAGTGTAGTTGATTCAATTTTTAGTAATTATATTGTTTGCGCCAAACAAATTCTTCAAGTCAATCCTACGTTTGTGGTTAAGCATGTTAGTCGTAATGCCAATATCGTGGCACATAATTTAGCTCGGGCTTCGTGTGATTATGCGAGCCCGTATAGTTGGGTCGAGCCTCCAAGTTTTGTGGATGGCCTTCTCAGTTGCTGTGATTCTTGCATCCAATAATGAAAGTCTGGCTTTCAAAAAAATAAATGTGTGATACTCTCATAGTATTTTGTGTGTACTATCTTAATTTTTTTTTGGTGTATTGTGTATTAATGTGTTAGTATTTTGTTTGTTACTTGTATGCAAAATAAATGAGCAAGAGTAAAAAAAAAATTTAAAAAGGAAAAAAAAATTTAAAAGGGAAGAAAATTGTTTTAGAAAAGTAAAAAATTAAAAAAATTTGTGATAATTCTACATTAGTGTATAAAAGAGCAACACTCATTAAAGTTGTGTTATTATTTTGGTATTTTGTCTAATATTGATATGCATAAATATGAGAGTATAATGTGGTTAGAGATTAAGAGAATAATGATCCAGTGATAAATATTTTGGTTTTCACTTTGTAATACTATCAATTGCAATAATGTAATACTGTTAAATGTAATAATGTAATACTGTTAAATGTAACGATGTAATATTATTTTCACAAAATTTGTGATAATTCTACATTAGTGTATAAAAGAGCAACACACATTAAAGTTGTGTTATTATTTTGGTATTTTGTCTAATATTGACATGCATAAATGTGTGATACTCTCATAGTATTTTGTGTGTACTATCTTAATTTTTTTTGTGTATTGTGTATTAATGTGTTAATATTTTGTTTGTTACTTGTATGCGAAATAAATGAGCAAGAGTAAAAAAAAAAAAAAAATTAAAAAGGAAAAAAAAAATTTAAAAGGGAAGAAAATTGTTTGAGAAAAGTAAAAAATTAAAAATATTTGTGATAATTCTACATTAGTGTATAAAAGAGCAACACACATTAAAGTTGTGTTATTATTTTGGTATTTTGTCTAATATTGATATGCATAAATGTGTGATACTCTCATAGTATTTTGTGTGTACTATCTTAATTTAAATAAGGACGTGGGTTAGTGCTGTGCTTTAAATGAGAATTGAGCCTGCAACCTCTTTTTAATAAAGATAAAGATAAGCCTTTTCCACAGGAATATAACTATAGTTTGTTATTGATATTGCCTTATATGCGTAATATATAATGTTTCCCTAAAGTTTTGGATTTTGGGCCTGTTTTTTTTCGGGTTACCCGCGAAAATTTAAATTATTGAGATATTGCTGATTTGTTTCCTTATTTACCTATTCTTGCACATAATTACTGTAGGTCCCTAGTTGAGTTAATAATATTGAGTAAACTAGTGAAAACGTCTAGAGGGGGCCGGGGTGAATAGACTATTCAAAAATCTTTCAATATATCATAATACGAATGCGGAATATCAGATTTAACAATGAGCCCAATCAAGTTTATACTCAACTAAATTCGCGAACTCTGTATGAACACTCTACTAGTCTAGTTCAGATATATAATTTAATCAATTAAACAGTTAATCAATCAAACACAGATAAAACAGTAAAGTAAATCAAACACGAGATTTATAGTGGTTCGACAACTTGTCTACATCCACTCTCACAACTCCAGTTGTGAAATTCTTATTAACTCTACCAATCGAGTAATGTGTTCTTGTAGCTTTAAGTCCCAAGAAATAAGACTTAGATCTTCTCGATTATACCACGAGATATAACTTCGATCTAACTAGCTATTTAACAAGCAACTTGAAACAAAAACAATAAACTTCTCTGTCTTCAGTAGTAGCCTTCTTGAATCTTCACTTGTCTTCTGGCTTCTTTCTGAATTTGAACTCTGCGAGTTACTTCACTTGAATACGTCGTTAATTTGCTTCACTTGAATGTAGAATGTCAATACGTCAGTAGTCTTTAATCAATCAATACCTTGGGGTATTTATAGATTTCTAATTTCAAGAACTTTCAGTTATGTAACCAACTTTTCTTGAAAACTGACTTCTAACTTCTCCATCTTATCCTTCCACGCGTTTCTTCAGTTAATTAGTTATTCCATAACTAACTCTTCAATCTTTATCTTCAATACACGTTTTTATAACTAACTTCTTTCTTCCTTGTCTTGTTGCGCACCTGTCTTGTCTCCATACTTAGACAAAATTCTGAGTCTTCTTACTTGACTTGTCTTGCGCAGGTCTTCTTCTTTAGACTTCAATAGAACACTAAACTGGTCCTATCACCTAATCTTAACAAAACTATTACATTACTTTAAGCTTTATAACATAGCTTAGTCAACTTAAGATCTATACAATGAATACGCGAATACATACGAAAATCATGAGCTTCTATACAACATTAATATAGCTCAGTACAAATCCTAACAAATATACAAAGTACTTATAATATGTACTTGTCTTTTAAACACTTAAACTTTTCTTGTGAACTTATCCTTTGAACTTTTACTTGTCTTGTGAACTCTACTGATCTGTTCAAGATGACTTTATAACTAGACTAGATCAGTCAACACTTAGAAAATATTCAAGTCTAGTTTTGGCTTATCAAAACTCATCTTATCTTTTCATCATTTAGGACTTGTCTTAGGATTCATATCCCAACAATTTCCCCCTTTTTGATGAAGCCAAAACTACTTGAATCTTTTCACAAAGTAGACTAGTTAAGTAGTTATCTTGTCTTAATCATCAAAAGTGTTATCTTTTCATTCATTCACATAAGATCAGTAGATTACACTTACTAAATCAAAATAAAACACATAAGTAAAGAAATTATAACTAATCAGTAATGTTACCTCCTTCTAAATTAGGAACACAAAATGCATCGAGGAGTCTTCTATGGATCTCTGAAATATGTTCTTCATTCTCGATCTTTTCCTTTTCTAGCAATTCTTCCTCGAACTTCTTGATTTTATTGAAGTCGATTCTCTTACCAGAACTCAGCATTGGAGTTGTCCATTTAGGATAGAAAGGCACCAAAATGTTAAAATTCACAGCAGTAGCAATCCTCATGATCAAGTTCCACAACTTCTGATCTTGGACTTCCATGAACTAGTCAAATACTGCGTATAGCTCTTCTTTGCTGTCTGCATCTCCAAACTTTCTAATTATCCAATGATCCAACTCCCATTGCAACTTGACTTTGAACCATACATCTCGATGTTCATTGTCAATGAAGTTGTCAAAGTAAGCATCTTCGATTTCATCTGGATTTGCCTTCAACTTCTGCAATCTGCGAATATGCTTGCCAACCTTCTTCTTGCTAGCATAATGCGCATCTTCTATCTTCTGCTTCTTCAGAATAGCAGTCTCATCTTCAACTTTAGGTTCTTCAACAATAAGCTTCTTCTTAACTTGTCTCGTCTAAACCTCAGGAGGAACAACACCTTTGCCCTTAACTTGTCTCATCTGCTCTGCTTTCGCCTCTTCTAAATCAGCCTTCTTCACAAGCTTACCTCTCTTAGGCCTTCTTAGCTCTTCCATAGCAGACGCAGCAGCTTTCACTTCTGGTTCAGCACTAGACTTTTCTTCAACTCTACTTGTCTCTTCCCCCTTTTTGGCTTCATCACTTGCCTTAAGAGTGAATAGAGAAGTAAAGCGAGTCATTTCTTCCTTTAAAGCTTCTTTCATTGCTTCAGCAGCAATCT
This sequence comes from Galeopsis tetrahit, assembly GCA_963675135.1. Taxonomy (NCBI): domain Eukaryota; kingdom Viridiplantae; phylum Streptophyta; class Magnoliopsida; order Lamiales; family Lamiaceae; genus Galeopsis; species Galeopsis tetrahit. The sequence continues at coordinate 47,981,062 of OY776128.1, read as the reverse complement.
CAATCTGCCTTTGATGCGTCTTGTCATGACTCATCTTGTCAAGACGATCAACAGTGAGCTCCAATTTCCTTGAACTTGAAATTAACTCATCCTTGAAATGAGTAGCAGTCTGTCTGAGCAATCTGTTCTGTTCAGTCAACTCTGTTAGAACAGTTCTTGAACGCACCAACTGATCTTGTGCTTCACGCCTTTGCTCATCCGCTATCTCAATTTTCACGCGATAGAGACGTTCCATCTTGCTTGATTCTTCAGCCAATGATCTTGCAAAGTTAATAGAACGCTTCTCTGAATAATCAACTTGTCTCTTCAAGAAGTCTTCTATCTGAGCATACATCTCCTGTCTGAAGGTAGCATCCATCTGATTGACTTCACCAACAATCAATTCCTTCGAACTGTCTACAAGAGATTGATTCTGCTCCACAAGAACTTCTGTTGGTCTCTGAACGAGTAGTGAATGGGATTAAAGTCTAGAGGGGAGGGGTGAATAGACTTTAAAACTTTTTCAAACAGAGTTGAGAACCTCTTCTGATTGCTATGTCAACTGGACTGCAAGTCTGCTGGTCCAGATGACTATAGTGATCTGACTGAGGAGGTTATATGCGGAATTATGGTGGCCCTGGTTTAGACTCGTTCTTGTAATTCTTATGAAAGTGTTCAACTTGTTTTGCTTAATGAAAATACTCAGCTGATGCTGGTTTGAAAGTTATGGCCTTGTTTTGAAGAATGTTGAAATCACAGTATGCACTATATAATAATGTATGTAAAGACAGAAATGTAAAGTGCAGAAAGTAAATGACACCGGATTTATAGTGGTTCGGATATACGTTCCTACGTCCACTCTCACGTCCACACGTGATGTTTAATCCCTTTAATTTACCACAAATTACAAGGGTCTTGACCTTTATAGTCCCAAGGTTAGGACTTTGAGATCTGAGCCGTCCTAACAGCTACGGTCTCCACAAGTGATTGTAAGCACTTGCACTTTAAGGGGTTCAAAAACTTTAACCTTTCGGTGAGGGTTTGGGGTTTTTGAGGTGTATCCAACTAATGGTTCAAGCTTATAATTTGCTTAACCACTATGCCTAAAACAATTGATATACAATATGAACAGGTTTCAGGTTCTTAGGGGTTGGATAGAAATCACTTAAGAGCTATAGATAATCTAATGGTTTCTGGCTCTTTTGAGAATTCTTAGAACAGTATGGCTTTAGCTTTGATTGCTTACTTGACTTGTTGAATTCTCTCTTGTGACCTCTTGTTTGTGATTTCTCATCCTCTTGTATTTATAATGGAGATTGGTTGCAACTAGCCGTTGGAGTTGACTAGCCGTTTGAGCAATCTTTCCATAATAGCTTGATTCCTTGATTCCAGCCGCTTGATTACTTCAATCCTGGGATCATGTCAATCTTCTAAATAAGGTAGGTATTCGTTTGAATTGCAAGATGACTTAGGAATCAGCCGAGTCCTGGAAGAGCACATAGTCTTCTGATCTGTACTTCTAGTCTTCTGACTACTCTTCTGGCCTTAGGTCTTCTGTCTTTTGATATCAGTAGAGTAACACTCTTCTGATCTGGAAATTCTTTGTACTGCTTTAGGCCATCTTCAATCTGGGACTCCATCAGATAAGTAGGTATACAAGCACCTTAACTTATCTGGTCTTCAAGGATCTTCTAGTCTTCATGTCTTCTACTCTTCTCATCTTGAGGATAGGCATGTAAGCCAGGACTGTGCTGATCAGCTGATATCAATACAGTTGATCACACAAGACTAGTCTAAGCTGTTCTATACAAGTCAGCTGATCCTATTTCATTTATAAACTCTAAGTGTTTTGGCCATCAAAACTATTCTAACATCAAGTGGGGCTTAGGGTGAATTTATATCCCAACAACTTCCTTCAAGTCAGATTTTAAGAACTCATCTATAGAAGACTGAACAACTTCCTTCAGGTCCATCTTCAATTCATCTAAGAAACCTTCTGGAAAGACATGAGTAGCATGAGTATCAACAAAATCATCATCATCTTCAACAACAATCTCATCTTCATCAAATACAAAAGCTTCAACCAACTTGTCTTCTTCTTCAACAGATAAGACCAAGTCGTTTTTTGCTTCAGCACTTCCAGCAACTTCTTCCAGTTGATCTGAGACTTCTTCCAACTCAATCAATGGTCCAGAAGTTTGGATTCCAGCATCAATGGTTTCAGCAACCAATTCATCTTCCAGCAGATCAGTTTGAACTCCGATATCAAACTTGTCTTGAGAAGACAATACATCGTCTGAAACATTCAGCATCCTCTTTACAAGAACGGTCAAGGCATGCGCTGGGAGGAGTTCTGAGTGGTCTTTGACTCCACTGTTTTCTTGTTGCTCCATCTCATAGTCTTGAAAGTTAGAAATTTCGCCCATTCCGATGATTACTTCAAACAAGTCTTCAGTCGGGGCCTTCTTCAATGCAACCCATGTGCATATTCTCAATAATTTCTCAAACTCTTTTGAAGACGTGTCGATCTCAACTGATGGGAGCATCTTTCTCAGATTATTAGAAACTTTCGCACGCAGTCTTTTCTCACGAAGACACATCGGATAGTAAACAAGGGATTCAAATCTAGTAACGGGAGGGGTCTGAGCAAGTGAGGTCCTTGTCTCAGTTGTTGCAGTGGCAACTAGAGGAGTTCCCGAAATAGATGGGTTGGGGGGTTCAACATATTCTGTTGAGGTTGAGGGAATTTGGGTTGTGGTTTCTTGGGGTTGAGATGTGGCTAGGTTTGGTTCGACAATTGTAGGAGTATTAGTTGTATCGAATATAGTAGTGTCTTGGGTAATGTTGGCTCTAAGTGGTTGCACTGCCAACACAGAGGTTTTGGGTACATGCCTGACACGAGATCGAAGTGATCTTGCCTTGGTTTTGACAGGGAGAGAGAGAGGAATTGAAAGAGTACGAGAAGAAGTACCAACCTTTTCAGCAGTCGACTTGTCTGGTGAGGGACTTGACTCAACTCTCACCAGTCGATAGGTTTCAGCAACTTCAACACCTGTTTCAGCCTCCTTATCCGAATGAGTCTCTTCCGAATCTTCAGCTGGCTCAAACATTGCCTCCTCTGGCACATACTGAACTAGTCTCCCACTAGTTCCAGCCTCAGCAACCTCTTCAGATTCTTCATCATCATCCGACTCGTCTTCCTCAGCACTTGACGAGGCGGCTTCAAACATAGCGTCTAGAGGATTGATCTGAATCTGCCCACACTCAATAGCCCTTCATGCAGCTTACTTAGCAAGAGCCTCCTTCTTCAGATAATGCTTAAGAGCATGAAAAGGCTTGCCTTTGCTCCAACTCGTCTTGTTCGGCAGCAAGACGGGTAAAAGAATACTTAGCTTATTCCCGAAGCTAACTGTAGCAGACACCACCCACTCTCTGGTATCGGTGTCAACACGAATATTTCTTTCGAAATACATCAACCGATCTATGAATAGTTTATACCAATTTCCTTCCGTGATGCCGTCATAGATTGCGGCCATCACTCTTGCCTTTTGAAGCGTTACGGAATCGTAGCTTCCAGTGACACCAAGCAACATTTTGCTTTCTATGTCGAGTAGGGTCTTGTATTTCTCCAGAAGCTCCTTCTTCTTTACAGCTGGGATTTTGCCATCACGGTTTAATCGAAGCTTCTTTCCACAGAAAATACTTAAATATCTTAACTCCTGCCCTTGGCCATAATTCTCCACATCGATTGTACCCGTAGGTAGCTTCAATGTTTTGAATACACCATCACGAGTGATTTCCACTCGGCTTCCTCCAACAAAGGCTTCAATGGAGTCGCCTCTTCTGGTAGCATTGGCATAAAATTCCAACACTTCCTCTTCGAACACGATCTCTGGAAATGCCTCCAAATACGGTCTCAAACCACACCGGTAGCACTTGAGAAGAATTTCCTTGTTGTCATCAGTGTGATTTCCTTTGAAAAACACCGACCCTTCTACATGCACCTTGCCTTCTGAGGCATACTTGCCTAGGTCGAACCTGGCCTGCATGTTAGTACGAACATCGAAAAGCGAAACAATCGACATAGTAGTAGGGTTGATTAAGCTTGAATAGGAAAGTTTGTGCAAGATTTCGAGTGCTTGGGGGTAGGAGAGTTAAGAAAATGTGAGAAGAGAAGAGTGAAACAGTTGGGTTTTGTTGCAAAAATAATTGTGAATCAACGGCCAAGATTAAAGAAGTAGATCCAACGGTTGAGTCTTTTGGAATTCAGTTACGGAATCGAGAATATTACGTGATTTGGTATTGTAAAATTTGGAATCCGCCCTTCCTATTGGTTAAGACAGAGGAGTGTACTCATCTGAACTAGCGTAGTAGAGTTTTGGCGCGAACTGGGTGTATACACCTCATTAAAGGGAGTGTATAAATCCAATTCTAAGTTTTTCAAATTTCACATTATCAAATTACATTAATACCCTTAATTCGCACTGATTAAACACTTAGAATGTATTGAATCATAAGAACACTTATCTTGTCTGTTCGAGTCTATCCAGAACAGACGAGTAGACTAATAAGCACAAGACGAGTTCCCCCTTCGACTGTGCTTGTCTGTCTGAATGTCGAACGACTTCATGTACCTAACTTATCTTGTGTGACGCATGAGAGTAGGTACAAGTAGAGTAGAATAATTAAGATGAATATCAATCTAATGCAATGGTTAAGGTTTTGAACAAGATGACTTTTAACAAACTTAAGAGTCAACATAAGGATATTTAAGAAATCAAGGATTCCCTCTTAAATGTTTATTCCCTTAGTATTACCCTCAACTTTACCAGCTTCCTCATCGGGTTGTTTGGTCATCTTGTCTGACCTTGTACACCTGTCTGTTGAGCGAGTAGACGAGTGCTTTGTTTTAGTGATCTTGTCTCCTTATCTCTTGTGATGTACCTGTCTGGTTAGTACACAACTATAGGCAAGTAGGGTCTAGATCAATTAGTCCTAGACTAATGCATAATTCACGAAAATGAGCCTCAGATAATGGTTTTGTGAAAATATCAGCTCTTTGAAAATCAGTATGAATCTTTTCCATGCAAATATCCTTCTTTTCAACATGATCACGTATGAAATGATGTTTCACATCAACATGCTTACAACGTGTGTGCAAAACAGGATTTTGTGTAATGGCAATAGCACTATTACTATCACAGAAAATAGGAACATTCGATTCATATATGTTGTAATCTCTAAGTTGTTGCATGAGCCAAAGTAGTTGACTACAGCAGCTACCAGCAACCATGTACTCAGCTTCAGTAGTAGAGGTAGCCACACTAGTCTGCGTTTTCGAAAACCATGAAATGAGTTTTGTGCCTAAGAATTGACAAGAACCAGATGTAGATTTCCTATCTATTCTACAGCCACCAAAATCAGAATCTGAGTAGCCACTTAGAGATAAATAATCATTTGAAGGATACCATATACCACGATTGATGGTTTCTTTCAAATATTTCAATATCCGTTTAGTGGTTTCCATATGACTCTCTTTTGGATTAGCTTGAAATCGAGCACATACGCCAACAGAAAATGCAATATCAGGTCTACTAGCAGTCAAGTACAGTAATGAACCAATAAGACCACAATAATATGTTTGATCAACACACTTACCATGTTCGTCTGGATCCATCATGTATGTAGGTAGCATAGGTACTCCAGTAGACTTGCATGTCTTAATACCATACTTGTCTAGTAGATTTCTAGTATACTTTGCTTGATTTATGAAAATCCCTTCTGGGGTCTGTTTTACTTGAAGACCAGGAAAGTAATTCATTTCACCCATCATAGACATCTCAAATTTACTTTGCATGAGTGTTGAAAAACTTTAACTCAGCTTTTTCTTAGGTGAACCAAAAATGATATCATCTACATAAATTTGGAAGTGTAAAATGTCATTTCCTTCTTGTCTTCTGAACAAGGTTCTATCGACTTTGCCCTTAGTAAAACCGTTTTCTAATAGAAAGAGAGAGAGAGTATCATACCATGCTCTTGGAGCTTGCTTTAGTCCATATAAGGCTTTCTTCAATCTGTACACCCGGTTGCCGTTGACTTCGAAACCTGGGGGTTGTTCAACATACACTTCTTCCGCAAGAATACCGTTAAGAAATGCACTTTTAACATCCATTTGATATACAGTAAACTTCATGTAGGCAGCATATGCAAGGAACAATCGAATGGCCTCTAGTCTAGCAACAGAAGCATAAGTTTCATCATAGTCTATGCCTTCAGCTTGTGAATAACCTTGGGCTACTAGTCTAGCCTTATTTCTAACGGCTACATCATTCTCATCTTTCTTATTTTTGAAAATCCATCGAGTGCCAACTACATTATGATGTTCCGGCCTATCGATAAGTTCCCAGACGTCATTTCGAACAAACTGGTTCAACTCGTCTTGCATAGCGATGATCCAATAACTATCAGCCAATGCCTCTTTAACGGTAGTAGGCTCGATAGAAGAGAGGAAACAACACCAGCAAAACATAGATGGACTGGGCTGTTCTTGCGACTCAAAGAGTTGTCGTCTAGTCTTCACACCAATAGTAGAGTCACCAATTATATTCTCAGTATCATGCGCAAATTTCCATGTTTTTCTAGACTTAACAGGAATACTATCATCATCTACCTCAAGTATAGCATCATGCATTTCAACATCATTCGTATCTGTAGGTTTAATAGGAGTAGACGAGTCAACTAGAGCAGGCATGTCAACTGGTCTAGTAGACTTACCTTGAGCACTTACCTTCTCGTTGTCATTACACTCGAGAGCTTTCATGAATGGATTGTAAGCTTGAAAAGATTCGTAAACTTCTGATTCTTTGTCAGATTCGATCGACAGATCAGTCACCTTCTCACTGATCTTGTCGGCAGACGAGTCCTGTCGAGATTCATCGAAAACCACATGTGGTGTTTCTTCCACACAAAGAGTTGAGTAGTTGAATACTCTAAATGCTTTGCTAGTTGAGGAGTATCCTAAGAATATCCCCTCGTCTGCTTTAGCATCGAATGCATTCAACTTGCTTTTCCCATTGTTATGGATGAAACACTTACAACCAAATATATGAAAATATGAAATTCTGGGTTTTCTACCTTTCCAAACCTCGTAAGGTGTCTTACCTAATACCTTGTTGATCGCACTTCTGTTCTGAGAGTGGCATGCAGTATTGATCGCTTCGGCCAAAAACTTTTGAGGAGTTTTGTATTCGGCTAGCATGGTTCTACAGGCTTCCTTGAGGGTTCAATTACTTCTTTCGGCTACACCGTTCTGTTGTGGTGTCCTAGCTGCACTAGTAAGGTGCTGGATACCACATTTAGCACAAAATTCTTGGATATAACAATTAATGAACTCAATACCCTTGTCACTACGAATCTTGACAATAGACTGATTCTTCTCAACTTGTAACTTCTTCAACAAATCAGGTAGAAGAGTCTGTGTATCACTCTTCTTGTGTAGGAAGACTACCCAAGTAAACTTAGAATAGTCGTCTACAACAACAAGTGTGTACCTTCTACCATTCAAGGTTGGAGGAGTTATCGGACCATATAGATCCATATGTAGGAGTTCTAGGACTCTACTTGTTGAGAGAGTAGGAGTTGACTTAAAGGAACCTTTTACCTGTTTACCTTTCTGACAAGCATTGCATACATGTGATTTGTAATAAACTTCGTTGGGTAAACCTTCCACTAGGTAATCTCTTGCAATCTTATTAATTACCTTAAAGTTCATGTGACAGAGGCGTCTATACCAAAGCCAACCGAGTTCTTTAGGGTTCTTACTAAGAAGACAAGTATCCCTTGGACAGCTATTCCAATTCACAATGTATACACTGCCTTGTCTTATGCCGACGAGTAGTATAGTGTGAGTCCTCTTGTCTATGATCTCGCACTTTCGGCTTTTAAACTGCACTTTATAACCACGGTCACAGAATTGAGAAACAGATAGTAGATTATATTTCAAACCTTCTACGTAGGATACATCCTGTATCTCTACATCTCCATTTCTGATGTAACCAAAGCCTTTCGTAACAACAGTTGAGCTATCACCAAATATCACCTTGGGTCCTTCTTGCTCGTGGTAACTCGATAGAAGAGCCTTAGTACCTGTCATCTGGTGCGAACAACCACTATCAATGTACCAAGTTTCTCCTACTGAGCCACCCTTTGTATACAAGTTGAGTCGACCCTGCAATGAAGATATTCAATAATTTAGGTACCCTCTTTGTTTATTGGGGTCCTGGGGGGTTAGTTGAGTTCAAAGGAATCCAAATATACATCGGAGTCCTGAACAAGTTTGATCTCTTAAGCTTCCTGCCATACTTGTTACAAAATAAGACCTTGTTGTCCTTATCTGGCCTATCATTTGATTTCGGGTCTACTCGTCTGAGATAGCCTTTCGACTTAATCTCTACTTGAGTAGGCACTGGTCTATGATAGTCAGAATAGGGCTTGTATGCATTGGGGCCATACGGTTTATAGATATGTTTAGGTCTGTCCTTACTTATGATATCATATGACAAAGGTGGAGGGTATAGGACAGGTTGTGTACGATATTTTGGAGCTACCTTTCTATGCCTAGACGAGTAGAGCTGAGACTGCCTTATGAAAGGAGGTCTAGGCTCTTGTCGTCTAGTCTGTACTTGTCTAGTACTTGTCTTCTCAGGATACCAATCCTCGTATCTGACCTGGTTGGGTCGTCCACGACTCGTGGTCCTTTGTAGACTAGTTCTAAACGAAACAGGCTTGTTGTTAACATTCTTTTTACCTCCCTTGGTAATCGGAGTGTTAACTTGAGTTTGCTTAGGTACATTGCCTTCAGATGGCGTTCCAATATCGTATATCATTGGTCCTTTTCCTTTATCATTTGTCAAAGAACTTGAGATGAAAGTAGTAGGGTTCTTAAGGACTTGAGTAGACGAGTTAGGTGAATCTGCACCAATACCTGTCTTGTCAGCTGGAGCCCTATACCTATCTGACAGTTAAAGGTTAATCTTTGAAGAATTAACCAGGTCAGTAAGTTTAAGGTCTAGAGTGACAACCTCAGTCTCTAAGAACTTATTACGTTCTTCAAGCTTTTTGCATTTGCTCTTCAAAACATTGAACTCATTTCTCTCAGTTGCATGTGTTTTAAGTAGGTCTTGATATAACCTGTTTGTCAATGCACACTTGTCTTTGAGTTGCCTTAACTCTTCAGTCAAGCGTTCATTTAGGACTGTTACATTAGGATCTACTTTAGACTGGGCTTCCTTAAGATCAATGATTTCTTGTTTTAATGCGATGTTCTCGTCGCTGACTTCAATGAATGCCTGGTTAGCAAGTAGGAGGTCTTCTTCATTCACACTAGTAGAGTGATGAAGACTACTCCCTACTTCACTACTGGCAGTATCACTTTCATCAGAATCCGATTCATCACATGATTGAAACGAAGTTGCAGATGATACCTCTTGATCAATTTTAGCCATGTAGCATAGGCCATCATCTACTATGAATGCTTCATCGTGATCTCGATCAGACGGGTAGCTAGACGAAGACGATGGCATCTCGTCTGAATCCGACTCAGAGTCATCATTGGCCATCATTGCCTTCTTGTCACGGTTGTATCTTCGTTCCCTTCGTGTTTTGCGTTCTTCACGATCGTCGGTACTCAGGTCTGGACATTCGTAAATGTAGTGACCTGGTTTATCACAGTTATAGCATAGAAGATCGTTAGTAGACCTTTTAATAGGAGAGTTATCCCTTCGCTTATCTCGTCTATCAGAACGCTTAATCTTCCTATCATCATACTCTCTATCTCGTATGTTTCCTTTAGAGACTTCGTCTCTCCTTTCGGACGAGTTTCGGTCTCGTCTGGTCTCAGACGTGTCCTTAGAAGCAGACCCTCTTTCAGACCCTCTATGATCTCTATAGAACTTCTTATATCATCCGAAGTGTTTGTTTAACCTGTCTAACTTTCTAACCATGAGGTTCACCTGATCTTTCAGATTTAGATCAGTTCCATCTAACTTGTCTTTGACAGAAGCAGACTTAGTCTTAGACTTAGACTTGCCTACTCTAGAGCACTTAGACGAACTAGACTTAAAGGCAAAATTCTTCGACACGACATTCTCTCTATCACTACTTGCAATGGGATCTTCTTCATCTAGATCAAACTCATGAGCCTTTAGAGTTTGAAACATCGTCTCTGCAGACCACTCGTCTATATCCTGAGTATTTTTAACTAGCATTTTCACCATTTTCCATCTAGCATCAAGACTCTTAAGAATTCTCAAATTAATTTCACGAGCAGTATAAGATTTGCCAAGAACCTCCAAGTCATTCATAATTTTTGTAAAGAGAGTATCCAACTGGTCAATTGTTTCACCTGTTTTCGTCTTGAATGATTCGAATCTCTGAACAGCAGTAGAAAGCTTACTTTCTTTGATTAGGGAAGTCCCTTCACAAATAATAGCAAGACGGTCCCACATTTCTTTGGCTGTCTTACATTTTAATACTTTCCAAGGATACTCATTAGGAAGGGTGTGTAAAATGTAATTCTTGGCCAAGCTGTCCAGGTTATTCTGCCTCATCTCTTCAGATGTTAGCTCTGACCTGGGTTTGCGAACAAGAAATCCAACAGGTTTGTCCTTGTCCAAAGCAGCAGTGTTAGGGATCATCGTCACGATTGGTGCTTCAGTGACGACGGAAATCATCAAGTCGTGAGTGGAGCTGAAAATCGCCTCCATTCTCAACTTCCAGTAGTCGTAATCTTGTACCTGGAACTTAGGTAGTTTGTTAGCACTTATTTCGAGAGACATGATTCCAAGAAGATTAGTAATGAGCAGTGTTAGGATCAAGAAACAGATATGTCAGAATGGTGATCAAGAACAGCAATCAAGAACACGTAAGAGCAAATACTATCAAGAACCAAGACTTCACCCAAGTCTTAAGTAGGTTATCAAGAAATAACAGTTCGTAAACTACTGCTCTGATATCGCTTGTAGGTCCCTAGTTGAGTTAATAATATTGAGTAAGCTAGTGAAAACGTCTAGAGGGGGGTGAATAGACTTTTCAAAAATCTTTCAATATATCAGAATACGAATGCGGAATATCAGATTTAACAATGAGCCCAATCAAGTTTATACTCAACTAAATTCGCGAACTCTGTATGAACACTCTACTAGTCTAGTTCAGATATGTAATTCAATCAATTAAGCAATTAATCAATCAAACACAGATAAAATAGTAAAGTAAATCAAACACGAGATTTATAGTGGTTCGACAACTTGTCTACATCCACTCTCACAACTCCAGTCGTGAAATTCTTATTAACTCTTCCAATCGAGTAATGTGTTCTTGTAGATTTAAGTCCCAAGAAATAAGACTTAGATCTTCTCGATTATACCACCAGATATAACTTCGATCTAACTAGATATTTAACAAGCAACTACCAACTTGAAACAAAAACAATAAACTTCTCTGTCTTCAGTAGTAGCCTTCTTGAATCTTCACTTGTCTTCTGGCTTCTTTCTGAATTTGAACTCTGCGAGTTACTTCACTTGAATACGTCGTTAATTTGCTTCACTTGAATGTAGAATGTCAATACGTCAGTAGTCTTTAATCAATCAATACCTTGGGGTATTTATAGATTTCTAATTTCAAGAACTTTCAGTTATGTAACCAACTTTTCTTGAAAACTGACTTCTAACTTCTCCATCTTATCCTTCCACGCGTTTCTTCAGTTAATTAGTTATTCCATAACTAACTCTTCAATCTTTATCTTCAATACGCGTTTTTATAACTAACTTCTTTCTTCCTTGTCTTGTTGCGCACCTGTCTTGTCTCCATACTTAGACAAAATTCTGAATCTTCTTACTTGACTTGTCTTGCGCAGGTCTTCTTCTTTAGACTTCAATAGAACACTAAACTGGTCCTATCACCTAATCTTAACAAGACTATTACATTACTTTAAGATTTATAACATAGCTTAGTCAACTTAAGATATATACAATGAATACGCGAATACATACGAAAATCATGAGCTTCTATACAACATTAATATAGCTCAGTACAAATCCTAACAAATATACAAAGTACTTATAATACGTACTTGTCTTTTAAACATTTAAACTTTTCTTGTGAACTTGTCCTTTGAACTTTTACTTGTCTTGTGAACTATGCTGATCTGTTCAAGATTACTTCATAACTAGACTAGATCAGTCAACACTTAGAAAATATTCCAGTCTACTTTTGGCTTATCAAAACTCATCTTATCTTTTCATCATTTAGGACTTGTCTTAGGATTCATATCCCAACAATTACACATAAGCTATTTGCACACAAGTCATTCCCTTATTAATTTTAGGGGAAGTTACAATAAGGGTTGTTGGTCCCGAAAGGAGTAGATAACAAGTGTATGGGGGGGGGGGGGAATACACTTGTATGCAAATTCTTTTCTAACTTGATCAAACCAGAGTTCAGCAAGGTTGTCTTGGACAACTCTGCTGAAGATGATTAACTCTTCTAAGATAATCAAACTACTAAGTACTATTGAGTACTTAGTTGAACAACTATCTAGGGGAGTTATATGTGCGGAATAGTGGTTGGCCCTTTTAGTTTAGACTCCTTTAGTTTCTGAAATCACTTAGTTAATTCAATACAGTCCAGTTTCAGGGAACTTGTCCAAATCAGTTTTGCACAGTCTTTGAATGTTTATCCTTTGAAAGATCAGTTTTGTGTGCAGTGTTGAATGTATGAAAGTACTTTGAAAGTAAATCAACACAAGAGTTTATAGTGGTTCAGAGACTCAAGCTCCTACATCCACTTTCCCTGATTTAACAGGATAATTCCTTCACTCTCGGAATTAACTTGTTTTATAGTGCCAAGGTGCACTTGATCAATAACACCACTCCTTGGTGAATTGATCCCTAGGATGTCTAGAGTCCTAGTACCCTCTTCTCAACTCAGAACTGAACTGTTCTTCTCTCAACAGTCAGCTCCTACCACTTCTACTACTACAACCTTCTCACTTTCACTCTTGAAAGATATGAGGATTGAAGTAAGGTTCCAACTAATGAGATATCCTTTACAATGAAGATCAGTGTATAAGGATAGGATATCTCTCTAAGCTTGTGTATGGATATACAATGTAGTTCAGCTTAGATGAAGTGTTTGAAGACTAAGATAGTCTTTTACAGCTTTGAAAGCACTCTAGCTTGTAAGAACTTGAGGTTAGTTGGATTGTGTTGAGATGCTTTCAAATGGTCTTCACACTTCTGTATTTATAGACAAGTGAAGGATTTGCCCGTTGGAGAGGCAGCCCCAAATGTCCATAAATGTCTTCTTTCAGTTCTTCAACTTAGAAGACAAAATCTTGATAGTGACATGTCCTCATTTGGGAAATAAACGGCTGTTAAGACTTTGTCTTCATTTTGCAGCACTCTTCCCAATGTCTGACTTTCAGATTCTCTTGTTAAGACTTGGACATGGCTTCTGAAGGTTGTTCCATTGATAGGACAACATTCCTCATCATTTGGACAACTCTCCTTATCACTATCAGCAGTCTTGCTTATCAACAAGGTTTGCTTGCTCTTCTTCAGATGACTTGGCTCTTACCCTTTGTTTCACTTCAAAGTGATCTTAGCATGTTGATTTGTAGTTCTTTAGGGTGTGGTTGTCTCTATTTCTTCAGCATAGTTGACCTCAAGCTTTCAGAGCACTTGATCTTGATTTCTTGTACTGAGACAACTCCTCTGGACAACTCTCCTGATCAGTATAGTTGGTCTTCAAAAGACTTAGTGTTGTATCCAGAGTTTGAGCCTTGAGGGGACTTGATCTTGATGGACTTCTAAGCATGTGTTCCCCCTCAAATTGTGCATCTAATCATCTAAGAGCTACCTAACATATTAGCTCCTCATCTAGCCTATATACTATATGTTCTAACATTTCTAGAACATATTCAATCATGACTTAGGCATGTCTGAGGGGGTTTTGGTATTCAATCAAAACATAACTCATTTTATTCCCAACAATTTCCCCCTTTTTGATGATGCCAAAACCTATACAACTTATGCAAAAGTGACTTAGCTACACCTATTACATTAATCTTCAGAAGACATGACTAAGGTTAATTATCCTGAAAAGCAATGTGTTAGTGTATTCACCATTCATGTTGCAGATAGTTTTCATAGATAGGCATAGAGAGATGAGTGTTTCTTGATTCAAAGTAAATTCAACTATCATTCATTAGAAAATCATTACAAGCATGTTGATAGTTGAAATTAACATATCAGAGCATGAATCATTAAAACTAAATACATCAGAGCATTTCACTATACAAAATATTTCTAGAATTTTAGAATCAGAGCAAATACTAACAACACTTAGTAGTATTTGGATCAGAGCAAAACATCAGATATCAGAGAATCATGCTTATATCAAAGCAATCCAAAGCATATCAGAGCAAACAGATTTTCACAGCACACCACATCAGCACTTTGTAGCGTTCCCATCACTACATTTGAATGCCATATATATTTTTGTATGATTTTTGGGACAAAAGTTGTGTTAGATAGAAAAGAGAGAGATATGAAGAAAGGCTAGAGAAGAAAGAGCCGAGAGAGACGAGAATATAGATTGTAATTTTCTGCTTGCCTTCTTCATTCCAACTACACATATTTAAATCTAAAGTAATTACATAACCTAAATGCAAATGGGCTTAAAACACAAGATATTAAAAGCCCAATAGAAACTAATTAATTAAATGGGCTAAACCCAAATGTGGCCCTATCCAACATTTATGCTCATGACAATACTCCCCCGTTTTTAGATCCTTGTCCCCAAGGATCAAAATTCTGAAATGTATTGCATATGAAATCCAAATCTTCCCCAACTGCTAGTTTCAACACCTTTCACAGTTTTGAAAACACCATTGCTCTATTGCTTCGTAAAATTGAGATCAAACTCACTTCTTTATCCAAGAATGTCATGAGCATAAATGTTGGATAGGGCCACATTTGGGTTTAGCCCATTTAATTAATTAGTTTCTATTGGGCTTTTAATATCTTGTGTTTTAAGCCCATTTGCATTTAGGTTATGTAATTACTTTAGATTTAAATATGTGTAGTTGGAATGAAGAAGGCAAGCAGAAATTATTACGGTCTCTTCTTATCTCTCTCAACTCTTCTTCTCTAACCTTTCTCAATATCTCTCTCCCTTTCTATCTAATTCTACTATTACTTCAAAAAATTATACAAAAATATATATGGCATTCAAATGTAGTGATGGGAACGCTACAGTATGCACGCCGTAAATCATTTACCCAAGATTGATTTTCCCAGTCCTGATAAGCAAGAAATTCTAGAATTAACACCCGCTATATTAGAATTGTCGAAGGAAGCTGAAATTAGTATAGAATTTGGTAAATTAGGGCACTGTGGTGGTTCGTACTCCAAATATGTGGAAAATATTGAGAAAGATGAAAATAGTTTATGTCTAACCTCCTGCTTTCATGTTTATATGAGGTGTGTTAGTGGCTTGGAAACATACTTTTGTCAATTGAAGGGTCCATTTACCCTAAGAAAAGAGGCATGTTTGCGACATTTTATTTTTACTCTGTACAACACTAGTTGTGATAATCTTTGCCTCTCGGGTTTATATCGATTCTCGGTGTTAGATATGAGTTATGATGAGTATTGGCCTCCCCCTAAAATGACAATGTATGGTGTTGTTGTTGCGAATAACATTGAATTTAAGGAAAAAATCAAGAGCATTTGGGCAAACCTTGTGAAACAAGTTGCAAATGCTACAAGTGATGTTGATGGTATCGGCTGTGCTACGTTGCTCGCTCGTGCAATATTTATGGAAGGCTGTAAGTCTCTGGCAATTGACATGAATGTCATGGATATTAGACATGTTATTCAATTGGTTGTTGATACTCTGGTTAAAAACTTGAAAAGTAGGGTGAGGATTATTAGTGCATTAGAGAAGATTGCTCGGGATGGTACAAATTATGCTAATGGAGAGAGGGAAATTGGTGAGTTGGTGGAAATGGGTAGAGAAAATGTTGGAAATGAGGTTGTCATCACAATTCAAGGTGGAAAGACTTTTAATGAATAGGAAGTAGTTGAGGGAATGAAGCTGAATATGAGTTACAATTCCCAATATTTCATCCCAAACCAAAGGAAGCAGAATGATGAATTGGAAGATCCTTTAATCTTGATTCAAGAGAAGAAAACCATGCAACAAAGACTCGCTAAGCTTTCGAGCGGTGGAGGATCTAGTGAAGTTGAAGTTGGTGAGAATAAATCTAAAGTTTTCAAGGCTTTAACTGGAAAAAATGCATCTGTTGAAGATGGAATTAGATGTACACCACTACACCAAGAGAAAATCCCCTACTTTAGAAGTTGGTTGAAGAAAGATCAAACCCGTCAACATGACGTTTGGGAGTTTGTTCAAGTTAATGTCTATGAACTTAACGTCGAGAAGTTGTCAGTTTCTGAATATTTGTGTTTTAAAGAAGGGCTTGCAGATGACAAAAGTGATGATCCTTATCTTCTGAAATTGGATTTTGAGCCATTTAATGGATTATTTCCTTGCCCATCTCAATCGTCATATATTATTAATGATGTTCAATTTCTAAATCATCATGTCTCTTCAATCATGTTCTGCAACAAAAAGTCTCAATGCATTAATCATGGTAGATATTGTGCTCTAGATCATAAACAAGACTTCAGCTCATGTTATGAAGGTAAATGGGTGTTCAATGCAGTGAAAATTATTAATGAGATTTTGTGTTCTAGGCTGGTTGTTGCAGGTGTCAAGAATCAGGCTCATTTCAATTTGGTGATAATGGATATTGATGGGACTACAAATGAATCAAAATTGGGAGCTAATGCTATTTTAAGAATTTATCTTACTATTTGTCGAGCTTGTGTTGGAGCAAAGGGAATAATCAAATCTAAATACATACAAGATGCATGTAGTGTTGGAGATAACAATGGATTTGCTTTGGACGTGCAAGATAATAGTGAAGGATTGATACTACTCATAGATGTAATTGAGAAGGCTGGGTATACAGGAAAGATTAAAATTAAGATGAATACTGCTTCTTTAGAGTTCTTTGTCATGAGCATAAATGTTGGATAGAGCCACATTTGGGTTTAGCCCATTTAATTAATTAGTTTCTATTGGGCTTTTAATATCTTGTGTTTTAAGCCCATTTGCATTTAGGTTATGTAATTACTTTAGATTTAAATATGTGTAGTTGGAATGAAGAAGGCAAGCAGAAAATTACAATCTATATTCTCGTCTCTCTCGACTCTTTCTTCTCTAGCCTTTCTTCATATCTCTCTCTTTTCTATCTAACACAACTTTTGTCCCAAAAATCATACAAAAATATATATGGCATTCAAATGTAGTGATGGGAACGCTACAATTGGTATCCAGAGCCATCCATCCTTTGGCACGACAGAGGTGAGCGATTTACCAAGGGAGATTCTCAAATTTGGTTCTAATTTTCAAGATAAATTAGAGAAGGTAGATAGCAAACTTGACCACATTACAGAAATTCTAGCGTCGATGATGTTGCAGTTATCAAATCTCCACAAGGGAAATGCGGTTTCCGAAGCTGAACCAGGTATGTGTCATGAGCATAAATGTTGGATAGGGCCACATTTGGGTTTAGCCCATTTAATTAATTAGTTTCTATTGAGCTTTTAATATCTTGTGTTTTAAGCCCATTTACATTTAGGTTATGTAATTACTTTAGATTTAAATATGTGTAGTTGGAATGAAGAAGGCAAGCAGAAAATTACAATCTATATTCTCGTCTCTCTCGGCTCTTTCTTCTCTAGCCTTTCTTCATATCTCTCTCTTTTCTATCTAACACAATTTTGTCCCAAAAATTATACAAAAATATATATGGCATTCAAATGTAGTGATGGGAACGCTACACACTTTTGACCATATTTCAGCATAGTTGATCAATCAAGATAGGTCAGAAGACTTAGCCATTTCAAAGAACATCCTCAGGAGGCAGCAACATCCCATATTGTGCCCACACTCTTCTTTTCAAAGCCATGGCTTCTTGGTTTGTCCCCTTAGGTCCAAGAACCATCTTGTTTAGCTTGAGGATCTCAGTGAATTCTCTCAGAATTCTTGCTTGATCAATCCATCCTTCAAGCTTTGGAGGCATGTATATGATTGGCTTGGGAGCAGTGAGTTCAAATCTTGCAATGTTAGCAGCTGCAAGCAATTGTTGATAAAGTTCTCTATAGTACTCTATCATGAACTCAGCAAAAGTGGAGTTGACATCCTTTCCATTCCACCTGTCAATGACATAGTAATCATAGACAAACTCCTTTTTTGCTTCCTCCCATGAGTCATTCAGCTGTTTTGGTACCCATTTATCCAAGTGAGGATATTTGGTGTCCATTGGGATCAATAGCTGTGGCTTTATCTTGTTATATGTTGCTCTCTTCCTTCTAGGCTTTTGGAAGTCTGCTCTTCTCTTATCTCTTGCTCTTTGTGCTTCATCCATCAACTCCATCTTTTCTTGGGCCCTCATCATGGCCAGTTTCTGTTGAGTTTTAGGGTCTTTGCCATACCCTTC
Organism: Galeopsis tetrahit; assembly: GCA_963675135.1. Lineage (NCBI taxonomy): Eukaryota > Viridiplantae > Streptophyta > Magnoliopsida > Lamiales > Lamiaceae > Galeopsis > Galeopsis tetrahit. The sequence goes on along the minus strand of OY776128.1, from coordinate 47,962,455 downwards.
ATGAAACAGCTTTGATGGATCATTTAGCACCACTACTTTCTTCTTCTTGGGTCCTGGTCCAAAGCCTTCTTCATACAGCTCCTCTATATCTTCAGAAGCTTTGGCACCTTCAGTGGACTTAGTCTCAGTAGACTTTTCCTTTTCAGAAGACTTGTCTTTTTCAGTAGTCTTGGATACTTCAGCAGTTTTGGCCTTCTTTGAGATAGGCTCATCATCAACAACTCTGAATTCAGGTGGAAGATCAAGGCTGTTGGGGAAGTCAGTGAATGTTTCAACTTGTCTTTTCTTTCCTTTTTCCCTCTTGATCTTTCCTCTAGTTTGGACACCTTCAACATCTTTGTCCAAACCAGATACCTCACCACCTGGCCTTTGCTGTAACCTCACTCTTTCCTCTTGAGCTGAGGCCATTGAGTTCTTCAAGGCAAGTGCTAACTGCTCTTCTTCATCCAATTCTTCCAAGTTTAGCACTGCTGGCTCCTTTCCCTTTCCTTCAGGAGCTATGTCCTTACCCTTTCCCCCTTTGACTGGGCTTCCAATTACTAAGGCACCTTTTGCCCTTGCTCTTTCCCTTTCCCCCTTTTTGGCAGCATCAAAACATTCAGGCTTTAATTCACTCATAGTAGATGCCAATAAGGACTGGGCTTGGGTTAGAGACTTCATCTCCTCCAACAGATATACATTCTCATCTTGTATATTTTGCATCCTATCACTGCTCAAGCTAAGGAAAGCTAGAACAGGCTTCATTTTCTGTTGAACAACCTCCTCCATGGTTGCCTTTAAAGATGCATCTATTAGGCCTTAAGAAGCTCAGTGAGGTTGGCCACTGCACCTTCAGCAATGTTGGCCAATACCTCTTGGGAAAATTTTTCTGAGGCTGCTTTCACCAAAGCTAGCCTTTGCTCTTCAGCTCTTTGTCTTTGCAGGGCAGTCTTTCTTCCAAGAGCTTTCTTCACCACTGACCTCAATGTCTTCACATTCCTATTGTGGTTGATTCTTAGCAACGATTGACCTTTCTTTACATCCTTTGAAACTGACCTCATAGTGTTCTTAGCCTTGATGACTTCAGTGGAGATGGTTTGCAGACCAGTCTCAACTCCACTGATCCTTGCTTCCAAGGTAGGTAACACCACATCTTCTGAGCCAGTTAGCCTCATTTCTACAGATGCCAAGGTTCTTCCATGCTCATCCAAAGCTCCAGAAGTTTCTGCATGAGCTGTTTGGACTTGATGAGCCAAGGAATCCAATTTCTCTGATTGCATCCCAAGCAAGGCTTGTGCTGATCCACTATCAACTTGTATGGGAGCATCTGTTAAGAGTTCATCTGCAAAAATTTGATCAAAGGTTATACCTGCAATATCAGACAAATCAAATGAGACAATTGCCTCCCTCAATTTCTTTTTCATAAGACTCTGATACATCAGCAGTCTTCTCCTCATTTTCAACTATTTCTTTTCTCCTTTCATTAATGATTTCCTCACTTAAAGGTACAGGCCTCCTCTCATCAAGGGATTCCTGAAGTTCAGATTTGACTTCAAGAATAGCCTGCCCTTCCTCACTTATATCATCCTCATTTGGTGGTACACTCACTATCCTAGTGATCACCACCTCTCTATCATCCACTACTCCCTCTGGTTTTTCTACTAACAACTCCTTTTCAACTCCATCACCTAAACCTGCATCATCTCCACCTTCAACAAGGTTCAAAGATGGCAGTTGTGGGGAGATCACAGTGCTTATATCAACAGCCACTGAGTCATCCTGAATGATTAAGGGCTGATCAGTGTCCAACTCATCTGACACTGAATAGGCCTTAACCAAACCAGCCTCTAATACAGGAACCTCCACATCTTTAGGCTGTGCCTTGGGTTCAGAAGAACCTTCATTGGCAGATGTGTCTTTGGTTGTGTTACCACCCTTGGTCAACACCTCTGAAGATACAGAGCCTTTCCTATGATAGGTTCTAGGAGGGTTGGAAAGTCTTTCAGATACAGAAGGCTTGGGGAGATTAGCTTGAGGGGTTTCAGGAGGGTTGGGTTTTGAGGGGTTAGAGGGATCATCAGAGAAATCATCATCATTGGAGCTACATTCAGGGTGTTGGATTCCCTTAGCTTTCCTTTCCCTCTCCTCATTAATCTTATCAGCTACCAGCTTTGCAAATACTTCCTCATCAATGAGAAATCTTGTCTTTGAAACTCCAGCAAAGTGTAGCAATCTGTTCTCCTCCACTTGCCACCAGTTTGCACCCTTATCTTGGATGACTTGTGATATCTCCATCATAGACTTGTCTTTTACATCAACAAGCATCCTTAGATCATGAAATATCTTCTGAATTCTTGGAAATTCAGCAAGCTGTGGGTACACACTGTCCACAGTAGCCTTGGCTCCTCCTCTGGGCATACTTTCATAAGTATACTCCTCCTCATCTCCACTTGAATGGGGACTTTGGGTTATAGGGGAGGTGGCTCTGGGTTCTCCTAATGTGGCTTCAGGAAGGTTTAGTTCAGGGATGTTGGCTTCAGAAGGGTTGGGTGCAATAGAAGGTGCTTCAGTTGCTTTTGAGAGCAATGGATCTGAAGGGGCTTTACTCAGGGGGGTTGGCTCAAAGAGTGCAACTTCTAAAAGCTTTGAATAATTGAGCATAGATGAGTCAAGGGGAGAGTTTAATCTTGTCTCATCAACTGCTATATCTGCTAGCACATCTATTCCACTTCTTTGCACACTCCCTTCAGGAGAGTATCTCTTTGTAAGATTGATGGGGGTGATAGGTTGATTGGTTGGGGTTATATGGGTTTCAGGGGAGTTGGGCTCAAGGTTCTGGATTTCAGGGTTGTTGGCCTCTATTGGTTGACCTTCAGGGACCTTGGATTCTGGAGTACCAGAACCAGATGAGTTGGTCCTTGATTTGGATTTGGTCCTACTTTAAGCTCTGCTCTCTCTAAGAGCAAGTTGTAGAGACCTTTCCTCTTGGAGCTCCAACACTTTTTCAGTAGGCTTGGCCCTTCTCTTGCTAGCCCTACTGCTCCCACTTCCTTCACCATCCTTCTCAGGGACAACCTCCCTGATCCTTTTATCACCCTTAGACTTTTGTCTAGTCTCATTGTATTTTTGTCTCAACTCTTTTGAATGATCAGAGGGCACACTCACTCCCTCTTCAGCAACTTCTTCAATTTCAGTTGAAGCATCTGATTTCTCCTCTGAGGGGATTTGAGACATTTTTCTTGTTTTCACCATTCTGGCCTTTGTCCTCTTCTTCATCTTTGGCTTTTCCTCCACCTTCTCTTCAGCAGGTTTGGCCATTAGCATCCTCCTTCGCTCAGTTTTCTTGCTGAGTTTTCTGAACAGAATCTTTTGGGCTGGGAGGGGCTTTGCAAAGGTTTGCATCTGTGAATAATGGGAGAACTTCTCAATCAACAAGCTTGCCCTGGTGCAATACTTGAGTTTCCCATCTAGCACAACCTTGTTGTGGGCTCTCACTTTAAATTTGGCCTTTTCCTTCAACATCTCAGATATGATGAAGGTCCTCCAATCAAACTTGATGCCTTTGTCACTAGCATCAATAATTGCAGCCATGATTCTGATTCTTGGATGACTGACTTGCTCCAAACTTCCAGTATTGCTCAAGAGACTCTTAGCAACTACCTCAAAGAGGTTGAGAAATTCTGGCTTGAGAGTCTTCTTGTTTTGTGTTGAAGAGATGGGAACTGGAACTATGAGCCATTCTTGTGCTATCTCCTCTTCATGATCAGCACCATAAAATTCTGGATTCCTTCCTTCTGAAGGCAATCCAAAAGCTCCTTCAAGATCTTCTGAAGAGAATTTCACTCTATGAAATCTCTCTTCCTCCTCACCCTCTGCAATATATGACAGTCTGGTGGAAACTTCACCATCTTCTGGCTTACCTCTCCATTTAAGAAAGGCAAAGAACTCAGCCATGTAGCTTTCCAGACAGGAGCTTGGCTTCTCTTCCATAAACTTTTGAAGACCAGCCCTTCTCAACCATCTCAGGGTTGGAGTGATTTCAGGATCTTCACTTGCAAAAGATACTATTGGCTCAAAGTGAAGGCTGTTCTTATTGCTCAAGTACCCAAAATCAAGGTCTAGAGCCTTGTTGGAGAAATCTATGATCATCTCTGATCTAACTTTGGGAGCCATTGAAAATTACAGGGATAAATTTGAGAGAGTTTTGAGAGAGTTTGAAGAAAATGAGCTAGGGTTTCGAATGCTTGGGGAAGAAGAGTGTGTGGGGAGTTTTTAAGACTTGGGAATATTCTAAAAAGAATGTTTGTCAATGAGTTGGTGAGATTTGTGTATTTTCAACGGTTGTCAAAAATTGAAAACACACTTGGACGGCCAGGATGAATTTCAGGGGAGTTGGCCAGTTTTGATCCAATGGTTAAGAACCAATGTAACAGTGACTTGTTGGTTTTATTCAAAACGTGGAAGGTATTTAATATTAGTTAATGGTTGGGGAGTTTTCGAGATAGATCATGGCTTGAAAAGTGTAATGCAAACAAGAGTTAAATCTTGGCATTTAATGCATGGAAAGCGACCTTTTGGGTGGGGGACAAATTAAATCCCACAGAGATGATATCTGTAATTGGGACAGTTATCAAGGTAGACAATGATTACCCAAAATAGGTGCTTATCAAACCAAGAAAATAGTTTGATAGCCAAGACAACTTATCTGACCCTACAAGGACAAGTGTCCTGAAGAGATGTGGACAAGAGTCCTGAATATCAATGGACAAGTGTCCTGAGTAATTGTGATCATCTCTTCTGCACTTCAGTAGACTTGTCCAAGTCTACTGAATATCAATTCAGCTCTTTTACTCCCATTAACTTCAATGAGTTTTACTTGTCCAACTTCCCTGGATCAAGTAAACCCAACTCTGCTGATAGCTCCAGAAACCTTGCCTCTGCAAGTGGCTTAGTTAGTATATCAGCTTTTTGATGATCTGTATGGATCTTGACCAACTTTATGTCCTTCTTCTCCACATGGTCTCTAATGAAGTGATGCTTGATGTCCACATGTTTGCATCTTGTATGCAAGACAGGATTTTGTGAAATAGCAATGGCACTATTGTTATCACAAAATATTGGCACTTCAGTAGAGTTGACTCTGTAGTCTCTTAGTTGTTGTCTCAACCATAGGATCTGAGCACAACAACTTCCAGCTGCAATATATTCAGCTTCAGTGGTGGAAGTAGCCACTGTGTTTTGCTTCTTGGAGAACCAATATATGAGCTTGTTGCCTAAGAATTGACAAGTCCATGAAGTGGACTTTCTATCAATTCTGCAACCTCCATAATCAGCATCTGAGTAGCCAGTTAACTCAATGTTGTCATCAGCAGGATACCAAAGGCCTAGATTCTCAGTGCCTTTGAGATACCTCAAAATCCTCTTTGCAGCCTCAAGATGGCTTTTCTTAGGATTTGCTTGGAACCTTGCACAAACACCTACTGCAAAGGTGATGTCAGGTCTGCTGGCAGTGAGATAGAGGAGTGAACCAATGATTCCTCTATACTCAGTGGAATTGGTTGAAGCACCACTCTCATCAGGATCCATCTTCCAATTTGTGTTCATTGGGATCCTTACTAGCTTGCTAGTAGCACACCCAAACTTCTTGATCATTTCTCTGGTGTACTTAGCTTGGTTGATGAAGATTCCTTCTTTTGATTGCTTGACTTGTAGACCCAAAAAGAAGTTCATCAACCCCATCATGGACATCTCAAACTTGCTTTGCATAAGCTTGGAGAACTTCTCACAGAGCTTTTCATTTGGAGATCCAAAAATTATGTCATCCACATAAATTTGGACAAGCAAGATGTCCTCTCCTTCAGAGATTCTGAAGAGAGTTCTGTCCACAGTTCCCTTGGTGAATCCATGATCCAAGAGGAATTGTGACAGTGTATCATACCAAGCCTTAGGGGCTTGCTTGAGTCCATATAGAGCCTTCTTTAGTCTGTAGACTTGATCTCCAATCTCAAATCCTGGTGGTTGCTCCACATAGACTTCTTCTTTCAAGACTCCATTCAGAAAGGCACTCTTGACATCCATTTGGTACACTTTGAACCTCTTGTGGGCTGCATAAGCTAGAAAGAGCCTTATTGCTTCTAGTCTTGCCACAGGTGCAAATGTCTCATCATAGTCAATGCCTTCATGTTGGCAATAGCTTTTTGCTACAAGTCTTGCTTTGTTTCTGACAATCACATCATTTTCATTCTTCTTGTTCTTGAACACCCACTTTGTTCCAATAACATCTTGATGTGAAGGTCTATCCACCAGCTCCCATACTTCATTTCTGGTGAATTGATTCAGTTCTTCTTGCATGGCTGTGATCCAATTGGCATCTTGAAGTGCTTCTTCAATGTCACTTGGTTCTTGCTCTGACAAGAAACAACAGAAAAGAGCACTTTCACCATGAAATCTCCTTGTTTTGACTCCTATACTTGGGTCACCAAGTATTAGATCAGTAGGATGGTCAGACAACCAAGTCCTTCTTTTTCTGATCTCTTCAGTAGAGTTGTCCTCTACTGAAGTTGAGTCACTTTGATCATAAAATTCAGGGTAATTGAATGCAGGATCTAATTCAGGATCATAATCAGGGGTGTTGTCCTCAATGTCAGGGACATTGGCATTTTCAACATTTTGAGTTCCCCCTTGATTATTTGATTCATTAACTACCTCAGCAGGAACTGCTTCTTCATTGGTAGTTGTTACCTGGATGTGAACTGGGATTGGATCATTCAGTTCACCATTCCTTTCAGTGGGATTTGCCTCAGGAGAATTGCCTTCAGGGTTGTTGTCCAAAGTGAAGTTTTCAGGTGGGTTGGTTTGGACAACTTCTATGAATTCAGTGTCTTTGTCTTTTAAGTTCAGTCTGGTTGTCCTTTGTGTGATTTCTTCTGATTCCAAGTTCTCATTCCTGAACTCATGAATAGATTCATCAAACACAACATGAGGTGTTTCCTCTACAATAAGGGTTTTGTTGTTGTAGACTCTGAAAGCTCTACTGATTTGAGAGTATCCAAGGAATACTTCTTCATCAGCTTTGCTATCAAAGGCTTTCAGCTGATATTTCCCATTATTGTGAATAAAACACTTTAGGCAATCTTCCTTTCCAGAGTTCATAGGGGGTTTTGCCTTGCCCCTTAGTGATCAAACATCTATTTTGAGTATGGCATGCAGTGTTTATAGCTTCAGCCCAAAACCTCTTAGGTAGATTCGAATCAGCAATTAAGGTTCTAGCAGCTTCTTTTAAAGTTCTATTTCTCCTTTTTGCAACTCCATTCTGTTGGGGAGTTCTAGCTGCTGAGGTTTCATGAGCTATTCCATTAGATATGCAATACTCATTGATGTATGAATTAATGAACTCAGTGCCTTTATCAGATCTTATTTTGATAATGCTAAGGCTTTTCTCATTTGACAATCTCTTTAACAGTTCAGGCAGTTTGACTTGAGTTTCCTTCTTATTAAGGAGAAATACTACCCATGTGAACCTAGAGAAGTCATCTACTACAACCAATGTGTATTTTCTACCATTTATGCTTGCAGGGGTAATTGGTCCAAATAGGTCCATATGTAAAAGTTCAAGTACCCTTTCAGTAGAGATGACAGGTTTTCCCTTAAATGAGGCTTTAATCTGTTTTCCTTCTTGGCATGGTTTGCAAACATGCTCTTTAATGAAAACCTCATTAGGTAGTCCTTTAACAAATGCGTTTCTAGCAATCTTGTTCATTGTTTTGAAGTTCAAGTGGTTTAATTTCTTATGCCACAACCAACTTTGTTCACTAGAACTCTTAGCAATGAAGCATGCAGCATCAGTAGACTTGTCCCAGTCTGCAAAATACACATTTCCTTTTCTAGTTCCAGTCAATAGAATTTGTTGAGTTTTATCTTTGATTAAACATTTTCCACTAGAAAACTCAACATTAAAATCTTTATCACAGAATTGACTGATACTTAGAAGATTATATTTGAGACCAGCCACATAAGACACATTGGATACTTTGATGTTACCAATCATCAAAGTACCATAACCTTTTGTAGTTGCTTGTGAGCTGTCTCCAAATGTGACATTTGGGCCTTCTTTTTCAATAAAATCAGTGAGGAGTTCCTTGTTTCCAGTCATGTGCCTTGAACATCCACTGTCAAGGTACCATGCTGACTTTTTGCTCATGCTCCTCTTCTTGTGGCCCATAGGTACCTGCAATTAGATAGGTTTAGGTACCCTTTGAATTTTGGGTCCTGAGAGGTTAGCTGTACCTTTAGGAACCCAAACTTGCCTAATAACCCTGATTGATTCAAGGTGGCTAAGTTGTCTTCCTCTAGCATCTACATACACTGTCTTTCCCTTAAATGTCTTTGGGAAAGTGTGTGTGAATGTGTTAACTCTGTAAGTTTCAGGAGAGTTGTCAAATCTCCTGAACTTTTGAGTTCTTTGTGCTACTTGAGGGAATCTTTGAGGAAAGGCTTTCTTATGACCATTACCCTTTGGCATGAAGGGTTTTGGTTGTCTCATTTTATTTTGCCTTTGAGGATAATTGTCCTTAGGTCTAGTCAGCTGAGGCTTTCTCAGAAGAGTTGGCCTAGGCTGATTATACCTTGGATAATTCCTCTGAACATTGTTCAGGAGAGTTGCCCTTCCATTGGGTCTACTCTGCTGACCAACATTCCTCTTATGTTCAGGAGCTTTGGCCATTTCCTTAGGTTTTGGCCTAATCTCCTGAAGCACTTGAGTAGGCAGATCATCCATTTTGCCCTTTCCTTTGTTCAGTGGCTGAATCACTTCATTTTCAGTTTGTGCCGCTGATTTAACAAAGATTCTCTTAGTGTTACTCACAGAAGCAACACTAAGACAAGGTGAAGATTCAAATGGATCAAAACCTAATCCACTTCTTTGAGCCATAGGTCTTTGATAACTCTGAATTTCCTCTATTTCTCTAGAGGATTTCTTCAGAGCAGACATCTTTAATTTCAGGCTCTCTTCACTTGATTTAAGAATGTCATATTCATGTGAGAGGTTTTCAAACTTGGCATTTAGAATTTTAAGTTCAAAATCTTTTCTCTTCTGAGAGAGAAGTTGATCATCAATCTCCTTTTGTTGGTCAACTATCCTGAGATTTGCTTCCTCAAGCTCTCTCAAGACTTGTTGATACAACTCAGTAGACTTGACATCAACAACTGCCTCTGAGTTTTTGGCAAGTTCAATAGCCAATCTTTCATTTTCTCTCACACAATTATCATGAAATTCTTGTAGCATAGTGAAATCTTCCATCAACTTTCCAAGGGAAAGCTTCAAGTTGATCTCACTATTATTTTGTGAGATGAATGATGGTGAACTAGAAGTAGAGGATACCTCATCATCCTCAAAAGCCATGTTGCAGACATCATCATCATCATCACTGTTGGAGAACAGTCCATCAGAAGAGTTGAAGCTTTCAGCACTATCAGATTCTTCACCAGCCATCATGGCCTTTCTATTGGTGAATTTTCTGTCTCTTTTAGCTTGTCTCTCTCTTCTCTCCTTAGAGCTTAATTCAGGGCAATCATACTGGAAGTGCCCTTTCTTCTTGCAGTTATAGAACAGATCTTCATCATCTTCTTTCTTTGATTCTTCTCTTCTTTTTTATGATGAAGGTTCAGCTCTACTGGACCTTCTCCTATCAGAGTACTTGTCCTCTGATCTCTTCTCTTCAGGCTTTTTGGCTTCAGCCTGATCTTCAGGAGAGTTGTGCCTTCTCCTGAATTTGTTGTCCTGGTAGAATTTCTTGTGTCTACCAAACCTTGAATTTAGCTTTTCAAACCTTCTAGCCATCAAGGCTAGTTCTTCCTTCATTTCAGTCTTTGAGACTGACTTTGATGATCTTGGAGTGGACTGCATTTCTGGTTCAGCAGCTTTGGCTTTAAATGCCACTCCCTTAGTAGGATTTGAAGGTTCCTCAACAGGCTTTCTTCTATTGAGGTCGAACTCATAAGCTTTGAGTTCTGAGAAGATTTGTTGCATGGGCATGGTGGAAAGATCTTTGGTATTTTGCATCATTACAGCATAGACATCCCACTTTTGAGTGAGACTCCTCAAGATCTTCAATCCAACTTCTCTCTTGGTGTAGACCTTGCCCAATGAGTTGATCTCATTCATCACATCAGTGAATCTACCAGCAAACTTATCAATGGACTCCTCAGACTCCATTGCAAACTGTTCAAATTTCTGCACTGCCACCTGGAGCTTATTCTCCTTGATCTTTTCAGTACCCTCACACATTTCTGCAAGAGTATCCCAAATTTCTTTGGCAGTTGTGCAGTGGTAGACCCTTCCCATGACTGCATCTGGAATTGTTTGATAGAGGGTGTTCATTGCTAGATAATTCAGATTATCCTTCCTCTTTTCATCAGTAGTGAATTCATCTTCATCTTTAGGAAGTACATCTCTTGTGTCTGCCCTTTGAGCCTCTGTAACTCTGGGATTAACAAGTGTGAACACAAAAGGACCTCTTGTGATCACTCTCAACATATCAGTATGAAGAGATGCAAGATGAGCCCTCATTCTGATCTTCCAGAAATCATAGTTATCAATTGAGAACATGGGCAATTTGTGATGAGATATGTGATTAACTGGATTAGTTGCCATATTGTCCAATCATTGAACAGCAGGAGGTGGAACTGCAGCATTTATATTTTGATCAGGATTTTGTTGCTGCTGGTTCAGGTTGTTGTTATTTCCTCTTGCCATTTCTGTAAGAGAAGGTTAGACAATAGATACAAATGACTTCAGATAGATCAGTTCAGTGACCACACCAAATATGTGATTTTTGAAAACCAAGATGGCTTTTCAGAAGCAGTGGTCTTTGAACCCCTGCTCTGATACGACTTGTTGGTCCCGAAAGGAGTAGATAACAAGTGTATGGGGGGGGGGGGGGTACACTTGTATGCAAATTCTTTTCTAACTTGATCAAACCAGAGTTCAGCAAGGTTGTCTTGGACAACTCTGCTGAAGATGATTAACTCTTCTAAGATAATCAAACTACTAAGTACTATTGAGTACTTAGTTGAACAACTATCTAGGGGAGTTATATGTGCGGAATAGTGGTTGGCCCTTTTAGTTTAGACTCCTTTAGTTTCTGAAATCACTTAGTTAATTCAATACAGTCCAGTTTCAGGGAACTTGTCCAAATCAGTTTTGCACAGTCTTTGTGTTGGGATATGAATCCTAGACAAGTCCTAAATGATGAAAGATAAGATGAAGTTTTGATAAGCCAAAAGTGGATTGAATATTTTCTAAGTACTGACTGATCTAGTCTAGTTGAGTTGAGTCATCTTGTGCAAAGACCAGTAGAGTTCACATGAGTTCACATAAGTTCATATTAAAAGATAAGTACGTTTTTATAAGTACTTCATATTTGTACGTTTTTATAAGTTCATATTAAAAGATAAGTACGTTTTTATAAGTCTATTACTGAGCTATTTAAATGTTGTATAGAGCTCATGATGTTTTTTATATGTAATAGATTAGATTGATTGTATAGTTTCTAAGTTGACTAAGCTTGTATTATGAAAGCTTAAAGTAATGTAATAGTCTTGATAAGTTTAGTATAGTCTATCGTTTGAAGAAAGAAGACAAGTCAAGAAGATTGAAGTCTACTACTCAAGATAAGGAGGACTACAAGACAAGACAAGTGCATACAAGTCTACTCAAGACAAGTCAACGAGAGTTACTTAAAGTCAAAGTATAAATCGAAGTGAAGCGCGTATAAAGATAAAGTTAGAAGTTAGTTATGGAATAACTAATTCATAACAGAAACGCGTAGATACACTAAAGATTCAGTTGAAGGTAGTTATCAAGAAGAGTTAGTTACAACTTACTAAGTTCTTGAAGGTTGAAGGTTATAAATACTTCATGATGGTGATCATTTGAAGACTACTGAAAAACTGATTGCTGAAGCTTACAAAAAATATATTCAAAGTTTACTCTCAGAGTTGATTGAAGTTCAGATAGAAGCCAGAAGACAAGTGAAGAATTTTTGAAGGCTACTACTGGAGATCAGAGAAGTTTTTGTTTGTTTTTGTTGTTATTTTTCAAGGTGCTAGATACTTGTAAAATTTCTAGTTAGATCATAGACGTATCTGGAGGTATAGTCTTTGAAGATCTAAGTCTTCTTCTTGGGACTCTAAAGACAGGAATTATACACTTGTACTCGATTGGAAGAGTTTAGTGGAAACATCACAACTGGGTTTGTGAGAGTGGATGTAGACAAGTTGTCGAACCACTATAAATCTTTGTGTGTTGTTTACTTTACTGTTTTAATTGTTTAAATTGCTTAACTGTTTAACTGCTACTAAGCTTAATAAGTTGAGTATTCATAAGAACAGAGTTCTCGAATATAGAAGTTGAGTATAAACTTGAATTGGGCTCATTGTTAATTTCGTATTCCGCATATTGTATTCTGATATTTCGATAGAATTTTGAAAAGTCTATTCACCCCCCTCTAGACATTTTCACTAGCTTACTCGTTATTAACTCAACTTTGGGGACCTACAAGTGGTATCAGAGCGGTAGTTTACGAACTGCTGTTTCTTGATAACCGACTTAAGACTTAGGGTGAAGTCTTGTTCCTTGATTGTAGTTGCTTACGTGTTCTTGATCAAATACTCTTGTTATATCTGTTTCGTGCTCCCTGTTCTTGACTTATTTGTTTTTCTTGATCATAACTCTACTTAGCACTTATTTCTTGAAAACATGTCTCTTGAGATCAGCGCTAACAAGTTACCCAAGTTCCAGGTTCTGGACTATGACTACTGGAAGCTGCGAATGGAAGCCATTTTCAGTTCCACGCACGACCTAATGATCTCAGTTATCACAGAAGGACCTATTGTTACTATGGTTCCTAATACTGCTGTTCTTGACCCAAGCAAACCAATTGGTACTCTCGTCAAGAAACCCAGGTCAGATCTAACCTCAGAAGAAATGCGTCAAAATAATTTGGATAGTTTGGCAAAGAATTACATTTTACACACCCTTCCTAACGAGTATCTAGGAAAAGTGTTAAAATGTAAGACTGCCAAAGAGATGTGGGACAGACTAGCTATTCTTTGTGAAGGGACTTCTCTAATCAAAGAGAGCAAACTCTCCACAGCTGTCCAAAGATTTGAATCATTTCAGATGAAAGCTGGCGAAACTATCGACCAGCTGGATACTCGTTTTACTAAGATCATGAATGATTTGGAAGTACTTGGTAAATCTTATACTGCTCGTGAGATCAATCTTAGGATTTTGAAGAGTCTTTATAGTCGTTGGAAAATGGTAAAGATGTTTGTTAAGAACACTCAAGACATTGATACGTGGACTGCTGAAACCATGTTTCAAACTCTTAAAGCCCATGAGTTTGATTTAGACGAAGATGAACCACTAGCCAGTAGTGACAGAGAACATGCTGTATCTAAGAACGTTGCCTTTAAGTCTAGCTCTTCTAAGTCTTCTAAGGTAGACAGGTCCAAGTCTAGAACTAAGTCTGCATCTGTGAAAGATGAGTTAGATACTGATCTTAGTTTGAAGGATCAGATGAGTCTCATGGTTAGAAAGTTTGATAGGCTCAATAAACGCTTCGGAAGGTACAAGAAGTTCTATAGGGATCATAGAGCATCTACTTCTAAGAACTCGTCTGAGACCAGACGAGACCGAAACTCGTCCGAAAGGAGAGACGAAGTCTCGAAAGGTAATAGACGAGATAGAGAGTCTGACGATAGGAAGATTCAACGTTCCAATAGACGTGATAAGCGTAGGGACAAGTCTCCTATTAAAAAGGCTACTAATGATCTCTTGTGCTATAATTGTGAAAAGCCAGGTCATTACATATATGAATGTCCAGACCTGAGCACTGATGATCGTGAAGAACGCAAGGCACGAAGAGAAAGAAGATATAACCGTGGCAAAAAGGCTATGATGGCCAATGATGACTCTGATTCGGATTCAGACGAGTTGCCATCGTCCGTATCTAGCCACTCAACTGATCAAGATCACGACGAAGCATTCATAGTAGATGATGGCCTATGCTGCATGGCTAAAATCGACCAAGAGGTATCATCTGCTACATCTTTTCAATTTTGTGATGATTCAGAAACTGATGAAAGTGACACTGCTAGTAGTGAAGTAGGAAGTAGTCTTCAGCACTCGACTAGTGCAGTCGAAGACGACCTTCTACTTGCTAACCAAGCATTCATTGAAGTCAGTGATGAAAACATTGCATTAAAACAAGAAATCATTGATCTTAAGGAAGCTCAGTCAAAAGTAGATCCTAATATAACAGTCCTAAATAAACGCTTGACTGAAGAGTTGAGTAAACTCAAAGAAAAGTGTGCGTTGACAGACAGGTTATATCAAGACCTACTTAAGACACATGCAACTGAGAGAAATGAATTCAATGTTTTAAAGAACAAGTGCAACAGACTTGAAGAACGTAATAAGTTCTTAGAGACCGAGGTTGTTACACTTGATCTCAAACTTACTGACCTGGTTAATTCTTCAAAGATTAACCTTGAACTGTCAGATAGGTATAGAGATCCAGGTGACAAGACTGGTATAGGTGCTGAGACATCTAGCTCGTCTACTCGAGTCATTAAGAACCCTACTACTATTAAAGCAAGACTTTTGCCAAATGATAAAGGAAAAGGACCAATGTTATACGATATTGGAACCCCTTCTAAAGGTACTGTACCTAAACAAGCTCGAGTTAAAATTCCGATTACCAAGGGAGGTAAAAAGAATGGTAACAGCAAGCCTGTTCCATCTAGAACTAATCTTCAAAGGACCACTAATCGTGGACGACCCAACCAGGTCAGATACGAGGACTGGTATCCTGAGGAGACGAGTACTAGACAGGTACAGACTAGACGACAAGAGTCTAGACCTCCATTTATAAGGCAGTCTCAACTCTACTCGTCTAGACCTAGACAGGTAGCTCCAAAATATCGTACACAAGCTGTCCTATATCCTCCACCTCTATCATACGATATTTTAAGTGAGGAAAGACCCAAACGCGTCTATAAACCGTATGGACCTAATGCTTTCAAACCCTACTCTAACTATCATAGACAAGTGCCTGCTCAAGTAGAGATTAAGTCGAAAGGCTATCTCCAAAGAGTAGACCCGAACTCGACTGATAGGCCAGAGAAGGACAACAAGGTCTTATTTTGCAACAAATATGGGCGAAAGCTTAAAAGATCGAACTTGTTCAAGACTCCAATGTATATCTGGATTCCTCTGAACATGACTAACCCCCAAGGACCCCAATAAACAAATGGGTACCTAAGTTATTGAATATCATCTATTGCAGGGTCGACTTGACTTGTATAAGAAGGGTGGCTCAGTAGGAGAAACCTGGTACATAGATAGTGGTTGTTCGCACCACATGACTGGTACCAAAGCTCTCTTGTCCAGCTACCATGAGCAAGAAGGACCAAAAGTAATATTTGGTGATAGCTCCACTGCTGTCACTAAAGGATTTGGTTACATCCGGAATGGAGACGTTGAGATCCAAGATGTCTCATATGTTGAAGGTTTGAAATATAACTTACTCTCTGTTTCACAGTTTTGTGATCGTGGATACAAAGTGCAGTTCAAGAGCCGCAAATGCGAAATCATTGACAAAAGGACGCACACAGTCCTACTAGTCGGCGTAAGACAAGGAAGTGTGTACATAGTGAACTGGAACAGTTGTCCGAGGGACACCTGTCTACTTACTAAGAATCCTAAAGAGCTTGGGTGGCTCTGGCATAGACGCCTCTGTCATCTAAACTTTAAGGTTCTTAATAAGATAGCCAGAGACTACCTTGTAGAAGGTATTCCCAATGAGGTTTACTACAAGTCACATGTATGCACAGCTTGTCAACAGGGTAAACAGGTTAAAGGTTCATTTAAGTCAATTCCTACTCTCTCAACTAGTAGAGTTCTAGAACTCCTACATATGGATCTTCATGGACCAATAACTCCTCCAACCTTGAATGGTAGAAGGTACACACTTGTTGTTGTAGACGACTATTCTAAGTTCACTTGGGTAGTATTTCTACACAAGAAGAGTGATACACAAACACTTCTGCCTGAACTGTTGAAGAAGTTACAAGTTGAGAAGAACCAGTCTATTGTCAAAATTCGAAGTGACAAGGGAACTGAGTTCATTAATTGCTATATCAAAGAATTTTGTACTAAACCTGGTATCCAGCACCTTACTAGTGCAGCTAGGACACCACAACAGAACGGTGTAGCAGAAAGAAGGAATCGAACTCTTAAAGAAGCCTGTAGGACCATGTTAGCTGAGTTCAACACGCCTCAAAAGTTTTGGGCTGAAGCTATCAACACTGCATGCCACTCACAAAACAGAAGCGCGATCAATAAAGCTTTAGGCAAGACACCTTATGAGGTTTGGAAAGGTAGAAAACCTAGAGTTTCATATTTCCATATATTTGGCTGTAAGTGTTTCATTCACAACAATGGAAAGAGCAAGTTGAATGCTTTCGATGCTAAAGCAGACGAGGGGATATTTTTAGGATACTCCTCGACTAGCAAAGCATTTAGGGTATTCAACTACTCAACTCTTTGTGTGGAAGAAACACCACATGTGGTTTTCGATGAATCTCAACAGGACTCGTCTGCCGACAAGATCAGTAAGAAGGTAACTGATCTATCGATCGAATCTGACAAAGATTCAGAGATATATGAATCCGTTCAAGCCTACAACCCATTCCTAAAAGCTCTCGATTCTGATGACAAGGAGAAAGTAAGTGCTCAAGGTAAGTCCTCTAGACCAGTTGACATGCCTGCTCTAGTTGACTCATCTACTCCTGGTAAATCTGTTGATGATACAAATGATGTTGACATGCATGATGCTGTACATGATATAGATGATAATAGTATTCCTGTTAAGAATAGGAAAACATGGAAATCTGCGCATGATACTGAAAATATCATTGGTGACTCTACTATTGGTGTAAAGACTAGACGACAACTCTTTGAGTCGCAAGAACAGCCGAGTCCAACTATGTTTTACTGGTGTTGTTTCCTCTCTGCTATTGAGCCTACCACTGTTAAAGAGACATTGGCTGATAGTAATTGGATCATCGCTACGCAAGACGAGTTGAACCAGTTTGTTCGAAACGACGTCTGGGAACTTGTCGATAGGCCGAAACATCATAATGTAGTTGGCACTCGATGGATTTTCAAGAATAAGAAAGATGAGAATGATTTAGTCGTTAGAAATAAGGCTAGATTAGTCGCCCAAGGCTACTCACAAGCTGAAGGCATAGACTATGATGAAACATATGCTCCTGTTGCTAGACTAGAAGCCATTAGATTGTTCCTTGCATATGCTTCTCACATGAAGTTTACTGTATATCAAATGGATGTTAAAAGTGCATTTCTTAACGGTATTCTTGCGAAAGAAGTGTATGTTGAACAACCTCCAGGTTTCGAAGTCAAAGGCAACCAGGTGTACAGATTAAAGAAGGCCTTATATGGACTAAAGCAAGCTCCAAGAGCATGGTATGACACTCTATCTCTCTTTCTATTGGAAAATGGTTTTACTAAGGGCAAGGTCGATCGAACCTTGTTCAGAAGACAAGAAGGGAAGGACATCTTACTCGTCCAAATTTACGTAGATGACATCATTTTTGGGTCACCTAATAAAAAGCTGAGTGAAAGTTTTTCAACACTCATGCAAAGTAAATTTGAGATGTCTATGATGGGTGAAATGAACTACTTTCTTGGACTTCAAGTAAAACAAACTCCAGAAGGTATTTTCATAAATCAGGCGAAGTACACTAGAAATCTTCTAGACAAGTATGGGATCAAAACATGTAAGTCCACTGGTGTACCAATGCAACCAACTTACAGAATGGATCCAGATGAGAATGGTAAATGTGCTGACCAATCCTATTATCGTGGCTTAATTGGTTCTTTACTGTATCTAACTGCTAGTAGACCTGACATTGCATTCTCTGTTGGTGTTTGTGCTCGATTCCAAGCCAATCCAAAAGAAAGTCACATGGAAACTACCAAAAGGATCTTGAAATATTTGAAAGGGACCATCAATCGTGGTATATGGTATCCTTCAAATGATGATCTATCCTTAAGTGGGTATTCAGACTCAGACTTTGGAGGCTGTAGAATAGATAGGAAATCTACTTCTGGTTCTTGTCAATTTCTAGGCACAAAACTCATATCTTGGTTTTCTAAAAAGCAGACTAGTGTTGCTACCTCTACTACCGAAGCCGAGTACATGGCAGCTGGTAGCTGTTGTAGTCAACTACTCTGGCTCATGCAACAGTTACGTGATTACAATATACATGAATCAAATGTTCCTATTTTCTGTGATAGTAATAGTGCAATTGCCATTACACAAAATCCTGTTCTACACACACGATGGAAGCATGTTGATGTGAAGCATCATTTCATACGTGATCATGTAGAAAAGAAGGATATTCGCATGGAAAAGATTCATACTGATTTTCAAAGAGCTGATATTTTTACAAAACCATTAGCTGAGGCACGATTTCGTGAGTTATGCATTAGTCTAGGGCTAATTGATTTAGACCCTACTTGCCTATAGCTATGCACTAATTGATTTAGACCCTACTTGCCTATAGCTATGCACTAAGCTGGTAAAGCTGAGGGTAATACTAAGGGAATAAACATTTAAGGGGGAATCCTTGATTTCTTAAATATCCTTATGTTGACTCTTATGTTTGTTAACAGGTCATCTTGTTCGAAACCTTGATCATTGCTTTAGATTGATATTCATCTTATTTATTTTACTCTACCTGTACCTATGATTACACATTGAAAATGATGAGATAGGTACATACAGTCGTTCGACGATTGAGATAGACAAGCACAGTCGAAGGGGGAACTCGACTGGTGTTCTTAAGGCTACTCGTCTTGTGAAGCTTAAAGGCTACTCGTCTGTTCTGGATAGACTCGAACAGACAAGCTAAGTGTTTCTATTGATTGATAAATGTTAAGTGCTCTGTCAATCGAATCAAGGACATTTTTGTAATTAGATAATGCTAGAATTTGAAAACCCTAGAATTGGATTTATACACTCCCATTTAATGAGGTGTATACACCCAGTTCGAACTCAACTACATTAGGTCAGATGAGTTCACTCCCCTGTCCTAAATAAGAAGAGCCGGATTTCAAATTTTACAATATCAAATCACATTATATTCTCGATTCCGTAACCGAATCTCAAAGGTCTCGACCGTTGGATCTAATCCTTCAATCGTGGCCGTTGGATCAATTTACAGTTTTAACAAAACTCATCTTCCACACTCACTAGCCTTACTGTTCCATTACTCCCACACGTCTTTCCCACTGTGTTCTTAACTCTTCTACTTGAGACATTTGATTTCGTGCTATTCCTCAAGATAACTGCAACTTCTCGCATTATACTATGTCTACTCGCCCAATTTTCGATCTCAGAAGTAACATGCACGTCACATTCGACCTAGGCCGGTACATTGCCGACAACGAGGTGAATGTAGAACCATCTGTGTTCTTCAAGGGCCAACACACAACTGAGAATGAAGAGATTTTGACCAAATGCACTAGATGTGGTCTGAAGCCCTATTTGGAAGCCTCCCCTCAAGTCGTATTGGAGGAAGAAGTGCTCGAATTCTATGCCAGTGTCACCAGACGAGGTGACAGTCTCGAATCATTTATTGGAGAAGATCGAGTGCAAATCACTCGAGAGGCGTTGTTCAAATTCCTAAAGTTGCCCACTGGATCGATTAATGTGGAGAATTATGGACTAGGGCAAGAGGTTCGATATTTGAGTATCTTTTGTGGAAGGAGGCTAAAACCCAAGCATGATGGAAAATATGCTGCAGTCAAGAAGGGTGATCTTCTTGACAAGTATCGCACATTGTTGGATATTGCCAGCAAGATTCTACTCAGCTCCACTGGTTCGCATGACTCGGTGACTTTTGCCAAAGCAAGGGTCATGGCTGCAATCTATGATGGCATAACGGAAGGAGATTGGTTTAGGCTGATTGCAGATCGAATTATGTACTTCGAGAAGAGCGTCCGAGTAGATGACCACACTCGCAATTGGGTGGTGTCTACAGCTGTTGGATATGGAAACAAATTGAGCATTCTATTCCCTCGTCTACTGCCCAACAAGTCGAGTTGGAGTCAAGGGAAGCCCTTCCATCCACTGAAATTCTACTTGAAGAAGGTGTCTGTAAGGAAACAAGCTGCTGCGAGGCCAGCTGCCCCGAGACGTGTTCAGATTGAAGACTCTGACGTCTTACCCTATGGCGACTCAACTAGTTCTTCAGGAGATGAGTCCGAGGATGAAGAGGCAGAGGCTCCTGCAAAAGCTGAGTCGAGTGGAGATGACTCTGAACAGACTCACTCGGACAAGGAAGCTGACTCTGAAAAGAAGGATGATGAAGAAAAGGAGACTCAAGTTCTTCGACTTGTGAGGATTGGTACTCCACCTCCACCAGAAGAGATGAGTTACCAGGTTGGTACTTCATCTAAATCTTTGTCAATTCCCTCTCTCTCTCTCCCCTCTGTTCGAACCAAGGCGAGATCACACCGATCTAGGCCCCGTCCTTTACCCACAACCTCTCAGGCATTGCCAGCATATCCGCTGAGAGCAAGCCTACCCCAAATCACTCCCAAAAAGGACACAACTGATACTCAGACAGTTGTCACACCTGACCTAACCACATCAAAACCCCTTGAAACCATGGCTTTCACTCCCTCTCCCTCACCAGAATATGGTGAACCCTCCATCCCATCTACTTCAGACAAAACACCAGTTGCCACTGCAACAGCTGAGTTAGAGACCCCATCTACTCAGGACCCGTCTGAGGTTAGATTTGAATCCCTCGTCTACTATCCTATGTGTCTTCGAGAGAAGAGAGTGCGTGCTCGAGTTTCAAGAAATCTGAAGAAGCAGCTCTCAACTCTTGACTTAGACACAGCTTCTGAACAGTTTGAGAAGCTAGTCCGAGTCTGTACATGGTTCGCTTTGAAGAAGTCGTCTACAAATGATCTTTTTGAAGTTATTCAAGGCAAAGGCGGTATCTCCAATTTCATGGATTGGGAGATGGAACAAAAAGAGAATAGTGGAGTTAAAGATCACTCCGAGCTATTTCCTCGCAAGGCCTTGGTTAACTTAGTCAAGAAGCTGTTGAACATTCCTGATGGTGTTCTTGAAGATGAATTCTCGTTTGATGTCGGAACCCAGACTGATCTGGTGGAAGAAGAGATCAAGCCTGAAGAAGCTGAGAAGAACGTTCAGACTTCAGAACCTATTTTGGAAATAGAAGATGGTTCAGAAGACGATGCTGAATGTTCTGGAAGTTCAAATTCTTTTCAATTTGGTAAAGAAGATGATGATTTTATGGATGCTGAGATGTTCAATGAAGATGAACTTGTTGAGAAAGTACAAGAGATTCAGTCATCTGCTCAAGTTATTCCTGAAGGATTTTTGGATGAATTGAAGATCGATCTGAAAGGTGCTGTTCAAACTGCCATAGACGAGTTCTTACACTCAAAGATGAAGGATGTGTTAGTTGAACAGAATCAGTCAATTGTTGACAGTGCCAGAGAATTGATGGTTGGTGAGGTCAACAAGTTGGACTCCACTTTCAGAGAAGAGTTGTTTGCTCAAGTTGAAAGCTTTCTGAAGAAACAAGTAGATTTTTCTGAAAAGAGGTCTATTTCGTTTCCTCGTTCACTGGCAGAAGAGTCGAGTAAGATGGAAAGACTCCATAGTGTTAAGATTGCCATTGCTGATGACCAGAGAAGAGAAGCACAAGATCAGTTGGTGCGTTCTCAAGCGATTCTACATGAGTTAACAGCCCAGAACACTCTACTTCAACAGACAGCTACGCACTTCAAAGATGAACTTACTTCAACTTCACAGAAGCTAGAGCTGACTACTGATCGTCTAAACAAGATGGTTGATGAGAAGACGATTCAGACTCAAGTTCAGTTAGCTACTGAAGCTATGAAGGAAGCGGTTAAGGAAGAAATGACTCGCTTTGCTAGTCTTTTCACTCTTAAGGCAGATGAAGCCAAAAAGGGGGAAGAGTCAAGTATTGTTGAGAAATCAGCTGAACCGGAAGCTAAGGAGGCAGCTGAAACTATTCAAGAGCTCAAAAGACCTAAGAGAGGTAAGTTGGTCAAGACTGCTGATCTAGAGAAGAATAGAGCAGAAGAGTTGAAGTTGTTAAAAGGTGAAGAAGCTGCATCTCCAGAAGCTGAGATTCAGACTAGAAGACGAACTAAGAGAAAACTGAATGTTGAAGAAGCTACTGCTACTGCAACAGTTGAGAAGAAGCAAAGAATTAATGATGATGAAATTCACTATGCAAGCAAGAAAAAGATTGTCAAGCATATTGAAAGATTGCAGAAGTTAAAAGCTGATGAAGATCTGATGGAAGACAAGTTCATTGATCACTTCATAGATAATGAGCATAGAGCTGAATGGATTGAAGTGAAGAATCAATGGGAACTTGATCATTGGATAATTAGGAAGTTTGGTGATGCTGAAAATCAAGATGAGCTTTATTCACTGTTTGACAGGTTCATGGAAGGTCAACATAGGAAGTTATGGCATCTTATCCTAAGGATATCAGCTGGAGCTAATTTTAATATTCTTGTTCCTGAATTTCCTGATTGGAAATGCCCCATGACAAGTTCAGGTAAAAGGATTGATATGAGTCGTATAAAGAAGTTTGAAGAAGATCTATTAGACAAAGAGAAGATCGTTGATGATGGTCATATTAGTCTGATACATAGAAGGATTCTTGATGCGTTTCATGTTTCAAACCCAGAAGGAGGTAATCTTTCAGACTAGTTGATTTACATTGTTAGTTTTTTTTTGTTTAATTTGCTCTGATATTTAGTTGTATTTTGATTTTTCACAGTATGTGTAATATCTACTGATCTATTTTGAATGAATGAAAGATAAGAAATATTTTGATGTTAATAGACAAGATAACTACTTAACTAGTCTACTTATGAGAAAAGATTCAAGTAGTTTTGGCTTCATCAAAAAGGGGGAAATTGTTGGGATATGAATCCTAGACAAGTCCTAAATGATGAAAGATAAGATGAAGTTTTGATAAGCCAAAAGTGGATTGAATATTTTCTAAGTACTGACTGATCTAGTCTAGTTGAGTTGAGTCATCTTGTGCAAAGACCAGTAGAGTTCACATGAGTTCACATAAGTTCATATTAAAAGATAAGTACGTTTTTATAAGTACTTCATATTTGTTTAAGTCTATTACTGAGCTATTTAAATGTTGTATAGAGCTCATGATGTTTTTTATATGTAATAGATTAGATTGATTGTATAGTTTCTAAGTTGACTAAGCTTGTATTATGAAAGCTTAAAGTAATGTAATAGTCTTGATAAGTTTAGTATAGTCTATCGTTTGAAGAAAGAAGACAAGTCAAGAAGATTGAAGTCTACTACTCAAGATAAGGAGGACTACAAGACAAGACAAGTGCATACAAGTCTACTCAAGACAAGTCAACGAGAGTTACTTAAAGTCAAAGTATAAATCGAAGTGAAGCGCGTATAAAGATAAAGTTAGAAGTTAGTTATGGAATAACTAATTCATAACAGAAACGCGTAGATACACTAAAGATTCAGTTGAAGGTAGTTATCAAGAAGAGTTAGTTACAACTTACTAAGTTCTTGAAGGTTGAAGGTTATAAATACTTCATGATGGTGATCATTTGAAGACTACTGAAAAACTGATTGCTGAAGCTTACAAAAGATATATTCAAAGTTTACTCTCAGAGTTGATTGAAGTTCAAATAGAAGCCAGAAGACAAGTGAAGAATTTTTTAAGGCTACTACTGGAGATCAGAGAAGTTTTTGTTTGTTTTTGTTGTTATTTTTCAAGGTGCTAGATACTTGTAAAATTTCTAGTTAGATCATAGACGTATCTGGAGGTATAGTCTTTGAAGATCTAAGTCTTCTTCTTGGGACTCTAAAGACAGGAATTATACACTTGTACTCGATTGGAAGAGTTTAGTGGAAACATCACAACTGGGTTTGTGAGAGTGGATGTAGACAAGTTGTCGAACCACTATAAATCTTTGTGTGTTGTTTACTTTACTGTTTTAATTGTTTAAATTGCTTAACTGTTTAACTGCTACTAAGCTTAATAAGTTGAGTATTCATAAGAACAGAGTTCTCGAATATAGAAGTTGAGTATAAACTTGAATTGGGCTCATTGTTAATTTCGTATTCCGCATATTGTATTCTGATATTTCGATAGAATTTTGAAAAGTCTATTCACCCCCCTCTAGACATTTTCACTAGCTTACTCGTTATTAACTCAACTTTGGGGACCTACACTTTGAATGTTTATCCTTTGAAAGATCAGTTTTGTGTGCAGTGTTGAATGTATGAAAGTACTTTGAAAGTAAATCAACACAAGAGTTTATAGTGGTTCAGAGACTCAAGCTCCTACATCCACTTTCCCTGATTTAACAGGATAATTCCTTCACTCTCGGAATTAACTTGTTTTATAGTGCCAAGGTGCACTTGATCAATAACACCACTCCTTGGTGAATTGATCCCTAGGATGTCTAGAGTCCTAGTACCCTCTTCTCAACTCAGAACTGAACTGTTCTTCTCTCAACAGTCAGCTCCTACCACTTCTACTACTACAACCTTCTCACTTTCACTCTTGAAAGATATGAGGATTGAAGTAAGGTTCCAACTAATGAGATATCCTTTACAATGAAGATCAGTGTATAAGGATAGGATATCTCTCTAAGCTTGTGTATGGATATACAATGTAGTTCAGCTTAGATGAAGTGTTTGAAGACTAAGATAGTATTTTACAGCTTTGAAAGCACTCTAGCTTGTAAGAACTTGAGGTTAGTTGGATTGTGTTGAGATGCTTTCAAATGGTCTTCACACTTCTGTATTTATAGACAAGTGAAGGATTTGCCCGTTGGAGAGGCAGCCCCAAATGTCCATAAATGTCTTCTTTCAGTTCTTCAACTTAGAAGACAGAATCTTGATAGTGACATGTCCTCATTTGGGAAATAAACGGCTATTAAGACTTTGTCTTCATTCTGCAGCACTCTTCCCAATATCTGACTTTCAGATTCTCTTGTTAAGACTTGGACATGGCTTCTGAAGGTTGTTCCATTGATAGGACAACATTCCTCATCATTTGGACAACTCTCCTTATCACTATCAGCAGTCTTGCTTATCAGCAAGGTTGGCTTGCTCTTCTTCAGATGACTTTGCTCATACCCTTTGTTTCACTTCAAAGTGATCTTAGCATGTTGATTTGTAGTTCTTTAGGGTGTGGTTGTCTCTATTTCTTCAGCATAGTTGACCTCAAGCTTTCAGAGCACTTGATCTTGATTTCTTGTACTGAGACAACTCCTCTGGACAACTCTCCTGATCAGTATAGTTGGTCTTCAAAAGACTTAGTGTTGTATCCAGAGTTTGAGCCTTGAGGGGACTTGATCTTGATGGACTTCTAAGCATGTGTTCCCCCTCAAATTGTGCATCTAATCATCTAAGAGCTACCTAACATATTAGCTCCTCATCTAGCCTTTATACTATATGTTCTAACATTTCTAGAACATATTCAATCATGACTTAGGCATGTCTCAGGGGGTTTTGGTATTCAATCAAAACATAACTCATTTTATTCCCAACAAGGGTCATTCCACCCCTAATCTTTACAATTAAAAATGGTTTTATTTATGGTTACAATTAAGGTTAAAATTGTACACTACAAAAAATGCTTAAATTAGAGACCAAAGTTTTGAGACCGTCATAAAACAGTCTCAAATAAAGACTGATTTGAGACCATTTTGAAAAAATTACGAATTTTGAGACCGATTTCATTTCAGTCTTTAATTTTATGTATTTAGACCGTTTAGAGACCGTATTGGCGGTCTCTAACCAGAAATTAAATTTCTGATTTTAAATTTTATTTTGAGACCGCATTAGCGGTCTTTAATTGGTATTAAGAATTCCAATTTCCAAATTTTATTTTGACCGCCATTTTTGCCCGCTCATTTAGAGACCGTTTTGTGAATAGAGTCTCTAACCCGTTTATAAACTCGGTTGTAACCCGTCTATAAACCCTAATTCATTTGTACCGCCTCTTTCACTTTCACCCTATGCAATTTCTCACGGCCCTCGCGATTCTCTCTTGCTCTCTTGCAGCGACAAGAGCTGGCAAATTGGGCCGTCCGGCCCGACCCATCTGGCCAAGCGATGTTCGTGGGTTGGGTCAGGCCGGCCCATGAATTTGTCAGGCCTATAAAATGTGATCCCAACCTAGCCCATCCTAGCCCACTAGACTAGCGGGCCAGCCCAGCCCATGAAATTATATATATAAATGTTGTATTGGTCACATACTCACATATAATTTTTATTTATACAAATAATAATAATTAAAAATATGCAATACTAAAGTATTAACTATACATAATTCATAAACGGTCATAATCAGTATAACATTACACTCTATAACAACTTCAAATAAAATTATAAATAATTCACACGTTCAAATTTCAAAGTCAAAATAAAATAAATACACAATAATATTCAAATATAAAATACTTTACTTTTTTTAATTATCTATTTGTTTAAAGGAAAAATATTGATCGGGCCAAACGGACTGTCCATGGGCCAGCGGGCCAAATTCAGCCTAGCCCATTAGGCCCACCGGTTCCATCGGGTCAGGCCAAATAGGACCAGTTCTATATGGGCCTCTAATTTTAGAGCCTAACCCATACTATGTTTTGGGTTGACCGAGCCAGCCCATCGGATCGGGCCCAAATTGTCGCCTCTAGCCGCGACGAATCCAACTCCGTCCCTATTCTTAAGAAGATATCGCTGATGCCGCCTCTTCGCCGCCGCCTGTTGGTTATCAATCGTCTCCACCGAATTTAAGTTAAGGTAATTTTTGGGTTTTTCTATTTTGAGATTCTGTTTGAAAGAATTGATACTAGAATATTAAAAGATGAGAGAAATAAATTGATGAGAAAAAATATTAGATGGGTATGAGATTAAATATAATAAAATTATAAATAAAATATAAGTGATGTGATTGAGAAAGTGAAGGAGAAGAGAAAAAATAATATGAATAAAAAAATTGAATGAGAAACTTATTGTGGAATTTATAGTGGGATAGAGAGAGTATATAATAAAGAAATTTAATTAATATATATATAATTAATTTTAAAAATTACACAAGACAATTACTTGTCAAAGTGGTGGGTGCCCATTACTGGACACCCATCCACCCGGGATCAATTCCCACCAAGACCAAATAAATGGTCATTTAAATAAAGTGGGTGTGGGTGGGTACACTACAAAAACGCGCGGTTATGCCGACGGAAGTATACCGACGGATTACATTTCTGTCGGCTATACCGACGGATTACCGACGGAATTGAAAGTCAGAAGACTCTGCCGACGGAGTTCAATTTCCGTCGGCTTTCCCGACGGAATGCCGACGGAAATGCCGACGGACACTCAGAACTCTCTACACGGTGTCGTTTTTGGGTCACCGGCCGACGGATTTTTCAGTCGGTATTGTAAATTAGGGTTACGCGCCATATTATTGGCCCCTCGCGTGATAATTTTAAACGGGCGCGGATTAATTTAAATTCGCCCATACCGACGGAAATTTCCGTCGGTAACAGACCCGCATTAACTAACCGACTCCCAAAATTAAATGTGGTCATTACCGACGGAAATTTCCGTCGGTAAAGGCAATTTTTTTGGTATATAAACTGAAGACAGATTACTCTTTCTCTTTCGAGAGAAAGAAAAAAGCTCCCTCCCTCCCTGTTTCTAAAAAAGCTCCCTCCCTGTTTCTATCGTTCGTCTTCATCGCGCGAAGAGGCTCTGCCGAGGTGATCACTCGATTAGAAAATCTATACGGTACGCTTTCTTAATTTGTTAGTAATTAATTTTTAAGTTATATTGTATTGCCTATAATTATGAATTAAATTGCATGTGTTAATTTAATTTGTTATATAGATTAATATGAAATTGTTTGTAGTTGATGTATATAGTTAATTAGTTTGAATGTATGTAGTTGATATATCTAATTAATTAGTTGATATTGTACGTGGATAATTGTCTATATATAGTTGATGTATATAGTTATTTATAATAAATTGATGTGATTTGTTAAGATCGATATTGCATGTTTTGCATAATTGATGTTGTAGATGTTGTTAACTCTTAAATGCTTTAACATTATCAACAACATCTTAATTTGACCTTCCTTGATTTATTCTAAGTCTTTTCTGAAATGTTACATTAAATGTTGTACTAAATGCTCTCACATTCAGGAACGATTCTAGAAGCTTCTACAAGAGTCTGGAACCTGGAAGATTCCAGAATGTTGGAGAACGTGCTAGAAGGCCTTGGAGCATTGTAGAACGACCTGGAAGATGGCAGAATGTTCTAGAAAGATCATGGAGGTTGAGGTCCTAAAAAATAGGATCTCATAATGGAAGGATCTAGAAGCTGTGTATTTCTCTATAAATACCGCCAGAGCCTCTCATTTCAAAGCATGCACTATTCGAGTAACCCCTCCTTGAGCGTTCAACCCTAGTTAGGAGTTATGGCCAGTAGTTGTGTCATTTAACGTACGCCGAGGGATACCACACCTTCCAGTGTACTTAGTTCTAGTCTTGAATCGAGTGAGAGTGAATCACAGATTAGATTAGTTCTTTAGACAGTGTTTTTACAGTTAAGTCTGTTTGCGGATTCAGGCACCTGCCTCGATTGTAGTTTCTGTTTGTGGAATGTTGAAGTAATTGCTGAGACATTTCACACGACACTTTTTGTATAACTTAGGAACTAAGTTACTTTTCGCCGTAAGGCTTAGCATAGGTTTTGTTATTAATAAAATCTATGTTAAAAATTATTCCATTGTGTTCGTATTGTGTTTTAGTATTTTAGACTTCCGCTGTGTACTGTTTTTACTTTTCACATTCTGTTAGAGTTAATGCTACACTAATTGTCACAACATTCAGTGTAACATTGTTCTGTTTTTTACTTAAACACTAGATACCTACCCCACGCACACTTTCAGTTGGTATCAGAGCCGATACCTGACGACACTAGGTTTAGATCCTTGCTTAAAGTGTGTTTTAGTTTATGTTAGCAATGGAAACACATCACATATCCACAGCACTTAGGCCACCCGTTTTAGATGGTTCAAATTATGCTTATTGGAAGCCTAAGATGCGTATGTACATCAAGTCAATTGATGAACGTGCTTGGAGGACTGTTCTTACAGGTTGGGACATACCAAAGAATCCAGCAGATGCCGATGGTGAAATCCAACTTAAGAGAGAAGTTGATTGGACAGCCGATGAGATAACAACAGCAGGATATAATTCTAAAGCCTTAAATGCTATTTTTACCTCTGTTGATACCTCTATGTTTAAAATTATATCTAACTGTTCTACTTCTAAAGATGCATGGGACAGGTTACAAGAGCATTGTGAAGGTTCCGATAGTGTTCGAAGGACAAAGCTTCGAATGTTGGGGACAAAGTTTGAGAATCTCCGAATGAGGGAAGATGAAACAATTTCATCCTACAATGAAAGGTTAAGTGAGATTATTAATGAATCACATTCTCTTGGTGACCCTATTTCTAATGTTAGAGTAGTACATAAGATATTAAGGTCTGTTCCTAAAAGATTTGATGCTAAAATTTGTGTTATTGAAGAGGCAAAAGATACTGATAAGTTAAGTCAAAATGAATTAGTGAGTATTCTTAGAACCTATGAAATAAACACTAATCAAACTGATGAAGCTAAAGATGATAAGAAAGTTGTTGTTTTTAAAGGAGAAACATCAAACAAATCTGAGATTCAGCCTATCATTACTGAGGTTGATTCGGATGAAGAATTGGTTGATGAATGCCTTAGCAATCCTGACAACATTGCCCTTCTTACAAAGCATTTTAATAAATTTCTTAAGAAGTCTATGCATAAATCTAAAGGAAACATTCAGCCTAAGATCCAAATCAACACATCAACACCACAACCAGAAAGGAGGAAGAGTCAATTCACACCAAGACCATCAAAGAGTGAAGGTAAACCAAGGTATGATCCTGAATTTAGAAAATCAGTTCAATGCAATGCATGTTCTGGTTATGGACACTATGCAAATGAGTGTGCCAATACCAGACTGAAGCAAAAACTGAATTTTAGTGCTACCTTGAGTGATGAATCTGATAATGATGATCTTGATGAGTTTAATGAAAATGAACATGCTCATTTTACCAGAATTGATTATAATGATTCCTCAGATGATGATCTGGATGATACAGATTCTGATGTTGCACCTGATGTCTTCACATCTACAGTAACATCAAAACAGAGTCACCCAGATTTTAACTGTTTTAATGGTTTTGTTGATGATTCAGGAAAAAGGATTGATGATGAGACATATCAAAAATTGTTAGATGATTGGAACTCTCAGAAACTCTCTCTGAATTCTTTGAATAAAGAGAATGAGGATCTGAAAGATACAATCACTAAGCTAGAAGTCTTACTTACCAGAAGAGATCTTGAAGTTTGTAAACTGAAGGAGAAATTGATCACCTCTACTTTAAGTTTCAAAAAGTTTTCCAAGAGTGCTTCTAAAGTGAATGATGCTATAGCTACTGGTAAATCTAATAATTATGGTTTAGGTTATGATGGTGAAACTGCTTCTATTTCTGAAAATTTTAGAAAACCTGTGAAATTTGTGAAGGCAAATGCTAGCACATCTGGTGTAACATCTGCACAAACAGATTCTCACAAGTTTGAAAGGAAGTATATTTGTCATTATTGCTTTAGATATGGTCATATTCGTCCCTTCTGCTTGAAAATGTTTAAAGATTTGAGAACTGAGTTTATGCCATCCAGAATGTCTTCACATCCTAGGAAACATTCTGTGAAATCTGCATGGAAATCAAAAGTTACCTGTAATGTTGTTCACACATCCTTGAAAGCATGTTTACCTGGTCTATGGTATTTTGATAGTGGTTGTTCTAGACATATGACATGACAAATAGACTACTTATCTGATTATGTGACCTTGAATGGTGGTAATGTTACATATGGTGGTGGATCAAAAGGAAAGATAATAGGAAAAGGAACTTTGAATGTTAAAGGTTTTCCTAAGCTTAAAAATGTTTTGCATGTTGATGGCTTACTTGCTAATCTGATTAGTATTAGTCAACTTTGTGATGATAATTTGCATGTAAAATTTGACAAAGAGTCTTGCTATGTTCTTAATGAAGATGATGATTGTGTTATGACTGGTACTAGGTCTGCAGATAACTGTTATCTTATTGGAACTAATGTATGCAATTTGTCAAAACATGATGAGAATGTCTTATGGCACCAAAGATTAGGACATGTAAATTACAGGGCAATGAAGAAACTAATCACATCAGATGCAATCAAAGGACTACCTAAACTGAGTTTCCAGAATACCACTGTATGTGGATCATGCCAGAAAGGTAAACAGGTAAGAGTGCCGCATAGAATGCTGTCACATTGTTCTACACATCGATGTTTTGAATTGTTGCACATGGATTTGATGGGTCCTATGGAAACTGAAAGCATTGGAGGTAAGAAATATTCCTTAGTTGTGGTAGATGATTTTTCTAGATATACTTGGATTGAGTTTTTAAGAGATAAATCTGAAACATTTGCTGCTTTTAAAGTTCTCTATAAAAGGTTCAAAAATGTGTTTAACTTGAAAGTTGGCCGTATTAGAACTGATCATGGTAGGGAATTTGAGAATAGCATGTTTAATGATTTCTGTGATAAGAAAGGTATCTTGCAAGAATATTCATCTCCTAAAACTCCACAACAAAATGGAATTGTTGAAAGAAAGAATAGAACTTTACAAGAAATGGCAAGAGTCATGCTTTTATCTAAAAGTCTTTCTAAAAGATTTTGGGCTGAAGCATTGAATACAGCATGTCATATTATTAATAGAGTTTATATTCGATCTGGTACTAATCAAACACCTTATGAGATTCTGAATGTTAGAAAACCAAGTGTGAAATATTTTCATGTATTTGGTTGTGTGTGTTATATTCTGAATGATAGGGATCAACTTCACAAGTTTGATTCTAAAAGTGATAAAGGTTTCTTTTTAGGCTATTCTAGAAATAGTAAAGCTTATAGAGTTTATAACCTTAGGACTAACACCGTTCAAGAATCTGTTAATGTTGTGTTTGATGATGATAAAGGTCTTACAGATGATAAAGATGAAGAAGATGTATCACAAGTCACTGACAATTCTGAGAATACACTGAAGTCTGATAATGTTGCACCAAATGCTAACACATCTGGAGCAACATCTACAGAACAGACAGTTGTAATTCCACAGAATGATCAGTATGTTCCCAAAATGAATCCTTCTTCAAGAATGGGGGAAAAGTCATCCTTCTGACCAGATCATAGGCGATGCTACAGTTGGAGTGCAAACAAGAGGAAGAATAAGATCGAATAAGGTAGATGTGGTAAGAACAATATGCATGTCTTCTATTTGCAATGTTGTGAATGCTGAGTGTTACTATTCTGAAATTGAACCTAAAAATGTAAATGAAGCATTAACTGATGAAAATTGGATAAATGCTATGCATGAGGAACTTAATCAGTTTGAAAGAAATGAAGTTTGGACACTTGTTCCAAGACCTAGTCATACTAATGTCATTGGAACAAAGTGGATTTATAAGAATAAAACTGATGAGTCTGGAAACATTGTTAGGAACAAAGCTAGGTTAGTTGCACAAGGTTACACCCAAGTTGAAGGTGTTGATTTTGATGAAACTTTTGCACTCGTTGCTAGGATAGAATCTATTAGATTATTACTAGCAATTGCATGTTTTATTGATATTAAACTACATCAAATGGATGTAAAAGCTGCATTCTTAAATGACATATTGAATGAAGAAGCATATGTTGAACAGCCTAAAGGTTTTGAAGATCCACAATACCCGGATCATGTGTACAAACTAAAGAAAGCATTGTATGGTCTAAAACAAGCTCCTAGAGCATGGTATGGTAGGCTTACAGACTTTCTTTTAGAGTATGGATTTATTAGAGGAGAAGCTGATATGACTTTGTTTATTAAGAACACTGGAGAAGATTTACTTATTGCTCAAATATATGTTGATGACATTGTGTTTGGTTCAACTTGTGATAAAATGCTGAACAGATTTGTTGAAGCAATGACAGCCACATTTGAGATGAGTATGGTTGGAGGCTTGAATTATTTTTTAGGTCTTCAAATCAAACAATGTAAGGATGGTATTTTCTTCTCTCAAGGTAAGTATGCTAAAAACTTAGTCAAACGGTTTGGTCTTGAAAGCTCAAAAGTAATGAAAACACCTATGGGTTCTACTTTGAAACTTTGCAAAGACAATGGTGGAAAGGATGTTGATCCAACATTGTATAGATCCATGATAGGTAGTTTACTTTATCTAACCTCTAGTAGACCTGACATTATGTATAGTGTGTGTGTTTGTGCTAGGTACCAAGCTAATCCAAAGGAATCTCACCTGAATGCAGTGAAAAGGATTATCAGATACGTTTCAGGTACAAGTGAACTAGGGATATGGTACACTAAGGACACCAACAACACATTGATTGGATACAGTGATGCGGATTGGGCTGGATATATAGATGACAGAAAGAGTACGAGTGGAGGATGTGTCTACATGGGGAACAATCTTGTGTCTTGGCATAGCAAGAAACAAAATTGTGTTTCTCAATCCACTGCCGAATCTGAATACATAGCCGCAGGAAGTTGTTGCACACAGCTATTGTGGTTAAGTAAGATGTTTCATGACTATGGAATTGAAAACAATATCCTCACAATTTTCTGTGATAACACAAGTGCTATTAACATATCTAAAAATCTGGTACAACACTCACTCACTTAGCACATTAGCATTAGACATCATTTTATGAGAGATTTAGTGGAGAAGAACATAGTTAAGTTGGAATATGTGCCTACTGAAAATCAAAATGCTGATATATTTACTAAGGCTCTTGACCATGAGAGATTCTCATTTTTGAGGAAATCTCTTGGTATGTGTAATATCTGAATAATTCTTGAGAGGATGTTGTCTCAAATGCGGTAGCATTTGGGACAACAGCCTAAGGTGGTATAGTTATTATAGATTTGATCTATTTCTTATTTTCGTTGAATAATTCCTTTGTAAAATATTCTTGAATCTGAAATTTGTTTGTGCAAAAATAGGCATATACTACACCTCTCAAAAGCTTGAAAAATTGAGAATGTTACAGCATACTAAAAGATGTACCAATTCACTGAGTAACTATGGAGCACGGAGTTCGCTACTACGATGCCTTCTTTTCAAAAGGTGAATTTGGTAAAAACATCAAGAGGTTCGTAATCCATTAAGTAAGTATGGGGCACGGAGTTCGCTACTACGATGTACTCTACAGGAACAATGGATCAATACGAATTAGATGTTGTAGCACAAAAAGAAGAAAAGCAATGAAAAGAAAAAATGCTGAAAAATTGGCTACATTGGATAGGTAAAACCTGTGAAAAACCAATGTTGAGGTGTATGTCAAATCCTTGAGCACAACATTACATGATTTAATTATATTTTTATAAGTTGTAATTATTTAATTAATTGTGGGAATTTATTTTATTTATTTATAATTATACTAACCACGTTTCTTTTATTATTTCAGATTATACACATTTTTAATTTTAATTAATTCTAGAATATTCTTAATTTAATTAATTTATTAATTAAAATTTTACCCCACTAACTCACCCATGATTTACTTGTGGCTGAATTTGTGGAGCATTATCCATTCAATCTAGAATTTTCTCTAAGTCAAGCCTTAATCACACGTACATTATTCCAACTACTAAGCTCTCTCTATATAAATACTCCCATTTCATGTTTTTCCTAAGCTTTGTAATTAATTGAGTAAGTTGAGTATTAATTTTGCAGATTTTGTTATAAGTTATTTGGTGCTTATCTCGATTCTTGTGTAGTGCTGTTCGAATTCTTGGTTTAAATGGCTGGCAAAAGAGAAACAAACCCACACAATTCAAACTCACCGAACTCAGACTCACAACCGTCATCTTCATCCCTCTCTAATCTGCATACCTTAGCTTCCATGGCTGCTTCACATGAGAACTCACCCCCAACTGCCGCAACCGTCACACCCATTCCAGCTACTCCGACAACCATCCACATACCAAACCAAGCCACACTCTCCGAGCTTAACCAGGCGGTTGAGAATCTTTCTCAATCGATGAAATCATCCACTCCACCCATCCTCACGATCGGTGATATGTCTATTGACATCTCTCTCTACTTGCGCACCCAAGAAGTGATCACCACTGCACCCTCTTCATCCACAGCCAAAAAGCCCCAAATTCTGAGCCCTAACACTGAAACAGAGGCCCCGACTGCCTCTATGGGGAAGTCTGAGAAGGAGATTGAAGAATCCCCTGTTGCTGAGTCAAATGAGCCGTCGAATGCGGAGACATCCGACAGTGAGGACGCTCACATGGAGGATGCTGAAGAAAGTGAAAATTCCGGCAAAACTGACTCTAATGTTTCGAAATCAGACTCTGAACCAATTCCCTTCAAGAGGAATGTTGAGAAAGGGAAGAGAAAGAGGAGCCCAGTGCCAAGGAGAAGATCAAACCGAGTTTTCACTCGAATTGATTATTCTGACTCTTTGAAGAAGAAGAAGAAGAAGCTAGGTGGTGATGTTGCTGAACCAATT
This sequence comes from Galeopsis tetrahit, assembly GCA_963675135.1. Classification (NCBI taxonomy): domain Eukaryota; kingdom Viridiplantae; phylum Streptophyta; class Magnoliopsida; order Lamiales; family Lamiaceae; genus Galeopsis; species Galeopsis tetrahit. The sequence continues at coordinate 47,926,637 of OY776128.1, read as the reverse complement.
CAGGTATTTTCTGAATCTGATGAAGAAGTGGTGATTGAGAAGCCAACTAAGAAGAAAGCTGAGCCTAAGGGGAAGGGAAAGGCAAAGGTGGATGCTGCTCCAACAATCACTGAAGAACCAGAACCAGATTCTGATTCTGAAATGGAGGTTTGTCTCAGAGACATGCAGCAAGCCCTGAAGAAGAATGCTGCATCACATGCTGAATCCAGTGCTCCAGCACCTGAACCAGATGATGGAGGTGATTCAAGCAGTGCAGCTTCAGACAAAAGCTCTGAAAAAGAAGGGGAATCAAGCTCTGAAGAGGTGAAAGAACCAAGCTCAAAGGACACTACTTCTGAGGAAGGTAATTCTGAAACTGAAGTAGAATCTGATATTGATGGATTGGTTGATAAGATAACTAGGTTGTCTAGGAGGAAACTGTTGATGGAAAGGAGAATTCATATTTCTGATTTTGAGAATAAGAATTTAATTCAATTCTTAGAGGATAGAAAGTTGATGAAAGCTCTGAACTTGTGTGATACTTTTGTTTCTGATTGGGTGTATGAATTTTATGCATGTCTGAGGAAGAGTAATGGTAGGAGGAGTTCCCGTTGGTATGGGAATGTACAGTTTAGGGGGAGTATAGTTCCATTTACACCAGAGTTAATTAATGACTTCTTAGGCATAGAACCAGTACTTGATGATGATGAACCTGATTTGGATGTTGTTACTGCTTCTATGACTGGTGGTTTGTTGACTAGATGGAGGAATGGAATGTTGGCCAAGGACCTTACTTCTCTTTATTCTGTGTTGCACAAATTGATTGTTTATAATTGGATACCCTCCACCAACTCTACCAAAGTGACAAAGGATCAAGCAATCTTGCTTTATAGGATAGTGGTTTTGAAGAAGTTTAATTTGGGATTGACTATTTTCCACCACATGATGAAATTTAGTGGTGATATTTCTGATAAAGGAAACCTTCCATACCCTGTGCTTATATGTTCATACTTGAAGATGCATGGTTTTAGCCCTAAGAAGACTGAAGTTCTTAGAGGTAAGGTTCCTTTATACACCATTTCACCTGCCTTGCTCATTGGTGAAAGAGTGAAAGATCTGCCCTTGCACAATCCTGGAAGTTCTTCTCAAAGACCAGCTCCTGCTCAACCTCAACCCCAACCTCAACCAGCACAGAGACCTGAACAGAACACAGCTGCACCTAATGCTGCACCAGATGCTGAGAACATTGGTGGTAACACTGACACCACTTTTTCAGTTCCCAGATCTTTTATATTATTGCAGTTACAGCACTTACAGGACCAGATTGATGAGCTCCAGTTCATCAAAGACAAGTGGACCAGGCTACTTTCCACTACAACAGGGGGAGTACCACCTTCCACTTCAGCTAGAGCTTCTGGAGTTGTTATTGAAGAGCTGAATCCTGAAGATGTTGGAGGTGTACCTGATGCTGCTGCTGCTACAGAGAATGGAGGAACTGCTGCTGCTAACAATGTTGTTGCACTCTTTGCATCAACTTGTTTCATTGAGGAACCAGAGGAGGCTGATGAAGACAAGTTTGTAGATGCTGCTGAAGATGATGAGGATATGGAAATCCTCTATGGTGATATCTAGAACAGATGATACAAGACAGGGGGAGTACTGAAGTACAGATGGCATATGTGCAGGACCTTGATGTTGCTGCTATTGTTATAGCAATTCATGCCATTTTCAGTCCTACTTTTGTTTTTTGTTATTCTGTTATGTTTAAGTTAAATTCTGTTTATTCTGATACAATATTTATTATTTCTAGTTGATAGGATGTCTATATTTATCTTGCTTAAATTAGTTTGCACTAATGATATTTGATTACTGCTCATTGCTTAATTTGTTTTCCTATCATTAATTGCTTACTGCATGATGAATATGCCTTGTTTAGTTTAGTTATTTTTTCATAGTTTTTGCTCTGATTATATTGTTTAGTCCTTGTTTGTTTTTGTTTGTTTGTTTTTGAGTCTTACATAAGTCTTAGAACTAATTTGGTATATACCCTTATATGCTCTAATTTAATCTTTGATTTTTGTAAAAGTTATATGTTTTTGTAAACAAGTGTACTGTTTATACTTGTTTTGGTTTTGAATAAGATTACTTTGATCTTATGGCACGGATCTTAGTAAAATTATTCTTGATCTTCTTTTGATTTGATCCAACGGTTACAACAGGTATTGTCTTGACTAGTATTTAGCTTTGATGTTCAACATACCTAAATACATAATACTGAGTATGTATAGAAATATATGTGCATCAGGTGTGTTGTAGTCGAAAGGTCAAATTGGGGGAGATTGTAGATGTTGTTAACTCTTAAATGCTTTAACATTATCAACAACATCTTAATTTGACCTTCCTTGATTTATTCTAAGTATTTTCTGAAATGTTACATTAAATGTTGTACTAAATGCTCTCACATTCAGGAACGATTCTAGAAGCTTCTACAAGAGTCTGGAACCTGGAAGATTCCAGAATGTTGGAGAACGTGCTAGAAGGCCTTGGAGCATTGTAGAACGACCTGGAAGATGGCAGAATGTTCTAGAAAGATCATGGAGGTTGAGGTCCTAAAAAATAGGATCTCATAATGGAAGGATCTAGAAGCTGTGTATTTCTCTATAAATACCGCCAGAGCCTCTCATTTCAAAGTATGCACTATTCGAGTAACCCCTCCTTGAGCGTTCAACCCTAGTTAGGAGTTATGGCCAATAGTTGTGTCATTTAACGTACGCCGAGGGATACCACACCTTCCAGTGTACTTAGTTCTAGTCTTGAATCGAGTGAGAGTGAATCACAGATTAGATTAGTTCTTTAGACAGTGTTTTTACACTTAAGTCTGTTTGCGGATTCAGGCACCTGCCTCGATTGTAGTTTCTGTTTGTGGAATGTTGAAGTAATTGCTGAGACATTTCACACGACACTTTTTGTATAACTTAGGAACTAAGTTACTTTTCGCCGTAAGGCTTAGCATAGGTTTTGTTATTAATAAAATCTATGTTAAAAATTATTCCATTGTGTTCGTATTGTGTTTTAGTGTTTTAGACTTCCGCTGTGTACTGTTTTTACTTTTCACATTCTGTTAGAGTTAATGCTACACTAATTGTCACAACATTCAGTGTAACATTGTTCTGTTTTTTACTTAAACACTAGATACCTACCCCACGCACACTTTCAGATGTAATTTGCTAGATTAAATTATGATATTTTACGTTATAATTAGCTAGATTAATATTGTTGATTTACTAATTATGAAATTATTTATTAAATTAGGGGCTTTGTTAATTATATTAGGAAATTGTTATTTTAAAGTTAGAAAAAATTGTTACTAAATTTACTAGGTTATAGATTGTTAATTAAAATAGAAAATTGGAAATTATTGAATAAATTAGTTATTGTTGAATAAAATAGGAAATTATTTATTAAAATAGGTTATTATTGACTAAATTAGGTATTGTTGATTGAATAATTTTTTTTTATTAAAATAGGTTAATATTGATTAAAATAGGTTATTATTTAGGGATTAAATTTTAATTTATTAGATTATTGTTTTTTATTAAATTAAGAAATTTATTATTAATTAATTAGTATTATATATATAATTTATTAATTTAAATGTTTAAATTAAATAGATGACTGGAGATGGTGCTGGTGGCTCTGGTGGCTCGGGATCTCACGGGGCCTCCGGGTCACGTAGCCGATCAAGGAAGAGCCGATCCAAACTTAGACCCGAGGCGCCGCCTATACTGCCACGAACACCATTGTCGTCGCCTCCGCCACCCATTCCACACCCGTCGTCTCAGTCGTCTGTCCGGGACCATCCTGCTGTTCCTGCTCGGGATGGCCGGGAGCGCGTTTGGGTTGACAGAGGAGTGTAAGTAATTAAATACTTTTATTGTTTAATAATTAATTTTGCATTCGTTTTAATTTATAATGTGTTTTGTTTGTTAATTAATGTCACAGATTGTTACCTGGTAACGAGGTCTCCAGGGCATGCACGATTGCTTTTGGCTCTTTACCGATCTCTGCGGGTGCAATTACCTGGTCGAAGGTCCCAAAACAAAAAAAGTTGGCGTATTTCGAGGAATTTCAGGTAGTAATTAATTACTTAATTATTTAATTAATGTTTGTTAATTTGTTCAATAATAAACAATTTATTATATGTGCAGAAACAAGCCACTTGGGATCGGGATATGTACTCAGACCAGGCTATGTTCAGGTATTTCAGTAAATCGGCGCAAGAGCGGTATAAGGATTTAATGTACGAATGGAGAATGGCATGGCGGAGCGATGGGACGACGCAGAGCTTGGGTAAGGATGATAATGATGTTGTGTTGTGGGATTCATTGACGAGGGAGTGGCTGGATCCTGAGTACATCAGGAAGTGTGAGATTGCTAAGGCCAACCGGAGATCCGACGTTGGGGGTGGGATGTCCAGGCATCGGACTGGAGCCCGGTCCATCCTTGAGCAGTCGATGGTCATTGTAAGTGTTTATTAATTTTTTAATTAATTTCAATAAATTTAATTATATATTTAATATATATAATACATAAATTTAATTATTAGGAACGGGAGACGGGGCGTGTACCCACTCACTTGGAGCGGATGAGCATTGCTCATCCGTTTAATGCTGATACACAGCAATCCACATACGGGCGCACAACTAACCTCCACGTAAGTAATAAAATTGTTTAATTAAATACATTTTTTATAATTTATTCTATTAATTTAAAATTATTAATTATGTAGTTGGAGATGAACAGGAGGATGGCCGAGATCGGAACTCAAGTCGACCCTACTCAAGCCGGAACCAGCAGTGCCCCTACACTCGAGGAGGTGGACCGGGCTTATTTGGAAGTTGCCCCCACCACCCGCGGACGAGTTCTGGGCCTTGGTCGTATGAGCGCTGATGTCAGGTCCGGCGCTGGTCCGTTCCAGACGGCATCGCAGGGTTCCGTATCTTCCACCCCAACTCCTGATATGATGGCACAATTCAACCATTACATGTATGTGATGCATGTGAATATGGGTCGAGAGTTGGGGTGGTCGGACGAGAGGATCGAGGAGGTTTATCAGAGAACCATGCAAGCTCCTCCACCGACGGCCAACGTGAACGTGCCTGTTCCCCCAGCCCCCTCAGCCCCATCAGCATATGTCCGTACCATGCAGCAGGATGATGACATCATGGGTCAGCAGTTCGTTGGCAACGATGACCTTGATATATTCCTCTATGGTGAATGAGTGACTTTGAACAATTTTTTTTTTTATGTGTTTAACAATTTTATTTTTATGTCTCGTAGAACTATTTACTTTTATGTCTCATAGAACTATTTATTTTTTATCTGCATTTTTGTTGAACTATTTACTTTTATGTTTAAGTATCAGTTGGTTTAATTTTAGTTATGTGTGTTTTATGTGTTAAGAATGTGTATATTAATTTTAGTTATGTTTTATGTGTGATTTTTGATGTTATCTGTATTGGATCTTCATTTATGTTTGAATGTACTCTGTTTTTTCATGTTTGTGTTTATGTGAATGTGAATGTGATGGGAGATTCTATGTGATAGATAAACAACATTTTCATTGAAAATTGCCTTGAAGAAAGGTTGTTGTTGTGGTTACATTACATGCATACACTTAGCATTACATAAACTTAGCAATACATATTAGAGGCATAAATTTAGCAATACATATTAGAGACATAAACTTAGGATTACATCCAGCCTATAAACTTGAACATATAGGGTAGAACACAGAATATTATGGCCATGATAAGAAAGTTCCTCTGCTTCTTTAGCTCTTGAACTTGTCCAGCTTGAAATTCTACTTCTGATGTTAGGTGGTCAGATGAATCCTTATAGATTTCACCAACTACTTTTGCATTATTCAGCTTGTTTTTGAGCTCTTGATTTTCAAGCAAAAGTGAGTCAATTCTCCTCACCATGCCCGGAAACATTCCGTGTGAACACGTTCCTTGTCCGTGGATTTCGTGTTCATCGGCCCAAACAAAAAAGGAGCATCCAAGACCACTTAGTGAATCTGGGCAAGTATAAAATAGTCTACCTCTGCTTTTTTCTTGCTTCGAAATGCACACACGAGCTTCTTTTCCACAATGGCATACCACAATTTTCATGGATGTGGAAGATGAAGAAATGAGTTTCTGTATTTTTTTGTTTTTTGATGTTTGTTAAGAAGTAGGTTGTTTTGAGTGTGACTGGAGTGTGTTTTGAGTGTGATTGGAGTGTTAAGAATGCGTATATTAATTTTTATTTTTTTTATACGCGTCTTTTACCGACGGAAAGTGATTCCGTCGGTATAGACACATGTTCAATGCCGACGGATAATTTCCGTCGGCAATGTAAATACCGACTGAAATTTGGTCAACGAAATCTGACTGATTTGGCATACATTTGAAATCGGTGTTACCGACTGAAATTATCTGTCGGTATTGACAATACCGACGGAATTTAGGGGCGTGATATACCGACGGAATGACATTTCCGTCGGCATGTAGTATTGAAAATTGTTCCAGAACCTCAAAACACGCGAAAATTTTGGAGTGGAGCATATGAGCAAATGACACAATTATGCAGTGAGATTTGTCCTGTCGATAATAAAGTACCTACGACGTTTCATCAGAGCAAACAACTGATGAAGAATATGGGTTTGCCGGTTGAGAAGATTGATTGTTATGTGAATGGTTGCATGTTATACTGGGGTGATGACCATAGCGATCTTCTTATGTGTAGAATGTGTGGCCATCCCCGGTACAAAGAGCCACGACAGAAGGGACCAGGTGGTCAATCGAGCAAGACAAAAAAGAAAGTGCCACATAAGAGGATGTATTATCTTCCTATCATTCCTCGTTTAATGAGATTGTTTCAATCTAGTGCTACAGCTCAACACATGACGTGGCATGCAAGAAATTCTGAAGATACTGAGGCTGGGGATATGAGACATCCGTCCGACTCTGAAGCCTGGAAACACCTTGATAACGTGTTTCCAGGATTTGCTTGTGAACCGAGGAATGTGAGATTAGGCTTGAGTACTGATGGTTTTGCACCGTTTGGGAGTTATGGAAAGAAGTATTCTTTGTGGCCGGTGATAGTGACTCCGTATAATCTACCTCCATGGATGTGCATGAAACCTCAAACAATGTTTCTGACTGTATTGGTGCCTGGTCCGTCGAATCCAAAGCATAAACTTGATGTTTATCTCCAGCCTCTTATTAAAGACTTGATCTTCCTATGGGATAACGGAGTCCAAACGTATGATGTTTCTAGGAAACAGAACTTCACGATGCGTGCTGCTTTATTGTGGACCATTAGCGACTTTCCTGCATATGCTATGTTGTCCGGGTGGAGTACAGCCGGAAAGCAAGCTTGTCCGTATTGTATGGAACATTCTGAAGCTTTCAGTCTCCCGATGAGTAGAAAAGTTTCATGGTTCGATAATCACCGAAGGTTTTTACCTCGAAATCATCCATTTCGAAGGAATAAGGTGGACTTCACGAAGAATAGAACAGTCACAAACAATCGACCGCCCCTTCGAAATGGTATTTTATACATTTATTTTAACATGTTTTTTTGGGTTACATTTATTCTAACATTTATTAATCGTACAGGACAAAGTCTGTTACATGAGATTGAGTGGACGGGTTTGAAAAAAACTACGGAGGAAAATGCAGAAGAACACAACAAAGGAATCCCAGGTAACTGGAAGAAAAAGAGTATTTTTTTGGACTTGCCATATTGGAGTTCACTATTGATCCGACACAATTTGGATGTCATGCACATTGAGAAGAATGTGTTTGACAATGTGTTTCACACAATCATGAACACAGAAGGCAAGACGAAAGATACTCCAAAGTCCAGGGAAGAGTTGAACACTATCTGTCGCCGTGATGAGTTGGAACAGGATACCCGTACAGGTAAATATCCAAAGGCTTGCTACACACTAGATAAGGCACAAAAACAGGAATTGTATAGGTGGATTAAAGAGTTAAGATTTTCAGACGGCTACGTGTCAAACATGAGTCGATGCGTAGACACAACAAAAGGCAAAGTTGCAGGGATGAAGAGTCATGATTGTCATGTTTTTATGCAGCGCTTGATACCTATTGCGTTTCGAGAATTTCTTCCTCTGAATGTGTGGAGGGCTGTCACTGAATTAAGTCTCTTTTTTAGAGATTTAACGTCTACAACAATCAAGGTTGATGATATGAATCGTTTGGAACGAGACATTCCAGTTATTTTGTGTAAGTTGGAACGTTTTTTCCCACATAGCTTCTTTGACTCGATGGAACACTTACCTGTTCACTTAGCGTATAAAGCTAGGATTGGTGGTCCAGTGCAGTACAGGTGGATGTACCCATTTGAGAGGTGAACAATTCTATTTCTCTCATTTAATTAGTTTTTAGTATAAGAAGCCTTATTTTAATTTGTTAACTATTATAATTTTAGGTATCTCCACAACTTGAAGCGCAATGCTAAACAAAAGGCAAACGTCGAAGCATCGATTGTTAATGCGTATTTGAATGAAGAGGTTGGCATGTTTTGTTCATATTATTTTGAAGACCATGTCAACACGAGGATCAGGAATGAACCACGTAACTTCGATGGTAGAGGTACGCAACAAGAAGTCGATGGCATGCTCTCTGTATTCAAGTCTAAGGGGCGACCTATAGGAAAAGCCACTGAACGATATTGGTCAATAAACACAGAGGCTGAAATAGCACAAACGTACGTGTTATTGAATTGTGATGAAGTTCAGCCTTACATTGAGTAAGTATTTCATATATTTATCATCTAATTAAATAGCACTAAACGTACGTCATTTATCATCTAATTGTGTTGTGAATTATTAGGATGTATACACAAGAACTACGACATGCAGATCAAAACATCTCAGATAGAGACATAGATACTAGTCTTCAACGTCAATTTGCCCGATGGTTCCAACGTTATGTGAGTATCATTAATTGAATTTTACGTGAACAAATAATTGTTTTGATTAATGTTAATTTTAACTGTACGTATAGGGACAATCGCACGATTTTCAGAGCCGGTTCTTACAGGATCTCAGCCAAGGACCACTACGGCGTGTGAGGACTTACGACGGCTATATTGTGAAAGGCTACAGGTTTCATACATCAGAGTATGCATCAACAAGAACGACTAACAACAGTGGTGTTTGTCTTAGGGGTGCGAATTACAATGCAGATGCAAGTGATTACTTTGGGGTGTTGCACGAAGTCGTTGAAATTGAATATCCGGGATATCCAGTGAAAACCGTAATGTTGTTCAAGTGCCATTGGTTTGACACATCCCCTTTAGGAACCAAAATTCATCCGGAGTACAAGCTTGTGGATGTTAATTCGAAAAGGAAGTATAGCGGGGATGATCCGTTTGTATTTGCCTCTCAGGTATCTCAAGTCTACTACTGCACGTATCCAGGAGCTGGAAAACGTAATAGAGAATGGCACGCTGTTTGCAAAGTGAAGGCATTGTCAATGGTGGAGGTCCCCCAAAAGGAAAACAACGATGAAGATGAACCTCCGTTTCAAATGGAACAAATAGAGAATCAAACTGAAGTGTTTGTGGGAGATTTTAATCTTTCGGTAGACTTGACGGCTGCAAATCCAGAATTGATTGTTATTGAAAACGATAGTGGACATGAGGAGGAGGATGAACATGACGAGAGGGAGGATGAAGAAGATGAGGAGGAAGAGGAAGATGTGGCAAATAATGAAAATGAAGACGAAGATGAATATTAAATTAATGTAACCTAGCTATTTTATTTTGTACAATTTATAAGATTTCATTATTTATCATTTGGTTATAACTTATAATTTAATTATTTATCATTTGGTTATAAAAATTCAATAGCGACGGAACATATCCGTCGCCATTTCCGTCGCTAATGGCAACGAGCCAAAGCCGACCAAAATATCCGTCGCCATTTCCGTCGCCATTTCCGAATATAAATGTAACTTTCTCTCATTTCACGCGTATTTTCCCTCCCTCTCTCTATGTCTCTCCCTCTCCCCCACTCCACGCATCCCCTTCCGACCGTCTCACGCTGCCCCTTGCCCACATTCGCAGCGGCGCCACCTCCTTCTCCGACCGTTCGTGCTCCTTCTCGCTGCGACCGTTCGCACACCCTCCTCCATACCAGCAGTCTCCGCCCATCCCCTCCTTGCCGTGGCCGCGGCCGCCGCCCATCCTCCCTACCTGCAGTCGTCGCCCATCCTCTCTCCAAGAAAGCCGTCGCCGTCTTCGTTTGAAAGGTACGTTTTTACATATCTAAAAAAAATTAAGATTTTGGATTTTTTTTGTATTTGTTCGAAAATTTTCTTGTGTCCGATTTCTTTTCTAACATTTAATCTGTTTTTCATGTTTTTTTTCGAACGTTTAATCTATGTTCAATGTTTTTTTTTCGAACATATAATCTGTTTTCATTTTTTTTTCGAACAATAGTGTTTTTTTTTTTTTTTGTGTGTGTTTCTTAAGAGTTTTGAAGATGATGGTTGTTTTGATATTATGGGAGTTGTTTTGAATCTTTTGATGGTGGAAGTGAGATAATTCGGGCATAAAATAGTATCGGTGGGTGTCCTCGTCTGCGTTTAAAAAAAAAAATGAAATCTGCGTTTTTAAAAAAATGAAAAAAATGAAGATGAAAAAAATGTCGGGTGGATTAATTAACTAGTCTCTGTGTGTGTTGTGTAGTTTGTATATACTGATACGATTGCATATGAGTGATACCTTTAATTTTGTGATACTATTGGATTTTTTTATTGAAAATATAATTTCGGTTCTGTTTTGAGTTTTTTACTGTAAGTGATGATTTTCGTTTAAGAAGATGTAGGAATACATTTGTTTTATGTTGTACTTTAGGTTTTGTATTGTAGTTTTTCTGATTTTCGTTTAAGAATATGTAGTTTTTAACTGTGTTTTATACTCTGAAATTTTGTGGGTGGTTTTGGCGCGCTAATTATTTGAAGGAGTAGTAACATTTATTTATTGTACTCTAAATCTCTTATCTTTGAACTACCAGCATATCGAATATTTGCTGAGACCGACCGAAACTATGCGAGCCTAATGAAGTTACTTGATCTCGTAGTATTGTTGAGGTATGTTCAATTTTTATGATAATTTAATTTATGTTTAAATATATAAAATGACAATTGAATCTTGATTCTTTGGAATTGATTTTGAAATGGCAGTGATGGAGTCGGCGAAGGACAGTTTAATCAAGTTCTTCTCTTTCCTGGTAATTAAACTGATCTAATTCTTACTCTGTGAATAAATGGAAAATAAGATTCTTACCCTCTTGTAATTCTTTTTTAAACGATTTATCTTATAATCCTCTTGTAATTTTATATATTAATTAATTTCCTTATGTGAAAAATAGGTTGTGGAGCTGTCTTTAATTTCTCAAACTCCGCTGTCTGATCTCCTACTCAATACTACAACACACACAAAGATTGCTAGATTAATAAAATCTGAAGCAACGCCTAAAGCCAAAAGGATGATATTGAAAGTAATGTTTCAAAAATCAACCAACAAGTTGCTGTTTGCTCAAGCAAAGGACGACGATTTTGTTTATTCTGTTGGATCTAATGTAGATTTATGTCACCCAACTGAGTTCGATTTTGTTTATTCTGTTGGATCTAATGTAGATTTGTGTATTGAATTATTTAAGCAATTTTGATCGGGTCGGATCCCGATCACAAATAAATTTTTTTTTTAATTTTTGGTACTTACCGACGGAATATTCCGTCGGTTTAGCGTCGGTAATGCCGACGGACAGACCGACGGAATATAATTTTTTTTTTAAAATGTTTGGTACTTACCGACGGAAATTCCGTCGGTTTACCGATGAGCGAGCCGACGGAATATCATTTTTTTAAAAAAAAATTGGTACTTACCGACGGAAAATTCTGTCGGTAAATTAAAATAATAAAATTTATGTCCAAAATATACCGACGGCTCTACCGACGGAAACTTGACCCGGTTTGAATCCGTCGGTACGGGTTGGCTTGACTGCCGACGGAATTGAATCCGTCGGTACGGGCGACCCGGTTTGAAAACGGGTTGGTTTGAATCCGTCGGTATATACCGACGGACGCATATTTTCAGTCGGTAACCCATACCGACTAATTCATCGACGACGGATAAAATCCGTCGGTAAATCCGTCGGCAAGAGCCAATACCGACTAAATATCCGTCGGCATATCCGTCGGTAAAACACCTCTTTTTTGTAGTGGTATGGGGGTCGGGTGTGGGTTCGGGTCGGGCCAGGGCGGGTGTGGGGTCGGGTTGGGTGGGTCAGGTCAGGACGGTTGTGGGTTCGGGTCGGGTCAGGTGGGTCAGCGCGTGTGTGGGTTCGGGTCGGGTCAGGTGGGTCAGGGCGGGTGTGGGTTCGATTCGGGTCAGGTGTGGGTTTAGTTCGGGCGCGTGAGTCGGGGTTCGATACCAGATGTGGCGGTCTCTAAATTAAAGACCGTTTTGAGACCGTCTTAGGGCCCGAAAAAAGTTCGGGCCGATCAATTGTTTAAGACTGTTTGTAGACCGCTACAATTTAGAGACCGATACATGAAAACGGTCTCAAAATATTTAAAACGAACCTAATAGTGACCAACCAAAAACTGTCTCAAAACGGTCTCTAATGCGTTTAGAGACCATTTTTACGGTCTCTAATTGGTTGTTAATTGAGGTGTTTTTTGTAGTGGTATGTAATTGTACAATCATATGCAACTATTTTTAAAGTTCAGTTGCATATAAATACCATACATGCAAAATTGTTGAATATTTTTAGTGAACTATGTTGCATATAGAAAAAATTGTTGCATATTATCGATTTGACATGCAAAAATATATTGCATATAGATGTTCTAAAATAATAATTTTATTTAAATGCATTATACATATAAGTATATGCAATTGAGTAAAAAAAATTGTTGCATATTCTCGATGTGACATGCAAAGACATGCAAAAATATGTTGTAGATGTTCTAAAATAATAATTTTATTTAAATGCATGGGTGCATATTCAGTGGTGGGTGCACTAAGTAAGCAGGTGGGTGTGCGACAAGTTTGGAGGGCCCAAGCCCGCTGGCTATCCCAATGGCTGAAAACCCTACATGGGTATCTACTGTTGCTGCCGGGAAGAACACCGGCGTGGTGGTTGCTCGCTGAGGTGGCTGGCCAGACGAACCCTCTCCGACAACCATGGTAGTGGTAGACGGAGTCGAGACAACGCCGAGACCCGTCGGCGGTATTAGATGTGTGGGCATCAGGGTGGTGCACTAGAGGGTTGCGATCGAAGCCGTGAATGGTAGCGGGCGCAGCCTTGCTTTTTTTTTTTTTCGCCTTCAACGGCGTTCTCGCCATCAATGGCATCTCTCAACGCAACATAGGGATAACCCCTCAGATCGCTAACGAAAACTATGTGGTTGGCCTTCAGATCGCGAACGGAAGCTCTGTGGCCAACCTTCAGATCGCGAACGGAAACAGATCGTGCAAAGCCTTCTCGGTGAGATCCCAGCCCAGCGGCTCGACCCTCTGGCCGGAAACTCTTTTTCCGCCATCGTTTCTGCGTCGGCGCCACCACCCTCAACCATTTCCACCATAAGTGTTCCAACACATAAAACATTTGCCGATTGGTATTCTTTACCGACATAATATCACATCAAAATATTCAAATTTGATTATCAAAATATTCAAATTTGATTATATTAATTATATTGGAATGATGGGCGAGATATTAGGATAGGTTTAAAATATTCAAATTTGATTATATTAATATTTTAATTATAAAGGGTATATTAGATTTTTTATTTAATGATTAGACCTTAATTGTAATATTTATAATTTTTATTCATAATTGTAGTAAGGTCTTAGAAGGTGACTCTAATCGTATATAATCTCTTGCTGATCCTGATCAGAGAATAATTCTGAATAATAGTTGACCAGATGCGCTGAAATTATATTCGTGTCAGAGACCATGGATCCATCAATACAGAGAGTTGTAATGTTGTGTCGAGCTGTCCGATGAAAAAAAAGAAGTATTGCGGTCTCCCTCCGTAAGCCATGATATTCGCGATTTCTGACGGAAGAACTCCGTATGTGCGCGCATACATCTATTCAATAAAGGGGATTTTAAAGGAGTTAATCACTCAAAAAATGGAATAAATAAGTCAAGTTTATGTTTAGTGGGATGGGCTCTTAGTTTATTATTTAATAAGCTTAAAGCAGAAGCCCAAGCATATTTCATTTTGGGGACTAAATACATATAGTCGTGATATAGAATTAAGATAGTCGTGATATAGAATTAAGAATTGGTCTCTTGTGCACGGTGTGCACGTGCACACTAAAGTAAATATCAAATCAATCGAAAATTTTAATTAAACTAATTTTCAATAAGAAGTGATCGAATTTGACCATATTTCTTGGAACTAATTTTTATTTAATAATTATATTTTAACACAAAAATTTATAAATAATTTTTTTTTAATTCTACGAAAATATGTGACCATCTTTCAATAATAATTATATTTTAACACCACAAAATATATATAACACTTTTCAATAATAAAAATTACACTTTTTACTAACCAAAACTACCACTTTTCAGTAACGAAATCTACCACTTTTCAATAATAAAAATTACATTTTTCAGTTAAAATATATACCACTTTTCAATAATAAGAATTACACTTTTCAATAACAAAATTTGTCACTTTTCAATAATAAGAATTACACTTTTCAATAATAAAATCTGTCACTTTTCAATAATAAGAATTACACTTTTCAGTTTAAATATCTACCACTTTTCAATAATAAAAATTACACTTTTCAATTAAAATATCTACCATTTTTCAATAATAAAAATTACATCAATGTGATGATTGAATTAAAACACACACATTGAAACACCAAATTAGAGGCTCGAAACTCCATTAACTTACACAGTTGGATAATAGAACGCATAACATTCATTACTAAAAGAGGAGCAAATTGCAGAGGATAATTCATTATCAAGTATACCACAACGATATATTAAAGTGCGAATGACAGTCCTGCAAATTAAAACCCTTTCTTCGTGTGGGTTGATGGAGAAGTCGAGCAGCAGTTTTAGCCGTTTAGGTGTAATCGTGCTAGTGAACGCCATTGATGGCTGTGAAGTCAGGTGGAGAGAGAAAGAAATGAGAAGATGAAAAGAAGGGGAGAAAAAAACGGTTTAAAAAAAAGTGTGTGCACCAATAAAAATTGGTGCACATGGATAATTTAAACTAAATAATAAAATTTTATCCATTTGAATATATTTTAAAGATAGAAATAAATCTTTTACATTTAAATATATTTTCCTAATTTCTTATCTTCCACTTACTGCGTTTAATTCTTCCTTTTCGCGAAACTACTGCAAACACAAACAAAAAGGGGAAAGAAAGGGAAATATTTTTCCTCTTCGTCTCTACACATCATCATGATGGGATAGCAAAAATGACTTCATCTTTTTCCTCATTCTCCATTTTCTTTTTCGAACCTTCTTCTGAATATTTTTGCTTGTGTAAAGTTACAACAGAGAACTGATGGTATTCTAACTTAAACTTGCGATGATGTTTTCGATAAAATTTTATTTAAGTGATGGTTTAGACTTTTAGTCATTGATCTCGAATCTGAGCGATATAGCGTAAAAAAAAAAAAAAAGGAGAGAGACCTACGATGAGGCTTATCGACGAAACACCTTCGATGAACATTAATGGTTTTCAGGAAATTTTGGAAGAGAAAAGTGTGGATTCATTCCAAAAAAATCTGCTTTGGGAATGTTTTCAGCAGATTCATGAGCTTTCCCGGAAAAATTAATCAAAGCAGGCGGGAGGTGGAAGATAAGAAATAAGAAAAATATATTTTAATAAAAAAATTATTTCTATCTTTAAAATATATTTAAATGAATAAGATCTTATTATAATCACTTATGTGGATGATGACTTGGCGTCCGCTCCAGATTAAGAAGTATTCCTATGTTCCATGAAAGTGTGTATGCACTTTGCAAATGGAAATATTCAAAATTTGCGTAGATTATAAATAATCTACACGGATCACTATATTGAAAATAAGTGACAAAAAGGCTTGTTCGGTTTCTTAGCAGCAGGTTTGTTCCCCTTTGGGGGAAGGAGGTCTAGGGGTCCGTTCTATTCAACTGGTGAATGCCTCATTTCTCTGTAAGTTGAGCTGGGATATTCTTCAAAACAAATCACCAGATACGGAGCACCTGCGTAGGAGACACTTTGATTCAGCTGCGTAGGAGACACTTTGATTCAGGTCATAGGCTAAGGCCCTATGGTAGAGTCTCATCTATTGGCCGGGCCTTCGTGCACACGCTACGAGACTTCGAGATGGCTGATTGGTAGAGAGTCCCGAGTCAGCTTTTGGCACGGCAAATGGCTAGGGTATATTATTTATGAGAAGATGAGTCTTTCTGACTAGTTTGCTTCTTCTCTCACCTCCAAAGTTGGGGTATTTTCTACGATGACTGCAGGCACTTCCCTAGTTGCTTTATCATGGGGTTTACGGAGACTGTCAGAGATATCCTGCAGATCACGGTGATTAGGGGACCTGGCAAACGCATTTGGAAGAGCTTATTTCTGGGGAACTCTCTTCTAACATGACATATGATTTGCTCAGATCACCTCTACCCAGGATTAGTCGGACGTCATAGATCTGGGGCTCCTTCATTCACATGTGTCGTACCACAGCGATTTAGAGAGAGGTTTGGGGCAAGCTGCCCACACGGAATGACTTTCATCTTTTGGGGTTTAGGGTCCGTCAATTTGTGTTCTGTGCCGCAGAGATTCTGAGTCGCTTGACCATCTGCTTGCCCATTGTCCGTTCACTTTGGAGTTTCTAAGCAACTTGACTAACATATTTGGGGTCACGATTCACACGGGGATCAGCCACCTAAACATATTCCTTTAGGCCATTAGTGTTCAATTGGGTACACAATCTTTGGAGCTTTGGCGGGCAGGCTTCGTCACTGCTACTTGGGCCATTTGGACTCTGCGAAACAGAGTAATTTTCAACGGAGTTTCGCCATCTGTCATGAGATGTATGACGCAAATTATTTCTGGCCTCATGGAGGGGGCTACTCTAACGACACGGTTCGGGATCTAATGATTGTCAGGGCTCTTGGTGTCTCGATAAGACATAGACCGACGAGACATGGTTCTCATGTGATATGGGTTTCGCTGGATCTGGGTTGGTACAAGGTTAACACGGATGGTAGTGCTTCTTCTTTCCCGGATAATCTACATGCAGTGGCGATTTTTTGGACTTTCAGGGGATTTTTCATGGTTGCAACTTGCAATTGCCACTAAAGTGGGCTGGGGCCTTCCCCTTAAAGCTGAGTTGGTTGCTGCTCTTATGGCCATCAAGTATGCACATGATCAGGGCTGACACTTCATTTGGATTGAATCGGACTCGGTCCTCACGATTGACACTCTTTAAGAGTTCCAGTCCTTCTATTCCTTGGCGTCTGTAGGGTTTTTGGAGCCAGATCCACCCTCCTACGCAGGACATGCACATCAAATACTCACATGTCTTTAGAGAGGTCAATCAGACGACGGACGCTATGGCCAAGACAGGCATTGACTGTGTCTGGAGGGGTTACCCCCATAATTTTTACTCCCATTCCTGCACAATGATTTGTACTCTATTTTTTTTATAGACATTGATCCTTAGAGGGCGTACATTTTTCCTTGACCTGGATTTTGTCTCTAAGGAGGGTTTTTCCATGCAAGATTTTAATGACGTTCCGGCCTCTGACTCGACATGTGAGCGTATGGTCTTAAGTTTTTTTTTTTTTTTATATTATCTACCTTTTATTGTCATTTTATCTTCATTCTTCAACCATCATTTTATTTACTCAAAGTTCCATTCAACTATACTAACAAACAATCTATTTATTCACCATCAACCCCACAGTATCTTACTGTATCCATATTTTATCTACTTTTATCTTAAACTTTGTGCTCGAAAGTATATGAATAAAATTCATGAATGGAAAAAAGGGAGTATTTCACTTTTCATTTCGCCATCTAAATTATAGACATTTTTGGTAGACTCGTAATTGAAGATAAAAAATTGCACAAAGAAATGAAACTGAAATATTTGTTAAACCAAGGAGGTTTAGAAGCACCCCCTTAAAAAAACAGAAGGTTTAGAAGCAAATAATATGCAATTTCTGAAAACTAAAAAAAAATGTCGATTTAACAAAATATAAACAGTGTCTTTTCCTGAAAAAACGTTTATACAAGCCCACCTTGCTGGAGTAGAAGAATTTTTAAGATTAAAAGTTATTAAATAAAATTGTATTTTTTATTTTATTAATAAAATAATTATAGAAGGATGTAGAAGGATTTGTGGGAGAAGAAATGATTTTGAAAGAAGTTATGAGAAGTTGATGAAAATTTGAATAAAAAGTAAAACAATGCTGTAAGAAATTTAGAATATATTATGAAATTGTATTGAGAAGGTATAATTGAAATTTTTTAGAATTAAGTAATTAGACAAAAATTTGGAATATTTTATACATGAAATATAGCTAATTAAGGAAAAATTTTGTGGGTCAAACGCGGGTCAACACGAATCAATGCGGATTATTACAAAGTCAAAACTATGTTACTATATGGTCATAATATTGTCATTACAAGGTCAAAAATATTTTGAACACTTAATTTTCAATTCTAATTTTTCAGAATTTTTTTGACATGTTGTAGTGATAATACTTTGGTCTTCTAGTAAAATATAGAGTTTATTTCCTCTAAGAGACATTCCTATAGACCTAAGTATATAGAAAGACACAAATTTAAATAATTAAAAAAAATGTCAAAAACCTGCTTTTATCACTAAAAATCAGTGTTTTCATAATCGGACCGATGATCAAACCGGATTAGGCACCGGTTCACGGTCCAACCGGTTGGACTGGTCGGACCGCCGGTTCAACCGATAAAAATATTTATATACATTTTTTAAATATTCTCTATGTTACATTAAAAAAAATCTTATAAAAATTATATTAAAATAAATACACTAAAGTCATAAAATAAAAAATATTAAATTAAAATATACTCCCTCCGTCCCACAAAGATAGCTACATATTCCTTTTTTTGATGTTCCAAATTATAGCTACATTTCCTCTTTTACTTTAGTACTAAATGTTTTATTGTCAATTTTACCCCTAATTAATAAGAGTAATTAATGCTTAATAAATTTTGGAGTATGAGATTTCAAGGACAAAATTGGTACATTAGGTATATTTGACTACATTTATTGATTTTTCTTAATCTGTGTGTAAAGTCAAATGTAGCTATCTTTGTGGGACGGAGGGAGTATTATCATTCATTCTCCATAATTCATAGTATTTCATAAGTTTCAAATTACAAATATGAGATTTACGATCCCACATTGATAAAGAGTGGAAGAAACAAGAAAAAATAATAATATAACAACAACAATGTTAGTAACAAACTAACATATGCGAATTATGTCCCATATCGAATAAGAAGTAGAAGAGAGACATAAGAAAAAAATAATAATAAATTGAGATTTAGCAACAAACATATGAGATTTTTGTCCCACATCGAATAAGGAGTAGAAGAAACTTTTAGAGAAAAACAATATAAAACATTGCAAAACAACATATGAGATTTTGTCCCACATCGAAAAGGGGAAAAAAAAATATTGCAAAACAATATAAAAGTTGGAGTGTTAGTAATAAACCCACATCGAAAAGAAGTAAAAGAAACATTAAAATTAAACTGTTTGAACCGGTTTTCACCGATTTTTCCCAGTTTTGGGCCGATTTTCCCATTTTGGGCCAGTTTCATCCAGTCTGACCGTGAAAACGGTTTTGAGCCATCTTCTGGACTGGAGTCGTGACCGGTTCACGGTTGAATCGGTTGAACTGACCGGTCCGATTCAATTCAACCGGTCCGGTCCAATTATTTAGACAAAAACTTGGAATATTTTATATATGAAATATAGCTAATTAAGGAAAAAATTTGTGGGTCAAACTTGTGTCAATGGGAATCAATGCAGATTATTACAAGGTAAAAACTATGTTACTATATATCATAATATTGCCATTATACAAGATCAAAATTGTGTCACTACAAGGTCAAAAATATTTTGAACACTTAATTTTCAATTCTAATTTTTGAGAATTTTTTTGACATGATGTAGTGATAATACTTTGGCCTGTTTCCTCTAAGAGACATTCCTATTATCCTATAGAAATAAGTATATAGAAAGACACAGATTTAAATAATAAAAAAAAAAAAAAAAAAAAAGTCAAAAACCTGCATAAAAACCTGCTTTTATCACTAAAAACCATAGTTATTAGTATAAATTATAATTATAATTTAAATCCCCTTTTCATGGAATTTTGAAAACTTCCATATATTGCACCGATCCGATTCCACCTAATTGACTTTCCTTTTAAAATTCAATTTTCATATCATCAACAAATTTGATTTTTAAATTCTATATTTCTAAAATTAATTGTGTTTTGCAGAATTCTTGTTACTGGTATTTTTTCAAAGGGTACCACTACTAACACCCCCAAAACATGTTATACACACCTTATCAATTTCAAAATAAAAATAGATAATTGTAAAATGACTAAGTAATTCTTATACAAATTAAAGATAATTTTTTTTAAAATATTGAAAAAATCTTTAAAAAATGTAATTAAAATCCGAAAAGTATTTTAAAAGATTAATAAAATCTTAAAAAATAATTAATTTAAATAAATCAAATATTTTTTAAAAATAATCTGAAAAAATTAAATATTTTTTAAAAAGAAAAAAATAAATTATTCAAATAAAAAATTAAAAAATCAATTAAAAATAAATAAATTCATAATTTTTTTAATAAATCGTAAAAAAATAATTAATTAAAAAATCAATTCAAATTAAAAATTCGAATAATGATAAATAAAATCTAAAAAATTAAAAATCACCTAAATCTTAAGAATTAATTATAAATATTAAAAATATAATTGATTTTTTTTTTAAATTGAGTTGAAATTTTTAAATTTTATTTAGCTTTATTTTATTTTTAAAGATTTTATTTTTTAATTTAATATTGAGTTAATTTTTCTTTATTATTTTATTTAATTTTAAAAAAAAATCGTTAATCGTTATTTTTTTATTTGATTTATTTTCCAGATTTTATTTATTTTTAATTATTATTTTTTTCATTTTCTTGATTTTTTAATTGATTGTTCCATTTTTAAATGATTTTTAAAATTTAGCTGATTTTTTAAAATATTTTCAACGTTTACACATAATTTTATTGTATTACTAGTCCAAAACCCGCGTTTTACGCGGGGTAACTATTATAATAATTTTAATATTTTTAAATATTACTATATTAATTTGTATATTTTTTTTATTGTTAGACTATGTGAGAGTTAAACTTTTTTTTATTCTAATATAAAATTATGATTTTAATTGTAAAATTAAGAAAATATTTTTAATAAGTAAGAATATTATAAAATAATTTTATTAATAAAAATATATAAAATTACAATTTTCTTTAAAAAAAAATCCATTCAAATTTTCTTAAATTAATCTATTCAATAATATCTTAAATTTTATCTTGCTCTTAGTTTAACTTGATTATTTTGGATTTTATCTGCTCTTAGTTTAACTTGATTATTTTGGATGTATTTTATTTGTTCTTATTCTTAGTTTAACTTGATTATTTTGGATTTTATCTGCTCTTAGTTAAACTTGATTATTTTGGATGTAGTAATAGTAGGTAAAGAATTAAAATAAAGAATTAAAATAAAATTTATTTTGATTGTCCAATTAACATGAAATGAGCACTTCTAGTTGACTGAAGAGCAAAAATACATAAACAATAAGTTTTAAAATTAATTTTCATTTAAAGTGTATATTTATTAAAAAATCCGTATACAAAGTACTTCAATTCAGAAAAGAAAGCTTACGTCAGAAACATTTGAGATTTTTACTTCCTCTTTAAATTTTTTTCTTTATTTTTTCATCAATTTTTATTTTAAATTTTAAACAATTATCTTATAAACCATTTGATAACAATGGTCCCTAATCAATTTTTTTTATGTATCTTAAATAATTATATTAATTTTTAAATAGTTCAAATCTTAATATTTTTTTTGAGCCACTGTCTAAATTATAAAAAAAATGAATATAAGATAAAATAAAAATGTATTTAAAAATTGATATATTCAGAAATTATAAAAAAATGTGTATAAGATAAAATAAAAATATATTTAAAAATTGATATATTCAATTTGATTTTAAATATAAATTGTGAATCATAAAAAAAAATTATTGAAGATAACAAACTTTGAATTTTATTTTATATAATTTTGAATAGATTTTTATCGTATATTATTAACATTAAATTTATTTAAGATCAATCATTGTGTACACTCATTTTGTATTATAAGTGATTTTAAAATTAATGTATTTGAAGACCCCTACTTGAAACAATGATGTAGATAAATTCAAATATATTACGAAAATGAAGCATCACATGGTATTATTACGGATCTGAAAAATTTACAAACTGTAAAAGAAAAATGAATGGTGGCAACTATAAAGAAATCTTAACAATGTCCTTAAGACTCTTAGGGTAGTCCTATTACGAAATCATCTACTAATTTGAACCTGTAAAAACAATATATTGAAAATAAATGATGATTAGCCATATAAAATGAAATAGAAATTTAATTGCATAATTATAAACTGCAAAAATAGGTAGATTGAATTGATAAGATAAAACTCTTTAAATCTATAAAAATCTACAAAAATTAGAAAGAAAATGAATTGATAAGATAAAACCTGCAAAATTGATAAGAAAAAGTCATATAAAAGGAAATAGAAATTTAATTGCATAATTATAAACTGTAAAAATAAGTAGATTGAATTGATAAGATAAAACTCTGCAAATCTAGAAAATCTACAAAAATTAGAAAGAAATGAATTGATAAGATAAAACCCTGCAAATCTAGAAAATCTGCAAAAAATAGAAAGAAAATGAATTGATAAGAAAAATCAGTCGATTGATCTTACCTCACCATAGATTACAAATGGTTGCATAGATGTAAACCCGAGAAAAATGAGTGATGAAATTATGATTTAACAAATGATTATGCCTATGTTTTATAGTTGAAATTATAATTTGAATGTACCATAATTAAGGTAGAAGAGAGGAAAATTAATGATAATCTTAAATTTGAATATTCAAAATGGATTTGTTAATAGAATATTTAAAATGTTTGCAAATTAAGATAAGATTAAGATTATTTTGAAATTAAAATAGGAAAATTAAGAATAAGAATTTTGAAATTAAAATTGGAAAATTTGATTTTTTATTTTTTTTAGAAGAATGCCTAACACTGTAGAGATTTTGAATTAGAGGATTTTGGTGAATAGAGAGATTAAAAAAATATTGTGATTAATATAAAAAGAGGAGAATAGAGAATAAATATTTATTGATTTCAATACAGTTGAGATTACAAGTTAAATACCCATCCCTTTTTTCCCTCCCCATGACTCGAACCCAGGACCTGTGGCCTAGGTAGTGGTGCTCTATTGATTTCAATACAGTTGTATTAAGAATAGAATAATGTGATTAAATTTTAAAAAAATAAATAATGTTGTGATTAAAGTTTAAATAACAAATTAAAAAATATCGCGATTAATAAAAAAGAAAGAATAGAGAATAGAAATTTATTGATTTGATTAGAGTGGTATTTAGAATAGAATAAGGTGATTAAATTTAAAATAAATAAATAATATTGTGATTAAAGTTTAAAAAATAAATTTAAAAATAATAATTATGATTTCAAATTTAAAAATAATAATTATGATTTAAAATTTAAAAATAATAATTATGAATAGATAATATTTGAATTATTATTTTGAGATTAAAATAGAAAAAATAGATTTTTTTAATGAGAATGCCTGAGAATGCAGGGATTTTGAAATAGACGATTTTGGTGAAGAGAGAGATTGTGTAGAGTGATAGAATTGTGACACGTGTCCCATTATATTCTCACAAATATAGAGTATTAAGATTGATTTTTTTTTCTGCTAATTAAATTTTAAATTTATATGTTTTTTAAGATTTAGTTAATTTCTATTAGTTAGGAGGGTTGAAGGGTAAATAGGAAATAATTGGGGTATGTATAGTAATAAAAATCGAATTTTAAATTTTAATGGGTTGTGTTTAACATTTGGGGTGTGTATAACATAACATTTTATGGGGTGTTATTAGCCCCACCCTTTTGCAAATAAATCACCTCCACCCACCCCACCCCCTACAAACGTAGGAGATGTTCTCCCTCCCCCCCTCGAACATTGAAGACGAAGACAAACGAACCCCAGAACGGAAGATGAAGCGTCGTCGATGGTAGATCTGCCTAGTGTGCATCAATGGTATAATTACGGATCATTTCCAAATTTTTTGAGCGAATTATTTTTCTAATCCAGCAGAACATTGTCTTATCAACATGAAAAATTGGTTAAAATATTTGTTGTCTTGTCTACATGAAAAATACAAATATATGCCTGGTTCACGTCCTTCTTATGATTCTGCAAATATACGCCCAACTACTGGGAGCTGATCTATCAAACATTCTTGAAAGTTAAATAATTCCCAATATGAATATTTGAGTGTTTTTATTTGCAGTTCACTAATTTGCTTTACCCCCAAAACAATGTGGATTTGCAGTACAAGATCTTAAAAAGAAACAAGAGAATCAGGTCAAGCTTTTAAAGCAGAAACACAATGCATCAAAGCACAAAAGGTCACATTTTGATTTTCCTTGTTCAAATCTTTTCTACCTTTTGCAATTAAATTTCTAATAGTTATTGGTCTTGCAGGTTCAATTGCAGCACAAGATCAAACAAGAGGCTGAACAATTTCGACAATGGAAGGCATCTCGAGAGAAGGAACTGCTATAGGTAATTTGATGCTAGTGCTAATTGAAAGTTAAATAGAATAATAATTAATTAATATTAATTATTCATATTTAATCCACACATGAATGTGGATAAAGGTAGGAGCGGTTATTGCATAACCTCCTATATATAAGAAAGGGGGAATTGTTCATAAGCACATTTCACCTATAGAATTTATATAGAAAGACAACTTTTTTCTTTAATTCAAATAGGACAAAATCCATGGTACATGTACAAAACTACCCTCTTTATTACTTAATTAAGGAAATTATATTTTAATTAATTAGTCAAAGATTAATAAAACTAACTATGTACACAGAATCGTTACCAAATTTGAAAATTTAATGAAAATTAGGGATAATATATTAGAAAATTTTATTTGAATATGAAAGATTTGTATTTATTTTTAAAATATATTAATAAATTTCAATTATTTATTTTAAATTATAACAATTGATTACGTGGATATTGCGTAATTGTTTTTTTTTCAAATTTGAAAACTTAAAAATTTATTTGAATGTGAAAGATTTATATTTATTTTTAAAATATATTAATAAATTTCAATTATTTATTTTAAATTATATTAATTGATTATGTGATATTGTGTTAATTGATTTCTTTTTAAATTTAAAATTTTAATGAAAATTAGAGCTAAGATATTAAAAAATTTATTTGAATTTAAAATATTTGTAGTCTCATTTTTAAAATATATTAATAAATTTCAATTATTTATTTTAAATTATAGTAATTGATTATGTGGATAATGATTTGGTACAACTCAATTCCATAAAAAAATAAAAAAATAAATTGGTT
The DNA here is from genome assembly GCA_963675135.1 of Galeopsis tetrahit. Classification (NCBI taxonomy): domain Eukaryota; kingdom Viridiplantae; phylum Streptophyta; class Magnoliopsida; order Lamiales; family Lamiaceae; genus Galeopsis; species Galeopsis tetrahit. Next base: position 47,900,787 of record OY776128.1, on the reverse strand, counting down.
GGTTCTATATCATTACTTTATATGCAGATTTAAAAACATATATGCAAGAAACTGTTACATATTCTTGTTGACATATGCAAAAATATGTTGCATATAACTTAAAATACGTGACAATATGCAATAGAACAATATATTTGTAATAAAATGTTCTAAAATATTAATTTTATTTTAAAAAATTAATATAGATATGATTCTTTGGGTTTGAACGGGTCAATTTAATAATATTATATTACTTCACTTTATTTATATTATAAAATCTATGAATTTTATTTTTAAATAAATAAACTATTCAATTGTTGTGTAATTACATTTTAGATAATATATATATATATATAAATATTTAACAATATATATCATCTATAATATATAAGCATATATGTAAAAAAACGGTGCATATAGTCAATAAGATATTCAAATATTATGTTGCATATAGTCAATGTTAAAACCCAATTCTCCCCAAATTAACAAGTCAACAAGGGGGTGCTGCTACAGCACCAAAAAGCCCTCACTGCCTTCCGCCGCCGCCGCAAAACAGAGCAGCATTAGCAAATCGCCGCCGCCGACGAGCCCACTCACTGAAGAAGAAATAGTCAAAGAAGTCCTCTCCGAAACCCCCTCATTTACCAAAATCCCACCCCCCGCCATTCCCATTCCCATTCTTAAAAAATCTCATTCCAAAGTCCAAAGCCCCTTCATTAAAACGACGCCGTTGCTGCGCGACTTCCCCGAATCGCACACAACATGGAGCATCAAAACGGCGTCGTATGTAGAAAACCCTTCGGCGCCGCCGACGTCTCCTCCGATGTATCCGAGATCTGTAGTAGCCTCAGCGAAAGCGTCAGCGCCGCCACGTCAGCGACGGAAAAGAGAGAAACCAAACCGGAATTCCGTGAACGCCGACAACGGTCCCCTTCCCGTCTAAAAAACCGGTCATTTTCCGGCGAGATGAATAGGGAGAAAACAGTGGGTAGATCTCCGGGTCGGAGGCCCGATCCATCTCCGAATCGGGTCAGACCCGGGAACGTAAGGAGAAAGGAAAACGGAGAGAGCTCCGGTAGAAGGTCTAGGTCTCCTGCAGGCGAGCAGAGGCGGCGCCGAACACAAAGGGGGTGGCGCGACGTGGCGGCCCTGCAACAGGCTGCGAGCGGCGACGACTTTGGCTGCACGCAGAGGAGCTTCGACGGCGGGGAACGACAACTGCTCTACTACAGGGCACAGAGGATGCGGGGAGAATGGCGGCCGATCTGGTGAATGGCGGAGTCACAGAGACACATCCACGGCGAAGGCTGTTAGGGTTTCGGCCCATAAAGACGGCGGACGACGATCCAGAGAACAAGGTGAGAGTTACGGTGGCAAAAGCGGCCGCGGTGAGGGCGGCGGCGGGTGGGAGCAAGTTAGGGTTATGGTTGAGAATTATAATGAAATGAAATAATAAATTAATTATGGTTTTTAAAGAGTAATTATCGGTTGCGGCCTGTTGTGGGAATGAGGATTTAATTTCAAACCAAGGGGCATAATTGGGTATTAACAAGTTAATTTGACTTTAATTGTATTGTTTTAGTTTGTTTCCTTTATTTGAATATTGGTCTATAGGATTGTCCTTTCTAGTGATTAAACTCTATAAGAAAATCCAACGGCATTTTCCAACAGACTAAGACAGAGAGAATTCTGTTCTCTTCCCTCTTGAGACAGAATACAGAAACCTGGGAATTCTGTGTTCTGTATAATACGCATAACATAAATACATCTAGAGGGCACTTAGATTGTGGATATAAGAAGCGATTCATGCAATTCATGTGATCGTGTTCTAACTACGAGGATCACAATACGTATGTGGAATTCAACCGGGTTCTAGAATCTTCCGCTGCATTGAGAATTACAGGTTGATAATTCTAATTCTTATTTCTAGATTAATTAATTCCAACATTGGTATCAGAGCCAATGTGTTGGATTCTCGTACGTATAATTATATGCTTGTATGTGTTATATGTTTTTGGCACTGATATGACATTACACACGGCATAGATGAACAATCTGTATTTTTTAAGATTTTCGATTTTTTCAAACGGTTGAATTAGAGGCTGATTTTTTTACTGTACATGCGTAGTATACTGTAGATGATATCTGGAAAGTTTCAGATTTTTTGGCCTTACCGTTTGGGAGAAAAAAAACCAGTCTTTGAAAATTTACAGAAACTTTGACTGGAAATTACGAATGATATATAGGGAATCGTGATTAATTCTTATTACTGGGTTGAAGTACGTTGAATGAGGATTCCATCGATATAAAGTTCGTTAATTTTGGCCAAGAAACGAGTGAGTTATGAATTTTTGAAAAATTCACGTTTCTGGGGTAATTCTGAAAAGTTTCAGAAACTTTGTGGGTGGCTTAATGAGAATTAGATATTCTCTAGGGACCATTCTGCAATTAGTAGTTGTGCGCTCTTTCAAAATCTTGTTTTGGCTCGTTTAGGCTCGTTATAACTCCGTTTTTAGTTCCGAAAATTCCTGTGAGCTCCGTTTTTCGTGTAGATTCTTAATTTTCATATTATGGATGTATTTGAACAAAGAAAAGTTTAAGTACTTATTTATCTATAGGAATGAGAACTTTGGTATGAACTTATTTCACTTGTGAATTAGCTATATATACGCATTGGATTAAATTTCTTTGCGTAATTATGGGCTTGAAATTCATGTGTTCGAGTTTGTAAACATTAAATTAGTTTTAAAGGTTGCTCGTTTTATGGGTATGACTCGAAAGAATAAGAACATTTAATGTTCAAGAAATTCGAGATAATGGAGTTAAGCTCCGTGATTTTAAGAATTACATGATTAAAAGTCACTACATTTTTTTGGAACTTTACGTTAATTAATGGAGATTTATAGTTTGTCGCTCTTCTATTATCACGTAAGGATATTCCGATTGCAAAGCTCGTGATTTAATTGGAGTTAAAATTCGAGCTAAGACAATTTCAAGAGAACTTATTGTAGTTTTCTGAGATGAATTATGTCTAGATTGGAAAGTGATAATTTTATGAAAATTGTTGACATGATTGGGTAAAAAGATACTAGTGAACTAGTCGTTGGAACGACTTGTTTACGTGTTGAAAAATGATTTCGGGGATCCGACGTTCTTAGCTTGAGAAGTTGGAGCAACATTCGGATGGAGAACCCTGGTCTTTGATTTTTCCCATTATTTTTTCATAATATTAGTACTAAAGTAGTACTATATACAAGAGTGAATAAAATACATTGAAGGTTATCTGAAATCTTCAAGTTAACTGCCTGATAGTGTAGCTGAAACGAGATTTTTCTGAAATAACCATTGTAGTTGGTTTATTAAACTTACAATAGTTTTTTGATTACCTGATCTACTTTTGGGTTGTTTTAACTTATAACATGATTGTGCTTTATTATGTTTATGTTGATAAATGTTTAAGCATTCAAATTCATGTTGTTTAGTGGGAGTTTTAGCTAATATTTGAATTAAATGCTAAAACTAATTTTGTTTATGTTTTGGAGCTGAATCTGTTAATTGCGGATACTTAGTGAGATTGATGATTAATAGCTCTAAGTTATTTTTCGATATCAAATTTTGTATCAGATTTTTCAGATGTCAGTTAGCTTAACATTGAACATAATGATGCATAAATTAACATTAACTTCTTGAATCACTTCGATTAAAAACCAGACAAACGCAATGATCGCTGAGTTAATTAGATAAAAACTCAAATGCGATAATAATGACACATGGTGTCATAATTAAAAAAAAAAATTTAATGTTCTTGTAAGAACATGATTCATTAGATACTATCAACCATATTATGGATGATCCTGAAGTTAGGATGGAGACTCAGATTATTAAGGGTTAAGAGACTTACCACAATTGAAAGGTATTCGCATAGCTTGTGAAATACTGGTAAACTCAGTCATTGACGACATGATCTATAATTGTGAAAAACACCGTACTGCCTATGATATTTGGGAATATCTGAAGGACAAGTATCGCTATGTGAAATACTGGTAAACTCAGTCATTGACGACATGATCTATAATTGTGAAAAACACCGTACTGCCTATGATATTTGGGAATATCTGAAGGACAAGTATGGTGATACTTCATTTTCTGAGAAACATCAAATTTGGGATCGAATCCGACTACTTCGTGAAAATTGAGAACACGTTTGGGTCATTACAATATTTGATGAAAGTATTGAGACTCTCACTTAGACAACTCAAAACATTGAGTTATATGATGAGTGACTTGAAGTTGATTAAGTCTACATCTAATGTTCTCATTTCTAAATCCAGTTCTAAACATAAGAGATACTGGAGAGAAAAAAAAAAACAAACATAGCTAGTAGCCTAAGATTGGGCACACTATTAGAAATATAGATATCAATCTTAATGTTAAGAAGAATAAGGATAAGAAATATGCTAAACTGAAAATGGATAAGAGTGAGATGGCATGCTACAGATGTAACAAGCGTGGTCATTATACTCGTGAATATCTTGAGTCCATGATGGACATGGTAGTTCATTCTGATTTTTAGTTGTGGCATAAATGTCTTTAGTACTGTATTTCCGTCTAAATCTTATGATTGGGGATTATAGACACAGGAATGACAGACCATTGAATAGAGACATATGAGCATTTGTAGATCTCTGTCTATTCCACGAAAGACGAGATTGAATTGTGTAGGAAACCGAGCTCGAGTTATAGTTTAAAGACTCGTAAAACTTGAGATTGACAAAGGTCAATGTTTCGTAATGCATGATGTATAGTTTGCTCTAAAGATCACTCAGGATCTCACCTCTAGACCATGTTCTTCTATGATTGAGATGTGATTTATTATTTCCTTTTAGAGATGGTTGTGATTAGTATAAACAATGTGGATTATGGTACTAAACATTTTTCTAAGTTTTATATGATTTTGGTTTGTATGAGAACAACAATTAGTTTTATGAAGCGAGTTCATAGTTACTAAAGGTTTGTTCCTCTGGCAATGCTTGAGTTATTGATAAAATTCGGTATGCTAGATTATGTCATATTGTGCAAGATTAGGAGAACTGACTTGTGAAAGAAGGACTACAGTGTTCGTCTTTTTAAGTTGAGTTTTTAACACGTTGATATTGTCTTGCTCATAAGTGACTGAAAAACCATTTGATTATTGTTAATTCTTCATTGCATATATTTCGTTATGATAAATGTGATTTTGTAAATGTCAAATAACATGGAGCTGGTTGTTTTCACTTCTTACGTCGATAATTTTTCACGTGTTGGACTTGTCCATACAATTTCTCAAAGTCTAGGCATTTGGATTGCTTTAGACATTACCTAATAGAGGTTGAGAATAAAAGACACAATTTTAAAGGTTTTAAGAACCTACAGAGCGTGAATGTTTATCCAACAGTTCAAGGAACTGTGTAATGAAAACAACATAATCCGATAATTATCAAAACCTAATACTGTTACACAAGGATGTCACTGTAAGAAGGAGTACATGTTGGATATAATAAAATCCATGATGGCAAAACTTTAACTATCATCTTTGGGAGATGAGTTGTTAATAATTGTCAATGTTTTATGAATAAAGTTATTCGTAGATATTTACTTCAACTCCATTAGAACTCTAAACGAGTGGAATACCTGTTCTTGAGTAATTTTTTGTATCTGAATATCCGCAACTTATATACTTGATTCTACGAGTCAGTATGAAAAGTTGGGTTTTGGGGGTTTAGAAACGTATCTTCATAAGGATATTATGCTAAATCTAAACGATACATGTTGATCGAAGATCGAGGAGTTGGGAGTGTGACATGAGATAGAATCATATAATACCATTTTTCTGAGAATTTCCTAGTATTGGAAGCATTTGGTATGCTAAACCATTTTTGTGATTGAAATAATCACTCTCTATCAGATCCAAGTGGGAGTGATTTACTTAATGTGATGTTTGATAGAAGTTTACCCATTAAAGATCAGATGGATCTTAATGAGAGTAATTATCTAGAGAAGATGTCACAGAGTTTCAATCTGAAACTTTAAGGAAACGTGTGTCTAAGAGACATCGTGATATTGAAGGACATGCCTTCTATGTATCTTCAGAAAATAAGATAAGTTTTAGTGAATGAGGAAGAACCTACAAACGTTTCAGAGGTTCTAGCTCGTTCTACAAGAGACTAATGATAGAAAGCAATGGAAGAAATGACAGAGTCGATAAGGTCAAATCAAGTTTGGAAACTTGTCGATCTTTCATCGAGACACAAAGAAATTGAGAATAAATGGATTCTCAGATTCTTAAAGAGACTGATGGGTCTATAGTGAGGTAGAAAAGTTCACATGGTAGAAAATAATTATACTCAGGTGTGGGTATATAACCTTTTTTCGCCTGTTGTGAAATTTACCTTGATTCGTCTACTTCTGGCTAGATTTAGAATTACATTAGAATGGACGTTTAGACTGTGTTTTCTCAATGGAGAGTTGGAAGAAGAAATCCACATGTTGAGACAAGTAGGATTTCATTCTTCAAAGAAGAGGATAATGTTTGTGAATTGATGAGATCGATTTACGAACTTAAACAATCCTCAAGATAATGGTACTTGAGACTTCATTGAATTATTGTCTCATATAACTTTGTGATGATAGACAAAGACCATTGTGCTTACGTTAAACGGTCCTAAGTAGTTTTGTAATTCTATCCTATGTATGTTGATACGATGTTAGCTGGAAAACGATAATGAGTATATTTGGTGAAAATATTCATAGAGATAGTTCAAGGAAGTTACTTGGGTTGTCTCAAGAGACATAGAAAGAGACTTCTAGAACAGATTCAAAATGGATGCATGAAAGCCTATTGATACTCTTGTCTTAAAAGACGAGTTATTGATTTGTGATAAGTGTCCAAAGACTCAAAGATGGAATGTTAGTAGTACTATATGCGAATGTAATTGAAAGTCTGATGTATGCTAAGATGAGTGAACATCCAGACGTATTATGAGCTGTTGGTTTGGTTAGCAGATATCAATTCAATTCAGTATAGACACTGGTAACAGTGTAAGGGATTGTAAGATATCAGAAATGTACTACAGATTAATTTGAACCTGAAAGGGTATATAGACATGTACTATCCACTGTGCAAGCAGAGTTTGTGGCAAATGTATCTGTAAGTACGAGGAATAGTTTGGGTAAGAAATTTATTGAAACTTTAGAAAAAAGTAAGCAGTCCATTAGGAGCTGTAACGATTCATCGTGGAATCAAACACTCCAGTAAGAGTTATAACGATTCATTATGGAATTGAACACTCCAGTGGAAGTTGTAACGATTCACTATGGAATCAAACACTCTAGTGAGAGTTGTAACGATTCATTATTGAATTAAACGCTCTAGTGGGAGCTTTAGCAATTCATTGTGGAATCAAATACTCTAGTGGGAGTTATACCGATTCACTGTGGAATCAAACACTCTAGTGGGAGAGTTGTAACGATTTACGCTACCTTGGGAGTTGTAACGATTCATTGTAGAATTAAACGCTCTAGTGGGAGCTGTAGCAATTCAGTGTGGAATCAAACACTTTAGTGGGAGTTATAACGATTCACTGTGGAATTAAACACTCTAATGGGAGAGTTATAACGATTTACACTACGTTGGGAGTTGTAATGATTCACACTCCAGTGAGAGTTGTGGTGATTTACTACAGAATCAAACACTTCAGTGGGAGTTGTAGTGATTCATTGTAGTAATCAAAATAGTTAAAGCTTACAATCGAAATTCCGAGTTTCATGAAAAACCAAACAAATTAGATACAAAGTTTTGACTTTGTGAAAACATAAAAAGAAGAAAATTGTGATTCTTAAATGCATGACTACTCACTTGATGTTTGCAGATCCTCTTGTCAAATATATTCCTGAGAGATGTTTTAGACATCTAAGGTTTTGGGTTTGTGTGGATTTGAACATAGTGCATTGTAATTGTTAATGTTGTTGAACATTTATGTATTGTGAATTATATGATGTTTCATATAATAGTATGTCGACAAGTAAAGATTGGCTCACTCATACGAGCAATCGCCTCTGACATCGAGGCATGTGCAGAGATGAGATTATTTAGTAATAATCGTAATAGATTTTACCACAAATCTATTTAACTTGTTACGAAGCTAAATCAACGGATTTTCTGGACTATAGTGGAAGGAAATTCAAGTTAAGTGTCGAGGATACACTTGAACTGTGATTTACACGATGTCAAATAAAAGAATAGCATACACTTCTATCTTGGGAAGTTAAGATATCGTGACATGTGTTTCATACCACATGTGCTAAGATGACCATAAGGAAATGAGAAAGATATCCCTATTTTCTCATTGTATGAGGCCTTGAGGGTTAGGAAATCCTCTAACAAATACCCTTAAGACTTTTTACTGTATTCTTAAGTCTTCACTGTAGTGTTGCTACTTTAGCATGTTACCAATATCTATAAGTTATATGGCAATGCGGTGCATGTCTAGGAAAGCAGCTATAGTGGGAGTCTGGAGATATTAGTGTAAAAGGAAGGACGTCTTTATTAACATGTTCTATTGTGATTCATTGACCGGTCAATCAAGTTCGGAACTTGATTATGAATACATAGATTTGATAAAAGGTTGAATATGCTCTTATGTTCAAGGGATTGAAAGAGATATGTTAACTGATGTTATATTGAAAGAGTTCTGGGGTATAACGAGTTTTGAAATCTTCATATAAAACTGGTTGAGTTGTTATATATCCTTAACAAGTGTATAACATGAAAACTCATATTCTCGAGGGTCACACGATTTATTTGCCTGTATGAAAATGTGTTATGTGATGGTATACATAAGTGAAGTAAAGGAGTGTAAGACTCAAACTTCATGTGAGAGTGGGAGATGAAAGTTAAATAGAATAATAATTAATTAATATTAATTATTCATATTTAATCCACACATGAATGTGGATAAAGGTAGGAGCGGTTATTGCATAACCTCCTGTATATAAGAAAATCCAACGGGATTTTCCAACAGACTAAGACATAGAATTCTGTTCTCTTCCCTCCTGAGACAGAATACAGAAATCTGGGAATTCTGTGTTCTGTATAATACGCATAACATAAATACATCTAGAGGACACTTAGATTGTGGATATAAGAAGCGATTCATGCAATTCATGTGATCGTGTTCTGACTACGAGGATCACAATACGTATGTGGAATTCAACCGGGTTCTAGAATCTTCCGCTGCATTGAGAATTACAGGTTGGTAATTCTAATTCTTATTTCTAGATTAATTAATTCCAACACTAATGAACTCTATGGATATAGTATCAGTAGAATTTTGGCCTTGTAAGACTGAATCAATTGATAAGTATTGTTGTTTGATCAAAAGATGTAAGCATTTCTATTTTTATTCATGTTACTTTGACTCATGGTATGTAGACTTAGGGATATCATATATCAAATACGTTTGTTTATATTATTGCATATTATTATTTGTATGAAGCATAAGCAACAGAATATTTGCATATGTTATTGATCATATGCACCGTTTTTTACATATATGTTTATATATTTACATATTTTATATAGATGTCATATATTGTTAAATATATAAATTATTTATATTTCTATGTCAGACATGTAATTACACAACAATTGAATAGTTTATTTATTTAAAAAATAAAATTCAATCATCTCTATCACTAATGACATGTAATTATCCAATATATATATTCTATATTATTTTTTTAAAATAAAATTAATATGTTAGAACATTTTATTACAGTTAGGGTTGGTCTGCTATGGACTCGAGTGCATGTTGTGCACCCTAGTCCATGTTGCACTTTTCAGTTACTGACTTAGACTTTTTGGTAAATGGTGTTGCACTTTTCAATTATTAAACTGGATAAGTAATAATTGAAAAGTGCAACACCATTTACCAAAAAGTGTAAGTCAGTAAACTGAAAATTGCACATGGACTAGGGTGCACAGCATGCACTCGAGTGCATACTAGACTTTACCTTACAGTTATAACATATCTTTGCATACATCAATAAGAATATGTAACAATTTTTTGCATATATGTTTTCAAATCTATATTTTATTATAGATATATATATTGGAATGTATAATGCATCTTTTTGAATAATCTTTAAATAACTAATATTTTTATAATAGTAGATAATATTTTAAAAAATATATATCAAATACGTTTTTTTATATTGCATATCATTATTTGTATGGAGGCATATGCAATAGAATATTTTCATATGTATTGACCATATGCACTGTTTTTTACATATATGTTTATATATTTGCATATTTTATGTAGATGATATATATTGTTAAATATATAAATTATTTATATTTCTATGTCGGACAGTTAAAAAAGTATCTTTCCATGTTTTTCATATTTGTTCTTAAAATGTAATTACACAACAATTGAATAGTTTATTTATTTAAAAATAAAATTCACAGAATTTAAAATATAAATAAATTGTGAAGTAATATTATATTATTAATTTATTTTATAATATAATATTACACCAACACTAGATTTAATTGACTGGTTCAAACCCAAAGAATCATCTCTATAACTAATGACATGTAATTATCGAATTATATATTCTATATTAATTTTAAAATTATTTTTTTAAACAAACTCACCACAAGCAAATCAATTGTCTTAAACTTACATATAAAAAGCGGAAAACATCTCCTATGATATGTCATAAACATAAATTTTATCAGAAAGAATCTAAGCTGCAAAATTAGATGAAATTATTTTTCATGTTCGATGATGATGTGCAGAGTGATTGATTCTAATAAAATTAGAGAAAGATAATGAAATAGGTAAAAGAGAGGGGAGAGAGATCAGCTTGGATATGCAAAAATTGATTTTATCTTTTCAATCTCTTATTCTTACTGCTATATTTTATTTTTGAATGTTTTTTGAGAAAATAAAATGTTTAAAATATATTTATTAATATACAAATTCAGATATTTTATTGATGAAAAACCTAAGCTCAAATAACACATGTCGTTCATATGACCGGAGCCCCGTTAACAACTTGTTAAGTATACATACCCTCCTTAGGGAAAAACCTTAATTAAGGGAAAAAGGTAGGCTCCTCTAAAAATTGAATCTATAATATTCCGAGTTTAAATTTTTAAGCAGAAAAACCAAAAAAGGATTATCATTGATCACTACTGACATAATCGTGTTGCTCATCCTCCGAGTCGAATTCATCAAAATCCGAGGTTTCCATATCTTCCCAACGCCCAATCTCTGCATTAGCCATGCGTTTGAATTTTAGCGAGCTTGAACTTTCCACTGGGATTAATTTAACATTGTGAATTTTATGTTTTTCCTGCTCCATTGCTGTTCTAAGCGCCTCCTCCAGCAGCTGGGTTAAATCTTGCGTAACCTCCGTATCCTCTGGCACACAAACGACAGATTTGAGTCGTGCTGGCTGGCCTTCAATATTTGTAGTGGCCGACGTTTCCATACTAACTCTTTATGTTGGTCCTGAAAGGAGTATATAACAAGTGTATGGTGGGGGGGAGGAATACACTTGTATGCAAATCTTTTTCAAACTTAACCAAATATGACTTCAGCAAGATTGTCCTGGACAACTCTGATGAGATGTATAACTTCTTAAAGATAACCAAGCTACTAAGTACTATTGAGTACTTAGTTGAATGACTATCTAACACTACAACAAAATGCATTTTTTGTAACGAATTTATTTGTAACCAACACAAAAATGGTTACGAAAAATCGGCTTATTATAACGAATTTCTATTTTGGTTACAAATAGGTCTATTTTAAATAACAATATGTAATTGTCGTTACAAATAGCAAAAAGTTGGTTACGAATAGTAAAATACTTCTTAATTTATTTTATTCGTGAAATAACGATAAATTTTCTTATCCTACTGCATAATCTCTTTTTATTTTTATTTTAATTATTGTTACAATTTAATAAATATATATTAAAAAATCTGAGTTGCATAAGGTTTCATCTCATTTATATATTTAATATACTACCGATTTTCCCTTCTTTCTAGGCTTATAATATATATACATATCTTTAATTATTTTAGATTTATAATATAAATTTTAGCCTGCTAATATATATATATATATAAATATATATATTCAATTATTTAAGGATTATATTTCTGTAAAAAAAAAAAAAAAACTTAAGGATTATATTAAAATTTTACATCATTTAATTATTTGGGGACTTATACAGTAATATATTTTTTAGTAGCCTATTCTAAATTAGAACTTAGAACGCAGTTTAGTCCAAAAATAATTTCAGAAATTAAAGCGCGTTAGAAAAAAAACAATTTGAAAAAGGCGGGCTCATCGTTAAATTAATTCCTAATTCACATCACAAAACCTAAATTTCACAGCGTGGTCTACCGCCTCTGTGACTTGCGCCTAATCGATTTCTCACCACCGCATTAACCGCTGCTGAGATCGATTTCTCACTACCGCATTAACCGCTGCTGAGATCGATTTCGCACCACCGCATTAACCGCTACTGAGATCGATTTACAGCCGATCAAAGGTAACCCCTCTCTTAGTTTTCTTATGTCGACTCTAATTTGCAAATCGTCCTGTTCTTTTCTTCCTTTTGTTTGAGTTCTAACTTTATATATATACCCACCGCTATCCAGATTCTAGATTCGTCTCTCTCGCCCTTCTCCTTTCCCTTTCGTCGGTCGCTTTTCTTAGGTAAGTGTTAGTTTGCTGAGTAAAGTCAGTGTTATTTGTTGATTAAATTTTTTAAATCATGTTGTATTTATGTATATGCAAACAGATTAATCTGATTTATGAGCTTGTGGGCATTTTTTTTCCAAGTGAGTGACAACTTAGTTCTGAATTTTGGGGTTTGTCGTGTAAACCAAAATTTGGGTTCATGGTAATCTTAATGAAATCACAAGGTTTGTTGCACTTTGTTTATGTATGCTATTGTAGTCAATATTTATATTATGTTTGCTAAATATATTTTTTGTTGACCCAAATTTATGACTTAATAGTTAATAGTTAATCCCCATTCCACGATTTTCTGAAATTTCCAGTATACTATGGTGAAATCAATAGGATTTAATCCTCATTCACAATTTTCTGCTACCTTTAATTAAGTAAAGTTTGGGGGAAAAGACATTAGTTTTGTTGGGATATTTTTCTGTGGAATCAACTTTCATTTTTGAGATATTTATGGGTAAATGTTCCTTTTTGTTCCTTAACTTGCGAATTTTTTTATCATTGTTGTGAAATCTGAATCTTTGGAATGTAGTTTAAGCCCAAAGAGAGAAAATGTCCACTTGATATATTATTTCGTAACAGCATTTTAAATCTACATCCGTTTATATCTAGCTTTCACATTTTTGTTAGCTCATTTCTTGCTTTTACTTTTTTCGATGATGGCCTTTTCCTTTACTAAGTATCGCACTTGCCATTTCTCTCTCTGTCATTCTTTTTGGATGTTGTACTAAGGCCACCTTTTTATTCAAACTCATGCTTTGTTTAAAGACACAATAAAATTGTATATTATTGATTATTTTTTGTATGTGGTCGATTTGAATTTGGCTCAAATTGTGCCAATGTTGGTATGTATGGATTTTTAGTGATTTAGATCTATTGTATTTTTAATTATTTTAGTGTTAATCCGTGATTCATATCAGTGTTTGCGTGGTATGTTACTTTATTTTTCTCTTTTGGATTCTCTTAGGTTTGATTGATTGCGTTCAGTAATTAGGAGGCTTTTGTTTTCTTTGGGTTTGTTTTGTGATTATAGTGTTGATGTATTAGTAGACGGGCTTGAGTGAGTGATTGTTGTTATTTTTTTTGTTGTGGTTTTAGCAGAATGTGGTGTTGTCTGTGGTTGTTTGATTTTGTATATAAAACTATGTATGTATGCTTTAGGAATTGATGTGCTATTGTTTTGTTTTGCTTTGTTGAGGGCATTGGCTATTTTTTTTCTTTTGGCTTCAGGTGTTGGTATTAGTTGACCGGGTCTTGGTTTTGGGGTTGAATGGCCCCTTTGCCGGTTTATATTTCTTGCAAATTTGGCTCACCTATTATTGGATTTGTGCATTTTTTTTATTTAAGCTAAATATCGTTTTTTTTTATATATGTAAGTAAACTTGTATTTGTGCTTAATAAGTTCTTAATCTTATGATATTTTATTGTTGTCTCTTTTGTAGGACAATGAAGTTTAACTTTGATCGTAGACGAGAAGACTAATCAAGACTTCAATCAAGGATATGGTTTTTTATACAAGTTATTAGACACATTGAAATGTCCAAATACATTTTCTTGTAAATATTTAGAATATTTTTATACATATTTAATTTCTATAAATCAACTACAGATGACATGGATAGGTTTTTTTTTCGTGGATATGTTTATGTTGATTGAGTCCAGTTGGAGAATTATTATTTTATTGAAATAAAATTAATGCATTACGACCCTATGAGTTATTTTATTAATTATTTATTCTTGTAATGAAATAAGAGGTAAATGTTACAAATATTACTAACAAATTAAATATTCTAGTACTAAATATATGATTTTATGTAACAAAATTGATATTTTGAACAAAATTTATAACATTTTGTAAAATAGCTTTTGTAACCAAAAAATGTGTCGTTACAAATGTACTGGTAACGAAATTGAATTTTTTTCGTTACAAAAACTTTTTGCAACGAGCTTTACAAGACCAACTTTTGTAACAAGATGTTTCGTTACAAAAGGTTTTTGTAACCAAAAAATCACTTTTTGTAACCAATTTTTTCATTACAAAAAGTGCATTTTCTTGTAGTGTAAGTTAGTTATAAGTGCGGAATTAGTGGTTGGCCCTTTAGTTTAAACTCTTTAAGTTCTGAAATCACTTTGTCAAATATCCAGTTTTCAAGGAACTTGTCTAAATCAGGTTTGCACAGTCTTGAGTATATGTTCTTTGAAAGATCAGTTTTGTGTGCAGTGTTGTATGTATGTAAGTACTTGAAAGTAAATCAACACAAGAGTTTATAGTGGTTCAGAGACTCAAGCTCCTACATCCACTTTCCATGATTTAACAAGATAATTCCTTCACTCTTCACTATGCGAAATAAGCTGATAGACAGCGGTTTTTAACTGCTGTAAATTGGAATTAGCAACCGCTGTAATATTAAGCGCTGTAAAAAAGTGGCGCTGATAGACAGCGGTTATTAACCGCTGTCGTATCTATATACAACAGCGGTTATTAACCGCTGTTAATACTTTGAAACCGATGTTGTATGTGGTCAGTTTTAACTCTTTACAATATCTACGACAGCAGTTTTATTAGATACGATAGCGGTTATGAACCGCTGTTGTTTGGATTTACTACAGTTGTTTTTAACCGCTGTTATTCCTTTAAAACCGATGTTATATTAAGATTTATGACAGCGGTTTTATTATCTACGACAGCGGGTATTAACCGCTGTTGTAAATATCCAATATTTAAAAAAAAAAATCTAAAATTTTAATTTGTTAAATTAATAAAAAAAAACTACAAATTTTCAAAAAAAAAAAACCAAAATAAACTAATTGATAACATTAAAACTACAATATCAACCAATTATCATAATTAATGTTTAATGCACCACATATCATATATATATATATATATATTATATATAAATTAAACTAAAATATTATAGTAAATTAACTAACATTAACGTCAAACATTCATACATAATACATTGATTCAAAAGTTTGTTGTGGACATGAAGCTTGAGACTGGTCTTGCTTTTCTTTATATAGTAATCTCTCCCAACATATGTGCTTTTCTTTCTACTCAATCATGTATATGGTTGCTTGCATGTAGCCCACCCTGACCATACTTCGTCAATTTGAGCTCTCTCTGTCAACAAATTTGACTCATTGTCGGGATGAAAAGATGAAAAGAGTATGTGAAACAGTAAGAGAAATTAGATGTATTTGAATAAAATAATCTTGAATGATAAGTAGAAAAATGACCAAAAACCTCTTTTATTAGGACTGTAATTTGCAGTGGATTTACTTGTCTTAAAAACAAAATTCTTATCAGAAACAGGGCTTTTTCATCTTCCTTTTGCCCACAAAAGGTACTATTAGGTACAAAGTATGATTTTCCCCAATTCACTCTTTCTTGCTATTTTAATTCTTTGTCCACAAACATGTGCATATTCTTGATATGAAAATGAAAGATTTTTAAAGAGATATTAGTATATTACCTTCATAGGATTATCTCCATAATTTGCATCTGAAGTGGCATAGCCTCCATAATTCACTCATTTCTTCAACAAGATCTGTTTGAGGATCCTGCATGTACACAAAAACCAATTTATGCAAAATTAGTTCTGAAATTAGCGTTAATCACGCACATACCTGTAACGAAAATATCGAAAAGGTAATACCAACTTCGACAATCTTTTTCAATTTTTTTGAATTCTTTTCTTCTGCAATTTTTTGTTTTTCAAATGAGTATCCTCTTACAGATTTCGTCAGTCTGACGGAAGATTTTTTACTGCCATTAAGAGAGATAGAGGGTGTGGGATTTTGAAATAGAGATTTGAAATTAAACAAGAGGAAGAGACGTGGGTTTAGAGGGAGATAGAGAGATCATGTGATGATGGGAAAATGGAAACGTGGGTTAAGTAAAATTATCATTTTTAATATTATATCTAATATATTTAAAACATCAATATTTATTATATATTATAATATTTTAATAGGTTTATCTAGCTTAAATAAAAATTGAGATTTAATATTTAAATTATTAAAATAATTACGCACAAATCTTATTAATACGTATAATGATTTTGGGTTTTGAAAATATTATATACTATTATAACTATTAAATAGGAAAACACTTAAAATATGATAATAATTCACTAAATCTTAAAAAATATATTGTAAACTTGAATTTACAATTTATTAATTTCAAATTGAACCGAGGATGTAATATCGGGTTTGGGGTCTCAAAGAGTTATTGGGATTGTTTGTGACTTATTCCATATGACTCCTCCTATTTATAAGATATAAATGACATAAAAAAAAAAAAAAAAGATATACCAGATCTTGAAGATAAGGAAAAATGATAATCTCAAATCTCAAAGATATTAATTATTTATAATCTTATTTTTAAAATTAGAATTTAAATAATATTTGACATATTGAAAATTTAATAAAATTTATGGGTTTACATATATAATTAAAAAAAACTAATTAAAATATGTACTAAAATATTCAAAAAAAACCATCTAAATTAAAAAAAAAAAAAAAAACTGAAAGATCTAAATAAAAACTGTAAAAGTTTTATGCACATCAACTAAAAAATAATCAAATAAAAAAAATTAAAAATCAATTAAACCTAAATAAAATCTTTAAAATATCAAATAATCAAATAGAAGATTTATTTGATTTTTTTAATATTATTTAGTTTTAATTAATTTTTATATATTTTTTTCTTAATTGATTTTTAAAATATATTTATATTTTGAATTTAGTTGACTTTATAAGATTTTTTTATTTTATTTAAAATATTTTATTCAATTTAATTATTTTTAAAGATTAATTGATTATATTTGAGCCCTGATAGAGATCTAGTAAAAAAAAAAAAAAAAAGTAGTTGAGCCAATAAGATTATATATACATACATGTACATGGATTAGCTATTACAGCGCTGAACTAAAACATATGATAGCGGTTACCAAAAACCGCTGTCTATCAGCGTAAAATTGTATATATAACAGCGGTTCTAAAAAAATTATCATATGACAGCGGTTTTCGATGTTTTTACAGCGGTTCTGAAAAAAACCGCTGTTATTCTACTGCTGTAAAAAGCAAAATCTGGCATAGTGCTTGGAATTAACTTATTTTATAGTGCCAAGGGCACTTGATCAATAGCACCACTCCTTGGTGAATTGATCTCAAGGATGTCTAGAGTCCTTGTACCCTCTTCTCAACTCAGAATTAACTGTTCTTCTCTCAACAGTTAACTCCTTACACTTCTACTACTACAACCTTCTATCTTTCTCTCTTTGAAAGGTATAAGGGTTGAACTAAGGTTCCAACTAATGAGATATCCTTTACAATGAAGTTTAGTGTATAAGGATATGATATCTCTCTAAGCTTTGTATGGATATACAATGAGGTTCAACTTAGAATGAAGTGTTTGAAGACTAAGATAGTCTCTTGAAAGCTTGAAAGGTTCTATGAGCTTTGAGCTTCAGAATAGTTGATGTAGTTGGATGCTTTCAAATGGTCTTCACACTTCTGTATTTATAGACAAATTTGAGGATTTGCCCATTGGAGAGGCAATCTCAAATGTCCATAAATGTCTTCCTTGGTTACTTCAAACTGGAAGACAGAATCTTGATAGTGACATGTCCTTCAATAGGGAAATAAACGGTTGTAACCACTTTGTCTTCATTCTGCAGCACTCTTCCCAATGTCTGACTTCAAGATTCACTTGATCAAACATGGACATGGCTTCTGATGATTAGTCCTATGATAAGGACAACATTCCTTATCACTTGGACAACTCTGCTTATCACTATCAGGAGACTTTGCTTATCAGCAAGGTTGGCTTTAGCTCTTCAGATGACTTGGCTCTTTCTCTTTCCTTGAATGTCTCTATGCATCCTTAGAATGGATCTTGCTCATTCATGTCATAGAGTAGTTGTCTCTGACCACATCAGCAAAGTTGGGATCACCTTGACATTGTTCTGGTACAAGTGTGCTGAGACAACTCTCCTGGACAAACCTTCTGAGCAAAAGTGCTTTAGTAGGTTGTGTCTAGATTATGCATTTGTCTTGCTTGATCTTCAAAAAGATTGTTCCACAATCCATTCACTCATGATAATCCATTCACTCATGATCAACATACTTGTCTATTCAGCAGACTTGGAACACATTCAACTTGAGCCTTGAGGGGACTTGATCTTGATAGACTTCAAAGCATATGTTCCCCCTCAACTTGTGCATCTATTTATCTAAGAGCTGCCTAACATGTCAGCTTCTCAACTAGCCTTATGCTATATGTTCTAATCATTCTTAGAACATAATCATCTTTGACTTAGGCATGTCTCAGGGGGTTTTGGTATTAAATCAAAACACTTCTCATTTTATTCCCAAAAATTTCCCCCTTTTTGATGATGCCAAAACCTATACATTCTATGCAAATGTGACTTGACTACACCTATTACATTTATCTTCAGAAGACATGACTAGAGTCAATTTTCCTGAAAAAGAATGTGTTAGTGTAATCACCATTCTGATTGCAAGTAGGTTTCAAAGATAGGCAAATTGAGATAGTAGCATGTTGTTTCTTGATTCATAAAAGGATTCAACTATCATTCAATGAATTTGACATTACAGGCATGTTGATAGTTGAAATAACTTATCAGAGCATGAATCAAAACAACATTACATCAGAGCATAAACAAAATACATTATCAGAGCATTAATCCATAATTATCAGAGCAAATAGCATATATCAGCAGTCTTGAGTAATCTTTCAGCATAGGTGACCAAGTCAACAATTTAGCAACCAAGATAAGTTTTCATCCATTTCAGCACATAAGAGTCAGGAAAACATAGCCATTTAGAGATCATCTTCATGAGGTGGCACCATCCCATATTGTGCCCACACTCTTTTCTTTAACTCCATAGCCTCTTGGTTAGTTCCCTTTGGTCCAAGTACCATCCTGTTTAGCTTGAGAATCTCAAGGAACTCTTGGAGAATCTTGGATTGGTCAATCCATCCATTCATCTTGGGAGGCATATATATGATTGGCTTAGGGGCATTGAATTCAATCCTTGCAATATCTGCAGCTGCAAGAAGTTGCTGATATAGCTCCCTGTAATACTCAATCATGAAATTGGTAAAAGTGGAGTTCACATCCTCATTATTCCATCTGCCTATGACATAGTAATCATAGACAAACTCCTTTTTTGCCTCTTCCCATGAGTCATTCAGCTGAATTGGGACCCATTTATCCATGTGTGGATATTTGGTATCCATGGGAATTAGTAGCTGTGGCTTCAGCTTGTTGTAGGTAGCCCTCCTTCTTCTGGGCTTCTGAAAGTCAGCTATTCTCTTATCTCTTGCTCTGTTTGCTTCCTCAATCAAGTCCATCTTCTCTTTGGCTTTCATCATGGCCAGTTTCTGTTGAGTTTCAGGATCCTTTCCATATCCTTCCTCAAACAGCTTTGATGGATCATGAGCTAAGACAGTTGTCTTCTTCTTAGCTTCAGGTCCAAAGCCTTCAGCAAACAATGCTTCAACATCTTCAGCATCTTTGGGACCTTCAGCAACTTTGACAACTTCAGAAGACTTGACAACTTCAGCAATTTTGACTTGTTCAGTAGGCTTGGCCAGTCCAGCAGTTTGGCCTGTTCAGCATTCTTGACCTTTTTGGAGGTAGGCTCTCCTTCTTCAATTCTGAACCCAGAAGGAAGTTCAAGGCTGTTTGGAAAGTCAGTGAATGTTTCAGGCTTTCTTTTATTTCCCTTGGCCTTCTTGATCTGTCCTCTAGTTTGAACACCTTTAGCATTTTTGTCCAAACCAGACACCTCTCCTCCTGGCCTTTGCTGCAATCTTACTCTTTCTTCCTGTGCTGATGCCATTGAATTCTTCAAGGCTATGGCTAACTGCTCTTCTTCATCCAGTTCATCCAGATTCAGCACTGCTTGTTCCTTTCCCTTGCTTTCAGCAACCTTGTCCTTGCCCTTGTCTGAACCACCAATTATCAAGGCACCTTTTGCCCTTGCTCTTTCTCTTTCCCCCTTTTTGGCAGCATCAAAACACTGAGGTTTGAGCTCACTCATGGTAGAAGCCATCAGGGATTGAGCTTGGTTCAGGGACTTCATCTCCTCAAGCAAGTAAACATTCTCATCATGAATGTTTTGCATCCTGTCACTGCTTAGGCTTAAGAAAGCTAAGATAGGTTTCATCTTTTGCTCCACAACCTCCTACATGGTTGTCTTGAGGGATGAATCAAGGTTGGCCTTCAAGAAGTCAGTAAGGTTGGCCACTGCACTCTCAACAATCTTGGCCATGACTTCTTGTGAGAATTTTTCAGAGGCAGCCTTCACCATTGCTAGCCTCATTTCCTCAGCTCTCCTTTTCTGCAAGGCAGTCTTCCTTCCAAGAGCTTTCTTAACCACCAATCTTGATGCTTTCACATTCTTGTTGTGGTTACTCCTTAACAATGTCTGCTCCTTTTTTACCTCTTTGGAAATAGAATCCATGCTAGCCTTTGCTTTCTGCACTTCAGTGGAGATGGTTTGCAAACCAGATTCAACTCCACTGATCCTTGTCTCAATTGTGGGAAGAACCACATCCTCTGAGCCATTGAGCCTCATCTCAACAGATGCTAAAGTCCTACTTTGCTCATCTAAGGCTCCTGAGGTTTCAGCATAGGCAGTTTGAACTTGATGAGCTATGGAGTCCAACTTGGCTGATTGCTCTCCAAGAATGGCTTGAGCAGAGCTGGAATCCACATGGATTGGTGCATCAGTGAGGAGATCTTCTGCAAAAATTTGATCAAAAGACAATCCTGCAATATCAGATAAATCAAAGGGGTTAGAAAATAAACACTCATCACCCTCAGTATTTTTTGCATAAGACTCTGATACATCAGCAGTCTTCTCCTCATTTTCAACTTCTTTTTTACTCCCTTCAATATTAGTGTCCTCACACAAAGGATCAGGCCTCCTTTCATCAAGGGATTCTTGAAGTTCAGATTTGACTTCAAGAATAACCTGTCCTTCCTCACTTATACCACCCTCATTTGTTGGTACACTCACAATCTTAGTGATAACTACCTCTCTTTCATCCACAACTCCCTCTGGTTTTTCCACTACTTCTTCCTTTTCAACTCCTTCCTCTAAACCTGCAGCATCTCCACCTTCAACAAGGTTCAAAGATGGCAGTTGTGGGGAGATCACAGTGCTTATATCAGCAGCCACTGAGTCATCCTGAATGATTAAGGGCTGGTTAGTGTCCAACTCTTCTGACACAGATGAGGCCTTAATCAAATCAGCTTCTAACATAGGAGCCTCAACATCTTTAAGCTGTGCCTTGGGTTCAGAAGAACCTTCATTGGCAGATGCATCTTTGGCTGTGTCACCAGCTTTGGTCAACACCTGTGAAGATATAGAGCCTTTCCTATGATAGGTTAGGAGAGGGGTTGAAGGCAATTGGGATTCAGGAGGGTTGGGATTGGAGGGGTTTGAGGGGTCATCCTTGCCATCATCATCATTTGAGCTGCTATCAGGGTGTTTGATACCCTTAGCAAGTCTCTCCTTTTCTTCAGCAATTTTGACAGCCACCAACTTTGCAAAAATATCCTCATCAGTGAGGAATCTTGTTTTGAGCACTCCAACAAAGTGTAGCAATCTGCTCTCCTCTACTTGCCACCAATTTGCACCCTTGTCTTGGATGACTTAAGAAATCTCCATAATTGTTTTATCTTTGACATCCACCAGCATCCTCAAGTCATGAAACATCTTCTGAACTCTAGGAAATTCAGCAAGTTGTGGGTACAAGTTGTCCATAGTAGCCCTGGCTCCACCTCTGAGCATACTCTCATAAGTATACTCCTACTCATCTCCACTTGAGTGGGGACTTTGGGTTATAGGGGAGTTGGCTCTGGTTTCAGGTAAAGTGGCTTCAGGAAGGTTGAATTCAGGAGGGTTGGCTTCAGAAGGGTTGGATGCAATGAAAGGTACTTCAGTTGCTTTTGAGAGCAATGGTTCTGAAGGGGCTTTGCTCAGGGGAGTTGGCTCTAATAGTGCAGCTTCTAAGAGTTTTGAATAATTAAGCATTGATGAGTCTAAGGGCTAAGGGAGATTGAAGCCTTGACTCATCTACTGTAATATCAGCCAACACATCCATAGGTCCTCTTAGTGCACTCCCTTCTGGAGAATATCTCTTGGTAAGATTGAGAGAGGTAATGGGTTGGTTAGTGGGGGTAACATGAGTTTTAGGAGAGTTGGGTTCAGGATTTTGGGTTTCAGGGAGGTTGGGCTTCATTGGTTGGTTTTCAGGGACTTTGGACTCAGGGGTTCCAGAACCAGAAGAGTTGGTCCTGGACTTTGATTTAGTCCTACTTTCTGCCCTGCTTTCCTTCAAAGCAATTTGGAGAGTCCTATCCTCCTGAAGCTCCAAAATCTTCTCAGTGGGCTTGGCTCTCCTCTTGCTAGCCCTACTACTCCCACTTCCTTCTTTCTCAGGGTCAACTTCCCTGGATCTCTTTTCACCCTTCTTCCTTTGCCTTGTTTCATTGTATTTCTGTCTCAACTCTTCTGAATGATCAAAAGGAACTTGAACACCTTCCTTTGCAACCTCATCAACTTCAGTTGATGCTCATGAGGTCTCTTCTGATGGAAGTTGAGACAGTTTCTTTGTCTTTACAGCCCTGGCCTTTGTTCTTTTCTTCAACTTTGGTTTCTCCTCTTGCTTCACTTCAGCAGGTTTGGCCAGCTGCATCCTTCTTTGTTCAGTTTTCTTACTCAACTTCCTGAACATCACTTTCTGGGCAGGGTGGGGCTTGGCAAAGGTTTGCATCTCAGAATAGTGAGCAAACTTCTCAATCAATAGGCTTGCCTTGGTGCAATACCTCAATTTTCCTTCCATCACAACCTTGTTGTGAGCCCTTACTTTGAATTTTGCCTTCTCTTTCATCATCTCAGACAAGATGAAGGTCCTCCAATCAAATTTGATGCCCTTATCAATAGCATCAATCACTGCAGCCATTATCCTTATCCTTGGAGCACTCACTTGCTCCAAACTACCAATATTGCTCAACAGGCTCTTGGTGATTACCTCAAATAGATTAAGGAACTTTAGCTTGAGTGTCCTCTTATGTTGAGTTGAGGAGATAGGACCTGGTACAAGCAGCCATTCTTGAGCAATCTCCTCTTCTTGCCCATTTCCATAAAATTCTGGATTCCTTCCCTCAGAAGGCAATCCAAAAGCAGCATCAATATCTTCCTCAGAAAATTTCACCCTGTGAAATCTTTCTTCTTCTTCTTCTTCTTCTCCTTCAGCTATGTAGGATAGCCTAGATGTAACTTCTCCATCCTCTAGCTTCCTTCTCCACTTAAGGAATGCAAAGAACTCAACCATGAAGGTTTCAAGGCAAGAATCTGGCTTTTCTTGCATGAACTTTTGTAGACCTGCGCTTCTCAACCATCTCAAGGTTGGGGTAACCTCAGGAGCCTCACTCTCAAAAGAAAGGATTGGCTCAAATGTAAGGTTATTTTTGTGACTTAGATAGCCAAAATCAAGGTCTAGATCCTTGTTGGTGAAGTCAACAACCATCTCAGGTCTAACTTTGGGAGCCATTGATGAAACAATAAGAAGTTTGAGAGAGTTTTGAGAGGATAAGAACTAGGGTTTCAAGAAAGTTTGAGAGCGTGGGGAAGAAGTGAGCTTTGTGGGCTTCTTTAAGACTTGTGGATATTCCAAAAGGAATGTATGTCAATGAGTAGGTGAGTCTTGGGCAATTCAACGGTTTACAATTTGGGAAATCAAGGTTGAACGGCCAGGATTGATTTCAGGGGAGTTGGCCAAACTTGATCCAATGGTTAATAACCAATGTAACAGTGAAAAACTGTTTTTATTCAAAACGTGGGAAGGAGTTATGTTTGATAAATGGTTGGGGAGTTTTCGAGAATGATAATGTCTTGAAATGTTTAATGCAAACAAGAGTTAAATCTTGACATTTAATGCATTGAAAGTGACTTTTTGGGTAGGGGACAAATTGAATCCTTGAAAGATGATATTTGTAAAAGGAATGTGACAGATATCAAAATAGGCAATGATTACCCAAAATAGGTGCATTTGGTTTGATAGCCAAGACAACTTATCTGACCCCACATGGACAAGTGTCCTGAGATGACATGGACAAGTGTCCTGAGATTGAGTGGACAGGTGTCCTGAATAGATGAGGTCAACTCTTCTGAATTTCAGTAGACTTGACCAAGTCTGCTGAACATCACTTTCAGTTCCCCCTTCACTTAATAACTCCATTTGTTTTACTTGTCCAACTTCCCTGGATCAAGTAATCCCAATTCTGCTGATAATTCCAAGAATCTTGCTTCAGCAAGTGGCTTTGTTAAGATATCAGCTTTTTGGTGATCTGTGTGGATTTTCACCAACTTTATGTCCTTCTTCTCCACATGATCTCTGATGAAGTGATGCTTGATGTCCACATGTTTGCATCTTGTGTGCAATACAGGATTCTGTGATATTGCAATGGCAATATTGTTGTCACAGAATATTGGCACTTCAGCAGAGTTGACATTGTAGTCCCTTAGTTGTTGTCTCAACCAAAGAATTTGAGCACAACAACTTCCAGCTGCAACATACTCTGCTTCAGTGGTGGAAGTAGCCACTGTGTTCTGCTTCTTAGAGAACCATGATATGAGCTTGTTTCCCAAGAATTGACAAGTCCCTGAAGTGGACTTCCTGTCAATCCTACATCCTCCATAATCAGCATATGAGTAGCCTATAAGCTCAATGTTGTCATCAGCAGGGTACAAAAGGCCTAAATTTTCAGTGCCTTTGAGACACCTCAAGATCCTCTTAGCAGCCTCTAGATGGCTCTTTTTAGGATTTGATTGAAACCTTGCACAAACACCTACTGCAAAGGTGATGTCAGGTCTGCTGGCAGTGAGATAGAGAAGTGAACCAATGATTCCTCTATACTCAGTAGAGTTGATTGGAACACCACTCTCATCAGGATCCATCTTCCAATTTGTGTTCATAGGGATCCTCACTGGCTTGCTAGTAGCACACCCAAATTTCTTGATCATTTCTCTGGTGTACTTAGCTTGATTGATGAAAATTCCTTCCTTAGATTGCTTGACTTGAAGTCCCAAGAAGAAGTTCATCATCCCCATCATGGACATCTCAAACTTGCTTTGCATGAGCTTTGAGAACTTTTCACACAGCTTCTCATTGGGGGATCCAAGTATGATGTCATCAACATATATTTGGCCAAGCAAGATGTCCTCTCCTTCAGTGATTCTGAAGAGAGTTCTGTCCACAGTTCCCTTGATAAATCCATGGTCCAAAAGGAATTGTGACAGTGTGTCATACCAAGCTCTTGGAGCTTGCTTGAGTCCATTTAGAGCTTTCTTCAGTCTGTAAACTTGGTTTCCAACCTCAAAACCAGGTGGTTGCTCTACATAGACTTCTTTCTTTAAGACTCCATTCAGGAAGGCACTCTTGACATCCATCTGGTACACTTTGAACCTCTTGTGGGCTGCATAGGCTAGGAATAGCCTTATTGCTTCCAGCCTTGCCACAGGTGCAAATGTCTCATCATAGTCAATGCTTTCAGATTGGCAATAGCCCTTTGCCACTAGTCTTGCTTTGTTTCTGACAATCACATCATTTTCATTCTTCTTGTTCTTGAACACCCACTTGGTTCCAATAACATCTTGATGTGAAGGTCTATCCACCAGCTCCCATACATCATTTCTGGTGAATTGGTTCAGCTCTTCCTGCATTGCTGTGATCCAATTTGCATCTTGAAGTGCTTCCTCAATGTCACTTGGTTCTTGTTCTGACAAGAAACAACAAAATATAGCACTTTCACCATGAAATCTTCTAGTTTTGACTCCTATACCTGGATCACCAAATATCAGATCAGTAGGATGGTCAGACAACCAAGTCCTTCTTTTTCTGATCCCTTCAGTAGAGTTGTCCTCTACTGAGGTTGAGTCATTAATATCATAGAATTCAGGGAAATTTAATGCAGGATCTAACTCAGGATCATAATCAGGGATGTTGTCCTCAATGTCAGGGACATTGGCATTATCAACATTATTGTTTCCCCTTAGATTATTTGATCCAGTAACTACCTCAGCAGGAACTACTTCTTCATTGGTAGTTGTTACCTGAGTGTGAACTGGGATTAGGTCTTTCAATTCACCATTTCCTTCAGTGGGGTTTGCCTCAGGTAGGTTGTCTTCAGGATTGTTGTCTAAACTTATGATTTCAGGGAGGTTGGGTTGGACAACATCTATGAAAGTAGTATCTTTGTCTTTTAGACTCAGTCTAGTTGTCCTTTGTGTGATTTCCTCTGTATCCAAGTTCTTGTTCCTGAACTCATGAGTAGATTCATCAAAC
This sequence comes from Galeopsis tetrahit, assembly GCA_963675135.1. Classification (NCBI taxonomy): domain Eukaryota; kingdom Viridiplantae; phylum Streptophyta; class Magnoliopsida; order Lamiales; family Lamiaceae; genus Galeopsis; species Galeopsis tetrahit. The sequence goes on along the minus strand of OY776128.1, from coordinate 47,873,607 downwards.
ACAACATGAGGTGTTTCCTCCACAATAAGGGTTTTACAGTTGTAGACTCTGAAGGCTCTACTGATTTGGGAATATCCAAGAAATACTCCTTCATCAGCTTTGCTATCAAAGGCTTTCAGCTGTTATTTTCCATTGTTGTGAATGAAACACTTACAACAAAAAATGTGGAAGTAAGATACTTTAGGTAACCTTCCTTTCCAGAGTTCATAGGGGGTTTTGTCTTGCCCCTTAGTTATTAAACATCTATTCTGAGTATAGCATGCAGTGTTTATAGCTTCAGCCCAAAACCTCTTAGGTAAGTTTGAATCAGCAATTAAAGTTCTAGCAGCTTCTTTTAAAGTCCTATTTCTTCTTTCTGCAACCCCATTCTGCTGAGGGGTTCTAGCTGCTGAGGGGTTCTAGCTGCTGAGGTTTCATGAGCTATTCCATTTTGTGTACAATACTCATTGATGTATGAATTTATGAACTCAGTGCCTTTGTCAGATCTAATCTTGATTATATTAAGGTTTTTTTCATTTGACAATCTCTTTAGAAGTTCAGGGAGTTTGACTTGTGTTTCCTTCTTATTAAGAAGAAATACTACCCACGTGAACCTAGAGAAGTCATCTACTACTACCAATGTGTATTTTCTACCATCTATGCTTGCAGGGGTAATTGGTCCAAATAGGTCCATATGCAGTAGTTCAAGTACCCTTTCAGTAGAGATGACTGGTTTTCCCTTGAATGAGGCTTTGATCTGTTTTCCTTCTTGGTATGGTTTGCAGACATGCTCCTTAATGAAAACCTCATTAGGTAGTTGTAGATGTTATTACTCTTAAATGTCTTAACATTCACAACAACATCTTAATTCGACCTTTCTTATTTTGTCTAAGTCCAAATTCTGTTTTCTAGTTAATGCTGCTTTGGATGTTGTAACATCGCAGGTTGAAGATCTAGAACATTCTACAAAGTTCCAGACTGAAAGGATCTGGAAGCTTGCAGAAGTATGTAGATCATGCGGTTGCCTTTGAAAACGTCCAGAATAGGCTGGAAGGTGCTAGAATTCATTGGAATGAAGAGTGGGCTAAAAAGAAGGGATGAGATCCTAAAAAATAGGATATGGATTATGAAGCTTCTAGAATTCGTTTTTACCTCTATAAATACTCAAGGAAGTCTTCATTATTCAGCATGGAGAATTAAGAGTAATCACATAATGTCTATGTGAAGTGTTCGTCCTACTTAGACATTATCGTGATTATTATTTCTTCTTCATCAGATTCTCGTACAACATGAAGAAATACACATCAGATCCGAGAGTCATATATTTCACGAAGTGCTATTCTTTAATTCTTAAACTAGTGTTCATCTTGTTAGGAATTAATTGTCATTAGCATGTTCATGTCGTTGTGCCGAAGAGTCCAAACTTCCTGTACAACATAGACTTTTCTATACTTCTTTGATAGATAGATCATAGAGTTAGATTAGTTTTTGGTAGTGTAATTTTTACACTTAAGCCATCTTTAGATTTGATAGTTTATCAAGTCTTATTTCCGTTGTGAATATTTGTTCACACACCATTTGTATTCACATAATTATTAGTGAAAGTTTCGCCATGAGGCTCGCATAGATTTTAAATTAAAATCTATGTTAAAAAGTTAATTTTGTGTCTTTGTGTTTTCATTCTTTAAAGTCTTCCGCTATTCGTATTCTGATATTCTGTAATCGAGTCAGTGTTACATTGAGTGTTCTAACATTGAGTGTAGCATCAGTCTTGTTTTACTTGTGTTCAGTTTATTTTTAGTGTTTTAGTCTTCCGCTGTGTCTGTCTTTTCTAATATTCTGTTTGAGTCTTTGTTACACTATTTGTGTCAACATACAGTGTAACATCGTTCTGTTTTTCACTTAAACACTAGCTATACCATCCACACACACTTTCAGCTGGTATCAGAGCCAATACCTGACGACACTAGGTTTAGATCCTTGTTTTAAGTGTGTTTTAGTTTATGTTAGCAATGGAAACACATCACATATTCACTGCACTTAGGCACCCGAACATATTATCCATATTTTAAGCCTAAGTTGTGCATGTATATCAAGTCGAAAGATGAATGTGCTTGGAGGACTGTGTACTTACAGGTTATGATGTACTAAAGATCTAAATCAACACATCAATACATCCACCAGAAAGAAGGAAAAGTCAATTTTAACAAAGGTTATCAAAAAGTGAAGGTAAACTAAGGTATGATCTTTAATATAGAAAATCAGTTCAATGCATATTCTGAATATGGTCTTTATGAAAATTAATGTGCCAATATTAGACTTAAGCAAAAACTGAATTTTAGTACTATCTTAAAGATGAATCAGATGATGAATTTGATGAATCAAAAAATGTTGAATTCGCTTTTCATACCAAGATTGATTATGATGATTCTTTAGATGATAATCTGGATGAAACAGATTCTGATGTTGCACTTAATGTCATAACATTTATGGTAACATCAAAACAGAGTCACCCAGATTTGAACTGTTTTAATGGGTTTGTTGATGATGCAGGCATAAGGATTGATGAATCTAAATACCAAAAGTTGTTAGATAATTGTAACTCTCAGAAACTCACTCTTATTTCCTTGAGAATGAGAATCTGAAAGGAACAATTACCAAGCTAGAAGTCATACATTCCAGAAGAGATTTTGAAGTTTGTAAACTGAAGGAGAAATTGATCACCTCTACTTTAAGTTTTATAAAATTTTCTATGAGTGCTTCTGATATGAATAATGTTATAGCTATTGGTAAATTTGATAATTGTGGTATACGTTATGATAGTGAAACTGCTTCTATTTCTAAGAATTTTGAAAATACTGTGAAATTTGTGAAGGCAAATGTTAAAACATATGTTGTAACATCTGCACAAACAGATTCTCATAAAGTCAAATACATTGAAAAGAAGTTTGTATGTCATTATTGTTCGAAAATTGATTTTGTCCTTACTGCATGCAAATGTTTGATGATCTGAGATATGAGAAAATGTTACCTAAAAAGATGTCACATCCTATGAAACATTTTCTGAAATCTGCATGGAAACCAAAAGTTACCTGTAATGTTGTTCACACCTCTTTGAAAGCATGTTTACTTGGTCAATGGTATTTTGATAGTGGTTGTTCTAGACATATGCCATGATAAATTGACTACTTATCTAATTATGTGACCTTGAATGATGGTAATGTTACATATGGTGATTGTTCGAAAGGACAGATTATAGGAAAATGAACTTTGAATGTTGATGGTTTTCCTGAGCTTAAAAATGTTTTACATTTTGATGGCTTGCTTGCTGATTTGATTAGTATTAGTTAACTTCGTGATGATAATTTGCATGTAAAATTTGACAAAGATTCATGTTATGTTTTGAATGAAGATGAAGATTGTCTAGGGCAGTAGATAATTGTTATCTTATTGGAACAAATGTGTGTAATTTGTCGAAAAATGATGAAAATGTCTTATTGCATCAAAAATTGGGACATGCACATTATAGATCAGTGAAGAGACTAATCAAAGTCGATGTAGTGAAAAAGATTACCAAAACTGAAGTTTCAGAGTACCACTGTATGTGGACCATGCCAGAAAGGCACTACTACACATTTGGTTTTGGAGAGCTGCACTTGGAGAGCTCTTGTTTCGAAAAGCTCTCCAAGATTGCACTTGGAGAGCTCTTTTTTCGAAAAGTTCTCCAATTTAGCCCTTGGAGAGCGGTTTTTTAAAAAAAAAAAAAATACTTAGAGAGCGGTTCAAAACCGCTGTCCAAGTGAAGCTCTTGGACGTATTCATAACCCCTCTCCAATCTCAAAACCTTGGTCAAAGCCCTAAATCCCCAAAATCAATTCATTCTACGCGTTTAATTTATGTCGAAGCTCTCCCTCCCCCAAACAAATTAAACGCGTTTTCTCCTCCAACCTTCAATTCCCTCTGTAAAATCGAAGCTTGGTGAGGCAAAACATACTCAATTTTATCACGCAAGTGCCCCCTCTTTTAAGGTATTGATAAATTTCCCCGTATTTACTTTGTAATAAAGCTATAATTTCCAGATGCCAAATATTTAGTGTGTATATATATATATATTTATATATACAGTCAGGTTGTTAAAGGGTTACTGTCGGTGTTCTCAAACCATGCCTTTTGATGTTATAATGTGATTATGAATTGTGTCTGTCCTTAGTCAATATAGGTTGAACAGCTATTGCTAACTTTTGAAACTGACTTTTATTCCAATCAGAGCACAGCTGGGTGAATGCTTGAAAACAATCATACATGCGAATTACCCAGAACAATGGCCAGCCCTGTTACTCTGGGTGAAGCATAATTTGCAGGGCCAACAAGTATATGGAGCTTTATTTGTACTCAGGATCCTCTCCAGAAAATATGAGTAAGTTAATGGAAGTGATATCTTTAAATTTTCTTTTTCAGTCAAATTCTGTTATCATATATTATCTTGAGAATCAGAGGCATCTCTCTGATTCTTGTTGTGTGTATGGCGAATGTGCCATCTATGAATCAGCATCTTCTGATTTTGCTGGAGTTGGTTGTATTTCCTTCTGCTTTGACAGGGAATTCTGTTATTACTATCACTGCACAATATTTTCTTTTGTCTTGTGGGAATACCTATATTTGTGTTAGAAGTCAAAACAAACTGTTATCTGTTGTGCCCCCATCAAACTGATTTTCTTTTACATGTTAGAGCTATTTGGCACAAATAATTATTGTGGAATTGTATGTGGAAGTTTATCAATTATCACAATAAGGATTACTATTTTTTTTATATGAGACTACAAAGAAATAGGTTGAGTGTTTTGTTCTATGAAAAGAAGTTCCGTGTGTACAGGCTCTGTGCATTAATTGATGCATATGACTAAATATCTGTCATGCACATGTCCTGACTGTTTATATTTTTTGTAGGTTCAAATCGGATGAAGAGAGAACACCTGTTAATCACGTTGTGGAAGAAACATTTCTTCATCTGCTTAACATATTTAGTCGCCTTGTTCAGATTCCTAACCCAACTGTTGAAGTAGCAGACTTGATCAAGCTGATTTGCAAAATATTTTGGTCATGTATCTATGTATGTCCACATCCTCAAGTTCCAAACTTGTTTTATATGCATATCGATTCAGTTTGTTGCATTTGAGCAGTATCAATTTTTTCTAGGTGTTTTTGACCAATTGATTTTTAAGATAAGAACCCTTTTGCATTACAGAAGTATTCGTTGATTTCCATGCTATCTCTTGTAGTCAATTATTTTTATCCTCTATAAATTCTTGTGCATGGGGTTTCATGAAGCATTTGATAGACTTAGTTGTGTGATAGTTGTCTTTGATGTCGTGTCTCTGTAGAAGCCTACTAAAAAATACTCAAGTTAAGACAAGCTTTATACATATAATTCCATCACATGGTTGTATGTCAATTTAAAACTAATTTGTTGTAAACTGTGCAGTTGGAGGTTCCTAAGCAGTTATTTGATCCAAACGTGTTTAATGCTTGGATGATTCTTTTCTTGAATATATTGGAGAGGGCTGTTCCTGCAGAAGGCCAACCTACTGATCCTGAGCTGAGAAAATCATGGGGATGGTGGAAAGTGAAGAAGTGGACCGTTCACATACTAAACCGCCTATATACTAGGTTATTAGTTATTTACTTAATTTATTTTCATCAAATAGTTCTTATACGCTGAACTAGTCCTGATTTGGTTGATACTCCTTGGTTCTTCACCCAGATTTGGGGATGTGAAACTTCAAAACCCAGAAAACAAAGCTTTCGCTCAAATGTTCCAGAAGAATTTTGCAGGGAAGATTTTGGAGTGCCATCTAAATTTGTTGAATGTTATCCGAGTTGGTGGCTATTTGCCTGACAGAGTTATCAATCTTATCCTGCAATACCTCAGCAATAGGTTTGTCATTGAATCTTTTAGTGTTATAATGCTCTCTGCTGTTCCAAATTTCCCAATTGTTTTCTTATTTATCCCCAATGACCATTGGATATACAATTGATTTTCCAACTGATCTTTCTCTATAGATGAGCTTGCACTGAATTTTGCTGTACTTCCTTATTTTGGTTATTTTGATCAGAAGGTTTCTTTTGCTATGAGCATTGTTTATTAGTTGAGAATTGCCAACCTTTTGTGACTATACATTGCAGTTTATCTGATTTGAAGGATAATAGATAGTGTGCATAAGTATAATATACCTAACTAAAGTACCAACTGGATTTAAATGTAATGAATGGGTTAAATGTAAATGACCAACCTGGCTTTTCTTTTTGGATTACAGGGCAGAATACAATCCGAAAAATGATTTATTAGATCAAGAGTTTATGCTGAAGGGCAAGTGGTACCAGAGGAAAGATTTGGAGGTAAATGAGCATAAATATGTGTGATACTTGCTATATGCTTAGATCCTTCTCTCTTTGCCAGATAAAATTGATAAATAAATTCCAAAGAATCCATCAAATTCCCCTGTTTTCTTAATAGTACAAATAGATTTCCAGAGTTACATTTGCCACTTATCATTAGTGCCCTTTCCATATATACTGTAATTGTTTTTAAATCTAATTACCTCTATCAAAGTTCACTTGCCACATGTACTGCTTCATTCTTTTATATTTGTCATTTACCTGTGGCTGATATCTACCCTTCGATAAAAGTAATTTTAATTATTCTTCGAAGCATAAATTTGTAAAATTTACTACCTTGGCACTCTTTTCACTATAGAGCATGAATTAATAAGACTAGGAGTGACTACTGGATATCTTGCAATTTAATTATAAGATCAAATCCTCATTGATACTTTATGTACCAGATCACTCTTTGATGGTTTGACTCCTTATGATCTGGCTGTTATTTATTAAATGTATACAGTATACCTACCATGATGTCATTCTAACCACCACAAGTTCTAGTACTTTTTTATGCTTCCTTTAGATCCACAATCACCGTCCTAACTACCTATGTCTGTACAAGTTATACCTGGAGTTACTGGCCCTACTTTGTGTTTCAATTTAAAGTCAGAAATGGCTAGATATTGGATATACAATTGATTTTCCAACTGATCTTTCTCTATAGATGAGCTTGCACTGAATTTTGCAATAGGTTTGTCATTGAATCTTTTAGTGTTATAATGCTCTCTGCTGTTCCAAATTTCCCAATTGTTTTCTTATTTATCCCCAAATCCACCCCCTTTCATGATCATTACTCATATATGGATTTGGGATGGGCCAACCTAGCCACTGTTTTCTTCCATCAACCATAACAAGCTATACCCCAAATGCTTATCTTTCTATATCTGTTAATGACCAATGATTATGGAGTGTTTCTTTGTAGATAGACATATTGAGCATTATGATTTAGCAATATATGGGTGTGAGCTCATACAAGTTATTTTAAGAGTACTGTATGTTCAAGTAACTGAATGACCCTTGATCAGATATTAGCTAGAATTTTATATCTGTAGGGGGATATATGTAAAGAAATACAGAATTTGGATAACTGTGTTGAAAAAGCTCCTTCCTTGTAGCATGCTCTTCAGGAATGGATAATTATTATTTTTAAAGCATAAAAAGATACTTAAGTTATCAGCATTTTGCTAATCTGTTGCTTTTGTAGTACGTATTACCACCAATTATTGAACTCTGAGATGCATATATATAAAGAAATGCAGAATTTGGATAGCTCTGTTGAAAAAGCTCCTTCATTGTAGCATACCCTTCAGGAATGGATAATTATTATTTTTAAGGCATAAAAGATACTTAAGCCATCAACACTCATCAACCAATAATTGAACTCGGAGATGCAGATGTTACCTCAACTCTGATCAAACACTTTACTCTACCTCAACAATATTATTTTCAAAGTGTTCTTCTCTGGCATAAAAGATACTTAAGCCATCAAAGTGTTCTTCTCTTTCGATTTCTGATCAAAGTGTTCTTCTCTGGCATAAAAGATACTTAAGCCATCAACACTCTGCTAATCAACCAATAATTGAACAGGTTCCGAGGCAACATGATGGAGACCATTGTGGACATTTTGTATGTTGTTATATTGAGGATATAATCAATTTTTCTGGATTGGAGATTAATCCTAACACTGTAAGTCAATTTATTGATTTATTTAAATTATTATTGATTGAATAAAAATTCATATACTATATATATATCTAACTATATTGATTGATCGTTGTTTGCAGTTTGTCTATGCCCGTCCGCTCAACTCTTACAAAGACAAAAGAATGGACAAATGGAAAAAAGATTGGATCGGGTACCTATACAATCGATTTTTGTATAGGTTTAATTTAAGTAGCTAGTATAACTTTTGTTGCATTTAATATATTAACTTATACATTTGTGATGATATTTAATGTTTTTTGGTGTTTATATTAATTGAACGTACGTTAGTGTACGTTTATTTATTTAATTTTTTGGTATTTGACGTGTATATAAAATGGATTTTTAAAATATAAAATTTATTTATTGGTATATAAATAAATTTGGTTTTGTATAAAATTGATTTTTAAAATATAAAATAATTATTTAAAAAAAAAATTCACTTAGACAGCGGTTATGAACCGCGGTCCAAGTCAAAAAAAAAATAAAAAAAATACACATAGACAGCGGTTATGAACCGCTGTCCAAGTCAAAAAAAAAAATTACACATAGACAGCGGTTATGAACTGCTGTCCAAGTGACTTTACTTGGACAGTGGTTCGAAACCGGTGTCTAAGACCTCTCTTGCACAGCCTTTAAAAAGAGCTCTCCAAGTGCAATTTCACTTGCATAGCTCCCACTTGGAGAGCTCGTTTAAAAGCTCTACAAGACCATTTTTTAAAGCTCTACAAAGCCAAATGTGTAGTAGTGAGGTAAGCAGGTAAGAATGCCGCATAAAATGTTGTCACATTGTTCTACACATCAATGTTTCGAATTGTTGCACATGGATTTAACTGGTCTTATGTCTTTGCTGTAAGAAAGAATATAACTCTACAAGAAATGACAAGAATTATGCTCACATCTAAAAGTTTTGATAAGAGATTTTGGGCTGAAGCATTGAATACAGCATTGCATATTATTAATAGAGTTTATATTCGATCTGATAGTATTCAAACACCTTATGAGATTTTGAACATTAGAAAACCAAATGTGAAGTATTTTCATGTATTTGGTTGTATGTGTTATATTTTGAATGATATGGATCAACTTTATAAGTTTGATTCTAAAAGTGTAAGGTTTCTTTTTAGGCTATTCTAAAAATAGTAAAGCTTATAGAGTTTATAACCTTAGGATTAACACTGTTCAAGAATCTGTTAATGTTGTATTTGATGATGATAAAGGTCTTACAGATGACAAAGATGAAGAAGATGTTTTAGAAGTGACTGACAATTCTGAGAATTCACTGAAGTCTGAAAATGTTGCACCTAATGTTACAACATCTGGAGCAACATTTACAGAACAGTCAGTTGGAATTTCACAGAACAGTTAGTATGTTCCCAAAAGGAATTCTTCTTCAAGAATTGATCAAAGTCATCATTCTGACCAAATCATAGGTGATGCTACAGTGTGCAAACAAGAGGAAAAGTAAGATCAATAAGGTAGATGTGATAAGAACAATATGCATGTCTTCTATTTGCAATGTTGTGAATGCAGAGTGTTACTATTCTGAAATTAAACCTAAAAATGTTAATGAAACATTTTCTTATAAGTTTGGTAATATTGATAGGAACACAGTTAGGTTAGTTGCACAAACATACACTCTATTAGATTATTGCTAGCAATTGCATGTTTTATTGACATTTAAACTTTATCAAATGGATGTATAAGCTGCATTTCTAAATGACATTTTGAATGAAGAAGCATATGTTGAACAACTTAAAAGGATTTGAAGATCCACAATACCCTGGTCATTTTTGTTAGAGGAGAAGCCGATATAACTGTGTTCATTAAGCACACTGGAGAAGATTTACTTATTGCTCAAATATATGTTGATGACATTGTGTTTGGTTTAACTTGTGATAAAATGTTAACCAATTTGTTAAAACAATGACTGCAACATTTGAGATGAGTATGGTTGGAGACTTTTATTATTTTTCTAGGTCTTCAAATCAAGCAATGTAAGGATGGTATATTCTTCTCTCAAGGTATGTATGCTAAGAACTTGGTTAAAATGTTTGGTTTTAAAAGTTCAAAAGTAATGAAAACTCTTATAGGATCTACTTTGATACTTTGCAAAGACAATGCTGGTAAGGATGTTGATCCAACATTGTATAGATCCATGATAGGAAGTTTACTTTATTTAACCTCTAGTAGACCAGATATTATGCATAGTGTTTTTGTTTGTGCTAGTTACCAATATTATCCAAAGGAATCTCACCTGAATGTTTTGAAAAGAATTATCAAGTATGATGCAGGTACAAGTGAACTTGTGATTTGGTATACTAAGGACACCAACAACACTTTGATTGGATACTGTGATGCGGATTGAGCATGAGATATAGATGACATAAAGAGTAAGAGTAGAGGATGTTTCAACATGGGAAACAATCTTGTTGTTAAACAAGATATTTCATGACTATGGAATTGAATTGATATCCTTACAATTTTCATGATAATACGAGTGCATAAACATTTCTAAAAATTCAGTACAACACTCACTCACTAAACACATTTGCATTAGGAATTATTTTATGAGAGATTTAGTGGAGAAGAACATAGTGAAGTTGGAATACTACCTACTGAAAATCATAATGAATATATATGTACTAAGGTTTTGACCTTGAGACATTCTTATCTTTGAGAAAATATCTTGGTATGTGTAGTATCTGAATAATCCTAGATGGATAGTGTTACAAATGTTGTAGCATTTGGGACAACATCATAAGGTTGTATAGTTGTTATAGATTTAATTTATTTCCTATTTTCGTTGAATAATTCCTTTGTAAAATATTCTTGAATCTAAAATTTGTTGTGCAAAAATAAACATGTCTTACACCTCTCAAATGCATATAAATAGAATGTTGTTAGCATACTAAAAGATGTAGTTAATCACTGAGTAACTATGGAGCACGGAGTTCACTACTACGATGCCTTCTTTTCAAAAGGTGATTAACAAATACATCAATAGGTTCATAATCCATTGAGTAATTATGGGGCACGGAGTTCGCTACTACGATGCACTCTTCTAGAAAAATGGATCAATATGAACTAGGTGCTACAACACGAAAAGAAAAGAAAAAATGGTGCAACACAAATGAAGTAAATTCATGTAAAAACCGTGTTGAGGTGTATGTAACAGTTTTGAGCATAGCATTAGATGATTCGATTATATTTTTATAAGTAGTAATTATTTGATTATTTGTGGAAATTTATTTCATTTATTCTGATTATACTAACCCACGTCTTTGGTTTATTTTCAGGTTATACACATTTAAATGTTAAATATTCTAGATTGTTCTTAATTTAATTAATTATTTAATTATGATTTTACCCACTACTTACCCATGATTTATTTTTGTGGCTAAGTTTATGGAGTATTATCGAATTCCTTCTAGAATCCTCCTTAGTTAGTTCTTATTTTTATACGTATTACTTCCAACTATGCATTCTCTCATATATTCTTCTCATAACATGATATACTAAGCATTGCATTTTTTCGAGTGATTTGAGTATTGCATTTTAAGATTTGCTAAAGCCTTGTTTGTCTAAAATTTTGTGATTATCTTTTCGATTTCTTGGTGCTTAAATGACAGGAAACTACCTCACCACACTCAAACTCCCACGAAACCGTCATCTCCATCTCTCTCAAACCTTAATAATTTCGCTTTCATGATCGCTTTACACCAAAACTCACCAACTGCTACAAGAAAAGCTGAAACACTTACCCAAACAACTCCAGTTACACCCATTCCTACAACTGTTCACATTTAACTCGATTCGACCCTTAACGAGTTGAACCAAGCTGTTGAGAATATGTCTCAATCGATGAAGAATTATGAGAATCTACTTATTCTTACTGTTGGAAATATGACCATAGACATTTCTCACTACTGAAAACCGAAAAACTCACCACTACACTTGGTTCGTTCACCTCACAAAAGCCCCAATTTCCAAGTCCTACTGAAACAGAGGAAACTGCCTCAATTGCTTCCTCTCTGGGGGAGATTGAAAAGGAAATTGATGACTTTCCTGTTGCTGAGCAGAATGTGTTTGCAAATGCTGAGACATCCGATTTTGAGGACGCTCAAATGAAGGAGACCGACGCGAATGCTAACTCAGGTGAAACTAACTCTTATCTTTTTAATACTGATGAATCTGAATAGATTGCTTTTTGGAGGAATTTTGAGAAAGAAAAAAGAAAGAGGATCCCAGTTCAACGAAGGAAATTCGGCTGTGTGTGTACGAGTTGATTACTCTAACTCACTGAGGAGAAAGAAGAAAGAAAGTAGTGTTGCTGATGAACCGATTTAAGTTCTTTTCTTAATCGGAGGAAGAAAATATGTTACTGAGAAACAAGTCAAAAGGGAAAGATGGTTGCTACTGAACGAGACATGCCCAAAAGAATTGAATCTGCATCAAATGCTGAAGCAAGTGCTGCAACACCAGACCCTGATGACAGTAGAAGTGATGATTTTGAGAAGAGCAGTAGTAAAGACTCTAAAATTGAGGAAACAAATTCTGAAGGAGGTAATTTTGATCCTGATAATAATTTTAGACTGATAGGTTAGTTTCTAAAATAACTAAACTGTCTAGATGAAAGTTGTTAATGGAAAGAAGAGTTAAGATTGCGGATTTTGAGAGTAAAGGGTTGATACAATTTCTGATTAAAAGGAAATTGTTGAAAACAATAACTTTGAGTGATACTTTTGTGTTTGACTGGGTATATGTACTTTATGCTTGTCTTAGGAAGAGTATATGTAGACGTAGCTCTAAATGATATGGGAATGTACAATTTAGGGGGAGATCAGTTTCATTTACTCCGAAATTGATTGATGACTTCTTAGAGATAGAGCCTGTGATTGATTAATATGCACTTGATTTGAAACTTGGTTGCTACTTCTATAACTGAGGGTAGATTAACTAGGTGGAAAAATATTATGCTTGTTAAAAATCTCACATCTCTATACTTTGTACTCCATAAATTGATTGTCTACAATTGGATACCCTATGCAAATTCCACTAAGGTGAATTAGGATTAAGCTCTATTGTTGTATAAGATGACTGTCTTGAAGAATTTCAATCTGGATTTAATTATTTTCACCACATACAGTTTATTGTGATATTTATTATAAAAGGATTTTACCTTATCATTTGCTGATATGTTCATATCTCAAGAGGCATGAATTTTTAAACCTAAGGAAACTGAGGTTATTAGAGGCAAGGTACCCTTGATGACTATCTCACCTACTCTGTTACTTGGTGAAAGGACTATTGATTTGCCCTTACAAAATTCAGATGGTTTTGATCACAGAGATGCTCTTATTCCAGTTCGACCATCTCCAGCAAGACCTGAACAGAGAAATGCTACACCGAATGTGAAACACATTGGTGGTCACATTGGTCAAATATTTTCTGTTTCTAAATCTTTTATTTTACTTCAACTAAAAGGTTTACAGGACTCTATTGATGGCCTTTAGTTCCTTAAAGTCCAGTGGTTAGAGACGCTTTCTACTACCACAGGGGGAGAAACACCATCAACTTTTGGGGTTCGAAGTGAAGAGCTACATGAAGATGTACCAGAAGCTGATTGTGTACCTGATGCTATTAATAAATAGACTGTTGAACCGAAAGATGTAGTTCATTTATTACTACACCAATAAATGTTGTTGAAGAGGAGGAGGATTAATTTGCTGATGCCGATGAACGTATATGGATGTTTTTTATGACATCTAAACAGGTTATGATAACAATTGAACAGGTTGATACAAGACAGGGGAAGGGCTGAACATTATAAGTGATAATGTGCAGGAACATGATGCTGCAGCTGTTGATACAGCAATATATGTCACTTGTTTAGTTTCTCAAGTATTTGTGCCTTTTATACTTCCCTTGATCTTATTCATTGTTGTTATTGTGTTTAAGTTGATTTACAGATTCTGTTTTTATTTCCTAGTTGATAGGTTGTTCTTTATTCGACGTGCTTAAATTGTTTGCATTGATAATAATAGTTTACTGCTTTATGCTTAAATTGTTTTCATACTTATTATCATTTGCTTACTGCATGTTGTATATGTTTATGTTTATATTTATATTAGTTGTTGTCTGTTTTGTTTTATTTTTTTCTAACTTGCCTTGCTATTCAATTTGATTAAATTGTTTGCTTTGAGGATAATTTAGAAGTACACTTCTTTTTAATTCTCAATTGCTTACTGCTTATTGTTTAAGTCTTTGTTAGATATTGTTGTTTTTCACTGTTTTACTCTGTTTTTTATTTTTAGTCTTTGCTCTGTTTGTTTTTCTTTTCTTCATTATTGCTCTAATTTTATTTTATTAAGTCATACATAAGTTTTAGGTTGATCTAGTACATATTCATATATGCTCTGATTTAACTTATGATTTTTGTAAAGTTTATATGTTGTTCAGATAAGTATATTGTTTATACTTATTGTTGTTTTGAGTGAGATCACATTGCTCTTATGGCACGGACTATGTGAAATCATTCTTGGTCTTTCTTACTTTGATCCGGAAGTTACAACAGGTGTTGACTTGACTAGTACGTGGATATGATGGTAATACTCTAGCATGTACATAATACTGAGTATATATAGAAATATATGTGCATCAGGTGTGTTGTAGTCGAAAGGTCAAATTGGGGGAGATTGTAGATGTTGTTACTCTTAAATGTCTTAACATTCACAGCAACATCTTAATTCGACCTTTCTTATTTTGTCTAAGTCCAAATTCTGTTTTCTAGCTAATGCTGCTTTGGATGTTGTAACATCGCAGGTTGAAGATCTAGAACATTCTACACAGTTCCAGACTGGAAGGATCTGGAAGCTTGCAGAAGTATGTAGATCATGCGGTTGCCTTTGAAAACGTCCAGAATAGGCTGGAAGGTGCTAGAATTCATTGGAATGAAGAGTGGGCTAAAAAGAAGGGATGAGATCCTAAAAAATAGGATATGGAATATGAAGCTTCTAGAATTCGTTTTTACCTCTATAAATACTCAAGGAAGTCTTCATTATTCAGCATGGAGAATTAAGAGTAATCACATAATGTCTATGTGAAGTGTTCGTCCTACTTAGACATTATCGTGATTATTATTTCTTCTTCATCAGATTCTCGTACAACATGAAGAAATACACATCAGATCCGAGAGTCACATATTTCACGAAGTGCTATTCTTTAATTCTTAAACTAGTGTTCATCCTGTTAGGAATTAATTGTCATTAGCATGTTCATGTCGTTGTGCCGAAGAGTCCAAACTTCATGTACAACATAGACTTTTTTATACTTCTTTGATAGATAGATCATAGAGTTAGATTAGTTTTTGGTAGTGTAATTTTTACACTTAAGCCATCTTTAGATTTGATAGTTTATCAAGTCTTATTTCTGTTGTGAATATTTGTTCACACACCATTTGTATTCACATAATTATTAGTGAAAGTTTCGCCATGAGGCTCGCATAGATTTTAAATTAAAATCTATGTTAAAAAGTTAATTTTGTGTCTTTGTGTTTTCATTCTTTAAAGTCTTCCGCTATTCGTATTCTGATATTCTGTAATCGAGTCAGTGTTACATTGAGTGTTCTAACATTGAGTGTAGCATCAGTCTTGTTTTACTTGTGTTCAGTTTATTTTTAGTGTTTTAGTCTTCCGCTGTGTCTGTCTTTTCTAATATTCTGTTTGAGTCTTTGTTACACTATTTGTGTCAACATACAGTGTAACATCGTTCTGTTTTTCACTTAAACACTAGCTATACCATCCACACACACTTTCAGTAGTCCTTTCACTAATGCATTTCTAGCAAGTTTGTTCATTGACTTAAAGTTCAGGTAGTTTAGCCTTTTATGCCATAACCAACTTTGTTCACTAGAGCTCTTAGAAATGAAACATGCATCATCAGTAGACTTGTCCCAGTCAGCAAAATACACATTTCCTTTCCTAGTACCAGTCAGTAGAGTTTGTTGAGTCTTATCTTTGATTAAGCATTTTCCACTAGAGAACTCAACACTAAAGTTTTTATCACAGAACTGACTTATACTTAGAAGATTATATTTGAGACCAGCCACATAAGACACATTGGATACCTTGATATTACCAATTATCAAGGTACCATACCCTTTTGTTGTAGCTTGTGAACTGTCTCCAAATGTGACATTTGGGCCTTCTTTTTCTATAAAATCAGTGAGGAGGTTCTTGTTTCCAGTCATGTGCCTTGAGCATCCACTGTTAAGGTACCATGCTGAATTTTTGCTCATGCTCCTCAACTTCTTGTGGCCCATTGGTACCTGCAATTAGATAGGTTTAGATACCCTTTGATTTTTGGGTCCTGAGAGGTTAGCTGTACCTTTAGGAACCCAAACTTGCCTAATAACCCTGATTGATTCAATGTGGCTAAGTTGTTTTCCTCTAGCATCAATGTACACTGTCTTTCCCTTGAATGCCTTTGGGAAAGTATGTGTAAAAGTGTTTACTCTATAAGTGTCAGGAGAATTGTTATTTCTCCTGAACTTATGAGTTTTATGTGCTACTTGAGGGAATCTTTGAGGATAGGCTTGACCATTACCCTTTGGCATGAAGGGTTTTGGTTGTCTCATTTTATTTTGCCCTTGAGGATAGTTTTCCTTAGGTCTGTTCAGCTGAGGCTTCCTCAGTAGAGTTGGCCTAGGTTGATCATACCTTGGATAACTCCTCTGAACATTGTTCAGGAGAGTTGCTTCCATTGGGTCTACTCTGCTGACCAACATTCCTCTTGTACTCAGAGACTTTGGCCTTTTCCTTAGGTATGGGCCTACTCTCCTGAAGTACTTGGGTGGGCAATTCATGCATTTTGCCCTTTCCTTTGTTCAGTGGTTGAATTATTTCATTTTCAGCTTGTTGAGCCACTGATCTAACAAAGATTCTCTTAGTGTTACTTGTAGAAGCAACACTAAGACAAGGTGAAGATTCAAATGGATCAAAACCTAATCCACTTCTTTGAGCCATAGGTCTTTGATAACTTTGAATTTCCTCTATTGCCCTAGAGGATTTCTTCAAAGCAGACATCTTTAATTCCAGGCTCTCTTCACTTGATTCAAGAATATCATACTCATGTGAGAGGTTTTCAAATTTTGCTTGAAGAATTTTGAGTTCAAAATCTTTTCTCTTCTGAGTTAGCAGTTGATCATCAATCTGCTTTTGTTGGTCAACTATCCTGAGATTTGCTTCCTCAAGCTCTCTCAAGACTTGTTGATACAACTCAGTAGTTGTAGGTCCCTAGTTGAGTTAATAATATTGAGTAAACTAGTGAAAACGATTAGAGGGGGGTGAATAGACTTTTCAAAAATCTTTCAATATATCAGAATACGAATGCGGAATAATCAGAATAACAATGAGCCCAACCAAGTTTATACTCAACTAAATTCGCGAACACTGTATGCACACTCTACTAGTCTTATTCAGATATGTAATTCAATCAATTAAGCAGTTAATCAATCAAACACAAATAAAACAGTAAAGTAAATCAAACACGAGATTTATAGTGGTTCGACAACTTGTCTACATCCACTCTCACAACACCAGTCGTGAAATTCTTATTAACTCTTCCAATCGAGTAATGTGTTCTTGTAGCTTTAAGTCCCAAGAAATAAGACTTAGATTTTCTCGATTATATCTCCAGATATATCTTCGATCTAACTAGCTATTTTACAAGTAACTAGCAACTTGAAACAATAAAGAAAAACTTCTCTGTCTTCAGTAGTAGCCTTCTTGAATTCTTCACTTGTCTTCTAGCTTCTTTCTGAATTTCCAACTCTGAGAGTAAATCGCTTCACTTGAATGTAGAATATCAATGCTTCAGTAGTATGTCAGTACATCAGTAGTTTTTAATCGTTGAATACCATGGGATATTTATAGACTTCCAATTTCAAGAACTTTCTGTTATGTAACTAACTTTTCTTGAAAACTGACTTCCAACTTCTTCTTCTTATCCTTTCACGCGTTACTTCAGTTAATTAGTAATTCCATAACTAACTCTTCAATCTCTATCTTCACACGCGTTTTTATAACTAACTTATTCCTTCTTGTCTTGTCTTATTGTGCACCTGTCTAGTCTTCATACTTAGACAAAATTTCAGTCTTCTTCTAACTTGACTTGTCTTGCGCAGGTCTTCTTCTGTAGACTTCAATAGAACACTAAACTAGTCCTATAATCTAATCTTAACAAGACTATTACATTACTTTAAGCTTTATAAATCAGCTTAGTCACCTTAAGATCTATACATGAATATGTACGAATAATATGAGCATCTATACAACTTTGAATAGCTCAGTATAAATCCTAAAATACAAATACACAAAGTACTTATAAAACGTACTTGTCTTTCGAACACTTATACTTTTTCTTTTGAACTTTTACTTGTCTTGTGAACTCTACTGATCTGCTCAAGACGACTTCCATAACTAGACTAGATCAGTCAACACTTAGAAATTATTCAAGTCTACTTTTGGCTTATCAAAACTCATCTTATCTTTTCATCATTTAGGACTTGTCTTAGGATTCATATCCCAACAATTTCTCCCTTTTTTATGAAGCCAAAACTACTTGAATCTTTTCTCAATAGTAGACTAGTTAAGTAGTTATCTTGTCTTAATCATCAAAAGTGTTATCTTTTCATTCATTCACATAAGATCAGCAGATTACATTTAAAAAATCAAAAAACAAAAAGAACTAAGTAAAGAAATTACAAATAATCAGTAATGTTACCTCCTTCTATATTAGGAACACAGAACGCATCGAGGAGTCTTCTATGAATATCTGAGACATGATCTTCATTCTCGATCTTCTCCTTCTCTAGCAATTCTTCCTCGAACTTCTTGATAACATTGAAATCAATTCTCTTACCAGAACTCAGCATCGGAGTTTCCCACTTAGGAAAGATAGGCACCAAAATGTTGAAATTTACAGCAGTCGCAATCCGCATGATCAAGTTCCATAGCTTCTGATCTTGAACTTCCATGAACTTGTCATACACAGCATATAACTCTTCTTTGCTGTCTACATCTCCAAATTTGCGAATGATCCAGTGATCCAACTCCCATTGCAACTTGACTTTGAACCATGCATCTCGATGTTCATTGTCAATGAAGTTGTCTATGTAAGCATCTTCGATTTCATCTGGATTAGCCTTCAACTTCTGCAGTCTGCGAATATGCTTGCCCACCTTCTTCTTGCTAGCATAATGCGCATCTTCAAAATCTCAGTCTCATCCAGATCAGCAATGATCTGTCCTATTGACTCTTTGACTTTCGGCTCTTCAATGATCAATTTCATTTTAACAACTCGTCTTGTCTGAACCTCAGCAGGAGTAATCGACTTGCCCTTAACCAATCTCTTATGTTCTTCTACTTCTGCTTCTAGATCAGCTTTCTTAACTAGCCTTCTTCTCTTTGGCCTTCTCAACTCTTCTATAGCAGTAGCAGCAGCTTTCATTTCTGGTTCAGCACTAGACTTCTCTTGTCTTGCTTCAACTCTACTTGTCTCTTCCCCCTTTTTGGCTTCATCACTTGCCTTAAGAGTGAAAAGAGAAGTAAAGCGAGTCATCTCTTCCTTCATTGCTTCTCTCATCAAATCTGCAGCTCAATCAATCTGTTTTTTATGGGAGTTATCATGACTTATCTTGTCAAGAC
The DNA here is from genome assembly GCA_963675135.1 of Galeopsis tetrahit. Classification (NCBI taxonomy): domain Eukaryota; kingdom Viridiplantae; phylum Streptophyta; class Magnoliopsida; order Lamiales; family Lamiaceae; genus Galeopsis; species Galeopsis tetrahit. The sequence goes on along the minus strand of OY776128.1, from coordinate 47,853,778 downwards.
GATCTGCAGTGAGCTCTAACTTCCTTGAACTTGAAACCAACTCGTCTTTAAAGTGAGTAGCTGTCTGTCTGAGCAATATGTTCTGTTCAGTCAACTCTGTTAGAACAGCTCTTGAACGCACCAACTGATCTTGTGCTTCTCGTCTTTGCTCATCCGCTGTCTCAATCTTTACGCGATAGAGTCGTTCCATCTTGTTTGATTCTTCAGCCAACGATCTTGCGAAGTTAATAGAACGCTTCTCTGAGTAATCAACTTGTCTCTTCAAGAAGTCTTCTATCTGAGCATACATCTCTTGTCTGAAGGTAGCATCCATCTGATTGACTTCTCCAACAATCAACTCCTTCGAACTATCTACAAGAGATTGATTCTGCTCCACAAGAACTTCCTTCAAGTCAGATTTTAAGAACTCGTCTATAGAAGACTGAACAACTTCCTTCAGGTCCATCTTCAATTCGTCTAAGAAACCTTCTGGAAAGACGTGAGTAGCATGAGTATCAGCAATATCATCATCATCTTCAATAATGAGCTCATCTTAATCAAATACGTGAGCCTCAACCAACTTGTCTTCTTCAGCAGATAAGACCAAGTCGTCTTTAACTTCAGCACTTCCAGCAATGTCTTCTAGCTGATCTGAGACTTCTTCCAACTCAATCAATGGCTCAGAAGTTTGAATTCCAATATCAACTGTTTCAGCAGTCAACTCATCTTCTAACAGGTCAGTTTGAACTCCAATATCAAACTTGTCTTGAGAAGACAACACATCATCAGATATGTTCAACAACCTTTTTACTAAAACTGTTAAAGCATGTGCTGGGAGGAGTTCTGAATAGTCTTTGACTCCACTATTCTCTTGCTGCTCCATCTCCCAGTCTTGAAAGTTTGAAATGCCACCCATTCCAACAATGACTTCAAACAAATCTTCAGTTGGGGCCTTCTTCAAAGCAACCCAAGTGTAAATTCTCAGCAATTTTTTGAACGCTTCTGAAGACGTGTCGATCTCGACTGTTGGGAGCATTTTCTTCAGATTCTTAGAAACGTTCGCACGAATCCTCTTCTCTCTTAGACACATCGGATAGTAGACTAAGGATTCGAATCTATTATCGGGAGGGGTCTGAGCAAGTGGGGTCATTGTCTCAGTTGTTGCAGTGGCAACTAGAGGGGTTCCCGAAATAGATGGTTGTGAGGGTTCAACATATTCTGTTGAGGTAGAAGGAATTTGGATGGTGGTTTCTGGGGGTTGTGATGTGGCTAGGTTTGATTCGACAACTGTAGGAGTATCAGTTGTATCGAATATAGTAGTGTCTTGGGTAATGTTGGCTCTAAGTGGTTGCACTGCCAACACAGAGGATTTGGGTACAGGCCTGGCACGAGGTCGGAGTGATCTTGCCTTGGTTTTGACGGGGAGAGAGAGAGGAATTGAAAGAGTACAGGAAGAGGTACCAACCTTTTCAGTCGACTTGTCTGGTGAGGGACTCGACTTAACTCTCACCAGTCGATAAGTTTCAGCAGCCTCGACTTCCTTCTCAGTCTCCTTGTCCGAACGAGTCTCTTCTGAATCTTCAGCCAGCTCAAACATTGCCTCCTCTGGCACATACTGAACTAGTCTCCCACTAGTTCCAGCCTCAGCCTCATCTTCAGATTCTTCAGCCTCCGACTCGTCTTCCTCAGCACTAGTCGAGACGGCTTCAATCATTGCGTCTCTAGGATCAATCTGAATTTGCTTCCGCCCAAGTGCCCTTCCTTCTGCTTGCTTAGCAAGGGCTTCCTTCTTTAGATAATGCTTCAACGCATGGAACGGCTTGCCTTTACTCCAACTCGTCTTGTTCGGCAGCAAGACGGGTAAAAGGATACTTAGCTTATTTCTGAAGCTAACTGCAGCAGACACCACCCACTCTCTGGTATCGGTGTCAACACGAATATTTCTTTTGAAATACATCAACCGATCTATGAACAGTTTATACCAATTTCCTTCTATGATGTCGTCATAGATTGCGGCCATCACTCTTGCCTTTTGAAGCGTAACTGAATCATAGCTTCCTGTTTGTAGGTCCCGAAAGTTGAGTTAATATCGAGGGAAGCTAAAGAAAATGTCTAGATGGGGGTGAATAGACTTTTCTAAAATCTTTCGATATATCAGAATACAATATGCGGAATACGAAATTAACAATGAGCCCAATACAAGTTTATACTCAACTTATCAAAATTAAGAACTCTGTTCTATACTCAACTTGTCTTGTTCAGTTATGTATGTAAACAATTAAGCAATTAAACAAAACAGTAAAGTAATCAACACAAACAATTTATAGTGGTTCGACAACTTGTCTACATCCACTCTCACAACCCAGTTGTGATGTTTCCACTAACTCTTCCAATCGAGTACAAAGTGTGAGTTCTTGTGATTTTAAGTCCCAAGAAAAAGACTTAGATCTTCTAAGACTATACCACCAGATATGTCTACGATCTTACTAGAAATTTAACAAGTGTCTAGCAACTTGATAAAAAAACAACAAACAAAAACGAAAACTTATTCAGTAGCAGTCTTCTGGATTCTTCACTTCACTTCTGACTTGCTTTCTGAACTTCAATGAACTCTGTGAGTAATCTTCAGTATATCTTCAGTATGTATCAGTAATCTCAGTATCAGTAGTCTTCAAATGATAAACACCTTGAGGTATTTATAGACTTCAAAAATCAAGAACTAAGTTAGTTGTAACCAACTCTTCTTGAAAACTAACTTTTAACTGAATCTTCTTATCCATCCACGCGTTTCTTGTTAAGTAGTTATTCCATAACTAACTTCTTCATCCTTATCTTTACACGCGCTTCACTTAGACTTTACTTCAAGTTGACTTGTCTTGTGTAGTCTGGTAGATGCACTTGTCTTGTAGTCCACCTGTCTTGGGTAGTAGACTTCAACTCTTCTTCTCTGATTTGGTCTTCTTGTGCGCCTTACAATAGTAAACTATTCTAACCTAACAAGACTATTACATTACTTTAAGCTTATAGCTTAGTCAACTTAAAACTATACAACTAATCTATCTATTACAGTTTAAAAACATGAGCTCTATACAATGATTATTCATAGCTCAACAACAATCTAACATATACAAATAGCAAATATGAAGTACTTATAAATCGTACTTATCTTTTAATATGAAAACAATACTTATCTGTCCATGTGAACTCTACTGATCTGTTCAAGATGACTTCAACTCAACTAGACTAGATTAGTCACCACTTAGAAAATATTCAAACTACTTTTGGCTTATCAAAACTTCATCTTTCATCAACATTTAGGACTTGTCTAGGATTCATATCCCAACAATTTCCCCCTTTTTGATGAAGCCAAAACTACTTGAATCTTTTCTCAATAGTAAACTAGTTAAGTAGTTATCTTGTCTTAACACCAAATAGTACTTTATCTTTTCATTCATTTAAGATAAGAACAGTAGATATTACACATACTTCAAAAAAAAAATCAAAATTATCAAAACACAACTAAGTATCAGAGCATATAATCAACTAGTCTGAAAGAGTACCTCCTTCTGGATTTGGAACACAGAATGCATCCAGGAGTCTCTTGTGAATAACTCTGATGTGATCTTCATCTTCAATCTTCTCTTTATCTAGTAGATCTTCTTCATACTTCTTGATTAGATTGAAATCAACTCGTTTACCTGAACTAGTCATGGGACATTTCCATTTCGGAAATACAGGAACCAAAATGTTGAAATTTGCTCCAGTAGATATCCTTAATATCAAATGCCACAACATCTTGTGTTGTCCTTCCATGAACTTGTCAAACAAAGAATACAACTCATCTGGACTCTCAGCATCACCATACTTGCGAATAATCCAGTGATCAAGTTCCCATTGTCTCTTTACTTTCATCCATTCAGATCGATGTTCTTTGTCAATGAAGTAGTCAATGAACTGATCTTCCATTTGATCGTCATCTGCTTTCAACTTCTGCAAACTTTCAATATATCTACCAACCTTCTTCTTGCTCGCATAGTGAGTTTCATCATCTGGATCAACAACCTTCTGTTTCTTTACTTTAGTTGTTGTCTCCACTTCTTTCGGCTCTTCTATATGAACAGATTTCCTTTTTGATACTTGCCTTGTCTGAACCTCTGCTTCAGGAGATGCAACTGCTTTGCCCTTCTCCTTCTTCTTCAACTCAACTGCTTCAGCCTTAGCTTGCTCACGATCTGCAGTTTTAACCAACTTGCCTTTGCCTCTTTTAGGCCTTCTAAGGTCTTGCATAGCTTCAGCAGCTTCCTTAGCTTCTGGTTCAGCACTGGACTTATCTTTTTCACCTTCAGCAAAAACTTCAACTCGACTTGTCTCTTCCCCCTTTTTGGCTTCATCAGTTGTCTTGAGAGAGAATAGAGAAGTAAATCGAGTCATTTCTTCAAACATAGCTTGCTTCATAAGGTTCGTAGCTCTTTCAATCTACCTTTCATGAGAACCATCTTGACTCAACTTGTCTAGTTTGGTCACCACCAACTCCAGCTTCTGAGTAGACAAGTTCAACTCATTCTTAAAATGTGTTGCAGTCAGACGCAGCTTTCTGTTCTCTTCAGTCATAGCACTGATAATTTCTTTTGCTTGTGCTAACTGATCAAAGGCTTCTTTTCTCTGAACATCAGCTACTTCGATTTTGGCTCTATAAACTCTTTCCATCTTCCTGGATTCAGTAGCTAGAACACGAGCAAAATCGACAGAGCTTTTCTCCGAATATTCAACTTGATTCTGGAGAAATCCTTCAATTTGATTAAACATATCTTGTCTGAAATCGTTATCCAACTGATTGACTTCGTTCATGATCATCTCTTTTGAACTTGTCACAAGGACACTGTTTTGTTCAACAAGAGTCTTCTTTAATTCAGACTTGAGAAATTCATCGATAGACGACTTGATGACAACCTTCAAGTCTTCTTTCAATTCATCTATTGAAGCGGTTGGGATAGTTTGAGACGATTGTCCAACTTCAACATGAGTAGCTTCTTCCATAATCTCATCTTCTGGAATTGATACTACTTCCACCAACTGGCCTTCTGGAGCAGCAGTCAAGACCTCGTCTTCAACTACTTCAGCCTCTGTAAGCACACTTCCAGCAATAGCTTTCAAATTAAGATCGGGAGAGTAGGGAATGATAGCTAACCTTGCTTCTTGAGCCTTTCTGTCAGCATCATCAGACTCTCTTTTCACCAACTCGACTAGTTTAGCAGTGTAAGCACACGTTTCTGATGGGAAATACTTCTCAAATTGTCTTGTGATTTGTCCAACGTTGCATCGTGGACCATGAGCATGTTCTACTTGAAATTCGAACACAAGACCTCTTATTTGATCAGAAACATTCTCCAAGTCGAGAATCGGATCAGTAGACTGGATTTCCTCAGCTGGTGCAGCTTCAATCATAACTACATCTTCTGCAAAGTCAGCTTCTGAAACTTGAACGCCCATGTCAAAATGTGATTCCGAACACATTTGATCATCAGAAATGTTCAGTAGTCTCTTTGCAAGAGCAGTAATGGCATGAGATGGAAATAACTCTGAGTGATCTCGAACACCACTTTTCTCCTTTTGTTCCATCTCCCAGTCCATGAAGTTTGAAATACCACCTTTTCCTAAGATGACTTCGAAAAGGTCATCTTTTCCAGACTTCTTCAATGCCACCCAAGTGCATATTCGTAGAAGTTTTTCAAACTGTTCCGATGAATAGTCGACTTCGACAGATGAGAGCTGCTTCTTCAAATTTCTGCTCATCTTCGCACGGACTCTTTTCTCTCTTAAGCACATAGGATAATACACCAATGATTCGAATCTGACTTCAAACGGGGTCTGAGTAGATGGGTTCTCTATCTCAGTTGTTGCAGTGGCAACTGGCGTCTTGTCTGAAGTAGATGGGTTAATGGGTTCAACATATTCTGTTGAGGGTTGAGAGAGAATTTGGTCTGTGGTTTCTTGGGGCTTTGATGTGTCTAGGTTTGGTGTGACAACTGTCGGAGTATCAGCTGTATCTAGTATGGGAGTGTTTGGGGGTAGGCTGGCTCTCAGCGGATGTGCTGCCAGCACTTGTGAAGTTGAGGTAATAGGTCGAGGCCTAGATCGATGTGATCTAGCCTTGGTTCGAACAGAGGGAATAGAGAAAGGAATTGACACAGCTGTAGAAGAGGTACCAACCTGAGGACTCGACTCTTCTAGTGGAGGCGGTGTTCCAATTCTCACTAGTTTGTACAACTCCGGAACTTGAGCGCTTGACTCCTTCTCTTGATCAGATTGCTCATCTGATGGAGTCTCCTCAGAGTCACCTGCACTAGACTCAGTCTTTGTAACTTCCTCCGATTCTTCAGCATTGGACCTATCTTCTGAAGATGAGTTAGCATAAGGCAGTACTGCTGAATCATCAATTTGAGCCTGCCTTGGGGCAGCTGTCCTTGCAACACTTTGCTTCCTCAGAGCCTCCTTTTTCAGATAAAACTTAAGGGGATGAAAAGGCTTTCCTTTGCTCCAATCAGACTTGCCTGGCAACAACAAGGGTAATAAAATACTCAGCTTGTTGCCATACCCAACAACATTCGATACAATCCATCTGCGAGAGTCGGTGTTAACCCTAACACTTTTCTCGAAATACATCATCCGATCAGCTATTAGCTTAAACCAATTACCCTCCGTGATTCCCTCATATATCGCCGCCATTATCCTTGTCTTGGCTTGAGTGACAGAATCAAGAGATCCAGTGGAACATAGTAGCATCTTGCTCACTATGTCCAGTAGAGTACGATATTTTTCCAATAATTCCGATTTCTTGACAGCAGGAGCCTTGCCATCAGCTTTGAGTGTCATCTTCTTGCCACAAAAGATACTCATGTACCTCATCTCTTGACCAATAGCATAGTTCTCCACATCAATCGTTCCGATGGGCAACTTCAGATGTCTAAACATAACCTCACGAGTGAGTACAACTTGACTCGATCCAATAAATGAGGTGATCTCATCTCCTCGCCTTGTGGCGCTGGCATAGAACAGCAATACCTCTTTATCTAAAACCACTTGAGGGAATGCCTCCAGATATGGCTTCAACCCACATCGAATGCATTTGTCGATGATTTCTTGATTTTCAGCAGTGTGAAGCCCTTTGAAATACATTGAGGGTTCCACCTGTACTTTCCCTTCAGAGATGAACTGGCCCAGATTAAATTCGGCCTGCATGTTCGTCCTTACATCAAATAGAGAAATAATCGACATTGTAGGTGTATAGAGTAAGAGAGGGAGATTTAATTTTGCAAGAGATTTGAGAGTTAGAGAATGAAAGTTATGAAATCGTGGGAAGTTGTACTGTGAAAGATGGGTTTTGATTAAGAACTGAAATTTGATCCAACGGCCAAGATCAAAGGATTAGATCCAACGATCGGGGCCTTTGGTATTCGGTTACGGAATCGAGAATATTATGTGATATGATATTGTAAAATTTGAAATCCGTCTCTTCTTAGTTAGAACAGGGGAGTGAACTCATCTGACCTAGTATAGTTGAGTACGAACTGGGTGTATACACCTTTAAAATGAGAGTGTATAAATCCAATTCTAGGGTTTTCAAATTCTAGCATTATCTAATTACAACAATACCCTTAATTCGATTGAATAAACACTTAACATATTTCAGTCAAGAGAAACACTTAGCTAGTCTGTTCGAGTCCATCCAGAACAGACGAGTAGACCTCAGCTTCATAAGTCGAGTAGGTCTAAGTGTACAAGACGAGTACACTTATGAACACCAGTCGAGTTCCCCCTTCGACTGTGCTTGTCTATTCTGAACGCCGAACGACTTCATGTACCTATCTCATCATTTACAGTATGTAATCGTAGGTACAAGTAGAGTAAAATAAATAAGATGAATATCAATCTATAGCAATGGTCAAGGTTTTGAACAAGATGACTGTTAACAAACATAAGAGTCAACATAAGAATATTTAAGAAATCAAGGATTCCCCCTTAATTGTTTATTCCCTTAGTATTACCCTCAGCTTTACCAGCTTCCTCATCGGGTTGTTTGGTCATCTAGTCTAGCCTTGTATACCTGTCTGTTGCGTGAGTAGTCGAGTGCTCTGGTCTAGTGATCTTGTCTTCTTTTCTTGATGTACCTGTCTGGTTAGTACATAGCTATAGGCAAGTAGGGTCTAAATCAATTAATCCTAGACTAATGCATAATTCACGAAAACGTGCCTCAGCTAATGGTTTTGTAAAAATATCAGCTCTTTGAAAATCAATATGAATCTTTTCCATGCGAATATCCTTCTTTTCTACATGATCACGTATGAAATGATGCTTCACATCAACATGCTTACAACGTGTGTGCAAGACAGGATTTTGTGTAATGGCAATTGCACTATTACTATCACAGAAAATAGGAACATTTGATTCATGTATGTTGTAATCACGAAGCTGTTGAATGAGCTAGAGTAGTTGACTACAACAGCTACCAGCAGCCATGTACTCGGCTTCGGTAGTAGAAGTAGCAACACTAGTCTGCTTTTTAGAAAACCAAGATATGAGTTTTGTGCATAAAAATTGACAAGAACCAGAAGTAGATTTCCGATCTATTCTACAGCCTCCAAAGTCTGAGTCTGAATAGCCACTTAAGGATAGATCATCATTTGAGGGATACCATATACCACGATTGATGGTCCCTTTCAAATATTTCAAGATCCTTTTGGTGGTTTCCATGTGACTTTCTTTTGGATTGGCTTGGAATCGAGCACAAACACCAACAGAGAATGCAATGTCTTGTCTACTAGCAGTTAGATACAGTTAAGAACCAATAAAACAAGGTAATAAGATTGGTCAGCACATTTACCGTTCTCATATGGATCCATTCTGTAAGTTGGTTGCATTGGTACGCCAGTAGACTTACATGTTTTGATCCCGTACTTGTCTAGAAGGTTTCTAGTGTACTTCGCCTGATTTATGAAAATACCTTCTGGAGTTTGTTTTACTTGAAGACCAAGAAAGTAATTCATTTCACCCATCATGGACATCTCAAATTTACTTTGCATGAGTGTCGAAAAACTTTCACTCAGCTTTTTGTTAGGTGACCCAAAAATGATGTCATCTACGTAAATTTGGACGAGTAAAATGTCTTTCCCTTCTTGTCTTCTGAACAAGGTTCGATCGACCTTGCCCTTAGTAAAACCATTTTCCAATAGAAAGAGAGAGAGAGTATCATACCATGCTCTTGGAGCTTGCTTTAGTCCGTATAAGGCCTTCTTTAACTTGTACACCTGGTCGCCTTTGACTTCGAAACCTGGAGGTTGTTCAACATACAGTTCTTCCGCAAGAATACCGTTAAAAAATGCACTTTTAACATCCATTTGATATACAGTAAACTTCATGTGAGCAGCATATGCAAGGAACAAACGAATGGCTTCTAGTCTAGCAACAGGAGCATATGTTTCATCATAGTCTATACCTTCAGCTTGTGAATAGCCTTGGGCAACTAGTCTAGCCTTATTCCTAACGACTACATCATTCTCATCTTTCTTATTTTTGAAAATCCATCGAGTGCCAACTACATTATGATTTTTTGGCCTATCGACAAGTTCCCAGACGTCGTTTCGAACAAACTGGTTCAACTCGTCTTGCATAGCGATGATCCAATTACTATCAGTCAATGCCTCTTTAACAGTGGTAGGCTCGATAGATGAGAGGAAACAACACCAGCAAAACATAGTTGGACTAGGCTGTTCTTGCGACTCAAAGAGTTGTCGTCTAGTCTTCACACCAACAGTAGAGTCACCAATAATATTTTCAGTATCATGCGCAGATTTCCATGTTTTTCTATTCTTAACAGGAATACTATCATCATCTACCTCAGGTATTGCATCATGCATTTCAACATCATCCGTATCAGTAGATTTAACATCATCAGACTCGAGAGCTTTCATAAATGGATTGTAGGCTTGAACAGATTCGTAAACTTCTGATTCTTTGTCAGATTCGATCGATAGATCAGTCACCTTCTCACTGATCTTGTCGGCAGACGAGTCCTGTCGAGATTCATCGAAAACCACATGTTGTGTTTCTTCCACACAAAGAGTTGAGTAGTTGAATACCCTAAATGCTTTGCTAGTCGAGGAGTATCCTAAGAATATCCCCTCGTCTGCTTTAGCATCGAATGCATTCAACTTGCTTTTCCCATTGTTATGGATGAAGCACTTACAATAAAATATATGGAAATATGAAATTCTGGGTTTTCTACCTTTCCAAACCTCGTAAGGTGTCTTACCTAATACCTTGTTGATCGCACTTCTGTTCTGAGAGTGGCATGCAGTGTTGATTGCTTCAGCCCAAAAAATTTGAGGAGTTTTGTATTCGGCTAGCATGGTTCAACAGGCTTCCTTGAGAGTTCTATTCCTTCTCTCGGCTACACCGTTCTGTTGTGGTGTCCTAGTTGCACTGGTAAGGTGCTGGATACCACGTTTAGCATAAAAATCTTGGATATAGCAATTAATGAACTCAGTACCCTTGTCACTACGAATCTTGACAATAGACTGGTTCTTCTCAACTTGTAACTTCTTCAACAGATCAGGTAGAAGAGTCTGTGTGTCACTCTTCTTGTGTAGGAAGACTACCCAAGTAAACTTAGAATAGTCGTCTACAACAACAAGTGTGTACCTTCTACCATTCAAGGTTGGAGGAGTTATCGGACCATGGAGATCCATATGTAGGAGTTCTAAGACTCTACTTGTTGAGAGAGTTGGAATTGACTTAAAAGAACCTTTTACCTGTTTACCTTTCTGACAAGCATTGCATACATGTGATTTGTAATAAACTTCGTTGGGTAAACCTTCCACTAGGTAATCTCTTGCAATATTTTTAATTACCTTAAAGTTCATGTGACAGAGGCGTCTATGCCAAAGCCAACCAAGCTCTTTAGGGTTCTTACTAAGAAGACAAGTATCCCGCGGACAGCTATTCCAATTCACAATGTATACACTGCCTTGTCTTATGCCGACGAGTAGAATAGTGTGAGTCCTCTTGTCTATGATCTCGCACTTTCAGCTTTTAAACTGCACTTTATAACCACGGTCACAGAATTGAGAAACAAATAGTAAATTGTATTTCAAACCTTCTACGTAGGATACGTCCTGTATCTCTACATCTCCATTTCTGATGTAACCAAAGCCTTTCGTAACAGCAGTTGAGCTATCACCGAATATCACCTTGGGTCCTTCTTGCTTGTGGTAACTCGATAGAAGAGCCTTAGTACCCGTCATGTGGTGTGAACAACCACTATCAATGTACCAAGTTTCTCCTACTGAGCCACCCTTCTTATACAAGTCGAGTCGACCCTGCAATGAAGATATTCAATAATTTAGGTACCCACTTTGTTTATTGGGGTCCTGGGGGGTTAGTCGAGTTCAAAGGAATCCAAATATACATCGGAGTCCTGAACAAGTTTGATCTCTTAAGCTTCCTGCCATACTTGTTACAAAATAAGACCTTGTTGTCCTTATTTGGCCTATCATTTGATTTCGGGTTTACTCGTCTAAGATAGCCTTTCGACTTAATCTCTACTTGAGTAGGCACTTGTCTATGATAGTTAGAGTAGGGCTTGAATGCATTTGGGCCATACGGTTTATAGACACGTTTAGGTCTGTCCTCACTTATGATATCATATGACAAAGGTGGAGGATATAGGACAGGTTGTGTACGATATTTTGGAGCAACCTTCCTAGGCCTAGACGAGAAGAGCTGAGACTGCCTTATGAAAGGAGGTCTAGGCTCTTCTCGCCTAGTCTGTACTTATCTAGTACTCGTCTTCTCAGGATACCGATCCTCGTATCTGACCTGGTTGGGTCGTCCACGACTAGTGGTCCTTTGTAGACTAGTTCTAAATGGAACAGGCTTGTTGTTAACATTATTTTTACCTCCTTTGGTAATCGGATTGTTAACTCGAGTCTGCTTAGGTACAGTGCCTTCAGATGGCGTTCCAATATTGTATATCATTGGTCCTTTTCCTTTATCATTTGTCAAAGAACTTGAGATGAAAGTAGTAGGGTTCTTAAGGACATGAGTAGACGAGATAGGTGAATCTGCACCAATACATGTCTTGTCAGCTGGAGCCCTATACCTATCTGACAGTTCAAGGTTAATCTTTGAAGAGTTAACCAGGTCAGTAAGTTTAAGGTCTAGAGTGACAACCTCAGTCTCTAAGAACTTATTACGTTCTTCAAGCTTTTTGCATTTGCTCTTTAAAACATTGAATTCATTTCTCTCAGTTGCATGTGTCTTAAGTAGGTCTTGATATAACCTGTCTGTCAATGCACACTTTTCTTTGAGTTGTCTTAACTCTTCAGTCAAGCGTTCATTTAAGACTGTTACATTAGGATCTACTTTAGACTGAGCTTCCTTAAGGTCAATGATTTCTTATTTTAAGGCGATGTTCTCGTCGCTGACTTCAATGAATGCCTGATTAGCAAGTAGGAGGTCTTCTTCCTTCACACTAGTAGAGTGATGAATACTACTCCCTACTTCACTACTGGCATTATCACTTTCATCAGAATCCGATTCATCACATGATTGAAACGAATTTGCAGATGATACCTCTTGGTTAATTTTAGCCATGCAGCATAGGCCATCATCTACTATGAATGCTTCATCGTGATCTCGATCAGATGGGTAGCTAGACACTACTAAAAAATACCCCTTATAGTCACGCCTTATTAGTGACTCTTATAAATAAGCGTCATCATTATTAATATATAAAGACGCGTGCAATTATTCACTAAGTTTTGTGACGCTGAAGTGGTTATCGGATCATGATGTTAGCCCGTGGTTCTCAGGTTCGATTCCCAGGAACGACGGTTTTAAATTTTATTTTTTAACTACTGCCTTTAATTTTTTAATATCATAATTATAATTAATCACTCCTAAACCTCCTAATAAATTTAAATCCCGCTAATCTTTTCTTTCTTATTCTCCAATTCCGCTGTTCCTCAAGGAGAGCCCTAATCTTTGTTTTTTCTCCAATTTCGTCGTTCCTCAAGGAGTTAGCCCTAATCTTTGTTTCTTTTCTGTCACCAATTTTCATTTTCAATGTCGTCCATTTTATCAAGCGCAGAAGAGAGTTAGCCCTAGAATCTCTGCCCGGGTTTGTCTATTCTCTCTTATTTAGCACAAATTCCTCTTTGCTATTGTTGGGTATTCTTCAATTTGAATCAAAATAGATTTAGTTTCTTGATTTTTTGATTCCACTTGTTTAGCGCAGAACAATGGGCTATTTTTTGTACGAGTGGGTACAGTTGCACCCCAAAATCAAGAAACTTTACCTATTATCCATGGATTTTGGATTGATTTTTCCTGCTCTGTTTTGTTTATGTTTTCCATTCAACCATGGGTTCAATTTATGTTTATTCTCCAGTCTGAGAAGTGGGTTTGAATTCCCCAGTAGTTGTTTTTTTCATGCTCTGTTTTATTTCTGATTTCTATTTGATTTGAATAAATTCTTGATTGTCAGGTGCAAATGTGCTGGTTTAAGTTCTCTTAATGCACTACACACATATTCATATGATGTAATTCTCTTAGTATCTCTTAACTGAGTTTGTTTAATATTTATTGAATTGAATAGTTTAGTTAGGTGCTGAGAATGATAAATGTCTAAAGTAGTTCACTACAGCATATAAGGAGGTCATGCATCTTGCTAGGCCAATCTCACTTTTTGGGTTTATGTAGGTGTTTAATATCTTTGCTAAATTTCATTACATGTTAATTAATAACAATCATTTTGGGAAATTTAATTAAGCAATCATTTTAGGAAATTTAATAATTCATAAACTAAATAAGCAACATTAAAATAATTGAAGGATGTGATTCAATTTTTTTTTTTATACTATTTTTCTAGCGAAGACTTAGCAAATTAAAACCTGTGAAGGTTCTAAATTTGCCAATATAATATGTTTTACAGGGACTGCTGGACATAAAATAGTAAGCAAAATAACCATGTTCTTTATCAAGGAACTTGTTGGCAGCAAAACCTTATAACTTGTGAGAGAGGATGCCAAAGATCCCATGAGTTAAATTTTATGAAAGATGTCTCTAGAAGGAAGTAACAGTGGTAGATTTGGGATAGTATTACACATTATTCCAAAAACAATAAATTTTTAATTAATGCTGGCCAATATCCTCTTTCATGCAATTTGAATCATTAAATGTGTATTATGAATGTACTACTATTTTCAATACATATAAAATCAACTTCTGATGTAGGTCAGGAGCAAGAAGCTCAACTAGTTCATAATTGGCAAGGTTCTTTGAATAAACAGAATGGGAGTCTTCGATCAGTCCCCACAATTAAATATTTGCATGTGCATAGGTGTGATGGCTTCTCTATGAGTGTCTTCCTTATGTTTTATGATCAACTCTTTTATTTTACCTATTTTCATTTCCTAATCCTCAATCTGTGTGGTATGATTGTTCGCACTTTAAAATTTCGGAACCTCAAACTTCAATTATTGATATAAATAATTTTGTAATCTGTGTGGTTGTGTGCACTTTAAAATTTCGGAACCTCAAACTTGAACTACTGGGATAAATAATTTTCTTTTATGCAGATGGGGATACTTTGTATGCCACCTCCCTCAATCTTTCCTCTTCATATTCATCCTGGGATGACAGTGCTGAGTAAGCATTTGTATGGCTCGTTATGTGTAAAATCCTATGGTTGGATCAACATTCCTGGGCCTATCGATCTGTCACAAGGTTTGGTAAATTTAGACATATATATATGTTTAGTGTTTATATATATATATATATATATATATATATATAAAGAATTTATGTCTTTCTTGAATTTGAGGATCACATAGCAAAGAAATGGAATGCTTGGTGTAAACATATCAAGCCAACTCAGAGGAGTAATTTTGTGCGTGAGTTTCTTATATGAGAATGTGTAAAAACATGATTTGAATCTTTATATATAATTGCATTAACGTCCTCAAAGCTATTCTGCTTTATCTAAAACTTTCTCTTTGTTGTGTTTATTGATTTTGTGCACTTGAAATATGGCTTTTTTACTTTCATAGTTATATCCCTGCTTGCTTTCACCACTCTTTCCCTCTTGTCATTCAGGTCATTGAGGTAACTAGTGTATTTAGAGAAGGCGTCCTTCATCGGGTTTTGGTCAGAATCTGCGGCGTCAGCGGTTAAAGTTCGGCGATTCTTGGCAGCGGCACCGGACAATGAGGTTTCTGCAAAATGGCAGAAGTGTTGATGTTTAGGAGACATGAGAGAGAGCATACTGATGGCCGCCGAACTGAACATCTGCGGTTCGACCTCTCAAAGCTCATTATATAAATGCATTAAAATTCATATACTATATAATATTGTCTTATTCTTTGCAATTTTTGGTAAATTTACATTAGAGTGTTTTCAGGAGATTGTGAAATGATAGCTCCATGAGATGCAACAATTCTTTATCTAACTAGAGATGGCAACATCCATTGCTATCCTTTATCAACTTTATTCTTAAGAGGATGGACGTCATATCACATATTTCAGAAGGTCCCCTGCACTTGATCTTCCTGGTAAAACGATAACAAAGTATTTACATTTCTTGTTATTTAAACGCCAAGGCTAATTCTTAATCTCCATATGTCTCTCTCATGAAGCTACTATGAAGGTGGACGAAGAGACGATGTCTGAAATTACTTGGCTAGAAGAGTTTCTACCACCAGATGACTCATTGATAAGGAGAGGTCAATACAAAGGTCGTGTGATTAAAATCTGAAAAGGAAATTTTGATGTTGTAACTTTACATTTCAAATGCTTTCCAAACTGTACTGGAAATAATATTTACTTTCAATTTTAGCACGTCTCTTTAACTATTTTGAAAATACTGGAGTATAATTTAGCAGAATTAGACTTTGAGTTGTACATAATTGAGTTACTACATATATTTTCAATTGACCTACTCTTTACACGTATGCTTTTATCTTCTTTTCCTTTTTTGTGTTTTCTTCATAAAGTTGACCAAACAGTGTTACTAAATAAGGTGGTTAAGTTAGTTATAATTTTTTTGTGATGCGAGAAAATGTCTTCAAAGTACACTGTCATGACGTAAGTTAGCGTCACCAAATAGTGTTACAATGACGCATAAAAATGTGACTAAATGAGGTGGTTAGGTTAGTTAAACTTTTTTTGTGACGCGAGAAAGCGTCTCTAAAACACATCATGGTGATGTCAGTTAGCGTCACCAAATAGTATAACTATGACGCGTAAAAACGTCAAAATGACTATTAATAGTGACGCTTCTCAAGTGTCACAATAAAATCTAATAGAAACGCCAAATCAGGTGACGCTTGGCCAATGCGTCACTATAGCAAAAGCGTCACTACAATATACTTTTAGTGACCCTTTTGAGCGTCTCTACAGCCCATTTTTGTAGTAGTGAGACGAAGACGATGGCAACTCGTCTGAATCCGACTCAGAGTCATCATTGGCCATCATTGCCTTCTTATCCCGGTTGTATCTTCGTTCCCTTCGTGCTTTGTGTTCTTCACGATCGTCGGTGCTCAGGTCCGGACATTCGTAAATGTAGTGACCTGGTTTCTCACAGTTATAGCATAAAAGATCGTTAGTAGACTTTTTAATAGGAGAATTATCCCTTCGCTTGTCTCGTCTATCAGAACGCTTAATCTTCCTATCATCAAACTCTCTATCTCGTCTGTTTCCTTTCGAGACTTCGTCTCTCCTTTCGGACGAGTTTCGGTCTCGTCTGGTCTTAGACGAGTCCTTAGAAGCAGACCCTCTATGATCTCTATAAAACTTCTTATATCTACCAAAGCGCTTGTTTAACCTGTCGAACTTTCTAACCATAAGGTTCACTTGATCTTTCAGACTTAGATCAGTTCCATCTAACTCGTCTTTCACAGAAGCAGACTTAGTCTTAGACTTAGACTTGCCTACTCTAGAGCACTTAGACGAACTAGACTTAAAAGCAACATTCTTCGACACAGTATTCTCTCTATCACTACTGGCAATGGGTTCATCTTCATCTAGATCAAACTCATGAGCCTTTAGAGTTTGAAACATCGTCTCTGCAGACCACTCGTTTATATCCTGAGTATTCTTAACAAGCATTTTCACCATTTTCCACCTAGCATCAAGACTCTTAAGAATTCTCAAATTAAATTCACGAGCAGTATAAGATTTGCCAAGAACTTCCAAGTCATTCATAATTTTTGTAAAGCGAGTATCCAACTGGTCAATTGTTTCACCAGTTTTCATCTTGAATGATTCGAATCTCTGAACAGCAGTAGAAAGCTTACTTTCTTTGATTAGGGAAGTCCCTTCACAAATAATAGCAAGACGGTCCCACATTTCTTTGGCTGTCTTACATTTTAATACTTTCCCAAGATACTCATTAGGAAGGGTATGTAAAATGTAATTCTTGGCCAAGCTGTCCAAGTTATTCTGCCTCATTTCTTCAGATGTTAATTCTGACCTGGGTTTGCGAACAAGAACTCCAACAGGTTTGTCCTTGTCCAAAGCAGCAGTGTTAGGGATCATCGTCACGATTGGTCCTTCGGTGACGACGGAAATCATCAAGTCGTGAGTGGAGCTGAAAATCGCCTCCATTCTCAACTTCCAGTAGTCGAAATCTTGTACCTGGAACTTCGGTAGTTTGTTAGCACTTATTTCGAGAGACATGATTTCAAGAAGATTAGTAATGAGCAGTTTAGGATCAAGAAACAGATATATTCAGAATAGTGATCAAGAATAGCAATCAAGAACACGTAGGAGCAAATACGATCAAGAACCAAGACTTCACCCAAGTCTAAAGTAGGTTATCAAGAAACAGCAGTTCGTAAACTACTGCTCTGATACCACTTGTAGGTCCCTAGTTGAGTTAATAATATTGAGTAAGCTAGTGAAAACGTCTAGAGGGGGGTGAATAGACTTTTCAAAAATCTTTCAATATATCAGAATACGAATGCGGAATACTCAGAATAACAATGAGCCCAACCAAGTTTATACTCAACTAAATTCGCGAACATTGTATGAACACTCTACTAGTCTTGTTCAGATATGTAATTCAATCAATTAAGCAGTTAATCAATCAAACACAAATAAAACAGTAAAGTAAATCAAACACGAGATTTATAGTGGTTCGACAACTTGTCTACATCCACTCTCACAACACCAGTCGTGAAATTTTTATTAACTCTTCCAATCGAGTAATGTGTTCTTGTAGCTTTAAGTCCCAAGAAATAAGACTTAGATCTTCTCGATTATATCTCCAGATATATCTTCGATCTAACTAGCTATTTTACAAGTAACTAGCAACTTGAAACAATAAAGAAAAACTTCTCTGTCTTCAGTAGTAGCCTTCTTGAATTCTTCACTTGTCTTCTGGCTTCTTTCTGAATTTCCAACTCTGAGAGTAAATCGCTTCACTTGAATGTAGAATATCAATGCTTCAGTAGTATGTCAGTACATCAGTAGTTTTTAATCGTTGAATACCATGGGATATTTATAGACTTCCAATCTCTATCTTCACACGCGTTTTTATAACTAACTTATTCCTTCTTGTCTTGTCTTGTTGCGCACCTGTCTAGTCTCCATACTTAGACAAAATTTCAGTCTTCTTCTTACTTGACTTGTCTTGCGCAGGTCTTCTTCTGTAGACTTCAATAGAACACTAAACTAGTCTTATAATCTAATCTTAACAAGACTATTACATTACTTTAAGCTTTATAAATCAGCTTAGTCACCTTAAGATCTATACATGAATATGTACGAATAATATGAGCTTCTATACAACTTTGAATAGCTCAGTATAAATCCTAAAATACAAATACACAAAGTACTTATAAAACGTACTTGTCTTTCGAACACTTATACTTTTTCTTTTGAACTTTTACTTGTCTTGTGAACTCTACTGATCTGCTCAAGACGACTTCCATAACTAGACTAGATCAGTCAACACTTAGAAAATATTCAAGTCTACTTTTGGCTTATCAAAACTCATCTTATCTTTTCATCATTTAGGACTTGTCTTAGGATTCATATCCCAACAGTAGTCTTGACATCAACTACTGACTCGGAGTTTTTAGCAAGTTCAATTGACAACCTTTCATTCTCTCTCACACAGTTGTCATGAAATTCTTGTAACATAGTGAAATCTTCCATTAACTTTCCAAGAGAAAGTTTCAGGTTGACTTCACTAGTGTTTTGTGAAGTGAATGACGGTGAGCTAGAAGTGGAGGATACCTCATCATCCTCAATGGCCATGTTGCACACATCATCATCATCTTCACTGTTTGAGAACAGTCCATCAAAAGAGTTGAAGCTTTCAGCACTTTCAGATTCTTCACCAGCCAATATGGATTTTCTGTTGGTGAACTTTCTATCTCTTTTGGCTTGCCTCTCTCTTCTTTCCTTAGAGCTAAGTTCAGGGCAGTCATACTGGAAGTGCCCTTTCTTCTTGCAGATATAGCACAGGTCTTCATCATCATCTTTCTTAGGCTCTTCTCTCCTTCTAGATGATGAAGGCTCAGCTCTGTTGGACCTTCTCCTATCAGAGTACTTGTCCTCTGATCTTCTTTCTTCATTCCTTTTGTCCTCAGCCTTGGCTTCAGGAGAGTTGTATCATCTCCTGACCTTGTTGTCTTGGTAGAATTTCTTGTATCTACCAAACCTTGAATTCATCTTGTCAAACCTTCTAGCCATCAAGGCTAGTTCTTCCTTCATTTCAGCCTTGGAGACTGACTTTGATGATCTTGGAGTGGACTGCATTTCAGGTTCAGCAGCTTTGGCTTTGAAAGCCACTCCTTTTGTAGGTAATGAAGGTTCCTCAACAGGCTTTCTTCTGTTAAGATCAAACTCATAAGCTTTGAGTTTAGAGAAGATTTGTTGCATGGGCATGGTGGAGAGATCCTTGGTGTTCTGCATCATTACAGCATATACATCCCACTTTTGAGTGAGACTTCTCAAGATCTTTAATCCAACTTCTCTCTTGGTGTGCACCTTGCCCAAGGAGTTGATTTCATTCATCACATCTGTGAATCTACCAGCAAACTTGTCAATGGACTCTTCTGAATCCATTGTGAACTGTTTAAACTTTTGCACTGCTACTTGGAGCTTGTTCTCCTTGATCTTTTCTGTACCCTCACACATTTCTGCAAGAGTATCCCAAATTTCTTTGGCAGTTGTGCAGTGGTAGACCCTTCCCATGATTGCATCTGGAATAGTTTGATAGAGGGTATTCATGGCTAGATAATTCAAATTATCTTTCCTCATCTCCTCTGAGGTGAAGTCATCTTCATCTTTGGGGATCACATCCCTTGTGTAAGCTCTTTGAGCATCAGTAATCCTGGGATTAATTTGAGTGAACACAAAGGGTCCTCTTGTGATCACTCTTAGCATATCAGTATGAAGAGATGCAAGATGAGCCCTCATTCTGATTTTCCAGAAATCATAGTTCTCAATTGATAACATGGGTAACTTGTGATGTGATATATGGTTGACTGGATTGGTAGCCATATTGTCCAGCCCATGAACAGCAGGAGGAGGAACAGCAGCATTGATGTTCTGATTTAGATCCTGATTCTGATTCTGCTGCTGGTTCTGGTTGTTGTTGTTGTTTCCTCTTGCCATATAAGGTAAGGGTTAGACAATAGATATACAAGATTTCAGATAGATCAGTTTAGTGACCACAACAAATATGTGATTTTGAAAATCAAGATGGATTTTCAGAGGCAGGGGTTCAAAGACCACTTGTTGGTCCTGAAAGGAGTATATAACAAGTGTATGGGGGGGGGGGGAATACACTTGTATGCAAATCTTTTTCCAACTTAACCAAATATGACTTCAGCAAGATTGTCCTGGACAACTCTGCTGAGATGTATAACTTCTTAAAGATAACCAAGCTACTAAGTACTATTGAGTACTTAGTTGAATGACTATCTAAGTTAGTTATAAGTGCGGAATTAGTGGTTGGCCCTTTAGTTTAAACTCCTTTAAGTTCTGAAATCACTTTGTCAAATATCCAGTTTTCAGGGAACTTGTCCAAATCAGGTTTGCACAGTCTTGAGTATATGTTCTTTGAAAGATCAGTTTTGTGTGCAGTGTTATATGTATGTAATTACTTGAAAGTAAATCAACACAAGCTTTTATAGTGGTTCAGAGACTCAAGCTCCTACATCCACTTTCCCTGATTTAACAGGATAATTCCTTCACTCTTGGAATTAACTTGTTTTATAGTGCCAAGGTGCACTTGATCAATAGCACCACTCCTTGGTGAATTCATCCCTAGGATGTCTAGAGTCCTAGTACCCTCTTCTCAACTCAGAATTAACTGTTCTTCTCTCAACAGTTAACTCCTTACACTTCTACTACTACAACCTTCTATCTTTCTCTCTTTGAAAGGTATAAGGGTTGAAGTAAGGTTCCAACTAATGAGATATCCTTTACAATGATGTTCAGTGTATAAGGATATGATATCTCTCTAAGCTTTGTATGGATATACAATGAGGTTCAGCTTAGAATGAAGTGTTTGAAGACTAAGATAGTCTTTTGAAAGCTTGAAAGGTTCTATGAGCTTTGAGCTTCAGAATAGTTGATGTAGTTGGATGCTTTCAAATGTTCTTCACACTTCTGTATTTATAGACAAATTTGAGGATTTGCCCGTTGGAGAGGCAGTCTCAAATGTCCATAAATGTCTTCCTTGGTCTCTTCAAACTGGAAGACAGAATCTTGATAGTGACATGTCCTTGAATAGGGAAATAAACGGCTGTAATTACTTTGTCTTCATTCTGCAGCACTCTTCCCAATGTTTGACTTCAAGATTCGCTTGATCAAACATGGACATGGCTTCTGATGATTAGTCCTATGATAAGGACAACATTCCTTATCAGTTCGACAACTCTGCTTATCACTATCAGGAGACTTTGCTTATCAGCAAGGTTGGCTTTAGCTCTTCAGATGACTTGGCTCTTTCTCTTTCCTTGAATGTCTCTATGCATCCTTAGAATGGATCTTGTTCATTCATGTCATAGAGTAGTTGTCTCTGACCACATCAGCAAAGTTGGGATCACCTTGACATGGTTCTGGTACAAGTGTGCTGAGACAACTCTCCTGGACAAACCTTCTGAGCAGAAGTGCTTTAGTAGGTTGTGTCTAGATTATGCATTTGTCTTGCTTGATCTTCAGAAAGATTGTTCCACAATCCATTCACTCATGATCAGCATACTTGTCTATTCAGCAGACTTGGGACACATTCAACTTGAGCCTTGAGGGGACTTGATCTTGATAGACTTCAAAGCATATGTTCCCCCTCAACTTGTGCATCTATTTATCTAAGAGCTGCCTAACATGTCAGCTTCTCAACTAGCCTTATGCTATATGTTCTAATCATTCTTAGAACATAATCATCTTTGACTTAGGCATGTCTAAGGGGGTTTTGGTATTGAATCAAAACACTTCTCATTTTATTCCCAACACTTTCCTTGTCTAAATTCCTTCCATCTAGGGATATAATCCCCAGGAGCAAAACTGTCTTCATGCTTAGAGGCAGATCGAGACTCCTTCTTCTCTGGTGGTGGACGTCGTCGATGCTGCCTCCTACGCCTTTCCGTAAAACTGTTCGGATTTTGTTGCTGCACAGAAGGCTCCGTAAGACCGTCCGGATTTTGTTGCTGCACAGGAGGCTAACTGTTAAAGTTCGTGGGCTACTTCAGACGCTTATTGCAACTATCCCATGAGTGCCCAATAATCGAACAATGCCTACAGAATGCTGGAGGGTTCTCATATTTGAAATATGCGAACGTCTTATGGCCCTGTCTTTCAACCTATATCCTCTCAATCTTGTCTTTTGAGAAGTCAATCTCGACTAAAACACGTATGAAGTGGCCCATTGAACTATCCAAATAACGCTCATCAATTTTAATCGGTGTGCCCAAAGAGTGAGCCATTCCTGTGATCAAAGACTTTGTCCAGTATTCAAATGGTAGTTCATAAATTCTCACCCACACCTGTGTCAAAGAGGTGTTCACCTTGTAAGGGTTAAAGTCTTTAACCCATTTCGACAATCTGAAAATCCATGGGTTTAGCGTCCAACTTACTCTCCTATTTGCCAGATGTTTATCCTCCTCTGTCTCGAAACTAATTTTGTAGTACCCTAGGCCCAGGGGCGTTAAACCCCAGTTGCCCCGAGTCCCCCAGATTGATGCAAAGGGCTTCCTTCAGATCCCCTAGTGCCCATGGATTGTCTTTCTTCGAGTTTGATAGTCGACCGATAAAGGATGCACCACACTTCGCAACTCTGGCCACATATTCATCCTCATACACTGCGATGCACACCATGTCGCCCTTCTTGATTGGCATGGGAATTGGTTGATGATTGCCTGGATTACTGCGTAGATCTTCAGATGCACCCTGCCTGGGTATAAGGGCATCTTTAAACGAGACGAATGGCTGGGTGCGCGAGGGGGCAACACATAGTCCTGTGATTGCCGTGATTTTGTCGATGCCTGGAGCCAAGACGGCGGAGGCCGCCATTGTCGATCAACCAAGAATCGTAAAGCCGTAATGTAACTGCCTCCACAATCGCCGGAGAGGTTTCGCTCCTCATTAATTGAACAAAGAATGTTTAAAATATATTTATTAATAAAATTATGAATAGTGAAGTTACACAAATCAAATGAATTAATTGATATTTGTAATCTTCCATGATATATCATAAAGTTTAATAATGTAGATGCATTTTAAGTTTGAAATTTATGTTTCTATTGCATGGATTCGAAGCCGCGTGTAGCCGAAAGATAAAGGAATTATAAAAATCTATTTGATTGTGAGGATAAGATATTAAAAAATATATATATTTTAATGTGAAAGATTTGTATTTATTTTTAAAATATATTAATAATTTTCAATTATTTATTTTAAATTATAGTAAATGATTGTGTATAATGATTTGGCGTAACAAATTTGAATTTCGGTAGGACCCCAATTTTTGAGATTTAATTAATGATAAGGGTAGATTAGTACATTTATCATAGATTTTTTCCTTATTTAAATTTTTTTTTAAAAAGTTGTTTTTCTCTGTAATTATATAGGCCAGGTGAAATGTCATTTTGAGTAACTCCCCCCAAAATATATTGGTCCTGTAGTAAACCACTTGCTTGTGACCCGCATATTTAAATATTTGGGCTAGTCTTGGATGAGACCGTCTCACAGAATGAGATCTGTGAGACGGGGCTCGTGATAATGTTTGAGCAAAAAATGATAGTGTAAGTAAAAAGTGACAGTCAATTTTGTTAAAAATATTACTACCTCCGTCCCTGAAAAGTTTTCATAGTTACTTTCACGATATACACGTATTTACCCTTCATACAATATCTTTAGGGGTTCATCATACACTCAATCAAAACTACGTTGTATCACTTTTTTTACAAACTAAAATCTAGGAAAAAATATGAGTTATTCTACCCAAAATTAAAAAATATAGATTAAAAGGGATCCGTCTCACAGAAAAAGATCCGTGAGACGGTCTCACACAAGTTTTTGCCTAAATATTTTACATAAGTACGTGTTGTTTTGGGATATTGTTAATAAATGAAAAATTAAACAGTTTATGTAGTTAATATATTCCATATGGTATGGGTTATATGCCCCTCCAGGAATGTTACATACACTCCCCATCCATTTTTATTAATTAAATATTCGTGTAAAATACCTATTTTATTTTTTTAATAAAATAGGGACAGATAGATGCATTCCTCTTTATTCAAATTAACCCTAACCCTAATTGGAGAGGCAGATGCCACCCCATTTCCGGCAACCACCGCCGTCCCACTTCCGACGGCCACCACCATCCCAAATAAATTTTAAAAATAAAACTTAGAAATAAAAAAAAAACCTAATTTTCGACAAACCAGAGTCGACCAAAAACCCTCTAGTCGACTCTGGTTTGTCGACCAAAAATACTCTCGTCGATAAAATTTTATCGAAAGAAAATTAAAAAGAAAAATTAATTGAAATTTTCGACAATAATGTATCGACCAAAAATTCTCTCGTCGACAAATTGTTGTCGACGAGAGTGTTTTTGGTGGATTCATTATTATCGAAAAAAAAAAAAAACTGAGAAAGAACGACGGAGGAGGCGACGCACGGCACCGCTGTTGTAGAAACTTGGGGAGGGGCGTCGTTGTTGCGCGAGGCGGTGCGCTGGTGGAGGGAGGGGCGGAGCTGGACGGCTTGGGGTTGGATGAAGGGCAGGGCAGGGGGAGAACGGGTGGCGTCGCCGCCGTAGCAGAATGAAAAAAAAAAAAAAAAGGGCGGCGTTGAGGCAGAGGCAGCAGTGGGTTGAGGAAGAAGAATGGAGTGGGGAAGAAGAAAATGGAGAAATTAGGATTTTAGTGTGAAAATTAGGGTTTTTGTAGGGTGCATTCTCATATATGATTTTGAGAGAAAAGGGTATAAATGGTAGTTCGAGGAAAGTACATATATCTTGGATCTGTTTTTTTAGGAGTACATGTATCGGGGGAGTGCATCTAACATAACTGAAGTGGCATATAACCCACGCCATTCCATATTTATTATTGAGCCTCAAAGGCCCAATTCTTATAATAAGAGACTAGGCCACGGTTATACACGCACGCAGAGTTATTGAGGACACCCACCTAATTTTTTTTCAACTAATGGATACATGAAATGTTAAATATACCCTTTACTATAATATTAAAAAAAAAAACCAAAAATATTGACATGAATCATTCCAACCCACTCATTTCAAACAAAATGCAAACTAACAGTGTCCAGTGTCGAAAAAAATAATAAAAAAAGTACTAAATTTTGAAAAATAAATTCGAAAATAACACAAATTTCAAAAAAATATCCCACATTTAGGCGGCACGGCGATTTGGGAGGCAGAGATGTGACGAATGGGGGGAGGCGGTGCATGGAGAACGGGGCGGCACACGACGAACGGGGCGACGGTGGAGGTGTGCTAAAGAAGTAGGGTTAAGGAGGAAAAAGGTATTTTTGATGTTTTATGGTATGTGTACTAAGAGAGTGGGTGTCCTCAATAACTCCGTGTGTATAACCGTGGCCAAGAGACTATCTTCATTTTAAACCAAACAATGGTTTTGGGCTGAGTCATGGGCCTATTATTGGGCTGGTAGTATTCTCCATAAAAAAAAAGGGTCTGACTATTTACACCTCCATTTCGGTTTAGAACACTCCCCCGATTGATGCACCTCCCCTAAAATCAGCTTGAGATAGATGCACACCCCCTTAATTGTCTTAAATGCCCTTCTCTCATAAAATTTCAATGACTACTCACACCCCCCTAAACCCTAGTTTCTACTCCATCTTTCATCTTCTTCTTCCTTCTCTCCCCTCCCCAAACCATTCCACCCACCAGCCCCCGCCGCCATTGTCGGCGACACCCGCCCCCGCCCTTGCCCCACCCTTCCAGCGGCCAAACTGTAAAAAAAAAAAAAAAAAAAAAAAAAAACTTTCCATCGGCCGCTGCGGTCGCCCCCTCCCTGGTGCCCCGTCTTCCCCTCCCTCTCCCTTCTCCGCTCTCAATCTGTTAAAAAAAATCAGTAATCGCGCGGCCGCCGTGCCACTGCCCATCGGCCGCCCCATCCCTGGTAGAGCTGTCAAAATGGACTAGGCCCGTTGGATCGGTCCGCCCCCGCCTATTAAAAAGGTGGGTTGGGTTGAATAATACAAGCCCGTTTAAAATGCAGGCCCGTTTGGACTAGACCGTATGGATTGTGGATTTTGGAGGGTTGGACCGCGGACGGGGCGGGTTGGCCCGCAGACTTTATTTTTAATTTATATTTTTATTTTTTAAGGTTAAATGAAGCAGTAAAGCATTTTTATTAAGTTGAACTGTGATTGTGAGTAAAGATGTGATATTAGAAATTTATTGATTCAATTCAACTTTAAATCAAGATACAAAATTATAAAATATTATATTAAACAAAATTGAGATTTGAGAATGAGAATACAACCCTGTTGTCATGTATTTACATGACTCATGGAGAGACTTTGATAATTAATGTAGATTTGAATCTCTTTTTTTAACTTTATATCTTTATAAATGTATAATTATCATGAGTACATTGATAGAGTATGTGGTGATAATGTCATATGTATA
Source organism: Galeopsis tetrahit (assembly GCA_963675135.1). NCBI lineage: Eukaryota > Viridiplantae > Streptophyta > Magnoliopsida > Lamiales > Lamiaceae > Galeopsis > Galeopsis tetrahit. Next base: position 47,826,606 of record OY776128.1, on the reverse strand, counting down.
TTCACAAGTTGACATTTGTTACTCATAATTGAGTTGATTTGTCAATTAAACTTTCGTTGAATATTCTATATTTTTGTTACTGATCGTTGAGTTGATTTGCCCATTAAACTTTTGCTGAATATTATATATTGATTCTGTCATTTTAAAAATAAGAATTTAAACAATATTAAGGTTTAAATTTTAGTTCGACTGATTTGTCAATTAAATAAAAAATCTTATTTGAGGTTTACTTTTTAATTATAAGAGATTAAAATTATTCACGATTTAATTAAATATTATTCAAAATTATCCATACTTTTTTTTTAGTAATTATTTATGTATTGTTTAAAATTTATTATAATAATAAATGTGAAAAAGTAAAAAATAAATATATTATAAAAAAGCCCGTGGGCTAACCCGCAACCCGTCATGGGTTGGGTTAAGTTGAGTATTTTTCAACCCGTCCCCGTTGTGGACCGGCCCGCCAAAACCCATAAAATGATGGGTTGAGGTGGGTTATGGACCGCACCGCCCCGTTAGCCCGTTCTGACAGCTCTAATCCCTGGTGCCCCCGCCCAACGGCCTCCAGGTTTGTTTTTTGTTTTTTGTTTTTTTTTTTTCTTCTTTTTCTTAATTTCGACCACACTAGGTCGATCCAAAAACACCCCGTCGACAACAGGGTGTCGACGACTGTATTTTTGGTCGACCTAAAGTTGTCGACGAGTGTTTAATTTTTTTTTTCGATCAATAAATGTCGACCATATACTATCTCGTCGACAAACCAGTGTCGACGAGAGTGAATATAGTCGACACTGGTTTGTCGAAATTTTAAAAAAAAAATTGAAAATTTTCTAAGTTTCTAATTTTTTGTTGTTTGTGGTTTGTTGTTTGGTGGTGGTGGTAGTGGCGGCGGCGGCGGTTGTGGCTGGATAAAACTTATGTTTAGGGTTTAAAAGGTGAAAGAGGGGTGCAGTTAGTTATAGAGGTGCATTTAGTAGTGTATTATGACTTAAAGGGTATTTTTAGTTTTTTACATCATTATTTTATTATTAAACTTATAGGAGAGTATTCTAAACCGAAATGGAGGTGTAAATAGTCTCACCCAAAAAAAAAAATTGGTGTTTTATTGACATGATAATTTTTTTTTTATGAAAGCTGAACAATACTATATGAGATTATTTCTGAAAACATTTGGTACCTTTTTTATGAAAGCTGAACAATACTATATGAGATTATTTCTGAAAACATTTGGTACCTTGTTTTATTGACATAAATTACATTTATTATTTTCGTACCTTTTTTAATTTATCCTAATCTGCTTCATTCTCTAATCGGCTTCATTTCTCGTGTTTAAAAAGAGTGTCCTAATTTTCAAATCACATCCATTTCTTCTTTTACTTTTTTTTTTGGTAGTGGTGCTCTAATCACTTGAGCTATTCCACTTTGTCCATTTCTTCTTTTACTAGATACAAGTGAGGTGAGGGCGAACAAAAAAAGGACCCCTTCTTTTAAAAAAAAATAAATAAATAAAATAAGTTAAATTTTTATATACATATAAAAAAATGAACGAATGTTATAAAAATAAATATAAAAATGCTTATATAAATTTAATGATTACAATTAAATTAAATTATTTTATTTTTTCTTTTATAATATAGGTGAAAGATGTGATTTGTTGTCTGACATCTCCAAAAAAAAAAAAAAAAATCATATATAACTATCTGAGTTATATAGTAAATGTAGAATATTCTACAATAAATTTCAAATAGTTTAATGAAATTTAGAAAATTCTTGAAGGTTTAAGATTTTTTTTTAACAACCATTCAATAAAATAAAATCTCGACAATTATTTGAGAGAATAAGTCACCATAAATAGGAGAATAAGTCACCATAATTCGATAAATGTAGTATGCTAGCCTATTAATTAATTAGGTATTAATAATTAATTTCAAATTAGGAATAAATAATTATGTTTATTAAAGCAACTATCATTTTTTAGAATACAATTAATGCTAGTTTATTAATTTTTTATAATTTTTTTTTAATATTTTTTTTTTAAATATTAATTATAATATTATATATATAAAAGTACGCGGTCGCCTTCCCGCCTGCCTCAGGCAGGGCACTGCATATAGGCTCCTCTGGAATATTGAGCTCTCTATCAATTTCAAACTGGGGCATCGTATTATACGAAAGAGGTTGTCCGTAAATTGACCCGCATCAACCAACCAAATTAATGAAGATTTGTAAACGAAAATACAAATATAAAAATTTGTGGTGATGTGAAGTGTGATAACTTATATAGTCTTAACTAAACACAATTTTTTTTTTAAAGCTAATGAAGATAAATTAAGAGTTACATTTTGTGTGCTTTTAATTGTATAAAACAATTGAGGTAATTAAACCTCAATTTTAACTTAATTTTAACTTAATTAGATAATGTATTCAAATAACTTAGAATTCAATGATTTATTTACCTATAATTAAAAAATATAGGTTCGACTGAGTTCAAGAAGTTTCAAGTTTGAAATATTACAATTGAGTCGAGTTTTGAGCTCAACACTAATGAACTAATTTACACCCTTAGATACAATGTGACCTTCAAATAAAATTCATCAATGGAAAGAGAACAATTTATTATAATTCATCCACCAAACAAAAATTATTAATAAACAAAAAAACCACTTGCAATATCTTAAATAATTGTATATTACCTTTATTTTTTTTAATTTTTTTTGGCATTTGGAAATAATATAATTATAATTGGTAAGTTTATATTTTACACAATTGTTTATTTTTTCACCGGACTCTTACTCATTTTTTATTTAATTAAGTTTAATTTTATAGAGTAGATTTGTCCAAGATATATGATAAATTAAGATTCACAAATACATTTGTGTGCTTAATTGTTTAAAACAATTAATGTAATTAAACCTCAATTTTAACTTAATTTTAATTTAATGAATAAAAATTTAATTAGATAATTTAAAATGTATTCAAATAACTTAGAATTCAATGATCAAATGTTATGGATTAAATTCGTCAATGGAAAATGGGAGTATTTCACTTTTCATTTCGCCACCTAAATTATAGACATTTTTGGTAGACTCGTAATTGAAGATAAGAAATTGGCTACGATCCACCCTAATTTTTTTAATTGATTATCATGAAAAAGATACATCGCAAAAACAAAACCAAAATCAATTTAAGGGTAACACATGAATTATTTTTATTATTTTCGTACCTTTTTTAATTCACGCCTAATCTGCTTTCAAAGAAGTGACCTAATTTCCAAATAATTGGTAATCCATTTCTTGTTTTTCCACTTAGAACACTACTTTGCTCCTCAAAACATATGACAAATGGTCGACAGAGTGAAGACTTGGAAGCTGCTCTTTTGAAACATTGATTATCTGATCTCTTCCTAAAGTTCTCTATCGTTGGTTTAAATAACTAAGCAAGCTATAAAAAACTAGCAAACTAGTATTAATTGTGTTGTGCAGAGTCACTAACTTATTCATGTGATATTATTGGGACTACTGATTTTGATCAAAATCCCACTTCCACCATGAATTCTATCATTTCCACTATTTTTCTCTTCAATTCTAATTTTTTTAAATATTTTTATAATTAAAATTATCAAATATCTAAACAAAAAAAACTTTGGTGTTTTATTCACATGATAATTTGGCTACGATCCACTCTATTTTTTTTTAATTGATTATCATGAAAAAGATAAATCGCAAAAACAAAACCAATTTATGAGCAACACATGAATTTTTTTTTTCGTACCTTTTTTTAATTTACCCCTAATATGCTTCATTCTCGTACATACAGACAAATGGTCGACATAGGGAGGACTTGCAAATGATTACTAGGCTCTTCTGGAACATTGAGCTCTACTAACAAACTAGTATTAATTATGTTGTGCAGGGTTACTAACTTATTCATGTGATATATTGGGAATTGGGACTACTGATTTTGATTAAAATCCCACTTTTACCATGAATCCTATCATTTTCACCATTTGTTATTAGGAATATATTTAAAGTATTATGTATATATTCCATCTCTCTATATTTGTCTCTAACATTCTATTTTTTAAAAATATTTTTATAATTAAAATTATCAAATATCTAATAAAAAAAAAAATAGATGAACCGGTCCAATTTCAAAACTGGGACATCGTGTTATATGAAAGAGGTTGTATATGACATGCATCTTGAATCGCCCCCGCATCAACCAGCCAACCAGCCAAATTTATACGAGAATACAAATTTGTGGTGATGTGGAGTGTGATAACTGATATATATATAGCCTTAACTAATTAAACACAGAAATAGCAAAAGGTGCATAAATAATTTCGAAAGGAAAATTAATGAGATATTTTTTTTAAGCTAATGAATGAAAGATAAATTAAGATTCACAAATACATTTGTGTGCTCTCAATTGTTTAAAACAAATGTAATTAAACCTCAATTTTAATTTCATTTTAATTTAATGAATAAAAATTTAATTAGATGAACCGGTCCAATTTCAAAACCGGGACATCGTGTTATATGAAAGAGGTTGTATATGACATGCATCTTGAATCGCCGTAAATTGACCCGCATCAACCAGCCAAATTTATACGAAAATACAAATTTGTGGTGATGTGGAGTGTGATAACTGATGCAGCCTAGGCTCGAACACTCTAAATTCGAGTCGCCACTTAGTGACTGAAAAATCCAAACTTAAAAATTTCTTTAAAAATATAATAACACAAGTGAATCGATAAGAGTTTTGCAGCGGAAATAATTTAAAGATAGTTATAAGTTGCAATAGAAACAGTGTGGGCCCATTTATTTGAAAACTTAAAACATGATAAGCAGTATTTGGTTTAAAGATACCTTACATAATGATCATCGAGTTACTTTAGAAATGTTTATCACTTGACATAATAATAAAGATCGTCTTTCATAACACATTTCATTTATCGTCATATGTCTGAAATAGATGTAATATTATTGCATTTTAACATGGGGAAATTCCGTGTCATCCCTGCTGCAACGCCGGCCCCTCCAGATCATAACCTGAAAATATTTGGTTTTGGGGTGTGAGATAAAAATCTCAGTGGATATCCTTGTACGCTGCTATACATATTGGCAGTACGCCGAAATAATTATTATTAGTATTTTATCGTAAATAATTCTTATTCATAGTACATTGACATTCATGTCATATAATAATAATTCCCATAATTTCCTTCATCATAGTGGGACAATACTGATAACGACCTATTACGTGCAATCCCCATAGTTCCTTTTATCTCATAATCATATTCTCATCTCCCTTTATCATAGGGGGACAACACTAGCAAACTTACCACGTGCAATCCCCATCATCTCATTTGACTACAAAAGTCTTTTATCATAGTGGGACCACACTGGCAACGACTTACCACGTGCAATCCCCATAAACACTTACCACCTCCTCCGTGAAATCGAAATTCATATATAACAAATCACACATCACAATGTCATAAAATAAGTATATCGTAATTTATTCTTGTATTCTTAGTTGTATGTTGATGTTTGTTTAGTTTAGTTCAGAATACACCAACAGTCCATATAACATTACGGCAATACAGTAATGACACCCACCTGGTTAACTTTTAAGAAAAGTTACAAACTTCTTGAATGATTTTAGCAAGTGTTACGCAGGGACCGTCCGAGCTCTGATTAGGCCACACTTCGCCTAGCACATTTTCTTGAATATTTAATTGTTATCAGAACTCTTGTTTCATAATTTACATAACAATTTCTCTTCATGAATAAATCTTATAAAATCACATGACAAGTAATATGGCAAATTAACAATAAATTTAATCATATACATTTTAACATATATCAATTGATGCTATTTAACAAATACTAATATTATGAAATAACTCATCAATAATTTAAACACATACTTCATGTTAATAGTTAAAAAATGAGCAACATATAGAATAAGGTAAATGTAGACATTTGGAATTAAAGAACTTTAATGAAAAGAATAGAATTTATAAAATCAACAACTTCTTGAAAATTCCTATTCAAATGATAATTTGCTTATACTATTAACTTGAAAAATAACAATAAATATATTTAAAATTAACAATAATAATTAATACATAGTTAAAGAGTTTAATTTGCTTATACTATTAACTTGAAAAATAACAATAAATATATTTAAAATTAACAATAATAATTAATACATAGTTAAACAACTCTTTAAATAATTTTTCCGACTAACAGTAATTAAATTCACACAATAAGAAGTATATGTACACATATAAGAATTTAGTTTATAACAATATAATACACATACCAATAACAATGACGGTATACAAATTGAAAAGTTATGGGGTACTAAATTGCACACATCACAAAAGAACTAAATTCGACAAAGTGGGATAGCTCAAGTGGTTAGAGCACCACTACTTAGGCCTTAGGTCCTGGGTTCGAGTCATGGGGAGTATCTATATACTCACGCACACAACACACAGAACGAGATAATTGAGATGAAAGACTCACCCCACAACTCAAAGCATAAGGATTGTCGGGATATTGGAGAGAATTTCAGTATAGAAATAAGTGTAGAGCTTGAAGGAAGTGGGTTTTTCAACAGAAACTTCGGTCGGAAAATTGGCGATCTTGCCGGAGTCCGATCGTAAAATTGAGTGAGGGGTTTTGCTCTCCTCTTCGAGGGCTTTCAAAGGGGACCAGAATCGAGACCAACCGTGCAGTGGTGCGACGGCGGCACTTTTGGTGAAGGTAAGTTTCAAGAATGTAAATAAAAATTACTTTCGAATGAGAAGCCTAATGAAGAAACAATTCGTAGTTTTATTTTGGCTTGTATATTAATTCCTAACAGTATATGAGTTGAGTAGCTCTGCTAAAGTCATCGGCGACCCATTTCCGGCGGGTTGGGCGACGGCGCTGCTTTGAGAAGGGAGGAAGAAAGTGACTGCTAGTGGTAAGGTAGAATTAATACTACAGCAATTAGAGGAGGAGAGGTGTGAATTATTTCTTACCCCAAATCATTCTTTTATAGATAAAAATGTATGTATGAACAGTAGTTTAGTAGGTATAAATTTAAAATATCAGTATGCTAATGTGGTATGAATGTAGTATTGTAACGATGGTGGCTAGAAAATATCTTGTAAGTTGGAAACAAAATATACGTGTATATATGTGTGCAGAAAGAACTGTAGCAGTAAGTTTTGGGTGTTAGTATTTTTTTTGGGCTTTTACAAATAAAATGAGTGTTTCTAGGCTGGTAAATAAAATGAGTGTGCTTAGAAAATCAAATTAAATGATCCTTTGGGTTTGGTTAATGAAACAGATCACTAATTTAATAGAAGAGACAAAGTGGGATAGCTCAAGTGGTTAGAGCATCACTACGAGTCATGGAAAGGGGAAAAGGGATGGGTATTTAATGTAATTAAAAAAAAAACTAATTTAATAGAAGAAGTAGACCAAGTCAACAAACATTAAATTATATGGATTTTGACAAAGAATGAAGGAAACAAGTGTGTGTGTATATATGCATTTCTACTTTAAATTCTAATAATGTAATATACATCGTGTGATTAATCAAGTAAACAAATTAAATCTATATGTTTCATATCAAGATTTAGATAACAGGACAATTTTATTTATATAATATATTTTGTTATGTCATTTATTATAAATTTCATAAAATAATTTGTAAAGTTGTTTATAAGATTTCTATTCTTTTTTGCACTATTAAATATTTATCAAACCTTATACTTTATTTATTTCTTTATTATGTGCTAGGAGTGTTCCCCGATCAGAATGCTCGTCTGCCTTCCTGAAAATCAAGGTCTTTTGAAAACAAATAACGACGTTAATATAATTGAAAAACTCTTAAATCATTTATTCTTTTATTTCATATTAATTTTGGGACGGGGTGTTACATCACTACCCCCTTAACAGAATTTCGTCCCCGAAATTTCGCTTACTCATTTTTTTTTCATGTTTCTTATTTCATATCGACTACGAAAGTCTGTTGACTATAAAAGTCCATGTATTGACCACAAAAGTCTATTGACTGTAAAAGTCCATTCATTGACTACAAAAGTCTTATGACATAAAAGTTCATGTATTGACTACAAAAGTCCGTTGACATAAAAGTCCATTCATTGACTACAAAAGTCTTATGACTACAAAAGTCTGTTGACTACGAAAGTCTGTTTAACTACAAAAGTTTGTTGACTACAAAAGTCTATTGACTATAAAAGTCTGTTGACATAAAAGTCCATATATTGACTACAAAAGTTTGTTGACTACAAAAGTCTATTGACATAAAAGTCCATATATTGACTACAAAAGTCTGCTTAACTACAAAAGTCTGTTTGAAAGAGTAACCACATTTAGTTCTATTGTTTTATACCTCAAATCCAAAAACAATACCAGTTGTATTTACCCATATATATATGTTCTCTAGTAAAGATTATAAAATTCTATTCTATGTATATAATCCTATATATACATATTTTTCTTTCACCTCTCAAATTATTTTGAATTCTCATATTGAACATGCATGCTTAATGTTTATGCTTTTATACTTTAGTTCTCAAACTTTTCCTAATGTTATTTAATATAAAAAGAGTAGAAAGCTCTCGTACAAAATACTATTATGTAGGTGGAAAATAAGTACTAGTAATATGCCTATCGTGGTTTATTACGCGTCGGTTTTATCATCTTCCTCGAGGAGAGCATTCACTACAGTCATTTCCTGATGATGTTGCTCTAAGACGTTTGTTCTTGGTAGCGGTGTGATTTGGTTGTTACCAAGTTGACCAATCCTCAACGGTGGTCGTTCAAATGGTTTTTCAGGACATTCCGCAATCTTGTGTCCCGGCCGACGACAGTTGTAACATACTCCTTTCCTAAACCAACATTCTCCTCCGTGTCCCTTGTTGCACTTAGGACATAGTCGTTGGTTCCTTGGTTGAGCTTCAATGGAAAAATTATTTTCGTCCACAGGCGAGTTTTGATTCTTCTTAAACTTGGGCTACGAATTTCGGTTCATTGATATTGTCGTCGGAGTTGGCTTAAATTCTAATCCCATGCCTATGGAAATAATTAGCGCTCGGTCGAAGACCTCATTGTAGCTCATAAGTTTTAGCCCAGCTATAGTACCTCCAACCTCGGGTCTCAAACCCCGCTCAAATCTTCTCGCTTTCTTCACATCACTCTCCACAAGATGTGGAGCATATCGTGACAACTGATTAAATCTCCTCTCGTATTCTGTCAATGAGAGAATTCCTTGTCGCAGATTAACAAATTCTTGTTCCTTCTGATCGCAAAGAGCTTGCGGGAAATACCTATCCATTATTGCTTTCTTGAATTCTTCCCACGTTAGAGCTTGTCTTCCTTCAGTATTCAAAGTTCGCTCGTAAGATTCCCACCATTGAGCAGCATCTTCTGCAAGTTGAAATTGCACACATGAGACCTTTTGTGCGTCCGTCAAAACCATATGTTTGTAGATTCGCTCTAGACCGGCGATCCACTCTTCAGTTCCCACAGGACCCTCTTTCCCGTTTAATTTAGGTGGTTGCATAGGTCGAAACTGTTCGATAAATTCGTTAGCTCTTGATTCTCATGTGATATGGTTTTCATTGGCTCCGGGTTGGTACAAGGTTAACACGGATGACAGTGCTTCTTCTTCTCCGAATAATGTACATGCAGGACGATTTTTAGGACTTTCAGGGGATTATTCGTGGTTGCAACTTGCAATTGCCACTAAAGTGGGCTAGGGCCTTCCCCTTAAAGCTGAGTTGGTTGCTACTCTTATGGCCATCAAGTATGCACATGATCAGGGCTGTCACTTCCTTTGGATTAAATCGGACTCTGTCCTCACGATTGACACTTTTTAAGAGTTCCAGTCCTTCTATTCCTTGACGTATGTAGGGTTTTTGGAGCCAGATTCATCCTCTTACGTAGGACATGCACATCAAATACTCACATGTCTTTAGAGAGGCCAATCAGACGGCCGACGCTATGGCCAAGACAGGCCTTGACTGTGTCTGAAGGGGTTACCCCCAGAATTTTTACTCTCATTCCTGCACAATGATTTGTACTCTGTTTTTTTTTTTATAGACATTGATCCTTAGAGGGCGTACCTTTTTCCTTGACCTTGATTTTGTCTCAAAGGAGGATTTTTCCATGCAAGATTTTAATGACGTTCCGGCCTTTGGTTCGACATGTGAGCTTATGGTCCTAGGTTTCTTTTCTTTTATATTATCTACATTTTATTGTCATTTTATCTTTATTCTTCAACCATAATTTTATGGGTTGGTCTGCTATGGATTCGAGTGCATGTTGTGCACCCTAGTCCATGTTGCACTTTTCAGTTACTGATTTACACTTTTTGGTAAATGGTGTTGCACTTTTCAATTATTAAACTGTATAAGTAATAATTGAAAAGTGCAACACCATTTACCAAAAAGTGTAAGTCAGTAAACTGAAAAATGCACATGGATTAGGGTGCACAGCATGCACTCGAGTGCATACTAGACTTTACCTAATTTTATTTATTCAAAGTTTCATTCAACTATACTAACAAACAATCTATTTATTCACCATCAATCCCACAGTATCTTACTGTACTCATACTTTATCTACTTTTATCTTAAAATTTGTGCTCGAAAGTATATGAATAAAATTCGTGAATGGAAAAAGAGAGTATTTCACTTTTCATTTCGCCACCTAAATTATAGACATTTTTGGTAGACTCGTAATTGAAGATAAGAAATTGGCTACGATCTACCCTATTTTTTTTAATTGATTATCATGAAAAAGATACATCGCAAAAACAAAACCAAAACCAAAATCAATTTAAGGGTAACACATGAATTATTTTTATTATTTTCGTACCTGTTTTAATTCACGCCTAATCTGCTTTCAAAGGAGTGACCTAATTTCCAAATAATTGGTAATCCATTTCTTGTTTTTCCACTTACAACACTACTTTGCTCCTCAAAACATACGACAAATGGTCGACAGAGTGAAGACTTGGAAGCTGCTCTTCTGCAACATTGATTATGTGATCTCTTCCTAAACTCTCTATCGTTAGTTTAAATAACTAAGCAAGCTATAAAAAAACTAGCAAACTAGTATTAATTGTGTTGTGCAGAGTCACAAACTTATTCATGTGATATTATTGGGACTACTGATTTTGATCAAAATCCCACTTCCACCACGAATTCTATCATTTCCACCATTTTTCTCTCCAATTCTAATTTTTTTAAATATTTTTATAATTAAAATTATCAAATATCTAAAAAAAAAAAAAAAAAAATTTGGTGTTTTATTCACATGATAATTTGGCTACGATCCACTCTATTTTTTTTAATTGATTATCATGAAAAAGATAAATCACAAAAACAAAACCAATTTATGAGCAACACATGAATTTTTTTTTTCGTACCTTTTTTTAATTTACGCCTATCTGCTTCATTCTCGTACATACAGACAAATGGTCGACATAGGGAGGACTTGCAAATGGTTACTAGACTCTTCTGGAACATTGAGCTCTACTAGCAAACTAAACTAGCAAACTAGTATTAATTATATTGTGCAGGGTCACTAACTTATTCATGTGATATATTGGGAGTTGGGACTACTGATTTTGATCAAAATCTCACTTTTACCATGAACCCTATCATTTTCACCATTTGTTATTAGGAATATATTTAAAGTATTATGTATATATTTCATCTCTCTATATTTGTCTCTAAAATTCTAATTTTTAAAAATATTTTTATAATTAAAAGTATCAAATATCTAATTAAAAAAAAATAGATGAACCGGTCCAATTTCAAAACCGGGGCATCGTGTTATATGAAAGAGGTTGTATATAACATGCATCTTGAATCGCCCTGCATCAACCAGCCAAATTTATACGAAAATACAAATGTGTGGTGATGTGGAGTGTGATAAGTGATATATAGCCTTAACTAATTAAACACAGAAATAGCAAAAGGTGCATAAATAATTTCGAAAGGAAAATTAATGAGATAATTTTTTTAAGCTAATGAATGAAAGATAAATTAAGGAGGGTGTATTCAATTGAGATTCTGTTGGATTTTTTTGGACTTTTAAAATCTGGGTATTCAATCCCGATTTTTAAAAGTCTTTCAAAATTTTGAGGTATTCAATAAGAATTTTAAAAAGTCTTTAGAAATTTTTAGGTATTCAACAATCTATGGATTTTAATACTCTATGGATTTAGTTGGATTCTCCTTAAAAAAATATAAATAAATTTCACTATTCAAAATCTCTTCTAAAAACTAGAGATTTCAGCGGATTCTCTCAAAAGGCCCTGAAAGAGAAGAAAAAAAAAACTTTGTTGTTCTTCTAACAAAATTTCAAAGTCTCCTTCGAAACCACATTGCTGTAATTCGAACCACAAAATCCTACACAGCCCTCTTCTTCAAACGAAATAATATCAAGAAACGTAACTATGTTCTTCAATAAGCATCACAGATTCTTCACCATCATTATTATCGTGAAAAAGATTATATCTATCGTTAAGATCTCAAGAACATTTATTCACGATCTTAAATTAGCACGTGGTGTTCGATATCATCTAAAAGATTTTGGTGGTCAAGGTCGTTACCCAGAAATGCAATTGAGTTATTCAATCTTCGCGAGAGATTTTTTGGTATTTTCAAATCGTCATTCACAATTTTCAAAACCCACCCCTGTTCCCATTTCAAACACAAGCAGAGTTAGTATTGACTGGATTACATAACTTTCTTCGGAAAGAATGTCATGAATTTCCAATCAAATATGATCAAGATTCACCACATCTCGACATGGAAGAGAAAATTTGGAATTGCAAGTCAATTACAACACAATTTGGAATTGCTTTCTCAAAGCCAATTACAACACAGAACTGAAGGCGAGGTATAACTGTGGAAATGAAGATGAGAATAATAATGATGAATAATAATATTTTTTTTTGAACTAATATATTTTTGGTATTTTTTCTAAATAATTTAGATAATTTTTTTTATATACAAGTGTGTTCGATATACGTTTTTGCATCCATAGTTTTAGGGACGTAGTTTATGGAAATTCATGTAAATTAATAAAAAAATGTGTATTTTAAAATCCTGTCAAATCTATGAAAATCCATATAAATCAATAAAAATGTCAGTCAAACTCTACATAGAGTTGGATTTTCTAAATCCACTGACTTTTTAAAGTCCAAAAAAATCCAACAGAATTTCAATTCAATACACCCTCCTAAGATTCACAAATACATTTGTGTGCTCTCAATTGTTTAAAATAAATGTAATTAAACCTCAATTTTAATTTAATGAATAAAAATTTAATTAGACGAACCGATCCAATTTCAAAACCGGGACATCGTGTATATGAAAGAGGTTGTATATGACATGAATCGCCGTAAATTGATCCGCATCAACCAGCCAAATTTATACGAAAATACAAATTTGTGGTGATGTGGAGTGTGATAATTGTGATATATATAGCCTTAACTAATTAAACACGGAAATAGCAAAAGGTGCATAAATAATTTCGAAAGAAAAAATTAATGAGATAATATATTTTTTAAGCTAATGAAGAAGATAAATTAAGATTCACAAATACATTTGTGTGCTTAATTGTTTAAAACAATTAATGTAATTAAACCTCAATTTTAACTTTATCTACTTTTATCTTAAAATTTATGCTAGAAAGTATATGAATAAAATTCGTGAATGGAAAAAGGGAGTATTTCACTTTTCATTTCACCACCTAAATCATAGACATTTTTGGTAGACTCGTAATTGAAGATAAGAAATTGGCTACGATCCACCCTATATTTTTTTAATTGATTATCATGAAAAAGATACATCGCAAAAACAAAACCAAAACCAAAATCAATTTAAGGGTAACACATGAATTATTTTTATTATTTTCGTACCTTTTTTAATTCACGCCTAATCTGCTTTCAAAGGAGTGACCTAATTTCCAAATAATTGGTAATCCATTTCTTGTTTTTCCACGACAGAGTGAAGTCTTGGAAGCTGCTCTTCTGGAACATTGATTATGTGATCTCTTCCTAAAGCTCTCTATCGTTTGGTTTAACTAACTAAGCAAGCTATAAAAAACTAGCAAACTAGTATTAATTGTGTTGGGCAGAGTCACTAAGTTATTCATGCGATATTATTGGGACTACTGATTTTGATCAAAATCCCATTTCCACCATGAATTCTATTATTTCCACCATTTTTCTCTTCAATTCTAATTTTTTTTAAATATTTTTATAATTAAAATTAACAAATATCTAAAAAAAAAAAAAAAAAAAAAAACTTTGGTGTTTTATTCACATGATAATTTGGCTACGATCCACTCTATTTTTTTTAATTTATTATCATGAAAAAGATAAACCGCAAAAACAAAACCAATTTATGAGCAACAAATGAATTTTTTTTTTCGTACCTTTTTTTAATTTACGCCTAATCTGCTTCATTCTCGTACATACAGACAAATGGTCGACATAGGGAGGACTTGCAAATGGTCGAGAGGACTTGCAAGTTGCTAGGCTCTTCTGGAACATTGAGCTCTACTAGCAAACTAGTATTAATTATATTGGGCAGGGTCACTAACTTATTCATGTGATATATTGGGAATTGAGACTACTGATTTTGATCAAAATCCCACTTTTACCATGAATCCTATCATTTTCACCATTTGTTATTAGGAATATATTTAAAGTATTATGTATATATTCCATCTCTCTATATTTGTCTCTCAAATTCTAATTTTTTAAAATATTTTTATAATTAAAATTATCAAATATCTAATAAAAAAAAATAGATAAACCGGTCCAATTTCAAACCGGGACATCGTGTTATATGAAAGAGGTTGTATATGACATGCATCTTGAATTGCCCCCGCATCAACCAGCCAAATTTATACGAAAATACAAATTTGTGGTGATGCGGAGTGTGGTAACTGATATATAGCCTTAACTAATTAAACACAGAAATAGCAAAAGTTGCATAGATAATTTCGAAAGGAAAATTAATGAAATAATTTTTTAAAGCTAATGAATCGCCCTAAATTGACCCGCATCAACCAGCCAAATTTATATGAAAATACAAATTTATGGTGATGTGGAGTGTGATAACTGATATAGCCTTAACTAATTAAACACAGAAATAGAGAGTTCTGAAGAGAGTTAACAGTTCCCTTGATAAATCCATGGTCCAAAAGGAATTGTGACAGTGTGTCATACCAAGCTCTTGGAGCTTGCTTGAATCCATTTAGAGTTTTTTAATCTATAAACTTGGTTTCCAACCTCAAAACCAGGTGGTTGCTCTACATATACTTCTTCCTTCAAGACTCCATTCAGGAAGACACTCTTGACATCCATCTGGTACACTTTGAACCTCTTGTGGGCTGCATAGGCTAGGAAGAGCCTTATTGCTTCCAGCCTTGCCACAGGTGCAAATGTCTCATCATAGTCAATGCCTTTAGATTGGCAATAGCCATTTGCCACTAGTCATGCTTTGTTTCTGACAATCACATCATTTTCATTCTTCTTGTTCTTGAACACCCACTTGGTTCCAATAACATCTTGATGTGAAGGTCTATCCACCAGCTCCCATACATCATTTCTGGTGAATTGTTTCAGCTCTTCCTGCATTGCTGTGATCCAATTTGCATCTTGAAGTGCTTCCTCAATGTCACTTGGTTCTTGTTTTGACAAGAAACAACAAAATAGAGCACTTTCACCATGAAATCTTCTAGTTTGACTCTTATACTTGGATCACCAAGTTGATCAGTAGGATGGTCAGACAACCAAGTCCTTCTTTTTCTGATCCCTTCAGTAGAGTTGTCCTCTACTGAGGTTGAGTCATTAATATCATAGAATTCAGGGAAATTTAATGCAGTATCTAACTCAGGATCATAATCAGGGATATTGTCCTCAATGTCAGAGACATTTGCATTATCAACATTATTGTTTCCCCCTAGATTATTTGATCCAGTAACTACCTCAGCAGGAACTGCTTCTTCATTGGTAGTTGTTACCTGAGTGTGAACTGGGATTGGGTCATTCAGTTCACCATTTCCTTTAGTGGGGTTTACCTCAGGTAGGTTGTCTTCAGGATTGTTGTCCAAACTTATGATTTCAGGGAGGTTGGGTTGGACAACATCTATGAAAGTAGTATCTTTGTCTTTTAGACTCAGTCTGGTTGTCCTTTGTGTGATTTCCTCTGTATCCAAGTTCTTGTTCCTGAACTCATGAGTAGATTCATCAAACACAACATGAGGTGTTTCCTCCACAATAAGGGTTTTACAGTTGTAGACTCTGAAGGCTCTACTGATTTGGGAATATCCAAGAAATACTCCCTCATCAGCTTTGCTATCAAAGGCTTTCAGCTGTTCTTTCCCATTGTTATGAATGAAACACTTACAACCAAAAATGTGGAAGTAAGATACTTTAGGCAACCTTCCTTTCCAGAGTTCATAGGGGTTTTGCCTTGCCCCTTAATTATTAAACATCTATTCTGAGTATAGCATGCAGTGTTTATAGCTTCAGCCCAAAACCTCTTAGGTAAGTTTGAATCAACAATTAAAGTTCTAGCAGCTTCTTTTAAAGTCCTATTTCTTCTTTCTGCAACCCCATTCTGCTGAGGGGTTCTAGCTGCTGAGGTTTCATGAGCTATTCCATTTTGTGTGCAATACTCATTGATGTATGAATTTATGAACTCAGTGCCTTTGTCAGATCTAATCTTGATTATATTAAGGCTTTTTTCATTTGACAATCTCTTTAGAAGTTCAGGGAGTTTGACTTGTGTTTCCTTCTTATTAAGAAGAAATACTACCCATGTGAACCTAGAGAAGTCATCTACTACTACCAATGTGTATTTTCTACCATTTATGCTTGCAGGGGTAATTGGTCCAAATAGGTCCATATGCAGTAGTTCATGTACCCTTTCAGTAGAGATGACTGGTTTTCCCTTGAATGAGACTTTGATCTGTTTTCCTTCTTAACATGGTTTGCAGACATGCTCCTTAATGAAAACCTCATTAGGTAGTTCTTTCACTAATGCATTTCTAGCAAGTTTGTTCATTGACTTAAAGTTCAGGTAGTTTAGCCTTTTATTCCATAACCAACTTTGTTCACTAGAGCTCTTAGCAATGAAACATGCAGCATCAGTAGACTTGTCCTAGTCAGCAAAATACACATTTCATTTCCTAGTACAAGTCAGTAGAGTTTGTTGAGTCTTATCTTTGATTAAGCATTTTTCACTAGAGAACTCAACACTAAAGTTTTTATCACAGAACTGACTTATACTTAGGAGATTATATTTGAGACCAGCCACATAAGACACATTGGATACCTTGATATTACCAAGGAAAAATTGTGAATAACTTCATTTGGGCCTAACTTTTAGGAATAAATGCAACACCATTTGTTTTTTGCTTAGAGCAACAAAATGGGGGATGAAGTTACATTTATACCCTTCCTTTACACTTTTCTCCCTCATATGTCCTGAAAAGACATTTTCACTCCACCTTTTTTTCTTTTTTTCATTTCAGAACATTAATGTGTGTTATTAATTACTATTCATATTTTTATTAATTATTAATACTCCACTTTTTTATGTTAGAACATTAATGTGTTTTATTAATTACTATTCATATTTTTATTAATTATAATATTAGTTTAATACGTAGTTTATTAATTATTAATATAGTTAAATTTCCTTGTCAAAAAAAAATTATCAGTTAAATTTTTTTAAATGGAATTGATTTTTTTTTTTTACTTTTCTTTCATGGTTTTATATTTTATGAGATTGAGAAATTAATTTTTCATTTTCTTTTTTTTATATTATATTTACTTTTATTCAAAAATTATTTAGATTCAAATTTTAAATTATAGAATAATTTTTTGTTTCTATTTTATTTAGTTTTTTATATAATATTTAATTATATTGAGTATATGTTTGCATACTAACAACAAATAATGCATATACATAGTGCATACGAGGAATATATAATGCATACCCATATTGCATACGAGGAATATATAATGCATAATGCATACACATATTGCATACGAGCAACAAATAATGCATATAATGAGTAAACAATGCATATTTCAAATTTTTTACATAATATCCAATCGGATTTATTTAATGAATATAAAACTATTGAAAATATAAATTAGGATTTAAGAAATATATACAAGAACAAAAAATTTCCCCAATTTCAAATACATATGAAACAAAAATACAAATCATTTTACTGAAACTGGGGTGAACTAAGGAGATCAGTGGGTACACACGGGAGAGGTGTACGTATCGAGTGAAACTGGGGTGCACACAGGAGGGGTGTATCGAGTGAAACTGGGGTGTATTAAATGAAACTTAGGGTGCACTTCTGGGCTGGCAAACCCTAGCCCAGAAGTGAAGTCCCCTCCTGCTGTGTTTGCAAACAATTCGCCTGCAACAAATGTAAGACAAGAAAGATATCAGAAGCAGCAATAAAGGTAAAGGTAAAAGCTGGATGGTCAAAGCCCCTTACCCAAAAACTGGACTAGAATATTAATAAACAAATATAGGAACCCTAGTTCCAAGAAAATTTCATCTTCCCTACCAGATTTGACAACAAAATAATTAATTGCAGCCAGAAAACCAAGAAACTAATTAGGTAAGAGATAATAGATCCCTAAACTTGAATCTCCATAATCTCAAATTAGTCAATAACCAGAAATGATAATGAAATCAAGTAAAATGTATACTTAGAGCTAATTGAAACCCAGTAAGTTCCCCCTTCTTCAAATCATTCGAAACAAAAAGTCAAACCCTCAAACAAAATGAAATTAAACTCAACAAAAAAGTTGAAATCTAGGCAGAAATCACAGATTATAACTTAAATAAGGTGCAAATAGTGCATGTTAGTTAGGTTGTTACAAAAACTTACCCAAAGAAGCAAGGATTTGCCAGTTTCCAGCTGAATGTTTACCACGCCCTCTTTTCGGCCCAGATGAATATTCATACGACGGCGGCGATGAAATCATGAAACCGGCGGCGGCCTGAAAATCGACAACCCCATCGTCTTTAGTCGCTGCCCTCTTCACTCTCACGGTGGAGTTGCAGATCGGCGCCGATGTGGACCAAACCATCGAGGGCAGAGACTTTCTTCATCGGCGTCCACGAATCATCGAGGGCTTCGTCTTCGGGGCAGCGCCGGCCGGCCGGCCAGAATTTCGCCGAAAAAATACCCATCAAAGCTACGCCCCAGCGCCGCCCAACTTCTTCACCAAAAGTCGCCATCCCCTCCTCCTTCCCTCTCTCGCCTTTTTTCTTCAGATTTGTTACATCACGACGGCCGCCGCCCTGCCTTCTCCCACCCAAACCCTCGCCCCAACACCGAGGCCGCCGTCCCTTCCCCCACCCAAACCCTCGCCCCAACCAAATACTAGAAAAAAATCAAGATAAAACCCAGTCTTGTTGAGATGAGAGAGAAATGAGATTTAAGAGAGATGAGAGAGAAATGAGATCTTCCCGAGAAAGAAAAATGAATTTGATAGATGTGGATTTGAAATTCGAAAGATGAGAGATAGAAGGGCATAAAAGGAATTTTACACCTAATTTGAGGTTTTAACTAATGCTCAATTTTTTTTGAAGTTTTACCTTAGTAGGTGCTCCAATTTGAAGGTTTTAGTAAATATTCACTATTACCAATTATCAAGGTACCATACCCATTTGTTGTAGCTTGTGAACTGTCTCCAAATGTGACATTTGGGCCTTCTTTTTCTATAAAATCAGTGAGGAGGTTCTTGTTTCCAGTCATGTGCCTTGAGCATCCACTGTCAAGGTACCATGCTGAATTTTTGCTTATGCTCCTCAACTTCTTGTGGCCCATTGGTACCTGCAATTAGATAGGTTTAGATACCCTTTGAGTTTTGGGTCCTGAGAGGTTAGCTGTACCTTTAGGAACTCAAACTTGCCTAATAACCCTGATTGATTCAAGGTGGCTAAGTTGTTTTCCTCTAGCATCAATGTACACTGTCTTTCCCTTGAATGCTTTTGGGAAAGTATGTGTAAAAGTGTTTACTCTATAAGTGTCAGGCGAATTGTCATTTCTCCTGAACTTATGAGTTTTATGTGCTACTTGAGGGAATCTTTGAGGATAGGCTTGACCATTACCCTTTGGCATGAAGGGTTTTGGTTGTCTCATTTTATTTTGCCCTTGAGGATAGTTTTCCTTAGGTCTGTTCAGCTGAGGCTTCCTCAGTAGAGTTGGCCTAGGCTGATCATACCTTGGATAACTCCTCTGAACATTGTTCAGGAGAGTTGCCCTTCCATTGGGTCTACTCTGCTGACTAACATTCCTCTTGTACTCAGAGACTTTGACCTTTTCCTTAGGTATGGGCCTAGTCTCCTGAAGTACTTGGGTGGGCAATTCATGCATTTTGCCCTTTCCTTTGTTCAGTGGCTGAATTATTTCATTTTCAGCTTGTTGAGCCACTGATCTAACAAAGATTATCTTAGTGTTACTTGTAGAAGCAACACTAAGACAAGGTGAAGATTCAAGTGGATCAAAATCTAATCCACTTCTTTGAGCCATAGGTCTTTGATAACTTTGAATTTCCTCTATTGCCCTAGAGGATTTCTTCAAAGGAGACATCTTTAATTTCAGGCTCTCTTCACTTGATTTTAGAATATCATACTCATGTGAGAGGTTTTCAAATTTTGCTTGAAGAATTTTGAGTTCAAAATCTTTTCTCTTCCGAGTTAGCAGTTGATCATCAATCTGCTTTTGTTGGTCAACTATCCTGAGATTTGCTTCCTCAAGCTCTCTCAAGACTTGTTGATACAACTCAGTAGTTGTAGGTCCCTAGTTGAGTTAATAATATTGAGTAAGCTAGTGAAAACGTCTAGATGGGGGTGAATAGACTTTTCAAAAATCTTTCAATATATCAGAATACGAATGCGGAATAATCAGAATAACAATGAGCCCAACCAAGTTTATACTCAACTAAATTCGCGAACACTGTATGAACACTCTACTAGTCTTGTTCAGATATGCAATTCAATCAATTAAGCAGTTAATCAATCAAACACAAATAAAACAGTAAAGTAAATCAAACACGAGATTTATAGTGGTTCGACAACTTGTCTACATCCACTTTCACAACACCAGTCGTGAAATTCTTATTAACTCTTCCAATCGAGTAATGTGTTCTTGTAGCTTTAAGTCCCAAGAAATAAGACTTAGATCTTCTCGATTATATCTCCAAATATATCTTCGATCTAACTAGCTATTTTACAAGTAACTAGCAACTTGAAACAATAAAGAAAAACTTATCTGTCTTCAGTAGTAGCCTTCTTGAATTCTTCACTTGTCTTCTGGCTTCTTTCTGAATTTCCAACTCTGAGAGTAAATCGCTTCACTTGAATGTAGAATATCAATGCTTCAGTAGTATGTCAGTACATCAGTAGTTTTTAATCGTTGAATACCATGGGATATTTATAGACTTCCAATTTCAAGAACTTTATGTTATGTAACTAACTTTTCTTGAAAACTGACTTCCAACTTCTTCTTCTTATCCTTTCACGCGTTTCTTCAGTTAATTAGTTATTCCATAACTAACTCTTCAATCTCTATCTTCACACGCGTTTTTATAACTAACTTCTTCCTTCTTGTCTTCCCTTGTTGCGCACCTGTCTAGTCTCCATACTTAGACAAAATTTCAGTCTTCTTCTTACTTGACTTGTCTTGCGCAGGTCTTCTTCTGTAGACTTCAATAGAACACTAAACTAGTCCTATAATCTAATCTTAACAAGACTATTACATTACTTTAAGCATTATAAATCAGCTTAGTCACCTTAAGATCTATACATGAATATGTACGAATAATATGAGCTTCTATACAACTTTGAATAGCTCAGTATAAATCCTAAAATACAAATACACAAAGTACTTATAAAACGTACTTGTCTTTCGAACACTTATACTTTTTCTTTTGAACTTTTACTTGTCTTGTGAACTCTACTGATCTGCTCAAGACGACTTCCATAACTAGACTAGATCAGTCAATACTTAGAAAATATTCAAGTCTACTTTTGGCTTATCAAAACTCATCTTATCTTTTCATCATTTAGGACTTGTCTTAGGATTCATATCCCAACAGTAGTCTTGACATCAACTACTGACTCAGAGTTTTTAGCAAGTTCAATTGACAACCTTTCATTCTCTCTCACACAGTTGTCATGAAATTCTTGTAACATGGTGAAATCTTCCATTAACTTCACTAGTGTTTTGTGAAGTGAATGATGGTGAGCTAGAAGTGGAGGATACCTCATCATCCTCAATGGCCATGTTGCACACATCATCATCATCTTCACTGTTTGAGAACAGTCCATCAGAAGAGTTGAAGCTTTCAGCACTTTCAGATTCTTCACCAGCCAACATGGTTTTTCTGTTGGTGAACTTTATATCTCTTTTGGCTTGCCTCTCTCTTCTTTCCTTAGAGCTAAGTTCAGGGAAGTCATACTGGAAGTGCCCTTTCTTCTTGCAGATATAGCACAGGTCTTCATCATCATCTTTCTTAGGCTCTTCTCTCCTTCTAGATGATGAAGACTCAGCTCTGTTGGACCTTCTCCTATCAGAGTACTTGTCCTCTGATCTTCTTTCTTCAGGCCTTTTGTCCTCAGCCTTGGCTTCAGGAGAGTTGTATCTTCTCCTGACCTTGTTATCTTGGTAGAATTTCTTGTATCTACCAAACCTTGAATTCAGCTTGTCAAACCTTCTAGCCATCAAGGCTAGTTCTTCCTTCATTTCAGCCTTGGAGACTGACTTTGATGATCTTGGAGTGGACTGCATTTCAGGTTCAGCAGCTTTGGCTTTTAAAGCCACTCCTTTTGTAGGTAATGAAGGTTCCTCAACAGGCTTTCTTCTGTTAAGATCAAACTCATAAGCTTTGAGTTCAGAGAAGATTTGTTGCATGGGCATGGTGGAGAGATCCTTGGTGTTCTGCATCATTACAACATATACATCCCACTTTTGAGTGAGACTTCTCAAGATCTTTAATCCAACTTCTCTCTTGGTGTACACCTTGCCCAAGGAGTTGATTTCATTCATCACATCTGTGAATCTACCAGCAAACTTGTCAATGGACTCTTCTGAATCCATTGTGAACTGTTTAAACTTTTGCACTGTCACTTGGAGCTTGTTCTCCTTGATCTTTTCTGTACCCTCACACATTTCTGCAAGAGTATCCCAAATTTCTTTGGCAGTTGTGCAGTGGTAGACCCTTCCCATGATTGCATCTGGAATAGTTTGATAGAGGGTATTCATGGCTAGATAATTCAAATTATCTTTCCTCTTCTCCTCTGAGGTGAAGTCATCTTCATCTTTGGGGATCACATCCCTTGTGTCAGCTCTTTGAGCATCAGTAATCCTGGGATTAATTTGAGTGAACACAAAGGGTCCTCTTGTGATCACTCTTAGCATATCAGTATGAAGAGATGCAAGATGAGCCCTCATTCTGATTTTCCAGAAATCATAGTTCTCAATTAAGAACAAGGGTAACTTGTGATGTGATATATGGTTGACTGGATTGGTAGCCATATTGTCCAGCCCTTGAACAGCAGGAGGAGGAACAACAACATTGATGTTCTGATTTAGATCCTGATTCTGATTCTGCTGCTGGTTCTGGTTGTTGTTGTTTCCTCTTGCCATATCTCACAGGTAAGGGTTAGACAATAGATATACAAGATTTCAGATAGATCAGTTCAGTGACCACAACAAATATGTGATTTTGAAAATCAAGATGGATTTTCAGAAGCAGGGGTTCAAAGACCACTTGTTGGTCCTGAAAGGAGTATATAACAAGTGTATGGGGGGAGGGGGGGGAATACACTTGTATGCAAATCTTTTTCAAACTTAACCAAATATGACTTCAGGAAGATTGTCCTGGACAACTCTGTTGAGATGTATAACTTCTTAAAGATAACCAAGCTACTAAGTACTATTGAGTACTTAGTTGAATGACTATCTAAGTTAGTTATAAGTGTGGAATTAGTGGTTGGCCCTTTAGTTTAAACTCCTTTAAGTTCTGAAATCACTTTGTCAAATATCCAGTTTTTAGGGAACTTGTCCAAATCAGGTTTGCACAGTCTTGAGTATATGTTCTTTGAAAGATCAGTTTTGTGTGCAGTGTTGTATGTATTATGTAATTACTTGAAAGTAAATCAACACAAGAGTTTATAGTGGTTCAGATACTCAAGCTCCTACATCCACTTTCCCTGATTTAACAGGATAATTCCTTCACTCTTGGAATTAACTTGTTTTATAGTGCCAAGGTGCACTTGATCAATAGCACCCCTCCTTGGTGAATTGATCCCTAGGATGTCTAGAGTCCTAGTACCCTCTTCTCAACTCAGAATTAACTGTTTTTCTCTCAACAATTAACTCCTTACACTTCTACTACTACAACCTTCTATCTTTCTCTCTTTGAAAGGTATAAGGGTTGAAGTAAGGTTCCAACTAATGAGATACCCTTTACAATGATGTTCAGTGTATAAGGATAGGATATCTCTCTAAGCTTTGTATGGATATACAATGAGGTTCAGCTTAGAATGAAGTGTTTGAAGACTAAGATAGTCTCTTGAAAGCTTGAAAGGTTCTATGAGCTTTGAGCTTCAGAATAGTTGATGTAGTTGGATGCTTTCAAATGGTCTTCACACTTCTGTATTTATAGACAAATTTGAGGATTTGCCCGTTGGAGAGGCAGTCTCAAATGTCCATAAATGTCTTCCTTGGTCTCTTCAAACTGGAAGACAGAATCTTGATAGTGACATGTCCTTCAATAGGGAAATAAACGGCTGTAACCACTTTGTCTTCATTCTGTAGCACTCTTCCCAATGTTTGACTTCAAGATTCACTTGATCAAACATGGACATGGCTTCTGATGATTAGTTCTATGATAAGGACAACATTCCTTATCACTTGGACAACTCTGCTTATCACTATCAGGAGACTTTGCTTATCAGCAAGGTTGGCTTTAGCTCTTCAGATGACTTGGCTCTTTCTCTTTCCTTGAATGTCTCTATGCATCCTTAGAATGGATCTTGTTCATTCATGTCATAAAGTAGTTGTCTCTGACCACATCAGCAAAGTTGGGATCACCTTGACATGGTTCTGATACAAGTGTGCTGAGACAACTCTCCTGGACAAACCTTCTGAGCAAAAGTGCTTTAGTAGGTTGTGTCTAGATTATGCATTTGTCTTGCTTGATCTTCAGAAAGATTGTTCCACAATCTATTCACTCATGATCAGCATACTTGTCTATTCAGCAGACTTGGGACACATTCAACTTTAGCCTTGAGGGGACTTGATCTTGATAGACTTCAAAGCATATGTTCCCCCTCAACTTGTGCATCTATTTATCTAACAGCTGCCGAACATATCAGCTTCTCAACTAGCCTTATGCTATATGTTCTAATCATTCTTAGAACATAATCATCTTTGACTTAGGCATGTCTCAGGGGGTTTTGGTATTAAATCAAAACACTTCTCATTTTATTCCCAACACTTTCCTTGTCTAAATTCCTTCCATCAAGGGATATAATCCCCAGGAGCAAAACTGTTTTCATGCTTAGAGGCAGATCGAGACTCCTTCTTCTCTGGTGGTGGACGTCGTCGATGCTGCCTCTTACGCCTTTCCGTAAAACCGTCCGGATTTTGTTGCTGCACAGAAGGCTCCGTAAGACCGTCCGGATTTTGTTGCTGCACAGGAGGCTAACTGTCAAAGTTCGTGGGCTACTTCAGATGCTTATTGCAACTATCCCATGAGTGCCCAATAATCGAACAATGCCTGCAGAATTCTGAAGGGTTCTCATATTTGAAATATGCGAACGTCTTATGGCCCTGTCTTTCAACCTATATCCTCTCAATCTTGTCTTTTGAGAAGTCAATCTCGACTAAAACACGTATGAAGTGACCCATTGAACTATCCAAATAACGCTCATCAATTTTAATCGGTGTGCCCAAAGAGTGAGCCATTCCTGTGATCAAAGACTTTGTCCAGTATTCAAATGGTAGTTCAGCGTCCAATTTACTCTCCTATTTGCCAGATTTTTATCCCATTTATTCAATCTTGTCAAAGAGGTGTTCACCTTGTAAGGGTTAAAGTCTTTAACCCATTTCGACAATCTGAAAAATCCATGGGTTCAGCGTCCAATTTACTCTCCTATTTGCCAGATTTTTATCCTCCTCTGTCTCGAAACTAATTTTGTAGTACCCTAGGCCCAGGGGCGTTAAACCCCAGTTGCCCCGAGTCCCCCAGATTGATGCAAAGGGCTTCCTTCAGATCCCCCCAGTGCCCATGGATTGTCTTTCTTCGAGTTTGATAGTCGACCGATAAAGGATGCACCACACTTCGCAACTCTGGCCACATATTCATCCTCATACACTGCGATGCACACCATGTCGCCCTTCCTGATTGGCATGGGAATTGGTTGATGATCGCCTGGATTACTGCGTAGATCTTCAGATGCACCCTGCCTGGGTATAAGGGCATCTTTAAACGAGACGAATGGCTGGGTGCGCGAGGGGACACATCGCTTTCTATCGAACGTTCCGTCGACCGTGGAGCCAAGAACTCTTGCAGCCAAGGAAGGGAAACACATAGTCCTGCGATTGCCGTGATTTTGTCGATGCCTGGAGCCAAGACGGCGGAGGCCGCCATTGCGATCAACCAAGAATCGTAAAGCCCTAATGTAACTGCCTCCACAATCGCCGGAGAGGTTTCGCTCCTCATTAATTGAACAAAGAATGTTTAAAATATATTTATTAATAAAATTATGAATAGTGAAGTTACACAAATCAAATGAATTAATTGATATTTGTAATCTTCCATGATATATCATAAAGTTTAATAATGTAGATGCATTTTAAGTTTGAAATTTATGTTTCTATTGCATGGATTCGAAGCCGCGTGTAGCCGGAAGATAAAGGAATTATAAAAATCTATTTGATTGTGAGGATAAGATATTAAAAAATATATATATTTTAATGTGAAAGATTTGTATTTATTTTTAAAATATATTAATAATTTTCAATTATTTATTTTAAATTATAGTAAATGATTGTGTATAATGATTTGGCGTAACAAATTTGAATTTTGGTAGGACCCCAATTTTTGAGATTTAATTAATGATAAGGGCAGATTAGTACATTTATCATAGATTTTTCCTTATTTAAATTTTAAAAAAAAGTTGTTTTTCTCTGTAAATTATATAGGTGAAATGTCCTTTTGAGTAACTCCCCCCAAAATATATTGGTCCTGTAGTAAACCACTTGCTTGTGACCTGCGTATTTAAATATTTGGACTAGTCTTGGATGAGACCGTCTCACAGAATGAGATATGTGAGACGGGCCTCGTGATAATGTTTGAGCAAAAATTGATAGTGTAAGTAAAAAGTGACAGTCATTTTTGTTAAAAATATTATCACTTTTTTTACAAACTAAAATCTGGAAAAAAATATGGGTTATCCTACCCAAAATTAAAAAATATAGATTAAAAGGGATCCGTCTCACAGAAAAAGATCCGTGAGACGGTCTCACACAAGTTTTTGCCTAAATATTTTACATAAGTACGTGTTGTTTTGGGATATTGTTAATAAATGAAAAATTAAACAGTTTATGTAGTTAATATATTCGGACAGATAGATGCATTCCTCTTTATTCAAATTAACCCTAACCCTAATTGGAGAGGCAGATGCAACCCAATTTCCGGCAACCACCGCCGTCCCACTTCCGACGGCCACCACCATCCCAAATAAATTTTAAAAAAATACTGTATCGATCAAAAATACTCTCGTCGATAAAATTTTATCGAAATAAAATTAAAAAAAAATTAATTGAATTTTTCGACAATAATGTATCGACCAAAAATTCTCTCGTCGACAAATTGTTGTCGACGAGAGTGTTTTTGGTGGATTCGTTATTATCGAAAAAAAAACCTGAGAAAGAACGACGGAGGAGGCGGCGCACGGCACCGCTGTTGTAGAAACTTAGGGAGGGGCGTCGTTGTTGGGCGAGGCGGTGCGCTGGTGGAGGGAGGGGCGGAGCTGGACGGCTTGGGGTTGGACGAAGGGCAGGGCAGGGGGAGAACGGGTGGCGTCGCCGCCGTAGCAGAATGAAAAAAAAAAAAAAGGGCGGCGGCTTGGGTGAAAGGCGGCGCTGAGGCAGAGGCAGCAGTGGGTTGAGGAAGAAGAATGGTGGGAGAAAGAATGGAGTGGGGAAGAAGAAAATGGAGAAATTAGGATTTTAGTGTGAAAAATAGGGTTTTTGTAGGGTGCATTCTCATATATGATTTTAAGAGAAAAGGGTATAAATGGTAGTTCGGGGAAAGTACATATATCTTGGATCTGTTTTTTTAGGAGTACATGTATCGGGGGAGTGCATCTAACATAACTGAAGTGGCATATAACCCACGCCATTCCATATTTATTATTGAGCCTCAAAGGCCCAATCTTACGGTTATACACGCACGCAGAGTTATTGAGGACACCCACCTAATTTTTTTTCAACTAATGAATACATGAAATGTTAAATATACCCTTTACTATAATATTAAAAAAAAAAAAACCAAAAATATTAACATGAATCATTCCAACCCACTCATTTCAAACAAAATACAAACTAACAGTGTCGAAAAAAATAATAAAAAAAGTACTAAATTTTGAAAAATAAATTCGAAAATAACACAAATTTCAAAAAAATATCCCACGTTTAGGCGGCACGGCGATTTGGGAGGCAGAGATGTTACGAATGGGGGGAGGCGGTGCATGGAGAACGGGGCGGCACACGATGAACGAGTGTACTAAAGAAGTAGGGTTAAGGAGGAAAAAGGTATTTTTGATGTTTTATGGTATGTGTACTAAGAGAGTGGGTGTCCTCAATAACTCCGTGTGTATAACCGTGGCCAAGAGACTATCTTCATTTTAAACCAAACAATGGTTTTGGCTGAGTCATGGGCCTATTATTGGGCTGGTAGTATTCTCCATAAAAAAAAAGGGTCTGACTATTTACACCTCCATTTCGGTTTAGAACACTCCCCCGATTGATGCACCTCCCCTAAAATCGGCTTGAGATAGATGCACACCCCCTTAATTGTCTTAAATGCCCTTCTCTCATAAAATTTCAATTACTACTCACACCCCCTAAACCCTAGTTTCTACTCCATCTTTCATCTTCTTCTTCCTTCCCTCCCCCTCCCTTCTCCGCTCTCAATCTGTTAAAAAAAAAAACCAGTAATCGCGCGGCCGCCGCGCCACTGCCCATCGGCCACCCCATCCCTGGTGCCCCCGCCCAACGGCCTCCAGGTTTGTTTTTTGTTTTTTTTTCTTCTTTTTCTTAATTTCGACCACACTAGGTCGATCCAAAAACACCCCGTCGACAACAGGGTGTCGACGAGTGTATTTTTGGTCGACCTAAAGTTGTCGACGAGTGTTTAATTTTTTTTTTCGATCAATAAATGTCGACCATATACTATCTCGTCGACAAACCAGTGTCGACGAGAGTGAATATAGTCGACACTGGTTTGTCGAAATTTAAAAAAAAATTGAAAATTTTCTAAGTTTCTATTTTTTTGTTGTTTGTAGTTTGTTGTTTGGTGGTGGTGGTGGTGGTGAAAATTTTCTAAGTTTCTATTTTTTTGTTGTTTGTAGTTGGTGGTGGTGGTGGTGGTGGTGGTGAAAATTTTCTAAGTTTCTATTTTTTTGTTGTTTGGTGGTGGTGGTGGTGGTGGTGGTGGTGGTGGTGGTGGTGGTGGTGGTGGTGGTGGTGGCTGGATAAAACTTAGGTTTAGGGTTTAAAAGGTGAAGAAGGGGTGCAATTAGTTATAGAGGTGCATTTAGTAGTGGTGGTGGTGGTGGTGGTTGTGGTGGTGGTGGTGGCGGCGGCGGCGGCGGCGGCGGCGGCGGCGGCTGGATAAAACTTAGGTTTAGGGTTTAAAAGGTGAAGAAGGGGTGCAATTAGTTATAGAGGTGCATTTAAACTTAAAGGGTATTTTTGGTTTTTTACATCATTATTTTATTATTAAACTTATAGGGAAGTGTTCTAAACCGAAATGGAGGTGTAAATAGTCTCACCACAAAAAAAATTGGTGTTTTATTGACATGATAATTTATTATTATTTTTTTGGGTTGGTCTGCTATGGACTCGAGTGCATGTTGTGCACCCTAGTACATGTTGTACTTTTCAGTTTTACTGACTTACACTTTTTGGTAAATGGTGTTGCACTTTTTAATTATTAAACTGTATAATAATATTTTTTGTCATGGTGACTTACACTTTTTAGTAATATTGTGTTGTACTTTTCAATTTAATAACATACACTTTTCTTTAAACTAGGGTGCACAACATGCACTCGAGTGCATACTAGACTTTTTTTTTTTTTTTTTTTTTTTTATGTGAAAGCTGAACAATACTATATGAGATTATTTCTGAAAACATTTGGCTCCGAGCCACTCTATTGTTTTTAATTGATTATCATGAAAAGATACATCCCAAAAACAAAATCAATTTAAGGGCAACACATAAAATTTTCGTACCTTTTTTAATTCACCCTAATCTGCTTCATTCTCTAATCGGCTTCATTTCTCGTGTTTAAAAAGAGTGTCCTAATTTCCAAATCATATCCATTTCTTCTTTTACTAGATACAAGTGAGGTGAGGGGGAACAAAAAAAAAAAAAAAGGACCCCTTCTTTCAAAAAAAAAAAGTAATAAAATAAGTGAAATATATATACACATATAAAAAAATGAACAAATGTTATAAAAATAAATTTAAAAATGCTTATATAAATTTAATGATTATAATTAAATTAAATTATTTTATTTTTTCTTTTATAATATAGGTGAAAGATGTGATTTGTCGTCTGACATTTCCAAAAAAAAATCATATATAACTATCTGAGTTATATAGTAAATGAATATTCTACAATAAATTTCAAATAGTTTAATGAAATTTAGAAAATTGTTGAAGGTTTAAGATTTTTTTTAACAACCATTCGATAAAATAAAATCTCCACACAATTAATTGAGAGAATAAGTCACCATAAATAGGAGAATAAGTCACATAATTCGATAAATGTAGTATGCTAGCCTATTAATTAATTAGGTATTAATAATTAATTTCAAATTAGGAATAAATTATTATGTTTATTAGAGCAACTATCATTTTTTAGAATACGATTAATGCTAGTTTATTAATTTTTTATATTTATTTTTTAATAATTTAATTTTTTTTTAAATATTAATTATAGTCCCCTATATTACTAATAGCGAGTTTAGAATGCTTACGTGTCGTCTTTATATTGATTTTTCTTACGTGTCGCTCTTATATTAATTTATGTGATGTGTCGTTATCTCAAAAAGTTACATATTTTTGTAAATATGATTTTATTGGTTGATTTTTATATGTGTCATAATTATTGTATGATTTTTTTTTTCATATATTAAGATTGTATTGAATATAGAAAGTTTGACTATCACAATATTAATTATAATTAAATAAGTAATTATATTAATATTACTAATTGCTTTCTCATACATTTTATTTAAAAAGTAAATACATATTTTATTCTCTTCTTCTTAATTTAATTGTCAACATTCCGTGCAATACGTGATGCTCATCTAGTATTATATATATATAAAAGTAGGCCCCAAAAATTTGGACCAGGGCGCGGTCTCCTTCCCACCCTGCCTCAGACAAGGCCACCCTGCATATATAGGCTCCTCTGTAATATTGAGCTCTCTATCAATTTCAAACTGGGGCATCGAATTATACGAAAGAGGTGGTCCGTAAATTGACCCGCATCAACCAACCGAATTAATGAAGATTTGTACGAAAATACAAATTTGTGGTGATGTGAAGTGTGATATAGTCTTTAACTCAACACAATTTTTTTTTTTTTAAAGCTAATGGAAATGGAAGATAAATTAAGAGTTACATTTTGTGTGCTTTTAATTGTATAAAACAATTGAGGTAATTAAACCTCAATTTTAACTTAATTTTAATTTAATTAGATAATGTATTCAAATAACTTAGAATTCAATAATTTATTTACATATAATTAAAAAATATAGGATCGACTGAGTTCAAGAAGTTTCAAGTTTGGAGTATTACAATTGAGTCGAGTTTTGAGCTCAACACTACTGAACTAATTTACACCCTTAGATACAATGTGACCTTCAAATAAAATTCATCCATTGAAAGAGAACAATTTATTATAATTCATCCACCAAACAGAAATTATTAATAAACAAAAAAACCACTTGCAATTTGCTTATCTTAAATAATTGTATATTACCTTTATTTTTTTTTATTTTTTTGGGCATTTGGAAATAATATAATTATAATTGGTAAATATTAATGGTTTTCAATAAATAATTGTTGTACAAATTATTTATATTTTACACACTTGTCTATTTTTTCACCGAATCTTACTCATTTTTTATTTAATTAAGTTCAATTTTATAGAGTAGATTTGTCCAAAATATATGATAAATTAAGATTCACAAATACATTTGTGTGCTTAATTGTTTAAAACAATTAATATAATTAAACCACAATTTTAACTTAATTTTAATTTAATGAATAAAAATTTGATTAGATAATTTAAAATGTATTCAAATAACTTAGAATTCAATGATCAAATGTTATGGATTAAGACTAAGAAGACTTTACAAGCAAAGTTAGAAGTCAAAAACTCTGAATAGAGATTCAGTTGAGTTGTCCTTGAAGTTTTGGACAAAAGCCGAAGTAAGACTAACAACATAAATACCTATTGATACTCTAATGATACGGTTCGAGATCTGCTGATTGCCAGGACTCTTGGTGTCTCGAGAAGACATAGACCGACGAGACATGATTCTCATGTGATATGGTTTTCATTGGATCCGGGTTGGTACAAGGTTAACACGGATGGCAGTGCTTCTTCTTCTCCGAATAATGTACATGCAGGACGATTTTTAGGACTTTCAGGGGATTTTTCGTGGTTGCAACTTGCGTTTGCCACTAAAGTGGGCTGGGGCCTTCCCCTTAAAGCTGGATTGGTTGTTGTTCTTATGGCCATCAAGTATGCACATGATCAGGGCTGACACTTCCTTTGGATTAAATCGGACTCGGTCCTCACGATTCTTTTTAAGAGTTCCAGTCCTTCTATTCCTTGACATATGTAGGGTTTTTGGAGCCAGATTCATCCACTTACGCAGGACATGCACATCAAATACTCACATGTCTTTAGAGAGGCCAATCAGACGACAGACGCTATGGCCAAGACAGGTCTTGACTGTGTCTGGAGGGGTTACCCCCATAATTTTTACTCTCATTCCTGCACAATGTGTCTGGAGGGGCTACCCCATAATTTTTACTCGCATTCCTGCACAATGATTTGTACTCTGTTTTTTTTTATAGACATTGATCCTTAGAGGGCGTACCTTTTTCCTTGACCTGGATTTTGTCTCTAAGGAGGGTTTTTCCATGCAAGATTTTAATGACGTTCCGGCCTTTGACTCGACATGTGAGCTTATGGTCCTAGGTTTCTTTTCTTTTATATTATCTACCTTTTATTGTCATTTTATCTTTATTCTTCAACCATCATTTTATTTATTCAAAGTTTCATTCAACTATACTAACAAACAATCTATTTATTCACCATCAACCCCACAGTATCTTACTGAACCCATACTTTATCTATTTTTATCTTAAAATCGTGCTCGAAATTATATGAATAAAATCCGTGAATGGAAAAGGGGAGTATTTCACTTTTCATTTCGCCACCTAAATTATAGACATTTTTGGTAGACTCGTAATTGAAGATAAGAAATTGGCTACGATCCACCCTATTTTTTTTAATTGATTATTATGAAAAAGATACATAGCAAAAACAAAACCAAAACCAAAATCAATTTAAGGTTAACACATGAATTATTTTTATTATTTTCGTACCTTTTTTAATTCACGCCTAATCTGCTTTCAAAGGAGTGACCTAATTTCCAAATAATTGGTAATCCATTTCATGTTTTTCCACTTACAACCCTACTTTGCTCCTCAAAACATATGACAAATGGTCGACAGAGTGAAGACTTGGAAGCTGCTCTTCTGGAACATTGATTATGTGATATCTTCCTAAAGTTCTCTATTGTTGGTTTAAATAACTAAGCAAGTTATAAAAAACTAGCAAACTAGTATTAATTGTGTTGTGCAGAGTCACTAACTTATTCATGTGATATTATTAGGACTACTGATTTTGATCAAAATCCCACTTTCACCATGAATTCTATCATTTCCACCATTTTTCTCTCCAATTCTAATTTTTTTAAATATTTTTATAATTAAAATTATCAAATATCTAAACAAAAAAAAAAAAAACTTTTGTGTTTTATTCACATGATAATTTGGCTACGATCCACTCTATTTTTTTTAATTTATTATCATGAAAAAGATAAACCGCAAAAACAAAACCAATTTATGAGCAACAAATGATTTTTTTTTTCGTACCTTTTTTTAATTTACGCCTAATCTGCTTCATTCTCGTACATAAGACAAATGGTCGACATAGGGAGGACTTGCAAATGGTTACTAGACTCTTCTGGAACATTGAGCTCTACTAGCAAACTAGACTAGCAAACTAGTATTAATTATATTGTGCAGGGTCACTAACTTATTCATGTGATATATTGGGAGTTGGGACTATTGATTTTGATCAAAATCTCACTTTTACCATGAATCCTATCATTTTCACCATTTGTTATTAGGAATATATTCAAATATCTAATAAAAAAAAATAGATGAACCGGTCCAATTTCAAAACCGGGACATCGTGTTATATGAAAGAGGTTGTATATAACATGCATCTTGAATCGCCCCCGCATCAACCAGCCAAATTTATACGAAAATACAAATTTGTGGTGATGTGGAGTGTGATAACTGATATATAGCCTTAACTAATTAAACACAAAAATAGCGCATAAATAATTTCGAAAGGAAAATTAATGAGATAATTTTTTAAAGCTAATGAATGAAAGATAAATTAAGATTCACAAATACATTTGTGTGCTCTCAATTGTTTAAAACAAATGTAATTAAACCTCAATTTTAATTTAATGAATAAAAATTTAATTAGATGAACCGGTCCAATTTCTAAACCGGGCATCGTGTTATATGAAAGAGGTTGTATAATCGCCGTAAATTGACCCGCATCAACCAGCCAAATTTATACGAAAATACAAATTTGTGGTGATGTGGAGTGTGATAATTGTGATATAGCCTTAACTAATTAAACACAGAAATAGCAAAAGGTGCATAAATAATTTCGAAAGGAAAAATTAATGAGATAATATTTTTTTTAAGCTAATGAACATAAATTAAGATTCACAAATACATTTGTGTGCTTAATCGTTTAAAACAATTAATGTAATTAAACCTCAATTTTAACTTTATCTATTTTTATCTTAAAATTTGTGTTAGAAAGTATATGAATAAAATTCGTGAATGGAAAAAGGGTGTATTTCACTTTTCATTTCGCCACCTAAATTTTAGACATTTTTGGTAGACTCGTAATTGAAGATAAGAAATTGGCTATGATCCACCCTATTTTTTTTAATTGATTATCATGAAAAAGATACATCGCAAAAACAAAACCAAAACCAAAATCAATTTAAGGGTAACACATGAATTATTTTTATTATTTTCGCACCTTTTTTAATTCACGCCTAATCTGCTTTCAAAGGATTGACCTAATTTCCAAATAATTGGTAATCCATTTCTTGTTTTTCCACTTACAACACTACTTTGCTCCTCAAAACATATGACAAATGGTCGACAGAGTGAAGACTTGGAAGCTGCTCTTCTAGAACATTGATTATGTGATCTCTTCCTATAGCTCTCTATCTCTATCGTTGGTTTAAATAACTAAGTATTGATGTGATGAATCAAAACATCTTTTGAATTAATCTGGAGAAAATTTACAGAAAAGTGAAGAATTACAATTGAATGGAATGAATTAGAAAAGAAGGAGGAAGCCCTTCTAATACTAATCTAAGTGCTAATCTAACTGCTCAACTAACTATCAAACTAGTTAGGTTTTAAAATAGATACAAAACAGGAGTGTATCTATAAATACAAAAGGGTGTATGCAACATTTATCAGCCCTTATACCCCCCTCAAAATGGGAATGGATGTCTAACAAGCCCATTTTGGACTTGTGTTTGATAAAATCAGCTGGTGAGAGAGGCTTTGTAAGGATGTCAGCCAAGTTCTCTGTGGTTGGAATGTGAACAAGAGTGAACAGTCTAGCTTGAATCTTCTCCCTTGTGAAATGATAATCCAAGGAAATATGCTTTGTTCTTTGATGGAGGCATGGATTGTGTGCTATTGAGAAAGCACTCTTGCTGTCTGTATACATAGTGGAAGGTTGTGAATGTTGAACTCCCAAATCAGCTAGGATGTAGTGTATCCATTGAATCTCACAAGTAGTGGAAGCAAGTGCCCTGTACTCAGCCTCTGCAGAAGACCTGCTAACGGTAGTTTGCTTCTTGGATTTCCAAGAAATTAGTGAAGAACCAAGATAAATGCTAAAACCAGTTATGCTTCTTCTTGTTAGAGGGCATCTAGCCCAATCAGAGTCTGAAAAAGCATGTAATTTGAAGATAATATCCTTAGGATAAAAGACACCAGTACCAGGATTGCATTTAAGGTATCTTAAAACTCTATGAACAGCAGTCAAATGTGATACAGTTGGAGATTGCATGAATTGACTAAGAGTTTGAATAGCATAGGATATATCAGGCCTGGTGACAGTTAAGTAAAGAAGCTTGCCCACAAGTTTTCTATAATGACTATGATTAGTAAGAACAGGAGAATTTATATCAAAGTTTAGTTTAGAATCCATAGGTGTGGAACAAGGCTTGCTACCCAAATATCCAGACTCATGCAATAAATCCAAAGTGTACTTTCTTTGACAAAGAGTAAGACCCTTACTGTTTCTAGCAACCTCTATCCCCAAAATGTATTTCAAAATACCAAGATCCTTAATAGTGAATTTATTGTTCAAATAACTCTTGACATTGTTAATGATATCAATGTTAGAACCTGCTACAATTAAATCATCAACATAGCAAAGAACAATTGTTAAATCAACACCATCATGTCTAGTAAACAAAGAAGTATCAGCCTTTGATTGATTAAAGCCCAAACATGTTAAAGAACAAGTTAACTTAGTAAACCATTGTCTAGAAGCTTGTTTTAAACCATACAAACTCTTATTTAACTTGCATACTCTTGTATCATTGTTAGAGCAATAACTAGGAGGAGGAGACATGTAAATTTCCTGGTCTAAATCACCATGCAAAAAAGCATTATTCACATCCAATTGGTGTATATGCCAATCTTTAGCAACAACAACAGATAAAAGAATTCTAACAGTTGTGATTTTAGCCACAGGAGAAAAGGTGTCAAAGTAATCAATGCCTTCTTGTTGTGTATAGCCTTTAGCAACAAGTCTAGTCTTATATCTTTCTATAGAACCATCTGAATTGTACTTGACCTTATACACCCATCTACAACCTATGCAGTTTTTACCTACACGTAAATCTACAAGTGTCCAAGTATTTGTCTTTTCTAAAGCTTCAATTTCCTTCTTCATAGCAAGAATCCAATTTTCATTAAGAACAGCCTGTTTATATGTTTTAGGTTCCTGAATTTGGGATATAGAAGCAGTAAATTGCTTGTGTGGGGTAGATAACCTATGAACAGACAAATAATCATGTATAGGATATTGTTTTCCAGAAGAAGAAAAGTTGAGTTTAGCATGATCAATAGATGCAGGCAAATCAGTTTCATATACCTGTAAATATGCAGGTTGAGACTTAGTTCTAGAAGGCCTAGTGGGAGGCTCCACTTCCATGTTATGAATATCAGAATTATTGTGTATGACATTGTCATGTTCAGCATTGATTTCAGGATTAACAACAGAATCAATATGAAGAGTAGTGTCATTGTGAGCAAGAGAGAAATCATCATCAAAGTCATCATCAACATGAGTTGGAACAATATTTGTGTGTGTCTCAGAAATATGCATATTTTTAAAAGGAAACACATCTTCAAAAAATTTGACATTTCTAGACACAAAGATTTTGCCAGAAGAGATATCAAGAAGTTTGTATCCCTTGGTACCAAAGGGATAACCAATGAAAACACACTTGGTGGCCCTGGGATCAAACTTATGTCTGTGTGACACCAAAGTGTTGGCAAAACAGAGGCAACCAAAGGTTTTGAAGTAAGAGTAATCAGGTGGTTTGCCATATAACAGCTCAAAGGGGGTTTTCTGTTTAAGAACAGATGAAGGTATCCTGTTAATGATAAATGCAGCAGTTTTAACACATTCACTCCAAAACTTTAAAGGTAAAGCAGATTGAAAAAGTAAAGCCCTAGCCACTTGGAGCAAATGCTGGTGTTTTCTTTCAACAATACCATTTTGCTGGGGTGTTTCAACACAAGAGGTTTGATGTAAGATGCCTAAATCATGGTAGAAATCAGATAAAATGAACTCAGTTCCATTATCACTTCTTAACACTCTTATTTTAACATCAAATTGAGTGAGAACCATGTTGTAAAAATTTTGCAAAGAGATTTTAACATCACTCTTGGCCTTTAAAAGATATACCCATGTGCATCTACTAAAATCATCAACAATGGTGAGAAATAACCTATGTCCAGTAATAGAGTGTTCAGAAAATGGTCCCCAAACATCACAATGGATTAAGTGAAAGATACCAGTAGAAACAGAAGCACTTAAAGGAAAAGGCTTTCTCTTTTGTTTAGCTAAAGGACATATTAAGCAATTGTTGTGTATGCTAGTAGCTTTTACATTTAAAATGGGAATCTGTAACATACACTTGCCTGAAATATGACCTAACCTTCTATGCCACAAATCAAAATTACAAGAATTATCATTGAGAGTACTAGAAAAAACAGAATGCCTAAGAGCAGTGTTGCTAGAAGGGTGAGCAGTTTGTAATAGGTATAAGCCCCTAACTTGTTCAGCAGAACCAATCACCATCTTGGTTGAGTTGTCCTGTAAGATACAATGAGATGACAAGAAGCTGACAGTGCAGTTGGAATATCTAGTTAAGTGACTAATGGATAACAAATTGAAGGTGAAATCAGGCACATATAACACATTATATAAAGTGAGGGTCTCATTGATAGTAATATTTCCCATATGTGTAGCTATAGAGATAGCATTATTAGGTAAAGAAATCTTAATGTTAGCTACAGAGGGAGGAGTACTAAACAATGAAATGTCAAAGACCATATGATCTGTTGCACCAGTATCCAATATCCAAGTAGAAACTTTAATTGTATTAGAGCAGGAACTAGTTTTAAAGTTAGGAAACATACCTGCATCCTTGGTGCTTGTAGCTTCTTCAATGTGAGTGGTGGAGGCTCCTTCCACTGAATGAGGCATGTCCCTCCCATCAAGTGAGTTCTGCATCTTAGTGAAACTCAAAAACTTGTCAAAAAGGTCCTGAGTGCATAGAGGGTTAGAATCCAAAGGGTGATCCCTCTTAGAAGGGGATCTGATGGAAGTGTTAGCAGCCTTGTTGGACTCCTTATTTGGGGGGCCTCTAGGGCCTCTCCATCCACGGGGAAAGCCAATAATCTGAAAACACCTATCAATGGTATGCCCTAAGCCATCACAGTGGCTGCATTTAAGATGCTTTCTTTTGTCCTTATAAAACTTGGAATTTTTGGCTAACATAGCAATGGAATCAGGTTGAATGGAATCAGGAACATTGTTAAGAGCTCTTTGGGACTCTTCTTGGAGTAACAGCCCATAGACTTTAGACAAAGCAGGGAAAGGGGATTGGAGTAAAAATTGGCTTCTAATGGTGCCATAAGAATCATGAAGCCCTACCAAGAACTTCATAACAGCATCTTGCTCTTGGGTTTTGGTCATTAGTTTAGGCAGATCACAAGTGCACCCATCCATAGCCCCACAAGAACACTTAAGAACAGGTCTAAAACTTAAGTATTCATCCCACAGGGACTTAAATTGGTTGTAGTAACTAACTAGGGATTGAAAACCTTGAGAAATCGTGCTTAAGGACTTTTCTAAATGATAAACCCTAGTACCATCAGAGAGTGCATAACGAATGACCAATTCATCCCATACATCTTTAGCAAGAGAAAAGTACTCCAATGTCCTTTTAATGTCAGGAGAGATAGAGTTTAGGATCCATGCCAGTACTAAATCATTTGCCCTTACCCAGGCGGCATGGACGGTTGGATCATCCTCTTCGGAAGGAATCGTCAAAGAACCATCAATCAAGCGAGCCTTATTCTTGACGCTGAGACTCCTCTTAATGGCATGGCTCCAAGAAACGTAGTTTGTGCCATTGAGGGGTTCGAGGACAATGGAAACCGCCGGATTATCGTTTTGGTGGAGGGCCAACGGAGAAAAGGGGTTCTTGGCCGGATCCAGAGAGTCGGGGTCGGTGACTGTCGGTGCCATGACTGCAAGATGGATCAACGATCAGAACAAACACCAAGGACGATCGCTTCGAAGGTGAAGAACATGAAATTGGCAGAAAACACCCTTTAAACAAAAAGGGGAAGAATGAATTGGGATCGATATGAGAATCGAAAAAGGCGAAGCAGAAGCGAGAGAATCGAATGGTGTGTCAATTTCATCGCGAAACTGATACCATATTGATGTGATGAATCAAAACATCTTTTGGATTAATCTGGAGAAAATTTACAGAAAAGTGGAGAATTACAATTGAATGGAATGAATTAGAAAAGAAGGAGGAAGCCCTTCTAATACTAATCTAACTGCTCAACTAACTATCAAACTAATTAGGTTTTAAAATAGATACAAAACAGGAGTGTATCTATAAATACAAAATGGTGTATGCAAGGAGTGTATTTATCAGCCCTTATACTAAGCCAGCTATAAAAAACTAGCAAACTAGTATTAATTGTGTTGGGCAGAGTCACTAACTTATTCATGTGATATTATTGGGACTACTGATTTTGATCAAAATCCCACTTTTACCATGAATCCTATCATTTTCACCATTTGTTATTAAGAATATATTTAAAGTATTATGTATATATTCCATCTCTCTATATTTGTCTCTAAAATTCTAATTTTTCAAAATATTTTTATAATTAAAATTATCAAATATCTAATAAAAAAAAAGATAAAGCGGTCCAATTTCATTCATCTTGAATCGCCCCGCATCAACCAGCCAAATTTATACGAAAATACAAATTTGTGGTGATGTGGAGTGTGGTAACTGATATATAGTCTTAACTAATTAAACACAAAAATAGCAAAAGGTGCATAAATAATTTTGAAAGGAAAATTAATGAAATAATTTTTTAAAGATAATGAATGAAAGATAAATTAAGATTCACAAATACATTTGTGTGCTTAATTGTTCAAAACAATTAATGTAATTTTAATTTAATGAATAAAAATTTAATTAGATAATTTAAAATGTATTCAAATAATTTGGAATTCAATGATCAAATGGGATTAAGACTAAGAAGACTTTACCAGGAAAGTTAGAAGTCAAAAACTCTGAATAGAGATTCAGTTGAGTTGTCCTTGAAGTTTTGGACAAAAGCCGAAGTAAGAGTAAGAGCATATTACCTATTGCTACTCTAACGATACGGTTCAGACCTATTGCTTCTAACGATACGGTTCGAGATCTTCTGATTGCCAGGGCTCTTGGTGTCTCGAGAAGACATAGACCGACGAGACATGATTCTCATGTGATATGGTTTTCATTGGATCCGGGTTGGTACAAGGTTAACACGGATGCCAGTGCTTCTTCTTCTCCGAATAATGTACATGCAGGACGATTTTTAGGACTTTCAGGGGATTCTTCGTGGTTCCAACTTGAAATTGCCACTAAAGTGGGCTGGGGCCTTCCCCTTAAAGCTGAGTTAGTTGCTGCTCTTATGGCCATCAAGTATGCACATGATCAGGGCTGACACTTCCTTTGGATTAAATCGCGGTCCTCACGATTGACACTTTTTAAGAGTTCCAGTCCTTCTATTCCTTGACGTATGTAGGGTTTTTGGAGCCAGATTCATCCTCTTACGCAGGACACATGCACATCAAATACTCACATGTCTTTAGAGAGGCCAATCAGACGGCAGACGCTATGGCCAAAGACAGGCCTTGACTGTGTCTGGAGGGGTTACACCAGAATTTTTACTCTCATTCCTGCACAAAGATTTGAATTTTTACTCTCATTCCTGCACAATGATTTGTACTCTGTTTTTTTTTTTATAGACATTGATCCTTAGAGGGCGTACCTTTTTCCTTGACCTGGATTTTGTCTCTAAGGGGGGTTTTTCCATGCAAGATTTTAATGACGTTCCGGCCTTTGGCTCGACATGTGAACTTATGGTCCTAGATTTCTTTTCTTTTATATTATCTACCTTTTATTGTCATTTTATCTTTATTCTTCAACCATCATTTTATTTATTCAAAGTTTCATTCAACTATACTAACAAACCATCATTTCGCCACCTAAATTATAGACATTATTGGTAGACTCGTAATTGAAGATAAGAAATTGGCTACGATCCACCCTATTTTTTTTTAATTGATTATCATGAAAAAGATACATCGCAAAAACAAAAACAAAACCAAAACCAATTTAAGGGTAACACATGAATTATTTTTATTATTTTCGTACTTTTTTAATTCACGCTTAATCTGCTTTCAAATGTGTGACCAAATTTCCAGTTATCATTTTTGAAGACATTTGGCTACGATCCACCCTA
The DNA here is from genome assembly GCA_963675135.1 of Galeopsis tetrahit. Lineage (NCBI taxonomy): Eukaryota > Viridiplantae > Streptophyta > Magnoliopsida > Lamiales > Lamiaceae > Galeopsis > Galeopsis tetrahit. Next base: position 47,783,720 of record OY776128.1, on the reverse strand, counting down.
TTTTTTTTAATTGATTATCATGAAAAAGATAAATTGCAAAAACAAAACCAATTTATGAGCAACACATGAATTTTTTTTTCGTACATCGTACATATATAGACAAATGGTCGTCATAGTGAGGACTTGCAAATGGTCGAGAGGATTTGGAAGTTGCTAGGCTCTTCTGGAACATTGAGCTCTCTATCATTGGGTATGCGGAATAAAAAAAAACTAGCAAACTAGTATTAATTATGCTGTGCAGGGTCACTAACTTATTCATGTGATATATTGGGAATTGAGACTACTAATTTTGATCAAAATCCCACTTTTACCATGAATCCTATCATTTTCACCATTTGTTATTAGGAATATATTTAAAGTATTATGTATATATTCCATCTCTCTATATTTGTCTCTAAAATTCTAATTTTTTAAAATACTTTTATAATTAAAATTATCAAATACCTAATAAAAAAAAATAGATGAATCGGTTCAATTTCAAAACCGGGACATCGTGTTATATGAAAGAGGTTGTATATGACATGCATCTTGAATCGCCCCGCATCATCCAACCAAATTTATACGAAAATATAAATTTGTGGTGATGTGGAGTGTGATAACTGATATATAGCCTTAACTAATTAAACACAGAAATAGCAAAAGGTGCATAAATAATTTCGAAAGGAAAATTAATGAGATAATTTTTTTTAAAGCTAATGAATGAAAGATAAATTAAGATTCACAAATACATTTGTGTGCTCTCAATTGTTTAAAACAAATGTAATTAAACCTCAATTTTAAAATGTATTCAAATAACTTAGAATTCAATGATCAAATGCTATGAATTAAGATTAAGAAGACTTTACAAACAAAGTTAGAAGTCAAAAACTCTGAATAGAGATTCAGTTGAGTTGTCCTTGAAGTTTTGGACAAAAGCCGTGAAGTAAGACTAAGAGCATATTACCTATTGTTATTTGCAATTGCAGCCGGACAAGAAGAGGGTTTTATTAATTTTAAAGGAATTAATCACTCAAAAAATGGAATAAATAAGTCAAGTTTATGTTTAGTGGGGATGGGCTCTTAGTTTATTACTCCCTCCGTCCCACTGTAAGTTTCCCCTTTCTTTTGGGTGTTTTGATTAAGAAATATAATAAAATAATAGATAAAGTATAAGGGCATGATTGGTATGATGGAATGAATTTAAGGCTGAATGGAATGAACTGAAGAATGGAATGAAGGTTTGAATGGAATGAGGTCTGAATGAGCATTCCCATGATTGGTATCGATTAAGAATGGAAAAGCAATTCATTGATTGATTCCATTCTCCTGATTGGTATACTAAAATGAAATGCAAAATAATATATATGTTTTATCTTAAATGACTAAAATACCATCAACGTATGAAATAATCGCACTCATCTCTACTAATAATATAAATTAATAAATATAAAAATAACTAAAATATAGGGATAATATCATTTTTATCACTCATGTATATCCTTTTCTGATTTGAATTATTTATTCAATTAACTAAAAGTAAAAATAATTAAAAATTAAGTAAATTAAATAAAAAAAAAAACACGGTTCTTCTTCTCTTTCAACTGAACTGCGCCGTCGTCTCCCACCTTTCTGTCGTCGACCTTCATACTGTCCCCCACTCCCATATTTAATTCAAATTTGAGGATTTTTTTTAATGAAAACCAGTTTATGTTTATAGAGGACATTGATTGTTCATGAACGAGAGTGACAACGTCTTCTCTTTTGCACATATATAGAGAGAAAAAACAATACAAATTTTATTTTCTCAGCGTCTTCTCTCTCGAATTAGGGTGGAAGAATGTTGAATAATAAATCGTCGTATTTAATTGTGAATTAGGGTTGGAGAAGTGAGTTAATTGTTGAAAAGGATAATTATGTAAAAAACAAATTTGAGTGATTATTTTAAAAAATAAAATAAAATATAATTCGATTCCACACAGAATGGAATGGGGAAAGACAGGGGGATGGAGAGGAATCAGAATTCTTTATTTTTGGGAATCACCATTCCTTAAGGAATTGGGATTCCACGTAAAAAAATATACCAATCGTGAGATTAGGAATGAGCCCATGAATGCTCATTCCATTCCAAGCCTATTACTGCATACCAATCATGCCCTAAGTGATGTGAAGGTGAGAGAGAAAATAATAGATGAGTATTAGATGAAGTATGATAAATTAATAGATAAAGTATAAGTGATGTGATTGGGAAAGAGAAAATAATATGCCAAAAATGGAATGAGAAACTATAGTGGAACGTCCAAGGAAAGTGGGATTATAGATGGACAGAGGGAGTATTTAATAAACTTAAAAGCACAAGCACAAGCATATTTCATTTTGGGGACTAAATATATATAGTAGTAATATAGAATTAATCATATGATTTTTTTATAAAACAAGATTAGTGAGTTGTCGTATCAAATCATTATCACATAAATAATTATAATTTAAACTAAATAATAAAATTTTATCCATTTGAATATATTTTAAAGATAGAAATAAATCTTTTCCATTGGGAAACAAGGGAAATATTTTCCCTCTTCGTCTCTGAAAGAATTCCGTCTCATCTAAAAGTTCGAACTTGTAGAGAGGTTCGAACTTGTAGAGAGGGTGAGAATTAATTCTTGTATATTAATTCCTAACACTCCCCCTCACTCTAAAAGTTCGAACTTGTAGAGAGGTTCGAACTTGTAGAGAGGGTGAAAATTAATTCTTGTATATTAATTCCTAACACTCCCCCTCACTCGTGGGCCGGATTAACGCCTAGAGGGTGGGAATTAATTCTTGTATATTAATTCCAAACACTCCCCCTCACTCGTGGGCCGGATTAACACCTCTTACCATTTTTGGGGAGGAGGCCCATTCGAGTGGACAATTTAAATGGGTGGAGTGCTTTCAACAGTTTTTGGGACCATTTTTGGGGAGGAGGCCCATTCGAGTGGACAATTTAAATGGGTGGAGTGCTTTCAACAGTTTTTGGGGAGGAGGCCCATTCGAGTGGACAATTTAAATGGGTGGAGTGCTTTCAACAGGAATCGAACCCAGGTTGTTTTGCCCGGTTTGCTCTAATACCATGAAAGAATTTTGTCTCATCTAAAAGTCCGAACTTGTAGAAAGGGTGGGAATTAATTCTTGTATATTAATTCCTAACAGTCTCTACACATCATCATGGGATAGCAAAAATGATTTCATCTCATTTCCTCATTCTCCATTTCCTTTTTCGAACCTTCTTCTGAATATTTTTGCTTGTGTTAAGTTTTTTTTTTTTTTTTTGACAATATACAAGGAGTATACAGGATTATAAGATACACATCTCCTTAATATATTGGGGAATATCATTTTCAACCCAATCGTAATCCCAGATTAACAGCATTTTCATGTGTCTTCTGATTTCTTGAACCAGGTCATCCTCCATTCCCTCAAAAGACAACGATGCATTTATGGCCCCAACAGAATCAACAGAGTCCATTCTAAGACTGGAAATCAAAATTTTATGTTTAAAGCAACACTCCAATCCTTTTTTAGCCGCCAGTAATTCTGCTGCAACAACAGACCCCGGATTACAGATACGCTCACCCCCAGCAAGTACAACCGTGCCTTTACAATTATGAACCACAAAACCAACAGCAAAATAGTTCTTCTCAATATTGAATGCAGCATCCGAAAAAAGGATAAATGATCGCACTGCCTCAAACCATTATCCTTCATCATACAAAAATTAGGCTCATTTTCCAATGTTATCCAACCAAGACTTTGAAAATCATTCCAGTAATCAATTGCCCACTGGACTTTAAATATTTTAATAGAAGCCACATTACTATTACCATAATCTTACAAATGTATCCAACTGCATCTCTCCCGCCAAATTGCCCAAGCAATAATAAGAATCAAAGAAGAGAAGGGCTTATCAAATTGTTCCATAATGGCATAAACAAGCTGAAAGATCATACCTGTAGTCAATTTTTAAATCTGCTCCCATAATCCCTAGTCTTTCCACACCCTTTTAGCAAACCCACATAGGAAAAGAACATGCATAGTATCTGCAGAAAACGCACCACAGCAAGAACACACAGAAGAGGTTGGAACATGATGACTTACCAAATTCCCTTCCGTTGCTAACGATCCATTCAAAATTTTCCAACCAAAGATACGAATCTTTGGTGGAATTCTCAATTTCCACAAATAATTCCACAATACCTGTTCAAGATTTTTTTCCAGATGAGCTTGCAATAGCTGTAGAACGTTCCTTCAAAGAACATTGAGATATAAATTGATATCCCGAAGCCACCGAATAGTTTCCTGATGCATTTCTCGGCCAAAATTGTTGATCCTTTTGATTAATCCCAATAAGAGGAGTTCCAAGAACAGCCTCTACTTCATTTGGCCAGAAAGCCTGACAAACCAGATCCACATTCCATTCAGATGTTGGAAGAATATATCTACTAACCGAAGATGCACTAGCAACCCTTGAATGAATCATCCCGTCTTCAACACCTCCAACCCATCTGTCCCTAAAAATATGCACATTTTCCCCATTACTAATTCTCCATCGAATCCCCTTTTCCAATAATTCTTTGCTCCACATCAAGGATCTCCACACATATGACGGATTCGAACCCAATTCTGCCTCCAAAATATCAGATTGTTTGAAATATTTTGCTTTAAAAATCTTACTAACCAAGGATTCCGGACGAAGCAATATCCGCCATAGTTGTTTAGCAAGGAGGGCCTTATTGAATGCAACCATATTACGAAAACTCAATCCTCATTCTCCTCGCGACTTACACAACTCACTCCATTTTTTCCAATGAAGTTTATTATGCTCATTTGTTGTGCCCCACCAAAAATTAGCTATCAATTTTTCTATATCCGTGCAAATTGAGGTGGGAACTCTGAAACATGACATCGCATAACATGGAATGGCTTGCAAAACAGATTTGATAAGAACTTCTTTCCCTCCTTCCGAAAATTTCTTATGACACCAGGAATTGATTTTCTGCCTTACTCGGTCCACCAAGTAACCAAATTGATGCCGCTTAGCTCTGATAGAAAAAGTAGGAAGGCCCAAATAAATGTCATGACCATTCGAAGTCCGAACCCCTAGCTCATGCTTAATCCACTCTCGATTCTCCACCTTTGTTAATGGGCTAAAAGTGATTGCTGATTTTTCAAAATTTATCACTTGACCGGAAGTTGCTTCATATGTTTGTAAACAGTCTTTCAACATCCTGCAATCTTGCCTTGTAGCTTTCATAAAAATCAAACTATCATCCGCAAAAAATAAATGAGAAACAGGAGGAGCACTCCTCGCAATTTTGATACCTGTAAAAAGTTTCATGTCCATGGCTGCCTAAATTAACGAGGAAAGCGCTTGAGCCCAAATTACAAACAAAAACGGTGACAACGGATCGCCCTGACGAAGACCTCTGTTGGGCTTCAAAGATTCAGTAGTCGATCCATTAATACAAATATTATAAGAGACCGAGGAGATGCATTTAGCTATAAGCTGTATCCATTTATTTGAAAAACCAAGCATCTTCATAGCCTTCAAAAGAAAAGGCCATTCCACCCGATCGTATGCTTTACTCATATCCAAATTTAATGCTGCATAACCCTCACGGCTTTTTGACGATCGAACCCAATGTAAACATTCGAATGCAATTAAAATATTATTCGATATGAGCCTTCCAGAAATGAATGCACTTTGTGAAAGATCAATAATATCATTCATGACCACCTTTAATCTATTCGTAATAACTCTTGAAAGAATCTGATAACTCACGTTGCAAAGGCTTATGGGCCGAAACTGAAGAACATTAATCGGATTTTTCACTTTAGGGATTAACACAATCGTGGTATTATTCCAAGAGTTCAAGGGTTGATCACTATTTAGATGCAACAAAATTTGTTCCCCAACCTCATCCCCTATCGTGCTCCAATTGACTTGATAGAACGAAGCCGGAAACCCATCTGGACCAGCAGCCTTCCAAGGATTAAGGTCCTTAATAGCTTTATTCACTTCTTCCCTAGAAAAGGCCACATCAAGTAATCTTACATTCTCCTCAGTGAGATGTCTACCCATCTCTTTTGTAGCATCTGTAATCACTTGATGACTAGGGTTACATGACTGGAAAATATTTTTGAAATACTGGACAAAAATCTTCTTGATTCCATCTTCACTATGCACCCATCCTCCTTGTTCACTCTGAATTTTAGTGATTCGATTCATGCATTTTCTCTGATTAGCTCTATTATGAAAAAACCGGGTATTTCGGTCACCTTCTTTAATCCAAATAATCCATTCCTCTTGCAAATACAAGTGCTCCAAATCTTTCTCTAAGTTCTTCACATGTTGGACATCCGGAATATGATCCTCATTATCCATTTCTTGCTTAATTTGTCTTTGGATGTTACCAATCCTACTTTTCAACGAGTCACCCTTCTTTACCGCCCACATCTTAATTGACTCACCAACTTTCGTCAATGATGCACCCAAATCCGACTACTTCCCCTTAGCAACCCAAACCTTTCCCACCATTTGCTTAAAATCAGACTCCTTAATCCAATGATTTTCAAATCGAAAGTCCGCTCTTGATTTATTATGGATAAAATCAGCTTGCATGTCATATGCGATCATAAGAGGCCTATGGTCCGATCCCATAAAATCAAGCACCTTTATATCATAAGAAGGAAAGGAGTTTAACCATTCGTTGGTAGCAACAAATATGTCCAACTTTTCTTGTATTAAATCATTTCCATTTCGCTTATTCATCCATGTAAATTTTGGTCCATTAACCTTCAAATTTATCAAACTATTATGATTAAGTGCATCCTGGAAACTTAATAGTCTGGACAAAGGTTTTTTTAAGACCCCCCTTTTTCTCAGAATGAAACAAAGTTTCATTTAAATCCCCACCCACAAGCCACGTCTTATTTGCAAATTGAGTGTAACTACCAAGACGTTTAAGTAATTCCCAAGAGAATTTCCTATTTTCCAGCTTTGGATTACCTTGGAATCCCGTAAACCTCCATTGATAGTTTTGCAATTCAATCAAACAGTCAATGTGTGCAGAAGAATAAGAGACAATATTAAGCACAACATCCTTCCAAAACAACAACAAACCACCAGAATAACCTTTGGCATTAACACAAAAGCAACAACTAAATCCAAGTTTTGACTTCAAAAATTTCTTCTCTAGCCGAAGAACACCTATATTTAGAAACAAACAACACATCTGGACGGAATTTAAAAATAAGTCTAATAATATTATTGAATGTCTGAGCTCCACGAACCCCTCGGGCATTCCAGCAGACTGTGATCATTCTCCACGGCGGGGCTGATTCACTTCAGCCTCCGCCAAGTCCCGAATCACAAGAGGTGCTCCATACATTTCAATCATGCTCCTTGCCCGCTTGCATGTACCTTCCACTTCTTTCACAATTTCACCCCCAGACTAACCTTTACCATCTCCCCAAAACTCCATTACTTCACCCGACATATCCTTCCATGGCCGCTTTTTATAAGGTGTCACAAAACTGTTTGCCGAATCCGCATTCACCGCAGCCACTTTATCTTGAGACATCCTTTCAGCTTCTGGGATTGCATGTCGGTCTATAGCTTCCTTTTCATACATCGGAGTAAAAGGCTCCTCTCCTTCATGAATAATCTCAACATAAAAGGCATAGTTAGTGGTACTAAGGTCTTCCCCCACAAAATGAACCACTCGATAGTCACACCCATTGTCCACCCCATGCAATGGCTCCTTCAAATAACAATGCTGAAAACCTGGAGGTACAGTAAAAGAAAGAGGATACAGATACATACCTGATCTTGGATCAAATCTTCCCTTCTTACTAGGCAAGGAACAATATCCACCCTCCACCGGACCCCCCTTTTCTGGCATGAGTTCCTCAAAGCGATTCACGATCTGTCTTTTCTGAGGACCAATCTCAAGCTTGGTGGTCTCAACCTCCTCATCTTCCACCATCACCGCCTTACCTTTCAGGGCCCTCGTAGCCGCCTCATCCATCTGGTTCTTCAAATGAGCTTGTTCCCCTTCATTTATCTTAAGAAGGTGAAAAAAAAGTTCTAGCTCCTCAGATGTCGGGCTCTTCTTTTTATCTGCCTAAAGCCACAACGGAAAAAACCGATGCGCCTTACACCACTCATCAGACTTCCCATATGCCAGTGAACACTCCATCTCCGAGTGATCTAACATCCCACATAGCGAACAGAAACCGGACAAACGTTCATATCTAAAAACCGCGGTGATCGGTTCATCTTCTACAGTAATGTAGAAGAATCGACACAATGGCTTAGTAACATCCAACAACACCCGGATACGAAGACATTCACCCCAAGCCACTTCCCCCTCCTTCGCATCTACCTCTACAACCTCACCCACAATACTGCCAATTTTTAAACCCAATACCTTACTCATGGCAAACAGTTGAAGGCCATGGACTTGGATCCAAAATGGAACCAGGTTTAGCTTGATTTGGGACAATCTTTCACCGCCATGCATCCGCTCCAACACAATCAGCGATTTGCGGACATTCCACGGCTGTTGGAGAAGCACATCCTTAACCTTGGCATCATCCTCGAAGGTAATAAGAAAAAGTCCTTCTCCAACATTCAGAATCCTCAACGGGGCACGTAGACGCCACGCCCTACCCAGAATCTCTCTCAACTCTGCAATTCTAATCGGCCTCCTTGCTACAAATCGCATAGCCACCGTGTTCTTGGGGATCGCTAATTCATTCCTTTGCGCCACTATATGCGTAGTTTCCTTTTGTGAAATCCTGAAATTTTCCATCATTTCGTGAAGAGAGTCCACCATAGATAGAAGAAAGAAATTATACTCAAGTAAGAGAATGTTTCTGAGTAAGAATGGGGGAGAGATAGAGCCTTCCACCCAATATTTAAAGGAGGACAGCTCAAAAACCTGCTGAGATATTAAAACCACTGCCTCAAAACCATCTAAATCCACCGAAATATCAATTTGGGAGAAAAAAAACCCCCCGAAATTTTTTCGCCCAATCATCTTCCTTCTTCTAAAAAATTGTCTCCGTGTAAGAGTGTAGAAACCAAAACCACCTCCAATGTATGCGCGAGTGGCCTACAGGTTCTGAACACAAACCTTCTTCCCACAAATCTAATGATTAGGGGATTTCCGCAGTCCAATACAAGTAAATCCAATTGTGGAAGAAAAGTATTCACGCAAATCAAGAAATATCAAAAAGATTTAGCAAAAAGTATGATCGGAAGGTGAAACGGTGTGACAAAATTTTTCCAAAGAAAAACTTCAGGATTTCAAGAAAACTTCTCTTGAGAAGAGAGAGAAATCTTGCGGATTGTTTCTTGTGTTAAGTTACAACAGAGAACTGATGGTATTCTAACTTAAACTTGCGATGATGTTTTCAATAAAAATTTATTTAAGTGAAGGTTTAGACTTTTAGTCATTGATCTCTAATTTGAGCGACATAGCGTAAAAAAGAAAAAGGAAAAAAAAGGAGAGAGACCTACGATGAGGCTTATCGACGAAAAAACTTCGATGAACATTAATGGTTTTCAGGAAATTTTGGAAGAGAAAAATGTGGATTCATTCCAAAAAGAGAAAATTGCAGTTTTGGTCCCATTAACCATGGGTCACCGGGTTTTGGTCCCATGATATTGGATTTAGCCCCATACAATATAAATCTTGCAAATTTGGTCCCATACGAAAATAAATATTGCAAACTTGTTCTCATACGAAATAAATATTGCCAACTTGGTCCCATATGAAATAAATCTTGCAAACTTGGTCCCAAACATTACAAAAATGCAAAATTGGTCCCAAAAGTGAAAAAAAAAACTCAATAATTAATTATTATTCAAATTGATATAATAATGAACTATTAATTAATATATAATAATGTTTATATAATAATCAATATTAATAAATATATAAAATTTAAATAGATTTTATAAAGAATACGAATAGGACTTTTATAATATTAATATAATTTTTTTCAAGTTGAATATGGTGTTTCAGGATTATTAGATTGTGAATAATGTTCTTCTAAAAAAAAAAAAAAGTATTGTGAATAATGTTTGCTTGGATTGAAGGGACTTCCATATTTGATACCAGCAGTACTTATTAATTAGATTTTATATTTTTTTTTTCTCATTTTTAAAGATTTGTTAAAAAAAATATATATACTCCTCAGTTTTTATTTAGCTTTAATTGACTTTTTTATTTTGTTTTTTAATTTGTATATTTATTTCTGAATGTTCAGTTGATTCTTTATAATAATTCTTAGATTTTATTTAATTTTCTCACATTTTTTTTCAAAGTATGTTTAATTTTAATTGATTTTTTTAAAATCATCTAATTAGATTGTTTCAAATAATTTAATTATTTTTCCATGTCTAAAAAAAGACAAAAAATGACATGCAGTTCACGAAACCCTTTTGGGTGACATGTTGTCGCCGATAATTAAAGGACAATTTTAAAAATTTTTATAAAAGATTAATATTATAAAGTTTATTTCGCATTCTTTATAAAATATAAATATTATAAAGTCTATTTAAATTTTATATATTATTATTATATATATTTTATTATATATATATAGTTAATAATTATATCAATTTAAATAATAATAATTAATTAATGAGTTTTTTTTTTCACTTTTGGAACCAATTTTGCATTTTTTGTAATGTTTGGGACCAAGTTTGCAAGACTTATTTCGTATGGGACCAAGTTTGCAAGATTTATTTCGTATGAGACCAAATTTGAATGATTTATTTTGTATGGGACTAAATCCATATACCATGGGACCAAAACCCAATGGACCCATGGTTAATGGGACCAAATGTGTAATTTTCTCATTCCAAAAAAATCTGCTTTGGGGATGTTTTCAGCAGATTCCTGAGTTTTCCCGAAAGAATTAATCGAAGCAGGCGGGAGGTGGAAGATAAGAAATAAGGAAAACATATTTTAATAAAAAAAAAATATTTTTATCGTTAAAATATATTTAAATGAATAAGATCTTATTATTTATTTTAAATTATAATCACTTATGTGGATGATGACTTGGCGTGACAACTCACTAATCTGGTTTCATAAAAAACTAAATATATTTGTACCCCTGCCTCTTAGATGATTTTTTTTTGGGGGCAGGGATGTATACATACGTCCGCTCCAGATTAGGAAGTATTCCCTATGTTCCATGAAAGTGTGTGTGCGTGGGAAATCAGAGGTGTTGTCTATTGTGTTGGCAGTATCCAGACAACATTTGGCAGCAGAAAATCAAATGCACTTTGCAAATTGAAATATTCAAAATTTGTGTAGATTATAAAAATTTACACGGATCACTATACACGGATTAAAATTTGGCAGTGGGTTTGTTCCCCTTTGGGAGAAGGAGGTCTAGGGGTCCGTTCTATCCAACTGGTGAATGCCTTATTTCTCTGTAAGTTGAGCTGGGATATTCTTCAAAACAAATCACTAGATACGGAGCACCTGCGTAGGAGACACTTTGATTCAGGTCATAGGCTAAGACCCTATGGTAGAGTCTCATCTGTTGGCCGGGCCTTCGTCCGCACGCCACGAGACTTCGAGATGGCTGATTGGTAGAGAGTCCCGAGTCAGCTTTTGGCATGGCAATTGGTTAGGGTATATTATTTCTGAGAAGATGGGTCTTTTTGACCGGTTCGCTTCTTCTCTCACCTCCACAGTTAGGGATATTTTCTACGATGACTGCATGCAATTCCCTAGTTGCTTTATCATGGGGTTTACAGAGACTATCAGAGATATCCTGCAGATCACGGTGATTTCGAACTATTCCCTAGCAGCCCCAGAAAGGAAGCTGCTAGGCTCTTCTTTTTATACGAGATTGGAGCAAAGAAACGTTCGGTAAGTTGGAGACTCGCATTGAGGAAAACAAACGAAAATTATTGGAACTGGTCCTAACAGATGATGCATTGGGGCTGAATGAGGAGGAGATCGAACTCAGAAGAAGGACTATGAATGAAATCTTCATAGACTATGAGACGAGACAAAGTATTCTCAGCCAAAATGCGAAAGCGCAATGGATAAAGAAGGGTGATGTTAACACCAAGTTCTTTCACAAGTGCATAAATGTCAGGAGAAAAATTAACGACCTCTCCAACTTACGTTTTGATGGCGAATGGCTGTCCTCTCCGGCCGAAATAAAAGTTGCGGTCGCGGCGCACTTTAAAACCCACTATCAAGTTCCCTTGGTCTCTAGACCTGTGATCCCACCTGACCTGACCTTACATAAAGTATGTGTAGCGGACAACCTCATCCTCACAGAAGCCTTCACAGCCGCAGAAATCAGAGAGGCTGTTTGGAGTTGTGAACCCTCGAAATCGCCGGGGCCGGACGGATTCACAATAGCATTCATCAAAGAAAATTGGGAGGTACTGAAGGGTGATTTTCAGAACCTGTTCGATGAATTCCACCAAAACGGGAAACTTGTAAAGGGATTCAATCCATCCTTTATTACTCTTATTCCGAAAAAGCAGAATGCAGAATGCATTAGCGATTATCGGCCCATCTCGATGATTAATTGTTACTACAAAATCATAGCTTAGGCTTTGGCAAGAAGACTATCAAAGGTTATTGGGTCGGTGATATCAGAGTTGCAATCTGGTTTCGTGCATGGCAGGAAGATTTTAGATGGAGTTCTCGTTCTCAATGAACTTATAGATGAAGCTAAGAAGAAGAAGGTAGAAAGGTTGTTCTTCAAGATCGATTTTGCAAAAGCCTTTGACTCGGTTGATTGGAATTTTTTAGACGACATGATGAGGAGTATGGGTTTTGCTTCTAAATGGTGCAAGTGGATACGGGAGTGTGTTTCGTCGGCATCCGCTTCTGTTCTTGTTAATGGCAGCCCATCAACATAATTTCACCTCGAGCGTGGGCTTCGGCAATGAGATCCTTTATCTCCGCTGCTCTTCATCATTGCAGCCGAAGGCTTAAGCTCCCTCATTCACAAATCCAGAACTGTAGGTGTCTATGACCCTGCACGAGTAGGGAGAAAAGAGGTTCCTATCATGCATCTACAATATGTCGATGACACTATTTTGGTGGGGGAGGCGACCACGAAAAATATCAGGGCTCTCAACTTTTTGTTGATCAATTTTGAAAGACTTTCCGGCCTGAAAATCAATTTTTCTAAGTGTAGCCTTCTCGACCTTAACGTTGATTCGGAGGTTCAACACGGAATGGCAGCTTTTCTAGGTTGTCGTGTGGGGTCGCTTCCTATGAATTTTCTCGGGATTCAAGTGAGGATTAATCATCAAAAGATTGATGCTTGGAAAGGTGTAGTTGAGAAGGTAAAAAACAGAATTAAGATGTGGAAAGACCGGCAAATCTCGTTTGGTGGGAGGATTACGCTCCTCAATGCGGTTCTCATTTCGCTGCCTATCTATTATCTATCTCTTTATCGCATCCCTAAGAAAACCTTGAGTGAACTAGTTAGATTGCAACATAATTTTTGTGGGGGGTGGTGTGTGCTCTACAAAAATTCCATGGGTTTCATGGAATGACATTTGTAGACCTAAACCAGTCGGGGGACTTGGGGTTCGAAACCTTGATTTATTTAACATTTCTCTTCTTGGCAGGTGGGCGTGGAGGCTTAGAACGGAACCCAATGCACTCTGGGTCAAAATTCTCGACTCTAAGTATGATATTTACTTGTCAGGTACCCCAGAATTTCAGGCGAACAGAAATCAGTCATCAAATTGGTGGAACATGCTTAGAAACCTGTTTCTTGAAAATGTGCAAAAATCCATGGTTTGGTAATAACATGATCAGGATTCCGGGGAATGGAAGCGTTACTTCTCTATGGCGAGATAGATGGTCGGATGAGCCAGCCTTAAAAGATCAATACCCAAGACTCTTCTTAATATGTCCCAACAAGGAGGCACGACTCAGCGAATCAGGTGTATGGGTAAACGACAGCTGGAACTGGGATATCCAGTGGAGAATAGCCCTTTTCTCCTGGGAAGAACAACTCGCGGGTCAGATGGCTTTATCGCAGGAGAACTTAAAATTGCAGGCTTTGGCAACAGACATTTCGCGACGGAAAATACAACCCCAAGTCAGCATATAGTGGATTCGTTTTGGAAGCGCAAACACAGGTTCTTATTGAAGAGGCTCTGGCTGCAATAACGACAATCTGGAATAAAATGACACCCCCAAAATACTCGGGGTTGGCGTGGAAAGTGTTACGGGGACGGATCGCCACTCGGAGCGAACTTCGTAAGCGGAATATACTGGGCAATGGAGACGACTTGGGCTGCGCACTATATGGAGCCAACGAGGAAAATATCCAGCATTTGTTTGTTGGCTGCAATTTGGCCAATAAAATCTGGAAATTGATCTTCTCTTGGTTCGATAATGAGTCGCCGATGCAGAATAATATAACTTCACAATTTCATCAATTTTGTGGTATCGCTGGTTTCAATTGTAAAAAGTTTATCTTGGAGTGCATCTGGTGCTTGACGATCTGGTTTGTATGGAACGCAAGAAATAAGAAGATCTTCTCAAACGAGGAGCCTAAATAAAAAAAATTGTTCGATGAAATTAGAGCTAAGGCCTGGAGTATTTTCTGCCTTCATACCGCTATAATAAACCCGGACACTATAAGAACACTTGTCACAAGTATAAGCAGTTCTTGAGAAAATCTGGTGCCAAGAACCCTGCTAACAAGAATAAAGTTAATCAGACTCAAGAAGATAAGGAGCAAGAAGGCTATGAGTCTGCTCAAGTGTTAACCATCTCATCCTCTGTAGAACAACAAGCATGGATCCTAGATTAAAGGTGTTCTTTCCATATGACTCCAAGAAGAGATTGGTTTCATGACTTCAAGCATCAGAAGGGCGGTTTTGTTCTGCTTGGGAATGATCACACTTGCAAAGTTATGGGAGAAGGTAGTGTTCACTTGAAGATGTATGATGGTGTAGTAAGAATACTTAAAAGTGTCAGGTATGTGCCTGAGCTTAAGAGGAATTTAATATCTATTGGGATGCTGGATTCTATGGGCTATACATTCCAGTCTGCTGATGGAGAGCCCAGGGTGTCAAAAGGGGAGCTGACTGTCCTGAAAGGTGTGAGAAGAAATTATCTATGCTTTCTTAAGGGGAATACAATAACTGGCAGGTCAGATGTACCAGAGGTGCAAGACAACTCTATGTTGTGACACAAAAGACTAGCTAATGTAGGTGAGAAAGGCCTAATTGAGCTGTCTAAGTAAGGTTTGCTTGGCAAGGACAAGATCACAAAGCTGGATTTGTGTGAGTCTTGCATTCTTGGTAAATCCAAGAGGTTAAAGTTTGGGAAGAGTGTTCACTCTACCAATGGGATCATGGACTATGTCCTTTCTGATCTATGGGGGTCAGCTAGGAATCAGACGAGGTCTGGTGGAAAATATTTCTTGTCTATCATAGATGACTACTTAAGGAAAGTGTGGGTTTCTATTTTAAATTTGAAGGTAGAAGCATTTGAGAACTTCAAGGAATGGCTCATTGAATGTGAAAATGTCACAGACAAGACTCTCAAGCATTTGAGAACAGATAATGGATTGGAGTACCTATCAGAAGAGTTCAATGCGTTATGTAAGTCGAAAGGAATAGTGAGGCATAGTATTGTGCCAGGGACCCCTCAGCAAAATGGTGTAGCTGAGAGGATGAATCAGACACTTCTTGGGAGAATCAGGTGCATGTTGAACAGTTCTGGTCTGCCAAAGGCATTTTGGGGAGAGGCCGTGTCAACAACAACCTATTTGATAAACATAAGTCCTTTTTCAGCTGTGTAGTACAAAACCCTAGAAGAGTTATGGTCTAGCCATGCAGCTAAGTATAATTATTTGAAGGTATTTGGATGTGCAGCATATGCCTATGTCAAGCAGGATAAGCTTGAGCATTGAGCATTGCGATGCGTGTTTGTTGGGTATCCTTCAGGAGTGAAAGGATACATGATATGGTGCATTGAAGCTAGAATGCATGAGTGTATTATCAGCAGAGATGTTACTTTTGATGAGAGAAGGATGCCTCTATCTGAAGAGGCTAGTACAAGTACTAGTGCAGCTGATAACTAACCAGACGAAGCACAAGTCGAGGTGGAGCATGTTGACACCAGAGGACCAGTTGAAGAACATATTGATCCAGATGAGGAGAGTGTTCCTCATAGTGAGAATGATCTTCAACACTATCAGTTAACACGGGACAGAACCAGAAGAGAAGTCCACCCACCTCAGAGGTATGGACAAACTGACATTGTCTCATTTGCATTTATGTGCAGCTCTTGAGGTGGAGTCTCTGGAGCCGAAAACATACACTGAAGCCATCAGCTGCCACGACAAGGAGAAGTGGATAGTTTCTATGGAAGAGGAACTGCTTTTTCTTAACAAGAACCAGACATGGGAGATTGTTGAGAGGCCCAGGAAAAAGAAGTTGGTTAGGTGTAAGTGGATCTACAAGAAGAAGGAAGGTATTGATTTCAATGAAATCTTTTCACCTGTTGTGAAACACTGTAGCATCAGAATCTTGTTAGCTATGGTTGCTCAATATGTATTGGAGTTGCATCAGATGGATGTGACCACAACTTTCTTACATGGATCTCTTGATGAGAGCATCTACATGAAGTTACCAGAAGGGTTGGACATAAAAGAATGGGAGGACAAGGTGTGTCTACTGAAAAATCCCTTTATGGCCTGAAACAAAGCCCTAGACAATGGTACTTGAGATTTGATGAGTATATTTGCTTAACTGGTTTTACAAGGAGCTTGAATGACAGTTGTGTCTATTTCAGACGGATTAGGTCTTCTGTTACCTATCTTCTGTTGTATGTTGATGACATGTTAATAGCAGGGGAGTCTATTAACAGTGTTAATAGTGTTAAGGATATCTTCAAACATGAGTTTGAGATGAAACATCTTGGTGAAGCCAAAGTGATTCTTGGGATGGAGATCGGCAGAGTTGATGGAGCAATTCAGCTGGGTCAACCAACTTATATTTAGAAGGTGTTAGAGAGGTTCAGTAGTGATTTTGATTTAATACCAAAACCCCCTGAGACATGCCTAAGTCAAGGATGATCATGTTCTAAGTATGTTAGAACATATAGCTTAAGGCTAGATGAGAAGCTGAAATGTTAGGCAGCTCTTAGTTTATTAGATGCACAAAGTGAGGGGGAACATATGCCTTGAAGCCAATCTTGATCAAGTCCCCTCAAGGCTCAAATTGCAGAATGACTGCCAAGTCTGCTGAAAGTCAAGTATGCTGATCAAGAGTGAATTCTTAGACAACCTATCTGAAGATCAATTAAGTGGAATAGATCTTGGAGATCATGTTCACTGCAATCAAATGTCAAATTCAGAAGAGTTGTCCAGCAAAGTTGTCTCAGCAATATTGAACCAGAACAAGTACACTTCGGAAGTTCAAAGGCCAACTATGCTGAAGAGGTCAAATCCACCTATCCAAACTTTGAATGATCAATGAACCATTCTATGAAATCTTGGAAAGAGAAAGAGCCAAGTCATCTGAAAAGAGCAAGCCAACTATGCTGATAAGCAAGTCTGCTGATAATGATAAGCAGAGTTGTCCAAAAGACAAGGAATGTTGTCCTTATCATAGGACTAATCATCAGAAGTCATGTCCAGTCTTAAACAAGTGGATCTTGAAGTCAGACATTGGGAAGAGTGCTGCAGAATGAAGACAAAGTCTATACAACCGTTTATTTCCCAAATAAGGACATTTCACTATCAAGAATTTGTCTTCTAAGTTGAAAAACTCAAAGAAGACATTTATGGACATTTGGGGCTGCCTCTCCAACGGACAAATCCTTCATTTGTCTATAAATACAGAAGTGTGAAGACCATTTGAAAGCACCTCAACAGAATCCAACTACATCAAGTATTCTGAAGCTCAAAGCTCATAGAACATTCAAGCTTTCAAAAGACTATCTTAGTCTTCATATACTTCATCTAAGCTGAACCTCATTGTACATCCATACAAAGCTTAAAGAGATATCCTATCCTTATACACTGATCTTCATTGTAAAGGATATCTCATTAGTTGGAACCTTACTTCAACCCTTACACCTTTCAAGTGAGAAAGAGACAAGGTTGTAGTAGTAGAAGTGGTAGGAGCTGACTGTTGAGAGAAGAACAGTTCAGTTCTGAGTTGAGAAGAGGGTACTATGACTCTAGACATCCTAGGGATCAATTCACCAAGGAGTGGTGTTCTTGATCAAGTGCACCTTGGCACTATAAAACAAGTTAATTCCAAGAGTGAAGGAATTATTCTGTTAAATCAGGGAAAGTGGATGTAGGATCTTGAGTCTCTGAACCACTATAAACTCTTGTGTTGATTTACTTTCAAGTACTTTCATACATTCAACACTGCACACAAAACTGATCTTTCAAAGGACTTATACTCAAAGACTGTGCAAAACATGTTTGGACAAATTCCCTGAAAACTGGATTGTTTGATTAAGTGATTTCAGAACTTAAAAGGAGTTTAAACTAAGTACTCAATAGTACTTAGTAGCTTGGTTATCTTCAAGAAGTTATACTCATCAGCAGAGTTGTCCAGGACAACCTTGCTGAACTTTGGTTTGATCAAGTTTGAAAAAGAAATTGCATACAAGTGTATTCCCCCCCCCCCATACACTTGTTATATACTCCTTTCAGGACCAACAAGTGGTATCAGAGCAGGGGTTCAAAGACCACTGGTTCTGAAAATCCATCTTGATTTTCAAAATCACATATTTGGTGTGGTCACTGAATTGATCTATCTGAAATCTTATTGATTGTTGACTAACTGTTTCTCTCTGAGATATGGCCAACAACAATGCTGCTGTTCCACCTCCTGTTGTTCAAGGATTGGACAACATGGCCATAAATCCAGTCAATCACATCTCACATCATAAATTGCCCATGTTTTCAATAGACAATTATGATTTCTGGAAAATCAGAATGAGGGCTCATCTTGCATCCCTTCATACTGACATGTTGAGAGTGATCACAAGAGGACCTTTTGTGTTCACTCAAGTCAATCCCAGAATCACTGAAGCTCAAAGAGCTGATGCAAGGGAATTGATTCCTAAAGATGAAGATGACTTCACTGCTGATGAAAAGAGGAAAGATAATTTGAATTATCTTGCAATGAACACCCTCTACCAAACAATTCCAGATGCAATCATGGGAAGGGTCTACCACTGCACAACTGCCAAAGAAATTTGGGATACTCTTGCAGAAATGTGTGAGGGTACTGAAAAGATCAAGGAGAATAAGCTCCAAGTAGCTGTGCAGAAGTTTGAACAATTCACAATGGTTTCAGATGAATCCATTGACAAATTTGCTGGTAGATTCACTGATTTCACTGATGTGATGAATGAGATCAACTCTTTGGGCAAGGTGTACTCCAAGAGAGAGGTTGGATTAAAGATCTTGAGAAGTCTTACTCAAAAGTAGGATGTATATGCAGTTATGATGCAAAACACCAAGGATCTCTCCACCATGCCCATGCAACAAATATTCTCTGAACTCAAAGCTTATGAGTTCGATCTCAACAGAAGAAAGCCTGTTGAGGAACCTTCAATTCCTACAAAGGGAGTGGCATTCAAAGCTAAAACTGCTGAACCTGAAATGCAGTCCACTCCCAGATCATCAAAGTCAGTCTCCAAGACTGAAATGAAGGAAGAACTAGCCTTAATGGCTAGAAGGTTTGAAAAGCTAAATTCAAGGTTTGGTAGATACAAGAAATTCTACCAAGACAACAAATTCAGGAGAAGGTACAACTCTCCTGAAGCTCAGGCTGAGGTCAAGAAGCCTGAAGAGAAAAGATCAGAGGACAAGTTCTCTGCTAGGAGAAGGTCCAGTAGAGCTGAACCTTCATCATCTAGAAGAAGAGATGAACCTAAGAAGGATGATAATGAAGACCTGTGCTACAATTGCAAGAAGAAAAGGCACTTCCAGTATGACTGCCCTGAACTAAGCTCTAAAGAAAGAAGAGAAAGGCAAACTAAGAGAGACAGAAAGTTCACCAACAGAAAAGCCATAATGGTTGGTGAAGAATCTGAAAGTGCTGAAAGCTTCAACTCTTCTGATGGACTGTTCTCAAACAGTGAAGATGATGATGATGTATGCAACATGGCCATTGAGGATGATGAGGTATCCTCTACTTCTAGCTCACCATCATTCATTTCACAAAACACTAGTGAAGTCAACTTGAAACTTTCCCTTGGGAAGTTGATGGAAGATTTCACTATGTTACAAGAATTTCATGACAACTGTGTGAGAGAGAATGAAAGGTTGTCAATTGAACTTGCTAAAAACTCTGAGGCAATAGTTGATGTCAAGTCTACTGAGTTGTATCAACAAGTCTTGAGAGAGCTTGAGGAAGCAAATCTCAGGATAGTTGACCAACAAAAGGAGATTGATGCTCAACTACTTTCTCAGAAGAGAAAAGACTTTGAACTGAAAAATCTTCAAGCTAAGTTTGAAAACCTCTCACATGAGTATGATATTCTTAAATCAAGTGAAGAGAGCCTGAAATTAAAGATGTCTGCTCTGAAGAAATCCTCTAGGGCAATAGAGGAAATTCAGAGTTATCAAAGACCTATGGCTCAAAGAAGTGGATTAGGTTTTGATCCATTTGAATCTTCACATTGTCTTAGTGTTGCTTCAACAAGTAACACTAAGAGGATCTTTGTTAAGTCAGTGGCTCAACAAACTGAAAATGAAATAATTCAGCCACTGAATAAAGGAAAGGGCAAAATGTATGAATTGCCAACTCAAGTGTTTCAGGAGACTAGGCCCAAACCTAAGGAAAAGGCCCTGAACACAAGAGGAATGTTGGTCAGCAGAGTAGACCCAATGGTAGGGCAACTCTCCTGAACAATGTTCAGAGGAGTTATCCAAGGTATAATCAGCCAAGGCCAACTCTACTGAGAAAGCCTCAACTGAATAGACCTAAGGACAACTATCCTCAAAGGCAGAATAAAATGAGACAACCAAAACCCTTAATGACAAAGGGTAATGGCCATAAAAAATGCCTTTCCTCAAAGATTCCCTCAAGTAGCACAAAGAACTCATAAGTTCAGTAGGTTTGACAACTCTCCTGAAACTTACAGAGTTAATACTTTCACACATACTTTCCCAAAGGCATTTAAGGGAAAGACAGTGTATGTTGATGCTAGAGGAAAACAACTTAGCCACCTTGAGTCAATCAGGGTAATTAGGCAAGTTTGGGTTCCTAAAGGTACAGCTAACCTATCAGGACTCAAAAATCAAAGGGTACCTAAACCTATCTAATTGCATGTACCATTGGGTCACAAGAAGAGGAGTATGAGCAAAAAGTCAGCATGGTACCTTGACAGTGGATGGTCAAGGCACATGACTGGAAATAAGGAACTCCTCACTGATTTCATAGAAAAAGAAGGCCCAAATGTCACATTTGGAGACAGCTCACAAGCAACAACAAAAGGTTATGGTACCTTGATGATTGGTAACATCAAGGTATCCAATGTGTCTTATGTGGCTGGTCTCAAATATAATCTCCTAAGTATAAGTCAGTTCTGTGATAAAGATTTCAGTGTTGAGTTTTCAAGTGGAAAATGCTTAATTAAAGATAAGACTCAACAAACTCTACTGACTGGTACTAGGAAAGGAAATGTGTATTTTGCAGACTGGGACAAGTCCACTGATGCTGCATGTTTCATTACTAAGAGTTCTAGTGAACAATGCTGGTTATGGCATAAAAGACTAAACCACCTGAACTTTAAATCAATGAACAAGCTTGCTAGAAATGCATTAGTTAAAGTACTACCTAATGAGGTTTTCATTAAAGAGCATGTTTGTAAACCATGCCAACAAGGAAAAACAGATCAAAGCCTCATTCAAGGGAAAACCAGTCATTTCTACTGAAAGGGTACTTGAACTATTACATATGGACTTATTTGGACCAATTACCCCTGCAAGTATAAATGGTAGAAAATACACATTGGTAGTAGTGGATGACTTCTCTAGGTTCACATGGGTAGTATTTCTCCTTAAATAAGAAGGAAACACAAGTCAAACTACCTGAACTTCTAAAGAGATTGTCAAATGAGAAAAGCCTTAGCATTATCAAGATAAGATCTGATAAAGGCACTGAGTTCATAAACTCTTACATCAATGAGTATTGCACACTAAATGGGATAGCTCATGAAACCTCAGCACCTAGAACTCCTCAGCAGAATGGAGTTGCAGAAAGAAGAAATAGAACCTTAAAAGAAGCTGCTAGAACTTTAATTGCTGATTCTAATCTACCTAAGAGGTTTTGGGCTAAAGCTAGAAACACTGCATGCCATACTCAGAATAGATGTTTGATAACAAAGGGGCAAGGCAAAACCCCCTATGAACTCTGGAAAGGAAGAATGCCTAAAGTGTCATATTTCCACATATTTGGTTGTAAGTGTTTCATTCACAACAATGGGAAAGAACAGTTGAAAGCCTTTGATAGCAAAGCTGATGAAGGAGTATTCCTTAGATATTCCCAAATCAGTAGAGCTTTCAGAGTCTACAACAAGAAAACCCTTGTTGTGGAGGAAACACCTCATGTTGTGTTTGATGAATCTATTCATGAGTTCAGGAAGGAGAACTTGGAAACAGAAGAAATCACACAAAGGACAACCAGACTGAGCCTAAAAGACAAAGACACTGAATTCCTAAATGTTGTCCAAGCCAATCTCCCTAAAAATATCACATTGGACAACCTTCCTGAAGCAAACCCCACTGAAGGAAATGGTGAACTGAATGACCCAATCCCAGTTCACATTAAGGTAACAACTACCAATGAAGAAGCAGTTCCTGCTGAGGTAGTTAATGGATCAAATAATCAAGGGGGAACCAATAATGTTGAAAATGCCAATGTCACTGACATTGAGGACAACACCCCTGATTATGATCCTGAATTAGATCCTGCATTAAATTTCCCTGAATTCTATGATCAAAATGACTCAACTTCAGTAGAGGACAACTCTACTGAAGAGATCAGAAAAAGAAGGACTTGGTTGTCTGACCATCCTACTGATCTAATACTTGGTGACCCAACTATAGGAGTCAAAACTAGAAGTTTCCATGGTGAAAGTGCTCTATTTTGTTGTTTCTTGTCAGAACAAGAACCAAGTGACATTGAGGAAGCACTTCAAGATGCCAATTGGATCACTGCAATGCAGGAAGAACTGAATCAATTCACCAGAAATGATGTATGGGAGCTGGTGGATAGACCTTCACATCAAGATGTTATTGGAACCAAGTGGGTGTTCAAGAACAAGAAGAATGAGAATGATGTGATTGTCAGAAACAAAGCAAGACTAGTGGCAAAGGGCTATTGCCAATCTGAAGGCATTGACTATGATGAGACATTTGCACCTATGGCAAGGCTAGAAGCAATAAGGCTCTTTCTAGCCTATGCAGCCCACAAGAGGTTCAAAGTGTACCAAATGGATGTCAAGAGTGCCTTTCTGAATGGAGTCTTGAAAGAAGAAGTCTATGTGGAGCAACCACCTGGTTTTGAGGTTGGAAACCAAGTCTACAGATTGAAGAAGGCTCTATATGGACTCAAGCAAGCCCCTAGGGCTTGGTATGATACACTGTCACAATTCCTCTTGGATCATGGATTCATCAAGGGAACTGTGGACAGAACACTCTTCAGAATCTCTGAAGGAGAGGACATCTTGCTTGTCCAAATTTATGTGGATGACATAATTTTTGGATCCCCCAATGAGAAGCTGTGTGAGAAGTTCTCAAAGTTTATGCAAAGCAAGTTTGAAATGTCCATGATGGGGTTGATGAACTTCTTTTTGGGACTCCAAGCCAAGCAGTCAAAAGAAGGGATTTTCATCAACCAAGCTAAGTACACCAGAGAAATGATCAAAAAGTTTGGGTGTGCTACTAGCAAGCCAGTAAGGATCCCAATGAACACAAATTGGAAGATGGATCCTGATGAGAGTGGTGTCCCAACCAACTCTACAAAGTATAGAGGAATCATTGGTTCTCTCCTCTATCTCACTGCCATCAGACCTGACATCAGCTTTGCAGTAGGTGTTTGTGCAAGGTTTCAAGCCAATCCTAAAGAAAGTCATCTTGAGGCTGCAAAGAAGATCTTGAGGTATCTCAATGGCACTGAAAATCTAGGCCTTTGGTACCCTGCTGATGACAACATTGAGTTAACTGGCTACTCAGATGCTGACTATGGAGGATGTAGAATTGAGAGAAAGTCCACTCCAGGGACTTGTCAATTCTTGGGCAACAAACTCATATCTTGGTTCTCCAAGAAGCAGAACACAGTGGCTACTTCCACCACTGAAGCTGAATATGTTGCAGCTGGAAGCTGTTGTGCTCAAATCCTTTGGTTGAGACAACAACTAAGAGACTACAATGTCAACTCTGCTGAAGTGCCAATTTTCTGTGACAACAATAGTGCCATTGCAATATCACAGAATCCAGTTTTGCACACAAGATGCAAACATGTGAACATCAAGCATCACTTCATCAGAGACCATGTGGAGAAAAAAGACATCAAGTTGGTGAAAATTCACACAGATCACCAAAAAGATGATATATTGACAAAGCCACTTGCAGAAGCAAGATTTCTAGAGCTATCAGCAGAATTGGGATTACTTGATCCAGGGAAGTTGGACAAGTAAATCAATTGGAGTTATTGAGTGAAGGGGAAACTGAAAGTGGTGTTCAGCAGACTTGGTCAAGTCTACTGAAACTCAGAAAAGATGACCTCAAATGTTCAGGACACTT
The DNA here is from genome assembly GCA_963675135.1 of Galeopsis tetrahit. Lineage (NCBI taxonomy): Eukaryota > Viridiplantae > Streptophyta > Magnoliopsida > Lamiales > Lamiaceae > Galeopsis > Galeopsis tetrahit. The sequence continues at coordinate 47,758,895 of OY776128.1, read as the reverse complement.
GTCCATCAAAATTCAGGACACTTGTCCACATCTTTTCAGGACACTTGTCCATGTGGGGTCAGATAAGTTGTCATGGCTATCAAACCAATTCTTGGTATGATAAGCACCTAATTTAGGTAATCATTGCCTATTTTGATATCTGTCCCATTCCATTTACAGATATCACCTTTATAGGATTTAATTTATCTCCCACCCAAAAGGTCACTTTCCATGCATTAAATGCCAAGATTTAACTCTTGTTTGCATTAAACATTTCGAGCCATAATCTACCTTGAAAACTCCCCCAACCATTAACTAATATTTAATACTTCCCACGTTTGAATAAAAACAGTTTTTCACTGTTGCAGTGGTTTTTGACCATTGGATCAAAATTGGCCAACTCCCCTGAAATCAATCTTGGCCGTCCAAACTTGATTTCTATTTTTGCTACCCGTTGAAAACTCTTAAGACTCACCTACTCATTGACATACATTCTTTTTAGAATATTCACAAGTCTTAAGAACCCCACAAGCTCACTTATTCCCCAAGTATTCAAATTTCCTTGAAACCCTAGCTTTCATTTTCTTCAAACTCTCTCAAACTCTCTCAAATTTTTCTCTGAATCCTTCAATGGCTCCCAAAGCTAGACCTGAGATGATTATTGATTTCTCCAACAAGGCTCTAGACCTTGATTTTGGCTATCTTAGCCACAAAAACAATCTTACCTTTGAGCCAATCCTTTCTTTTGAAAGTGAGGACCCTAAAGTTGTTCCAACCTTGAGATGGTTGAGAAGGGCAGGTCTACAAAAGTTCATGCAAGAGAAGCCAGATTCTTGTCTTGAATCATACATGGCAGAATTCTTTGCATTTCTCAAATGGAGAGGCAAGCCTGAGGATGGTGAGGTTGCCACTAGACTGTCCTATGTTGCAGAAGGTGAAGAAGAGGAAAGATTTCACAGGGTGAAATTTTCTGAGGAAGATGTAGATGCAGCCTTTAGATTGCCTTCTGAGGGAAGGAATCCAGAAATATATGGGAATGGTCTTGAGCAAGAAATTGCTCAAGATTGGCTTCTTGTGCCAGGGCCAATATCCTCTACTCAACATAAGAGGACTCTCAAGCCAAAGTTCCTTACCTTGTTTGAGGTTATAACCAAAAGCTTGCTAAGCAATACTGGAAGTCTTGAGCAAGTCAGTTTCCCAAGGATAAGGATAATGGTTGCAGTGATTGATGCCAGTGATAAGGGCATCAAGTTCAACTGGAGGACCTTCATCTTATCTGAGATGATGAAGGAGAAGGCCAAGTTTAAGGTCAAAGCACACAACAAGGTTGTGATGGAGGGAAAGTTGAGATATTGCACCAGGGCAAGTCTCCTGATTGAAAAGTTTGCTCATTATTCTGAGATGCAAACCTTTGCCAAGCCTCTTCCAGCCCAGAAAATCATGTTCAGAAGGTTGAGCAAGAAAACTGAACAAAGGAGAATGATTTTGGCCAAACCTGCTGAAGAGAAGGTTGAGGAGAAGCCAAAGATGAAGAAGAGGACAAAGGCCAGAGTTGTCAAAACTAGAAAGGTGTCTCAAATTCCTTCAGAAGAAACTTCAGGAGCATCTACTGAGGTAGAAGAAGTTGCCAAGGAAGGAGTGCAAGTGCCTTCTGATCATTCAGAAGAATTGAGGCTGAAATACAATGAGACAAGGGAGAAGAAGAAGGGTGATAAGAGGCCCAGGGAAGTTGTCCCTGAGAAGGAAATAGAAGGAAGTGGAAGCAGTAGGGCTAGCAAGAGAAGGGCCAAGCCCACTGAAAAGATATTGGAACTTCAGGAGGATAGGACTCTCCAAATTGCCTTGAAGGAGAGTAGGGCTGAGAGTAGGACTAAATCCAAGTCCAGGACCAACTCTTCTGGTTCTGGAACCCTTGAGTCCAAAGTCCTTGAAGGTCAACCAAAACAGGCCAACCTTCCTGAAACCCAAAACCCTGAGCCCAACTCCCCTGAAACCCATGTTACCCCCACAAACCAACCCATTACCCCTCTTAATCTTACAAAGAGATACTCTCCAGAAGGGAGTGTGCAAAGAAGTGGGATTGATGTGCTAGCTGACCTTGCAGTAGATGAGACAAGACTGCAATCTCCACTTGACTCATCTATGCTCAATTACTCTAAGTTCCTAGAAGCTGCACTTCATGAGCCAACCCCCCTGAGCAAAGCCCCTTCAGATCCATTGCTCTCAAAAGCAACTGAAGAACCTTTAATTACATCCAACCCTTCTGAAGCCAACCCCCTGAATTCAAACTTCCTGAAGCCACAATTACTGAAACCAGTGCCAACTCCCCTATAACCCAGAGTCCCCATTCAAGTGGAGATGAGGAGTATACTTATGAAAGTATGCTCAGAGGTGGAGCCAGGGCTACTGTAGATAATTTGTACCCACAACTTGCTGAATTTCCTAGAATTCAGAAGGTGTTTCATGACTTGAGGATGCTGGTGGATGTCAGAGACAAAACAATTATGGAGATCTCTCAAGTCATCCAAGATAAGGGTGCAAATTGGTGGCAAGTGGAGGAGAGTAGATTGCTACACTTTGCTGGAGTTTTAAAGACAAGATTCCTCATTGATGGGGATGTTTTTGCAATGTTGGTAGATGATAAGATTGTTGAAGAGAAGGAGAGAATTGCTTAGGGCATCAGACACCCTGAAAGTAGCTCAAATGATGATGATTCTCCTGATGATCCTTCAAACCCCTCAAATCCCAACCCTCCTGAAACCAATCCCAACCCTCCTGAATCCAAACTTCCTTCAACCCCTCTCTTAACCTATCATAAGAAAGGCTCTGTTTCATCAGAGGTGTTGACCAAGGCTGGTGACATAGCCAAAGATACATCTGCCAATGAAGGTTCTTCTGAACCCAAGGCACAACCTAAAGATGTTGAGGCTCCTATTTTAGAGGCTTGTTTGATTAAAGCATATTCAGTGTCAGAAGAGTTGGACATTGATCAGCCCTTAATCATTCAGGATGACTCAGTGGCTGCTGATAAAAGCACTGTGATCTCCCCACAACTGCCATCTTTGAACCTTGTTGAAGGTGAAGATGTTGCAGGTCTAGGTGAAGGAGTTGAAAAGGAGAATGTAGAGGAAAAACAAGAGGGAGTTGTGGATGATAGAGAGGTAATTATCACTAAGATAGTGAGTGTACCACCAAATGAGGGTGGAATAAGTGAGGAAGGACAGATTATTCTTGAAGTCAAATCTGAACTTCAAGAATTCCTTGATGAAAGGAGGCCTGATTCCTTAAGTGAGGACATTATTGATGAAGGAAGAAAAGAAAAAGTTGAAAATGAGAAGAAGATTGCTGATGTATCAGAGTCTTATGCAAAAGAAACTGAGGGTGATGAGTGTTTGTTTTCTAACCCTTTTGATTTTTTAGATTTTGCAGGTATTTCCTTTGTTCAAATCTTTACAGATGATCTCTTGACTGAAGCACTAATCCATGTAGATTCCAGCTCTGCTCAAGCCATTCTTGGAGAGCAATCAGCTAAGTTGGATTCTATTGCTCATCAAGTCCAATCTGCTCATGCTGAAACTTCAGGAGCTTTGGATGAGCAAGGTAGAACCTTAGTAGCTGTGGAAATGAGGCTTACTGGATCAGAAGAAATTGTTCTTCCCACCATTGAGGCAAGAATCAGTGGAGTTGAGACTGGTTTGCAAACCATCTCCACTGAAGTGATGAAAGCCAAAGCTAGCAAGGATTCAGTCTCTAAGGAAGTCAAGAAAGAGCAAACCTTGCTAAGGAATAACCACAACAAGAATGTGAAAGCATTAAGATTGGTTAAGCAAGCACTTGGGAGAAAGACTGCCTTACAGAAGAAAAAAGCTGAGGAGATGAGATTAGCAATGGTGAAGGCAGCCTCTGAAATTTTTTCCCAAGATGTCATGGCCAAGATTGCTGAAGGTGCAGTGGCCAACCTTACTGAGCTCCTAAAGGCACAACTTGATGCATCCCTCATAACAACCATGGAAGAGGTTGTTGAGCAAAAGATGAAGCCTGTCTTGGCTTTCTTAAGCCTAAGCAGTGACAGGATGCAGAACATACATGATGAAAATGTATACTTGCTTGAGGAGATGAAGTCCCTGAACCAAGCCCAATCCTTGATGGCATCTACTATGAGTGAGCTCAAACCTCAATGTTTTGATGCTGCCAAAAAGGGGGAAAGGGAAAGAGCAAGGGCAAAAGGTGCCTTGATTATTGGAGGTTCAGATAAGGGCAAGGACAAGGTTGCTGAAGATAAGGGAAAAGAGCAAGCAGTGCTGAACTTGGATGATTTGGATGAAGAAGAGCAGTTAGCCATTGCCTTGAAGAACTCAATGGCTTCTGCACAAGAAGAAAGAGTGAGGCTACAACAAAGACCAGGAGGAGAGGTTTCTGGTTTGGACAAAGAAGCTGAAGGTGTCCAAACTAGAGGAAAGATCAAGAAGGCCAAGGGAAACAAAAGAAAGGCTGAAACATTCACTGACTTTCCCAACAACCTTGATCTCCCTCCTGAGTTCAGAATTTAAGAAGATGAGCCTACTTCCAAGAAGGCCAAGAGTGCTGAAAAGGACAAAGCTGCTGAAATGTCCAAGACTGCTGAAGTTGACAAAGCTTCTGAAACTATCAGAGTTGCTGATGGTCCCAAAGTTGCTGAAAGTGTTGAAGATCTATTTGATGAAGGCTTTGGACCTGAACCTAAAAAGAAGACAACTGTCTTAGCTCATGATCCATCAAAGTTGTTTCAAGAAGGATATGGCAAAGATCCTGAAACACAGCAGAAGTTAGTCATGATGAGGGCTCAAGAGAAGATGGATTTGATGGAAGAAGCCAACAGAGCAAGAGACAAGAGAAGGGTTGACTTTCAAAAGCCAAGAAGAAGAAGAGCTACATACAGCAAGCTGAAGCCACAACTACTAATTCCCATGGACACCAAATATCCTTACTTGGATAAATGGGTGCCAATAAAGTTGAATGACTCATGGGAAGAGGCAAAAAGGGAGTTTGTCTATGACTTTTATGTCATTGACAGGTGATTAGTGTGAAAATTGCTTGAAATTCATGTGTTTATTTTACATAATTTTGAGGGTTTTGTTGCATTATTCACACTAAATTGACTAATTGCACTTGAAATGAGAAAGGTATGTGTTTTGCTATTTTTAGGTAAATTGAACTTATTTGGAAGCAAAATACGTGTCTGAGAATTCATGAAGTCAAGAAGATAATTGCACCATTGGATGCGTCTCGAAAAAATGAGTGGAATGAAAAAAATAATCAAGTCAATCGGAGGTCGGGAGCTCAAGATATGATCGAAACAAGAAAGTGTGAAACTGTAACAGATTCCACTCGGGCAGCCGAGTCAACCCACTCGGTTGACCGAGTGAAATCTGCTTCCAGGTCAGTTTCTGGACTTCCATCTCACTCGGTCGACCGTTTGAGGTCACTCGGTCGACCGTTTGAGCACGTTTCTGCGCGGAAATTCGAGAATTTTAAAGGATTTCAAGGGCCTAAGTGCAAATTTCGTCTCCAACACTCTTCCAAGCTATAAATACCTTCCCAAATCAGATTATTGGGAGGCTTGGCCTCACTTTCACACACTCAAACCCTAGATTACTCTCTTAGGTAGATTTTTACATATTTTGCAAGTTTCATTCCATAGATTAGTTTCAAATTTAGTATTTAGGTTGGGTTCTTGAAGATTTTGGCTACATTCACTTGTAATATTCTAGATTGTTGAAAATTCATCAAGGTGACTTCCACCCAAACTCTCATTTTCTATAATATTGTTATTTTCATGTTTATTACTAGTTTTCTTGTTGTTTTAGCCATGAGTGTTTTCTCAAACACCATGGGCTAAGCTTTTTATGCTTTGGGTGTTTGAAACCATGTGAATATTTAGTGTTAAAATTGTTTATGCTTTGATTATTGTTGATATTTGGATTGTTGCTTCTCTTATTGGGTTTTATTGGTGCTTTGTGTATTAGCTTCTATTAATCCATATTTTGAGGCATGTTTAGCGTAGACGAGAGTTACATGAACATGTTTAAATTTATGGTGTGAGTTGTTGATATACAAATGCGTTTATTATACTTTTAATTCGTCGAGAGAGAGTTAATTGTATTAGAATCCCATTAGGAGACATTAATTACTTAAATGGTTATTTGGGTAGTTGGTGAGGATTAAGAAGATGTCTTATTACCGGGTTTGGGAACACCTTAGACGTAAGGCTATAGTACCCGAAGGGAAACGATTTTCATCCTAGCATCTTGATGCTCTTAGCAAATCCAAATTGAAGCATAAAAATGGTATAAGCAATCCCGCTCGATTTCACTAGGTAGAGAACACTCGAAGCATTCCCACTCTTGCACTTCTTCGAATTTCATTCGTAGTTGTTATTTGTTCTTACTTGTCATTTTCTTGTTTAGTTGATTTAGTTGTTGAATTACTTGTTAGCCTTTAGAATGTGTTTAGTTTAATTTATTTTCTTTAGATTATTGTTTAGCTTTAGTTTTGCATCCAACTCCCGAAACCGTAGCTACATTAGTTATGACGACGTACAACTCTAGGGATCCATTGCACTAGCCCACCTCCCGTGGTTCGATACTACTTGGTCGAAATACTTACGTGCATACTACTACGACCCCTTATGCTTGAGGGGAAGTAGTTAGTCAAAACATATTGACCTAAAAATTTCGTTCAAGTCAATGGCGCCGTTGCCGGGGAGGCGACGTAGTGCTATAAGTGGGACTTAGAGTTAGTTGAGTACTAGTGTTAACTACATTACTTGCTTTATTTTATTTTCTTTTTATTTTGAGAAATTTGATACTTTGGTTCTTTGTAGGTGTGCACTTCATTGAGATGGATGGATATAATCAATACCCATTGAATCATTGCTGTGATCAACATGGTATGATTTATCCTCCACAACATGGAGATGTGAGCTACGATGATTGGAGGAACTTTGATCATCATTATCAAATGCAACAAGTTCCCTCCTATTATCAAGATTGGAGGAATGAAGAAGCTTCACCTCCTCCTCAAGGATATTATCCTTATCCTTACCCACCTCAACCACAAGCATATTACCCACCTCATCCTCCACATCAATACCCTCCTCCTCAACACCCATATCACCCATATCCATATCCTCCCCCACCACCTCAAGAGGTGTATCGTCCACCTCCTCCTCCACTTATGGAAGTGCTTCATCAAGTACATTATCAAGAGTGGGAAAGCAATGAGTTTTGGCCACAGGGTAGGACTACTATCGAAAAGCTCTTCATTGCACACATGAAGGAGAGGATGATTGCAAAGAGATATCCACTTGAAGACATGAGCACGGGAAGGAGCTTAATGGTGATTGAAGATGATAAAGAGGAATGTCCTTTGATGGACACGAGCAACAAAGAACAAGAAGATCAAGAAGCATCCCAAGATGAGTTGGAGAGCGAAATGAGCATTTCTAAACCTTTAAACTCTTCAATTTACACTTTACTTGATATTGATGCTTCTATTGATTTCATTTTGCCTCTTGATCACTTTGATCTAAAGAAAGAAATTGAGAAGTGCTTGGGCATTCTTGAGCAAAATGGAGAACAATGGAAAAAGAGGATGGAGGAAGAGCAAGAAGAACGGTCATTGAGAGAAATATGCAAGAAAGATGCAAGGGATTGGTCTTCCATTCATGAGAGCCTCCATGATTTTGAAGCTCAAAAGTTGAAATACAATGGGAAGGAGGACCGATATCCATGGCCTTTTCGATGAGCTCATTAATCTTCGTCCGGCTTGAAGACGTTAAACTTAGCGCTAAATGGGAGGCAACCCATTCTTTTATTGCTTTCTTTAGTTTTATTTTAGTTATTGTGCATTTTGATTTCTTTTTGTCGAGTTTTTGCTTTGTAGGTTGAGTGTTGTGTGGATGTTCAGTGATGAGTTATATGCATGGAAAACTCAAGGTGGTGGTGCTTTGGTGCTAAGAAGACCAAGGGACAATCGGTTGTGGTAGCTTGCTTCTTTTGTGAGCTACTTCGGTGATAAATTTCTAAGGTAACACACTCATTCCCAAACTTTGCATTCAACTAGATAGTTTCATTTAAGTTTGGGGGGAGATTTCATGTGTTTACCTTCATTTTTATTGCACCGTTCGTCCTAATATTTTGTTAATTTTGTTGATTGAGATATCTTGTGGATATTTGGTATTTGAGTCATAATTGATGGTAATTGTTGGCTTTGGAAGTTTGGTTGAGTTTTGTGGTATTGATTGATGCTTGCTTGTTCACTTTATTATGTGAAGATTGTGCTTGATTTGGTGCTCTCAATTCATGATTAGACAAGCTTGTGAGCTTTAGAGCCTTTAGACTTACATATCTTATGGTCTATTTTTCTTCATGTGAGTATCATTCATGCTTGTGTACTCTAGAACTTGCCAATTGTTTTGTTTGAGTCTACTTTTTGTGTGAGATTTTTGAAAGTGATATAAGGCCATCTTTGTTTTGAATAGTCACTTAACCAAATTTTCCATACCAAATGAAATTTCTCCGTAGTTAGCCACTTTGAGCCTATTGACCTATTTTCTTTGGCAACCTACAAATTTAGCCTATTTGTCTATCTTTTGTGAGCCTAAATTTCCCCTATGAACTAGTGGAGCTTGAAAGTTGACAAATGTGGTTGAATTGAAGTGAAATGTGAATTTGGTGGATTTGTTTGGTTTAAAAGTGAAAAGATTGAAAAAAGAGAGAGAAAAGATGAGTTGTGAGTTGTACATAAAAAAAATTGAGTTGATGAAAAATGAAAAACATTGAAAAAGAAAACTCTTTTGTGTACAAACATTTGGTAGAGCTTGAAGATCAAAAGTGCTAAAAAAGTTTTGGTGATGAAGAATATGCTTAAAGGAGTGAGAAAATGAATTATGGGAGTTTGGAATTTTGTTGCAATCGGCCAATTGCAATTTTCCTCTTGAGATTTAGAGACGTTCCTAGGCGTCTTTACTCTTCGCTCCACTAGTTTACGAGTCACTTTATCCAAACTTTTCTCACCTTAACCAAAAAGCCTACATTACAACCAAATGTAAAGTCCTTGTTGATTCATTGATTGAACACTTTCATGTGGTGGAAAACTTAGACATTTGGCAAGCATATGGTGGTGCATTTGTGTGATTTGATTTTGAGAGCATACATTTCCTTGATATACACTTTGAGTGATGAGAGATACACTTACTAGTGAGGAAATTGTGAATTGAGAACTTAATCTTGCATTGATTTGAACATAACTTGTGAACTTGTTTGTGAATTTTTGTACCTCTTGGCTTGACTATATTGAGAAAAGTTGACAATCACTCATTCAATTTTGATTGAATTTCTTCGCAATCCTCCCACTTGTTCTATATTTCTTTCGTTGCTCGGGGACGAGCAACACTTTAAGTTTGGGGGGGTTGATTAGTGTGAAAATTGCTTGAAATTCATGTGTTTATTTTACATAATTTTGAGGGTTTTGTTGCATTATTCACACTAAATTGACTAATTGCACTTGAAATGAGAAAGGTATGTGTTTTGCTATTTTTAGGTAAATTGAACTTATTTGGAAGCAAAATACGTGTCTGAGAATTCATGAAGTCAAGAAGATAATTGCACCATTGGATGCGTCTCGAAAAAATGAGTGGAATGAAAAAAATAATCAAGTCAATCGGAGGTCGGGAGCTCAAGATATGATCGAAACAAGAAAGTGTGAAACTGTAACAGATTCCACTCGGGCAGCCGAGTCAACCCACTCGGTTGACCGAGTGAAATCTGCTTCCAGGTCAGTTTCTGGACTTCCATCTCACTCGGTCGACCGTTTGAGCCCGTTTCTGCGCGGAAATTCGAGAATTTTAAAGGATTTCAAGGGCCTAAGTGCAAATTTCGTCTCCAACACTCTTCCAAGCTATAAATACCTTCCCAAATCAGATTATTGGGAGGCTTGGCCACACTTTCACACACTCAAACCCTAGATTACTCCCTTAGGTAGATTTTTACATATTTTGCAAGTTTCATTCCATAGATTAGTTTCAAATTTAGTATTTAGGTTGGGTTCTTGAAGATTTTGGCTACATTCACTTGTAATATTCTAGATTGTTGAAAAATCATCAAGGTGACTTCCACCCAAACTCTCATTTTCTATAATATTGTTATTTTCATGTTTATTACTAGTTGTCTTGTTGTTTTAGCCATGAGTGTTTTCTCAAACACCATGGGCTAAGCTTTTTATGCTTTGGGTGTTTGAAACCATGTGAATATTTAGTGTTAAAATTGTTTATGCTTTGATTATTGTTGATATTTGGATTGTTGCTTCTCTTATTGGGTTTTATTGGTGCTTTGTGTATTAGATTCTATTAATCCATATTTTGAGGCATGTTTAGCGTAGACGAGAGTTACATGAACATGTTTAAATTTATGGTGTGAGTTGTTGATATACAAATGCGTTTATTATACTTTTAATTCGTCGAGAGAGAGTTAATTGTATTAGAATCCCATTAGGAGACATTAATTACTTAAATGGTTATTTGGGTAGTTGGTGAGGATTAAGAAGATGTCTTATTACCGGGTTTGGGAACACCTTAGACGTAAGGCTATAGTACCCGAAGGGAAACGATTTTCATCCTAGCATCTTGATGCTCTTAGCAAATCCAAATTGAAGCATAAAAATGGTATAAGCAATCCCGCTCGATTTCACTAGGTAGAGAACACTCGAAGCATTCCCACTCTTGCACTTCTTCGAATTTCATTCGTAGTTGTTATTTGTTCTTAATTGTCATTTTCTTGTTTTGTTGATTTAGTTGTTGAATTACTTGTTAGCCTTTAGAATGTGTTTAGTTTAATTTATTTTCTTTAGATTATTGTTTAGCTTTAGTTTTGCATCCAACACCCGAAACCGTAGCTACATTAGTTATGACGACGTACAACTCTAGGGATCCATTGCACTAGCCCACCTCCCGTGGTTCGATACTACTTGGTCGAAATACTTACGTGCATACTACTACGATCCCTTATGCTTGAGGGGAAGTAGTTAGTCAAAACATATTGACCTAAAAATTTCGTTCAAGTCAACAGGTGGAATGGAAAGGATGCTAACTCCACTTTTACAGAGTTTATGATTGAGTATTATAGGGAACTATATCAGCAACTCCTTGCAGCTGCTGATCTTGCAAGAGTTGAATTCATTGCCCCTAAGCCAATCATCTACATGCCTCCTAAGCTGGATGGATGGATTGACTAGTCAAAGATCCTCAAAGAGTTCCTAGAGATCCTCAAGCTGAACAGAATGGTGCTTGGACCTAAGGGAACCAACCAAGAAGCCATGGAGCTAAAAAGAAGAGTGTGGGCACAATATGGGATGGTGCCACCTAAGGAGGATGATCTCTGAAATGGCTAAGTTTTTCTAACCTTTGTGCTGAATTGGAGAAAAACTTATCTTGGTTGCTGATCTGTCTTGAATTGATCATCTATGCTGAAGTTGGTCAAGAATGCTGATATGTTTTGCTCTAATACTTAAAATTATGTCTGAAGAATTATCTTAATTATTAGTGTTTATGCTCTGATGTATTGTAAAAATATGCTCTGATGTAATGTTGTTTAGATTCATGCTCTGATATGTTTGTTTTCAACTATCAAAATGCCTGTAATGACAAAATTATTTAAATGATAGTTGAATCTTTTTTATGAATCAAGAAACAACATACTATAATCTCTCTATGTCTATCCTTGAAACATATTTGCAGCATGAATGGTGAGTACACTAACACATTCTTTTTCAGGAAAATTGACTCTAGTCATGTCTTCTGAAGATGAATGTAATAAGTGTAGTCAAGTCACTTTTGCATAAAATGTATAGGTTTTGTCATCATCAAAAAGGGGGAAATTGTTGGGAATAAAATGAGAAGTGATTTTGATTTAATACCAAAACCCCCTGAGATATGCCTAAGTCAAGGATGATCATGTTCTAAGTATGTTAGAACATATAGCTTAAGGCTAGATGAGAAGCTGAAATGTTAGGCAGCTCTTAGTTTATTAGATGCACAAAGTGAGGGGGAACATATGCCTTGAAGCCAATCTTGATCAAGTCCCCTCAAGGCTCAAATTGCAGAATGACTGCCAAGTCTGCTGAAAGTCAAGTATGCTGATCAAGAGTGAATTGTGAGACAACCTATCTGAAGATAAATTAAGTGGAATAGATCTTGGAGATAATGTTCACTGCAATCAAATGTCAAATTCAGAAGAGTTGTCCAGCAAAGTTGTCTCAGCAATATTGAACCAGAACAAGTACACTTCTGAAGTTCAAAGGCCAACTATGCTGAAGAGGTCAAATCCACCTATCCAAACTTTGAATGATCAATGAACCATTCTATGAAATCTTGGAAAGAGAAAGAGCCAAGTCATCTGAAAAGAGCAAGCCAACTATGCTGATAAGCAAGTCTGCTGATAATGATAAGCAGAGTTGTCCAAAAGATAAGGAATCTTGTCCTTATCATATGACTAATCATCAGAAGTCATGTCCAGTCTTAAACAAGTGGATCTTGAAGTCAGACATTGGGAAGAGTGCTGCAGAATGAAGACAAAGTCTATACAGCCGTTTATTTCCCAAATAAGGACGTGTCACTATCAAGAATCTGTCTTCTAAGTTGAAGAACTCAAAGAAGACATTTATGGACATTTGGGGCTGCCTCTCCAACGGGCAAATCCTTCATTTGTCTATAAATACAAAAGTGTGAAGACCATTTGAAAGCACCTCAACAGAATCCAACTACATCAAGTATTCTGAAGCTCAAAGCTCATAGAACATTCAAGCTTTCAAAAGACTATCTTAGTCTTCATACACTTCATCTAAGTTGAACCTCATTGTACATCCATACAAAGCTCAGAGAGATATCATATCCTTATACACTGATCTTCATTGTAAAGGATATCTCATTAGTTGGAACCTTACTTCAACCCTTACACCTTTCAAGTGAGAAAGAGAGAAGGTTGTAGTAGTAGAAGTGGTAGGAGCTGACTGTTGAGAGAAGAACAATTCAGTTCTGAGTTGAGAAGAGGGTACTAGGACTCTAGACATCCTAGGGATCAATTCACCAAGGAGTGGTGTTCTTGATCAAGTGCACCTTGGCACTATAAAACAAGTTAATTCCAAGAGTGAAGGAATTATCCTGTTAAATCAGGGAAAGTGGATGTAGGAGCTTAAGTCTCTGAACCACTATAAACTCTTGTGTTGATTTACTTTCAAGTACTTTCATACATTCAACTCTGCACACAAAACTGATCTTTCAAAGGACTTATACTCAAAGACTGTGCAAAACATATTTGGACAAGTTCCCTGAAAACTGGATTGTTTGATTAAGTGATTTCAGAACTTAAAAGGAGTTTAAACTAAAGGGCCAACCACTAATTCCGCACTTATAACTAACTTAGATAGTCCTTCAACTAAGTACTCAATAGTACTTAGTAGCTTGGTTATCTTCAAGAAGTTATACTCATCAGCAGAGTTGTCTAGGACAACCTTGCTGAACTCTGGTTTGATCAAGTTTGAAAAAGAAATTGCATACAAGTGTATTCCCCCCCCCATACACTTGTTATATACTCCTTTCAGGACCAACAATGTGTTGTAGACCAGACTTGACTCAAGCTATGAGTGTGATCAACATATATATGAGTGATCCAGGCTTAAGTCATTGGAAGACTGTTAAGTGGGGCATGAGATATGTTCTAGGATCAACTGATAAAGGTCTGAAATTTCAGAAGATGCCAAGTGAGGGGGATGCACTTGTGGGATACGTGGATGCAGATTACGCAGCCAATGTGGACACTCGAAAATCCTTAACAGGATATGTGTTCACTCTATTTGGTACGGCTGTGTCTTGGAGGTCTATTCACCAGTCTGTGGTTGCATTATCTACTACTGAAGCGGAGTACGTGGCCTTGACTGAAGGAGTTAAGGAAAGCATCTAGTTTAAAGGAATTCTGAAAGAATTTGGTTTATCTCAGAACAGTGTGACTGTCCTCTATGATAATCAAAGTGCAATACATCTTGCAGAGCATCAGGGGTATTATGAGAGAACCAAGCATATTGATGTGAAGATATACTTTGTAAAGAGATATTGTGGAGAATGGTACAGTCCAAGTGGTTAAGATAACTACTGAGGAGAACCTTGTTGATGCATTCACTAAGACATTACCAAAAGAGAAGTTTGGTTTATGTCTTAGGTTGGTTGGTTTGCATTAGTGTCCTTTCAGGAGAAGGCTACTGTTCTTCTGGCAGGGAATAGTGGTGGAGGTTGTCCTTTGAGAAGGATAGTTCGGATTTTTTTAGTTCAAGGTGGAGATTTTGAGCTAAAGGTGGAGAATTGTGAGGTTTATCCCATAATCTCATATCAGATGAGTTCTACTCATCTGGTGAAAATCAGTAGAGTACTAGTCTGCTGATAGTAGTCTGCTGATGGACTCAGCTGTTGGGCATATCAGCTGGTCGAGTCAGGTAACCTAACTTAGGCCTGATCAGATGAGGTGGAGGTTTCCAGTCAAATGAGAAGGTGTTGCTTAGAATCAGCTAAGTTGTTAAGATCAGAAGAATTCTTATCAGCTCAGTAGAGTTCTGTTTGTAGAGTTAGTCTTTTGGCAACGTGTTGGGATATTAGAAGAGTAAAATAGAAGAGGGAGCTCTTCTGGTTGTCTTCTGATCGTGTCATCTATTTACGAGAAACAAGTAAAGGGCAAGGATGTCAATTCAGATTGGGCAATGCTGAAAACGTGAGTTTGTTAGGAGGTTTCAACAGAATCCAGGTTGGCAATGATCAGACAATCAAAACACGCTGCAATCAACCTTGATACCTATAAATACCCCATAGCTTGTAAATTATAAAGTTTGATGCTTACGAGCATTCGTTCTTGAGTTGAGAGTTCACGAGTGAAGTGAGGAGAAATCCCTTTCTGAGTGTTGAGTGTGTAAAGATTCTTTTATCAATCGAGATTGAAGTCGTGTGTCCAGTGGATGTAGATCAAATTAATCGAACCACTTAAATCCTTGTGTGCTCTGTTTTCTGTTCTCGTTTCATTATATTTGTGAATTTCCATTCGTTGTTAGATTGATTTGTGGACTGATTATTTACTTGTGTTGGAGACGTCTAATTGAGTGGATAATTAACTGATAGCTCACATATTCAGCCATTTGCTACTTAAAGAATTCTAGTCATTACAGAAGCAATATCATCACTATACAAAATTTTAACCAATGTACATAACCCTCACATTTTAATGATAAATCATACACAGATCATCAATCACCAATGTTCACAATAAATGAGACATGAACCCAAAAATAGCTTCTAAATCCAGGTTCTTAACATCGTGAAGTAACAAAAATATTGTATACCTGAGTAAGATCCTAAATAATTTCTTGATGTCGAAAAAATTGTTTAAGGATCTATTAAAACAAAAGTTGATAGAGTTCAGTTTTTCTTCCTAGATATCAATCTGAAAGGAGTTCGACATATATATTCAATAAGACTTCAACTTTCTATTTTTATTTGTAACATTCCTAACAAGTACTCCCTCCTATTCATTTTATTTGTCGTTCTATCTTTTCTCCTATTTACTTTTTAATTGACGTTTTGGCAATGTATACCATAGATGCCCTTATTTATTTTTTTCTCATTAATTCAGATTATTCAAAAAAAAAATTGAGTTCCTAATGTCTGATGGATTGTGTTCTTCCCCTACCTTTATATTTTCATCTTCTCCCAATTCTGGAAATAAAGAAGATACAATCAGTTAGTTATGATCTTTCTTAATTTTATTTGTTTATTCATATCGAATTCATATTGATCAATTATTTGTCAAATTCATAGATTGAAATCGATTTCATAGATTCATATTGAATTCATAGATTGATCAATTTTGGGTGTCCTTTTTAAAAAAAAAACTAAAATAAAATTAGAGTAAATTAGGTTAATTAGACTGAACCATCTGCACCGATTTCTACATTAGTTAAAAAATGGTGTGCGCAGCAAGTTACAAATTTTATTTTTTTTGCTTTTTTTAGAAAATATGCTGCCAGAAATGTTTGTATGTGTTTTTGTCCATTATTTTGCCAGAAAATAAACTGAAATTCTTCCAACAACGATGCTTGGAGCAACTTGGTGTTGAGGCTTTTCTCCTCTCTTTATTTATCTATAGAAGCAGCCTTTCTACTCCTATTTATATATAACAAATTCTAAGGCAAACTTTTTTTGTTACAGAGGTGACATTTTTTTGTTCTAAATCATGGATGCTAATAGAAATGACAAATTAAAATCAGCTATATTGATTTTCGATGAAAGCCTTGAGGAGGCGAAGACATTATTTGAAAACGCTATCAAGGAGGCACTACAAGAAAACAGTGAAATTCCAACAGAAAAATTCCAACGGTTTTTTCCATTTTTACCGCTAGAATCAGTGATTCCAACGGTAATTCCAACGAAAAATTGACCATTGGAAAAGATGGCGTTGGAATTGTAAATTTCCAATGAAAATTCCAACGGTACATTCCAACGGATAATGAAAGTTAGAATTTTGAGTTGTAGAAATATTTTCCAATGAAAATTCCAATCAAACGGTAATTTCCCGTTGGAATTTCTTCCAACAGATTTTGACCTTTGGATTTTTAACTGTTGGAAAATTATCCATCGCAGATTCCAACAAAAGTTTTTTGGTTGGAATATAAAGTCCAACAAGCATTTTTCGTTGGAATATACCGTTGGAAATTTTTCCAACACATATTTCTTTGTCAATTCCATCCACAATTTTCTGTTGGAATTTTCCAAAGGATTTTGGCCATTGGAATTTCAACGGTTGAAAAATTAGTTATCTCAAATTACAACATTAATTCCAACGACATTATTACATGAACGTTGATAAGATCCATCCATTTAGCAGCACCTTAGGATGGCATAGCCTTATTTATAATTGATTTTAGAATTTCTAAGATTTTTATAAGGGCAATAAGTGCGAGGTTCAAACGAGGAAAGACTTCAGTGGATACCTAGGCACCCAGAGACGAGGAAGGGCGTAGTAATCGACGAAATGCTTCGGGGAGTTGAAAATAAGCATAGATCCGGAGATTCCCGAATAGAGCAACCTTTCAAACTGTTGTTGAATCCATGGGCAGGCAAGAGACAACCTGGCGAATCATTGGAATTAAAATTCCAACAGACATATAACGATGGAATATTTCATCATTCTTGTTCTTGAAATCCCACTTGGTTCCTACTACATTGTGGTTCTTAGGATGGTCTACAAGTTCCCAAGTTTCATTCCTAGTGAAATAATTTAGCTCCTCATGCATGGCTGTAATCCAGTTACTATCTTGCATGGCTTCTTCTATGAATGCTGGTTCTATGTTTGACAAGAAAGCACACCAACAAAACATAGAAGACTAGTCTTCATTCTAGTTTACTTGTCTTCTGGTTCTTACACCTGCTTGTGCATCTCTTATGATCAGATCACTAGAGTGATATGTCCTCTTTGTCCTTGGAGCACTAGCATCACATGAGTTGTTGACCTCATCTGACCTTGGGTTGACTAACCACATAAGATCATGTATTGTGCTGAAGTTGGTCTTCATCCTGATCTTACAATATTCATACTCTTCAACTGGAAACTTAGGCATCTTATGCATATTAGCTTCCATGTTGTATGATTTTATGAAAGAGGTTTTTCAAAAGATCTGTTCAAGAGGAGTACCAAGACTTTTACCAAAGTCTGCTTATAATCAAGAGATAGCAGTCCGTAAGAACCACTGCTCTGATACCACTTGTTGGTCCCTGAACGATAGTGATGGTTTAAAGTCTAGAGGAGAGGGGTTAATAGACTTTAAAACTTTTTCTAAGCAGAGTTTAAGTGTTACTCACCTGATATACTTAGTCTGCTGAATTGGATAGTGTTTTGATTCAACTTACTAGGTGCTTAACTTGAGTTAGTTTGCAGAATAGTGTATGCCCTTTGTTTAGACTCGTTCTTTAGTATGAAAAACCATCTTATGCCAAATTAAAGTACTCAGCTGACTTGTTGTCTGCTGGTTTTGAAACTTTGCTTAATTGGCCTTCTTTCGAAATCACTTGTAAAACACAATATGCACTATGGATAAATATAATGTAAGAATGAAGAATTGAAATGTTCAAAAGAGTAAATAACACCAAGAATTATAGTGGTTTGGATCTCCAAATCCTACGTCCACTCTCACGGTTCTCCAATGATGTTAATCCTTTAAATCACCAAACAAAAAGGGTTTGTCCTTGAGAGTCCCAAGAGAATGACTTTGAGCTCTGAGCAATCACCAAATTGCTACGGTCTCCAAAATGTGTTTGAGAGCACTTATACTCTTTACAACAGATAACAACTTGACCTTATACTGGGTTAGAGTGCTTGGTTGGGTTGTTTGATCTATCTCCAACTAATAGTTCAAGCAACAGATTGCTTAACCACTATGCCTAAAATAAATGATATATATAAAGATAAACTGGGTTAGGTTTCTTAGTTGGTGGGAGATTATGATATTCGAAATTGGCTTGAAGGAACTCTTCTTTGAATGATTGTGCTTTACTCAGTTGGGTGTGTTCTTCGTATGCTTTCGTGTATAATCTCTGTTATCTCCTGTGTTTTTCACATATGAAGATTGTCTTGTATTTATAGGAGTAATCCTCAATCAACTAGCCGTTTGAAAAAATTAGCCGTTGTGATTATTCTTGATTGCAGTATGATCTCTTGATTTAATCTTGATTGATACCGATTCCACCAAATCTGGAACTGGCCTTCTTTGGTTATGGAAAGTCAATGTTCGAGATTCACACTTAGTCTCTTCATGTAGATTATAGTCGGCTGATCTTCTACTCTTCTGATCTGATACTGTGCTGATCTTGTACTTGTCTGAACTGGTAAGTATCTAATCTAGTACTGATCTGTTCTTTTGTGTGCAGTAGTCTGTGTGTCATGAAGAAGTTTTCTGATCTGTTATTGATTATCAGTTGATTATTTACTCATCTGATCTTTGATGAACTCTTCTCTTTTGATTTCTTCTAAAGCTTGAGGTCACGATTAGTAGATACTTTTAGAAGTCCATGTCAGCTGATAAGGCAAACAAGGGTCTTCTCATCTAATTTTTCAACATGGTCTTCTTCAATCATCAAGATCTTCTTAGTCTTCTAGTTTTCTACTCTTCAAATCTTGAGTGAGCGCGTGTAAACCTAGGACGTGATCTCAGCTAATATACATATAGCTGATCTCACAATGACTAAACTAAGAAACTATAAGTTGTTCTATACATCTCAGCTTATCCTATCAGATGAAATAAATACTAAATAAGTTTGGCCATCAAAACTTTTACATCATAATTACATCAATACCCTTGGGGGTGGATGAATATCCCAACACCATCAAGAAACATGTTGATGATGCACTTAAAACACACTCACTTCATTCTTACTCACTCAAATTGATCCAATCAATGCAAAGATCAATTGAATAGACAATCACCAGCAAAAGTTACCATTAACTCTAGCCAATATGGAGACCAACCCCTTTGAAGAGAAGGAAGAGGCATTAGATGATGCCAAAAGGGGGGGATGAAGCTCTAAAATATTGAAGGGCAAGGCCAAATTGATTGAAGGTGATTGTGAGGCTTCAAGAACCAAAGGAAGAAAGCCTCTGAAAAGAAAGGTTTTAGTTGAGCTCCCTAATTATGAAAAGGGCAAGAGATGCAAGCTCTTTACGCTAGAAGTCATCACACCTGAAGAGATGATTAAAGAAGAGCCACCTAACTGATCAGAAGAGAGGAAAAACTTGCAGTTAGAAGAGCCTCTCCAATTAATGAAGTTCAACCAATGGAAAAGTATTATTTACCTTTGATGAGGTTGCAAATTAACATCTTTGTTGAAGGAGCAGGACAAGATGTCGAGACAAGAAAGAAGATAAAGAAGGTTGTCCTTGAAGAAGGATCAAAGTGATGGTCCCTACCCAGGGGGTATATATCAGACGAGTGTTTTAACAGTGTAAATAAATCGGTTATCTCTATCAGATGACTTGGTCAGCTGATTCACTAAGAGTCTGGAACTAGTTAGTTAGCTGATTATATCAGGTGATAGAGATGCGTGCGGAAAAAATATAGTGTGCCCATTTAAAGATTATACTCGTCTACTACTTATTAAAAACCTTTGTAAATAATTTTATGCATGATCCACTAACTTGGTGCCAGCTGATACAGATGACTCCTTAAAACGGACCGAACTCTTAACTTCGATGTCCGATTTTTCTCCATAATATGTTTTCGGACTCAGAACGACGAGCCTGTCAAGAGTCATTGATATGCCATGACTAGCAAGTAAATAAGAGCGTATAAGTTGATACAAAAACGTTCTTTAAAACTATGTTATGTAGAATGTAAACATGCATGCTAAAGTAATAAATAACACAGTTATTTATAGTGGTTCGGCCTCCAGACCTACATCCACTCTCACGTTCCAAATGTGAAGTTAATCCCTTCCAAAGGCTTGAAATATTTAGCGTGCCAAGAGTAACACGTCTTGCTACTTTAGAGTCCCAAGAGAAGACTTTGGATCATTTGACACTTCCAAGTGTACTCGATCCTACGAGTCATTAAGAGGGGCTAGCACTCTTACAGTGATGGTTTTGATGTTTCTTCTTTGTGAGTCACACAACCTATCTTCTAAGGGTTTAGGATAGAAGGTGGGTTTCATGTATAGAACTAGATGATGATAAATTCTCTTTCAATCTAATTTAGCCTCAAGATATGATTGAGAATTTCTCTCTAAGCTTTTGATATGTATATAACAATGTTGAATTACCTAGAATTTTAAAATTATATGTTTTGATAAAGCTTAGAGAGAAATTCTCAATCTAAGTTTTTGATATGTATATAACAATGTTTTGAATTACCTA
This sequence comes from Galeopsis tetrahit, assembly GCA_963675135.1. Lineage (NCBI taxonomy): Eukaryota > Viridiplantae > Streptophyta > Magnoliopsida > Lamiales > Lamiaceae > Galeopsis > Galeopsis tetrahit. The sequence goes on along the minus strand of OY776128.1, from coordinate 47,737,944 downwards.
AGATTGGTCCGTTCTTCTATAAGTTTCGCATACCATTTTTGAAAAATATCTTTTTATTTTTTGTCCTTACTCCACTTTATATCTTACGTTTTCATGTGCTCTGTTTTCTGTTCATATACATATAATTTAAGCTTTTGATATGTATATAATATTGATCGAACCACTTAAATTTTCATGTGCTCTGTTTTTTGTTCTTATTTATTTACTATTGTTAATTGCTATTTTAGTGGGCATACTCAATCAAGAGTGCTACGTGATTGGAGACGTCCAATCTTGTGTATTTCTTGACAATTGGCGCCGTTTGTGGGAATCCAGGGAATCAATCGTTTCGGAGTTGTTGCCAGATCTAAGATGCAGAGTTTCACCAAGTATAACATTGAGAAGTTCTCAGGCACAGGGGATTTTGAGATGTGGTGAGTCAAAATACAGGCTCTCCTAGAACAACAAGGATTATTCGATGCGCTCGAAGAACCAGCACCAACGGCTGAGAAATTTACCTCAACTGCAGCTGAAAGGAACAAGATGCTAAAGAAAGCTCGAAGCATTATTCTGCTCTGCCTTGGTGATAAGGTGTTGAAGGAGGTTGCTAGAGAAATCATCAAAAGCTAACAACTAATTTGGAATAAAAAATTGAGCCTAAAACTCAATTAAAATAATCCCAAACAGCACAAAAGCTAACAACTAACATGGCAACAATAATTAATCAACCCTTTACATGTTCTAACCTTCTTAGCAGGTGGATCGGATCTACGACGGCGACGCAAAAGACAACTCCTCATGGCGATAGACGACGGCCAGACTCGAGCTCGAATAAAGGGTGACATGGCTGTTTTTTGTCGCGAACAAGAGGTTGCATGTGGAGGAGCTTCGAAGTGGGCGAGCACAACGCGACCGGAACTGAGCTTCTATGCAACGAATCTACTATTAAAGGAGGGACCTGCGCGACTGTCACACACATGGATAGAGTTGGCGCGGCTAAAGTTTTGTCACAAAGGCGACGATAGGGCAAACAGAGGACAATTACCAACCTATGGCTCAGATACCATTATTGGGTCTCTAGTCATCTCCCGTGAATATTCCGATTGGGACCGCCTCAGGTACCTGGATTCGAATCAAATCGGGATGTTGAGGGGAAAACCAAAGTAGCAAGCTTAGGTAACACTTTACCCACATTGGTCTCTCACTCTACTCTTAACACTCACTCTCCATCGCCTCATCAGTAAGGAGGGAGACACATTTTATAAGAGGGGAAACCTTTAAAACTTAGGGCAACAAAGTGGTTGGGCCTAATGGTCTATCACAATGGCCAAAATACCACTTGGGCTTAAGCCCAACAAAATGAAATTGAATGTTATGTAAAGTTTCTTGCAATAATTGTTTGTGCCGATGTATTCTTATTTTAAGGGTTTTAGCATGAAGAACAATATTTGGAGCAGCAAGTTGTTGTTAATGACTCCCATGAGGAAAAGAGCCCGACTTACAAAAGCTAAAGATAAAGTTTGGTTGTTTTGGCTCTAACTTATGTTCATGTGAACTTTAATTTTTGTTCCGCAGATATTAATGTGCTGAAAATTTCTATTATTTTTTGTTGTTAAATAACATGGATGTTGTAATAGAGTGAGTCTTATACGGAAGATTTCCTGAGAACGTTGCCAGAAGATATTCTTGTTTTGAGGAAGCACGGAGGGGTAACGTTGGATGCATTTAGAATATCTGTTGATTTGGACAAGAGTTCAAAATCCGCAATTGATAACTATATTAAATTTGTTATTAGAAAGAGGGTTCAAAGTCTAGAGTCGAAGTTGTTGCATAATTGGGATTCTCTTCGCCGAGAAAACGGTAAGTGCATTCTTCAGCACAACCTTTTCAAGAATTTCGCTAATTCAACGTTGGTGAATTATAAATGGGGTTAAAATATTCTAAAATTCTTGTGTTGAAAAGTGTCAATTTGAATGATGAAGCACTGAATTTTTTCTTGTCCTGCTGTCCAAATTTATTATTTATATCAATACATGGCTCGGGGGATTTGCGGAATGTGAAAGTCAGTGGTTTCACACTTGCGCTAGAGTACCTGTTGGGATATGAATCCTAAGACAAGTCCTAATTGATGAAAGAAGTAGTTTTGATAAGCCAAAAAGAGAACTTGAATATATTTCTAAGTGTTGACTGATCTAGTTATGGAAGTCGTCTTGTGGCAAGATAAGATGAGTACAAAAGATAAGTATAAGTACTGAAATAAACTAAGTATTGAAAGAAGTTTATATAGGATCTATGATAAGCTTATAATTAATCAGTGTATAGAAGCTTATAGTTTATGTTTATACTAATGTATAGTTTTTAGGAGACTAAGCTGTTTTATAAAGCTTAAAGTAATGTAATAGTCTTGATATATTAGTTGATAGGACTAGTTTAGTTCTACGTGAAGATCTACTGGAAGAAGACTACAAGACAAGAAGACTTGTGAAGACAAGACAAGTGCTGTGAAGACTGATGAAATATTCTAAGTGTCGAAGCAAGACAAATCAAGTACCCGCAAGTTAAAGATAAAGATAAGATCGTATCTAGAAGTGAAGATATGAAGAGTTAGTTATGAAATAACTAATTAACTGAAGAAACGCGTGAAGAGATAAGAAGAAGTCGTTACAAAGTTAGTTATTAAGAAAAAGGTTGTTGGATAACAAACTTATCTTGATTTATGAAGTCTATAAATACACGAAGACATTCTACGATTGAAGACTACTGAAACTGCAAATACTGAAGCGTACATTGAAGAAATCAAAGCGAAGAAGAAAACTCACAGAGTTCAAGCAAGTTTGAAGTTGAAGCCAGAGAAGACAAGTACATATTCAAGAAGGCTACTACTGATAGAGAAGTTTTCTTTATAGTTTTTGTTGTTAAATCAAGTTGCTAGTTACTTGTTCATAAGCTAGTTGTTAGATCGAAGATATATCTGGTGATATAGTCGATAAGATCGAATTCTTATATCTTGGGACTTAAAGCCACAAGAACACCCTCGAAGAGAAGAGTTTAATAAAATTTCACGACTGGAGTTGTGAGAGTTGATTTACTTACTGTTTTATTTGTGTTTGATTGATTATATTGCTTAATTGATTAATCTGCATATAGAATAGACAAGATCAGTGTTCATCGAAATAGTTGAGTATAAATCTTAAGGGCTCATTGTTAATTCTGATATTCCGCATAGTGTACTTTGATATTTTGAAAGATTTTTAAAAGTCTATTCACCCCTCCCCTCTAAACTTTTACTAGCATACTCAATCTTACAACTACATTAGGGACCTACCGTACCTAATGACCGTATCTTGTTTGGGAATATAAATCTCAAATGTAAACCTTGTGTCGTTTCGTTAAGCGGGTTCTCGATTAACTTTACTTCTTAGTAATGTTCCAAAGCATGATGAAGTCTCCATTGGTGTGGGATATTTTGGATTAGAAAACGACGTCCTTGAAAGACTTTCTTGTTGTCTCTATCAATTCAAACTTCTTGCATTAAACTTACAAAAGTTGATATTTCTAATAGTGAAGTTAACAAGAAAGCCGATCAAGAATGTTGTTTTCCAATCCAGAATATCTAACACCAATGGAGACCTCATCAAGCTTAATTTGGAACATTACTAACGGTGAAGTTAATTCGAGAAGCCACATAATGAAACAACACAAGGTTTACATCTAAGATTTCAATGCTTTCTATTCTCAAACAAAGCACGGTCTTTAGGTACTTGAGGGCAAGTCTGAAACCACTAACTTTCACATTCCCCATATCCCCTGACCCATGTATTGATATAAAGAATGAATTTGGACATCTGTACAAGAAACAATCTAGTGTTTCGTCAATCAAATTGACACTTTTCAACACAAGAATTTATAGTGTTTTAATCCCATTGATAAATCACCAAAGTTCGAATTAGTGAAATTCTTCAAAAGCTTATACGGAAGAGTGTAGTTATTGCTTGGTTAATGAAGAGTCTCCCTATTATCCAAACACTCCAACTCTAAACTCAAATCCCTCTTTTCTAATAACAAATTTAATCTAGTTATTAATCGAAGATTTTGAATTCTTGTCCTGATCAAAAGAAATTTTAAATACGTCCAATGTTACCCCTATATGCTTTCTCAAAATACGGTTGACCCAATTAATGTATTTTGATACCTCTCAGAGGCCCGTATTGATGGGCCGTCAACTATTCTATTCAGTACATCCCCAGATTGAAAGTCTAAACCACGTGCACTCGTCCATAAATAATGTATTCTCTTCTATAAATTAGGTGTTGGTAGCAACAGCTTCGTTGACTGATAAATTACCTTAATTATATTGAAAAAAGAATATCATCTAGAAGGGGCTATGCTACGAAAGCATTAATTGAGAGGTTCTAGTCAATTTACTAGAGTGAGACCCTACGTTAGAGCCTCAAATAACAAGTTAGATATACATAAATATTTAAAAAACCTACTGACTCAATAATTACTAAATAGCTAATATTTTAGTCTAATAGCACTAACTAAATAAATTAATATAAGTTAATAAGCTATTATGCAGAAACTACAAAGGAATAAAAATTTGAGCCTAAAAGTCAATTAAAATATTCCCAATCAGCATAAAAGCTAACAACTAACAGGGTAGAAATAAGTAACAAACCCTTTACCTGTTCTAACCTTTTTAGTGGGCGGACCGGATCTGCGACGGCGATGCTGAAGACAGTTCCTCAGGGCGGCAGATGGCGGCCAGACTTGAGCGCGAACAAAGGGCGACATAGTTGCTTCTGGTTGTGAATAAGAGGTTGCACGGGGAGGAGCTTCGACGGGGGCGAGCACAACGCGAACGGAACTGAGCTTTGGTGCGGCGGCTTTGCTACTAAAAGAGAGACCTGCACGACTGTCACACACACGAATAGAGTCGGCGCGGTAAAGGTTTTGTAAGAAAGACGATGGTGACATTGCAAACGGAGTAAGACGACCAACCTGTGGCTCTGATACCACTATTGGGTCTCCAGTCGTCTCCCGTGAATATTCCGACAGGGACCTGGGTTCGAATCGGGATGTAGAGGGTAAAACCAAAGTAGTAAGCTTAGGTAACACTTTACCCACAATTGTCTCTCACTCTACTCTTAACACTCACTCAGCGTCGCCTCATCAGTAAGGAGGGAGACACATTCTATAAGAGAGGAAACCTTCAAAACTTAGGGCAACAAAGTGGTTGGGCCTAATGGTCTAGCCCAATGTCCAAAATATCACTTGTGTTTAAGCCTAGCAAAATGAAATTAAATGTTATGTAAAGTTTCTCTTGCAATAATTGTTGTGTTGTGGTATTCTTATTATAAGGGTTTTAGCATGAAGAACAATATTTAGAGCAAGTTGTTGTTAGTGGCTCCCATGAGGAAAAGAGCTCGACTTACAAAAGCTAGAGATAAGGTTTGGTTGTATTGGCTCTAACTTATGTTCATGTGAACATTAATTTTTTTTTTCGCAGATATTAATGTGCTGAAAATTTCTACTAATTTTTTGTTATTTAATAACATGGATGTTGTAATAGAAGAATGAGTTTGATCCGGAAGATTTCCTGAGTTCGTTGCCAGAAGATATTCTTGTTTTGAGGAAGCATAGAGGGGTAACGTTGGACGCATTTAGAATATCTTTTGATTTGGACAAGAGTTCAAAATCTGCAATTCATAACTAGATTAAATTTTCTATTAGAAAGAGGGTTCAAAGTCTAGAGTTGAAGTTGTTGCATAATTGGGAGTCTCTTCGTCAAGAAAACGCTAACTACATTCTTCCGCACAACCTTTTCAAGAATTTTCGCTAATTCGAACATTAGTGAATTATCAAGGGTTAAAACAATTTAAAGTGCTTGTGTTGAAAAGTGTAAATTTGAATGACGAAGCACTAAATTATTTCTTGTCCAGTTGTCCAAATTTATTATTTATATCAATCCATGGCTCGGGGGATTTGCAGAATGTGAAAGTCAGTGGTTTCACACTTGCTCTCAAGTGCCTAAAGGTCGTATCTTGTTTGGGAATAGAAAGCATTGAAATCTCAGATGTAAACCTTGTGTCGTTTCATTACGTGGGTTCTCTATTAACTTTACTTTTTAGTAATGTTCCAAAGCATGATGAAGTCTCCATTGGTGTGGGAAATTCTAGATTAGAAAACAACGTCCTTGAACGACTTTCTTGTTGTCTCTATCAGTTCAAACTTCTTGCATTAAACTTACAAAAGTTGATATTACCAATAGTGAAGTTAACTAGAAAGCAGGTTAAGAATGTTGTTTTCCAATCAAGAATATCCGACATCAATTGAGACCTCATCAAGCTTAATTTGGAACATTACTAACAGTGAAGTTAATTCAAGAAGCCACATAATGAAACAACAGAAGATTTGCATCTAAGATTTCAGTGCTTTTTATTCCCAAACAAGAGACAATATTTAGGTACTTGAGGGTAAGTGTGAAACCACTAACTTTCACATTCCCCATATCCCTCGACCCATGTATTGATATAAAGAATAAATTTGGACATCAGTACAAGAAACAATCTAATGCTTCGTCATTTAAATTGCCACTTTTCAACACAAGAACTTCAAAGTGTTTTAACCCTATTCATAACTCTCCAAAGTTCGAATTAGTGAAATCCTTCAAAAGCTTATACGGAAGAGTGTAGTTATTGCTTGGTTAACGAAGAATCTCCCCATTAAGCAAAAACTCCAACTCTAGACTCACATCCCTCTTTTCTAATAGCATATTTAATCGAATTATTAATGTAAGATTTTGAATTTTATTTTAAATATGTCCAATGTTACCCCTGTATGCTTCCTCAAAATACGGTTGACCCAATTAATGTATTTTGATGCCTCTGGGCTATCAAGTATTCTATTCAGTACATCCCTAGATTGAAAGTCTAAACCACGTGCACTCGTCCATAAATAATTTCATTTTTTCTATAAATTAAGTGTTGGTGGCACCAGCTTCCGTGACTGATAAATAACCTTAATTATATTGAAATAAGAATATCATCTAGAAGGGACTATACTACGAAAGTTGTAATTGAGAGGTTCTTGTCAATTTACCAGAGTGAGACTCTACGTAGGAGTCTCAAATAACTAGTTAGATATACATAAATATTTAAAAAACCTACCGACCCAATAATAACTAAATAGCTAATTTTGTGAGTCTAATAGCACTAACTAAATAAATTAATATTAGTTAAAAAGCTAATATGCAGAAACTACAAAAAAATAAAAAATTGAGCCTAAAACTCAATTAAAATAATCCTAATTAGCACAAAAGCTAACAAATATTAGGGCAGAAATAAGTAACAAACCTTTTACCTGTTCTAACCTTCTTAGCGGGCGGACCGGATCTGTGACGACGACGCAGAAGCCAGCTCCTCACGGTGGCCAGACTTGAGCACGAAAATAGGGCGACATAGTTGCTTCTGGTCGCGAACAAGAGGTTGCAGGTGGAGGAGCTTCGACGGGGGCAAGCACAACGCGATCGGAACTGAGCTTCGATGCAGCGGCTCAGCTAATAAAGGAGGGTCCTACTGACCCAATAATAATTAAATAGCTAATTTTGTGATTCTAATAGCATTAACTAAATAAATTAATATCAGTTAATAAGCTAATGTGTAGAAACTACGAAGGAATAAAAAATTAAGCCTAAAACTCAATTAGAATAATCCTAATCAGCACAAAAACTAACAACTAACAGGGCAGAAATAAGTAACAAACCACTTGCACTCGTCCATAAATATTGTCATTTCTTCGATAAATTGAGTGCACCAACTTCCTTGACTGATAAATAACTTTAATTATATTGAAACAAGAATATCATCTAGCAATGAACTGATATAATCCTCTGGATCCGACTCGTTCTTCTATTACAACATCCATGTTATTCAACAACAAAAAATAATAGAAAATTTGTCAGCACTTTTCTGAGGAACAAAAATAATTAATGTTGAACGTATAACAATTCAACATAAATTTAGTATGCAGATCATTACCATTCTTATGATCCGCATTGAATAAACAATAAATCTCACTTTTTTTTCCAGGAAAATTAAATTAAAATTCATATGAACATAAGACATCCAAACCTCAACTCTAGTTGCTATAAGTCATGCTCTTTTCCTCATTGGAGTCATTAATAACTCGCTCCAAATATTGTTCTCCACGCTAAATCTTAAAAATATAAAAACCACATCATATAAATTATCGCCAAGCAAACATACATAGCATTCAATTTCAATCTTGCAATAGTAGAAGTTCTTGAAAAAAATGTGTTTATTCCTATTTTATTAACTGATCGAATTATAACAGATTGAATTATAACTTCATATTCATATTTTTTTAAGAAATCGAATTATAACTTCACATGCCTTAGATAGATCAAAATTTTACTATGAGTATTTATATCATAAATTAAGGACCACGTGCGATCGAAGTAGATCTAACTATTTTTCAGTAATTACTGAATAATTAATCTGATAATAAATTTAATAATTAAGAAGATTTGAATATGAGTTGAAACGGCCAGAATTCAATTTGACTTATCTACTTCCATGAATTTCCCCAAAATCTCACGATCTTTATTCCTTTGAAACTAAATTCAACAATTATCAATTGTTTCTGACCGATCAACTTTCACAACAAAACCCTCCATCAAAATGTGAATAGATCATAAAAATCATAAACAGAAGGATATATTTTTTAAAACATAAATTGAATATTAAAACTGTAATTACGAGGAAGAGTAAAGTACCTGAAACGGCCGAGATTTGGATCTGTAGGAAATTGTTGTGACACAAACCTAGGAAATAGGTATGTTGCTCCTTAAATAGGGTTTGATGTTTTTATTATTTCTATTTTTCTCCCCAAATATCTATTTTTATTTACATAACCTTTTTTTGTTTCGATTTTGAGAAAAAAACTAATTAAATCATACTTCCTCCGTCCATTCAAAAGCTTCTCGTTTGCTTTTTCCACATTAATTAACGAATATAATATTAAATGTATAGTAGGTTGTGAAGGAGTACAAATCAAGCCAACGAGTATTATGCGAATGAGTGTAAATTCTATACATCTGAATTTGCATCAAGAAGATCGACTACAAACATTGGTGTTTGTGTTAAAAGTGCAATTGAAATTTTTTGGAATTGTTAAAGTAATATTGATTTTTTTTTAATTAATTTTTTTTTTTTAAATTACAACAAAAACATATTATAATGGTTACAAGTTAAAAATTAATCAATATATATGTTAAATAAATAAATTAAATGAGTAAAAATAAATACATATAAAATTAAGAAATTTAAGAAAAAAAAATATTACATTTACAAATTAATACATCATATATAAAGATTGAAATCTTTAATTCATATATTTGTAGGTCTCCATTTTATTTTATTACGTGGCTTCCTCTTATATTTCTATTTTGAAATTCTGAATTATGGTGAAACGGTACTTTTGACAGTTTTTTTAATATTTTTACTCAAATTTTTTAAATCTTTCATTGTGCTTATCTTTATTTTCCTCTGCCCGTCTTGCAGCAATATCGATTACCTCTCACCAATTTCGTTGTAGAATTCACATACTCTTTCTCCTAGCAACTGAAATTTTGTTGCATTCTGTTAGCCCAAAATTATTTTTGATTTAAGAAATAAAGAAATATATGGAATATTATTTTGTCTCCTTCCAAAATCCTATACAAGTTGGTTGGGCTTCTTCTTTTTTTTTTTTTTGGATGGATTCCGGGGGAGGCCATTTCGGCATTTCCTTTTCCATTTTCATTTCGTGTGGGTGTTATGTATAGAAGTTGTTGTGCAGGAAAATTTGATATTTTAAGTTCAACACAAGTATGGTAGTCGTGCCAACGGAATGGCGCCGCTTGGTATGCTTAGAGCGTGCTTATATAGCCAACAAAAGTTCACTGCTCATCAACTCTCTTGGGTTATTTTCATCTGTGTTATAACTTTATGCATAGGATGACAAATTATAAGAGCGAAATGAGGTATGGATACAAACAGCCCATTCGATGGAAATTTTGTATTTTTTCAACGGATGTTGCAGAGACAACAAATGTGGGTTTGAATGACTCATTTTGCCTCTATCTAATTATACTTAACAGTTTACATTACTTAAATTCATCTTATAATTCTCTTTCCTTCGTCACACATTTGTTTTACAATGAGCTTCTTTCTTTTGATCTATATTTGCGTTGCAGAGGACCTCCACCGATTACAATTCCCTTCATCCTCGGGTATGATCATGTCTTGGTTTACATTGTTTGTATTCAATACACTCCCTTTTCTGTCATACATACATACATACATACGTCTCACAGTGAAAAATCTTTCTTTTAATCTATTTTGCTCTAACGGTCAAAATATTAAATTAACGGTCAAATATCTTTCGAGAGTCCTAATCTATTCGCAATTGCAATAGCTACAATTGGGGCCAGGGAGAAAGGTGTGTATGGCGGCAGGAAATCGGGGCCCGAGTATCGCGACGGAATCCTGTGGGTTGTGGTGGTGGCTTCAGGGACTGTAGACAGATGGTTTGTAGGGACTGTAACGTTGGGGAATGGTAAATCTATCACAGGATGGACCATGTTTCCTAGAAACTTGAATCTTGTGTACAATGAGACTCTGTCTGCCTGCAACTCGGCCGAGCTGGTGGGACAGTCCCCGAGTAACATCATCATTATCTGCAATTTACCGACAGATGATGGTCTATTTACTCTCTCTGGTTTGATGAACTATCTATCCGCTCGCTTGAGCAGCTATTATCATTTATGAAGACACCAGCATACTTGAAACAACGTCGTTTCGATTTCCAGGAGCTGTAATTACCCCACCAGTACGCATCAAATAGCAGTGCACCAACAGCGAGCATTGAATTTCAACAAACAATTATTGGGCAGCTCCGGTCTTGTCAGGTTCGTCATCAAGAGGCCCTGCACAAAGCTACGATCGGATCTTGAAGCCAGATATAATGGCGCCAGGTGTACTGATTTTAGCAGCCTATAGTCCTGTCGTTAACGGGCCACGAATTGGGAACATATTTTTTCTTTGTGCAATTACATGTTATAAAAACATTTTGAATATGCATTGTTATATATAAATGATTAATACTCCATATTACTATACGCGGAGATAATAATTGGTTAATTAAATATTGACGAAACATGCGTAGTCCAAGGTTTTTGAATCCTAGGCCTCTTGCCTTGGTTGTCGGATTTTGTCGTGGTCGTTGACATTACTACCAATCTGTTGCATTAAAGATTGATCTGAAATAAGGAAACCAATTTCAGATGAGACGGACTTCTTCAGTTTTACAATCTTTACCGAACGAGACGAGAAACTGACCAGAAGAACTAATCTGGAAGCGATTAAAGAAGCCACAAGGGATTTCGATTGATTCATCATCATTATGATCAAAATAAGATATTCGATTCTGAAAACTGCAAATACTTCAAAGGAGAAGGGGATGTGGAATTGGCAAATATGGTTTGAATTTCCTCCAAAACATTCCAATATCCTAACAAAATAAACACAACCCATAATCCAAATTAAGAAAATAATCGTGAATTGGAAATAATAATTATTAGGCATATATAAATATATTAAGAGTTTCACATGTGAAGTGGCACACAAAATAAGAAAAATGAATTTAGTGGGGATTTTGTGTTGGTTTATAGATTACCAACAATGGCTTACAAAGAATTTAGACGGAAAAAATAAAGACAGTAAATGAAATTACAAATTCTTCGAGTTCTTCAACTTTCCAAAAGAGGCAGCTTCCTTGTTTGAGCAGCTTCTTAGAATAGCAGGTCCAGAAAGGGAAGAAAACAGCACTGTAGATAAACAGAAAGTTAGGGAAAAGAGCCGAGTCAAGGTGATACCTTTTCCCGTAAAACAAACACGTCCCGGCTAGTGTTCACGGATTGACGAGTTGCTTCGAAAGGTAAAACGGCTTCCTCTTTGCACGAGCAACACCGCAGCGTACAAAGCTCCAGCGAACAGATTACACGTTAGAACCGGATCGCACTCTAAAATGCTATGCAATGCTGAAAGTAGTATGCAATTTTTCTGGAAAAACTCAGGTGAATTTTGTTGTATGCAAAAGTAAGTTTTTCCCAAAACCATGCACTCCTATTTATAGGCAGTGTCACCCAGGTGTGGAACAGACGGGTATTTAAGGCAGTAACGGCTGGTCACCCATTAATACGGCAGTTTCTGGCAGTTTCAGGAATGGTAAGTCCCATTCTTAATACTCCAGCACTTAATAAGACAGTTTCCAGAATGGTAACCTCCCATTCTTAATATCCAACACATTAATATGGCAGTTTCGGAATGGTAACTTCCATTCTTAAACTTCCACGCAATTAAGACAATCACATTTCAAATTCAAATTCCAGAAGTCAACTTCCGCTTGACTTCCATAGACTTGGGCTGCCTAAATCCGTGTGGGTCGAGGCCCACATTTTTAGAACCTCAAAAAGATAGAGGGGCCCCAGGCCCAAGCCCAAAGTCCACCCAAAGTCCAATTGCCAAGATCCAAGGCCAAGGCCCAGGACCACGGACCACGGACCCGGACCCGGCTCGGCTCGGCACAGCACGGCCGGACGGGCGGGCGGCGCGCGCGCGCGTGTGGCTAATTGAATGGTTCAATAGTCACTACAATTTGAACATTCTTAACTAACTCCTATTAATAAGGAGGTAGTTAATTCTCACATTTATCAATGTGGGATAGTTATTAAAACTACTCCCAACGCATCACTTTGTCTTAAACTTCGTACATTAATTTCTCACTCACCGAAATTCGGTTTTGAAATTTTAAATATACTACGATCATCTACTCGGAGAGTAGAACGATCCTACAATATTTATTTCTTCGGAAAATAAATATTCATACCCTCAAATAATTGATTAATTAAAATCAATTAAATATTAAGAAATTGAATAAAAACCCAATTTCTCCAACAATCCCCCACATGAGTGGAAATTACTACCCATAATCATGCAGACTCGCAATCCAGTTCAATTGAGACACTGTTGCATCCGGAAAGGTGGCTTGTGACCTTGAACCTTCCGTAGTCAAACACTATCGAGTACACTGGCGGCTTAGTGGACGCGATGCCTTGAACTACTCCTCCTTAGTGTGTACTGAGACAACGGTGCTGACACAACAACATCTCAAACGTGTTTCGTTCTCACGTTTTTGTCCATTTCAGCCATGGACACCCTTTGAGTTCATAAGTGCATTTCGTGAAGCGGCCCCACTTCTCACTTATATAGGTGGACTCCCATATTGAGTATCCCGCAATACTCTACCTCCCGGAGGTCTTTGGAAACCATTAAAAGTCATAGACTTAGCCTTACCACAAATCTTACGGGACAACACTTGGTGTTGTGCTTTTCTAAGGAATGGTTTGAATATCCAAGTGTTCCAACTCAACATTCACAGCTTAGTTTTCCCATTGAACCAAGTTCTTGGGATCTCCAGTCAACATGGTTGGGTTACCACTGTTTCAGCTGTTATTTTGTGGGTTTTAGACCCATTCCTTCTAGCAACTTATTCATCTGATCTCGGTTTATTCCTTTCATAAGCGGATCCGCTATATTGTCTTTTGACCTTACATAGTCAATTGACATCACACCACTCGAGATCAGATGTCTAACAGAGTTATGTCGACGACGTATGTGTCTCGACTTTCCGTTATACATGTCGTTCAAAGCCCTGCCAATTGTGGCTTGACAGTTACAGTGTACCATCACAGTAGGCACGGGTTTGTTCCAACATGGAATGTCCTCGAGGAAATTTCGAAGCCACTCGGCTTCTTCACCAGCTTTATCCAAAGCTATGAATTCTGATTCCATCGTGGACCGGGCAATACACGTCTGTTTCGTTGATCTCCACGATACAGCAGCACCTCCAATAGTGAACACATATCCACTAGTGGAAAATGACTCATTCGTGTCAGAGATCCAATTGGCGTCACTGTACCCTTCAAGTACCGCCGGAAACCTTGTGTAGTGAAGCTCGTAGTCAATAGTGTACTTTAAGTACCTAAGGACCCTTCTAAGAGCCTTCCAGTGCTCTTTATTTGGATTGCTAGTGAATCTACTCAATTTGTTCACTGCACAGGCAAGATCCGGGCGTGTACAGTTTGTAATATACATCACACTTCCAATGATTCTTGCATATTCAAGTTGTGCAACCGGATCGCCTCGATTCTTGCTCAAGTGTACATTGAGCTCCATGGGCGTCTTGGCAGGTGGATCATTAAAGGCATTGAATTTCTTTAACACACTCTCAACATAGTGAGATTGTGTCAAGTAGATTCCATTAGACTTTCTCTCGATCTTGATTCCTAGAATCACATCAGCCAATCCCATGTCTTTCATGTCAAAACTACGTTTTAACATAGCCTTTGTTTCCATAATCATGGCATTGCTGCTGCCCATGATCAACATGTCGTCCACATAAAGACACATGATAACAAATCCTTTTGGTGTATTTTTCACATACACACATTTGTCACATTCGTTTATCTTGAAACCATTGGACAACATAGTTTCATCAAACTTCAGATGCCACTGTTTTGGAGCTTGTTTGAGTCCATACAGTGAACGAACGAGTCTACACACCTTTCTCTCGTTGCCAGGTGCTATAAACCCTTCAGGTTGATCCATGTATATTTCTTCAGCTAATTCCCCATTCAAGAACGCAGTCTTGACATCCATTTGGTGAATCTCGAGATTGTGCAAAGCAGCAATCGCAATTAACACACGAATGGATGTAATCCTCGTTACTGGGGAGTAAGTATCAAAGAAATCATACCCTTCTTTTTGTCTAAAGCCCTTAGCTACCAAACGAGATTTATACTTGTCAATTGATCCATCTGCTTTATATTTTCTTCTAAGGATCCACTTGCATCCTAAGGTCTTACAACCTCTAGGGAGATCAACCAACTCCCACGTATTGTTCTGCAGAATAGAATCAATTTCGCTATTGATAGCTTCTTGCCAGAATGATGCATCTGGTCTTGACAGAGCTTCCTTGATAAACTTAGGTTCATCTTCAATCACAAAAGTGATGAAGTCAGGACCGTAAGTTTTGGCAATTTTTGCTCTTTTGCTGCGTCTAGGTTCTTCATGCTCTTGAGCTGAAGAACTAACAACCTCTGCTTCTACGTGAGCCCTCTTATTTTCAGGTCTCACCTCATCTTTATCTTTATTAGGAAAGATATTTTCAAAGAATATTGCATTCCTTGATTCTATCATAGTGCCTTCTGACATGTCAGGTATTTCTGATTTGTGAATCAGAAACCTATAGGCACTACTGTTGAGTGCATATCCTACAAAGATACAATCGACCGTTTTAGGGCCAATTCTAACTTGTTTAGGAGCAGGCACTTCAACCTTTGCAAGACACCCCCACACTTTGAGGTACTTGTAGGATGGTTTCCGCTTTTTCCACATTTCATAAGGTGTCAGATCCTTTGTTTTGTGTGGAATTTTGTTCAAAATGTGGTTAGCCGATAGTATAGCTTCCCCCCACAGATTTTGCGGTAAACCCGAGCTGATTAACATTGCGTTCATCATCTCCTTTAGTGTTCGGTTCTTTCTCTCCGCAACACCATTAGACTGAGGTGAGTAAGGAGCAGTAGTTTGATGTATGATGCCAGACTCAGCACATAACTGTTCAAAAGGTGCTACGTATTCCCCACCTCTATCACTTCGAATCACCTTAATTCGAGTGCTAAGTTGATTTTCTACTTCATTCTTGTAAAGTTTAAAAGCTTCAATAGCTTCATCTTTACTTCGCAAGAGATAAACGTAGCAAAATCTTGTGCAATCATCAATAAAAGTAATGAAATACTTTTTGCCACCTCTAGTTTGCACAAACTTTAAATCACACACATCAGTATGGATTAAGTCTAGAGGAGCAGTGTCCCTTTCCACAGAAGTAAATGGCAACTTTATCATTTTAGCTTCAACACATATCTCACACTTTTTAGGTGTTTCAATATTGTTCATTTTAAGTAAATCAAGATTTACTAAACGCTTTATAGATTTTAGATTTACATGTCCTAATCTTAAATGCCATAAAGAGGAACACTCCACGATGTAAGAGGAAGTAGAAACGTTTTCATTGATAACTTTCTTGCCTTTACGGCTTACAACCATTACACTCATTTTGAACAGACCATTCTCGAGATAACCTCGACCAAGGAACTGTCCAAACTTGCTAAGTACAACTTTATCAGACTCAAAAACTAGTTTAAACTGATGACTAACTAGAAGAGAGCCGGAGATCAGATTCTTGCGGATGTCCGGGACATGCAGCACATCCTTTAGCTTGAGCTCTTTGCCAGAAGTGAGCTTGAGCACCACAGTTCCAACACCAGCCACATCAGACGAGGCATGGTTTCCCATATGGAGCTTTCTCCCATCAGCAGGAGCATAAGTCGAGAAGACACCCTTCTCGGAACAAACATGGCAAGTAGCACCGGTATCCACGAACCATTCCTTTGGATTGTCAACCATGTTGGTCTCAAACACAACAGCAGACATATCCATTTCAGTGAGATTATGTTGTGCCACATTAGCACTTGATTGTCCTCTCTTACCTTTGTATTTATCAACTTTCTTAGAGACGCGACAATCAGTTGCTTTGTGGCCCGGTTTTTCACACTTATAGCAATTACCATTAAATTTGGGTTTTGCAGGAACAGGTGCTTTACCTTTGTCATTAGGCCTTTTACGTTTTTTAGACGATTCACCACGTTCCATTAAATTTGCCTTTGCCTCATCCGAGACTTGATTTGATTTACCGTCCATCCTTTTATTATCTTCTTCAATTCGAAGTTTGACGATCAAATCTTCTAGGCTCATTTCCTTTCGCTTGTGTTTGAGATAACTTTTAAAATCCTTCCAAGAAGGTGGTAGTTTCTCAATCACTGCGGCTACTTGGAAAGCGTCCGGAAGGACCATACCCTCCGCGAGGATATCATGTAGGACTAACTGAAATTTTTGAACTTGTTCAACGACAGATTTACCATCTACCATTTTGAAGTCCAAAAATCTCGCCACCACGAACTTCTTAGTTCCGGCATCCTCGGTTTTGTACTTTCGTTCCAAAGACTCCCACAGTTCTTTGGCAGTACGAACCGGTTGGTACACGTTATACAACGCGTCAACTAGTCCTCCAAGGACGTAGTTCCGACACAAGAAATCGCCATGAGACCATTGGTCAAATGCGACCCTCCTAGCATTATCCGTTTCACTTTCAGCGACAACGGGCGGATCCTCCCGGAGGAACCTTGCCAGGTGAAGTGTCGTGAGGTAAAACAACATCTTTTGTTGCCACCTCTTAAAATCAGTACCCGAGAACTTCTCGGGTTTTTCCCCATGCACCATGAAATTGCGAGTTTCAGAGGGTGGAAAAAACATGGGGGGTAAAAACGTGTTATTGGGGACAACGTTTGGAGTTGGGTTCGAGGTGTTCTCAACAAGGGTGTTGTCGATAGGGGTGTTATCGGAGCCATTTCCGTCAGATGCCATTGTGGTACCTTTTTTTTTTTTTTTCCTGTTTGTTTTACGATTGTTGGTTTATAGATTACCAACAATGGCTTACAAAGAATTTAGACGGAAAAAATAAAGACAGTAAATGAAATTACAAATTCTTTGAGTTCTTCAACTTTCCAAAAGAGGCAGCTTCCTTGTTTGAGCAGCTTCTTAGAATAGCAGGTCCAGAAAGGGAAGAAAACAGCACTGTAGATAAACAGAAAGTTAGGGAAAAGAGCCGAGTCAAGGTGATACCTTTTCCCGTAAAACAAACACGTCCCGGCTAGTGTTCACGGATTGACGAGTTGCTTCGAAAGGTAAAACGGCTTCCTCTTTGCACGAGCAACACCGCAGCGTACAAAGCTCCAGCGAACAGATTACACGTTAGAACCGGATCGCACTCTAAAATGCTATGCAATGCTGAAAGTAGTATGCAATTTTTCTGGAAAAACTCAGGTGAATTTTGTTGTATGCAAAAGTAAGTTTTTCCCAAAACCATGCACTCCTATTTATAGGCAGTGTCACCCAGGTGTGGAACAGACGGGTATTTAAGGCAGTAACGGCTGGTCACCCAGTTTCAGGAATGGTAACTCCCATTCTTAATACTCCAGCACCTAATAAGACAGTTTCCGGAATGGTAACCTCTCCCATTCTTAATATCCAGCACATTAATATGGCAGTTCACATTTGACCGCTTGACTTCCATAGACTTGGGCTGCCTAAATCCGTGTGGGTCGAGGCCCACATTTTTAGAACCTCAAAAAGATAGAGGGGCCCCAGGCCCAAGCCCAAAGTCCAATTTCCAAGATCCAAGGCCAAGGCCAAGGCCAAGGCCCAGGCCCAGGACCACGGACCCGGCGCGGCTCGGCACGGCCGGACGGGCGGGCGGTGCGCGCGCGCGTGTGGCTAATTGAATGGTTCAATAGTCACTACAATTTGAACATTCTTAACTAACTCCTATTAATAAGGAGGTAGTTAATTCTCACATTTATCAATGTGGGATAGTTATTAAAACTATTCCCAACGCATCACTTTGTCTTAAACTTCGTACATTAATTTCTCACTCACCGAAATTCGGTTTTGAAATTTTAAATATACTACGATCATCTACTCGGAGAGTAGAACGATCCTACAATATTTATTTCTTCGGAAAATAAATATTCATACCCTCAAATAATTGATTAATTAAAATCAATTAAATATTAAGAAATTGAATAAAAACCCAATTTCTCCAACATTTTGAGGGGTAATTTTGTAAACTTTTATGTATAAAGTAAAAAAATGAGTTGACTTTTGTGTAAGTGTGAAGAAAAAGTAATGGCATTTGTGTAAAATTGAGAATATTGTGAGGGTGGAGTTTATAAAGAGTTTTCTATTTTAAGGGTGTGAAAGTTATTGTGGGACGTCCCGAAAAGGAAAGTGTGAAAGTAATTGCGGGACGGAGGGAGTATATCTTTATTTTATTTAATTAAGATTTAGAATAGATATGTTTTGTATCTTTAAATACCTCTCTTGTAAACACTTTACACTCACTCAATGAAATTATAATTTCACAATTCTTTGTTTATCGTCAATATCTTCTAACACGGAACCAAGTTGTGTCACTCAGGCTCTAAAAGATGAACGGTGGAGAGAAGCTATGTCTATTGAGTTTGATGCTCTTCTCAGAAATGACACTTGGGACTTGGTACCTCCTACTATGTCTCAAAATATTGTTGGTTCAAAGTGGGTATTTCGTATTAAACACAAGCCCGATGGCTCCCTAGATAAATATAAAGCTCGTCTTGTTGCCAAAGGCTTTCATCAGCGTCCAGGTGTTGACTTTTCTGAAACCTTCAGTCCGGTTGTCAAACCTGCCACTGTCAGAGCTGTTCTCAATATTGCAGTCACCCAAAACTGGCCGCTTCGCCAGTTTGATGTCAACAATGCTTTTCTTCATGGCTCCCTCTCCGATACAGTTTACATGGCTCAGCCTCCTAGTTTCATTGATAAGGCATTTCCATCCTATGTTTGCAAATTACACAAATCCATTTATGGTTTGAAACAGGCTCCTCGTACTTGGTATTATGCTCTTAGGACGTTTTTGGAAGGAATTGGGTTTATCCACACAAAATCCGATGAATCCCTTTTTGTGTACAACAGATCTGGTATTATTGCTTATTTCCTTGTGTATGTTGATGATTTGATTCTCACAGGAAATTCCATTCCCTTCCTTACTCGTGTGGCAACAGACCTCAGCTCAAAGTTTTCAGTGAAAGACTTGGGTCCTCTTTCCTACTTCTTAGGTGTTGAAGTTCTTCGTACCAACAACTCCTGCTTTCTCTCTCAACGAAAGTATGTGGTTGATCTACTCACTCGATACAATATGATCACCTCCAAACCTGTTCAGACGCCACTAGCCGCCTCCGCTCGCCTTACCCTTGCCGATGGGACACCTCCTGCTGATGCCACTCAATATCGCCAAATACTTGGCAGTCTTCAATACCTTCAACTTACAAGACCTGACATTGCATTTGCTGTGCACAAACTGTGTCAGTTTATGCATGCCCCGACTGTCACTCATTGGGGAGCTGCCAAACGACTACTTAGGTACTTAAATGGAACAAGAGATGTTGGTATCACGCTCCGACCAACTACCTCCTCCTCTCTACACTGCTTCACTGATGCTGATTGGGCTGGCAACAGTGATGATCGATCATCCACAAGTGCTTACATTGTTTTTCTTGGTGCCAATCCTATCCCGTGGTCCTCAAAGAAACAAAAATCCATTGCTCGTTCCTCAACAGAAGATGAATACCGTGCTATTGCCTCCGCTGCCTCTGAAGTTCAATGGTTAAAATCCTTGTTTCATGAGTTGTGCTTCACGGTTTCAGACGTACCTGTCATCTATTGTGACAACATTGGAGCCACTTATCTCTGTTCAAATCCTGTTTTTCACTCTCGAATGAAGCATATTGCAATTGACTTCCACTTTGTTCGAGACTTGATCAAGTCATCTCAACTTAGGGTCTCACATGTCTCCTCTGCGGACCAACTTGCTGATGCCCTTACAAAGCCTCTTCCTCGACCTCGACTGCAACTTCTAATGACCAAGATTGGACTCTCCTACGGTGCTCCATCTTGAGGGGGCGTATTAGGCATATATAAATATATTAAGAGATATTGTATATCTTGCATAATATATTTTATATATCTTGTGTATCTTTATTTTATTTAATTAAGATTTAGAATAGATATGTTTTGTATCTTTAAATACCTCTCTAAACACTTTACACTCACTCAATGAAATTATAATTTCACAATTCATTGTTTCTCTATAATAATGATTGAATTTATATGATTTTTGTTTTGTTACCTGAGAAATAAGCAGGGGAATTGCAGTGGTGGGAATGGCGTGTTTGTGTGGGGCACAGGAGGAAGGATAGGAAAAGAGTGGGCCCTGAAGAGGGTCGAAAGGCGATGATCGGAAAATGCATTTGGTGACGGAGAAAGTGACGTGGACAGCGGTGAAAAGGGCGGAGAAGAGGAGTTTAGATTGGAAGATGAGTGGCGTTGAGAATCTGGCAAACTTATTCTTCCCCATTTAACAATCATGCAACTTTTTAGCCACCATATGTATATTTCAGTTTCCAATAATTCAACCCCTTTTGTATTTTAATATTAGTTGTACGAAAAATTATACTCTCTCAATTCATAGGAAAATTAGGCTCCATTTGAATGGGAATTTGATTTATGGGTTTTAAATCCACCGTTCAAATCCACCCCCACTTATTTGGATTATGAATGAATTTTTCAAATATTTAGATTTTTACTCACACATTTTTTATTTATTTAAAATTGAGAGGATTTTACATTCCCACTAAAACTAAAATCATGTCATTTGAAATTCATCTATTTTTAAATTCTTTCATTTGAAATACCTTCTTAAATCAAATCACTTCATCAAAACACAATCTAATTTTTAAATTCTTTTATTTGGTTGAGGGGATTTCAAATGAAATGATTTAAAAATTGATGGATTTCAAATAACATGATTTTAGTGAGAATTTGAAATCCTCTCAATTTTAACTAAAAAGAGATGTTAAATATTTAAAATTGGGTTAATTGCAAAATAAATCACGACCTTTATAATTTTTATCAATTACAACATATTCTTTTTTTCATTGCAATTTGATACACTACCTTTTTTAGTTTTACAATTTAATACACCGATGGATATTCCGGCCAATTTTAGTATGATGGACGCCGGAAATACAAAATTTGACATGTTGTCACCACGTAGATTATCAACTAATTAATTATTTATTATGAAAAAAAATCATTTAAAACATAAATCAAAACTCTAATAATCATAAAATTAAACCACTGACCTTATTTACACGGAAAATCTAAACATACAAGTGGTCTTCAATTGCGCACAAATAGACTAAAATCCTTTTTCACATGGAACTCGCACGCACATGCATGGTGGTAATTTTGCAGACATGTAGAAATATTTTGTTAGAATTTTTCATGAATTTATGCTTCCTGGCCTCTTGCATACGGTGATTAGTTTTTCGATTGATGAATAGGTAATCATGATAAATAACACTACATTTGAGTTGATCAATTTGTTCATATTTATAAATATGTGTGAATTGTTCAAACTTCCAGATATTTGAATGTGTTTATTTGTTGTATATAAACAGATGCAGAATGCTATTGTGTATCTTCACCAATGGATAATAATTAGATCTAGATAAAATAAGATCATTTTCGTAAATAATACGGAGTAATAAATTATTGGATTAAACTAGTTATTTTCCTAATCGAAAATTTGAGTGAGAGAGCTATGGAGAAACTAGAAATGCGTTTTAAAATGTATTTTTAATTTTGTGTTTATTAGAGTTTTGAAGAAATGTATTTTTAAAATAAAATAAATTGGCTGTCTACGTGGTAAAAAAATTGTATTTCCAGCGCCAAATCATACTGAAATTGGCTGGAATGTCTATTGGTGTATTAAATTGTCAAACTTAAAAAGGTGGTGTATCGAATTGCAAAGAAAAAAAAATATGTTGTAATTGATAAAAACCATAAAAGTCGTTATTTATTTTGCAATTAACCCTTTAAAATTCATTCATTTAATCCAAAAGGTGAAGTGAATTTAGATTATGGATTTAAAATTCATACCTAAATCCCTCAATCCAAACACAACCCTATGGTTTTGTAGGGTGCATTTCTCATACATGATTGTATAAATGGTAATTTGGGGGAGTGCATATATTTTAGATCTGTTTTTTTGGGAGTATATGTATTGGGGGAGTGCATCTAACATACCTAGAGTGGCATATAATCAACCATATTTATTATCGAGCCTCAAAGGCCCAATCTATATATATATAAAAAGAGGCTAGTCTGTTTCCTGCCATTTTTTACCTTCTATTTTTTTTTTTTAATTCTTTCTAAGGCTAGCTTTTTCGGTTTTAGTGTAGTACATTTCTGTATATTAAATTATTTGTTCTACAAATAAAGCATATCAAGTGGATTAACACAGTCATACATACAGGTGACGGTTGGATTTCCCAACGCACAAGAAATGCAGTAAAATATACTTCAACAATTGTATTTTATTTTATCTATATTGAACATTGCTATGTATTTCATTCGTCCCACAATAACTTTCACAATTTTCTTTTCAAAACGTTTCACAATAACATTCAAACCTTTAAAATGAAAAATCTTTTATAAATTTCACCTTCACAATATTCTCAATTTTACATAAATGTCATTACTTTTTCTCCACACATAAACACACGTCAACTCATTTATTTACTTTATACATAAAAGTTTACAAAATGACCCCTCAAAATTTCACTTATTATTACACTTTTTTAATATGTGTGTCCATCTACCTATAAAAATTATTATGGAAAAGAGAGAGTAATTAATAAAGTTATTTTTGTGAGGATAAATGTTATATGTATCAAAATATAGGAAAATACAATTATGTCATTCGTATCCTTTATGCATACCACAATTCATTATAATTTTTTTTGCTTTTTTTCTTTTGTTGTTCTTAAGTGCAAGACCGATATCAAAAGGGTAAATGTGTTTTTACTCGAAGCATATTAAATAGAGTACTAATTTGTATGCATCAGCGTCTCAAATTATGTGTACTATATTTTTTATATTATTATTATAAATTGAGTAAAATGTGTGGTTTTAATTTTTTTATTGTCAACTACATTTCATGTGTATTTGATTATGATTGTGATTACTGAATGATTATTTGGTTGCGTACATATGATCTGGAAAATATATAGTTCAACTCATATAGGTAAATGACGTTGATATTGTGATTTGTATATGTTTTTGTTTTTGTTTTTGTTGTGTCCATCCATCTCATCTTTATAATATTCAGATTCTCCTTTGCAAAACTTGAATGCAAAGGAATATTGCATATTGTGTTTGTGGCAAATTTGAAAGAATACGAATGTTTTGGTGTGAAAAAAAGTTTAAATTGATTTGTTACGAATGGGTGCATGTGCGTCATCATCAAATCAACCATTGAATTTATAAAACTAATGTGAATGACGGCCTATTCGTAGTGCCAGAAAAATAGGTACCAGAGTTGTACTTTCATATAAATTATAATCGTAAATTCATTATATTATATTTATAATAATTTCATTCATATAGACAATGTTTTTATATTTTCAAAATATTTAATTTTTTAGCCAACTATTTTAATCAATGCTCCTGTTACTTTTTAAATTTAATCTTGAGTATAATTAAAATAGTTTAATTACTGTATTAGTTTGTATTATTTTTATATTGTGTTTCATGTAATTGTAAAACTATTTATTAGGTTTAGTCTGATTGTCATTGTTATAATGTTTATATTAATTTAGTTGGATTACCTTCTGCCTGAAAAAAAAAAAATAATGAAGATTAAGCTATATTCATGTAGTTATTTATTTGTTATTTAATTTTTTATTAAATTATAATAATTTGATTAATGGCTATGCTTTGATGCTTTGACAACATTTTGAATTTAATTTGTGTTGTTTTACGCAATGCTAATAATTTATACATTTTAATTAATTTATATATTGTAGAAGTATTAATTATGAACGAAGCTCGATAAGAGAATTATTGACGTCATAAATTCAAGTAACTTCGGGTAATGATGATAAATTAAACTAAAACAATATGAAATTGACAAAATATAATTGCCTAATTAATTTTACCATTATACAATATATATTATCCGTGCAACGCACGGGTGAAATACTAGTTCTCGTAATAAGAGACTAGGCCACGTTTATACACACACACGAAGTTATTGAGGACACCCACCTAATTTTTTTTCAACTAATAGATACATGAAATGTTAAATATACCCTTAACTAAAAAAAAAAAAAAAGCAGATGAGTACACCCACGCCAAAATCGACTCCACTGTATCAAGAAAAACAACTAGACATGACAAAAAAAAAAGGAGACAAACAAAACTCAAAAAATTAAAGCAAAAATACTAAAATAAATCATTCCAACTAGGGCTGGCAAATCGTGCTATCGTGTCGTGTTTCGTGTCGACACGATAGTGACACGACACGATAAGACCAAACACGAACACGACACAATAAGGATCTGTGTCGACACGACACAAACACGATAATTTTCGTGTCGACACGATAATTTTCGTGTCGACGTGACACGACACGATAACGACACGTAACACGATAACAACACGATAACGACACGATAAGAAAATAAATTAATTTAAAATTGTATTAAATATATAAAAAATAATATATTTATATAAATCTAAAAAATTATCGTGTCATTGTCGTGTTATTATCAGATACGTGTCATATCAGGTAAATAACAGGTTAACGGGTTGTTAACAGGTTAATGAGTTACCTGTTAATTTTATCGTGTTTAACGGGGTTGACACGAACCCGACACGAACACGACACAAAATTTTTATGTCGTTATCAGGTCGACCCGATAACGACACGAACCCGATAAGGCCAAACACTAACCCGCAATTTTTGTGTCGGATTCGTATCGTGCTATCATGTCGTGTCGAAAATTGTCACCCCTAATTCCAGCCCACTCATTTCAAACAAAATGCAAACTAACAGTGTCCGGCCAGTGTCGAAAATATAATTAAAAAAAGTACTAAATTTTGAAAAATAAATTCGAAAATAACACAAATTTCCAAAAAATATCCCACTATTAGGCGGCGCGGCGATTTGGAAGGCAGAGCAGTGGTCTGGAAAACATTTGGGTACGATCCACTCTATTTATTTTTAATTAATTATCATGAATCTGTTTCATTCTCGTGTTTCAAATGAGTGTCCTAATTTCCAAATCATTGGTAATCCATTTCTTTTTTTACCAAATACAACACTACCTCCTCAAACATACAACAAACAAATAGTCGACAGAATGAGAAATTGGAGTCGACAACTTGAAATATGGAGATCTCTGGAAACGCCGCTAAAAGGATCTCTTATTGATATATAATTTTATATATTTTTACATATTAATGTGCATATAATCAAATGAAATATGTAAATAGATGAGATGTTATATGGAATTCAAATCATTTTCTAATTTAATTAGTAGTACGTAGAAACAAAAAAAAAAAAATTATAATAACTTGGTTCGTTAATTTATTGAATGGATTATCAAAACATTTAATGAAGGTTGTGATGAATGAAATTTTCATTTGATAACAACAGTCTATATATAGAAAGAATTTTTTAATCTATAATACATCAAATCTTTCTAAAATATTCTATATATACCAGTGATAAAATATTTTATATATACAAGTGAATTTTTTAATTTATGATACATCAGATCTTTCTAAAATATTCTAAATGATAACTACAAAAATAATACTCCCTCCGTCCCATACTTGAAGCTACATTTTACCATTTTGGGCGTCCCATACTTGAAGCTACATTACCTAAAATAGCAAAAACACTTTTAAACACTCTCCTTAAAACATCACAATATTACAACAAATGCCACTACTTTATTACACTAAAAAGTAACTTTATTACTATTTATAAAGTTGAAAAGTCTTTACTACCCCCACTTTATCTTACACAATACTAATAAACAACTCATTTATTAAAACCCGTGCCAATTTGGTTTGTAGCTTCAAGTATGGGACGGAGGGAGTATAATATATTATGTCGGGAATGATACAGGAATAATATAATATATTATGTCGGGAATGATACAGTGACTCTTGAGAGCATCTACCCATGTTTCGACGTACAAAACAACAAATCTCTTTTTCCATGATAATACTTAACATTAATTTTTATTATGGCTGGGCACAAAAATAGAGTTAAGTCCACTGAACAGTAAAAAATAGCATTCTTATTGAGACTAGAACTCATAGGGCATGTTTGGTTTAATTGATTAAACAGGATAGATTGTTTTATCTCAATTATTCCTATGTTTTGTTTACAGGAATTAAACTCGTGATTAAAATAGGCCCGTAATTATTATCCTTCATAATCATTTATTGGAGTGTTTATTAGTCTCAAAGAGAAGGTGAGATAATTAATCTTGCAGAATAAAAAAATATGTAGATGGACTTTATTGCCCTCCAATTTGTGGGTAATTACAACTTACCACATATATATATATATACAAAAGAACCCTAATTAATGACCTCAAGGGTAGAAAAGTAAATTGTCACATTTATCTCAATTTATCCTTGAATCCAAACATAAAACAAAACTTATCCCTAAGAAATTTCAAAATTTAATCCATCAATCCAAACACAAATCTCAATTCAAAAAATAATACAATCCCATCTAATCATATCCTACCTTATCTATCCCAACCTGTATAGGGAATAAATTCTATTTAAGGATGGAATCAAACATCGAGGGACTGACAATAAGCCATCTAGACTCAGAAGCGAATATGTTAATGTACTCCCTAACGCCGGACCAAATAGATGAAGAAATGTATAGTGTCTGAGGGTGTGCATGAGCGTGTCCAAGTGACGTTTATCCCCTGCAAAAAGAAAATATTTCTTCATTTAATTGGACCGGTTCATCTAATTTTATTTTTTATATATCTGATAATTTTAATTATAAAAATATTTTTAAAAAATTAAAATTGGTGAGACAAATGGGGGAATGATAGGATTCAGGGTGGAAGTTGGATTTTGATCAAAATAAGTACTTCCTCCATCCCATAAGTGTTTGCACCACAAAATGAACATACTTTTTAAGAAAAAAATGTAATGAGTGGAGTGTTGAGGGGTAATTTTGTAAAGTTATATAGATAAAGTAAAAAGGTGATTGGAAAGAGAGTAAAAGTAATGTCATTTTGTGTAAATGTGTGAATATTGTGAGGGTGGAGTTTATGGTTAGTTATTTATCCAACGATTGAGAGCTCTGAGAAGAGATCATTAGAGGTTGTAAATTGACCGCCAGCCAAATTAAAATACAAATTTGTGGTGATGTGGAGTGTGATAAATTATATAGTCTTAACTAAACATAGAAATAGCAAAAGGTGCATAAATAAATCCGAAAGGAAAATTAATGAAGATAATTTTTATTTTATTTTTGAATAATGATGAAGATAAATTAAGAGTAACATTTGTGTGCTCTCAATTGTATAAAACTAGATTTTCATCCGTACAATGCACAAGCTTGTTTTAGATTTTAAAAAAAAAAAATTATAAAAGAATAAGTATACATATATAAATATTTTAAAATCCTCTCACTAAAAGGGTTTGAGTCTTGTTTACAAATAAGTTTTATCTTAATACTATCACATTTGAACAAAATGTTTTATCTTTCTCTACTTCAATTTCTTGCAATCTATATATGAAACCACTATAATTTATTGTCATATTTTGTTTTGTATTTTAAATTTTCAGACTAATCATTTTCAAATCCGAACGTAAGTTGAGTTTATATTTAGTGTTAGAGTAATGGATCATATTTGCCTAGAATCCTAAATTTAGGAATTGAAATAGACCTTAGGTTATAAACTTTATTAAAATTGAATAATGAATCTATGAAATAGCAAAAAAAAAAAAAAAAAAATCCTTTAGTTTTATATTCATCCATATTGGACAAGAACATAATAAAATTAGAAATTAACTATCAATAAATCTCAAAATTACACAAATTACAAAATATTTTCCACATTGCTGAATTTTGTAGAGAATGTGACATACTATATTGATTCTTTTTTTAACAAAGGAAACACCTTTGTTCCCAACATTCCCAAGTCTAGAGAATATTTATAAAATCACACGAAAAAATAAAAGACATGAAAAGACAACAACAACTTTTTAATAATATATATCCAAAGTGATAAGCCCACTAACGTAAGTTAGACTTAGTCAAATATCAAGATAGGTTTTGTAAATATTGAATAGATATAATTCCTTGTATTTCGCATGTATCTGTTGTAACCTATCTCTTCATATATGGAACTCGATTATATCACCAGAATCATTGGTGAAGTTTATCAATCTTTCATGGTATCAGCCTTTCCTCATCAAAACCCTACATTATCCTCGCCGACGAACTAGTCCCCTTCGTCCCTCTCTATCATGGCTGCTCCCACCGCTGCTTCTGATCCTTTTCCGATTGCCACCATGATCCACATGGTTACAATTAAACTGTCTTCCACTAATTATCTTTTGTGGAGGGCCCAAATTGTACCGATGCTCACTAGTTTTGAGTTACTCGGTCACGTTGACGGCACATCCCCTTGCCCTGCTGCCACTACGACCACTGCCGGTGTCACGACGCCTAATCCCGCGGCTGTTGCTTGGAAAACAAAGGACCAAAAAATTCTCAGTGTGCTCTTTTCCTCATTAACTGAGGAGTCGATGGCGGAGGTGGTTGGCTGCACCACCGCTCGCGCCGCCTGGTTAGCATTAGAGGCTGCTTTCTCTCACTCTTCAACCTCTCGTGCAAATCAACTTCGTGAAGAACTTCTCTTTCTCCGTCGTGGTTCTCTCTCTGTCGCCGATTATGGCCGTAAGTTCAAATCCTTATGTGATCAGCTTTCCGCCATCGGTCGTCCAGTTGACGATTCTGATAAAAGCCACTGGTTCCTACGAGGATTAGGGCCTCAATTCTCTGGATTTGCTGACACTCGTATGGCTCTTTCTCCCGTTCCTCCGTTTCGGGATTTGTTGCACCAGGCCCAACAATTTGATATATTTAATCGTACTATGGAGTCTTCTTCATCCAGTCCTGCTGCATTTGTTGCTTCTAGCAACCAATCTGGTGCTAACTCATCCAGGTCTCATTCTGGTTCATCTCGCCAGAATCCGTCGCATGGTGGTGTTCAACGTTCTTATTCTTGTCGAGGTGGTAATAATACTAGTCGTCTCAAACCTTACATCCCACGATGCCAGATTTGTCGTGGTGAGCATTATGCCGATAAATGTCCGCGTTTCTTGCATTCTCGTGTTCTGGATCAATCTCCTGCTCAACTTGCCCAGGCATTCAACGCCTCCTGCAATGTCTCCGACTCCATCCCCGATTGGTATGTTGATTCAGGGGCTTCCGCTCATATGACCGCTCAAAAATCTGATTTGGATTCTTTCGAACCCTACACTGGTAATGGTCAAGTTATTGTCGGTAACGGGAACTCTCTCCCTATTACTCATATTGGTAGTCGCAAATTATCAAATTCTATGAAATTGCTTGATGTTTTGGTCGTTCCTCATTTAACGAAAAATTTATTATCTATCAGTAAACTCACAAGTGACCTTCCAGTTAATGTTATTTTTTCTGATAAATCGTTCATCGTTCAGAATCGGTTGACCAAGGTCATTCTAGCTCAGGGAAGACTTGATCGAGGACTATACGTGTTGGAGCGAGGCCATCCAGCTTTGATAACGACCCTCAGTTTGTCGAGATTAAAAGCTAGTTTTGATTTATTGCATTTGCGTTTAGGGCATGTCCCATTTTCAATTATTTCTTTGTTGCATAAATTGGGCCATTTGTCGGTCACTTCTATTTTGCCTACTCCAAAGCTTTGTTCCTCTTGCCAATTGGCTAAGAGTAAACGTTTGGTATTTGATTTGAATGAGAAACGTGCTCGTGGTGTTCTTGATTTGATACATTGTGACTTATGGGGTCCTGCTCCAATTGTCACGTCTGATGGCTTTCGATATTATGTTGCCTTTGTGGACGATTACTCTAGATTCTCTTGGATTTATCCGTTACGTGCAAAATCTGAGTTTCATGATGTCTTGGTACGCTTTCACACGTTTGTATGCAATCAATTTTCGTCTACTATCAAGGTTTTTCAAAGCGATGGAGGTACTGAATTTGTTAACCATCGGGTTCGTCAGTTTATGGACACTCATGGCATTCATCATCGCCTCTCTTGTCCTTACACTCTGCAGCAGAATGGTCGTGCTGAACGGAAACACCGTCATATTTCTGAAACAGGTCTTTCTATGCTATTTCATGCTTCTGCCCCTGCATGCCATTGGTTTGACGCATTTGCCACAGTCGTTTATGTCATCAACAGGCTTCCATCTGTTGTTCTCAATAATAAATCACCCTTTGAGATTTTGTATGACGTCGCGCCTAATTATGCAAATTTTAAACCTTTTGGTTGTCGTGTTTTTCCCTATTTACGGGATTATGTTGCTCATAAATTGGAACCTCGTAGTCGATCATGCATTTTCTTGGGTTATAGCAGCACTTATAAGGGTTTTCGATGCTTCGATCCTATGTCCTCTCGGGTTTTTATTACTCGAAATGCGCAATTTGATGAACACTCATTTCCTTTCTCAGATTCTGCCACGACTTTAGATATCTCCAAATTGGATATTTGCTCTTTTTTGGATCCCACTTCAGAATCTGCTCCTAAACCTTTATTACCATCTACTAATGTACATGACAAATCAAGTCCAGCTCCAGGCCCTTGCCGAATTTGTCCTGAGCCCAACACACTGTCGCTCGGGCCTTTGCTTCCTGAGCCTGACCTGCAACCAGCAGCTCCACCCGCCCCTGTTCAGATTCCACCGTTGGACCCTATTCCCGTGGCACCGGTGCCACCCGACTCCTCTCATCACATGACCACTCGCTCAAAAAGAGGTGTTTTTCGGCCATGTTATCCGGTTGATTTGGCTACTACTAATTTGCTCTCGGCTCTCTCTACATCTACTGAACCTAGAGGCTTCAAATCAGCCTGTAAGTCTCCAGAATGGCTCGCTGCAATGCAAGATGAAATAGACGCCCTACGATCTAACCAAACTTGGGTTTTGGTTCCTCGACCTTCAAATTCTAATATTGTGGGTTCTAAATGGGTTTTCCGCACCAAATATCGTCCTGATGGTTCAGTTGAGCGATACAAGGCTCGTCTTGTAGCTCAAGGCTTTACTCAAATTCCTGGAACGTATTTTGGTCACACATTTAGCCCCGTCGTCAAAGCTGCAACTGTTCGAATCATTTTAGCACTCTCTGTTCAAAATATTTGGCCTCTTCATCAATTGGATGTTAAAAACGCCTTCTTGAATGGTGTTCTCGACAAGCCTGTGTTGATGACTCAACCACCAGGGTTTGTTGATCCGAAGTTCCCTGATCACGTTTGTCGTCTTAAGAAAGCGCTTTACGGGCTTCGCCAAGCTCCCCTTGCTTGGTTTCAGCGCTTTAGCACATTTCTTTATGGGCTCGGTTTTCATGCCAGTCGATCAGACTCCTCTTTATTTTATCTTCATCGTGGCAGCTCGGTTCTATATCTCTTTCTTTATGTTGACGATATTATCATCACCAGCAATGATCCTGATATGCTCAAACGCTTCATCTCTCGCACACACACCGAGTTTGCCATTAAAGATCTTGGTTGCCTTAACTATTTTCTTGGGTTAGAAGTGTCTTACACATCTTCTGGCTTGTTCGTTGGCCAAGCAAAATATGCCCACGATATTCTTAAACGGGCGAACATGTTGGACTCCAAACCCATTGCCACACCTTTAACTCCTGGAGAATCGTTGGTTGCTACGGGGATACCGTTTCAAGATCCTACTTTGTACCGTTCTGTTGTAGGTGCCTTGCAATATTTGACCATTACTCGTCCCGATTTATCATATGCTGTGAATGTTGTCAGTCAATTCCTACATAGCCCAACTATTGACCACTTCTCTGTTGTTAAGAGAATTCTTCGGTATGTGAAAGGTACTGTTCATTTCGGCTTGTCTTTTGATCGACGATCGGATTCGTCAATCTTGGGTTACTTCGACGCAGATTGGGCTAGATGTGTGGATACCCGACGCTCTACTTACGGATATTCCATTTTTCTTGGTGGTAATTTAATTTCTTGGAGCGCAAAGAAACAACCGACGGTGGCTCGTTCAAGTTGTGAGTCAGAATATAGGGCTCTTGCGAGTGCTGCTTCCGAACTAGTATGGGTGTTGAATCTTTTGCGTGAACTCCGTGCCCTTCCCCCATCTCGGCCGGTCCTTCTTTGCGACAATAAGAGTGCTATTTTCTGGAGTCAAAATCCGGTTTCTCATAAACGGGCCAAACACATCAAGATAGGTTTTGTAAATATTGAATAGATATAATTCTTTGTATTTCGCATGTATCTGTTGTAACCTATCTCTTCATATATGGAACTCGATTATATCACCAGAATCATTGGTGAAGTTTATCAATCTCTCACAAA
The DNA here is from genome assembly GCA_963675135.1 of Galeopsis tetrahit. Lineage (NCBI taxonomy): Eukaryota > Viridiplantae > Streptophyta > Magnoliopsida > Lamiales > Lamiaceae > Galeopsis > Galeopsis tetrahit. The sequence goes on along the minus strand of OY776128.1, from coordinate 47,704,682 downwards.
GCAATATCACGTGTAGCTTGTGGACAACTTTCTTTTTAAGATAATATCACGTGCATAGTGTGCACCGTGCACACTAATGCACAGGTCAATTCTTATAAATTAGAAAAAATGAAATTCACATTAATGCACAGGTTAACCCTTATGAATTATGAAAAACAAAATTAACAACAATGTAATTGTTGGTGCAGTGGTTACAACTACCTAAGATAGGTACGAGGCAGTAACAACAAACTTGTCGCATTTCTCATTTTGTATAGAACTAAGGAACATATTTTTTTGACATATTTACCCCTCATTAATTTTTCTATTTTTCTCTTTTTCCTTTTCTTTTTCCACCTTCATTTTTCACTATTTCTTTGACCTTTCTAAAAGAGGCATAATAAAATTGTACGGAGGGAGTATAATAAACATAAGTTATATTATCTAGGTCGAAAAAAAAAAAAAAAAGAAGCAAAAGCAGCTCCCAAGGAGAGGCCATCATCTAATTTTTTTTTTTTTTTTTTGAGATAGCCACCATCTAATTCAGATAGAGCTAAATCTATTTAATTTAATTAATGTAATAAATCTAAAAGAAATTAAGGATAATGAATGAGCATGCCGACAAAACGTTTATGTAATGTAAGAAAAAAATATGAACAAATGCCAGCTGCATTAATCTTTAATACTCCGTACTAAAGGTCCCCACTCCCCTCGATTTGTAGTGATGAGTCGTGAAAAATGTGTTATTGATTAATATAAATTAATTAATTCAATACTTCTCTATAAAAAAATTTACTCCTTCTAATCTTGTTTTACAGTTTTTATGAATTAGATGATGTTTTACAGTTTTTCATATAAATTTATTACACTTAATTCAAATTTATCCTTACAATCATTTAATTACTCAATTATAAATAATTATTTAATAGGGGGTATTATAAGAAATTAAATATTTTCTTAATATGTATTCATTGATATAGAAAGACACTTATTTTGAATAGAAGAGAGTATTGTAATAGAGCTTTGGACGGGCATCCACACATGCATTTGAGTTCAATTTTTATTGGAAAAACTTAACTCATACGAAGTATTAAATTGTCTATTCGATGAATCTCAGTAAAGATGTGTACTAAGGTTTGGGACCCTATTTAACATTATTACATGTTTGTTGTGTGTATAAAGGATAGAGGTATGAGTCATTTTGTTGAATATTGTTTGATAGAAAGAAATGGGAGTTAAAGGGAAGTTGGTTTCTGAGATACACATAAAATCCGACGGTGATGTTTTTCTTGAGATTTTCAGAGAGAGGCCACACCACATCTCAAAAATGAGCCCTGCTTATATTAAAAGTTGCGATTTGGTTGAGGGCAATTGGGGAACTCTTGGCTCCATTATCCTTTGGAACTACACTCATGGTCAGTCTTAATTTCCCTTTTTTATTTCATTATTAATATATATTTAGATGATTAGATCGACAATCTTTAATTTGTTACTTTTATAGTTTTATTAACGTTTTCTTTGCCTAAAAATAAATATTTAGTCTCTTTCATTCCAATGGTATCATTCTCTTTTTTCCAGTTTAGTCACGTATGTATTCAAAATGTATATTTTTTGTTCAAATGTGACTCAAACATGCTAAAAACAATGTCGTATTATGCGTTTTCTGACAATTTGAGACGAAGAGTATACAGATACAAGACTCAGTTGAAAAGACAATTATTGGACCATTTTGAAAAGGTAGAAAATTATGAGGTGGATTTGACTTTACTCACGAATATTTACTTGCACACTCTAAATATGAAAATAATTTTTCACAACATCATTTTATTTTTAAAATTATGAAAATAATTTCTCACAACATCATTTTATTTTTAAAATTGCTCATTTTGTGTTCACTCCATATGTGTAATTTCTTTCATATCTCTCTGACTCAGATGGAAAAGAATGTGTGGGGAAAGATATGATAGAAGCCATAGATGAAGAGAAGAAGTCAGTGACGTTCAAGTTGATTGAAGGAGATCTGTTGGAGGTGTACGACAACTTGAATCTGACGGTTCAAGTTGACACGACGGGGGACGACAACCTTGTGACGTGGAGGTCAGAGTACGAGAAAAAGAAGGAAGATGTTCCAGATCCACAATCACTCATGGACGTCGTTCTTGCTATTACTAAAGATATTGAGGCTCACCATCTCAATGCCTAAATCACATCTATCAATAATGTTTATGACTCATGGGCCTTTTATTTTCAGACTGCTTAATGAAACTACATGCAGTCTTGTGTGTTCTTCTTTTCTTGTTTACTCCTCTTTATATTTATCCTTGGAAATTATGACCAATTAAAATAAATAATTTGGTTTGTATACACACACGACTTTTTTAATCAAGGCGTCGTTCTTTAATTTATCTGAGTTATCATATAAGAAATTCAATATTATTGCAATCAGGACGGACCCAATTCATGGTTAAGGGGGTCAAATTTCTTCATAATTATATTTTCTTCATCAATCTTATTTTAAGAGGCTAAATTTTTATTTTTATTTCACAAAAACTTGTTGCAATATTGATCTATTTAGGTCAAAATTTGTGGTTCAAATGCAGGTCAACCTTAATTAAAATATTTTCGCTCCCAAATATTATCCTACTACATGAACAAAATAATACAAGATCAAAATTTTGTCACTACAAGTCCATATTACTAAGAGTCCAAAAATATTCTGAACACTTTTTTTTTTTTTTTGGCAAAATTACTAATTTAATTTAATAATTTTAATAATTTAAAATAATTCAACTCAAAATAGAGAAAATTAATCCATTGGCAATTAATTTTTGTATTTTGGTCCCATAATTTTTAAAATTCAGCAATTTTCGTCCTAATTTTATGAGGTTGTAAGTGGGATAGCTCAAGTGGTTAGAACACCACTACCTAGGTCTTAGATCCTGGGTTCGAGTCATGGGGAGGGAAAAAGGGATGGGTATTTAATTTGTAAACAAAAGTGATTTTTCTTTTCATCGTGAAGAAGAAAGAAAACCAAAGTAAAGAACGTCACTAAAAATTTCTCATCATTTTATTTTAAAACTTAAATGACGTAAAATGAACTATTTGGCGGAAATCACAATTCATTCTACACATGCGAGTCGCACATTCACATTTTCGATGAATTTGAAAAAAATTCGACAAAAAGAACGTAAATTGATAAAATATAAAGTTACACGTACAAATAAATAATTGAAATTATACAATTAATCGAATAAATTACTCAATAACCTAATCAACACACCATCAATAGACACTCAGTGTCAAACTAAAAACCAATAATCCACATAATTTCAATCCCTCAAACAAATGTTTTGATGAAGGAAATAGAATTTACTCATAAAGGAATAGCAATAAAATATGAATTTAATGAAATTCACCAACTAATATTGAAATAAAAATTGAAGTCACCTTAATCTAAAAGGGAATTGAAATTAACCAACAAAGACCTAAGTGAAATTCTAATTAGGAATTGAAATATAATCTAGCTAGCCTAAGCTAATACCTCGGCTCCATTTGGATGGAAGAATTTGATATATGAATTTTAAATCCACCATTCAAATCCACTCTACTTGTTTGGATTATAAATGGATTTCAAATACTTAGATTTTTGCTCACATAATTTTTAATTAAAATAGAGAGGATTTTAAATCTCACTAAAACCATGTCATTTGAAATTCATTTATTTTTAAATTTATAAGCTAAAAATATGGAGTGTGTGGAATGTTTTCTTGGTGAGGGGTGGGGTCTAATTAAAAAAATCAGAATGGAGAGCATTTATAATCTTAAAATAGAGTTTGAAGTGAATTTTTACACTTAAGTCACTTTTATTTTTTAGCGCTGATAAGTTAACTCGATCAATCGGGTGGAATTCAGAGAAGATGGGACAAACTTGGTGATGAGGCGACCAGAGGAGACCAACTCACGAACAAAGTGGCAGTCAATGTCGATGTGTTTTTCTCGTTTATGAGCAACTGAGTTTTGACTCCAAAACAAGGCACTCTTGTTGTCACAGATCAGCGTGGGAGCCGAGAAGGGAAGCTGACGAAGCTCCCGAAGAAGTTGAGTGACCCAAATCATTTATTGGGTTGTGTTCGCGAATGCCCTATACTCGGATTCACAGCTCGAGCTAGCAACAGTGGGTTGTTTCTTCGCGCTCCAGGAGATTAAATTTCCGCCCAAAAAGATCGAATAACCATAAGTGGAGCGACGAGTCTCAGTGCAACGGGCCCAATCCGCATCGGAATAACCAACGAGCGAGTAATCACTTGTCCGGCCAAAGGAGAGCCCATAATTGATAGTGCCCTTAACATATCTGAGGATCCTTTTGACTGCGAGGAAGTGGTCGGTGGTCGGCGAGTGCAAAAACTGACTGACATGATTAACAACATATGAAAGACCAGGACGTGTGATCGTCAGATACTGTAAGGCGCCGACGAGTGAACGGTAAAGGGTGTGGTCGGCAAAAGGGGCCCCTGTACTAACCAAAGATTCCTCGGCTGCAAGGGAAGTGGAGACAGGCTTGGAGTCGAGCAACTCCGCTCGAGATATGACATCACGAGCATACTTTGCTTGGTTGAGAAAGAGACCAGTCGACGAGTGAGTGACTGATTCACGTGTTATGCAACACTAAAATAAACAACCGTAAGTGTACGGCGTCTATCGTAGCGTGATAAGCACGAGGTCAATCCCACATGGAGGTATTAGCATAAAAATGTAGTTTGTTAATTGAAGTTCTATTTAGACGTGATCAATAACTTGAATGGTGAATTATCCCTAAGATTGCCTACCAATATGTCACAAATAGACAATGAAAAGAGCAAATAAGAAATCGATCAAATACTATGCGTATCAAGAAAACGAAAGTAAAACGGGTGAAAACTCAATTAAGAGAAGGTAGGTCCTAAAGCACATGCAATACTAATGAATCCATCTATGATTAACTATCTACTCAAGTGGTGTTCATGCTTTGTCTATAAGATTGATCACATAATAATGAATTAAAAGTTCTTTCGATCCAAGTAATTCAAAGGAAATATCACACAACTTAGTATCTCTACCTAAATTGCACAATAAAACCCAATCATGCTCCTAAGATCATCACACATCTTCCTAATCATTGATCATCTTTCAATCTCACAATAAAATTAGGTCAAATGCTTGCAATCAATCAACCAAACTAGATTTCTCAACCTAATTCACTTAACTATGATCAACACATCACCATTGTACACATAATGACATGCTTTGCAATATAAACCAAGCATTCAAATAGAATTAAGCCACACAAACACCAATTAAGCAAAACATTAATTCATAGATATCATCAAAAGTATGTACAAGGCTCTAGAACCAAAATTTGTTTAGCTAATCAAATACATACTCAAATTACAAAATCCAAATGAAATACTAAATAAAAAGAAAGAGAACAAGGAAGCTTAGTCTAGATTGTGGTAGGAAATGAAATTCCCAAGCTAATGCCTCCTCTCTTGCATGAATTGGTGAAGGGATGAAGAAGATATGGCTAAAACACCTCCAAATATGTGTAACTATGTGTGGGAATTGAAGAATTGGGGGTGGATGGCTTGAATTTCAAGAAAGAGGGTATTTATAGTGTTGGGGTAGGGTTTGGATGTGAAAATTGCAAGTTGATCCTTTGAAAATTGAGAAATTTCACGTTTGGCACCGAAAATAGGGCGACCCGGCCGGGTGGAGTATTGGCCGAGAAAACAAGAAACAGGGGCAGGTTGGCCCGGCCGGGCGAGTGGTGCCGCCCGGCCGGGCCATAGCTTCGACTTGGCCCAAAAATTGTTGCTCGGCCGCCCGGCCGGGTGAGTGATGCCACCCGGCCGGGCCATACTTTCGTATTGGCCAGAATTTTCTTGCTCGGCCGCCCGGCCGGGCGGGTGATGTGGCCCGGCCGGGCCAATGTTTCGTCTTGGCTCCGTCTTCGTTTTCGTCCTCCAACTTCGTCCCTCCGTATCTTGAGCTTCCGACCTCCGATCGACTCGATTCTTTTGGCTATTCCACTCCGTTTTTCGAGTCGGATCCAATGGTGCACTCCTATTTCCAGTCTGATCACTTGTGGTATGTGTTTTGCTCCCAAATTCCATCGTTTTACCTATAAAATCGACAAAACACTACCTTTCTCTCATTTTGGCTAAAACAATCATATTCAATGCATAAATCAATGAAATCCACATCAAAATACGCTTCACATGTGCCTCTAAAACGTGTAAATTCCACCCGAATCAAACTCCCCCAAACTTAAAATGTTGTTTGTCCTCAAACAACTAAGCACTTAAAGCAATGAGGGTGGAATGATCACAATGGAATATTTAATGCAAATCACACATGCAAAGTAAGATGTAATGATATCTCTTTCTAAAAGTGCATTTCTCAATGAAGGTCATAGGCTCATTATTGCAATCCACATTCATAGATCAAAGAATGCACAAGTACACAACACATTGTGATGGGAAATATAATCCCAATGCTCAAGTCCTCTACTCACATGATGGAGTGTTTCTCTCAAACACACAAACGAATTAAGGATATTAATGCACTCATCAACCAAGTTATGCTATGCAATCACCATACGCTTGCCCAACTTCTACTTTTCACAACACTCAAATGCTCCACAATGTGATCAATAGGACTTAATCAAGGATGTAACATTGGCTCTTTGGTCAAGGTAGGGTAAATTTGGATGAAGTAACTCATAAACTAGTGGAGAGCGAGAGATAAAGAAGCATAGACACATCTCAAAAACTTCTCAAGATAAAGTTACAATTCCGCGGATTGCAACTCAAAAACTCTAACTTCCACAATTTATTTGTTCTCTTTTGAGCATATTCTACACCACAAAACCATTAAACACTTTTTTTCTTTTCAAGCTTTTGGGGCTCTTTGTCCCTCTTTTCTTTTTCCTTGATTTTCTTTTCACCTTTTTTTTTTTTTTTTCAACTTCTCCAATTTCTCCTTTCACCAAAGATATTCATTTAAGCACATGTTTTTCCACTTTGTCTTTCATCCCCCACTAGATATAGGAATCAAAAGTCTCAAAAAGGCTAAGTGCTTAACATTGTAGTTTGCCAAGAAAATGAGGAATTAAGCTCAAGGGGCTAACTACGGAAGATTACTTTGGTTTTGGGAAATTTTGGCTAAGTGACTCTTTTAGAACAAGATGGCCTATATCATATCACATCATCTCACACAATCATGCTTTCAAACAAGAACTTAGGCAAGTTCTAGGATTACTAGCAATAACATAGTCCACTCTCAAATGAACTAAACCGGATTATATGTTCGATTTATGGCTCAATTCTCACCGGTTTATTCAATAGAACTCTCACATTCATCAAATGTTCCCAAACAACAACACATCATGCATCCATGCTATCAAAGATTCACAAATATGAACACAACATGATACTATATTCCAACACCAATTATGCATACATTCAAAGCAAATAGACATCACCACAACTACTCAACTATGGATTCCAATGATTATTCATGCTCACATTTCACCAAAGATCCACTACCCAATCATGTGATCAAAACCAACTTAAACAATATAATCATGTGAAAGCCAAATGTGCGCCGGTGCAAAATGTGACACAAGTAGAATGACGAATCGGTGCAAGGGTAACAACTAGTATAAAAATAAAAGAAAAATAAATCCCCCAAACTTAGAATTTTACTATGTAAAAATTCTAAGTTTGGGGCTACAAGTTGTTACCTCCCTCCTTGCACACCCAATGCTCTTCAAAGATCACCATTGCACCACTTGCTTCCTCCTCTCCAAAGTTGGTTTTGCTTTCTTCTCCATTTTCAAGATGTGATATCCATAGTACTCTTCATCCATACCTACAAAATAAACTAAGCCATCAAAACTACTAAAGCAATAAAAACATGAAAGCAATAAAACCTTGGGTTGCCTCCCAAGAAGCGCTATTTTTAACGTCCTATGCCGGACGGTTCTTCTTTGAGGGGAATATCAAGTCACCCCATCATCCTCCTTGATCTTAACCTTCTTGGCTCATGCAACTTTCTTAAACCCATTGAAGCATCCACTTGCTAGCCCATCCGGCTCTTCAATCATATCATAAGAGGTCGATGCCTCATTCATCCCCAAGCTTGCACAAGTAGCTTTTCTTGATTTGGGGGAGTTTTTTTTTTAAACTTGGCCTTCTTGCCCATCTTCAACTCATGCTCTTCCACTTGGGGGTCCTTTTTCACAACATTGACCTTCAAATCTTCTCCTACCTCCTCTTTCATGGGCATTGGAGGGTAATCTCCCTTGGGAAACCCATACTCTCCATTCTCATCATTTCGGAGTTTGATAGTTCTAAACATGTCAATCGTAACTATCTCTTGGTTCATCCGAAACTCCAACTCTCCATTCCTCATATCAATAATTGCCCCTCCGGTTGCCAAGAATGGCCTTCCCAAAATCAATGGAATGTATTTGTCTTCCTCCATATCCAAAACTACAAAGTCTACCGGAAAGAGAAACTTGTCGATTTTGACCAATACATCCTCCGCTATACCCAAAGGGTATGTCATAGACCTATCCGCCAATTGGAGGGTCATTGTGGTTGGTGTGAGCTCTCCTAAACCAAGTGATTTGAAGAGTGATAGTAGCATGAGGTTGATGCTTGCTCCCGAATCACATAAGGCTCTTAATGTACCTCCATCTCCAATGGTGCATGATAAAGTGAAGGATCCGGGATCCCTAAGCTTTGGAGGTAGCTTAGCTTGAATTATGGAGCTACAATATTCGGTTAAGTGCACCGTCTCATATGCCTCCATTTCCCTCTTGTTTGACATTATCTCCTTCAAGAATTTGAAGTAATGTGGTATTTGTTCAAGAGCTTCGGCGAAAGGGATGTTGATATGGAGTTTCTTGAACATCTCCGCAAACTTGATAAACTTGCTATCCAAGTTCTTCTTCTTCATCCTTTGCGGATATGGGAGGGGCACTACATTCTTGCCTTTGTTTTGAGGAGGGATTGCCTCCCCACTCTTCTTCTCCCCTTCTTTCTCTTCTTTCTCTTTCACTAAGCCATCTCTTTTGTCAACACCCTCGGGTGCCATTACCACTTCCTCCTCTAACGGCATCTTGGGCCCTTCGTAGCTTGTCCCACTTTCTTAACCTTATAGCTTTGCATTGCTCCTTGGGATTTAGCTCCGTGTTAGAAGGGAATTGCCCCGGAACGTGTTGCTTTCCAATGACATTGGCAAGTTGGCCTATTTGCTTTTCCATAGCTTTCATGTGGGTGGTCACATCCTTGATCATCTCACCATGCTCATCAAGTTTTTGCCATATCTTTGCCACATTGTGCTTAGTTTCTCTCATGAAATTCTTAGTTTCTCCCATGAAATTCTTGGTTTCTCCCATGAATGCTCCAAACATGTCTTCCAAGGATAACTTTGATGGAGATTCCACAATTTCACCATCTCTTACGTTGAAATTCGGAGGTGGTATGATGGTGTTCCTTGTGTTAGCATAGGAAAAGTTCTCATGTTGCCTCAAATTCGGATGATATTGGTTTGGATTGGAGGGACTTTCACGGGCTTGCCTATCGTTCCAACCCCTCTCTCTAAATTGCCTATCCCTTTGATTGTTCATGTAGTGGGCTTCTTCATATTGCTCGTCACGTAGCCCCACTAAAGCTTTAGCCGTCATAAGAGATATCAATTTATCCACCTTGTTGGAGAGTTTAGCATTCTCATCCAAATCTTGGGTTGAGGCAACCTTTCGGTTTTGTCTTCTCTCGGATGGCCATTGGTTGCCATTCTTAGCCATCTCCTCTAGGAGCACATAACCTTCTTCCGTCGTCTTTCCCAACAAAGAACCTCCACCGGCCGAGGCATCTACCATCCCTCTCGTACGGTGATCCATTCCGTTGTAGAAGTAACATATCAATTGGTCTCTCGAGAAACCATGTTGAGGGCAACTCCTTATCAAATCCTTAAAACGCTCCCAAGCCTCGGCTAACGACTCATCATCATCTTGCATAAATGAAGAGATCTCCCCTCGTATCTTGATGGTCTTGCTTGGAGGAAAGTACTTCATTAGGAATGCATCAACAAGGTCGGCCCAATTCTCAATGGTCCTCAAGTCAAGAGAGAGGTACCATTGCTTTGCTCGGTCCCGGAGTGAGAAGGGGAAGAGTTGCAAGCGGATGTAGTCTTGGGGAACACGGTTGATCTTAACCGTTCCACTTATCTCGAGAAATTGAGACAAGTGGAGGTTAGGATCCTCCTTGGAGAGCCCACCAAATTGGTTGTTTTGCACCATCACGATCAAGGCCGGCTTGAGTTCAAAGTTGTGTGCATCAACGGGTTCCCGACCCGCTCCTCCATAGGGCCTTGGGATGGGACGGAAGTGGTCTCTCAAGACTCTTTGTGGTTCCACATCCTCCCTTCGTCTACCATCTCTTTCCATAGCAATACCAATATTCTCTTCAACTCTCCGACGAGAGTTTTCCCTTAGCACTCCTTGAGGTCGGTTACCTCCATTCCCATTAGGTTCCTCAACTCCTTCTACCCCGTGATTCTCAAATTCCTCCTCTATTTCTTCTACAACCGGATTTTCCCGTCGATTCATTCTTTCCAACTCTATTCTCCTCCTTTCGGCGTTCCTTCTTCGACAATTGGCTTCAATCTCCGGATCTAAGGGTAACACTTCTTGTTGGTTCCTCCTAGATCGTGTGATCATAAACCATGTCTATCAAAAGAGCAAATGAGAGTGAGATTTGCAAGAAAGATCAAGATGACAAACACAAATATTTTTGGATTTTTGCAAATAAAGAAAGCGAGTAAAATGTCTAAACTAAAACTCTATTAACCTACACTCTAGAGCTATAAAACCTCCCCGGCAGCGGCGCCATAAACTTGATTCACGTGTTATGCAACACTAAAATAAACAACCGCAAGTGTACGACGTCTATCGTAGCGTGATAAGCACGAGGTCGATCCCACAGGGAGGTATTATCATAAAAAATGTAGTTTGTTAATTGAAGTTCTATTTAGACGTGATCAATAACTTGAATGGTGAATTACCCCTAAGATTGCCTACCAATATGTCACAAATAGACAATGAAAAGAGCAAATAAGAAATCGATCAAATACTATGTGTATCAAGAAAACGAAAGTAAAACGGGTGAAAACTCAATTAAGAGAAGGTAGGTCCTAAAGAACATGCAATACTAATGAATCCATCTATGATTAACTATCTACTCAAGTGGTGTTCATGCTTTGTCTATAAGATTGATCACATAATAATGAATTAAAAGTTCTTTCGATCCAAGTAATTCAAAGGAAATATCACACAACTTAGTATCTCTACCTAAATTGCACAATAAAACTCAATCAAGCTCCTAAGATCATCACACATCTTCCTAATCATTGATCATCTTTCAATCTCACAATAAAATTAGGTCAAATGCTTGCAATCAATCAACCAAACTAGATTTCTCAACCTAATTCACTTAACTATGATCAACACATCACCATTGTACACATAATGACATGCTTTGCAATATAAACCAAGCATTCAAATAGAATTAAGCCACACAAACACCAATTAAGCAAAACATTAATTCATAGATATCATCAAAAGTATGTACAAGGCTCTAGAAACCAAAATTTGTTTAGCTAATCAAATACATACTCAAATTACAAAATCCAAATGAAATACTAAATAAAAATAAAGAGAACAAGGAAGCTTAGTCTAGATTGTGGTAGGAAATGAAATTCCCAAGCTAATGTCCCCTCTCTTGCATGAATTGGTGAATGGATGAAGAATATATGGCCAAAACACCTCCAAATATGTGTAACTATGTGTGGGAATTGAGGAATTGGGGGTGGATGGCTTGAATTTCAAGAAAGAGGGTATTTATAGTGTTGGGGTAAGGTTTGGATGTGAAAATTGCAAGTTGATCCTTTGAAAATGGAGAAATTTCACGTTTGGCACCGAAAATAGGGCGACCCGGCCGGGTGGGGAAGTGGCCCGGCCAGGTGGAGTATTGGCCGAGAAAACAAGAAACAGGGGCAGGTTGGCCCGGCCGGACGAGTGGTGCCGCCCGGCCGGGCGGAAGGTTCGTAAATGGGAGGCGATGTTGGTGCATTCGGCCGCCCGGCCGGGCGAGTGATGGCACCCGGCCGGGCCATACTTTCGTATTGGCCAGAATTTTGTTGCTCGGCCGCCCGGCCGGGCCAATGTTTCGTCTTGGCTCCGTCTTCGTTTTCGTCCTCCAAATTCGTCCCTCCGTATCTTGAGCTTCCGACCTCCGATCGACTCGATTCTTTTGGCTATTCCACTCCGTTTTTCGAGTCGGATCCAATGGTGCACTCCTCTTTCCGGTCCGATCACTTGTGGTATTTGTTTTGCTCCCAAATTCTATCATTTTACCTATAAAATCGACAAAACACTACCTTTCTCTCATTTTGGCTAAAACAATCATATTCAATGCATAAATCAATGAAATCCACATCAAAATACGCTTCACATGTGCCTCTAAAACGTGTAAATTCCACCCGAATCAGTGACCTCGAGGCCGAGAAAGTAGCTCAGGTGACCAAGATCTTTGATCGCAAATTCCTTGTTGACACGACGAATAAAACGCCGAATGGCATCCTGGTCACTCCCTGTAACAATAATGTCATGCACATAAAGCAAGAGGTATAAAGTGATTTTACCACGTCTGAAGTAGAAGAGTGAGGGATCTGCTCAGCTGCAAAGAAAACCCAACGACTTAAGGAAGTCATTGAAGAGAACAAACCAGGCGAGGGGAGCTTGCCGAAGACCATGCAACACCTTCTTAAGGCGACAAACATGGTCAGGAAAGCAAGGATCAACAAAGCCAGGAGGTTGAGCCATGTAAACAGTGTTCGTCAACCTTTCATGGAGAAAGGCATTGTTTACATCGAGCTGGTGCATGTGCCACTGATTCCGAACAACCAGACAAAGGATGATGCAAATAGTAGCGGCCTTGACCTGGACTGAATGTGTGCGAGAATCTAAGGCCTGGAACCCGCGAGAAGCCCTGGGCGACCAGATGAGCCTTGTAGCGATCAATTGTACCATCCGCAAGAAATTTTTCGAACTAACAATGTTTGTAGAGAGAGGGTGAGGAACGAGCTCCCAAGTTTGGTTAGCATGCAGGGCATTGAGCTCAGATTGCATTGCAGCTAACTAGTGTGGATGCTTTAGGGCTGATTTGAAACCCTTAGGCTCGTCAGAGACCGAGAGGGCGGACAAAAGGCCAGTGGTTGGAATGTCGGCAATGTGTCGAGGCTTAAATATCCCAGATCTGGCACGAGTAACCATCAGATGAGTCGGCACAGAAAGTGAGCGAGCAGCTGGTGGATCAAGAGGCTGCTGAACTGCTGGGCGAGCAAGAGGTTGGGCGGACTCCTGTGAGTCAGGGTAGAGACTACAAGGGAGCCGACGAGGAGAAGTAGATGGCTCCATAGACGAACTGACTTCAAGGGAATCAGGAGAGGATGGGGCATGAGAAACCGATAACGGGAACACTGATTGATCAAACTGAGCATGACGAGTGGTGTAGAAGCAGGAAGTGATCAGATCGTAACATCGAAACCCTTTGTGGGAAGAACTGTATCCCATAAAAATTCACGGAGCACTGCGAGGAGCAAGCTTATGGAGAGCATAGTCGCGAAGATACGAAAATACCATACATCCAAAGGTTTTGAAGTTTGCAAAGTTGGGGGCAGTGCCGAACAAGAGCTGAAAGGGCGAGCTGTCTTTGAGAACAGGCGTGGGCAGCCGATTAATGATGTAGACAGCAGTGGAGAAGGCATCAACCCAAAAATGAGCAGGCATGCTAGACTGAAATAACAAAGAGAGCCCAGTTTCAGTGACATGACGATGTTTGCACTCAGCTCGACCATTTTGCTGAGGAATGTATGGGCACGAGATGCAATGATGAATGCCATGGTCGGCAAGGAAACCACGAACGCGACCATTAATTAATTCAGTTCCACCATCACTCTTGAAAACTTTGATCGAGGTGGAAAACTAATTGCAAACAAAGGTGTGAAACTGAACAAACACATCGTAGAAATCAGACTTGGCGTACAGAGGATAAAGCCAAGTGAATTTGAAGAAATCATCCACAAATATGACATAATATTTAAAACTATCATTCGAAGCAACAGGGGCAGGTCCCCGAAGATCACAATGAACTAAATCCAAAACACGAGATGCCCGCTTCTCATTTAATGCAAAAGATAAGTGTTTACTCTTAGCCAACTGACATGGAGTACATAAGCCAAGATTGGGCAAAACAGAAGTAAGGGACAACGAGCCCAATTTATTCAACAAATTAATGATAGAACTAGGAACATGGCCTAATCTACGATGCCAACACTCAAAAGAAGCCTTCGGCGACGTGCTCCATAAAGCAGCGACCAAGGCTGGAGTGCCCTGCTCCAGGGCATAGAGTCCTCGACTATGCCGACCCCTCGCCAAGGGTTGCTTGGTCGCCCGATTCTGAATGACAAACGAGTTATTAGTAAACAAAACATCAACAAAAAAGTCTAAAGTAAGCTTACTAATGGATAACCGTTTCTTAGTAAGATGTGGTACGACGAGTACATCTAACAAACTAACATCCTTATTAACCTAACACGACCCAAAATGAGTGATCGAAATAGTAGAACCATTAGCAACAATAACATTGTCCTTACCAGAATATGGGTGAAGATTATCCAAGTCAGCGGAGCGAGGAGTCATGTGAGCAGACGCACCACTATCGAGGAACCAATCAGAAGTCGGAGGCTGCGAGACGTGACACTGAGAGTCAAGAGCATGGGCAAGGTTGGCTGCGGAGGGGGCAGGGCGAGCATAGCGGTCCGGGCAGCGGTTGGCATAATGGCCTTGTTGTCAGCATATCTGACAAGTGGGAGGATGGAGAGCAGGGGCCGAGCCACCAGCTGAGGATCTAGTGGTCGCCTGGCCACCAGAATTCCGAGGGGAGAAGTTACAGGATTTTGTGCCAGGGCGAGAAGGTTTACTCGAGCGAGCAGAAATAGAGAATGCTGGAACGGGCGAGGACGAGGAGTCCATTGAACGCGTAAATTGGTCATAGTTTAAGGCTTGATGGATTAGATCCCGAAAAGCAGGCATGGGCGACATAGCCATGCGAGTGTCAGAAAAACCATCGAACTGGGGGCCGAGACCGGTAAGAAACCAATGACACCTGTTGTCATCATCAACATGCTTACCGATGGAGGCGAGTTGATCGCATAGAGCACTAAACTTCTTGCTGAAGTCGTCGACGGAGATGGATCCATGACGAAGGGAGATGAGCTGATTCCGCAGTTGAGTAATACGAGAGACCTAGGTGTGACTGTAGGCTGCCTCGAGTGCGACCTAGATGGAGCGCGAGGTGTCACAGCCGATGACCTCGACCATGGCTTATTCAGAAAGGGAGGAAAGAAGAAGACTAAGGATCTTCTGATCCTTCTCAAACCAAGCGATGTAGGCTGGGTTTGGAGCCGATTCATCAGATGTGGTGATCGACTTCGCGCGGAGCAGGTGTCGTGCCATGAATGTGAGAGATGAGATCATGGTTTGACAGGACTGAGACTACCTGATTTCGCCAGAGCAGGTAGTTGGAGGATGACAACTTGATTGTCAAGAGATGAACCAAAACATTGAGAGGGATGGTGGGGGGAGTAGGAGCCGCCGCCGCCATGAGGAGGGAAGGGAAGAAATTTAGTGTGAGGCATTAGAGAGAAAATTAGGGTTTCAATGAGTTAGACTGATACCATGTGAGAATAGGTATGTGATAATTAATGAGGTGATAGAATGATTCACTATTTATAAGAGTATTTACAAAGAGATAATTAAGGTAAATGCAACAACCATATCAAAGAAATATATACAAAGATATGGACTAAAATAAAAAAATATTATTCCTATATTAGTATTCCCTAGTACTCGGCCACCCAAATTGGATGTAATTGCAGGATACTCTCTGGAATTTGCCTGCACTCAACCGTTAGTGTGTCCGAGTGATTCCGTTTGAATATAACACAAAAAGGTGCTGCACTTTTCTCATTTAATTACTTCAAGTCGTGCAGCCAATTTGTATAGAAGAAAATGAAATGCAGCTTGTACCCTCTTTCCCTCCAATTTGGCCTTCAAATACTTCTTTGACTGACTTCACAATTTATTTTAGGTGTACTTTATATATTCTTAAAATATTTATTTTTCTATAAAAATTTAGCAAAATACACATCTTTCTCCTTCGGAGTACAATTAGTTAATTTAGTATAAAATAATGTAATGAAATTTTATAAAATTAAGTAAAAAAAAAAAAAAAGTGAATTTCAAGCAATTACCATATGAATCAAAGAGGATGAAACAATATAGAGATAACAACTGTAATTAATTATATATGCATGTAACATAAAATTAAATGTTTACTACTTTTGTTTCACTTTCGCTTTGATTAATCACACAAATTAAAAAAATTATTTAATATCACTTATCCTACATATCACACAAAGTATTTGATAATAAATGACTAATATACCGTCTGTATTTTTTTTTTAAATTATAGTCACTTCTATATTGAAATTGTAAGTTGCCTAAAATGCCCATATTTAATCCCACGGATTATTTTGTTATTACAGTTTGGCGTGGGGTATATACCCCTCCAGGAATATTAGGTGCACTCCCCTTCCATTTATTAATTAAATGTGCATGTAAAATATCATATTTGCCCTTTTAGTAAAATGATGTAGATACATACACTCTCCTTAAAAAATCCTAACCCTAATTTTGTACAAAAACTCTAACCCTAATTTTGCAGCACCTGCCGCCACTTCGCCAGCCAGCCAGCCACCGCCGCCGGCAGCCTCCGGCATCTTTCACCGTCGACACCGCCGACGCCACCCATCTAAAAATATATTCAGAAAATTAAAAAAATGAAACTTAAATTGTTTTAAATAAAATTATATTTTTTCAACAAACCAGTGTCAATCGATCGACACTGGTTTGTCGACCGTAGAATATATCATCGACTATCATTTGTCGATGAAAAACACCTTTGCCGATAAATTTTATCGAAATAAAAAAGAAACGTTGTACCTGTGCGAAGAAACGGGGAAGGAGGGAGAGGGGGTGAGGCGGCGGCGACAGGGGATGAGACGGAGGTGGAAAATCGCGGTTGAGGTGGCTCCGGCACGGCGGCGCTTAGTGGCCGACCTCCATGGCCGGATATCAGAACAGGAAAAAAAAAAGACAAAGAAGAAGATGGGAGAAAGAAGAAAAAGTGGGGAGAAAGAGAGGGCGGCGGCGGCGGCGGCACACGGAGGTTGGGCGCGATGGGCGGCATCGGGCGGCGACGGCTGGAAAGATTTGGGGAAGGAAAGTGTTTAGGTTTAAATGGGGAAGAAAGAAGGGAGTGTGTATTTATCCTGCACAATTTTAAAAGATATGAGTATAATAGGTAATTTAAGGGGAGTGCATCTATCTTACATGTGTTTTGAGGGGGGAGTGCATTTAACAAAGCTGGAGGGGTATATACACCACGCCTTATAGTTTTTGTATTAAATAATTAAAGGTATCGGCCCAAACAGGTCCAGCCCAAAGAACATCATGCCTCAATTAAGACCACGATTATACACACACAGACTTAATGAGCACACCCATTGGCTAAACACACACCACGTAATGAGAACACCCACGTGAAAAAACCCCAAATTACCCTACTTCTTCTTCTTCTTCTTAACTCTAATTTTCATTTTTATTTTGGTACACCAACACTCACTCAGCCGCCCAAAATTTTCAACTTCTCTTCTCTTCCATGCACGGCTGCGCCGCCCCATTCACGGCCGACCCGCCAGGCCTTCGCCTAGCCATGTCGTGCCGTCACACACATGCAACAGCTCCGCCACCGCACACCTGCATCAACCCCGTCGTGCACGCACACCTATGCCCACTCCGCCAACGCCACACGACCTCATCCCACGTTGAAGAAGATTATCGACGCGACGACTACTGTTGAAGAGGGTGGTCGTGGGAGAGGAGCCGGAACCTTCCTCGGAAGTCCCCTCCGATGAAGGATGAGAAGAAGAGGACATGACGATAAAATAAAAGAAAAAAGAGGAGGCGGAGAAGGATACCTGAAACTGAGGCACCACTCGAACGTAAATAACCTGCCGGCGGAACGCACTAATGAAGGCCGGCGAATGCACTGGTAAAGAAGTCGGTTGCGGAAGCCGAAAGGTAATATCAGACGAGAAACTACGGAGGAATCTGAAAATTGGAGAAAGGAAGATTTTACAACTGTGTAGAGGTTTTTGAATTTGGGGAAGTTATGACTACCGGGAGAAAATCGAGGAGGAGTGGAGCCCGAGCCCAATGAGAGCGCGCGTGATTGTAAGAATGACTACGGGCTGTCTTGTCTGCTGCAGGCGCGTGGGAGAGAAAGGTAAGTGCAGAATACGAAGCGGTGCAAGAGATAAAGATGGGAAAGCTATTAATTAAAGGCAAGGAGTAAAATTAAAATTTCTGATTAATTCTTTTACTTAGAGGAACTTGGAGATATACTTTCCCAGGATGGTACGACATACTCCCAGAAATTAAAAGATGGTGGTAATTGGTGTGAGGAAATATTCCGAATTAAATCATCTTGTATTCTTTTCCCACTCTCATAAATTGGGAACATTTTACGAGAGTATGTGAGAGTAGTTGATGCGGCCAAAATGTGTCGTCTCCTGAGATAACGACACATGGATGTAAGATGAATTAAACCCGTTTTGCTTTGAGTGATGATTTTGTAAAGGGGATTAATACACCCCTGAATATAGAGAAAGAGGCAAGTCCGAACTTGATCTTCAGCCCATATCATTGATCCAATTATCTTCGGCCCAAATACCCCTGGCCCAAGTATCCTTGGGTTAAATATTTCTAGCCCAAGAAGGGGATTGTTAAGACCAAGTCTCGATCAAGAAGGCCCGAAGTAAATGAGGATATAATAAACGGGAGAGTGGTAACTAGTACCAGAGGTCTCCGAGAAAGAGGCTAGAGGGAGGACCGAGTCTTAAGGAGCAGTTGAGAGGAAAGGGGGAGAAAGATTCTCCTTTTCTCCCAGGTAAACCGCCAGGTATATAAGCAGGTTTGATTTATTATTTGGACTACGTTTTTACATACAAAAGAAATACACGTATCTTTTACACGAGATATAGAGAAAACTGTGAAATCCTACGATTCTTGCGAGAACTATCCTTTGGAGCTTCCACGCCAGAATCCCCTCCGGCGTATTTTTGCAGGTCTTTTGGGAGCTTAGAGGAGGATCACTCGTGAGAAAGCTTGCAGAAAAGTGACGATTCAAGCCCGAAACCGCCTTAATCCAAATAGAGAGACTCGGTATCCTCCCTCGTTACTTTTCGACGCAACAATGAAAAAGACACATCGCAAAAACAAAACCAATTTAAGGGCAACACTTGAATTATTTTTATTATTTTCGTACCTTTTTTAATTCACACCTAATGTGCTTCATTCTCGTGTTTCAAAGGAGTGTCCTAATTTTCAAATAATTGGTAATCCATTTCTTCTTTTTTCACTTACAACACTACTTCTCCTCAAACAATATGGTCCAGTGAAGATTTGGAAGCTCCTCAACATATGGTCGATAGAGTGAGTGTTTGTTCTCCTCAAACAATATGGTCGACAAAGTGAGGATTTGGAAGATGCTAGGCTCTTCTGGGCATTGAGCTCTCTCTATCGTTGGCTTAAATAATTGTGCGGGCGATAAAAACCTAGCAAGTATTAATTATGTGGTGCGGGATCACTAACTTATTCATGTGATATTATTGAGACTACTGATTTTAATCAAAATTCCACTTCCACCATGAATCCTATCATTTCCACCATTTGTCTATGCAATTCTAATTTTTTTACATATTTTTATAACTAAAATTATCAAATATAAAAAAAAAAAAAAAGAAAAAACCATGAATCTTATCATTTCCACCATTTGTCTCTCCAATTCTAATTTTTTTTAAATATCTTTATAATTAAATCAGCCAGCCAAATTAATAAAAAATACTGGAGTACAAGTTTGTGGTGATGTGAAGTATGATAACTGATATAGTCTTAACTAAATACATAAATATCAAAAGGTGCATAAGAAATTTCGAAAGGAAAATTAGTGAAGATAATTTTTTATTTTTTGAAAGCTAATGAAGATAATTTTTTATTTTTACTGTTTGAAAGGAAATTAATTTTGATATTAATTTAAAATAATTTCTAGCTTTTATTTTGTAAAATATTTTTTAAATATATATAACAAATATTGAATTAAATAAAATTAAGATTGATGGCATATAAATAAATATACGATTAAATTTAATAAAATATAAAATATAAGGAAAAAAAGAATTATAATAAATGAGTTTTCAAAAAAATTAACAAGTCATTTGTTTGTTGAAAAAAAATGAGGAGAAGATGTGTGTAGTGAATTAAAAGAATGGTGATGGGAGAGAAAATTGTGTGCATGCCGTAGAGAGAGAAAAAGGGAGGAGAGAAAAAAATAAATCAATGCAGAAAGTGTGTTAGAGGTGCACACGTAACCTCTTAAGAAGCGCATGCAAAACTAAAACCAGCACTTATGCCTAAATTGAAAATAAAATTTTAATTTTATAATATTTTAAAGATTTTATTTTAAAACTATAATAATTAAAAAAATATCCGTGTTTTGTTTAATTATCATGAAAAAGACCCATCGCAAAAACAAAACCAATTTAATTTAAGGGCAACACATGAATTATTTTTATTATTTTAGTATCTTTTTTAATTCACGCCTAATGTGCTTCATTCTCGTGTTTCAAAGGAGTGTCCTAATTTTCAAATAATTCGTAATCCATTTCTTCTTTTTTCACTTACAACACTACTTCTCCTCAAACAATATGGTCCAGTGAGGATTTGGAAGCTCCTCAAACATATGGTCGATAGAGTGAGTATTTGTTCTCCTCAAACAATATGGTCGACAAAGTGAGGATTTGGAAGATGCTAGGCTCTTCTGGACATTGAGCTCTCTCTATCGTTGGCTTAAATAACTGTGCGGGCGATAAAAACCTAGCAAGTATTAATTATGTGGTGCGGGATTACTAACTTATTCATGTGATATTATTGGGACTATTGATTTTGATCAAAATTCCACTTCCACCATGAATCCTATCATTTCCACCATTTGTCTCTCCAATTCTAATTTTTTTACATATTTTTATAACTAAAATTATCAAATATCTAAAAAAAAAAAAAACCATGAATCTTATCATTTCCACCATTTGTCTCTCCAATTCTAATTTTTTTAAAATATCTTTATAATTAAATCAGCCAGCCAAATTAATAAAAAATAAAGTTTGTGGTGATGTATGATAACTTGATATAGTCTTAACTAAATACATAAATATCAAAAGGTGCATAAGTAATTTCGAAAGGAAAATTAGTGAAGATAATTTTTTATTTTTTGAAAGCTAATGAAGATAATTTTTTATTTTTACTGTTTGAAAGGAAATTAATTTTGATATTAATTTAAAATAATTTGTAGCTTTTATTTTGTAAAATATTTTTTAAATATATATAAAAAATATTGAATTAAATAAAATTAAGATTGATGGCATATAAATAAAGATACAATTAAATTTAATAAAATATAAAATATAAGGAAAAAAAAGAATTATAATAAATGAGTTTTCAAAAAAATTAACAAGTCATTTGTTTGTTGAAAAAAAATGAGGAGAAGATGTGTATAGTGAATTAAAAGAATGGTGATGGGAGAGAAAATTGTGTGCATGCCGTAGAGAGAGAGAAAAGGGAGGAGAGAAAAAAATAAATTAATGCAGGAAGTGTGTTAGAGGTGCACACGCAACCTCTTAAGAAACGCATGTAAAACTAAAACTAGCACTTATGCCTAAATTGAAAATAAAATTTTAATTTTATACTCCATCCGTCCGTCTATAAGCTTCCCGCTACTTTTTGACACAGAGATTAAGAAAAATGATTAAATAATAGATATAGTACAAGTGATGTGATTGGAAGAAGGAGAGAGATAGAGAGAAAAAGTAAAATATAAAGTGAAGTGTAAGAAAAAGTACTTACCAAAAAGGGTATGAAAAGCTTATAGGCGGACGGACTAAAATGGTAAAATGGAAAACTTATAGGCGGACGGAGGGAGTAATATTTTAAAGATATTATTTTAAAACTATGATAATTAAAAAAATATCCGTGTTTTATTTAATTATCATGAAAAAGACCCATCGAAAAAACAAAACCAATTTAAGGGCATCACATGAATTATTTTTATTATTTTCGTACCTTTTTTAATTCACGCCTAATGTGCTTCATTCTCGTGTTTCAAGTCCTAATTTTCAAATAATTGGTAATCCATTTCTTCTTTTTTCACTTACAACAATACTTCTCCTCAAACTATATGGTCGAGTGAGGATTTGGAAGCTCCTCAAACATATGGTCGATAGAGTGAGGATTTGTTCTGCTCAAACAATATGGTCGACAGAGAGAGGATTTGTAGGATGCTAGGCTCTTCTAGACATTGAGCTCTCGATCTATTGTTGACTTAAATAATTGTGTGAGCCATAAAAACCTAGCAAGTATTAATTATGTTGTGCCGGGATCACTAACTTATTCATGTGATATTATTGGGACTACTAATTTTGATCAAAATCCCACTTCCATCATGAATCCTATCATTTCCACCATTTGTCTCTCCAATTCTAATTTTTTAAAATATCTTTATAACTAAAATTATCAAATATCTAAATAAAAAAAATATGAATCTTATCATTTCCACCATTTGTCTCTCCAATTCTAATTTTTCTCTAAATATCTTTATAATTAAATCAGACAGACAAATTAATAAGAAAATACAAGTTTGTGGTGGTGTGAAGTATGATAACTTATATAGTCTTAACTAAATACATAAATATCAAAAGGTGCATAAATAATTTTGAAAGGAAAATTAATGAATATATTTTTTTATTTTTTAAAAGCTAATGAAGATAATTTTTTATTTTTATTGTTTGAAAGAAAATTAATTTTGATATTAATTAAGTTTGTGGTGGTGTGTAGTATGATAACTTATATAGTCTTTACTAAATACATAAATATCAAAAGGTGCATAAGTAATTTCGAAAGGAAAATTAATGAAGATAATTTTTTATTTTTTGAAAGCCAATGAAGATAATTTTTTATTTTTATTGTTTGAAAGGAAATTAATTTTGATATTAATTTAAAATAATTTCTAGCTTTTATTATGTAAAATATTTTTTAAATATATATATAAAAAATATTGAATTAAATAAAATTAAGATTGATGGCATATAAATAAAGATACATTAAATTTAATAAAATATAAAATATAAGAAAAAATAAAGAATTATGACAAATGAGTTTTCAAAAAAATTAACAAGTCATTTATTGAAAAAATAAAATGAGGAGAAGATGTGTATAGTGAATTAAAAGAATGGTGATGGAAGAGAAAATTGTGTGCATGCCGTAGAGAGAGAAAAAAAGGGAGGAGAGAAAAAAATAAATTAATGCAGGTGCACACGCAACCTCTTAAGAAGCGCAGGTAAAACTAAAACTAGCACTTATGCCTAAATTGAAAATAAAATTTTAATTCTATAATATTTTAAAGATTTTATTTTAAAACTATTATAATTAAAAAAATGTCCGTGTTTTATTTAATTATCATGAAAAAGACCCATCGCAAAAACAAAACCAATTTATTTTAAGGGCAACACATGAATTATTTTTATTATTTTCGTACCTTTTTTAATTCACGCCTAATGTGCTTCATTCTCGTGTTTCAAGTCCTAATTTTCAAATAATTGGTAATCCATTTCTTCTTTTTTCACTTACAACAATACTTCTCCTCAAACTATATGGTCGAGTGAGGATTTGGAAGCTCCTCAAACATATGGTCGATAGAGTGAGGATTTATTCTGCTCAAACAATATGGTCGACAGAGTGAGGATTTGTAGGATGCTAGGCTCTTCTAGACATTGAGCTCTCGATCTATTGTTGGCTTAAATAATTGTGTGAGCCATAAAAACCTAGCAAGTATTAATTATGTTGTGCCGGGATCACTAACTTATTCATGTGATATTATTGGGACTACTAATTTTGATCAAAATCCCACTTCCATCATGAATCCTATCATTTCCACCATTTGTCTCTCCAATTCTAATTTTTTAAAATATCTTTATAACTAAAATTATCAAATATCTAAATAAAAAAAATATGAATCTTATCATTTCCACCATTTGTCTCTCCAATTCTAATTTTTCTCTAAATATCTTTATAATTAAATCAGACAGACAAATTAATAAAAAAATACAAGTTTGTGGTGGTGTGAAGTATGATAACTTATATAGTCTTAACTAAATACATAAATATCAAAAGGTGCATAAATAATTTCGAAAGGAAAATTAATGAATATATTTTTTTATTTTTTGAAAGCTAATGAAGATAATTTTTTATTTTTATTGTTTGAAAGAAAATTAATTTTGATATTAATTAAGTTTGTGGTGGTGTGTAGTATGATAACTTATATAGTCTTTACTAAATACATAAATATCAAAAGGTGCATAAGTAATTTCGAAAGGAAAATTAATGAAGATAATTTTTTATTTTTTGAAAGCTAATGAAGATAATTTTTTATTTTTATTGTTTGAAAGGAAATTAATTTTGATATTAATTTAAAATAATTACTAGCTTTTATTATGTAAAATATTTTTTAAATATATATAAAAAATATTGAATTAAATAAAATTAAGATTGATGGCATATAAATAAAGATACATTAAATTTAATAAAATATAAAATATAAGAAGAAATAAAGAATTATGACAAATGAGTTTTCAAAAAAATTAACAAGTCATTTATTGAAAAAAAAAAATGAGGAGAAGATGTGTATAGTGAATTAAAAGACTGGTGATGGAAGAGAAAATTGTGTGCATGCCGTAGAGAGAGAAAAAAGGGAGGAGAGAAAAAAATAAATTAATGCAGGTGCACATGCAACCTCTTAAGAAGCGCAGGTAAAACTAAAACTAGCACTTATGCCTAAATTGAAAATAAAATTTTAATTTCATAATATTTTAAAGATTTTATTTTAAAACTATTATAATTAAAAAAATGTCCGTGTTTTATTTAATTATCATGAAAAAGACCCATCGCAAAAACAAAACCAATTTAATTTAAGGGCAACACATGAATTATTTTTATTATTTTCGTACCTTTTTTAATTCACGCCTAATGTGCTTCATTCTCGTGTTTCAAGTCCTAATTTTCAAATAATTGGTAATCCATTTCTTCTTTTTTCACTTACAACAATACTTCTCCTCAAACTATATGGTCGAGTGAGGATTTGGAAGCTCCTCAAACATATGGTCGATAGAGTGAGGATTTGTTCTGCTCAAACAATATGGTCGACAGAGTGAGGATTTGTAGGATGCTAGGCTCTTCTAGACATTGAGCTCTCGATCTATTGTTGGCTTAAATAGTTGTGTGAGCCATAAAAACCTAGCAAGTATTAATTATGTAAAAACCTAGCAAGTATTAATTATGTTGTGCCGGGATCACTAACTTATTCATGTGATATTATTGGGTACTACTAATTTTGATCAAAATCCTACTTCCATCATGAATCCTATCATTTCCACCATTTGTCTCTCCAATTCTAATTTTTTAAAATATGTTTATAACTAAAATTATCAAATATCTAAAAAAAAATAAAACATGAAACTTATTATTTCCACCATTTGTCTCTCCAATTCTAATTTTCTTTAAATATCTTTATAATTAAATCAGACAGACAAATTAATAAAAAAAATACAAGTTTGTGGTGATGTGAAGTATGATAACTTATATAGTCTTAACTAAATACATAAATATCAAAAGGTGCATACGTAATTTCGAAAGGAAAATTAATGAAGATAATTTTTTATTTTTTGGAAGCTAATGAAGATAATTTTTTATTTTTATTGTTTGAAAGGAAATTAATTTTGATATTAATTTAAAATAATTTCTAGCTTTTATTATGTAAAATATTTTTTTAAATATATATAATAAAAATTGAATTAAATAAAATTAAGATTGATGGCATATAAATAAAGATACATTAAATTTAATAAAATATAAAATATAAGAAAAAATAAAGAATTATGATAAATGAGTTTTCAAAAAAATTAACAAGTCATTTATTGAAGAAAAAAAACGAGGAGAAGATGTGTATAGTGAATTAAAAGAATGGTGATGGGAGAGAAAATTGTGTGCATGCCGTAGAGAGAGAAAAAAAAAATGCAGGAAATGTGTTAGAGGTGCACACGCAACTTCTTAAAAAGCAGGTAAAACTAAAACTAGCGCTTATTTTTAGCCAAATTCTTATATAATCAAGCCCAGAAAAAACGATGGTAAGAGGTTGTATGTAATCAAGCCCAGAAAAAACGCCGCTGCCAGTGTACACTCCTGTCCAGCCCATATACATATAGGTTAATAATCACATAGGGTTCACTCATACCATCTAGGCCACTGCTATACTCATCAAATAATTGATATTATTATCTATATATACATTGAAATTATTAAAATTAAATGTAAATTGTATAAGATACACTTTTACCTTATATAACATACACATTTTAGTAATATCGTGTTGCACTTTTTTAGATTATACTTGTTACTGATAATTTTTATTTTCAGCAAAAATGCAACATTGTATTACTAAGTGCTGGTCATTTTTTTTTATTAGTTCAACTTGTACTTTTTGGACTATAATGATACACCTTTTAGTTATTAGTTCTTGCACTTTTATAATCTAGATAAACTGTTTTTTTTTTTTTTTAAATAGTTATTAACTTTACACAATTTATTATTTAAAATCTTGCACTTTTATGTCTATTATCATATACGTTTTGGTTATTAGTGCTTGCACTTTTATAATCTAGATAAATTGATGCTAAATTTTTAATGATATTAATTTCACACATTTAATTATTTAAGCTTACACTTTTATGACTATTAAAGGTACACGTTTTGGTTATAAGTACTCGCACCTTTATAATCTAAATAAACTGTTCCTAATTTTTTTTTAAAATGTTATTAATTTCACACATTTTTTTATTTATTCTTGCACTTTTATGACAATTAAAATACACCTTTTGGTTATTAGTACTTGCACTTTTATAATTGTTGGTCCTGAAAGGAGTATATAACAAGTGTATGGGGGGGGGGGGGGAATACACTTGTATGCAAATTCTTTTTGACTATGATCAAACCAGAGCTCAGCAAGGTTGTCTTGGACAACTCTGCTGAAGATGATTAACTCTTCTAAGATAATCACACTACTAAGTACTATTGAGTACTTAGTTGAATAACTATCTAGGGGAGTTATATGTGCGGAATAGTGGTTGGCCCTTTTAGTTTAGACTCCTTTAGTCCTGAAAATCACTTAATCAATCAAACAGTCCAGTTTCAGGGAACTTGTCCAAATAGGTTTTGCACAGTCTTTGAGTATGTATCTTTTGGAAGATCAGTTTTGTGTGCAGTGTTGAATGTATGAAAGTACTTGAAAGGCAAATCAACACAAGAGTTTATAGTGGTTCAGAGACTCAAGCTCCTACATCCACTTTCCCTGATTGAACAGGATAATTCATTCACTCTTGGAATTAACTTGTTTTATAGTGCCAAGGTGCACTTGATCAAGAACACCACTCTTGGTGAATTGATCCCTAGGATGTCTAGAGTCCTAGTACCCTCTTCTCAACTCAGAACTGAACTGTTCTTCTCTCAACAGTCAGCTCCTACCACTTCTACTACTACTACAACCTTCTCACTTTCACTCTTGAAAGGGGTAAGGGTTGAAGTAAGGTTCCAACTAATGAGATATCCTTTACAATGAAGATCAGTGTATAAGGATTAGGATATCTCTCTAAGCTTTGTATGGATATACAATAAGGTTCAGCTTAGAAGAAGTGTTTGAAGACTAAGATAGTCTTTGAAGGCTTTTAGAGCACTCTTGCTTGTAGGATAGTTGTCAAAGTTGAGTTCAGTTGGATGCTTTCAAATGGTCTTCACACTTCTGTATTTATAGACAATTGAAGGATTTGCCCGTTGGAGAGGCAGCCTCAAATGTCCATAAATGTCTTCTTTTAGTTCTTCAACTTTGAAGACAGAATCTTGATAGTGACATGTCCTCATTTGGGAAATAAACGGTTGTTTAAGCTTTGTCTTCATTCTGCAGCACTCTTCCCAATACCTGACTTTGAGATTCTCTTGTTAGGACTTGGATATGGCTTCTGAAGGTTGTTCCAATGATAAGACAACATTCCTTATCAACTGGACAACTCTCCTTATCACTATCAGCAGTCTTGCTTATCAGCAAGGTTGGCTTGCTCATATCAGATGACTTGGCTCTTGCCCTTTGCTTCACTTGAAAGTGATCTTTGCATGATTCTTTGAAGATCTTTAGGGCTTTGTTGTCTTTAACTCTTCAGCATGGTTGACCTCAAGCTTTCAGAAGATTTGATCTTGCTTAATTGTGCTGAGACAACACTCCTGGACAACTCTCCTGATCAGCATACTTGGCCTTCATTAGGCTTAGTGGTTGTTCCAGAATTTGAGCCTTGAGGGGACTTGTTCTTGATAAACTTCAAAGCATAGGTTCCCCCTCAAATTATGCATCTATTCAACTAAGAGCTGCCTAACATATCAGCTTCTCATCTAGCCTTTATTCTATATGTTCTAACATCTCTAGAACATACTCAACTTGACTTAGGCATGTCTCAGGGGGTTTTGGTATTAGATCAAAACATATCTCATTTTATTCCCAACAATTTCCCCCTTTTTTATGATGCCAAAACCTATACTTCTATGCAAAAGTGACTTAGTTACACCTATTACATTTATCTTCAGAAGACATGACTAAGGTCAATTATCCTGAAAAGCAATGTGTTAGTGTACTCACTGTTCATGTTGCACATAGGTCTCAAAGATAGGCATAGAGAGATTTCTGTAGCAATGTATCTTGATTCAGAATTAGTTCAACTGACATTCATATGAAAATCATTACAAGCATGTTGATAGTTGATATTAACATATCAGAGCATGAATTCAAAACACTATTACAATTGATCATTTCATTACAACTATTCAGAGCATATACTAAACATAAGATCTAGAGTATCAGAGCTTTAAACAACTAATCACTTCAAACATATCTAGATCTTCAATTATCAGAGCATCTTCTAGTTTCAGATCAAACACCAAAACACTTAACAGTATTTGGATCTTCAAGAATCAGAACAAAAACATCAGGTATCAGAGCATATGCTTAAATCAGAGCAACCAATGCATATCAAAGCAATTAGGTTATCATAACACATCACATCAGCAATCTTGACCAAATTTCAGCACAGTTGACCAATCAAAAAGGTCAGAAGACTTAGCCATTTCAGAGATCATCCTCAAGAGGTGGCACCATCCCATATTGTGCCCACACTCTTCTCTTTAGTGCCATGGCTTCTTGGTTTGTTCCCTTAGGTCCAAGAACCATTTTGTTCAACTTGAGGATCTCAGTGAATTCCTTCAGGATTCTTGCCTGGTCAATCCATCCTTCAAGTTTTGGAGGCATGTATATGATTGGCATGGGAGATGTGAGTTCAAATCTTGCAATATCAGCAGCTGCAAGTAGTTGTTGATAAAGCTCTCTGTAATACTCTATCATGAACTCAGCAAAAGTGGAGTTGGCATCTCTTCCATTCCATCTGTCAATGACATATTGATCATAGACAAACTCCATTTTGGCTTCCTCCCATGAGTCATTCAGCTGAATTGGCACCCATTTATCCAAGTGAGGATATTTGGTGTCCATTGGGATCAGCAGCTGTGGCTTCATCTTGTTATAAGTTGCTCTCTTCCTTCTTGGCTTCTGGAAGTCTGCTCTTCTTTTATCTCTTGCTCTTTGTGCTTCATCTATCAAATCCATCTTTTCTTGGGCCCTCATCATGGCCAGCTTCTGTTGTGTTTCAGTGTCTTTGCCATACCCTTCATGAAACAACTTTGATGGATCATGAGCTAGGACAGTTGTCTTCTTCTTAGGTTCAGGTCCAAATCCTTCAGCAAATAGTTCTTCAACATCTTCAGTGGACTTGGGACCTTCAGAACTTCTGGCAGATTCAGAAGACTTGTCCTTTTCAGCAGTCTTGGGCTCTTCAGCTGTCTTGATTTCTTCAGCAGCTTTGGCCTTCTTTGAGATAGGCTCATCATCATCAATTCTGAATTCAGGTGGTAGATCAAGACTGTTGGGAAAATCAGTGAATGTCTCAGCTTGTCTTTTCTTTCCTTTTGCCCTCTTGATCTTTCCTCTAGTTTGGACACCTTCAGCATCTTTGTCCAAACCAGACACTTCACCACCTGGTCTTTGCTGTAACCTCACTCTTTCCTCTTGAGCTGAGGCCATTGAATTCTTAAAAGCAAGTGCTAACTGCTCCTCTTCATCCAATTCTTCCAAGTTCAGCACTGCTGGTTCCTTTCCCTTTCCTTCAGCAATTTTGTCTTTCCCTTTCACTGGGCTTCCAATCACTAAGGCACCTTTTGCCCTTGCTCTTTCCCTTTCCCCCTTTTTGGCAGCATCAAAACATTCAGGCCTTAGTTCACTCATAGTTGATGCCATCAAGGACTGGGCTTGGGTTAGAGACTTCATCTCCTCCAACAAGTATACATTTTCATCATGTATGTTCTGCATTCTGTCACTGCTCAAGCTTAGAAAGGCTAGAACATGCTTCATCTTTTGTTGGACAACCTCCTCCATGGTTGCTTTCAGAGATGCATCTAATTGGGCTTTTAGGAGCTCAGTGAGGTTGGCCACTGCACCTTCAGCAATGTTGGCCAACACTTCTTGGGAAAACTTTTCTGAGGCTGCTTTTACCATAGCTAGCCTTTGCTCTTCAGCTCTTTTCCTCTGCAGGGCTGTCTTCCTTCCAAGAGCTTGTTTAACCACTGATCTCAAGGTTTTTACATTCCTGTTGTGGTTATTCCTTAGCAGGGTTTGCTCTTTCTTAACATCTTTTGACACTGACTTCATGGTATTCTTGGCTTTGATGACTTCAGTGGAGATGGTTTGCAAACCAGTCTCAACTCCACTGATCCTTGCTTCCAAAGTGGGTAACACCACATCTTCTGAGCCAGTTAGCCTCATTTCAACAGATGCTAGAGTTCTTCCATGCTCATCTAATGCTCCAGAAGTTTCTGCATGAGCTGTTTGGACTTGGTGAGACAGGGAGTCCAACTTCTCTGATTGCATCCCAAGCAAAGCTTGTGCTGATCCAGTGTCAACTTGGATGGGAGCATCTGTCAAGAGGTCATCTGCAAAAATTTGTTCAAAACTTATACCTGCAATGTCAGACAAATCAAAAGAGTCAGTAAAAACACACTTATCACCCTCAATTTCTTTTTCACAAGACTCTGATACATCAGCAACCTTCTCCTCATTTTCAACTATTTCTTTTCTCCCTTCAGTAAAAATGTCCTCACACAAGGAATCAGGCCTCCTCTCATCAAGGGATTCTTGAAGTTCAGATTTGACTTCAAGAATAGTCTGTCCTTCCTCACTTATATCACCCTCATTTGGTGGTACACTCACTATTCTAGTAATCACCACCTCTCTATCATCTTCTACTCCCTCTGGTATTTCCACTAGATTTTCCTTTTCAACTCCATCACCTAAACCTGCAGCATCTCCACCTTCAACAAGGTTCAAAGATGGCAGTTGTGGGGAGATCACAGTGCTTATATCAACAACCACTGAGTCATCCTGAATGATTAAGGGCTGATCAGTGCCCAACTCTCCTGACACTGAATAGGCCTTAACCAAACCAGCCTCTAATACAGGAACCTCAACATCTTTAGGCTGTGCCTTGGGTTCAGAAGAACCTTCATTGGCAGATGTGTCCTTGGTTGTGTTACCACCCTTGGTCAACACCTCTGATGACACAGAGCCTTTTCTATGATAGGTTTTAGGAGGGTTTGAGAGTCTGCATGATACAAAAGGCTTAGGGAGATTGGCTTGAGGGGTTTCAGGAGGGTTGGGTTTTGAAGGGTTTTGAAGGATCATCAGGGGTATCATCATCATTGGAGCTACTATCAGGGTGTTTGATGCCCTTAACTTTCCTTTCCTTCTCCTCAATGATTTTATCCTCCACTAACTTTGCAAAAATTTCCTCATCAATGAGGAATTTTGTCTTTAAAACTCCAGCAAAGTGCAGCAATCTGCTTTCCTCTACTTGCCACCAGTTTGCACCCTTACCTTGGATGACTTGTGATATCTCCATAATAGTCTTGTCCTTTACATCAACAAGCATCCTTAGATCATGGAACATCTTCTGGATTCTAGGAAATCCAGCAAGTTGTGGATACAAACTGTCCACAGTAGCCTTGGCTCCTCCTCTGAGCATACTTTCATAAGTATACTCCTCCTCATCTCCACTAGAATGGGGACTTTGGGTTATAGGGGAGTTGGCTCTGGGTTCTCCTAAAGTGGCTTCAGGAAGGTTGAGTTCAGGGATATTGGCTTCAGAAGGGTTGGGTGCAGTTGAAGGTACTTCAGAGAGCAATGGATCTGAAGGGGCTTTACTAACAGGGGTTGGCTCATGGAGTGCAGCTTCTAGAAATTTTGAGTAGTTGAGCATAGATGAATCAAGGGGTGATTGAAGCCTTGTCTCATCTACTGCTAAATCAGCTAGCGCATCTATCCCACATCTTTGCACACTCCCTTCAGGAGAGTATCTCTTTGTAAGATTGATGGGGGTGATTGGTTGGTTGGTTGGGGTTATGTGCGTTTCAGGGGAGTTGGGCTCAGGGTTCTGAATTTCAGGGATGTTGGCCTCCATTGGTTGACCTTCAGGGACCCTGGATTCTGGAGTTCCCGAACCAGATGAGTTGGTCCTTGACTTGGACTTGGTCCTGCTTTCAGCTCTGCTCTCTCTTAGAGCTAGTTGTAGAGACCTTTCCTCCTGAAGCTCCAGTACTTTATCAGTAGGCTTGGCCCTTCTCTTGCTAGCTCTACTGCTCCCACTACCTTCACCATCCTTCTCAGGGACAACTTCTCTGATCCTTTTATCACCTCTAGACTTCTGTCTAGTTTCATTGTACTTCTGTCTCAATTCTTCTGAATGATCAGAGGGCACACTTACTCCCTCTTCAGCAACTTCTTCAATTTCTGCTGAAGCTCCTGACTTCTCTTCTGAGGGGATCTGAGACATTTTCCTAGTTTTTGCCACTCTGGCCTTAGTCCTCTTTTTCAACTTGGGCTTCTCCTCCTCCTTCTCTTCAGCAGGTTTGGCCATAAGCATCCTCCTTTGCTCAGTTTTCTTGCTGAGCTTTCTAAACATGATCTTTTGGGCAGGGAGGGGCTTTGCAAAGGTTTGCATTTGTGAATAGTGGGAAAATCTCTCAATCAATAAGCTTGCCCTGGTGCAATACTTGAGTTTCCCTTCTAGCACAACCTTGTTGTGGGCCTTTACCTTGAATTTGGCCTTTTCCTTCATCATCTCAGACATGATGAAGGTCCTCCAATCAAATTTGATGCCTTTGTCACTAGCATCAATTACTGCAGCCATAATTCTGATTCTTGGATGGCTGACCTGCTCCAAGCTTCCAGTATTGCTCAAGAGACTCTTAGCAACTACCTCAAAGAGGTTGAGAAATTTTGGCTTGAGAGTCTTCTTGTTTTGTGTTGAAGAGATGGGACCTGGACTTAAAAGCCATTCTTGTGCTATTTCCTCTTCATGATCAGCACCATAGAATTCTGGATTCCTTCCTTCTGAAGGCAATCCAAAGGCTCCTTCAAGATCTTCTGAAGAGAATTTCACTCTATGAAATCTCTCTTCCTCCTCTCCCTCTGCTACATATGAAAGTCTGGTGGAAACTTCACCATCTTCAGGCTTACCTCTCCACTTGAGAAAGGCAAAGAACTCAGCCATGTAGCTCTCCAAGCAGGAACTTGGTCTTCCCTCCATAAACTTCTGCAATCCAGCTCTTCTCAACCATCTCAAGGTTGGTGTAATCTCAGGATCTTCACTTTAAAATGATACTATGGGCTCAAAGTGAAGGCTGTTTTTGTTGCTTAAGTATCCAAAATCAAGGTCTAGAGCCTTGTTGGAGAAATCAATGATCATTTCTGGTCTAACTTTGGGAGCCATTGAGAGTTTCAGAAATGAGTTTGAGAGAGTTTTGAGAGAGTTTGAAGGAAGTGAGCTAGGGTTTCGAATACTTGGGGAAGAAGAGTTTGTGGGGGATCTTAAGACTTGTGAATATTCTAAAAAGAATGTTTGTCAATGAGTTGGTGAGTTTTGTGTGTTTTCAACGGTTGTTAAAAATGGAAAAACACACTTGGACGGCCAGGATTAACTTCAGGGGAGTTGGCCAGTTTTGATCCAATGGTCAAAAACCAATGTAACAGTGAGTTATTGGCTTTATTCAAAACGTGGAAGTTATTTAATATTGGTTAATGGTTGGGGAGTTTTCAAGGTAGATCATGGCTTGAAAAGTGTAATGCAAACAAGAGTTAAATCTTGGCATTTAATGCATGGAAAGTGACCTTTTGGGTGGGGGACAAATTAAATCCCACAGTGATGATATCTGTAATTGGGACAGATATCAAGGTAGACAATGATTACCCAAAATAGGTGCTTATCAAACCAAGGAATTAGTTTGATAGCCAAGACAACTTATCTGACCCCACTTGGACAAGTGTCCTGAAAAGATGTGGACAAGTGTCCTGAGATTCAACTGATAGGCAGAGCTCATCTTGAGTTCTGTCCCTAGCAACTTGAAAAGCTCTTTCCAAAATGAACTAGTGAAAACCTTATCTCTATCACTTACAATACTGATAGGCAACCCATGTAGCTTGTAAATGATGTCTAAGAAGGTTTTGGCCAATGTTTGAGCTGTGAAAGGGTGTGAGAGAGCTATAAAATGGGAATATTTGGTAAACCTATCCACAACCACCCAAATGACATTTTTACCCCATGATTTAGGCAAACCTTCAATAAAGTCCATTGAAATATGAGCCCAGGCTTGTTTTGGGATAGGAAGGGGCTGCAATAACCCATGGTAGGGACCTCCATCAGATTTGTTTTGTGCACAAGTTGCACAAGCCTTCACCCATTCAACCACATCACCTTTCATATTAGGCCAAAAGAAGGCCCTTTGGATTCTTAAGTGTGTACCATGGATTCCTGAATGTCCACCAAGAGCTGTGTTGTGAAACTCTTGCAACAACAATTCCCTTACCCCACCTGTAGAGCCTACAACCAACCTGTTTCTATACTTCAACACACCTCCCACCAACTGAAATTTAGGATAGATATTAGTATCCTTAAGTTTAGCACCGATAATCTTTTGTATAAAGATATCATTAGCATAACTTTGCTTAATTTGATCCACCCAATGGTGCATCACAGTAGTTATAGAAGAGCATTCCACACCTGCTTCCAGCTTTCTAGATAGAGCATCAGCTGCCAAGTTCTCCTTCCCTTTCTTGTATTGAATTTCATAGTCTAACCCTAGGAGCTTGGTGATCCATTTTTGTTGAAGTGGAGTCACCACCTTCTGATCCAGTAGGTGCTTGAGAGACTGTTGATCAGTCTTGATAATGAACCTTTGCCCTTGCAAATAGTGCTTCCATTTTTGGACAGCCATCAAAACAGCCAGGAATTCCCTCTCATAAATGGATAGGGCCTGATTCCTAGAGCATAATGTTTTGCTCATGTAAGATATGGGCTTCCCATCTTGCATGAGTACTGCACCAATTCCTTTTCCACTAGCATCTGTCTCAACAACAAATTGCTTCTTAAAATCTGGTAATGCTAACACAGGAGCTGACACCATAGCCTCTTTAAGTGTGTGAAATGCTGCTTCAGCTTCTGAATTCCAAGTAAATCCATCTTTTTTAAGCAGATTAGTTAGTGGCCTACTTATCAAACCATACCCCTTGATGAATTTCCTGTAATACCCAGTAAGACCAAGAAATCCCCTTAATTGCTTGACATTTTTTGGTAGAGGCCACTGCACCATACTTGAAATCTTGTTGGGGTCAGTAGCCACTCCATCCTGTGATATTATATGCCCCAAATACTCAATGTGCTTCTGCCCAAACTGACATTTACTCATTTTAGCATATAACTTGTTTTCTCTCAAAATCTGAAGCACTTTCTCTAAGTGTTTCACGTGTTCTTCCCAACTCAAACTGTATATTAATATATCATCAAAGAAAACAAGTACAAACTTCCTTAAAAAGTTCCTGAATACCTTATTCATTAAAGATTGAAAGGTAGCAGGAGCATTGCATAGTCCAAAAGGCATCACTAAGAACTCATAGTGCCCACTATGAGTTCTGAAGGCAGTGAGATATCTGTGTTCAGGTGTCATCAATATCTGAAAATAACCAGACCTTAAGTCAATTTTGGAGAAAAACTTAGCTCCATGTAACTCATCCAATAATTCATCAATGATGGGTATTGGATAGTTATGCTTAACTGTGAGCTCATTCAAATATCTGTAATCCACACACATCCTCCATGTCGAATCTTTCTTTCTGACCAATATTACAGGAGATGCAAATGGACTTTTGCTATCCTGGACCACTCCCGTACTTAACAACTCCTTGACAATTTTCTCAATTTCTTCCTTGTGTGCATGTGATGTCCTGTAGGGATATTGTTGTTTGGGTTGGCTTCCAGGTTTGAGCACTATTTGGTGTTCTACCCCTCTCTCAGGTGGTAAACCAGTAGGCTCCTCAAATATATCTTTGTACTCAGCCAATAATCTTTGTAGACCAGCCTCTTCAACTCCAATCTGATGACAAATACTAACCATGTATAACCCTTCTACCTCATCCATAGATTCTCCATGGCATAATTGAAACAGCCCATAGTTTGATATCAACTTGCAATCTGCAGTTGATGTGAGAGCTTGTAAGATAACTTTCTTTCCCATTACAGTAACAGTGAAAGTCATCTTTTCATAATCTAATTCAATTGGTGTACAAGACTTCAACCAATCACCACCAAGAATCAAATCACAACCTTCATTTTCCAATATCCTTAGTGGATAAGAAAACTCATTCCCTTGCATTTTCCAGAAAAAAGGATCCACCTGTTTAGCACTCACCATTCTTTGCCCATTGGCCACTCTCACCAATATAGGATCTGTTGGTGTGAGTGGGCATCTTAATCTTTTTGCAGTTCCAGCTTGTATGAAGCTAAGGGTACTGCCTGTATCAATAAGAATATGCAACCTTTGATTGTTATATTCTCCAAATAGCCTCATAGTAGTAAGACCACTGTCTCCAGAAATTGCATCCAATGCCAACTGTATCTCACCCATAGGTGCAACCTCTACCTCTCCACCTTGCTCATCCACATAAGCTTGTTCCTCATCATCAGCCACAATCATATATGCTACCTTTTGTTTACATCTGTGACCAAAAGTGTATGGTTCATCACAGTTATAACACAAGCCCTTTTCTCTTCTAGCAGCCATCTCACTTGGGGTTAGCATCTTAATGGGGTTTTTGTTTTGAATTTTGGGAGATGGGGTAGTGCTATTTTCAGGTTTTTTTGAAAGAAGTGTTTGGATAAGTGTAACCTCTATTGAATGGTTTGAGTTTCTTTGTTAATGCTTCAAGTGTCAACACTTGCTTCTCTCCCAAGTTAATAGCATGTTGCACGGTTTCAGGTTCAAACATGGATATGGCAGATTGCAACTCATCATTAAGTCCACTAATGAAACTTGCCACATAATATTTTTCAGAAAATTCTTCCCCTTTAATCAGCATCATACAAGCCCTGAGTTCCTCAAACTTATCAATATAATCAGCATATGAACCAGTTTGTTTAAGCTTATTGAACTCAGCTATAACCTTAGATTCTTTCATATCTTCAAACCTGGTAGTTAATACTTCTAAAAACTGTTCCCAAGGTAGCTCTATTTGCTTTTGTGTATAGTTTTGAAACCATATTGCTGCTTTGCCATCAAAATGCATGGAAGCAAGATTTACCTTGTGTGAGTCAGGAACATTTGGTATTAGCTTGAAGTATGTGTTGCATTTTAACACCCAGCTCCTAAAGTTTGAGCCATCGAACCTTGGAAACTCAACTCTGGGTAAAGGTGTGTGCACCATTGCTCCTTGATGTTCCTGGATTTGTTTGTTTCTTGGTGTATCTTGATATTGTGTGTAGTTGCCGATGGTGTTGGATCCAGAATTTGGATCACCCAATATTGAATCCTGCTCCAACTGACTTTTTCCTTTATCCAGGTTCATGATTTGCATCTGCATCATTGCTAGAGTTTTTGTCACATGATCCAGCTTTCCCACCACTCCCGAAAGTTGATCATCCACTCGAGAGGTAACTCCTTGTATGGAATCATGTAATTTCGCCTCACTAGCTTCCCATTTTAGTGTTTCTGTTTGTAACCACTGCTCTAATTTCTTTTGTGACTCTTGCAGGTCCTTGAAACGAGTGCCCTCCGCCATACTCGAAGAACAACGAGGCTCTGATACCAATTGTTCTGGGTTGATTTAGAACAAGGCATTAACTATTTTTTTGGTGTAATTTTCTGTAAATTTGAATCGAAAGTTGAAGATAGGAAGATGAAGAAAGGAGAGAGAATTGAGAGAGGAATTGTTTGTACTAATTTCTGATAATTTCCTTCTGCCAGTAAAGTGGCATAAAACAACTTCTTGGGACCACCATTACAAAGTGCAAATATCAAATAACAAAAGGAGTAAATTGCAAAACATAAAACTACTTAGGTAAATAAGCAAATATTAAATAATGACCAAGACCAATCCTTCAAAGTCCATTCCCCACCGTCTGATCATTTCACACTTTCTTCAAACCCATTTCCAATTCTTTGTACTTTGCTTTCTTCTCGAAGGCCCCCATTTCTTTTCCAAGTGATAAATTATCCATCTTCCCTTCAATATCTTTGATGCCCATGACACAAGTGTCCTGAAAAGATGTGGACAAGTGTCCTGAGATTCAATGGACAAGGGTCCTGAACGATTTAGGTCATCTCTTCTGAACTTCAGTAGACTTGACCAAGTCTGCTGAAAATCTTTCCAGTTTCCATACTTTCCATTAACTTCAATGGGTTTTACTTGTCCAACTTCCCTGGATCAAGTAATCCCAACTCTGCTGATAGCTCCAGAAACCTTGCCTCTGCAAGTGGCTTTGTTAGAATATCAGCTTTTTGATGATCTGTGTGGATCTTGACCAACTTTATGTCCTTCTTCTCCACATGATCTCTAATGAAGTGATGCTTGATGTCCACATGTTTGCATCTTGTGTGCAAGACAGGATTTTGTGATATTGCAATTGCACTATTGTTATCACAAAATATTGGCACTTCAGTAGAGTTGACTTTGTAATCTCTGAGTTGTTGTCTCAACCAAAGGATTTGAGCACAACAACTTCCAGCTGCAACATACTCAGCTTCAGTGGTGGAAGTAGCCACTGTGTTCTGCTTCTTGGAAAACCAAGATATCAGCTTGTTGCCTAAGAATTGACAAGTCCCTGAAGTGGACTTTCTATCAATTCTGCAACCTCCATAATCAGCATCTGAGTAGCCAGTTAACTCAATGTTGTCATCAGCAGGGTACTAAAGGCCTAGATTCTCAGTGCCTTCGAGGTAACTCAAGATCCTCTTTGCAGCCTCAAGGTGGTTTTTCTTAGGATTTGCTTGAAACCTTGCACAAACACCTACTGCAAAGGTGATGTCAGGTCTGCTGGCAGTGAGATAGAGGAGTGAACCAATGATTCCTCTATACTCAGTAGAGTTGGTTGGAACACCACTCTCATCAGGATCCATCTTCCAATTTGTGTTCATTGGGATCCTCACTGGCTTGCTAGTAGCACACCCAAACTTCTTGATCATTTCTCTGGTGTACTTAGCTTGGTTGATGAAGATTCCTTCTTTTGATTGCTTAACTTGAAGACCCAAAAAGAAGTTCATCAACCCCATCATGGACATCTCAAACTTGCTTTGCATAAGCTTGGAGAATTTCTCACACAGCTTTTCATTGGGGGATCCAAATATTATGTCATCCACATAAATTTGGACAAGCAAGATGTCCTCTCCTTCAGTGATTCTGAAGAGTGTTCTGTCCACAGTTCCCTTTATGAATCCATGATCCAAGAGGAATTGTGACAGTGTATCATACCAAGCTCTAGGGGCTTGCTTGAGTCCATATAGAGCTTTCTTCAGTCTGTAAACTTGGTCTCCAACCTCAAAACCTGGTGGTTGCTCCACATAGACTTCTTCTTTCAAGACTCCATTCAGAAAGGCACTCTTGACATCCATTTGGTACACTTTGAACCTCTTGTGGGCTGCATAGGCTAGAAAGAGCCTTATTGCTTCTAGCCTTGCCACAGGTGCAAAAGTCTCATCATAGTCAATGCCTTCATGTTGGCAATAACCCTTTGCCACTAGTCTTGCTTTGTTTCTGACAATCACATCATTTTCATTCTTCTTGTTCTTGAACACCCACTTTGTTCCAATAACATCTTGATGTGAAGGTCTATCCACCAGCTCCCATACTTCATTTCTGGTGAATTGATTCAGTTCTTCCTGCATGGCTGTGATCCAATTGGCATCTTGAAGTGCTTCCTCAATGTCACTTGGTTCTTGCTCTGACAAGAAACAACAGAAAAGAGCACTTTCACCATGAAATCTCCTTGTTTTGACTCCTATACTTGGGTCACCAAGTATTAGATCAGTAGGATGGTCAGACAACCAAGTCCTTCTTTTTCTGATCTCTTCAGTAGAGTTGTCCTCTACTGAAGTTGAGTCATTTTGATCAAAAAATTCAGGGTAATTGAATGCAGGATCTAATTCAGGATCATAATCAGGGGTGTTGTCCTCAATGTCTGGGACATTGGCATTTTCAACATTTTGAGTTCCCCCTTGATTATTTGACCCATTAACTACCTCAGCAGGAACTGCTTCTTCATTGGTAGTTGTTACCTGGATGTGAACTGGGATTGGATCATTCAGTTCACCATTTCCATCAGTGGGATTTGCCTCAGGAGAATTGCTTTCAGGATTGTTGTCCAATGTGAGATTTTCAGGTAGGTTGGCTTGGACAACATCTATGAATTCAGTGTCTTTGTCTTTTAGGCTCAGTCTGGTTGTCCTCTGTGTGATTTCCTCTGGTTCTAAGTTCTCATTCCTGAACTCATGAATAGATTCATCAAACACAACATGATGTGTTTCCTCCACAATAAGGGTTTTCTTGTTGTAGACCCTGAAAGCTCTACTGATTTGAGAGTATCCAAGGAATACTCCCTCATCAGCTTTGCTATCAAAGGCTTTCAGCTGTTCTTTCCCATTATTGTGAATAAAACACTTGCAACCAAAAATGTGAAAGTATGACACTTTAGGCAATCTTCCTTTCCAGAGTTCATAGGGGGTTTTGCCTTGCCCCTTAGTGATCAAGCATCTATTTTGAGTATGGCATGCAGTGTTTATAGCTTCAGCCCAAAACCTCTTAGGTAAATTTGAATCAGCAATTAAAGTTCTAGCAGCTTCTTTTAAGGTTTTATTTCTCCTTTCTGCAACTCCATTTTGTTGTGGAGTTCTAGCTGCTGAGGTTTCATGAGCTATTCCATTAGATGTGCAATACTCATTGATGTATGAATTTATGAACTCAGTGCCTTTATCAGATCTTATCATAATAATGCTAAGGCTTTTCTCATTTGACAATCTCTTTAGAAGTTCAGGCAGTTTGACTTGAGTTTCCTTCTTATTAAGGAGAAATACTACCCATGTGAACCTAGAGAAGTCATCTACTACAACCAATGTGTATTTTCTACCATTTATGCTTGCAGGGGTAATTGGTCCAAATAGGTCCATATGTAGAAGTTCAAGTACCCTTTCAGTAGAGATGACTGGTTTTCCTTTAAATGAGGCTTTAATCTGTTTTCCCTCTTGGCATGATTTGCAAACATGCTCCTTAATGAAAACCTCATTAGGTAGTCCTTTAACTAATGCATTTCTAGCAATTTTGTTCATTGTTTTGAAGTTCAAGTGATTTAATCTTTTATGCCATAACCAACTTTGTTCACTAGAACTCTTAGCAATGAAGCATGCAGCATCAGTAGACTTGTCCCAGTCTGCAAAGTACACATTTCCTTTCCTAGTTCCAGTCAATAGAATTTGTTGAGTCTTATCTTTGATTAAACATTTTCCACTAGAAAACTCAACATTGAAATCTTTATCACAGAATTGACTGATACTTACGAGATTATACTTGAGACCAGCCACATAAGACACTTTGGATACTTTGATGTTACCAATCATCAAAGTACCATAACCTTTTGTTGTAGCTTGTGAGCTGTCTCCAAATGTGACTTTTGGGCCTTCTTTTTCAATAAAATTAGTGAGGAGTTCCTTGTTTCCAGTCATGTGCCTTGAGCATCCACTGTCAAGGTACCATGCTGACTTTTTGCTCATGCTCCTCTTCTTGTGGCCCATTGGTACCTGCAATTAGATTGGTTTAGGTACCCTTTGATTTTTGGGTCCTGAGAGGTTAGCTGTACCTTTAGGAACCCAAACTTGCCTAATAACCCTGATTGATTCAAGGTGGCTAAGTTGTCTTCCTCTAGCATCTACATACACTGTCTTTCCCTTAAATGCCTTGGGGAAAGTATGTGTGAATGTGTTAACTCTGTAAGTTTTAGGAGAGTTGTCAAATCTCCTGAACTTATGAGTTCTTTGTGCTACTTGAGAGAATCTTTGAGGAAAGGCTTTCTTATGACCATTACCCTTTGGCATGAAGGGTTTTGGTTGTCTCATTTTATTTTGCCTTTGAGGATAGTTGTCCTTAGGTCTAGTCAGCTGAGGCTTTCTCAGAAGAGTTGGCCTAGGCTGATTATACCTTGGATAACTTCTCCGAACATTGTTCAGGAGAGTTGCCCTTCCATTGGGTCTACTCTGCTGACCAACATTCCTCTTATGTTCAGGAGCTTTGGCCATTTCCTTAGGTTTTGGCCTATTCTCCTGAATCACTTGAGTAGGCAGATCATCCATTTTGCCCTTTCTTTTGTTCAGTGGCTGAATTATTTCATTTTCAGTTTGTGCCACTGACTTAACAAAGATTCTCTTAGTGTTACTAGTAGAAGCAACACTAAGACAAGGTGAAGATTCAAATGGATCAAAACCTAATCCACTTTTTTGAGCCATAGGTCTTTGATAACTCTGAATTTCCTCTATTGCTCTAGAGGATTTCTTCAGAGCAGACATCTTTAGTTTCAGGCTCTCTTCACTTGATTTAAGAATGTCATATTCATGTGAGAGATTTTCAAACTTAGCATTTAGAATTTTCAGTTTAAAATCTTTTCTCTTCTGAGAGAGTAGTTGATCATCAATCTCCTTTTGTTGGTCAACTATCCTGAGATTTGATACAACTAAGTAGATTTGACATCAACAGTTACCTCAGAGTTTTTGGCAAGTTCAATAGCCAATCTCTCATTTTCTCTCACACAGTTATCATGAAATTCTTGTAACATAGTGAAATCTTCCATCAACTTTCCAAGGGAAAGCTTCAAGTTGACCTCACTATTGTTTTGTGAGATGAATGATGGTGAACTAGAAGTAGAGGATACCTCATCATCCTCAAGAGCCATGTTGCAGACATCATCATCATCTTCACTGTTGGAGAACAGTCCATCAGAAGAGTTGAAGCTTTCAGCACTATCAGATTCTTCACCAGCCATCATGGCCTTTCTATTGGTGAACTTTCTGTCTCTTTTGGCTTTTCTCTCTCTCCTTTCTTTAGAGCTCAGTTCAGGGCAGTCATATTGGAAGTGCCCTTTCTTTTTGCAGTTATAGCACAGGTCTTCATCATCATCCTTCTTTGGTTATTCTCTTCTTCTTGATGATGAAGGTTCAGCTCTATTGGACTTTCTCCTATCAGAGTACTTGTCCTCTGATCTTTTCTCATCAGGCTTCTTGACCTCAGACTGAGCTTCAGGAGAGTTGTACCTTCTCCTGAATTTGTTGTCTTGGTAGAATTTCTTGTATCTACCAAACCTTGAATTTAACTTTTCAAATCTCCTA
This sequence comes from Galeopsis tetrahit, assembly GCA_963675135.1. Lineage (NCBI taxonomy): Eukaryota > Viridiplantae > Streptophyta > Magnoliopsida > Lamiales > Lamiaceae > Galeopsis > Galeopsis tetrahit. Next base: position 47,660,476 of record OY776128.1, on the reverse strand, counting down.
GCCATTAAGGCTAGTTCCTCCTTCATTTCAGTCTTGGAGACTGACTTTGATGATCTTGGAGTGGACTGCATTTCTGGTTCAGCAGTTTTGGCTTTGAATGCCACTCCCTTAGTAGGATTTGAAGGTTCCTCAACAGGCTTTCTTCTATTGAGGTCGAACTCATAAGCTTTGAGTTCAGAGAAGATTTGTTGCATGGGCATGGTGGAGAGATCTTTAGTATTTTGCATCATTATAGCATAGACATCCCACTTTTGAGTGAGACTTCTCAAGATCTTCAATCCAACTTCTCTCTTGGTGTAGACCTTGCCCAAGGAGTTGATTTCATTCATCACATCAGTGAATCTACCAACAAATTTATCAATGGATTCCTTAGACTCCATTGTGAATTATTCAAACTTTTGCACTGCCACTTGGAGCTTATTCTCCTTGATTTTCTCAGTGCCCTCACACATTTCTGCAAGAGTATCCCATATCTCCTTGGCAGTTGTGCAGTGGTAGACCCTTCCCATGATTGCATCTGGAATTGTTTGATAGTGGGTATTCATTGCAAGATAATTCAAATTATCCTTCCTCTTTTCATCAGCAGTGAAGTCATCTTCATCTTTGGGTAGTACATCTCTTGTGTCTGCCCTTTGAACTTCTGTGACTCTGGGATTGACAAAGGTGAACACAAAAGGACCTCTTGTGATCACTCTTAACATGTCAGTATGAAGAGATGCAAGATGAGCCCTCATTCTGATTTTCCAGAAATGATAATTATCAATTGAGAACATGGGCAATTTGTGATGAGATATATGATTGACTGGATTTGTTGCCATATTGTTCAATCCTTGAACAGCAGGAGGTGGAACTGCAACATTTATGTTCTGATCAGGATTTTGCTGCTGGTTCTGGTTGTTGTTGTTTCCTCTTGCCATTTCTTCAAGAAAAGGTTAGACAATAGATACAAAGGATTTCAGATAGATCAGTTCAGTGACCACACCAAATATATGATTTTGAAAACCAAGATGGCTTTTCAGAAGCAGTGGTCTTTGAACCCCTGCTCTGATACCACTTGTTGGTCCTGAAAGGAGTATATAACAAGTGTATGGGGGGGGGGGGAATACACTTGTTTGCAAATTCTTTTTTACTATGATCAAACCAAAGCTCAGCAAGGTTGTCTTGGACAACTCTGCTGAAGATGATTAACTCTTCTAAGATAATCAGACTACTAAGTACTATTGAGTACTTAGTTGAATAACTATCTAGGGGAGTTATATGTGCGGAATAGTGGTTGGCCCTTTTAATTTAGACTCCTTTAGTCCTGAAAATCACTTAATCAATCAAACAGTCCAGTTTCAGGGAACTTGTCCAAATAGGTTTTGCACAGTCTTTGAGTATGTATCTTTTGGAAGATCAGTTTTGTGTGCAGTGTTGAATGTATGAAAGTACTTTAAAGGCAAATCAACACAAGAGTTTATAGTGATTCAGAGACTCAAGCTCCTACATCCACTTTCCCTGATTGAACAGGATAATTCCTTCACTCTTGGAATTAACTTGTTTTATAGTGCCAAGGTGCACTTGATCAAGAACACCACTCTTGGTGAATTGATCCCTAGGATGTCTAGAGTCCTAGTACCCTCTTCTCAACTCAGAACTGAACTCTTCTTCTCTCAACAGTCAGCTCCTACCACTTCTACTACTACTACAACCTTCTCACTTTCACTCTTGAAAGGGGTAAGGGTTGAAGTAAGGTTCCAACTAATGAGATATCCTTTACAATGAAGATCAGTGTATAAGGATTAGGATATCTCTCTAAACTTTGTATGGATATACAATAAGGTTCAGCTTAGAAGAAGTGTTTGAAGACTAAGATAGTCTTTGAAGGCTTTTAGAGCACTCTTGCTTGTAGGATAGTTGTCAAAGTTGAGTTCAGTTGGATGCTTTCAAATGGTCTTCACACTTCTGTATTTATAGACAATTGAAGGATTTGCCCGTTGGAGAGGCAGCCTCAAATGTCCATAAATGTCTTCTTTTAGTTCTTCAACTTTGAAGACAGAATCTTGATAGTGACATGTCCTCATTTGGGAAATAAACGGTTGTTTAAGCTTTGTCTTCATTCTGCAGCACTCTTCCCAATATCTGACTTTGAGATTCTCTTGTTAGGACTTGGACATGGCTTCTGAAGGTTGTTCCAATGATAGGACAACATTCCTTATCAACTGGACAACTCTCCTTATCACTATCAGCAGTCTTGCTTATCAGCAAGGTTGGCTTGCTCATATCAGATGACTTGGCTCTTGCCCTTTGCTTCACTTGAAAGTGATCTTTGCATGATTCTTTGAAGATCTTTAGGGCTTTGTTGTCTTTAACTCTTCAGCATGGTTGACCTCAAGCTTTCAGAAGATTTGATCTTGCTTAATTGTGCTGAGACAACACTCCTGGACAACTCTCCTGATCAGCATACTTGGCCTTCATTAGGCTTAGTGGTTGTTCCAGAATTTGAGCCTTGAGGGGACTTGTTCTTGATAAACTTCAAAGCATAGGTTCCCCCTCAAATTATGCATCTATTCAACTAAGAGCTGTCTAACATATCAGCTTCTCATCTAGCCTTTATTCTATATGTTCTAACATCTCTAGAACATACTCAACTTGACTTAGGCATGTCTCAGGGAGTTTTGGTATTAGATCAAAACATATCTCATTTTATTCCCAACAATAATCTACATAAACTGTTCCTAATTTTTTGAAAAACATTGTTATTAATTTGACACATTTTATTATTTAAACTTTTATGACTATCAATGATACACCTTTTGGTTATTAGTCTTAGTACTTTTATAATCTAGATAAACTGTTCCTAATTTTTTTTAAAAATTGTTATTAATTTCACACATTTTATTATTTAATCTTGCACTTTTATGACTATCAATGATACACCTTTTGGTTATTAGTCTTGCACTGGTGCGAAAAAAAAAAAACAGGTGATAAAATAAAATTAAATTTAAAATTTGATGTAGATGGGAATCGAACGAGTGACTTTGTGGTAAAAAACAAAGGGGGCGACCACTAGGCTGTAACGACTAGTTGGTATACAAGCGTGCAATATGTTATTTATCCACATGTGGCGGTTTGCAAGTGGACTCAAGTACACCGTGTACTTTAGTACACAACAGCCCTACCCTTATTTTTATTATTTTCGTACCGTTTTTAATTCACGCCTAATGTGCTTCATTCTCGTGTTTCAAAGGAGTGTCCTAATTTTCAAATAATTGGTAATCCATTTCTTCTTTTTTCACTTACAACACTACTTCTCCTCAAACAATATAGTCCAGTGAGGATTTGGAAGCTCCTCACACATATGGTCGATAGAGTGAGTGTTTGTTCTCCTCAAACAATATGGTCGACAGAGTGAGGATTTGGAAGATGCTAGGCTCTTCTGCACATTGAGCTCTGTATCGTTGGCTTAAATAACTGTGTGCGGGCGATAAAAACCTAGCAAGTATTAATTATGTGGTGCCGGAATAACTAACTTATTCATGTGATATTATTGGGACTACTGACTTTGATCAAAATTCCACTTCCACCATGAATCCTATCATTTCCACCATTTGTCTCTCCAATTCTAATTTTTTTAGATATCTTTATAACTAAAATTATCAAATATCGAAAAAAAAAAACCCATGAATCTTATCATTTTCACTATTTGTCTCTCCAATTCTAATTTTTTTTTTTTAATATCTTTATAATTAAATCAGCCAGTCAAATTAATAAAAAAATAACTAAATACATAAATATTAACAGGTGCATAAGTAATCTCGAAAGAAAAATTAATGAAGATAATTTTTTATTTTTATAGTTTGAAAGGAAATTAATTTTGATATTAATTTAAAATAATTTCTAGCTTTTATTTTTTAAAATATTTTTTTAAATATATATAACAAATATTGAATTAAATAAAATTAAGATTGATGGCATATAAATAAAGATATGATTAAATTTAATAAAATATAAAATATAAGGAAAAAAAAAAGAATTATAATAAATGAGTTTTCAAAAAAATTAACAAGTTATTTGTTGAAAAAAAATGAAGAGAAGATATGTATAGTGAATTAAAAGAATGGCGATGAGAGAGAAAATTATGTGCATGCCGTAGAGAGAGAAAAAAGGGAGGAGAGAAAAAAATAAATTAATGCAGGAAGTGTGTTAGAGGTGCACACGCAACCTCTTAAGAAGAACAGGTAAAACTAAAACTAGCGCTTATGCCTAAATTGAAAATAAAATTTTAATTTTATAATATTTTAAAGATTTTATTTTAAAACTATAATAATTAAAATAAATGTCCGTGTATTATTTAATTATCATGAAAAAGACACATCGCAAAAACAAAATCAATTTAAAGGCAACACATGAATTATTTTTATTATTTTCGTACCTTGTTTAATTCATGACTTCATTCTCGTGTTTCAAAGAGTGTACTAATTTTCAAATAATTGGTAATCAATTTCTTCTTTTTTCACTTACAACTCTAAAGGAGTTTAATAGATACACTCTTATCTTACTTTACTTACAAATTACTTCACCCTTATTAGATAACGGTAGTTAATTAGTTAGTTTAGTAGTTTGTTAGTTAGTTAGACTAATCTCAAGGTTAAATACTTGATTGAGATTCTTAGATACAATTAATTCATCTTTTGTAATCAAAACAAATTTTATTCTTAATCTATACTTTGATGTTCTTTCTTCTTTCCTCTTCTTGGTGAAGAAGATGATCCATGATTAGATCATCAACATGGTATTAGTTTCCAAATAGTTTTTCCGATCCTTCATAATCGCCCAAATCGTTCGTTTCCCTCTTTTCTAGGGCATCGATTTCCTGTTTCTTGGCGTTTTCTCTCGACTGAATCTATGGCGGATAACAATCCCACCAATAACTCCACATCTAGCACCACCACGGCGACGACAAACACCGCCTCTCTTGACCCAGCCCTAAACCCCTTTTCTTCGTTGACGTTGCACCAGAATGCTAACCCTGTTGTGGCGATTGTCCTTGAGCCCCTTGACGGAACAAATTACGTCTCCTGGAGCCACGCCATCAAGAGAGGTCTTAGCGTGAAGAACAAAGGCCGTCTCATTGATGGTTCCCTACCCATCCCCGATGAAGATAAAGATCCGGCCATTTATGCCGCTTGGGTAAGAGCCAACGACCTTGTTCTTATGTGGATATTAAACTCGATTATACCTGATATTAAGAGAACCTTAGAGTATTTTTCGATTGCTAAAGATGTATGGGATGAATTAAAACTTAGGTATGCTCTGTCTGATGGCACTAGAGTCTACCATTTAGAAAAATCTTTAAGCTCCATAACTCAAGGTTCTCAATCTCTTGTCAGTTACTACAATCAGTTTAAAGCCTTGTGGGATGAATACCTTAGTTTTAGGCCTCTTTTTAAGTGTTCTTGTGGTGCTATGGATTCTTGCACATGTGATTTGCCTAAACTAATGTCCAACACCCAGGAACAAGATTCTGTAATGAAATTTTTGCTTGGCTTGCATTATTCTTATTCCACTATTAGGATTCAATTATTGCTTCAATCTCCATTTCCTACCTTGTCCAAAATCTATGGCCTATTACTCCAAGAAGAATCTCAGAGGAGTCTTTTACTCACCCGTGAACCCATCCATCTTGAAACTATTTCTATGAATGTCAAGAATACCAGATTTTATAGAGATAGGAAGAAACCCCTCAAATTCGATCATTGTTATGGATTGGGCCACACAATTGATAGATGCTTTCACATCATTGGTTTTCCCCCTGGTTGGAAAGGCCCTAAAGACCCTCCTTCTAAGGTCATCAACAAACCTGCCAGCAATTATCTCAACACTCTCCCTGAGAAAGACCTCTCAAACCCCCTTATCCATCCTGAGGTCTTTAACAACTTTGTGAGTTCTTCTAAGACTCGGCTGCCAAGTAGCAACAGGGATTCCTCTCACTCTGTGGCTGGTGCATCCACTATTCACATTGAGGATATTCAACACCCCACCACTTCTGGTATGTCTTCTTCCCTTTGTTTTAAATCTACATCTCTTTCTACTTGGATATTGGACACTGGAGCCACAGATCACATAGTTTTTTACCTCTCCATGTTCTCCATACCTCCCCGTGCTACCAATATCCTTGTATCTCTCCCCAATAATGTCATCTCCACTGCCACACAGATGGGAAATATCACTATTAATGAGCATCTAACTTTGTACAATGTCTTATGTGTCCCAGATGTCACTTTCAATCTATTATCCATTAGTCATTTGACCAGATACTCTAATTGCACTGTTAGCTTCTTGTCCTCACATTGCATTTTGCAGGACAACATGAGCAAGATGTTGATTGGTATTGCTGAGCAACTGAGAGGCCTATATCTCCTTCACACACCTTTTCCACCAACATTTTCTGCTTTAGAGTATTCTTTCTGTTCTGGTAGTTCTAAGCTTGACACCTGTAAGTTTGATCTCTGGCATAATAGACTAGGTCATACTTCTAGAAAATGTTTGCAACATATTCCTGAGTTGAATGTAAAAGCCACTGATTTGCATAATAATTGCTTCATTTGTCCTTTGGCTAAGCAAAAGAAGAAATCTTTTCCCTTAAGCACCTCTACTTCTTCTTATGCATTTCAATTGATTTATTGTGATGTTTGGGGTCCCTTTTCCCTATGCTCTGCCACTGGTCATAAATATTTTCTAACCATTGTGGATGATTTTAGTAGATGTACTTGGATTTATCTTTTGAAAGTTAAGAGCGATGTTAAACACTCTTTAGAAAACTTTTATAATATGGTGCTTACCCAATTTAGTACTAAAATTAAAACATTAAGAAGTGATAATGGTTCTGAATTTATCCTTACTCGCTTCTATCATAAATTGGGAATCATACATCAAACTTCATGTGTTGAGACTCCCCAACAAAATGGGCTTGTTGAGAGAAAACACCAACATCTCCTTCAAGTAGCTAGGGCACTTATGTTTCAATCTTATCTCCCTTTGAAATACTGGAGTGAAAGTATTAAAACTGTTGCATTTCTCATTAATAGAATCCCATCTTACATTCTTAAATATAAATCTCCTTTTGAAATATTGTATGGGGTGAAACCTGATTATTCTTTCCTCAGAACCTTTGGTTGTTTATGTTTTGCTAACACTCTGATCTCCCACAGACAAAAGTTTGATCCTAGGGCCATAAAATGTGTGTTTATTGGTTATCCTTTTGGCACTAAGGGTTACAAACTTTTAGGTCTTCAATCTGGAAAATTCATTATTTCTAGAAATGTGAAATTCTTTGAAAATGTTTTTCCTTTTGCTAACATAAACACACCCCCTGTTCATCCCCTCCCCATACCCACTGATGATGATGATCACACTGATCCCCCTATTCACATTGATTTACTGAATGAAACTTCTCATCACCCTGATCATATTAACACTGTGCCTGTTACGCCCACTTTTGAGGAGAATGCTCCCAATCATACCACTGTCCCACATAATCTAGAGGTTCCACCACCCACTAGACCTTCTAGAACTAAAACACAGCCTGCTTACCTACAAGTCTATGAAACCACTCTTCCTGCCTCCATTGATCATGCCAAAACCAATCTTTCCCTTTCTGGAAAACACTACCCCATTCACCTTTTTTTATCCACTGATAAGTTGTCTTCCAATTAAAAAACATTTACAGCCTCTATCTCTCAACAACAAGAGCCCACCACCTATAAACAAGCTGCTTTAGACCAAAATTGGGTCATTGCAATGAAAAATGAACTTGATGCTTTATAAAAGAATCATACTTGGACTCTTGTTAATCTCCCATTGGGAAAACATTGTATAGGCTGTAGATGGGTTTATAAAATTAAATACAACTCTGATGGATCTATTGAAAGGTATAAAGCAAGGTTGGTTGCTAAAGGATATACTCAACAAGAGGGCATAGATTATTTTGATACTTTCTCTCCTGTGGCCAATATCACCACTGTTAGAATTTTACTTGATGTTGCTACTTCTAAAAATTGGCATGTCCATCAATTAGATGTTAATAATGCTTTCTTACATGGTGATTTGGTAGAAGAAATATATATGACCCCTCCCCCTGGTTATTGTGCTTCAAATGATAAAAGAGTTTACAGGTTAAACAAGAGTTTATATGGTTTGAAACAGGCTTCTAAACAATGGTTCACCAAGCTAACTTCATGTTTATTGTCTTTAGGCTTCACACAATCTAAAGCTGACACTTCCCTTTTTACTAGACAAGATAAGCATGATTTTACTGCTGTCCTTTGTTATGTTGATGACCTTATTGTAACTGGCACTAATTTTCATATCATCAACTCTATCAAAAAGTGCTTACATGTCAAATTCACTATCAAAGACCTTGATACTTTGAGATATATTTTAGGCATTGAACAAGGGAATGACTTTATGTCAAAGGAAATATGCTCTTGATCTTCTTCATGAATCTGGATATCTGGGGTGTAAACCATGTTCTACAACAATGGATTCCAATATAAGCTTTGATCCACAGTCTCAGGCCCTTCAACATCCAGATTAATTGGTAAACTTATTTACTTGACTATCACTAGACCTGACATCTCCTATGCAGTCCAAACATTGAGCCAATTCATGCAAACACCCACTAAAGCTCACTTAACTGATGTGCAAAGAGTCTTGAGGTATATCAAAGGTAATCCAGGTACTGGTGTTTTTTACCCCAGAAATAATTCTTTCAAATTACATGTTTTCTCTGATTCGGATTGGGCTAGATGTATACAAACTAGAAGGAGCATTACAGGTTATAGCATTTACTTTGGGAATTCTCTAATCTCTTGGAAATCCAAGAAACAATCTACTGTCAGCAGGTTTTCAGCAGAAGCTGAATATAGAGTTTTGGCCTCAACATCTTGTGAGCTTCAATGGATCCACTACATCCTTGCAGACTTGAAGATCCAGCATTCCACTCCTTCATCTATGTACACTAACAGCAAGAGTGCCTTTTCCATTGCTCACAACCCCTGTTTTCACCAAAGAACCAAGCATATCTCTTTGGACTATCACTTCACAAGGGAAAAGATCCAAGAAGGCCTTCTCCAACTTGTTCATATCCCTACTGAACGGAACTTGGCTGACATGCTCACCAAACCTATGCCTCCTTCTCTCTTTGGTCTACATGTTTCCAAAATGGGCTTGATAAATATCCAGTCCCATTTTGAGAGGGGGGGGGTGTGGAGTTTAATAGATACACTCTTATCTTACTTTACTTACAGATTAGTTCACCCTTATTAGATAAGGGTAGTTAATTAGTTAGTTTAGTAGTTTGTTAGTTAGTTAGACTAATCTCAAGGTTAAATACTTGATTGAGATTTTTAGATACAATTAATTCATCTTTTGTAATCAAAACAGATTTTATTCTTCAATCTATACTTTGATGTTCTTTCTTCTTTCCTCTTCTTGGTGAAGAAGATGATCCATGATTTGATCATCAACAACAACACTATTTCTCCTCAAACAATATGGTCAAGTGAGGATTTGGAAGCTCCTCAAACATATGGTCGATAGAGTGAGGATTTGTTCTCCTCAAACAATATGGTCGACAGAGTGAGGATTTGGAAGATTCTAGGCTCTTCTAGACATTGAGCTCTCTATCGTTGGCTTAAATAACTGTGCGGGCGATAAAAACCTAGCAAATATTAATTATGTTGTGCCAGGATCACTAACCTATTCATGTGATATTACTGGGACTTCTAATTTTAATCAAAATCCCACTTCCATCACGAATCCTATCATTTCCACCATTTGTCTCTCCAATTCTAATTTTTTAAAATATCTTTATAACTAAAATGATCAAATATCTAAAAAAAAAAAAAAACCATGAATCTTATCATTTCCACAATTTATCTCTCCAATTCTAATTTTCTTTAAATATCTTTATAATTAAATCAGACAGACAAATTAATAAGAAAATACAAGTTTGTGGTAATGTGAGGTATGATAACTTATACTCCATCAGTCCCATACTTGAAGGCACATTTTACCATTTTGGGCGTCCCATACTTGAAGGCACATTACCTAAAATAGCAAAAACACTTTTAAACTCTCCCCTTAAAACATCACAATATTACAACAAATGCCACTACTTTATTACACTAAAAAGTAACTTTATTACTATTTATAAAGTTGAAAAGTTTTTACTACCCCCACTTTATCTTACACAATACTAATAAACAACTCATTCATTAAAACCTGTGCCCAATTGATTTGTGCCTTCAAGTATGGGACGGAGGGAGTATTATATAGTCTTAACTAAATACATAAATAATCAAAGGTGCATAAGTAATTTCGAAAGGAAAATTAATGAAGATAATTTTTTGCCAAATACTTGTATACACTTGCATGTACGGTGCATACTTCAATTTAAATTTAAATTTTAAATTTAAATTTTAACTCATCAATTAATTTTAATTTTATTTGCACCCGTTCATTTAATGAGTTCACCCACCAAATTATTTTTTACTATTATTATTTGCACTCGCTCATTTAATGAGTTCACCCCCAAATCATTTTTTATTACGGTTATTTTCACTCGCTCATTTTATGAGTTCACCCCAAATCATTTTTTACCATGATTATCTACACTCACTTATTTTATGAGTTCACCCCCAAATTATTGTTTTACCACGATTATCTGCACCCGCTCATTTTATGAGTTCACCCCAAAATGTTTTTTAAAAAATAATTACATTTAAAAAACTATATTATCATTTTATTAATTTACACAAAATATAATAAAATAAACTCTAATTTATATATTTACAATATGCAACCGAGTTACGGTCGATTCACCAGCAACTCACCCATATTTAAAAAAAAAATCGTAAAAATATAATTAATAAAAAACTATCGAAATTAGCCACAAATCTCGATTTTTTTCTTTTTAATTTTTCTTCCCCCTTCTCTTTTTCTTTATTTCTTCCCATTTTCAGTTTATTTTTCAATTTTTTTATTTATTCATTTTTTTCCTTTTACTTTTTTTATTTTATTTTGATGCCTTTCTTTTCCATTTTTTTCATGTGTATTTTTTAAATTTTAATACAAAATAATATTATAAGTATGATTTTATTATAGTCGATTGGCGGTGCACCTGAATTTCAATTTTAATTTGATGAGTAAAGGACCTGCCGGAAATCCATGTCGTTCGGCGGGTGACCCTGCCACCACCATGCCCGACCACCCCCTCAACGACGACGGCAGCGCTTCCGTCCCGACAATTGAAGCCTGAGACCCCTCCTCGAATCGCAATGGCGATTCTTCACTTTCATGACAATTGACATCATCTTCCATCTCGATCGAAAATCTCTACTCATTTCGACCACCGACGCGACTGCTTCCATCAATCTCCCTTGTGTTCGCGATCCAGGATCTTCTCCGGCATCAATGGCGCTCGCCTACAACTAGGGGTGGGTAAATATACCGAAATTTCGGTATACCGAGCTTTTCATACCGAAAAAATATCGAAATTATTAAAATTTTCGGTACGGTAACGGTATGAAAAATGATCATACCCGATATTTCGGTATACCGAAAAATTTTCGGTATTCGGTATGAAACGGTATATCGATATACCAAAATACCGAAACCTTAATAAAATAATAATTTTATATTATTTTTAAATTAAAATAACTTTAATTATTAAAACATAAGTAAAGTAAACCTTAAATAATTAATTTCGGTATAAAACAATGCTTCAATATTTTCGGTATGTATTTGTATATCGGTATTTCGAAATGAAATGATGGTTCAATATTTTCGATATGAATCGATATACCAATATGGTACAGTATACCGATATACCGAAATTATGGTACAGTATCGGTATGAATTTTTACATACCGAAATTAAGGTATGGTAACGGTATGAATTTTTTCAATATCGAAATTTTCGGTATGATAACGGTATGGTTCGGTATAGTCGGTATACCGTACCGAACCACCCCTACCTACAACACTCGGATCGACGCCGCCTCGCTCTCGTCGTTCATCTCTGTCCAAATCGAAGCTACATTGCTTCGTCTTCTTCGCCCTGCTCCTGCACAGCCTCTTCCTCTAGCTGACGGCGGCCCGACGGAGGACTGTGAGTATGTTGCTGATGGATCTCTGATCGGTCGGCACTCGGAGCCAGTGACCTTGCCGATGAAATCTCAGGCGACGACTGCTGACCTATGGTGCCTTCCCATTGAACTAAGGTTCCGTTTAATTGGGCTTGGTAATGTGCACCCCATATTTTCTTCAGTACACCTCGATCTGTACTCCCTCCACTTTTTTTATGGTATTATTGTTAGTGGTACTGGTATTACTAGTTATTGATTGTGGTATTACTATTAATACACTAATATTAATGATTATTGCTTACGGTATTATTGATTATTAATTGTGGTATTATTGGTTATTGTTTGTGGTATTACTGATTATGTGGAATTATTTATTACTTGCTTAAGGCATTACTGATTATTATTATTGTTTATAGTATTACATATTATTGTTTATGGTATTACTGATAATTATATTTTGTATTACTGAATATAATTAGATTTGTAGAATTATTTGTTATGGTGTAAGATATTACTGATCAATGTTCATGGTATTACTAATTATTGTTTATGGTATTACTGATAATTATTTTTTGTATTATTGGATACAATTAGATGTGTGGAATTATTTGTTATTGTATAAAATTTTACTGTAATTAGATGTGTGTAATTATTTGTTATTGTAAAGATATTACTAATTATTGTTAATGATATTACTGATTACTGTTTATAGTATTACTAGTTATTACTTATTGTATTACTGACTATAATACATATAATATTATTTTGTATTAAAATTAAAAAAAAAAAACTAATGAAAAGAAAAAAGCAGGAAAAAAATGAAGAAATAAAAAGTATGGAATAAAAACTGAAAAATGAGAAGAAAAAAAATAGAGATTTGTGCCTAATTTCGATAGTTTTTTTTAATTATGTTTTTACGATTTTTTTTCTAAAAATATGGGTGATTTAGTGGTGAATCGACGGTAACTCGGCAATGACTCGAATGCAAGATTGTAAATGTATAAATTAGGGTTGATTTTATTATTATATTTTGTGTAAATTAATAAAAAGATAATAAAAAGATAATATAATATTTTAAATGTAATTATTTTTAAAAAAATATTTGGGGGTGATCTCATAAAATGAGCGGGTGTAGATAACCGTTGTAAAAGAGAAATGATTTGAAGGTGAACTCATAAAATGAGCCGGTGTAGATAACTTTAGTATAAATATGATTTGGGGTGAACTCATAAAATGAGCGGGTGCATATAACTTTAGTAAAAAAATAATTTGGGGGTGAACTCATAAAATGAGCGGGTGTAGATAACCGTTGTAAAAAATGATTTGGGGGTGAACTCATAAAATTAGAGGGTGCAGACAACTGTAGTAAAAAATGAGTTGGGGGTGAACTCATAAAATGAGCGAGTACAGATAACTGTAGTAAAAATATAATTTGGGGTGAACTCATTAAATTAGCAGGTGCAGGTAAAATATAAATAAAAAATTAAAATTCGGGGGTACGGTGCATACGAGTGTACGTAAGTGTTACCCTAATTTTTATTTTTTTTGAAAGCTAATGAAGATAATTTTTTATTTTTATTGTTTGAAAGGAAATTAATTTTGATATTAATTAAAAATAATTTATAGCTTGTTTTGGGTTTTAAGTAGTTTTTGAAAACTATTTTCGAAATCCTAATAAAGAGTAAGGTGTGTGTTTGTTTTGGGATTTTGAATAGGGTGAGGTTTAACTTTTATTTCAAATCAATGTGAATGAGTGATAGATGTTGTATTGTTGTGTGTGATTGTAATGATTAGATTTTACAGATTATTCGTACGGATTCAGTATAGATTTTTTGAAAACCAGATTTTAAAATCCCGAAATAGAATCGATTTTAGATTTCAAAATCAGAATCCTAGAGTTCAAAGACGAATCAATGCTCGACATCAGTGAGATGGAAAACTACACGTTGATCTTCAACGTATTCGTTCTGTGTCAAATATTTAACCTCTTCAATGCTCGTAAGGTTGAGAAGAAGAATGTGTTTGAGGGTTTAATGAAGGACAAATCATTTTTGGGGATAGTAGGGATCACAGTGGTTCTTCAAGTTGTGATGGTGCAGCTTTTGAACAAGATTTCAGACTTTGAAAGGTTGAACTTATGGCAATGGGAAATGTGTATTGGATTGGCAGCAGAATAATGGCCTATTGCTTTGCTTGTCAAGTTCATACCAGTTCCGGATAGACCGTTCTCGAGCTATCTCCCTTGCACAGGGAGCGTTGAATTTAACGATGTCGAATTTGATGAAATGGAAGAAACTGTTGGTGAGACCGAGTTGGTGATCCAACGTACGCCATCAAATGTGGTCGTGTAAGGCCTTGTTTGCTAGAATGTTTTTACCTTTTCTTTTGTTAACTGTGACTGTGAGGCCTTGTTAGATGACGTATGAAACGTGGAAAATAGTAAAATGAGTAACTATTGTAGGGACGGAGAGAGTATTAGTTAATGCTAGAGCTTGTTAGTAATCAGTGATGGTATGAATTATTTTAAAGTGTTTACTAAAAATAGGGATGCAAATAACCTGAGCCTCAATATAAACTCGATTGACTTGGTAAATATTTAAAACTTGTTTGTTTTTTTAAAAAAAATAAAAAATCCTTAGTTTACCGACAAATTAACTTTACAAAACATCACATTTTTGGCTCTGGGTGAATGGTTAGACAGTAAGTTTCAACGAAATTTATTACCTCTTTCAAAGAAATAAACTTCATGTATATATAGTCATTATTTAAATTATTGAGTAAGTTTTGGGTAACAGCAAGTTTCAACGAAATTCCTTACCTCTTTCTTTCAAAGAAATAAACTCCATGTATATATAATATACTTCATTATTTAAATTATTGAGCAATTCTTGTGTGATAGTAAATTTCAACGATATTTCTTATCTCTTTCAAAGAAATAAATTGATTTTGATTAAGATACCAAAACTACTAATTGGTGATGATCAGATTAGTTGAGATACAATTAAAAGATATATCAGTCTAGTTGTCGCAGGATAGTTGAGACAATAGAAATGCTTAAGTCTAAATCTCAGAAGTGTTGTGAGATTCATAGTTCAGGATAGTTGTCCAAAGCTGAATGTGTTAGGCAGCTTTAAGTGTTCTAAGTGGATAGGACAAGTCTGTTGATTCTTCAAAGACAAACATGCTGAAGAGGACAACATGGCTGAATAAGAAGTCAAGCTGCAATAAACTGATAAGTGCTATATCAGATCAGCTTGAGGACTTTGTGAATTAAAGGCATTGAATGATACATGCACAGAAGACAAATTTAATGAAGCATTTATTGCCATCAAGCCTGAACAAGAATTGAAGACTTAGAAGCATTAAAGACTGAAGAATTGAATGAATGTTGGAACATTCTATTTGCAGCAGGAATGATCAGGACAGTTATCCCATCTGACCGTTGGTTGAGTTTAAAGTCTGCCACAATCAACCTTGGGAAATGTGCAAAATTTGGAAGCTGACACAAGTCATCTCAGCCGCATTTTTCAGAAGTCAACACATTCATTCAAGCAACCATTGAAGAGTCTTTTACACAGTGGATAATAGAAGGCTGACCTCCATGGCCGTTTCAATGGAGCTGCAAATAGACAATTTGAAATGCTATCTCTCCAACGGATAGTTGATCAAATTGCTCTATAAATTCAGAAGTGATCCAAGGATTCAAGCATCCAACTATCTGGTATCAAACTATCATCAAGCAATCAAAGGAAACCAAAGTTGTTCTTCACAATCCCAAGTTTCCTGATCACTTCTAAAAGCTAAGCCCTTCTTGTTATATCCAAAAGCTTAGCATTGAGATATCCTAAGCCTTTACACTGTTCTTATTGTAAAGGGTATCTCTATTAGTTGGAACCAAACCTCAAACCCTTACCTCATTGAGTGAAGTAGAGTTTGTTGTAGAAGTGAGGAGTTAATGACTGTTAAGTGAAAATACAGTCTTAACTCAGTGAGACTGAGCACTAGGACTCAGTTTATCCACTACAGGAAATCACACTTTACATGACGAATTTTATTGTGACGACACAAAATTCGTCACAATTTGTTAATTAAAGGTGACAAATTTAATTTTCATCACTTAATAATTATAATTCGTGACAAATTTTTATTTTGTCACCAATAATAATTGTATTCATGATGAAATTTTATTTTGTCACAAATAATAACTATTTTCGTCGCCAATTTGAAAATATGATGACGCCATTAAGAAATTTGTCACAAAAAAGCTTCAGTGACAAAATTTATAATAATTTGTGACGATGTTCAATGTTATGAAAAATATTATTTTTACGACGATGCTATGTTTTGTCATCATTTATTCGAAATAAGAAATGACAAAATTATTTCGTCACAATATTCTTTGGTGACGACATTCGTTGTAATTTGTGACTATAATATTCGTCATAAAATATAATATTTTCATGACGATTTTATATTTTATCATTAATTGTTCGAAATAATTAGTGACAATCATATTCATCATATTACATAATATATTCATCATGATTTTATGTTTCGTCATTAATTCTTCGTAATAATTAGTGACATATTATTTCATCACCAATATTTATATATGGTGACAATTAATAATATTTGTCACTTTTAACAAAGGAAGTCACAAATTTCATAACAATCTTTTGGTGACGCATAAATTTCATCATCATTTGTAAGGATATAATTGAGTTGAGTAGTGTTGAGCTCGAAACTTGGCTCGCTTGTTTTACTCGAAACTCGATTCGATCAAACCTAAAATTTTAAAGATCGAGCTCGACTCGATAAAAAACTCGATAAACTCGAGCTCGACTTGACTCAATTGCCTATATAATTTTTAAAATTAATTAATTGTAAAAAATATTTTTTTCTAAAATAAACTCGAGCTTGACCCAACTCGACTTGACTAAATTACTTGTATATAAATATAAATTAATATATTAATGAAAAAAATAGTAAATATTGTTCAAATTTGATTATGCTCGCGAGCCTTTCGAGCCGAGTATTTATGAGCTCGAACTCGAAGTCGGTAGCAACTCGAGTAGATCAAAACTCGACTCAATACGATTAACTTTGAGTTGATTTCTACAAGCGTACAACCAAAAAAAATGTAACGGAAAAATTCAATTTCATTATCAATAACAATTGTAACAAATTTTTTTAATTACCAAAATCTTTCATTACAAAAGGTTGTACGCTTAATTAAAAAAAATCAATTTTGTTACAAATAAGCCATTAAATAAAATCTATATTTATTATTAAATTTTTGTTACAATTACTAACTCATTTCGTTACATAAATAAATAATGGTTACTATAACTTGTTTTAATTAAATATTATACAGTTCAATAAAATATGAGAAACCATATATAAAAACAAAGTCATATTGCAATAAACCTACTTTAAGAAGATAGCAATTCTCAAAATGCTCCCTATCAATTATGTCGCGTTCCCCTAGACAATTTTTTTTATCATTGCCATTTGATATATTCCTGAACAAAATATATATAAAGATATTCTAAACAAGTGTTAAAAACATATCTAAACATGAGTTAATGTATCTAATTACTTACCTCCGCAAGTGGGCGATTGGATTGGTCCCCCGAATGAATTAGTCGGTTCTTAGACTGGATATCCGAGATTTCAAAAAAAAAAATGTACCTAATAACTTGAATGAAAAACTATATAAGCCAAAAGTGTGTTACTTAATAAACTTGAAGTGTTGATTGTCTCGTTGTCCACAATCAATTTGAAACTTCATTGTCCTACAAAAGAAACAACAATAAAATATCATAAGATTACGAATTCATAATGCAAAACAAGAAATGTAAAACATATAGCAAGAAGTATGCACATATCATTTATATCAGTAAATACAAAAGCATGAAAACCCATGTACCATATAGCCTCAAAATTTTGTTTGAATCTTGATAGCTGCTATATCATCCTTTGTTTTACCAAAAATACACGTTACAACTCTTAGCCGAACAACCTCTGCAACAGCATTAGCTGCAGCAACGGTCGCATCAGCAGCCATGGCCTCTGTCGTATTAGAAAGGGAAGTTTTCATGTAATCCACTAATCCATCTACACAAAAATATTCAAGATATAAGGTATAAAATTATAAGAAAATAAAATAAAAACGAAGCAATAAATATTTATGAAGTAGCTAATGCTCTACTGAATTTTACTGACTCCTCAAATTATGAAAGAAAAACAAAGGTAGTAAATAATGTAATTTATTAAATTAACTTAATCCACAGTCTCAAAACATAAAATTTAGTTCCTTACATGATCATATTTATAAAACAACTTTTGCCAGATTCAGAGTAGACTCATAATTATACCCGACAGAAGAGAGGAAGTGAAGTGCAAGGAAAGGCAAGAAAGACATTATAATGAAAACTACAAACTTTATCACTTTATGACATCACCAAAAAATAGGTAGAAAATAAAAACGTAAATTTCCATCAAGCTTATATATAAATACTGATACCTCCTACAGATACTCCCATGTTTTTCGAAAGCCTCATAGACAGTTGGAAGGGAGCTCCTCCACATTGTCAAAGAGAAGTTCGTAGAATAAACTCTGATTTCTCTCCTGAAACCCAATAAAGGTAGAACTACGAACAGGAAAGCAGTGAAAGCATAAAAAGAATAATTCATTGTGCAGTCTCTACAGTCCAATCAAAGTCTCAAACTTCTCAAATAAAATATGAAATTCAGAACAAATGAGTCTGGATTGGGGATTGAAATGAAGGAGATTAAGATTAATGGATTACAAGTTCACCTAAATGCAGAAAAATGAATATGAAATATGAAGGAGTTTAAAATGAAAATGATTGATTCTAAATCCATATCAATCTAAAAACCAACACCAATGAATTTACTTCAAGCACAACCTACATGAAATTGGTTACCCCAAATTATAGAAGTACCTCAAATTCCATCATGGCCATGTATTTGTGTTGGGAAAGTTGATACTCACAAAGGTTGTGAAATAACTTTTTCACCTGAATTTTAAATCATCAACGTAAGTCTAAAAGAACGTAAATTTCAAATTATATATAGCGAATTAACATAGTCGATGGATTAACCTGAATA
Source organism: Galeopsis tetrahit (assembly GCA_963675135.1). Lineage (NCBI taxonomy): Eukaryota > Viridiplantae > Streptophyta > Magnoliopsida > Lamiales > Lamiaceae > Galeopsis > Galeopsis tetrahit. The sequence continues at coordinate 47,641,212 of OY776128.1, read as the reverse complement.
CTTATTATATGATAACAATTGTAGGAAAAAGACCACTCAAGTAATGATTAAGATACACAAGGAGATCCAATATTTCACAAAATACAGGAAATTGTATTAGCCTCTTAGTTTAATGATTAAGATACAAATGTAATGTTTTTTTACTTCTACTTTAATGATTAAGATACAAGAGAAGACTCATATCTGATGAGGAGTAAGCAAAAACTCAAGTAAACTATTGTCATTTGCTTACGTCCATACAAATATCAAGCCATGGGAAAATTAATAAGCAAGATAATGCATATTTTCAGCCAGAAATAACAACTAAACTAAAGAATCAAGAATTTAATTAAATAAACTCAATTGTTCTTCCTCTATTCCATTGTTTAGTGGAAATCTTTTTCTATCTAAAGCAAGAATTAAGAATTCAATTCCATTCTGATCTATAAAATATAGGTATGTTAATAATGTGCAATAAAATTGAGCATTCTTTTTATATAAACATCAAACTGAGATACTGATGAAATTTCCTAAAAGCATAATAACTACATGTAAAAATGTGATTTCCTAACAAATTTCTTCCAAGATCAAGAGAAAAGAAGTTATTGGTCATATGAAATTATAATTGATAATTAGGCACAAATTAAATGAAATGTAAAATGGAGTGTCAGTTCATATAAGCAAGGATATAACAAGATGAATTTATGTTAACTTAATAATTAAAAGCTGTTTTAGATGGAATGTTTGCACTTGTTTTCAATCAAACCCAAGTAATGTGATTTACCCAAATGAAATTATATATGCAATTAAGATCTCAACAACAATTCAATTATGAATTCAGGTTCTAAGATAAAATAAATACACAAGTTTAAACAGGATCTAGTAAAAAAAAACTTATCTAGGAGTAATTAAATTTACATCGAAATTATGGTACAAGTCAAGCAGAAATAAACATATTTCACAAGTATAATTCATCTACTTCTCAACACAATTTTACAAAACAAGTTTAAAAGAGCAAGTAGCAATGAAATTAGGGATTCAAGTTCCTGGCCAATGAACACAGTTTTCACACAAATACAATTCAAGAAAAACAAGAAATAAACCCACGTGTATATCTTGGAAAATATACGAAACTGAATTCAGTTTTCAAAAGAAAATGAATACGCTCTTACTGGGTAATAAATTTGCAGACGGGCTCGAAGGGTCTGAGTCTGAGAGTAGGTCAAGAATACTCGAAAGAAACCTCACATTTAACACAGAATCCGCCGCGGCCGAGAGCTTATCGCTATGCCGCCGAAACTTGTAGAGCCTCAATCCATAAATTCAGGAAAAAATGAACAGAAAATAAATTTATAACTGGCGAAAGTTGAAAATAATTTCCCAGAACATGAAAAGAGAAGTACAGACAGAAGTGATAGCGAGCGAATTAGGGCTGTGGCGTGGCGGCATGAATTTGCAATCTGGGAGAGGTATATATTAGATTGGGAATTGGTGGTAAAATCACGGGAAAGGGAGGGAAGGTTACCGCCTCTTTATGGGGATTTGGCGGTAACCCAAGTAAAATCATTATATTAATATATTATTTTTAAAAAATGATATATGTATCTTATTATTAAATAAACATTATGCTTATGTATTATATTAAATTAAATTTTCAAGTTTGATTAAATAACACTCTCCGTCCACAATAATTAGTCTCATTGAGAGTGAACATATGTTTTAAAAAAGTGATAGATAAAGTAAGGGTATTGTGGGTTTCATTGTGAATAAAATGATTGATTGTGAATAAAATTGATGACAATTTGAGTAATTAAGTGATAGTTGAAATAAAATGTATGAGACTATATTTTATGGACGTAGGATATACGTCAAATGAGACTACATCTCGTGTACGGATGGAGTATTAATTAATATTAAGATACTAGATGAGCACCCGCGTATTAGGCGGGGCAAATAAAAATTAGTATTTATAATATATTGTATATTTAAATCATTTAAAAAAAATATTAATAAAAAAATTGAAAAACAGAATTGAATGTGATCTTTTAAAATAAATGAATTAAATCTAATAACATATTTATTAATTTATTAGTATAATTTAATAATTGAGTAATTATTTGAATAAGTTTTTTTTAATATAGTAAATATTCATCATATCATCATAATTATTTAAAATTAACTCAATATTAATTATGATAACATCTGGATAATATCATACATAATGACATTTAAAAACATGACACATTGTACAAAATCAAGGAGATGACAACATATCAGCAACAGCAAAATTAAGGAGAAGACGACACAACAGTAAAAAAAAAAGTCTCTATTAGTATATATGGTGAAATTTTGTTCTTTTTTATGAATCGTGCTTTTACATAAATGGTTTATAATTCGAAAATTGTGATTAAGAACAACAAAATAATTATGTAATATTTTAGAATAGTTATGATGTTACATGTAAGAAATACTTTAATTTTTGTCATTCTCGTGTTATTGTAAAAAAAACATAGCAACTTTATGTGCAAAAATTGTGTTATGTAAAATGAAATCGAGTGATATCATTTCATCTAAATTTAATTTTTCTGATTATTTGTCAAATAGAAATAAAAAACTGGAACTTTGCTTTAAAAAATAGTCAAACGGGAGAGACACATTAAGAGATTACCTAAAGGAAGTTGGGTTCGGAGAGAATGATTAGAATATCATCGGTGAATATTATTGATTGAGTATACAAGAAAGAATATATGGGCAACTATACAGCAATCTCATCCTACAATTAAGGAGAGAATCGGGGAAATCTAATCTATAATTACATGGCTAAATATTAACTAAATATATACACAAATCAAATACTATCTCTAATACCCCCCTTCAAGCGTTGCGTGGGGTGAAGACAAACGTAGAGCTTGGACCGAAGAAGCTCAAAAGCGGGACGAGGCAGACTCTTGGTAAAGATATCTGCAACCTGTAAGTGGGAAGGGACAAAGCGGGTAGAGATCCTTCCAGTAGACACCAACTCACGAACGAAATGATAGTCCAGATCAATGTGCTTGGCTCTTTTGTGAGAAACCGGATTCTGATTGAGAAAGATAGCACTTTTGTTTTCACAAAGAAGCTCTGGACGAGTAGGAGGTGTAAACTTAAGCTCGCCAAGAAGATTAATAAGCCAGACTATCTCTGCAGCAGCATTAGCCATAGCCCTGTATTCAGACTCACAACTGGAGCGAGCAACTGTGGGTTGTTTCTTCGCAATCCAAGAAACAAGATTACCACAAAAAAAAATGGAATACCCATAGGTGGAGCGACGGGTTTCAATGCAACGAGCCCAATCTGCATCAGAGTAGCCCAATATAGAGGAATCAGGACGCCTAGTAAAGGATAACCCAAAATGAACTGTGCCCTTGACATAGCGTAGAATTCGTTTGACAACATTAAAATGATCATCAGTAGGTGAGTGGAGAAACTGACTGACGACATTAACAGCATATGACAGATCAGGTCGAGTGATTGTCAAATACTGCAGAGCTCCAACCAATGAGCGGTACAACGTAGGATCAGAGAACGGAGAACCTTCACTAACCATGACCTCTCCAGCAGCCAGGGGAGTGGCAACGGGCTTAGAATCCAGCAAATTTGCCCGTTCCAAGATGTCATGCGCATATTTAGCTTGCCCCACAAGTAGTCCATCAGAAGTATAAGAGACCTCAAGACCGAGGAAATAATTCAGACGACCCAAGTCCTTAATTGCAAATTCTTTGTGAGTGCGAGCAGTGAAAGACGTCAACAATGCCTCGTCATTACCTGTGATAATAATATCATCGACATATAGGAGAAGATAAATTGCTGAGGTACCTTTGAGAAGGTAGAATAAGGACGCGTCAGAGCGACTCTGGCGAAAACCCAAACTCAGCAAAAAAGTGCTAAATCGCTGAAACCAAGCAAGAGGAGCTTGCTTCAAGCCATATAACGCCTTCTTGAGACGACAAACATGATCAGGAAAGCGAGAATCAACAAATCCCGGAGGCTGAGCCATAAAAACTGGTTTGGGAAGAAGCCCATGAAGGAAGGCATTCTTTACATCAAGCTGATGGAGAGACCATTGAAAACGAACAGCAAGGGCAAGGACAACACGAACAGTGGATGCCTTGACAACCGGGCTAAAAGTATGATGAAAATCAGCCCCTGGAACCTGAGTAAAACCTTGAGCCACCAGACGAGCTTTGTGACGTTCAATGGAACCATCAGCATGATATTTGGTACGGAAGACCCATTTCGAACCAACGATGTTTGTGCCAGGAGGACGAGGCACAAGATCCCAAGTGTTATTTTGATGAAGGGCATCGATTTCCTCTTGCATAGCAGAAAGCCAGGCAGGAGATTTGGCTGCAGACTTAAAACCCCGAGGCTCAGAAGAGGCAACAAGAGCCGATAGAAGAGCCGTGGAAGAGAGATCAACAGGATAACGGGGCTTGAACACACCAGCCCTGGCACGAGTAACCATGGGATGAGTGGGCGCCGGTATAGACTGTGCAGCAGGTGGCGGCGTCGGTGGGTCCGGAACCGGTTCCAGGTGATCAGTCGACGGTGGTGGCTGGTCGGGCTCATCCAGAATGATGCGAGACGGAGTTGAATCAGCAGGAGGTGGTGTTGTGTGCTGTTGGGGCAATACAACAGGGGAAATGAGTGACCCATCCAAAAGAGTCGAAATATCCAGATCAGAAAGTGCCGAAGAGGACGAGGGCGTAGCTTGACTGAACGAAAAACACATCTCATCAAACTGAGCATGGCGAGTCGTGAAAACCCGGGAGGAAACCGGATCGAGACAACGAAAACCTTTATGCATGGAGCTGTACCCAATAAAGATACACGGCCTACTGCGAGGCGCTAATTTATGTTCAGCATAATCTCGGAGAAACGGAAACACACGGCAACCAAATGGCTTGAAGTTAGCATAATTCGGATTAGAGCCAAACAAGAGCTCAAAAGGTGATTTGTTTGACAGCACTGCAGATGGAAGGCGATTAATAACATATACTGCTGTGGCAAATGCTTCAAACCATAAGGAAGCCGGGGCATGAGCATGAAATAACATTGACAGACCTGCCTCAGAAATATGTATGTGCTTACGCTCTGCACGCCCATTTTGCTGCGGTGTGTAAGGACAAGATAAACGATGAAGAATGCCATGCACAGAAAAAAATTCACGGACCCGAGAATTAACAAATTCCGTCCCCCCATCACTTTGAAAGACTTTGACTGATCTAGAAAACTGATTGCACACAAAGGCATGAAATTTCATCAAGACACCACAAAATTCTGATTTAACACGAAGTGGATAAATCCATGAGAAACGTGAGTGATCATCCACAAAAACAACATAATACTTATAACCATCAGAAGTGGCAATATGTGCTGGACCCCACAAATCACAGTGGATTAGATCCAAAACTGCATCAGCTCGTTTATTATTTAAAGCAAAAGATAGCCTCTTACTCTTAGCCAACTGGCAAGAGGAACATAAAGAAGGATTTGGTAATAAAGAGGTAACAGAAAGGTGTCCTAATTTTTGCAGTAAAGTAATAATTGAAAATGGGACATGCCCCAGGCGTAAATGCCACAAATCAAAACTAGCCTTCAAGTCTTTATTTCGTAAAGCTGCAACTAATGCTGGAATACCTCGATCAAGCAAGTATAACCCTTTATCACATCGACCCTAAGCCAGAACTTTCTTTGTGACCTGATTCCGAACCGCAAAGAAACGATCAGAAAACACAACATCAACAGGGTAATCTGCAGTTAATTTACTGATAGACAATAGGTTTTTCGTAATATGTGGTACAACTAAAACATCCAATAAATCGACATCACCAGATAATTTAGAGGTACCAACATGCGAGATATTTAAAACTGACCCACTACCAACAATAACAGAGCTGTTACCCGTATATGGCTCAAAAGAGTCTAGCGTACTGGTTTGATTGGTCATATGCGCCGACGCTCCAGAGTCGAGGTACCAATCAGATGTAGGTTCTGAGACTTTGCAGGAAGTATTGAAAGCGTGAGCAAGATGTGCAGAGTTCATAGCGGATTGAGCAGCCACATATTTAGGACATTTATTAGCATAATGATCCCCATGACATATTTGACAACGGGGTGGGCGACGACCGGTATTAGAAGGCTGACCTCCATGGAAATTTGCTTGGGGACGCGGATGCCCCTTATTTCCAGAATTCTGAAAATTACGACCACCAACCCGCGAGCCCTGGGAATGAGACGAAGAAACACTTGAATTGCCCTTGTTCGATTGACCACCAGAATTTGCATGTCCTCGTGAGGCAGTGAACGCAGCAGAGGAGGAATTACCGGCGTCCATGGCACGAAGCATGGCCTCAAACTGGCGGGCCTGGTGGAGAAGATCCCGAAACTTCGGAATCGAGGCTAGGGCAAGACGAGTATCCGCAAAACTAGCAAATTGAAGGCCAAGTCCCCGTAAGAACCAGTGGCCTTTGTCTTCCTCATCAATGGGTCGACCAATCGCAGATAATTGGTCACAAATAGCTTTGAATTTTCGCCCATAATCATCGACGGACAGATCGCCCTTGCGAAGGGAGAGAAGTTCTTCACAGAGAGAGTGAGTATGCGAGGCAGAGGAATCAGAATATGCCGCCTGTAGAGCCTTCCAGGCGGAATGAGAAGTTTCACACTCAAAAATCTCAAAGGCCGCATCCGGCGTGAGCGAGGTAGATATCACAGAGAGAAGCTTTTTGTCTTTCAAACGCCAAGCCTTGAACGCCGGATTCGGAGAAGTGGAACCATTGGCAGCAGAGATGGTGGGAGAGGGGGCGACGGCGGAGCCATCAAGAACATCCATGATGTCGAAGCACTCCGCCATATCAACGATCTGACGACGCCACATCAGATAGGTGGACATCTCGAGTTTAATTTGAACCATGTTGAGCATGGTGGCGATAGGAAGAGGGTCTGTAGTGGTGACCGCCATAGCAGCGAGAGGAAGAGGATGAGAGAGTAGGGTTTCCGAGAGTGAGATCGGAAATTAGCTAGGGTGCTGGAGAGATAGGTTCAAAAATATGCAACACAACAAGGAGGAGAACCAGTCCACGATGTGTACGGCCGAAGAGAAAAGGAACAGCGGAAGGCAGAAAAAAATAGGAGAATAGGTTAGGATCTTTGACTGACGGATGATACCATGCGAGAATGATTAGAATATCATCGGTGAATATTATTGATTGAGTATACAAGAATATATGGCAACTATACAGCAATCTCATCCTACAATTAAGGAGAGAATCGGGGAAATCTAATCTATAATTGCATGGCTAAATATTAACTAAATATATACACAAATCAAATACTATCTCTAATAGGTTTGCAAAAGAAGTCGTAACACGACACAAGAACTTAGTTAAGATGATATATATATATATATATTTCTAAACAAGACATGTACGAATAAACTTTGGTTGAAAATTCTATCTTTAAATTATGTAAATTAGCGTTGTATATTCATTGTTAGTGATGTGTTTTTACTTCAATGGAGCTTGCAAAAAACTTCTTGGGGTAATATTGATCGAATTGCTCGGAAGAACATTGTCGATATTTGTGTTGCTATTGATTCTGTGCTTCATACCGTTACACAACTCTGAAATAATTTACTAAATTTTCCATTTCTAGCAAACATTAGAATAGATTTAAAATATTTCTAATTAAAAATATATTTAATATAAATTTAATATACTCTCTTTGTCCCACCATAACTTTTCCATTTTCATTTTATGAATTTTCACAATCAAATCATACTCATTTATTAGTTAAAATAGTAAAAAATATTTTAATTACCCCCTCAAAACATTACAATATTACATCGAATGTCATTATTTTATTACACTAAAAAATAACTTTCTTAACTACCTATAAAGTTGAAAAGTCTTTCTTACCTTCATTTTATCTCTCATAATACTAATAAATAATTCATACACTACAACTCGTGTCCAAAAGTTATGAGCTCTAAAGTAAGGGACGGAGGGAATATTATTTTTCTCACTCTCGATTAAATCACTAGTATTAAATCTATTATTTTATTATATTTTTTAAACACAATAATAAAAAGAAAGAACAAACATATATGATATGGAGGGAATATTTATTAAAATTAGGTATGATAAAATCTTGAAAATCTTAAAATTTCTAAAATTTGACATATTTTTAAAAAAAATATTGCAAAATTTTAAATAATTGAAATCTTGAAAAAAAAAAGAACTTCTAAACATTAAAATTTCTAAATTAAAAACCTTAAATTTGAAAAGAATATAAAACAAATAATTAAAAAACCTAATAAATTTGATATATATATTAAACTTAGGTATAATTGAAATCAAAGAACTGGAATGAAAAAATCGGGCAAGAATTTAAAAAAAACAACCTTTACAGATTTTAATATTTATTTTAAATATATGATTAAAATTAAAATATTATTTTGTAATACTAAATACTATGGCATAAATATGAGTACTAATATATTTTAAACAATTTATGTGTGAATATTAATATACATATATATATATATATGTGCAGTGTGTGAGTATATATATATCTGTGTGTTGTGTGTGTATATGTATTGATAGGAATAGTGTTGTGTGTGCGTATATATATTTTCTCTGTGTGAGAGTATATATCTATATTTGTGTGTTCTCTGTGTGTATATTGATAGTGAATAGTGATGTGAGTCATTATATATATTTGCTTTGTGTGAGAGTATATATTATAGGTTTGTGTCTATATGTGCTGGAATTTGTGAATTATTGGTAGAATTGAAATGTAATCTGTTTTAAAATTAGAATTTTATATGAGGTATGCGTGCACGTTATCTGTGTACTATTTGTGTTTAATATACATTATTTTGGTCCTTAATTGTATGAATAATAAATTTCATAAATTCGAAATCAAACATACTAATATGATTTCAGCTTGTTGCTCAGTGGAGTTGTTGTCCTTGGCTGTTGTAGCAATCAGAACTTGAAATTGAGAAATGTCTCTTGAAAATAAAATTGGTATGTTGTATTACAAAACAAACTGCAAGACTTGTTATTCACAAAACCTCAAATGAGATGTTGTATATGTGCATGGTTGTACATAAAAACATCGGTGTTAAATTTTTCTAAGAAATGAACTGCTGCTGAAATTTAGTGAGAACATGTTCTTTTGTTGTATCATTTACTTCTCCCATACTCCTTAAGAGTGTATTTGACCCTTGAATGCTGCTAAAAGGTAGTCAAAGACAATTAATTAATTGTTGATATTATTAATTCATGGACATAACTTAATAAACAGGGCAACGTTTCTTGTGCTTCATGTTTCTTGTGCTTCATGCTTGTACAAAATATAAGTTGCGCAATATTTTTTTTAGTTTCCTTTTCCCGTGATAAGAGAGAACACATGCGGATAAGATCTTGGATGTAGTAGAAGACCGATGGCGGAAGGAAAATGCATTGGATTGAAGGCTTAAGTGGATGCTTATGAATACTTAAGATATAAACTGGTTAGTCCTCTCTTTTCAACAGTTTATCATATGCTTTTGCAATTAAGTATGTTTGTTAAGCTAGAGGAAATTGCAATACTTCGGTTTAGCTGACATTTTAGTTTTGTTTATTGAAACCCTAGAATACCCTACTAGACATTGTTTCTTAAGGTTTAGTTATTCATTGAATTCGGTTATGATAATATACGTGAGCATATATGTACAACAACATATGACCTCTCTCTCTATCTCTTGACTCAGTAATATGCTTTACTGTCCATAACTGAAGCCGAATGGCAATTCAACACAATTTTCTGCAATACTAACATAGGAAAAAAGTTCTTCTAAAATAGATAGAGACTCTAGACTCATTTTCTTGTCTGCATAATTGACTATAAGTGTGAATTTTGTTCAAAATGATTCTGCTATTATGGGGTCCATCGATCGAATTGTGTAGATTGAGAGGAATATATCACTTAATTATTAGATTAAGATTTAAGTTACATTGTGATTCAAACTTATCAATTTAATAAACTAATTAATCAAAATTAATATAATAGAACTCGTTAATTTTTTTGTGCATAACTTCCTATGGACCTCATGCATTATTGCAATATTCTAATAATATGGGGTAGGTATCATTGTTGGCTCCATTTGAGCTTATTGAAATTAAATAAATAAATAAGTAAGTGTGTTTGAGTATCCAACTAGCAAATTTTTTATAAAAATAAGGTATATGCATGAAAATTGCAATGTTAATTAGGTAGAGAAACATATAGGATTATAAAGAAACCAAACTTATATTAACATGATTAATAATTCAATTTAATTAAAGGCTAGTTATTAGTTAATAGCATTTATTAATATGAAGGGATTGGTTGTAATATTCATGATGAAATGCTTTTTTTTTTTTTATGGGGAGGTTTACAAGATTATCAAATAAAATTACAATCACGAGTCTAATATCTTGATCTTCAAACCAAGCGGATATCGCCGTCCACTCCAATCGTGTGAAGAGGAAAGACGAGTTTTCCTTTGCCTTTAACAGGTGTCCCAGGTCTCCAATCTTTAAAACGAGTCAACCCCACACTAAGGTGTTCTCATATCAAGAATAGGAAACAAAAAATCAAGACAAAGTTCCACCGAGTACCCGATTCAATAGTACCAGAGCACTAGAGCTCCCGAGTCCAACTCAAGGAGCCCAACCACCAAAAAAGAGACCACAGACGCACAAGGCGCACACGAAACCAAACATGCAGCATCAAAAAACTATACCTAGAAAACAGTAAAACAGGATCAACAAAGAAATACCCCCAAAGGTCACCGTGGCTCCTTTAGGAGTAATTTCTATGTTGATCCCAACCATGATGAAATGCTTAGTTTTAATACAATGTTAATACTTTTTGAGAGAAGACAAACTTAAATTGATGGCCATCTCGATGGTCTATGTTAATATCTTTCTACATAAATAATTATGTGATTTATTTTTATTATTAAAATTAATGGTAATTTACTTCTTTTTATGCTTAATTATCAGAAGCTGATGAAAACAAGCGAGAAGAATATATTACTTACAAGAGGAATTAAACGACACGAATTGAAAAGGGTGCAAAGGAGATAGTCTTGGAGGTGTTAGGTCATGGAACATTATATGTAAAAGTTCTTGGTTATGGCCAAAAACCTCCAAGCCGACGCAACACCAACACCAACACCATATACGATTATTTATATCACTTACAAGAGGAATTAAAAGACACGAAAGAAAAGATGCAGAAGTTTGAAGCTCAAGTGCAAGAACTCAAAATACAAGTGGCTGTTTTGAATGCAAATATGGCTGCACAAGGTTCAAATATCGAGAAATTAATGTCTTTTTTGAGTGATAAAGGGATAGAATTATTAGCTATATATATTTTTGGTTTAATGAAGTAACAAAAAAAAAAACTTCTTCCTAGTTACTTTCTAAATGTTCGAATGAATTTTTTTATTAATGAAAAATCATTTTTTATCTTTTAAGTTAATTATTATTGTTGTAAATATTTGTTCTTTTTTTACTTTTAGTAATTAAAAGTAATTTATCATGATAGATTGTAATCATTTTATGACGAATTATGTGTCACAATATGTATTACTACTTTTATGATAAAATAATATTTTGTCACTATATGTTAATTAATAATGACGATATATGTTGTAACTATATTTATAAAAAAAATTGTGACGATTATCATTTTTCGTCGTTGAAAAATATTTAATTATGATAAAAATATCTTGTCACCATTTTTACACCTTTTAATGACACTGAACAATTTGTCACTAAAGTCTTATTTTAGGTGATGAAATGTTTCGTTGCTATATCTCTCTATATATAATGACGATCAAATTTTAGTCACTGTAGAGCAATTATTTCATGATGAAATATTTGAAACGTGACAAAAATATGTTGTCACCCTTGCTACACTTTTAGCGATGATAATCATTTTCGTCACTAAATAGTATATTATAATGACAAAAATAATTTGTCATAATTTCTACATCATTTAGTGACAATAAAAATTTTGTCACTAAATCATCTCTTTAGTGATAAATTTTATCGTCATAATCTATACACACATATAACAACGAACAACATTTTGTCACGAAAGAACAATTTTTCCGCGACGAATTTTTAAAAATATGACGAAATAATAATCTAATTGTGACAAAAAGTAATGTCACTAAAATTTGATAAGGTTAATAATATATGGACAATCGTCACAAAATATTATTTTTTTAGTGACAATAAATCAAATTGTCGTGTAAAATGTAACCTTTAGTGACGAAATATCATATTAAGTGACGAAATTTTGATGCCAAATGTGACGATTTATATGTCACTATAGATGAAATGATATTGTGACAGTGACTTTTATTGTCATTAAAAGATGACTTTTGGTGACGAATCCAAATATCGTCACATTGATCTACCGTGACGCACATTTGGTGACGTTCTTTGTGACAAAAAAAATTGTCACTAAATACCTTTCGTGACGAAAAATGGTGTTTTTATGACAATTTTTTTCGTCGCGCTTTCTCAAATTTCATGTAGTGATCCTAGGGATCAAAGCACTAAGATAGTGTTGTTGATCAGTGCACCTTGGCACTATAAAACAAGCTAATTCCAGGTGTTAAGGAATTATCCTGTTCAATCAGGGAAAGTGGATGTAGGAGCTTGAGACTCTGAACCACTATAAATTGTTGTGTCATTTACCACTATAAATTGTTGTGTCATCAAACAACACTCTCTTAGTGCTTTGATCCCTAGGATAATCTGAGTCCTAGTGCTCAATCTCTCTGAGTTAAGACTGTGTATCTCAATAACAGTCCTTAACTCCTCACTTCTACAACAAACACTACTTCACTCAAGGAGGTAAGGGTTTGAGGTTTGGTTCCAACTAATAAAGATATCCTTTACAATAAGAACAGTGTAAAGGCTTAGGATATCTCAATGCTAAGCTTGGAATATTACAAGAAATGGCTTAGCTATTTGAAGTGATCAGGAAACTTGGGATTCTTAAGAACAACTTTGGTTTCCTTTGATTGCTTGATGATAGTTTGATAGCAAGTAGTTGGATGCTTGAATCCTTGGATCACTTCTGAATTTATAGACCAATTTGATCAACTATCCTTTGGAGAGATAGCAATTCAAACTTGTCTATTTGCAGCACCATTGAAACGGCTATGAAGCTTAACCTTCTTTTATCCACTGTGTAAAAGGTTCTTCAATGGTTGCTTGAAAGAATGTGTTGACTTCTGAAAAATGCGGCTGAGATGACTTGTGTCAGCTTCCAAATTTGCACATTTTCCAAGGTTGATTTGTGGCAGACTTTACACTCAACTAACGGTCAGATGGGACAACTGCCCTGAACATTCCTGCTGCTAACTAGAATGTTCCAACATTCATTCAATTCTTCAGTCTTTAATGCTTCTAAGTCTACAATGCTTGTTCAGGCTTGATGGCAATAAATGCTTCAATAAATATGTCTTCTGTGAGTATAGCATTCAATGCTCTTGATCATTAGGACATCAATTGATCTGATACAGTTCTTATCAATGCATGAAGTTTTGCCTTATCATTCTTGATCATTCAGCCATATTGTCCTCTTCAGCAAACTTGTTTTGAATAATCAGCAAACTTGTCCTAAAGCACTAAAACTTAGCAAGCTGCCTAACATTCCAGCTTTGGACAACTATCCTGAACTATAAATCTCACAACATTTCTGAGATTTAGACTTAAGCATTCATACTTTCTCAACTATCCTAAGACAACTAGACTGATCTAGACTTGAGTGTATCTCAACTAATCTGATCATCATCAATCAGGGGTTTTGGTATCTTTAATCAAAATCATTTTATTTCCCAACATTGATAAAATCATTCTTAAAGAAGTAAGTTCAGCAAAGTTAAGAAAAACTGTTTTGGACAAAGTCCCTGATCAATTGGTTTTTCAAAAATTAACTAGGAGTATTCTTTCAAAGAAAAGGCCAACCACATTCCACACTCAAGAACTCTTTTAGATAGTTTTCCAACTGATTACTTCATAGCTTTCAGTAGGCCAATTATCTTTCAAGATTATCACTCAAGACAGTTGTGAGACAACCTCCTCGATTAAGCTAAACAGTTTTTGAAAAATAAAGAATTTGCATACACAAGTGCATTCCCCCCCCCCATACACTTGTGTCATACTCCATCAAGGACCAACAAGTGGTATCAGAGCAGGGGTTCAAAGACCACTGCCTCTGAAAATCCAACTGTTTTTTTTTTCAAATCACAATATTTCTGTGGTCACTGAACTGATCCAAATTTCTAAAACACTTATTTGTGTTTATCTAACCAAATTCTATAAAAATGGCTAACAATGCAGTTCCAGGAGATGCTGTCAACACCCTTAACAACATGGGTCCAAACCAAGTAAATCACATTTCTCATCACAAACTACCAATGTTCTCAATAGAGAACTATGATTTTTGGAAGATCATGATGAGAGCACATCTTGCCTGCCAGCATGATGAAATGCTCAAAGTCATCACAAGAGGGCCCTTCACATTCACCAAAGTAAATCCCAAAGTCACTAATGCCCAGAAAGCAGACCCAAGGGAGTTGCTGCCAAAGGATGAGGATGAATTTACAGCAGAAGAAAGAAAAAGACACAACCTGAACTACATTGCCATGAACACATTGTACTAGACAATTCCATATGCAGTGATGGGAAGAGTGTACCACTGCACCAAAGCAAAAGAGATTTGGGACACCTTAGCACTTATGTGTGAAGGTACCCAAAAGATCAAAGAAAACAAGCTTCAAGTGGCTATCCAAAAATATGAACAATTCACTATGGAGCCAAATGAAACTATTGATCATCTTGATGGCAGATTCACTGACATCATGAATGAGATAAACTCTCTTGGAAAGTTCTATGCCAAAAGAGAAGTTGCACTAAAAATCCTAAGAAGTCTCACATCCAAGTGGGACATGTACTCAGTCATGATGCAGAACACCAGCAATCTTGATAACATGCCAATGCAGCAAGTGTTCTCTGAACTCAAAGCATATGAGTTTGATTTGAACAGAAAGAAGGTGCATGAAGAGCCATCCTCCTCAAGCAAAGGTGTTGCATTCAAAGCTGCTGAGACAGAAAAGAAGAATGCACAGAGATCATCTCAAACTGTCTCTAAATCTGAGATGAATGAGGAGCTGGCACTCATGGCCAGGAGATTTGAGAAGCTCAACTCCAGATTTGGTAGATACAAAAAGTTCTACCAAGACAACAGGACCAGGAGAAGATTCAATTCTCCTGACATTCAAATCAGAGGACAAACTCTCTGATGAGAAGAAAGAAGACAAATATGCTGACAGAAAGAAGTACAGCAAAGCTGAACCATCATCATCCAGGAGGAAGGAGTCCTCAAGCAAGAAAAATGATGATGAAGATGTGTGTTATAACTGCCAGAAAAAGGGTCATTTCCAGTATGACTGTCCTGACCTGAGTTCAAAGGAGAGAAAAGAGAGGCAGAATAAAAGAGATAAGAGGCTGAACAACAGGACGACCATGGTAGCTGGGGAGTCAGCTAGTGAAGAAAGTGTGTACTCATCTGATGATGGGCTATTCTCAAACAGTGACAGTGATGATGACTGTCAAATGGCTCTTGAGAATGAAGAGGTATGTTCATCTTCCAATTCTTCAAATAACACACATGAGTCTAGTGAAGTCCACTTGAAACTCAACTTTGGAAAGTTACTTGAGGACTTCACCAGACTTCAAGAAGTATGCAATATGGCATTGAGAGAAAATGAACTGTTGAATTCTAAAGTCCAAACTCCCAACCTTCCTGAACCAGAGTTTGACTTTAACTCAACTGAGTTGTATCAGCAGACTGTGAGAGAACATGATGAAATGTCTCTCAAAGTCACTAAACAACAAAAGTTGATTGATGAATAAAATCTGGCTCTGAAGAAAAAGGATTTTGATCTTAGAATCCTTCAAGCTAAATTTGATAATCTCTCGCATGAATTTGATACTCTTAAATTAAGTGAGGGGAGCCTAAAAATGAAGATGTCTGCCTTGAACAAATCCTCTAAAGCAATAGAGGAAATTCAAGGGTTTCAAAGACTAATGGCTCAAAGAAGTGGATTAGGCTATAATCCATTTGAACCCTCGTCTGGTCTTATCATTGCTTCAACATGCAATTCTAAGATGACCTTTGTAAGGTTAGTGGCTCAACAAAAACAAAATGAAATGGAAGTGAACCAGCCACTGATCAAGGGTAAGGGTAAAGAAACTCTTATACCTACTCAAGTAAACAATGTTTCTAAACCCAAACCTAAGGAAAAGGTTAAGAACATTGTATACAAGAGGAATGAGGTTCAGAAGGGGAGAACCAATGGAAGGCCAAACCATCTGAACACTCATCAGTGGAGTTGTCCAAAGTCTGCTTAGAAAAGGCCAACTCAAATGAGGCAACCTCAACTGGACAGATTAAGGCTCAACCCCACTGATAGGTATAACAGCTTCAGGAAGTCTAGACCTTTCATGCCAAAGGGAAAAGGCCATCCAAGCCCCTATCCTCAAAGGTCTTACCAAGCTGCACCTAAGTCTAGTAACTTCAGGAGACGTGTCCCAAAGAAGTTCACTAACTCTCCTGAACCTTACAGGACTAACACTTATGCACAGAAACCACCTAAGGCATTTAAGGGTAGGACTGTGTATGTAGATGTAAATGGAAACCAAGTCAGTCTCTTTGAGTCAATCAGAGTAATCAGGCAGGTTTGGGTTCCAAAAGGTACAGCTAACCCCCTAGGACCCAACATTCAAAGGGTACCTAAAGTTTGACTTTGCAGGACTGCAAGGACCACAAGAAGAAGAGAAGCATAAACAAGAAAACAGGACTGGATGTTCAAGACATATGACTGGAAACAAGGAGCTTCTCTCAGAATTCATTGAAAAAGATGGTCCTTCAGTAACCTTTGGAGATAGCTCTCAAGGAATCACAAGAGGTTATGGTACATTAAATATTGGTTAGTGTAAAAATTACTGATGTTTCATATGTCCTAGGCCTAAAATATAACTTGCTATCTATAAGTCAAATCTGTGACAAAGGATATAGTGTTGAATTTGCACCAAATGAATGCATTATCAAAGACAAATCAACACAGCAGGTGCTACTAACAGGGGTGAGAAAGGGAAATGTTTATTTTGCAGATTGGAGCAAAACCCCTAAAGCAGTTTGTCTTGTTGCCAAAAGCACAAGTGAGCAGAGCTGGCTATGGCACAAGAGATTGAACCACCTGAACTTCAAAACCATCAACAAGCTAGAAAGAAACTCTCTAGTGAAAGGGCTGCCAAACCAAGTGTTCACCAAGGAACATGTATGTCAGCCATGTCAGGAAGGAAAGCAAATCAAAGCTTCATTCAAAGGAAAACCTATCATTTCTACTGAGAGAGTTCTCCAACTACTGCATATGGACTTATTTGGTCCAATTGTCCCAGTAAGTTTAAATGGAAGAAAATATGCTTTAGTAGTTGTTGATGATTTTTCCAGGTACACCTAGGTAGTATTTCTACTAAACAAAAAGGAGACCCAAGTCAAGCTACCTGAATTGATGATGAGATTGGGTAATAAAAATAAGTCTATGTATTGTCAAGATCAGATCAGACAAAGGCACATAATTCATAAACTCATACATCAATGAGTACTGCAGCAAGATTGGCATCACCCATGAGACCTCAGCTGCAAGAACACCTCAACAAAATGGTGTTGCTGAAAGGAGGAACAGAACCTTGAAAGAGGCAGCAAGAACACTAATTGCTGAATCCAAATTGCCAAAAAGGTTCTGGGCTGAAGCCATTAGCACTGCATGTCACACACAGAACAGATCCTTAATCACTAAGGGTCAAGGTAAGACTCCATATGAACTATGGAAAGGTGGATTGCCCACTGTTGCCTATTTCCATATATTTGGTTGCAAGTATTTCATTCACAATAATTGGAAAGAGCAATTGAAAGCTTTTGACAGTAAAGCTGATGAGGGAATATTTGTTGGATATTCTCAAGTCAGCAAAGCTTACAGAGTCTACAATTGTAAAACTCTTATTGTGGAAGAAACACCTCATGTTGTGTTTGATGAGTCTATTAATGAGTTCAGGGCTAGAGACCTGAATATTGATGAGATAACACAAAGAACAACCAGATTAAGGCTTCAAAGTAAGGAAACAGTGTTTGTAGATGTTGTCCAGCCTGAACTCAATGACTATCAAAGACTGGACAACCTACTTGATGGCAATCAACCAGAAGCCAACTAACCTGAAAGAGAAATTGAACTGACTGACCCCATCCCAGTTCAAAACCAGGTAACAACTACCAATGAAGAAGCAGGCAATGCTGACGTAGTAAATGGATCCAATAGTAAAGGGGGAACCAATGAAAATGTCAACCTATCTGACAATGAGGACAACAACCCTGACTATGATCCTGAACTTGATCCTTCAATTAACTTTCCTGAATTTAATGAGTCTAGTGATCCAACTTCAGAAGAGGAAAACCCTCCTGAAGGAATCAGGTCTAGAAGGACTTGGTTGCAAGACCACCCAACTAGCCTGATACTTGGTAATCCAAGTGAGGGGATCAAAACTAGAAGATTTCATGGAGAAAGTGCTTTGTTTTGTTGCTTTCTTTCAGAACAGGAACCAAAGGACATAGAGGAAGCACTTCAAGACACCAACTGGATCATAGCCATGCAAGAAGAGCTGAACCAGTTCACCAGAAATGAAGTGTGGGAGCTGGTGGAAAGGCCAACTCATCAAGATGTCATTGGAACCAAATCGGTGTTCAAAAATAAGAGAAATGAAAATGACATCATTGTGAGAAACAAAGCAAGATTGGTGGCCAAAGGATACTGTCAATCTGAAGGGATTGATTATGATGAGACATTTGCTCCAGTGGCCAGCCTTGAGGCAATCAGACTCTTTCTAGCATATGCAGCTCATAAAAGATTCAAGGAGTATCAAATGGATGTGAAGAGTGCATTTCTCAATGGAGTACTGATGGAAGAGGTGTATGTTGAACAGCCACCTTGCTTTGAAGAAGGAGACAAGGTGTACAGATTAAAGAAGGCTTTATATGGATTGAAGCAAGCTCCAAGAGCTTGGTATGATACCTTATCACAGTTTCTTCTAGATCATGGTTTTGTCAAAGGCACTGTTGACAGAACCTTGATCAGAATCTGTGAAGGTGATGATATTTTGTTAGTCCAAATCTATGTGGATGACATTATATTTGGATCTCCAAATGAGAAATTGTGTGAGAAATTCTCTAAAATCATGCAAAGAAAATTTGAGATGTCCATGATGGGATTGATGAACTTCTTTCTGGGACTGCAAGTCACTCAATCAAAGGAGGGAATATTCATCAATCAGGCCAAATATACAAGGGACATGATCAAGAAATTTGGATGTGTTACAAGCAAACCAGTCAGAATTCCCATGAATACCAACTGGAAGATGGAACCTGATGAAAGTGGAGTATCAACCAACTCCACTGAATATAGAGGCATCATAGGATCCCTGCTGTATCTCACTGAAAGTAGGCCTGATATCACATTTGCAGTTGGAGTGTGTGCCAGATTTCAAGCAAATCCAAAGAAGAGTCACCTTGAAGCTGCCAAAAGGATACTAAGATATCTCAAGGGAACTGAGAATCTTGGACTATGGTATCCAGCTGATGACAACATTGAGCTCACTGGATACTCAGATGCTGATTATGGAGGTTGTAGAATTGACAGAAAATCCACCTCTGGAACATGTCAATTCTTGGGCAGCAAGTTAATCTCATGGTTCTCAAAGAAACAGAATACAGTTGCAACATCAACAACTGAGGCAGAATATGTAGCAGCTGGAAATTGCTGTGCTCAGATACTTTGGCTCAGACAGCAACTCAGAGACTACAAATTCATCACTAATGAAGTTCCCATATTTTGTGACAACAATAGTGCAATTGCTATTTCACAGAATCCAGTGCTTCACACCAGGTGCAAACGTGTTGATATCAAGCATCATTTCATAAGGGATCATGTGGAGAAGAAAGATATCAAGCTTGTCAAAATTCACACTGATAAGCAAAAGGCTGATATCTTGACAAAGTCATTAGCTGAAGCAAGATTTCTGGAGCTTTCAGCTGAGTTGGACTTACTTGATCCAGGAAAGATGGAGAAATGAAGAAGGAAGCTCAAATGAAGGGGAAAATTCATTAAGTTGAACTTCAGCAAGGTTAACCAACCTCACTGAAATTGTCTGCATAAAAGAAAAACTCAGAGGAGTTGTCCATATAGCTTTCAGCAATATTGGTCCGAAAGATCGACCTTGTGGGACCCAGTCAGCAACATTGGGACCCACTCAGGCATATTGGTCAGTTAATTTGACCAAAATAGAGGTCAAAACACTTATCAGGACGTTTGTCCAAGTTAATAAGGTGATAAGAGCTATTTTTAGCATTGATTGGACATTTAAAAGAATTCTTGGGCTAAGAGTAGTCTATTTTTAGGATGGCGTGTGATATTAAGGTTTTAGCCCCCAAATGGCAAATCTGCATTTAATGCAAAATCTCTTTTAAGATTGCATTAATTACTGTGCTATTGAACAAAGCCATTGATTACTCTTTAACCTACATCTAATCGTTCCTAAGCCACTACCCCATTATATCCACTTTGTCTTAGGATTTGTCCACCCACATTTGCTATTATCCAACGGTTAATAAAACCACTAGATATAAAAACCCTCAGTTTTTAACCTCAGTTCTCACACACCCATACTTTCAAACCCTTAAACAAAATTTTGAATTCCTCTCAAACCTTCAAAACCTTCCTACTCTCAAACATACATGGCTCCAAAGATCAAAAGAGAGGAACTTGTAGACTTCAATGATCCATCCTTGGATATTGATTTTACTTATCTTAGCAACACAAACTCCTTATGGTTCGAAAAGCTTGTGGCTTTTGACAGCCCAGATGAGGAAGTCCACCCTATTCTACAATGGTTGAAGGATGCAGGGCTTGAGCAGTTCCTAGGCACCAAACCTGATTCCTGCCTCAACCCATACATGGTTGAATTCTTTGCATATCTAAGGTGGAAGGGCAAGAAAGGTGATGTCTGCACCAAACTTACTTATGCAGAAGAAGGAGAAGAGGAGAAATCCCAACACACCATCATCTTCTCTTCAGAAGACTTGGATGCAAGCTTTGGGTTACCCTCTGAAGGTCTCAATCCTGAAGTTTATAGAGAAGGAGAGGAGCAGGAGTTCTCAGATCCATGGATGAAAGTCCCCAAGAAACTGGTAGGTGCTCAAAACAAAAAGACCTTGAAACCAAAATATGAACACTTATTTGATATTGTGGTGAAAAGTTTGCTGAGCCACTCTGGGAGTGTTGAGCAAATAAGTTTGCCAAAACTGAGAGTAATGGCAGCTGTGATTGACTCTGCTGAGAGAGGAGTCAAGTTTGATTGGAAATCTTTCATTCTAGGAAAGATGATGAATGAAAAGTATAAGTTCAGGGAGATGAAGCACCATAAGATTGTGGTGGATGGAAAGTTGCTGTATTGCACAAGAGCAAGCTTGCTCTTGGAAAGATTTGCCCACTACACCCACCTTCAAGCCAAACCTAAGCCATTTCTAGCTCAGAAAGTGATGTACATGAAGCTGTCTTCCAAGACATAAAAGAGGAAGCAAGGAGCAGCAGCCAAGCAATCTTTAACAGTTGCACGTGTTACCAGATCTTCTCCAAGGAAAAGGAAGGCTCAGACAGTGAAAACTCAGCCTAAGATGAAGAAAATGAAGCTGATTCTAAGTGAATCATCCCAAGAGAGTCAGTCCAAGAGTGGTTGACAGAGTAGAGCAAGAAGGGGTCAACCTGCCTGAAGCAGAAGAAGAACTCAGGGTGATTGTTCCCTTGCAGCCTGAAGTGTTCACTGAGTTCAGGGATCTTGAGAAGCCTACAAGGGCTGAAAGAAGAAGGAGGATCATCAAAACTTCTGAGAAGCAAAGGTTAATTGAGGAGGAAAAACAGAAAAATGAGTTTTTCAAGGAAATTAGACAAGCAAGTAGGTCTAATTCCAAAACAAGGTCCAAGTCCAAGAGCCCTGGAGCCAACTCTCCTGATATTCAATCCCAGAGAATATCACCAACACATGATGAACCAAATCCTGAAGAAGAAGAGTGCAAGACTCCTGAGGATGCTCCAATTGTGGCTAAGAAGACCTACTCTCCTGAAGGTGCTCCTGACAGGACAGGCATTGATGTCTTGGCTGATCTTGCTGATATAAAAGACAGGCCATTCTCCCCCCGTGATCCCAGACTTCTTTCTTACACCAAACTTCTTGAAACTACTCTTCAAGAAGGTGATCAACTTACCTTACCACCCATTCAAGCCATTCCTTTGAACCTTCCAATAACCTCCTCATGAACATTGCTCTCTACAGCACCTGAGACCCAAATCATTCCCACATCCTCTTAACCCAACCCATCTGAACCCCAGCTCAACCTTCCTGAAGCCCAGACCAACCCTTCTGAATTTCAAGCCAACTCTTCTGATGAAAACAATGATGATGACAGTGGAGAAGAGTATACTTATGAGGGGATGCTAAGGCAGATTGTCAAAGCTAATGTTGATCAGCTGTACCCAGGGTTGAATGATTATCCAAGATTGCAGCAGCAGTTCTATGATCTCAGAGCATTTGTTGAGATCAAAGATAGAACCATGGTGGAGATAGCTCAGGCTATCAAGGATAAAGGTGCTAGCTGGTGGCAGGTAGAGGAGAACAGGTTGTTGCACTTTGCCAATGTTAAGAAATCCAGTGTGTTGACCACTGAGGCACTATTATGCACAATTGTCCATGAGAAGGTGCTGGCTAAAAGAGAAAGGATTGCTCAAGGAGTCAAGCATCCTGATAGCACCTCAGATGATGCAGATGATGATGACAACACCAATCCCAAACCTCCTGGACCTAACCCTGCTAAGGTACACTAGTTGACCTATCCTTCAATTCAGGACTCTGAGAAATCAGAGGAGTTGACCAAGAGTGGTGACTCAGTCCAAGATGCATTGGCCAAGGATGGTTCTTCTGAGCCTGAGGCACAGCTTGACAATGTTGAGACTTCCATAGGAGAAGCTGGTTTCACTAAAGCCTCATCAGTGCCAGAGAAGTTGGACACTGACCAGCCTTTAGTCATTCAGGATGACTCAGTGGACTTGGGAAGCCCAAGCACTGTGATCTTCCATCAACTGCCCTCTGTGGATCCTGTTGAGGATATGGAGGTGTCAGGTTTAGGAAATGAACGAGTTGAAAAGGAAAGTAGTGATGAAAAATCAGAGGGAGAAGAAGGTGATTGTGTGATTACTGGTAATAAGAGTGCACCACCAAAAGAGGGAGAGGAGAGTGAAATGTTGGGTGAAGCCCAACATGAGGGTCAAGTTATTCTTCAAGTCAAATCTGAACTTGATGAATCCCTTGGTGAAAGGAGGCCTGATTCTCCAGTGATTGTGAGTCCATCTATTGAAAATGAAGAAAAGAAAATAGTTGAAAATTAGAGCAAAGGTGCTGATGTATCAGACCTTATGGGAGAAGAAAAGAAAGAGGGTGATGAGGGTGATTTATCTAACCCTATATGTTTTGCAGATACTGTAGCTGTCACCATTGAACAAATTTTTGCAGATGCTTCCCTCACTAATATTCCAGTTAACACTGATGTTAACCTTGAAGCAATCTCAGCTAACATGTCCACTCTAAACAAAATCTACTTTGAAAAAGCAAATGCAACAGAAGCTGGTTTGCAAATTGCTTCCCAAACTGCAACTTCCATTGAGGAGCAGTCAGAGAAGTTGGACATCTTAGTCAGGGAAGTTGGGAAGGCTCATGCAGAAACAACAGACACTCTTGATGGCCAAGGAAAGACTCTAGCCTCTGTTGAGATGAGGCTCACAGGATCTGAGGAAGTGGTATTGTCAACCTTGGATGCAAGAATCAGTGGTGTTGAGACTGGTCTGCAAACAGTCTCAACTGAAGTAACAAAAGCCAAGAATGCAATGACCAAATTCACCAAGACTGTGCAGAAAGAGCAGAAGGGCCTAAGAGAAAGCTATAAAAACAATGTGAAAGCCCTAAGAAAGACAATCAAGGATGCCTTGAGGCAAAGAACAGCAGCCCAAAGGAAGAAAGCTGAGGAGCTTAAAGCTGCAATGGTGAAGGAGGCTGCTGAGAAGTTCACAGTTGAACTCATGGCCAAGGTTTCTGATCAGGTTGTGGCCAATCTCACTGACCAGTTGCAGGCCAAGCTTGATCAATCCCTGAAGGCCACCCTTGATGAAATTGTTGCCCAGAAAATGAAGCCAGTTCATGTCTTTCTCAGCATGGCAGATTATAGGATGCAAAATATCCATGATGAAAATGTCTATCTACTGCAAGTATTGAAGTCTCTCACTCATGCTCATTCCCACCTCTCTGTCACAATGAGTGATTTGAAGCTCCAATGTTTTGATAATGCCAAAAAGAGGGAAAGAGAGAGAGAGAGAGCAAGGGCAAAGGGAACCTTGAAGATTGGTGAATCCAAGGGAAAGGACAAGCAGCCTGAAAGTGAGGAGGAGGAGGAAGATATTGGAAAAGGCAAAGGGCCTATGAATATTGAAGACCTAACTGAAGAGGAGCAGATCCAGATTGCAATGAAGAAGTCTATAGCTTCTGTCATTGAGGATCAGGCTAGATGGGAGCAGAGACCTGGAGGAGAGTCTGCAGGATTAGACCCCAAGGATAAGGAGATTGAAGTAAGGGGGAAGGTCACTAGAGCCTCAGAAAGAAAAAGAAAGGAACAGACCTTCACTGACTTCCCAACAAGCCTGACTCTGCCCTCTGAATTCCAAGTTGAAGAGGCAACCCAAGTAAGAAAGTCAAAGAGGCTGAAGAAAGCAGCCATGTTGCCTGAAATCCAAGAAGTGGAATCTGTTGAAGAAGAAGACAAGGAACCTGAAGTAAGAAAGCCCAAGCTTGCTGATGATCCCTCAAAGCTGTTTGAGGAGGGATTTGGTAAAGATCCGGAGACTCAAGAGAAGCTAGCTCTTCAGAGAGCTAAGGAAAGAATGGATCAGTTGGTTGAGGCCAACAGAGCAAGAGATGCCAGAAGGGCAAACATCAAAGCCCCAAGGAGAAGGGCTTCTTACAGAAGGTTGGAGCCTCAAATGCTTCAAAGATGGGACACTCAATATCCTCACCATGACAAATGGGTGCCAATCCACTTGAATGATGCATGGGAGGAGGCCAAGAGGAGTTTTGTTTATGACTTCTTTGTCATAGGCAAATGGCTAGGTGAAGATGTTGAAGAAGTGTTTGGCCAGTTCATGTTTGAGAATCACAGGGACTTATACCAGAAGTTGTTTGCAGCAGCTGACATTGCAAGGATTGAATTCAAAGCCCATGGTCCCATATTGTACATGCCTCCCAAGTTCAATGGGAACATGATTGATGAAGGGAAAATCTTGGAGGAGTTTATTTCCATCATGAAGATGGAAAAGATGAAGCCTGGCCCTAGAGGAACCAATCAGGAGATTTGGGAACTGAAGAAGAGAGTCTGGGCTCAGTATGAGATTGCTCCCCAAGATGATGGTTCACTCTAAAGAATAAGTCACTCTTTCCCTTTCTATCTATGATGTTAATATGTTGTTGTCTCTATCTTTTATCTAGTTCTAGCATAGTGAGTCCTTTTGATTTTCCAGCATTGTAATGCATTATGATATATATTAAAGGATCACTATTTTCATCAGAGATAACAACTCATTATCTCAACTAACCTGACATAACCTATATACTTGATTTATTATTGTGCTAACAGTTTGTTTCAGAAAAATTGACCAGATCATCCATCCTGAAGACAAAGTTTTTAGTATAAGTCAAGTTCCCTTTGTAATAGGTTTTGGCATCATCAAAAAGGGGGAAATTGTTGGGAAATAAAGTGATTTTGATTAAGATACCAAAACCCCTGATTGATGATGATCAGATTAGTTGAGATACAATTAAAAGATATATCAGTCTAGTTGTCTCAGGATAGTTGAGACAATAGAAATGCTTAAGTCTAAATCTCAGAAGTGTTGTAAGTGGTTAGGACAAGTTTGCTGATTCTTCAAAGACAAACATGCTGAAGAGGACAACATGGCTGAATAAGAAGTCAAGCTGCAATAAACTGATAAGTGCTATATCAGATTAGCGTGAGGACTTTGTGAATTAAAGGCATTGAATGATACATGCACAGAAGACAAATTTAATGAAGCATTTATTGCCATCAAGCCTGAACAAGCATTGAAGACTTAGAAGCATTAAAGACTGAAGAATTGAATGAATGTTGGAACATTCTATTTGCATCAGGAATGATCAGCACAATTGTCCCATCTGACCGTTGGTTGAGTGTAAAGTCTGTCACAATCAACCTTGGGAAATGTGCAAAATTTGGAAGCTGACACAAGTCATCTCAACCGCATTTTTCAGAATTCAACACATTCATTCAAGCAACCATTGAAGAGTCTTTTACACAGTGGATAATAGAAGGCTGGCCTCCATAGCCGTTTCAATGGAGCTGCAAATAGACAATTTGAAATGCTATCTCTCCAACGGATAGTTGATCAAATTGCTCTATAAATTCAGAAGTGATCCAAGGATTCAAGCATCCAACTATCTGCTATCAAACTATCATCAAGCAATCAAAGGAAACCAAAGTTGTTCTTCACAATCCCAAGTTTCCTGATCACTTCAAAAAGCTAAGCCCTTCTTGTTATATCCAAAAGCTTAGCATTGAGATATCCTAAGTCTTTACACTGTTCTTATTGTAAAGGGTATCTCTATTAGTTGGAACCAAACCTCAAACCCTTACCTCATTGAGTGAAGTAGAGTTTGTTGTAGAAGTGATGAGTTTAGAACTGTTAAGTGAAAATACAGTCTTAACTCAGTGAGATTGAGCACTATGACTCAGTTTATCCTAGGGATCAAAGCACTAAGATAGTGTTGTTGATCAGTGCACCTTGGCACTATAAAATAAGCTAATTCCAGGTGTTAAGGAATTATCCTGTTCAATCAGGGAAAGTGGATGTAGGAGTTTGAGACTCTGAACCACTATAAATTGATGTATCATTTACTTACTGCACTTTTCTATTACTCACATTACTTGATAAAATCATTCTTAAAGAAGTAAGTTCAGCAAAGTTAAGAAAAACTGTTTTGGACAAAGTCCCTGATCAATTGGTTTTTCAGAAATTAACTAGGAGTATTCTTTCAAAGAAAATGCCAACCACATTCCGCACTTAAGAACTCTTTTAGATAGTTTTCCAATTGATTACTTCATAGCTTTCAGTAGGCCAATTATCTTTCAAGATTATCACTCAGGACAGTTGTGAGACAACCTCCCTGATTAAGCTAAACAGTTTTTGAAAAAGAAAGAATTTGCATACACAAGTGCATTCCCCCCACCCCATACACTTGTGTCATACTCCATCAAGGACCAACAGTGTAGACTTATTATTTAATAAAAAAATGGTAAAGTCTAGTATGTACTCGAGTGCATGTTGTGCACCCTAGTCTAAAGAAAAGTGTAAGTTATTAAACTGAAAAGTACAACACAATATTACTAAAAAGTGTAAGTCACTATAACTAAAAATATTATTATACAGTTTAATAATTGAAAAGTGCACCACCATTTACCAAAAAATGTAAGTCAGTAAAACTGAAAAGTGCAACATGGACTATGGTGCACAACATGCACAGAAACCCCAGTGATCCACAACTTTAAAATCTTCAGAATTCGAGAAGGGAGTCGGTTATAGCAATAATTATTTAAATCCAATAATTAATGATTAAATTTCGATATTTGCAGTAATTATCCAAAAGTTAATTAATTAATTATTCGAAAAATAAATAAATAAATAAATTAATATGTATTCTGCGATTGTAGAAAACTTTACGCCTGAGAATCCAGAATATTTCATTAATTAATTTCTCACCTGGTTTTGAAATATTAAATTGACTATATCACATTTAATTATTTTATAATTAACGTTTAGTTCTTCTAATTAATTTAATTAGATAAGGTATCAAAACCCAATTAATTCCACATTAATTCCAACAATCACATGAATAAGTTAGTGATCCCGGCACCACATAATTAATACTTGCTAGAGCCGTTGACCATATTGTTTGAGGAGAACAAATCTCACTCTATCAACCATATGTTTGAGGAGCTTCCAAATCCTCACTTTCGACCATATTGTTTGAGGAGAAGTAGTGTTGTAAGTGAAAAAAGAAGAAATGGATAACCAATTATTTGAAAATTACGACACTCCTTTAAAACACAAGAATGAAGCACATTAGGCGTGAATTAAAGAAGGCGTGAATTAAAAAAGGTACGAAAATAATAAAAATAATTCATGTGTTGCCCTTAAATTGATTTTATTTTTGCAATGTGTCTTTTTCATGATAATTAAATAAAACACGGACATTTTTTAAAATTATTATAGATTTAAAATAAAATCTTTAAAATATTATAAAATTAAAATTTTATTTTCAATTTAGGCATAAGCGCTAGTTTTAGTTTGTCAAGTCTTGTACAGACCAAAAGTCAACTTAAAAAAATGTATATTGAAACGTTTAAATCATTATAACTAAAAAGTGTAAGTCCCTATAATTGAAGTTTTTAATACAAAGTGTAAGTTATTAAAATTAAAAAGTACAACACAATATTACTGAAAAGTGCACGTCTATATAACTAAAATGTGTAATATAACATTACTAAAAAAGTGTACGCCAATATAACTTAAAATATTATAACTTAAAATATTATTTTAAGTTATAACATTTCTCTCCCATCAGCCATCACCATTCTTTTAATTCACTATACACATCTTCTCCTTGAAAAACGCATTTAGAACTACAATAAGAAATCGGAAATGATAAGTAGAAAAAATTATTCAGAAACGAGAACCAACAAAATCGTGGGTAAGCAATAATACGAAAGAAGAATTTGGGCCCTAATTTTCGGAAGGAAAGATTTTTTGGGCCGCGTTTGGCAATTGAAAAAAACAAAAAATTAATGACCCGCACTAAGCAGATTTTAAAATATGTGGGTTAAAAAAAACCGTCTCACAGAAAATGATCAGTGAGACGGTCTCACACAAGTTTTTCCCAAAAAAAAGGCAGGAAGTGTGTTAGAGGTGCACCCGCAACCTCTAAAGAAGCAGGTAAAACAAAAACTAGTCCTTATGCCTAAATTGAAAATAAAATTTTAATTTTATAATATTTTAAAGATTTTATTTTAAAACTATAATAATTAAAAAAAAAATGTCCGTGTTTTATATAATTATCATAAAAAGACACATCGCAAAAACAAAACCAAGGGCCAACACATGAATTATTTTTATTATTTTCATACCTTTTATAATTCACGCCTAATGTGCTTCATTCTCGTGTTTCAAAGAAGTGTCCTAATTTTCAAATAATTTGTAATCCATTTCTTCTTTTTTCACTTACAACACTACTTCTTCTCAAACAATATGGTCGAGTGAGGATTTGGAAGCTCCTCAAACATATGGTGGATAGAGTGAGGATTTGTTCTCCTCAAACAATATGTTCGACACAGTGAGGATTTGGAAGATGCTAGGCTCTTCTGTACATTGAGCTCTCTATCGTTGCCTTAAATAACTGTGCTGGCGTTAAAAACCTAGCAAGTATTAATTATGTTGTGCCGGAATCACTAACTTATTCATGTGATATTATTGGGACTACTAATTTTGATCAAAATCTCACTTCCACCATGAATCCTATCATTTCAACCATTTGTCTCTCCAATTCTAATTTTTTTAAATATCTTTATAACTAAAATTATCAAATATCTAAAAAAAAAAAAAAAAATCATGAATCTTATCATTTCCACCATTTATCTCTCCAATTCTATTTTTTTTTTTAAATATCTTTATAATTAAATCAGTCAGCCAAATTAATAAGAAAATACAAAGTTTCTGCTAGTGTGAAGTATAATAACATATATAGTGTTAACTAAATACATAAATATCAAAATGTGCATAAATAATTTGGAAAGGAAAATTAATGACGATAATTTTTTATTTTTATTGTTTGAAAGGAAATTAATTTTGATATTAATTAAAATAATTTCTAGCTTTTATTTTGTAAAATATTTTTTAAATATATATAACAAATATTGAATTAAATAAAATTAATATTGATGGCATATAAATAAAGATACAATTAAATTTAATAAAATATAAAATATAAGAAAAAATAAAGAATTATGATAAATGAGTTTTCAAAAAAATTAATAAGTCATTTATTGAAGAAAAAAAATGAGGAGAAGATGTGTATAGTGAATTAAAAGAATGGTGATGGGAGAGAAAATTGTGTGCATGCAGTAGAGAGAGAAAAAAAGTAGGAGGAAAAAAAAATGCATGAAGAGTGTTAGAGGTGCACCCGCAACCTCTTAAGAAGTAGGTAAAACTAAAACTAGCTCTTATACCTAAATTGAAAATAAAATTTTAATTTTATAATATTTTAAAGATTTTATTTTAAAACTATAATAATAAAAAAAAAAATGTCCAGTGTTTTATATAATTATCATAAAAAGACACATCGCAAAAACAAAACCAATTTAAGGGCCAACACATGAATTATTTTTATTATTTTCGTACCTTTTATAATTCACGCCTAATGTGCTTCATTCTCGTGTTTCAAAGAAGTGTCCTAATTTTCAAATAATTTGTAATCCATTCCTTCTTTTTTCACTTACAACACTACTTCTTCTCAAACAATATGGTCGAGTGAGGATTTGTAAGCTCCTCAAACATATGGTGGATAGAGTGAGGATTTGTTTTCCTCAAACAATATGGTCGACACAGTGAGGATTTGGAAGATGCTAGGCTCTTCTGGACATTGAGCTCTATCGTTGCCTTAAATAACTGTGGCGGGCGTTAAAAACCTAGCAAGTATTAATTATGTTGTGCCGGAATCACTAACTTATTCATGTGATATTATTGGGACTACTGATTTTGATCAAAATCTCACTTCCACCATGAATCCTATCATTTCAACCATTTGTCTCTCCAATTCTAATTTTTTTAAATATCTTTATAACTAAAATTATCAAATATCTAAAAAAAAAAAAAAAAAATCATGAATCTTATCATTTCCACCATTTATCTCTCCAATTCTATTTTTTTTTTAAATATCTTTATAATTAAATCAGTCAGCCAAATTAATAAGAAAATACAAAGTTTCTGCTAGTGTGAAGTATAATAACTTATATAGTGTTAACTAAATACATAAATATCAAAAGGTGCATAAGTAATTTGGAAAGGAAAATTAATGACGATAATTTTTTATTTTTATTGTTTGAAAGGAAATTAATTTTGATATTAATTAAAAATAATTTCTAGCTTTTATTTTGTAAAATATTTTTTAAATATATATAACAAATATTGAATTAAATAAAATTAAGATTGATGGCATATAAATAAAGATACAATTAAATTTAATAAAATATAAGAAAAAATAAAGAATTATGATAAATGAGTTTTCAAAAAAATTAATAAGTCATTTATTGAAAAAAAAAATGAGGAGAAGATGTGTATAGTGAATTAAAAGAATGGTGATGGGAGAGAAAATTGTGTGCATGCAGTAGAGAGAGAAAAAAGGTAGGAGAAAAAAAATAAAAATACATGAAGTGTGTTAGAGGGGCACCCGGAACCTCGTAAGAAATAGGTAAAACTAAAACTAGCTCTTATGCCTAAATTGAAAATAAAATTTTAATTTTATAATATTTTAAAGATTTTATTTTAAAACTATAATAATTAAAAAAAATGTTCGTGTTTTATATAATTATCATAAAAAGACACATCGCAAAAACAAAACCAATTTAAGGGCAACACATGAATTATTTTTATTATTTTCGTACCTTTTATAATTCACGCCTAATGTGCTTAATTCTCGTGTTTCAAAGAAGCGTCCTAATTTTCAAATAATTTGTAATCCATTTCTTTCTTTTTTTCACTTACAACACTACTTCTTCTCAAACAATATGGTCGAGTGAGGATTTGGAAGCTCCTCAAACATATGGTGGATAGAGTGAGGATTTGTTCTCCTCAAACAATATGGTCGACAGAGTGAGGATTTGGAAGCTTCTAGGCTCTATGAGCTCTCTATCGTTGGCTTAAATAACTGTGCGGGCGTTAAAAACCTAGCAAGTATTAATTATGTTGTGCCGGAATCACTAACTTATTCATGTGATATTATTGGGACTACTGATTTTGATCAAAACCTCACTTTCACCATGAATCCTATCATTTCAATCATTTGTCTCTCCAATTCTAATTTTTTTAAATATTTTTATAACTAAAATTATCAAATATCTAAAAAAAAAAAAAAAACCATGAATCTTATCATTTCCACCATTTGTCTCTCCAATTCTAATTTTTTTTAAATATCTTTTTAATTAGCCAGCCAAATTAATAAGAAAATACAAAGTTTCTGTAGCTGGTGTGAAGTATAATAAATATAGTGTTAACTAAATACATAAATATCAAAAGGTGCATAAGTAATTTGGAAAGGAAAATTAATGACGATAAATTTTTATTTTTATTGTTTGAAAGGAAATTAATTTTGATATTAATTAAAAATAATTTCTAGGTTTTATTTTGTAAAATATTATTTAAATATATATAACAAATATTATATTGAATTAAATAAAATTAAGATTGATGGCATATAAATAAAGATACAATTAAATTTAATAAAATATAAAATATAAGAAAAAATAAAGAATTATGATAAATGAGTTTTCAAAAAAATTAATAAGTCATTTATTGAAAAAAAAATGAGGAGAAGTTGTGTATAATGAATTAAAAGAATGGTGATGGGAGAGAAAATTGTGTGCATGCAGTAGAGAGAGAAAAAAGGTAGGAGAAAAAAAAAATGCAGAAAGTGTGTTATATTAGGCATATATAAATATATTAAGAGATATTATATATATCTTGTAAATCTTTATTTTCCTTAATTATAGATTTAGAATAGATATGTTTTGTATCTATAAATACTTCCTTCATGTACTTTTTACATTAACTCAATGAAATTATAATTTCACAATTCATTGTTTCTCTTTATGGTATCAACGAGCCTCTCGGCTCACGCCTCGATCCCACAATAATCCTTGTAATCGTTGTTCGGCATTCTTGTCGTTCAAAACTCACGATTACAACACTCCTCCCATAACTGCCGTTCGCTTGCAGCTCCCGAACAAAACATTGGCGGTTTCAACTGTTCACGGTACCCTCTCTGTTAAATCACCGTGCCCACTTTTTTTTTATTACTCCACCGATTGTGCCCCACTCCCAATTATTCAATCTTTTCAAAGATTGTATAATTCTCTAAGCAGCAGCAGCATACTACCTTTTCTCTCTCCAATCAATTAAACTCCACTATTACATACTCGTCTGTTGTCTAATGGGCCCGATCCACTACAGCACTACTGCTTACACCCCCAAATCTGGTAAATACACCCCCGCATCTACGCACTCACTCCACTACTACATACACCCCACCTCGTATGCACACCCATCCTACTGGTACATATACCACCTCCGCCCACTCTCCTATTTCAAAGATCCCCTCCATCCCCTGGATCTTGGACTCCGGGGCCTCTCATCATATCACAACTCACCCCCATAATTTATATATTTCCTCTCCATATTCCGGCTCGGATGATGTCATCATTGGTGATGGTAACGGTTTGAAAATTTCACATATTGGTTCCTTGTTGTTTCCTCATGTTAATATGCTAACATTCTCAAACGTCCTTGTTGTCCCACAAATGGCCAAAAACCTTATCTCTGTTTCAACCTTGTGTCGAGATAATGATGTTAACATTATTTTTAGTTCGACTTATTTTCAGGTGCGGGATGGCAAAACGGGGACCATTCTCCTCACGGGGAGTCGCGTGGATAATCTCTACGTATGGCCGACTCGAGCATCTCTTAACCCCACAACCTCCATCTCGGAAAAACAACCATCACCCATATGGCATGCTCGTCTAGGTCATCCGTCCTCCAAAATCCTTTCCCATACCTTATCCAAGTATAGCTTACCTATCACGAACTCAAAACTGCATTATTGTGATTCTTGCAACTGTATTAAAAGTCATAAACTTCCTTTTTACGATTCAAGCATTATATCTAGTTCCCCTCTTGAGGTTCTTTTTTCTGATGTGTGATCGTCCCCTGTCCTGTCAACTGAAGGCTTCAAATACTATGTCATTTTTGTTGATCACTTTAGCAAATATATACGGATTTACCCTCTAAAACGCAAATCTGATGTCCTCCCCACCTTTACATCCTTTAAAAGCATCGTAGAAAACTTCTACAACACCAAAATCAAAATCCTCTATACTGACAACGGGGGCGAATTCATTGCCCTACGATCCCTCCTTCAAACTCATGGTATATCTCATCTCACAACTCCTCCCCACACCCCTGAACACAATGGCATGTCTGAACGTCGTCACAGACATGTTGTTGATACTGCCTTAGCCTTTTTACATCATGCCTCCATGCCCCTTACATATTGGCCTCATGCAGTTTGTGCTGCTACCTATATTATAAACCGTCTACCAAAACCCAATCTTAACATGTTGTCCTCATATCAATTCCTTCTAAAACAAACTCCTAACCTAGCCAAACTTAGAGTTTTTGGTTGTTTATGTTATCCTTGGCTCCGTCCCTACACTTCCCATAAATTAGACCCTAGATCCACTCCCTGTGTCTTCATTGGATACTCTCCTACCCAAGCTGCTTATCTTTGTCTTGATTTAAAAACCAACAAAATATATACCTCTCGTCATGTTCAATTTGTTGAAAATGTCTTTCCTCTAGCCACTCCTAAAACTGCTCCTGATACACCCCCAGCCTTAACAGATACACCCCCCAATCTGCCAGACACACCCACTGTTTTAATTTATCCACCCCCTACACCCACCAATACACCCCTGGCCCCTTCCCCCAATCCTACCCCACCCACAAACCTTACGAATACACCCCCTCCCCAAAATATACCATCTCTCGACGAGAATCCAGCCCCGCCACCACCCCCATTACCTGCACCCCCTGTTCCTATTCATACACCCACCAGCCCAACATCCAGTCCTACTGCACCCCCTAGATTACAAAGTACACCCCCATCAACTCCAAACCCTAATTCCACTATACAAACCCTTGATCTCGAGTCGCCAAATGCTCCCTCACTGCCATCCCCACCTATACAACAACGAACTCGAATGGTCACTCGAGCCCAAAACAGTATCTTCAAACCAAATCCGAGGTATGGTCTATCTTCTACTTTATCTTCTGACACTGAACCTAGCTGCGTCTCTCAGGCATTAAAAGATGTACGATGGAGGGAGGCCATGTCATCTGAATTTAATGCCCTTCTAAAAAATGGTACTTGGGATTTAGTACCACCTGATGATTCTGCAAACATTATTGGTTCGAAGTGGGTCTTCCGCATCAAACGGAAACCAGACGGTTCCTTAGACAAGTTCAAAGCTCGACTTGTCGCCAAAGGCTTTCACCAACGCCCTAGGGTTGACTTTTCTGAAACATTTAGTCCTGTGGTCAAACCATCAACCGTTCGAGCAGTCCTGAGTATTGCAGTCACCAAAGATTGGCCACTTCATCAGTTCGATGTGAATAATGCTTTCCTTCACGGTTCCTTAGCCGAATCTGTATTTATGGCTCAACCACCCGGGTTTGTTGACAAAACCTTCCCTATATATGTGTGCAAGTTACATAAATCCATTTATGGCCTAAAACAGGCACCTCGAACTTGGTATTTTGCTCTTCGAACCTTCTTGGAGAGTATTGACTTCATTCACACCAAATCTGATGAGTCTCTCTTTGTTTACAACAAATCCGGTATAACTGCATATTTTCTCGTGTATGTTGATGATCTAATCCTTACAGGAAACAACACCTCGTTCCTCACAAAAGTGACCTCAGACCTTAGTACAAAGTTCTTTGTCAAAGACTTAGGCTCACTTTCCTATTTCCAAGGTGTGGAAGTACTCCGTACTAAGAAAACTTGTTTTCTCTCCCAACGTAAGTATATCATTGACCTACTCACCAAATATAATATGCTCACTTCCAAACCTGTCCAAACTCCTCTCTCCACCTCTACTCGTTTATCTCTTTCTGATGGAACACCACCCACTGATATTACACAATATCGCCAAGTTCTTGGAAGTCTCCAATACCTCCAACTTACTAGACCTGATATTGCTTTTGCTGTGCATAAATTGTCTCAATTCATGCATGCTCCCATCACAACTCATTGGGGCACTGTAAAACGCCTCCTTCGATATCTTAATGGAACTAGAGATGTTGGAATTACCCTCCGCCCCAACCCATCTGACTCACTTCACTGCTTCACGGATGCTGATTGGGCCGGAAACACTGATGATCGTACGTCGACAAGTGCCTATATTGTCTTTCTTGGACCAAATCCCATCTCATGGTCTTCTAAGAAATAAAAGTCGGTTGCTCGCTCCTCCACTAAAGCAGAATATAGGGCAATTGCATCAGCAGCTTCTGAGGTACAATGGTTAAAATCTCTCTTTCAAGAACTATGCATTTCCATCAAAACTCTCCCTGCCATCTACTGCGACAATATTGGTGCGACGTATCTTTGCTCCAACCCAGTTTTTCACTCTCGGATGAAACACATTGCCATTGACTATCACTTCGCTCGAGATTTGATCAAAACAACTCAGTTACGTGTTTCACATGTGTCTTCCGAAGACCAACTAGCCGATGCTCTCACAAAGCCTCTTGCTCGTTCTCGTCTTCAAATGTTGATGATCAAGATTGGACTCTCCTACGGTACTCCATCTTGAGGGGGCGTATTAGGCATATATAAATATATTAAGAGATATTATATATATCTTGTATAATATATTTTATATATATCTTGTAAATCTTTATTTTCCTTAATTATAGATTTAGAATAGATATGTTTTGTATCTATAAATACTTCCTTCATGTACTTTTTACATTAACTCAATGAAATTATAATTTCACAATTCAGTGTTTCTCTTTATGTTAGAGGTGCACCCGCAACCTCTAAAGAAGCAGGTAAAACGAAAACTAGTGCTTATGCCTAAATTGAAAATAAAATTTTAATTTTATAATATTTTAAAGATTTTATTTTAAAACTATAATAATTAAAAAAAAATGTTCGTGTTTTATATAATTATCATAAAAAGACACATCGCAAAAACAAAACCAATTTAAGGGCAACACATGAATTATTTTTATTATTTTCGTACCTTTTATAATTCACGCCTAATGTGCTTAATTCTCGTGTTTCAAAGAAGTGTCCTAATTTTCAAATAATTTGTAATCCATTTCTTTCTTTTTTTCACTTAAAACACTACTTCTCAAACAATATGGTCGAGTGAGGATTTGGAAGCTCCTCAAACATATGGTGGATAGAGTGAGGATTTGTTCTCCTCAAACAATATGGTCGACACAGTGAGGATTTGGAAGATGCTAGGCTCTTCTGGACATTGAGCTCTCTATCGTTGGCTTAAATTAAATAACTGTGCGGGCGTTAAAAACCTAGCAAGTATTAATTATGTTGTGCCGGAATCACTAACTTAATTCATGTGATATTATTGGGACTATTGATTTTGATCAAAATCTCACTTCCACCATGAATCCTATCATTTTAACCATTTGTCTCTCCAATTCTAATTTTTTTAAATATCTTTATAACTAAAATTATCAAATATCTAAAAAAAAAAAAAAAACCATGAATCTTATCATTTCCACCATTTATCTCTCCAATTCTAATTTTTTTAAATATATTTGTAATTAAATCAGTCAGCCAAATTAATAAGAAAATACAAGTTTCTACTGATGTGAAGTATAATAACTTATATAGGGTTAACTAAATACATAAATATCAAAAGGTGCATAAGTAATTTGGAAAGGAAAATTAATGACGATAATTTTTTATTTTTATTGTTTGAAAGGAAATTAATTTTGATATTAATTAAAAATAATTTCTAGCTTTTATTTTGTAAAATATTTTTAAATATATATAACAAATATTGAATTAAATAAAATTAAGATTGATGGCATATAAATAAAGATACAATTAAATTTAATAAAATATAAAATATAAGAAAAAATAAAGAATTATGATAAATGGGTTTTCAAAAAAATTAATAAGTCATTTATTGAAGAAAAAAAATGAGGAGAAGATGTGTATAGTGAATTAAAAGAATGGTGATGGGAGAGAAAATTGTGTACATGCAGTAGAGAGAGAAAAAAGGTAGGAGAAAAAAAAAAATGCATGAAGTGTGTTAGAGGTGCACCCGCAACCTTTTAAAAAGTAGGTAAAACTAAAACTAGCTCTTATGCCTAAATTGAAAATAAAATTTTAATTTTATAATATTTTAAAGATTTTATTTTAAAACTATAATAATTAAAAAAAAAATGTTCGTGTTTTATATAATTATCATAAAAAGACACATCGCAAAAACAAAATCAATTTAAGGGCAACACATGAATTATTTTTATTATTTTCGTACCTTTTATAATTCACGCCTAATGTGCTTAATTCTCGTGTTTCAAAGAAGGGTCCTAATTTTCAAATAATTTGTAATCCATTTCTTTCTTTTTTTCACTTAAAACACTACTTCTCAAACAATATGGTCGAGTGAGGATTTGGAAGCTCCTCAAACATATGGTGGATAGAGTGAGGATTTGTTCTCCTCAAACAATATGGTCGACACAGTGAGGATTTGGAAGATGCTAGGCTCTTCTGGACATTGAGCTCTCTATCGTTGGCTTAAATAACTGTGTTGGCGTTAAAAACCTAGCAAGTATTAATTATGTTGTGCCGGAATCACTAACTTATTCATGTGATATTATTGAGACTACTAATTTTGATCAAAATCTCAGTTCCACCATGAATCCTATCATTTCAACAATTTGTCTCTCCAATTCTAATTTTTTTAAATATCTTTATAACTAAAATTATCAAATATCTAAAAAAAAAAAAAAAAAAATCAAGAATCTTATCATTTCCACCATTTATCTCTCCAATTCTATTTTTTTTAAATATCTTTATAATTAAATCAGTCAGCCAAATTAATAAGAAAATACAAAGTTTCTGCAGCTGGTGTGAAGTATAATAACTTATATAGTGTTAACTAAATACATAAATATCAAAAGGTGCATAAGTCATTTGGAAAGGAAAATTAATGACGATAATTTTTTATTTTTATTGTTTGAAAGGAAATTAATTTTGATATTAATTAAAAATAATTTCTAGCTTTTATTTTGTAAAATATTTTTTAAATATATATAACAAATATTGAATTAAATAAAATTAAGATTAATGGCATATAAATAAAGATACAATTAAATTTAATAAAATATAAAATATAAGAAAAAATAAAGAATTATGATAAATGAGTTTTCAAAAAAATTAATAAGTCATTTATTGAAAAAAAAAATGAGGAGAAGATGTGTATAGTGAATTAAAAGAATGGTGATGGGAGAGAAAATTGTGTGCATGCAGTAGAGAGAGAAAAAAGGTAGGAGAAAAAAAAATGCATGAAGAGTGTTAGAGGTGCACCCGCAACCTCTTAAAAAGTAGGTAAAACTAAAACTAGCTCTTATGCCTAAATTGAAAATAAAATTTTAATTTTATAATATTTTAAAGATTTTATTTTAAAACTATAATAATTAAAAAAAAATGTTCGTGTTTTATATAATTATCATAAAAAGACACATCGCAAAAACAAAACCAATTTAAGGGCCAACACATTATTTTTATTATTTTCGTACCTTTTATAATTCACGCCTAATGTGTTTAATTCTCGTGTTTCAAAGAAGTGTCCTAATTTTCAAATAATTTGTAATCCATTTCTTTCTTTTTTCACTTACAACACTACTTCTTCTCAAACAATATGGTCGAGTGAGGATTTGGAAGCTCCTCAAACATATGGTGGCCGATAGAGTGAGGATTTGTTCTCCTCAAACAATATGGTCGACACAGTGAGGATTTGGAAGATGCTAGGCTCTTCTGGACATTGAGCTCTCTATCGTTGGCTTAAATAACTGTGCGGGCGTTAAAAACTTGGCAAGTATTAATTATGTTGGGCCGGAATCACTAACTTATTCATGTGATATTATTGGGACTATTGATTTTGATCAAAATCTCACTTCCACCATGAATCCTATCATTTTAACCATTTGTCTCTCCAATTCTAATTTTTTTAAATATCTTTATAACTAAAATTATCAAATACCTAAAAAAAAACCATAAATCTTATCATTTCCACCATTTATCTCTCCAATTCAATTTTTTTTAAATATATTTGTAATTAAATCAGTCAGCCAAATTAATAAGAAAATACAAAGTTTCTGCAGCTGGTGTGAAGTATAATAACTTATATAGTGTTAACTAAATACATAAATATCAAAAGGTGCATAAGTAATTTGGAAAGGAAAATTAATGACGATAAATTTTTATTTTTATTGTTTGAAAGGAAATTAATTTTGATATTAATTAAAAATAATATCTAGCTTTTATTTTGTAAAATATTATTTAAATATATATAACAAATATTATATTGAATTAAATAAAATTAAGATTGATGGCATATAAATAAAGATACAATTAAATTTAATAAAATATAAAATATAAGAAAAAATAAAGAATTATGATAAATGAGTTTTCAAAAAAATTAATAAGTCATTTATTGAAGAAAAAAAATGAGGAGAAGATGTGTATAGTGAATTAAAAGAATGGTGATGAGAGAGAAAATTGTGTGCATGCAGTAGAGAGAGAAAAAAGGTAGGAGAAAAAAAAAAAAAAATGCAGGAAGTGTGTTAGAGGTGCACCCGCAAACTCTAAAGAAGCAGGTAAAACAAAAACTAGTGCTTATGCCTAAATTGAAAATAAAATTTTAATTTTATAATATTTTAAAGATTTTATTTTAAAACTATAATAATTAAAAAAAAATGTTCGTGTTTTATAATTCACGCCTAATGTGCTTAATTCTCGTGTTTCAAAGAAGTGTCCTAATTTTCATATAATTTGTAATCAATTTCTTTTTTTTTTTTCACTTACCACACTACTTCTTCTCAAACAATATGGTCGAGTGAGGATTTGAAAGCTCCTCAAACATATGGTGGATATAGTGAGGATTTGTTCTCCTCAAACAATATGGTCGACACAGTGAGGATTTTGAAGATGCTAGGCTCTTCTGGACATTGAGCTCTCTATCGTTGGCTTAAATAACTGTGCGGGCGTTAAAACCCTAGCAAGTATTAATTATGTTGTGCCAGAATCACTAACTTATTCATGTGATATTATTGGGACTACTGATTTTGATCAAAATCTCACTTCCACCATGAATCCTATCATTTCAACCATTTGTCTCTCCAATTCTAATTTTTTTAAATATCTTTATAACTAAAATTATCAAATGTCTAAAAAAAAAAAAAAAAACCATGAATCTTATCATTTCCACCATTTATCTCTCCAATTCTAATTTTTTTAAATATATTTGTAATTAAATCAGCCAGCCAAATTAATAAGAAAATACAAGTTTCTGCTGGTGTGAAGTATAATAACTTATATAGTGTTAACTAAATACATAAATATCAAAAGGTGCATAAGTAATTTGGAAAGGAAAATTAATGACGATAATTTTTTATTTTTATTGTTTGAAAGGAAATTAATTTTGATATTAATTAAAAATAATTTCTAGCTTTTATTTTGTAAAATATTTTTTAAATATATATAACAAATATTGAATTAAATAAAATTAAGATTGATGACATATAAATAAAGATACAATTAAATTTAATAAAATATAAAATATAAGAAAAAATAAAGAATTATGATAAATGAGTTTTCAAAAAAATTAATAAGTCATTTATTGAAAAAAAAAATGAGGAGAAGATGTGTATAGTGAATTAAAAGAATGGTGATGGGAGAGAAAATTGTGTGTGATGTAGATAAATATGTCCCTCTCGGAGGAGTTGACACGTGGAAACGGGATAAAATATAGTAATCTCAATTAGGTCAACAGGCGTAAAGATTGGATTTGTACACTCCTAGGCCCAGAGAGGGGAATGAGGATATTTGGGCTTCCAGCCCATGTTCGAGGCCTAATATCCTTTGAGCCCAGAGGTTAGGCCCTAAGGGAATACGTAGGCTTGTTCAGTTTTTCCCAATTGAGTCAAAGGAAAAGGTCAGCCCGTGAAGATAGGGCCAAGTCATGAGGGGTATAAACCAGGTCTTCAAGGAGTTGGGCCGATTATGTAGGGAAATGCCGTGAATATAGGGAGAAAAG
Organism: Galeopsis tetrahit; assembly: GCA_963675135.1. NCBI lineage: Eukaryota > Viridiplantae > Streptophyta > Magnoliopsida > Lamiales > Lamiaceae > Galeopsis > Galeopsis tetrahit. Next base: position 47,598,714 of record OY776128.1, on the reverse strand, counting down.
GTCCCCTTCTCCCCCGAGAGAAGGGGCCAGGTATATAAGCAGATCACTTTTACATTATCAGGTACGTTTTTTTCACAATACATACGTTTTACATATTATACACACTTTCACAAGAACTATACACTGAATTGAGAAGAAACACTACTGTATTCGCCGGAATTTCCCTAGATTTACAGGGGAATTCCTCTTTGATTTCGCCTACGATCGATTCTGACTTGAGCGTCGGAGCTTCTACGCCGGAGCCCCCCTCCGGCGTACTTTTGCAGGTTATTCTTGGATTCTTGGGAGATTTACGAGAAGATTGCCAAGGATAAACAGACGATTCAAACTCGTGATTAATAGTGCTCGCAAAGGAACGACCGATATCCGAAGGCGTTCTTTTTCGACGCATCAACTGGCGCCGTCTGTGGGAACATTTCAAGCTAAGGCATGAGAAAAGTTCCGTACTTAAATGGGTGGAGGACAAGATCCAACGAAGCAGACAAAGGAGAAAGGAGATTCTCCTCCTCCTCCTCTTCCTCCGCCTCCGCTAGGGTTTCCCTTAAATTGAAATTTAGGGAAACGACCCGTGGATCATACGCCAGAAGATATTCCCCCTCCAGGATTTCCCTCAAATCGAAATCTAGGGAAACAACCTGTAGATCACCCATTAGAGGATATCCCTCCCACTCAAGAGGGAGATGTACCAGGTACCTCAGGAGCTTCGGGGAGTGGGATCAATAGGGATAACCCTAACGCTCAATCAGAACTCCTGACTGTCTCTCGAGATCAGTTAGATGAGATGATCACACAATCAGTGGAAAGAATAATTGCTACTCGAGGACTTCGCCCTCCCGAACCTGTTCCACCTACCCATAAGGGCACACGACCAAATCCACCAGAGCATGTCATAGATTCGGTCCCAGTCCCCTCCAGGAACGAGGATCCCCCTCGAAACCCAGAAGAAAAAGTACCTTCCCAGGCTGAAAGAAGCATCCTGGAAAGACCCCCTCGGAGGGATGTGGAGAGGGTCCTTGGGGATACCACCCTGGATACAGGGATGGGGGAAAGCACGGACGACACGTATCAAGGAGCCGTCAGTGATCAAATACAGTCCTTGCGGAAGGAGATGAGGGATATGCAGAGACATATTAATGACAATGTAAGTAAACCCTCTTATACCACTGGATATCAATTCTCATCTAGTATTTTGCAAGATGAACTGCCCTCTAATTTCAAATCTTTAAACTTTGAATATGATGGCACCACAGACCCGTACGAGCATCTGATGAGGTTTGAGAATGCTGCTCTATTACATCGGTATGGAGAGGGCGTTAAGTGCAGGGTATTCCTGACCACCCTATCTAAGGCTGCACAGCAATGGTTCACACAACTGGGACCAGATACTGTCCACTCATGGTCTGAATTCAGCGAATTGTTCCTGCATCAATTCGCCAGTGCTAGGAGATAGCCTAGAGCCACCCTTACTTTATTTAACATGCGCCAGGGAGAGAACGAGAGCTTACGAGCTTTCTTAAAAAGATTCAACCAAGCAGCTCTAGAAGTACCTACAGCCTCCTCAGAGGTCAAAATCAACGCCCTCACCAACGGGTTAAGAGATGGAGATCTATTCACATCTCTAGCCAAGAAGCCAGTTCGGACCTTTGATGAGTTACTGAGGAGAGCAGAAAAATACCTCACCCTGGAAGAGGTAAGAAAGGCTAAGCGCTCGGAGACCAGGACAACAGTGGGTAATGGAGAACGGAGGAAAGAAATTCCTCTTAGGAGGCCAAGTCCGGAGAGACATCGAAGCTCCAGGAGGCTGGAAAATGTAAGAAGAGAGGAAGTTGCACCCTGGAGCCCCAGGGGAAGGGCGAAGAGATATACCCCTTTGAGGATAGAGCCAGCCGAAGTCCTAGAGGTGGCAGGGGACCATCCGGATATGAAATTCCCCTACACAAGAAGCAGAGGTCCCCAAAATCCTAAGTCAAGCAAATTCTGTAGGTTCCATAACGAATATGGCCACGATACCAACCAATGTTGGCATTTGAAGGACGAGATAGAGAGGATGATTCAGGCAGGCCATCTGAAGGAGTTTACCTTCAGAGACCGACAAGGCCCCAGGGGTCAAAAGAGAAAGGACCCCGAGGGGAAGCAAGAAGATGATAGAAGAGATCAGAGGAAGGGCAATGAGGAGCCACCACCCCCTCCCCAGAAGAGGGGAACTATTCACATGATTATGGGAGGCCCCGCTGATGGGGATTCCTTCAGGCAGAGAAAGCAGAGCGTTCGGTCGCTGAAGAACGAGAGGAATATAGAGCACCATGAAGTGGGGAAGATGACAGAAGGTCCGGACATCCATTTCGGGCCAGAAGATGCAGGGGAACCCAGAGAAATTCATAATGACGCACTAGTCATTACCACGGATATAGCAGGATACGATGTAGCAAGAATTTTTGTAGATACTGGAAGCTCTGCCGACATCATGTTTTTGGAGTGCTTCAAGAAGATGGACCTGAATATAAAGCTCAGACCAGTGGAAACCCCTCTATATGGATTCTCAGGGGGAGCCATTCAACCCCTTGGTTCAGCGTTACTGCAAGTAGGGTTAGGAGTCGCCCCTAACCGTCGAGTACAAGTCATAGAATTCCTGATTGTAGACGTCCCATCTTCCTATAACGTAGTAATGGGAAGGCCAAGCTTGAATATTTTTCAGGCAGTGATCTCCACCTTCCACATGAAGATGAAGTTCCCCGCCTCGGGGGGTGTGGGAGAGATATGTGGCGATCAATATCAGGCAAGGAAGTGTTACGTGGAATCGGTCAAGATAGCAGACAGGGCCGTGTTCCGGGGAATGGAGAGATTTAAGGGCGAAGACCCTGAACTGAAGAGACAGAAAGTGGGTGAGGTAATGCAAGAGCAACCCAAAGCTAAAGCAGACGAGGAGTTAATGAACGTCGAGCTCTACCCAGGAAAGGAGGGATTTACAACCAGGATAGGTACAAATATGAACCCTGAGCTCCAGGGAAAGATGATACTCACCCTCCAAGAGAATGCAGACATCTTCGCATTCACGGCGACGGATATGACGGGTATCCCTCCAGAAATAGCAGTGCACCATCTGAATGTGGATCCCAAAGCTAGGCCCGTGAAACAGAAGTTGAGGAACTTCGGTAAAGAGAAGAACCTCATTGTAAAAGAGGAAATCGATAAATTGTTGAGTGCAGGGCACGTGAAGAGAGTGCAGTTCCCTGGGTGGCTCTCGAACGCAGTGCTGGTGTCCAAGGGAGCCGGCAAATGGAGGATGTGCATTGACTTTAGGGACCTGAACAAAGCCTGCCCTAAAGATCACTATCCCCTGCCCAGGATTGATCAACTAGTGGATGCCACGTCCGGGTTTGAATTACTCAGCATGATGGATGCATATCAGGGGTACCATCAAATCCAGTTGAACCCCCTCGATATACCAAAGGTATGCTTTATTGCAACGTGTGGTACTTTTGGTTATGTACGTATGTCGTTCGGACTGATAAATGCAGGAGCCACCTATCAAAGGATGGTAGACTCAGTCTTCCGAGGACAGATAGGGAGAAACATGGAGGTTTATGTAGACGACATGCTAGCTAAAAGCATCAAAGCAAAGGAACACATTGATGACCTGAAGGAGATATTTCAGGTAATTAGAGAGAACGGTATCAAACTTAACCCAGCTAAATGTTCCTTTGGAGTAGGGTCAGGGAAATTCCTCGGATATATGGTGACGTAAAGAGGAATAGAGGTTAACCCTGCCAAGGTGAAAGCGGTCCTTGACATGCAACCCCCTCGAAACCTGAAGGAATTGCAGACGTTGAACGGCAGAATCGCAGCCCTTAGCAGATTTATAGCAAAATCAGCGGAGAAGAGCCACCACTTCTTCAGAACACTAAGGAAGGGGTCAAGATTTGAATGGGATGAGCAATGCCAAAAGGCTTTCGAAGAACTGAAGCTCCATCTGGAACAACTCCCGAAGCTAACCAAGCCTACTCAGGGAGATGTCTTACTCCTATACCTCTCAGTAGGGGAACATTCCCTGAGTACTGCCCTGATGAAAGAGGAAGGCCCCACACAACAGCCCATATATTATGTGAGCAAGGTCATCCAAGGAGCAGAGACGAGGTATTCAGAGGTAGAGAAGGCAGCCCTGGCAGTGGTAGTAACGGCTAGGCGACTACGCCCTTACTTCCTATCTTATAAAGTGATGGTGAGGACTAACTTCCCGTTGAAGCAGACGCTAGGGAGAGCAGATTTATCAGGAAGAATGGTCAGGTGGGCAATGGAATTGCAGGAGTATGATATTGACTATGAACCAAGGAGAGCCATCAAGGCTCAAGCTTTAGCAGACTTTATTCAAGAGTCTACCAGAGTGGAAGAAGAACAGGGATGGAAGGTATACGTGGATGGCTCAGCATCCGCCTTGGGATGCGGAGCAGGGATAGTGTTGGTTGACCCTGATGGCCAAGAAGTACAGGTTGCTGTCAAATTCCGGTTTTCAACCTCAAACAATGGCGCAGAGTATGAGGCCCTGATTAGAGGAGCTAGCATGGCAGCAGAGTTAGGGGCATAGAAAGTCACCCTGTACTCCGATTCGCAGCTGGTAGTACAACAGGTCATGGGGGAGTACCTCGCCAAAGATGAGAGAATGATCGCTTATCTAGAAGAGGTAAAAAAATTAAAAAATAAATTCCATACTTTTGATGTGGTACAGGTACCAAGAGAAGAGAATGTGAAAGCAGATGGACTGTCTAAACTAGCTAGTTCCACTGAATTCGAGGGAGACGGAAAGGTGACCCTATTGGTGGCGGATCAAGTAGCTACGGAAACCCTGATTGGAGAGATAACAGCAGGGGATGATTGGAGGAAAGAAATATGGGAAGAATTGAACAGGGGTCCAGTAACCCCAATGTCTAGAGAGGCCAAAGCTTGGAGAAGGAAGTATTGCATCCTAGGAGGCCAATTGTACAAGAGGTCCTTCACTCAACCTTATCTGAAATGTCTTTCAAGAAGAGAAGCAGAGCTAGTGATCAAGGACATCCATGAAGGTTGCGCATCCAGCCATGAAGGTTACCAGACCATGGTGAAGAAGGTATTTAGGGCAGGTTTCTACTGGCCTAACATAATCAGAGACGCTAGAGAATATGTGAAGAAATGTGAGAAGTGTCAGAAGAATGGGCCTTTGATACGAGTACCTGCAGAGGAAATGGGAGCTATGTACTCGCCCTGTCCCTTCGCCAAATGGGGAATAGATCTGGTGGGACCCTTCCCCTTGGCACCTGGAGGGAGAAAATTTCTGATCGTGGCCGTGGATTATTTCAGTAAATGGTTAGAGGTTGTGCCCTTGGCTAAAATCGAAGAAGATAATGTAATTCTTTTTCTTGCTAGACATATTTGTTGCAGGTTTGGAGTACCCAGAATCTTGGTTTCCGACAACGGAACGCAGTTCAATGGAGAGAAAGTAAGGAGATGGTGCGAAAGGTGGAACATTACACAGAGGTTTACTTCAGTAGCCCATCCACAAGCTAACGGGCAGGTGGAAGTTACAAACCGAATCCTAGTGGATGGTATTCGGACACGATTGGAAGAAGTAGGAGGAAAATGGGTAAAGGAGCAAGACAACGTCCTCTGGTCCTACAGGACCAGCCCTAAAACAGCTACGGGCGAATCTCCCTTCTACTTGGTATATGGGGCAGCGGCAGTGATACCTCCCGAGGCCAGACTCAAATCGCACCGGATCACCTATTTTGAAGAAAAAAGAAATGAAGAATTGATGAGGGAGGCGCTGGACCGGATAGATGAAGAAAGAGAGATGGTGAGACTAAAAGCAGAAAGGTACAAGAGTCGGATCAAGACAGCATATGATCGCAGGGTAATCCCTCGCTCCTTTAAAGTGGGAGATTTAGTCCTTCGGAGAGCAGATGCTTTGAAGAACACGGGGAAGCTGGAACCCAATTGGGAAGGTCCTTACAGGGTAATACAGGTACTGAAAGGTGGAGCATACAAGCTCCAGGATATGACAGGAAAAGAAATACTAAGGCCATGGAACGTGTGCCACTTGAAGAGATTTTATGTTTGAAGAAGGTGTTATTCCCTTACTTCCTTCCCCTTTATGAACAATTTTGAATGTTTACTTCTTATTCGAATAATTGCTTCACCGACACTCTTTTTCCCTCTACGTGGGTTTCCCTTTGGGGTTTTACCACGAAGAGGTTTTTAATGAGGCCGGCATAGGTTCCCCTTATTTGCCTATGTTGATGAACACTTTTGATCAATGGAGCACCGGTTTTGATAAAATTTCAGCAATTTCCCTGAATGCATGTTAATATTGTGATGAGATGACTCTTGTGTGCCAATTTTATGATGAAATGTTTCTCATATGTTAATACCGTGTTAAGACAACTGTTGAGGGCCTGCATAATAAATGCTGAAATAACGAATATGTTTTGAAAGCTAAAACATAACATGATAGAGATATTACAAGATAGAGAGATTTACACCAACTCATAAGGATTTGAATAGAAAATACCTAGGAAGAATTCCTAAAGTTTCTATCCACGACAGCCTCTAAAGCTAGGGGGAGTAGGGGTACAGTAGTAGAAGATATAATTAACTCGCCAATAAACCCTATCCCTAGCAACTCTCGAAACTCTTACGAGTATAAACAAACTCTCACGAGTATAAACAACTCTTACGAGTATAAACTAACTCTTACGAGTATAAACAACTTTTGGGAGAGTATAATCCCTAAACATCCTAACTTCAGGGAGAGTATAATCCCTAATAACTCTTACGAGTATAAACTAACTCTTACGAGTATAAACAACTCTTACGAGTATAAACAAACTCTTACGAGTATAAACAACTTTTGGGAGAGTATAATCCCTAAACATCCTAACTTCAGGGAGAGTATAATCCCTAAGAACTCTTACGAGTATAAACTAACTCTTACGAGTATAAACTAACTCTTACGAGTATAAACTAACTCTTACGAGTATAAACAACTCTTACGAGTATAAACAAACTCTCACGAGTATAAACAACTCTTACGAGTATAAACTAACTCTTACGAGTATAAACTAACTCTTACGAGTATAAACAAACTCTCACGAGTATAAACAACTCTTACGAGTATAAACAACTCTTACGAGTATAAACAACCTAAGGGAGAGTATGATCCCTAACATTTTAACCTTTGGAGAATATAATCCCTAAAAACTCTAGTGCTAAGGGAGAGACTAGAAGCATTATCAAATCACCAAGTAAGTGTAGGGATATAAACCCTATCTCCTCATTAAGGTCCTTCTAGGAGCTTTAGAGCCTTTACATGCTAAGAAAATGTTGAAAACATGCTAAATTCATAAAGAAAGAGCAGGGCAGGAACCACATTATATGTTTAGACAACAGAGATATAGACAGATATATATATATATATATATATGCATGCCATGGAATAATATGCAGGTACGATGCTGAGCATAAATAAAGCAGGAATATTCAAGACTTAAGGCACCATGCCTAAGCCCTCCACAGAAAAACCCCGGAGTGTGGAGTCTCCGGAAAATACCAAAAGGGCCTTAGAGGCCATAACAAAATAAAAAGTGTTTTAAAAGTGCCAAAGTGTTATCAGGGAAATAAAGTTATGAAGAGAGGGGAACATCATTCTTCCCCTCGGAACCTTCTCTTGCCTCCTCAGCTCGCCCACTGGAATCACCTCCCTCTGCCTTCTCCATCAAAGCACCTGCTACCACGGTAGCCACTGGAGTTGGGTTCTCCACATGGATAGGGAAAGCCATATCCTTTGCTGGTGCAAGATCATCCAAGTTCAGGGCGGCGTCTTTCAGTTCCAAAACTGCTTTCCTCATTCCAGGTAACCACCAAGGGGTATTGATGTCTTCCTTAGTGTCTCCAGGGAATTTAGGGGGAGTGTCCAGTTCGTCCAACCGGAGGGCACGAGTATACTGACCATTAAATCCCGGAGCAGAATGTTCAGCTACGGCGTTAGAAAACCCATGGTCAATGAAATGGGGGATATAGGCACCCATTGCCCCTAGAAAGCTGCTACTCTGAAGAAAGGCCTCCAGCCACTCCCGATGTAAGGTACCTAGAAATTTTTGACCTATGGCAGAGGTAAACAGGGACTCTATGCATAATTTCATACCAGCCAGAGGAAGAGTAACCTCCAGTTGTTCGACTCGTTTACCAAACTCTTTCTTCAATGAAGAAATCTCCCCCGAAAGCGTCGTTTGGAGTACTTTGCACTTCTGATTAGCATCCTGTAGTTTTGCATCGAGTATCTCCTTCTTCACCTTCTCCAGCTCTACTTGACTTTGGAGATCATCCACTAGCTGAAGGGATTGGAGAGCTCGTTCAGACATGTTGGAAAACAGGAAACCAAACTACACAATGAACAATCTAAAGAAGTAAGACAGGTATACTTTTGACAATATTAAATTATCCAGAAGTACATCCGCATAAAGAGTCTACCTGTGTAAAGCTATGGGCCGCATGCACAACTCGCTCCTCGAGGGACAGAGCATTAAGAGCCTCAGTGGCAGGGGTCGGAGTGTGACGCTCTATGAAAGCCAGGAGATGATCGACATTAATCTCATCAGGAGCGTCGGAAGCGGCATTAGGCAGAGAGGATTTGGTTTTGGACTTCTTCTTTTTGGAGGCATCAGAAGCAGGAGGCAGAGTAGAAACTAAGGCTTTCTCGGTAGAGGAACGGGTACGCTTAGCAACTGACCCGGTGGCAGGTTTCACTGGGGAAGGAGGAATCGGAGCCTTGGAGGAGCTTTCAGGGGCCGGAGACTTAGCAACCATCGAGAGAGGAGTGGCATCACGGGAGATTTGAGTTAACCAACTCATAGCTGCACAAGGAAACATGAAACAACATTAATAAACACTGTAGCTCAAATTTTGAGGACAATACCAAGGAAAAAGAAATGGTATTACCATCGTCGGGACCTAGGGGATAATCGGGGCGACCAAAACCGAAATGAGAGAGGGCTCTAGGATTTTTACAAATACTCATCACATCAAAAAAGCCATGGGCAGAGACATTGTCATTTAAATGGTTCATCACATCCAAGTTTAGAGAGGAACAAACAGAAAGAGGAGGACGGGGTACCCCAGGATTCTCATAAATCCACCCCTCGTGAGGAAATTCCCAAGGAAGAGGATTTGTAACAAAGAAGTAATAGTCTTTCCAGTCCTGGACCCCTTCATGGAGCTTTTCCATGAATTTTCCGGTCCTGGAGGTACGACCACTAGCGTAAAAAAAACCCGTCCGCAAACTTGCACACGTACTGGGTTAAAAAGAGTTGAGCCGAGGGTTCCCCACCATTTCCCTTCATCAGGATATAAAAGCCTAACATTGCGCGTATGGCGTTGGGAGTAAATTGGTTCAAAGGTATGCGAAGATAGGTGGAAATTTCGCAGAGGTAAGGATGTATCGGAAATCGGAGGCCTGCTTTTAGTTGGGCCTCCCAAAAGGCTAAGGTATTATGGCCTGGAAAATTAGGGCGCTCTTTCCTATGTGCAGCCCTAACTGAATAATCGGCGGGGAAGATCCCTGAACGGAGAAAAGCGGCAACGCGCTCAGGAGTGAGAATCGAGGGACCAGAAATTTTGTCCTCCAAAGATTGGTCGGTTACGGGAAATATGGGAAACGAGTCGGAAGTGGAACTCTCCATGGATGTGGAGTTTGAGGAAGAGGACATGAGGATATTGTAAATAAGAAAAGAAGGGAAGGAGTAGATACCTGGAGCAAAGTCGGTTTTAGGAATGATGACGGAATGGCCGCTGGACGTGCGTGGAGGAGTTAAAATTGCAGAAGTGAAAATGAAGAGGAAAGATAGATAAGTTTGAAAGGAAGAAAAAAGGGATTTTTTGGTGGAGTGAATAGGAATTTCGAAATAATTACGCTGGGGAGAGAGAAATGAAAAAACCGAGATGAATTAAATACTCTCCAATGAAGGAGCGCGTGGCTGAAAAGGACGGCTGGATGTTCCTCTCGGGCGGACGCCTGGCTGCAAGATTCGAGGGTAAGTTGGCGTGTGGAAGCGGAAAAGGCTTAAAGCCTTCTGAAAGTAATTATTGAGGAGGAAATTAAAATCAGTAATATTTTGGGGAGAATACGAGAAAGAGTGTTTAAAGGAATGGATTGTTTCTCTATAATTTATCTTATTATTATTTTTATTTTTATTTTTTCCTACTCTCTTAAAAATTGTCTTTTTTACGAGAGTAGGGGGGAGTGGTTGATGTAGATAAATATGTCCCTCTCGGAGGAGTTGACACGTGGAAACGGGATAAAATATAGTAATCTCAATTAGGTCAACAGGCGTAAAGATTGGATTTGTACACTCCTAGGCCCAGAGAGGGGAATGAGGATATTTGGGCTTCCAGCCCATATTCGAGGCCTAATATCCTTTGAGCCCAGAGGTTAGGCCCAAAGGGAATACGTAGGCTTATTCAGTTTTTCCCAATTGAGTCAAAGGAAAAGGTCAGCCCGTGAAGATAGGGCCAAGTCATGAGGGGTATAAACCAGGTCTTCAAGGAGTTGGGCCGATTATGTAGGGAAATGCCGTGAATATAGGGAGAAAAGGTCCCCTTCTCCCCCGAGAGAAGGGGCCAGGTATATAAGCAGATCACTTTTACATTATCAGGTACGTTTTTTTCACAATACATACGTTTTACATATTATACACACTTTCACAAGAACTATACACTGAATTGAGAAGAAACACTACTGTATTCGCCGGAATTTCCCTAGATATACAGGGGAATTCCTCTTTGATTTCGCCTACGATCGATTCTGACTTGAGCGTCGGAGCTTCTACGCCGGAGCCCCCCTCCGGCGTACTTTTGCAGGTTATTCTTGGATTCTTGGGAGATTTACGAGAAGATTGCCAAGGATAAACAGACGATTCAAACTCGTGATTAATAGTGCTCGCAAAGGAACGATCGATATCCGAAGGCGTTCTTTTTCGACGCATCAGTGTGCATGCAGTAGAGAGAGAAAAAAGGTAGGAGAAAAAAAAATAAAAATGCAGGAAGTGTGTTAGAGGTGCACCCGCAAACTCTAAAGAAGCAGGTAAAACAAAAACTAGTGCTTATGCCTAAATTGAAAATAAAATTTTAATTTTATAATATTTTAAAGATTTTATTTTAAAACTATAATAATTAAAAAAAAATGTTCGTGTTTTATAATTCACGCCTAATGTGCTTAATTCTCGTGTTTCAAAGAAGTGTCCTAATTTTCAAATAATTTGTAATCAATTTCTTTCTTTTTTTTCACTTACCACACTACTTCTTCTCAAACAATATGGTCGAGTGAGGATTTGGAAGCTCCTCAAACATATGGTGGATATAGTGAGGATTTGTTCTCCTCAAACAATATGGTCGACACAGTGAGGATTTGGAAGATGCTAGGCTATTCTGGACATTGAGCTCTCTATCGTTGGCTTAAATAACTGTGCGGGCGTTAAAAACCTAGCAAGTATTAATTATGTTGTGCCGGAATCACTAACTTATTCATGTGATATTATTGGGACTACTGATTTTGATCAAAATCTCACTTCCACCATGAATCCTATCATTTCAACCATTTGTCTCTCCAATTCTAATTTTTTTAAATATCTTTATAACTAAAATTATCAAATATCTAAAAAAAAAACCATGAATCTTATCATTTCCACCATTTATCTCTCCAATTCTAATTTTTTTAAATATATTTGTAATTAAATCAGCCAGCCAAATTAATAAGAAAATACAAGTTTCTGCTGGTGTGAAAGTATAATAACTTATATAGTGTTAACTAAATACATAAATATCAAAAGGTGCATAAATAATTTGGAAAGGAAAATTAATGACGATAATTTTTTATTTTTATTATTTGAAAGGAAATTAATTTTGATATTAATTAAAAATAATTTCTAGCTTTTATTTTGTAAAATATTTTTTAAATATATATAACAAATATTGAATTAAATAAAATTAAGATTGATGGCATATAAATAAAGATACAATTAAATTTAATAAAATATAAAATATAAGAAAAAATAAAGAATTATGATAAATGAGTTTTCAAAAAAATTAATAAGTCATTTATTGAAAAAAAAAATGAGGAGAAGATGTGTATAGTGAATTTAAAGAATGGTGATGGGAGAGAAAATTGTGTGCATGCAGTAGAGAGAGAAAAAAGGTAGGAGAAAAAAAAAAATACATGAAGTGTGTTAGAGGTGCACACGCAACCTTTAAGAAGCGGGTAAAACTAAAACTAGCTCTTATGCCTAAATTGAAAATAAAATTTTAATTTTATAATATTTTAAAGATTTTATTTTAAAACTATAATAATTAAAAAAAATGTTCGTGTTTTATATAATTATCATAAAAAGACACATCGCAAAAACAAAACCAATTTAAGGGCCAACACATGAATTATTTTTATTATTTTCGTACCTTTTATAATTCACGCCTAATGTGCTTCATTCTCGTGTTTCAAAGAAGTGTCCTAATTTTTAAATAATTTGTAATCCATTTCTTCTTTTTTCACTTAAAACACTACTTCTTCTCAAACAATATGGTCGAGTGAGGATTTGGAAGCTCCTCAAGCATATGGGGGATAGAGTGAGGATTTGTTCTCCTCAAACAATATGGTCGACACAGTGAGGATTTGAAAGATGCTAGGCTCTTCTCGACATTGAGCTCTCTATTGTTGGATTAAATAACTATGCAGGCGTTAAAAACCTAGCAAGTATTAATTATGTTGTGCCGGAATCACTAACTTATTCATGTGATATTATTGGGACTACTGATTTTGATCAAAATCTCACTTCCACCATGAATCCTATCATTTCAACTATTTGTCTGTCCAATTCTAATTTTTTTAAATATTTTTATAACTAAAATTATCAAATATCTAAAAAAAAAACAAAAAAAAAACCATGAATCTTATCATTTCCACCATTTGTCTCTTCAATTCTATTTTTTTTTAAATATGTTTATAATTAAATCAGCCCGCCAAATAAATAAGAAAACACAAAGTTTCTGCAGCTGGTGTGAAGTATAATAACTTATATAGTGTTAACTAAATACATAAATATCAAAAGGTGCATAAGTAATTTGGAAAGGAAAATTAATGACGATAATTTTTTATTTTTATTGTTTGAAAGGAAATTAATTTTGATATTAATTAAAAATAATTTCTAGCTTTTATTTTGTAAAATATTATTTAAATATATATAACAAATATTATATTGAATTAAATAAAATTAAGATTGATGGCATATAAATAAAGATACAATTAAATTTAATAAAATATAAAATATAAGAAAAAATAAAGAATTATGATAAATGAGTTTTCAAAAAAATTAATAAGTCATTTATTGAAAAAAAAAAATGAGGAGAACATGTGTATAGTGAATTCAAAGAATGGTGATGGGAGAGAAAATTGTGTGCATGCAGTAGAGAGAGAAAAAAGGTAGGAGAAAAAAAATAAAAAAATGCATGAAGTGTGTTAGAGGTGCACCCGCAACCTCTTAAGAAGTAGGTAAAACTAAAACTAGCTCTTATGCCTAAATTGAAAATAAAATTTTAATTTTATAATATTTTAAAGATTTTATTTTAAAACTATAATAATTAAAAAAAATGTTCGTGTTTTATAATAATTAAAAACCTAGCAAGTATTAATTATGTTGTGCCGAAATCACTAACTTATTCATGTGATATTATTGGGACTACTGATTTTGATCAAAATCTCACTTCCACCATGAATCCTATCATGTCAACCATTTGTCTCTCCAATTCTAAATTTTTTAAATATCTTTATAACTAAAATTATCAAATATCTAAAAAAAAAAAATCATGAATCGTATCATTTCCTCCATTTATCTCTCCAATTCTATTTTTTTTAAATATCTTTATAATTAAATCAGCCAGCCAAATTAATAAGAAAATACATAGTTTCTGCTGGTGTGAAGTATAATAACTTATATAGTGTTAACTAAATACATAAATATCAAAAGGTGCATAAGTAATTTGGAAAGAAAAATTAATGATGATAATTTTTTATTTTTATTGTTTGAAAGGAAATTAATTTTGATATTAATTAAAAATAATTTCTAGCTTTTATTTTGTAAAATATTTTTTAAATATATATAACAAATATTGAATTAAATAAAATTAAGATTGATGGCATATAAATAAAGATACAATTAAATTTAATAAAATATAAAATATAAGAAAAAATAAAGAATTATGATAAATGAGTTTTCAAAAACATTAATAAGTCATTTATTGAAAAAAAAATGAGGAGAAGATGTGTATAGTGAATTAAAAGAATGGTGATGGGAGAGAAAATTGTGTGCATGCAGTAGAGAGAGAAAAAAGGTAGGAGAAAAAAAATAAAAATAAATACATGAAGTGTGTTAGAGGTGCATCCTATTATTTCCACCATTTGTCTCTTCAATTCTAATTTTTTAAATATTTTTATAATTAAAATTATCAAATATCTAAAAAAAAAAAAACTAGGTGAATCGGTCCAATTTATTATACGAAATAGGTTGTTTATGACACGCATCTTGAATCGCCGTAAATTGACCAGCCAGCCAAATTAATAAGAAAATACAAGTTTGCGGTGATGTGGAGTGTGATAAATGATATAGTCCTAAGTAAACACCAAAATAGCAAAAGTGCATAAATAATTTCGAAAGGAAAATGAATGAAACAGCACTTCCATGAACTTGTCAAATATTGCGTACAACTCTTCTTTGCTGTCGGTATCTCCAAATTTTCTAATAATCCAATGATCCAGCTCCCATATCATCTTGACTTTAAACCATGCATCTCTATGCTCATTGTCAATGAAGTTGTCAATGTAAGCATCCTCGATCTCTTCTGGATTTGCTTTCATCTTCTGTAGTCTATTAATATGCTTGCCAACCTTCTTCTTGCTAGCATAGCGATCATCTTCTATCTTCTGCTTTTTCAAGATTGCAGTCTCATCTAGATCAACAATAATCTGTCCTATTGACTCTTTTACTTTCGGTTCTTCAATCACCAACATTCTCTTAACAAGTTGTCTTGTCTGAACCTCAGCAGGAGCAATGCCCTTGCCCTTAACTTGTCTCATCTGCTCTGCTTTTGCTTGCTCTAGATCAGCCTTCTTTACAAGCTTTCCTCTTTTCGGCCTTCTCAACTCTTCCATAGCAGTAGCAGCAGCTTTAACTTCAGGTTCTACACTAGACTTCTCTTGTCTCGCCTCTTCTCGACTTGTCTCTTCCCCTTTTTTGGCTTCATCACTTGCCTTAAGAGTGAAAAGAGAGGTAAATCGAGTCATCTCTTGCTTCATCGCTTCCTTCATAGCTTCAGCAGCAATCTCGATCTGCTTTTGATGCGACTTATCATGACTAATCTTGTCAAGACGATCAGCAGTGAGTTCCAACTTTCTTGAACTAGAAACCAATTCGTCTTTGAAGTGAGTAGCAATCTGTCTCAGCAGCCTATTCTGTTCAGTCAACTCTTCTAGAACAGCTCTTGCTTGCACCAATGGATCTTGTGCTTCTCTTCTTTGAGTATCTGCTATCTCAATCTTCACTCTATACAACCTTTCCATCTTCATTGATTCTTCAGCCAATGATCTTGAGAAATCAATAGAACACTTTTGAGAATAGTCAACTTGTCTTTTCAAGAAGTCTTCTAGTTGTGTATACATCTCTTGTCTGAACGTCGAATCCATCTGATTGACTTCACTAACAATTAATTCTTTCGAATTATCCACAAGAGCTAGATTTTGTTCAGCAAGAACTTCCTTCAAATCTGACTTCAAGAATTCATCGATAGACGACTGGACTACTTGCTTCAGGTCCATCTTCAACTCGTCCAGATAACCTTCTGGAAATATTTGAGTCAATTGAACATCAGGAACTTCAGGAATGACTTCCTCAGCTTCAGCCATAACTTCATCTTCAACTAAGACATGAGCTTCAACCAACTTGTCTTCTACCATAGTAGACAAGACCAAGTCTCCAACGGTTTCAACTTCTTCTGGAATCACACTTCCTGCAATGGCTTTTAGATTGAGTTGAGGAATGTAAGGAACAATTGCTAACCTTGCTTCCTTAGCTCTTCTTTCAGCTTCATCGGAATCTTTCTTCACCAGCTCTACTAGCTTAGCTGTGTAAGCACAAGTCTCAAATGGAAAAAAATACTTTTCCACTTGTCTGGTGATCTGACCAACATTGCACCTTGGACCATGTGCATGTTCAACTTGGAAACCAAATACTATTCCTCTTAGTTGATCAGAAACGTTCTCCAGATTAAGAATTGGATCAGTAGACTGCACTTCCTCTATTGGTTCAGCTGCTTCAAGCATCAACTCGTCTTCAACGAGATCAGTCTCTGATACTTGAATTCCAACACTTGACTTTGCTTCCGAAGACAACAAATCATCAGAGATATGAAGCATCCTCTTGACAAGAGCAGTCAAGGCATGAGGTGGGAGAAGTTGTGAGTGATCTTTCACTCCACTGTTCTCTTGTTGTTCCATTTCCCAGTCTTGGAAATTTGAAATACCTCCCATTCCAAGAATTACCTCGAACAAATCTTCAGTTGGGCCCTTTTTCAAAGCAACCCATGTGCAAATCCTCAATAATTTTTCATACACCTCTGAAGATGTGTCGATCTCGACTGATGGTAGCATCTTCTTCAAATTTTTAGTCATTTGTGGACGCAACCTCTTCTCGCGTAGACACATTGGGTAGTTGACTAGGGCTTCAAATCTATTAACGGGAGGGGTCTGAGTAAGTGGGGTCCTTAGCTCAGTTGTTGCAGTGGAAACTAGAGGGGTTCCCGAAATAGATGGGTGTTGGGGTTCAACATATTCTGTTGAGGTAGAGGGAATTTGGATGGTGGTTTCTGGGGGCTCTGATGTAGCTAGGTTTGGTTTGAAAACTGTCGAATTATCAGTTGTATCATATATGGTAGTGTGTTGGGTAATGTTGGCTCTCAGTGGTTGTACTGCCAACACAGAGGTTTTGGGTACAGGTCTGGCATGAGATCGGAGTGATCTTGCCTTGGTTTTGACAGGGAGGTTGAGAGGAATTGAAACAGTACGAGATGAAGTACTAACCTTCTCAGTCGACTTGTCTGGTGAAGGACTCGACTCGACTCCCACCAGTCGATAAGTTTCAGCAGCTTCGACTTCCTTCTCTGTCTCATTGTCTGATTTAGTTTCTTCTGAATCTTCAACCGGCTCAATCATCGCCTCATCCGACACATACCCAACTAGTGCACCACAAGTTCCAACACCAGCCTCAGCTTCTGATGTAGACTCGTCTTCTTCATCACTAGACGAGACGGCTTCGATCATGGCATCTCTAGGGTCAATCTGAATTTGCCTTCGTTCAATAGCCCTTCCTTCTGCTTGCTTAGCAAGAGCCTCCTTCTTCAGATAATGCTTTAAGGCATGGAACGGCTTGCCTTTGCTCCAACTTGTCTTGTTCGGCAACAAGACGGGTAGTAAGATGCTTAGTTTGTTACCAAAACTAACAGCCGCGGACACGATCCATTCAGCGGAATCAGTGTCAACTCGCACATTCTTCTCGAAGTACATCAGCCTATCCAAGAAGAGTCCATACCAATTTCCTTCCGTGATGCCGTCATAGATTGCAGCCATCACTCTTGCTTTCTGAAGAGTCACTGAATCATAACTTCCTGTAACTCTAAGCAACATCTTACTGGCAATGTCGAGTAGGGTTCTATACTTTTCCAGAAGCTCCTTCTTCTTAACAGCTGGGATCTTTCCATCACGATTCAATCGTAGCTTCTTTCCACAGAAAATGCTCAAATACCTCAACTCTTGCCCTTGGCCATCATTCTCCACATCGATTGTACCCGAAGGTAATATCAATGTTTCGAACATAACTTCTCGAGTAATCTCCACTTGACTTCTACCCACATAAGCTTCAATGGTGTCGTCTTTTCTGGTCGCAGTGGCGTAGAACTCTAGGACCTCTTCTTCAAACACCACCTCTAGAAATGCTTCCAAGTAGGGTCTTAACCCACACCTATAGCATTTAACGAGAATCTCCTTATTGTCATCTGTGTGTCTTCCATTGAAGAACACCGATCCTTCAACATGCACTTTTCCTTCGGAGGCGTACTTCCCTAAATCAAACCTTGCCTACATGTTAGTGTGAACATCGAACATCGAAACAATCGACATAATAATAGCTTGATTGAGAACGAATAGTTAGGATTTTCCAAGAAATTTTGAGTGCGTGAGAGAGGAAGTTGAGAAAACGTAAAGAGAGAAGAGTGGAACTGTTTGGGTTTTGTTAAAACTTGAAGTTTGAATCAATGGCCAAGATTAAAAGGATTTGATCCAATGGTTAAGGCTTTTGAAATTCAGTTTGCGTAATCGAGAATATTACGTGATTTGATTTTGTAAATTTTGGAATCCGCCCTTTCTATTGGTTAGGACAGGGGAGTGTACTCATCTGACCTAGCGTAGTAGAGTTTAGGCGTGAACTGGGTGTATACACCTCATTAAATGGAGTGTATTAATCCTATTCTAGGGTTTTCAAAATTTTGCAATATCAAATTACATTAATACCCTTAATTCGTATTGATTAAACACTTAGAGTATATTTGAATCATGAAAGAACTTATCTTGTCTGTTCGAATCTATTCAGAACAGACGAGTAGACTAATGTGCACCAGACGAGTTCCCCCTTCGACTGTGCTTGTCTGTCTGAAAGTCGAACAACTCCATGTACCTGTCTCATCTTGTGCGACGCATGAGAGTAGGTACAAGTATTAGAGTAGAATAATTACATTCGAATATCAATCTAATGTAATGGTCAAGGTTTCGAACAAGATGACTGTTAATAAACTTAAGAGTCAACATAAGGATATTTAAGAAATCATAGATTACCCCTTAAATGTTTATTCCCTTAGTATTACCCTCAGCTTTACCAGCTTCCTCATCGGGTTGTTTGGTCATCTAATCTGACCTTGTATACCTGTCTGTTGAGCGAGTAGACGAGTGCCCTGTTTTAGTGATCTTGTCTCCTTATTTCATATGATGTACCTGTCTGGTTAGTACATAGCTATAGACAAGTAGGGTCTAGATCAATTATCCCTGGACTAATGCATAATTCACGAAAACGAGCCTTAGGTAATGGTTTTGTGAAAATATCAGCTCTTTGAAAATCAGTATGAATCTTTTCCATGCGAATATCCTTCTTTTCTACATGATCACGTATGAAATGATGTTTAACATCAACATGCTTACAACGTGTGTGCAAAACAGGATTTTGTGTAATGGCAATAGCACTGTTACTATCACAGAAAATAGGAACATTTGATTCATATATGTTGTAATCTCTAAGCTGTTGCATGAGCCTAAGTAGTTGACTACAACAGATACCAGAAGCCATGTACTCGGCTTCAGTAGTAGAGGTAGCCACACTAGTCTGCTTTTTCGAAAACTATGAAATGAGTTTTGTGCCTAAGAATTGACAAGAACCAAATGTAGATTTCCTATCTATTCTACAACTACCAAAATCAGAATCATAGTAGCCACTTAGAGATAGATCATCATTTGAAGGATACCATATACCACGATTGATGGTTCCTTTCAAACATTTCAATATCCGTTTAGTGGTTTCCATATGACTCTCTTTTGGATTAGCTTGAAATCGAGCACATACGCCAACAGAAAATGCAATATCAGGTCTACTAGCAGTCAAGTACAGTAATGATAAGACCACGATAATATGTTTGATCAGCACACTTACCATGTTCGTCTGGATCCATTATGTATGTAGGTAGCATAGGTACTCCAGTAGACTTGCATGTCTTAATACCATACTTGTCTAGTAGATTTCTAGTATACTTTGCTTGATTTATGAAAATCCCTTCAGGGTTCTGTTTTACTTGAAGATCAAGAAAGTAATTCATTTCACCCATCATGGACATCTCAAACTTACATTGCATGAGTGTTGAAAAACTTTCACTCAGCTTTTTGTTAGGTGAACCAAAAATGATATCATCTACATAAATTTGGACGAGTAAAATGTCTTTCCCTTCTTGTATTCTGAACAAGGTTCTGTCGACCTTGCCCTTAGTAAAACCATTTTCTAATAGAAAGAGAGAGAGTATCATACCATGCTCTTGGAGCTTGCTTTAGTCCATATAAGGCTTTCTTCAATCTGTACACCTGGTTGCCTTTGACTTCGAAACCTGGGGGTTGTTCAACATACACTTCTTCCGCAAGAATACCATTAAGAAATGCACTTTTAACATCCATTTGATATACAGTAAACTTCATATAAGCAGCATATGCAAGGAACAATCGAATGGCTTCTAGTCTAGCAACAGGAGCATAAGTTCCATCATAGTCTATGCCTTCAGCTTGTGAATAGACTTGGGCTACTAGTCTAGCCTTATTCCTAACGACTACATCATTCTCATCTTTCTTATTTTTGAAAATCCATCGAGTGCCAACTACATTGTGATGTTCTAGCCTATCGACAAGTTCCCAGACGTCGTTTCGAACAAACTGGTTCAACTCGTCTTGCATAGCGATGATCCAATTACTATAAGCCAATGCCTCTTTAACGGTAGTAGGCTCGATAGAAGAGAGGAAACAACACCAGCAAAACTTAGTTGGACAAGGCTATTCTTGAGACTCAAAGAGTTGTCGTCTAGTCTTCACACCAATAGTAGAGTCACCAATGATATTCTCAGTATCATGCGCATATTTCCATGTTTTTCTATTCTTAACAGGTATACTATCATCATCTACCTCAGGTATAGCATCATGCATCTCAACATCATTTGTATCAGCAGTTTTAACAGGAGTAGAAGAGTCAACTAGAGCAGGCATGTCAACAGATTCGTAAACTTCTGATTCTTTATCAGATTCGATCGATAGATCAGTCACCTTTTCACTGATCTTGTAGGCAGACGAGTCCTGTCGATATTCATCGAAAACCACATGTGGTGTTTCTTCCACACAAAGAGTTGAGTAGTTGAATACTCTAAATGCTTTGCTAGTCGAGGAGTATCCTAAGAATATCCCCTCGTCTGCTTTAGCATCGAATGCATTCAACTTGCTTTTCCCATTGTTATGGATGAAACACTTACAACCAAATATATGGAAATATGAAACTCTGGGTTTTCTACCTTTCCAAACCTCGTAAGGTATCTTACCTAATACCTTGTTGATCGCACTTCTGTTCTGAGAGTGGCATGCAGTGTTGATCGCTTCAGCCCAAAAATTTTGAGGTGTTTGTACTCGGCTAACATGGTTCTACAGGCCTCCTTGAGTGTTCTATTCCTTCTCTCAGCTACACCGTTCTGTTGTGGTGTCCTAGCTGCACTAGTAAGGTGCTGGATACCACGTTTAGAACAAAATTCGTTGATATAGCAGTTAATGAACTCAGTACCCTTGTCACTACGAATCTTCACAATAGGCTGGTTCTTCTCAACTTGTAACTTCTTCAACAGATCAGGTAGAAGAGTTTGTGTATCACTCTTCTTGTGCAGGAAGACTACCCAAGTAAACTTAGAATAGTCATCTACAACAACAAGTGTGTACCTTCTACCATTCAAGGTTGGAGGAGTTATCGGACCATGAAGATCCATATGTAGTAGTTCTAAGACTCTAGTTGTTGAGAGAGTAGGAATTGATTTAAAGGAACCTTTTACCTGTTTACCTTTCTGACAAGCATTGCATAGATGTGATTTGTAATAAACTTCGTTGGGTAAACCTTCCACTAGGTAATCTCTTGCAATCTTATTAATTACCTTAAAGTTCATCTGGTAGAGGCGTCTATGCCAAAGCCAACCGAGCTCTTTAGGGTTTTACTAAGAAGACAAGTATCCCTTGGACAGCTATTCCAATTCACAATGTATACACTGCCTTGTCTTATGCCGACGAGTAGTATAGTGTGAGTCCTCTTGTCTATGATCTCGTACTTTCGGCTTTTAAACTGCACTTTATAACCACGGTCACAGAATTGAGAAACAGATAGTAAATTGTATTTCAAACCTTCTACGTAGGATACGTCCTATATCTCTACATCTCCATTTCTGATATAACCAAAGCCTTTCGTAACAGCAGTTGAGCTATCACCGAATATCACCTTGGGTCCTTCTTGCTCATGGTAACTCGATAGAAGAGCCTTAGTACCTGTCATGTGGTGCGAACAACCACTATCAATGTTGTAACTTCCTTCTTTTATAACCAACTTAAAACTTATCTTTCCAAGTCAGCATATCTTCAAATATATCTTCAGTTACGCTTCAAATAAGTTATCTAAACTTATTCTTCAATTCAACTAACTCAGCACAGTAAACTACTCTTCTTAGTTTTACTGCTCTTGGTCAGTCAGCACAGTTCTTCCAAAACTGTTCAGCTTCCTTCAATAATACTTCTCTTGATTTCTTCATACTCTGAAGTAGTCTTCTGATGTCTCTTAATCTTCTTTAGTCTTCTGACTTCAATCTAATCTACTGTTCTGAACTTTACAATGCTGAATACAATAGAATACAACTTTACAAATATAAAACCTATCTATACATCAACTGAACTATATATAGACGAGTACATCTAAATCTTATACTATAAGCTGTCTATACAATTCATTCATCAGCTTAGTTCTTAAACAGTTCATATATCAGATTAGTAAAACATAAGATCAGTAAACTCAGATTTCATAACACATTAAGATTAGTAATCCTAATTCATATATCTCACATAGAATCACATATATCCATTAACTTCAAGTTGATTTTGGCCATCAAAACATATAATCATCAATTAGAACATTGTTTATAGGATTCATATCCCAACAATTTCCCCCTTTTTGATGAAGCCAAAACTACTTAAATGTTAATAAATCAGTAGTTAAGATATATGGTTAATCATAACAATTCATCAATTCAAACATCAGATTAGGATTCATATAAGATCAGATATTACACATACTTCACATTATCACAGAAATACCAAATAAAGAAAATAAAGATAAGGTTAAGAAATGTTATCTCTTTAGCATAGTCCTTCATCTTCAATCTTCATTAGGAATTCTGAATGCCAAGTACATCCTGTTCTTGATTTCCATCATGTGACTGTGATCAGTTATGCCTTCATCCTTAATGATCTTTGAAATAATGTTTCCAACTTCTTTCAGATCAGGTTCTCCATTCTCTAATCTTGGAGGTTCCCATACAGGTTCTTCCGGACATATGATCTGGATATCTGCACCAGCAGCCAATAATAATATATCTTCCCAGAAGCTCCTTGCTATGTTCATCATGAACTCATCAAAATCAGCATATACATCTTCTTTGCTCGAATGATCACCAAATTTCTTCACTATGAAATTAGCAATCTGCCATTTCTTTTTCAGATCATTCCAATATTCCAAATCATCAGAATGCACAATGAACTCCATGTAGTTCTCTTCAAGAAATTTTCCAACAGACTTAGATTTCTTTTTCTTTTTCAAAGCAGCAACTCGATTATCAAACTTTTTCCTTGCAGCTTCTGCATCTTTCAATTTTTGCTTTCTGAGCTGTTCATCAGCTTTCTTCTTTTCAGAAATTTCAGCTTTCCTCTTTGCTAACAACTCATTATTCTTTTTAGCAGCTTCAACCATATCTTCATCACTTGGCTGGTTACTAGCAACTACATGCTTCTGCTTACTTTTAGATCTAGTAACTCTACCAGTCTCTTCAGCCTCTTCTTCATCATGCAAGATCAGTTTCCTTTTTCTCTTTCCAGAAGAAGATTCAACAATGTTTTTCTCAATTGTTGCTATATCTTGAGGTTCAGAAATCTTTTGTTGTCTTCTGAGATTGATTTTCAGCTTTAA
The DNA here is from genome assembly GCA_963675135.1 of Galeopsis tetrahit. NCBI lineage: Eukaryota > Viridiplantae > Streptophyta > Magnoliopsida > Lamiales > Lamiaceae > Galeopsis > Galeopsis tetrahit. The sequence continues at coordinate 47,574,817 of OY776128.1, read as the reverse complement.
ACTAATGATCTCTTCTTTCAGATCAATAATTTCTTCTTTCAGCTCATCTTGACTCACAACCAACTGAGCTTGTTAAGTTTGAGTATGCTCCATCACTTTCATGACTTTATCTTCCCCCTTTTTGGCTTCATCCTGCCATTCCTTCAAGGGTATCACAAGCAGTTCAACTTTCTTTTGCAGCTCAACAGAAAGTTTCTTCTCTTGCAATCTATGCAGATCATAGATCTTAGACATTGTGTGTTCCAACACTTGCTCATAAGAATTGGTAGCAGTCAATCTCTCTAACTTCTCAGTAGCTTCTTGAAATTGTTTCAAAGTAGCTTCCAGCTTGCCTTGTAACTCTTCATTATGCTTTCTCAACAATTCAAAGCTAGAGTCATCTTGAGCTGTCTCAGTAGGAACAATCTTCACTGTCTCTTGAACATCATCAAGCACAGTATTCTCAACAACATTAATTGGTGTGCTTTCCAACTCATCAGCACCCAAAGTTTGTTCCTCTAAGACCTCAGTCTCTTCAACTACAACTGTGTTCTCAAACACCTCAGTTGCATTGGTATCAGCTTCATAATCGACTTCCATATAAGCTTCCAAATCAATTTCCAAATCATCTTCAGCTTGATTATCACAATTTTCAACACCAACATTCTCAGCTTCCATGTTGACATCAGTATCAACATTTTCATCAGCAGAATTTATCACAGAATACTTACAACCAGTTAGCCTTTCAATCAACTGCACAACTGATTCTAATGTGGATAATTCTGTAAAAGAATTAACACCTGCTGCTTCTCTCTGTTCTTGTTCCCAGTCATGGAACACAAATAAACCACCCATGCCTTCAGCTACGATAATCAACTCATTCAGGACAATTCTTCTAAGATACACCCAAGTGCCTATCCTTAGAAGTTGCTCAAAAATCATAGAACTGTCATCTAAACCATGAAAACTTTTAAGAAGAGCATTTCTCAACTTAAATCTTATTCTCTCTTCCTTATCACATACTGGATAATCCATCAAGAACACCGAATTTGGTTGAATAATCTCAGTTTCTGGTGAAGAGGTGATCTCAATTGGTTCAGAAGAAGGTATATGTTCATGCTCAGTAGAGTGATCATGAACTAGGTCATGAGAGAAATGAGGAGTGGAATTATGTTGAGGACTTGATTGGGGAGTGGGATGAAATGGAGTGTTCTGAGTGGGTGAGGGAGGAGTGTTCTGACGAATAGGAGAGTAGTGTACTGACTCCTCAGAATGGGTAGGCTCATGATCAAGGGGTTGGGCTGGGGTAGGATCAGAATTAGAGGGAGTGGAAGAAGTGCTCTTGAGTACTCTTATGGGTCTAAGCACACTAGCAGCTTTTGTTCTCTTATGTAAAACAATGAGGCTTGAAGAACTTACCTCTTGCTCTACAGAAGGCTCCTTCTCTACTGCAGCAACAGACTCTTCTGACTTTTCAGAGGCAACCCTAGCTAATCTGCCCCTTCTTAATCCAACTCAGTGAGGATCATGCCTAGCCTTTGTTCTGGTCTCTGGCTCATCATTATCAGAACGGAACATCGAACCACCAGACTCTTGAGGTTGTTGACGCTCACGCTGTGCTTGTTCAAATATTGTAGACTCCTTTTTGAACAAAAAGTTGCCCTGATGAAACTTTTTCGGAGGACTCCAATCCACCTTCTTATTAGCTAATTGAGGCAACAACATGCTCAATTTGCTTCCAAAACCCATCATGGATTTAATGGAGAATTCGTTGGTGTCTTCATCAAATAATACTTTCTCTTTTTCAGCCAACAGCCTGCCCAAAATAAATCCTTGCCAATCACCATCAACACGATCAACAATTGCGGCCATAACACGAATCTTTAGTTGAGTGAGAGCATCCTGACTAAAGTGTTGACCTAACAGACATTTTCCAGCAATGTCCATCAGCAATTGAAGACCTTCTGGAAGAATTTCTTTCTTCAGGTTGGTAAGAGTCGAGGGGTCAACATTTATACATCTTCCTACGCACGCCTTTTCTTGCCCTGCCATGTAACCTAGAATGTTTACCGGTCCGTCGGGTAAATCAAACGCGATTCCAAGGGTTTCTCTGTTAATGACAACCCTGTGTCCAGAAATCGTTGAACGAATGCTATTTGAATCACCTTGAACCTGTAACAAGAATTCCATTGCCTCAGGTTCAAAAACCATCTTGGGGAATGATTCTAGATACTTCTTCAGCCCGCATTCTTCACACATGGTGAGAATGGCTTGATTCTCGCTCTTTTGCCGTCCATTGAAGTAGACAGAGTTTTCCACGAAAATGCCCTTTTTACGATTATCAAACGTACCTATAACTTCGTTTGCTTCGTTTAAAATTTCAATAATCGCCATAGAGTAGAAATGTAGAAGTGTAGAAGATAGAGTAAGGAGTATCGAGAAAACTTGAGCTTAGAGAATTTGCAGAAAAGACTTAAATGAAGAAGAAGAAGAAGTGAATTTGATCGCAGTAATCTAATTCAAAGCAAATCTAGGGCTTGTATTGATTTAGATTCCCACGTTGTGTGGTTTGGATTGAGTATAGAAATATGTAATTTCAAGAAAAACGTTCCATATTCATAAAACTCATTTCCAATTTGGAGCCAACTAGTATTGATAAATTAGGTCAGAAAAAGAGGAGTGTATTAATCTTCTCTAAAAATAAACTAATTTTGAACAGATCTTGACTTAGAAGTACTCTAAGGCAATAATACAGTTCTGATGTGTATCAGCACAGTTGTTTCCATGCACACTTTACTTCAATTTCTTACTTAAATTTATTGAAATTTACTTATCTGGGTTCAGCTGACCCAACTACTGAGTATTCTTCTTCGAAGATCAGATCAGTAGTTGGGCCAGCTTAGTAATCCTCAGATTAGTTCCCCAACTCTTCTGATTTTCACCCTTTTTTTTTTATCAGCACAGTACTTTCTCAGTCCAGTACAGTAACTCAGATCAGTTTTGTTCTGTAGATAGATTTTCTTGTAATCAAATAAGCTCTGTAGACAGTTTAATCAGTAATCAGACCAGTTCTGTAGAAAGAATGATATTGTAGTCAGAATAGTTCTGTAGACAAATTAATTTTCTAATCAGAACAGTCCTGTAGACAAATCAATTCAATAATCAGAACATGTCTGTAGACAGATATGTGCTGTAATCAGATCAAATTTGTAGACAGATCAAATCTGTAATCAGATTAGTTCCCCCTCCAGTGGAGAAATCCTCTTCTGTACCTGTTTCACCTTGGTAGAATTGTTAGTTCATGCATAGTTGGTGAAATACAGTACAAATTAGTAAAGAATAATTAATATAGGTCTTTATAAGGTTTGTTCTAAGGTGACTTGTGTTCTGAGTCAACATACATGATTTTTCAGAAATCATAGATTCTCCCTTAAATGTATATTCTCAATTCCCTCAGCTTTACCAGCTTCCTCATCGGAATTTAGGCACCTTAGTAACCTTTTTACCTGATTGTGATGAATGCAGTGGTCTTGACATGGTCTATTCTTCAGAATTACCCTTCTTGGAGTACTGATCTTGATATCAGCTCAGTACCTGAAATGTTAGTACACATCTCTATATACATGCAGGATCCATGTCTATCAATCCTAAACTTATGCAAAGCTCTCCAAATCTAGTTTCAGCCAAAGGTTTTGTGAAAATGTCAGCTCTCTGAATATCAGTATTGATCTTTTCCATCCTAATGTTTTTCTTTTCAACATGATCCCTAATAAACTGATGCCTAACATCTACATGCTTGCATCTAGTATGTAAAACGGGATTTTGAGTGATGGCAATTGCACTATTGCTGTCACAGAATATAGGTACATTAGATTCCACAATGTTGTAGTCTCTAAGTTGTTGCATTAGCCAAAGGAGCTGACTACAACAACTTCCTGCGGCCATATATTCTGCTTCAGTGGTAGATGTTGCCACACTTGTTTGTTTCTTTGAAAACCATGATATGAGCTTAGAACCTAAAAATTGGCATGAACCAGAAGTTGATTTTCTATCTATCCTGCAACCTCCAAAGTCAGAATCTGAATAACCAGTTAGGGATAAATCATCATCTGCAGAATACCACAAACCTCGATTAATGGTACCCTTTAGATATTTCAATATCCTTTTAGCAGTCTCCACATGACTTTCTTTGGGATTGGCCTGAAATCTAGCACATACACCTACTGCAAATGCAATATCTGGCCTACTAGCAGTCAAATAGAGTAAGGAAACAATTAAAGCTCGATAATAGGATTGATCATCTGGATCCATTCTGTATGTTGGCAGCATTGGTACTCCAACTGTTTTACAAGTCTTGATACCAAATTTATCTAACAAATTTCTTGTATATTTTGCTTGATTGATAAAGATTCCTTCAGATGATTGCTTTACTTGAAGACCAAGAAAGTAGGTCATTTCTCCCATCATTGACATTTCAAACTTACTTTGCATGAGCTTTGAAAAGCTTTCACTCATGCTTTTGTTAGGAGATCCAAATATTATATCATCAACATAAATTTGGACTAATAGAATGTCAGTACCTTCTTGTCTTCTGAACAAGGTTCGATCAACTTTGCCCTTAGTAAATCCATTTTCAACTAAGAATAGTGAAAGAGTGTCATACCAGGCTCTTGGGGCTTGCTTCAGACCATATAGTGCTTTCTTCAACCTGTATACTTGATTACCATTTACCTCAAATCCAGGAGGTTGTTCTACATAAACTTCTTCAACAAGTATACCATTCAAAAATGCATTTTTCACATCCATTTGATACACAGTGAATTTCATATAAGCAGCATAAGCAAGAAACAATCTTATAACTTCTAATCTAGCTACAGGGGCAAATGTTTCATCATAATCAATACCCTCATCTTGAGAGTAGCCCTGAGCCACTAATCTAGCTTGGTTTCTCACAACAAGATCATTCTCATCCTTCTTATTTTTGAAAATCCACTTTGTACCTACCACATTGTGATTAGTAGGTCTCACTACGAGTTCCCATACATCATTTCGAGTAAACTGGTTTAATTCTTCTTGCATAGCCATAATCCAGTTACTGTCAGATAAAGCTTCTTTCACAGTTGTAGGCTCAATAGAAGATAAGAAGCAACACCAACAAAACAGAGAATTACTAGGTTCAGGCTTAGAATCAAACAGTTGTCTTCTGGTCTTAACACCTTTATTGGATTCACCAATGATCAGATCAGTAGAATGAGCAGATTTCCATGTTTTTCTAGTCTTAACAGGAATACTTTCATCATCCACATCATGCATATCAGAATCATCAATATCAATATCAACATTTTCAGCAGGTTTATTCACAGGAGAACAGTCAACCAATTCAGGCATGTCAATTGGTCTAGAAGACTTACCTTTGTCTTTTACCTTTTCTACATCATCATCTTTGTTTAGAACATTCAGAAATGGATTGTAGGCTTATACAGATTCATAAACTTCAGTCTCTTCATTGTCTTTATCAGTTTGAATGGTCAGATCATCAATTTTCTTACTGATCTGATGATCAGCAGAGTCCTGTACAACTTCATCAAAGACAACATGGGGTGTTTCTTCTACACATAGAGTAGAGTAATTAAACACTCTAAATGCTTTGCTAGTAGAGGAATATCCTAAGAATATCTCCTGATCAGCTTTAGCATCAAAAGCATTTAATTTGCTCTTTCCATTGTTATGAATAAAGCACTTACATCCAAAGATATGAAAATATGAAACTCTAGGTTTTCTACCTTTCCATACCTCATATGGTGTGTTACCATGTACCTTGTTGAATGCACATCTGTTCTGAGTATGGCAAGCAGTGTTGATTGCCTCAGCCCAGAACTTCTGTGGTGTGTTGTACTCTGCAAGCATTGTTCTGCAAGCTTCCTTTAGAGTTCTGTTTCTTCTCTCAGCTACACCATTTTGTTGGGGTGTCCTAGCTGCACTAGTCAAATGCTGAATTCCAGATTTAGAACAAAATTCTTTAATATAGCAGTTTATAAATTCAGTACCTTTGTCACTCCTGATCTTGACAATGGGCTGACCTTTTTCTACTTGCAACCACTTTAAGAGATCTGGTAGTTGGGTTTGTGTGTCACTCTTTTTGTGTAAGAAGATTACCCAAGTGAATTTTGAATAATCATCTACCACAACCAAAGTGTACCTTCTACCATTCAGTGTAGGGGGTTTTATTGGACCATGTAGATCCATGTGCAAGAGTTATAGGACTCTACAAGTAGAAAGAGTGGGAATTGACTTAAAGGAAACCTTTACCTGTTTACCTTTCTGGCAAGCATCACACACTTGTGATTTGAAATAGATTTCATTAGGGATACCTTCAACAAGGTAGTTTCTTGCAATCTTATTAATTATCTTAAAGTTCATATGGCATAGGCGTCTGTGCCATAGCCAGCTGATTTCTTTAGGACTTTTAGAAAGAAGGCAAGCATCCCTAGGGCAATTATTCCAATTCACAATGTAGACACTGCCCTGTCTTACTCCAACTAGAAGAATTGTATGAGCTCTTTTATCCCAGATTTCGCATTTAGTGCTTTTGAAGTAGACTTTATAGCCCCTGTCACAAAATTGAGAGACTGATAACAAATTGTATTTCAAACCTTCTACATATGAGACATCTTGAATCTCTACATCTCCATTCTTGATGTATCCAAATCCTTTTGTGATTGCCATGGAACTATCTCCAAAGATCACCTTTGGTCCTTCCTTCTCATGATAGTCAGAAAGAAGAGTCTTCGTACCAGTCATGTGGTGAGAACACCCACTGTCTATGTACCAAGTTTCTCCAACTGAACTACCTTTCTTGTATAGATCCAGTCGACCCTACAAGAAGTGATCTTAATAATTTAGGTACCCTTTCTTTATTGGGGTCCTTGGGGGTTAGTAGTAAGAGGTATCCAAATAAACATTGAAGATTTGAATAATTGAGACCTCTGAAGTTTTCTACCATGCTTATCACAGAACAATACTTTATTGACCTTATCCAAATTATCAGTAGACTTAGGATCTATTTTTCTGAGATAGCCTTTCCTTGGTTCTATCCCTTTTTCAGGAAGATCAGTATGTCTGTAATAGTTTGCATAGGGCCTAAAAGCCTGTGGACCATACGGCTTATAGATGCGTTTTGGTCTTTCCTCTCCAATGATATCATAAGATAAAGGTGGAGGATACATAATAGGTTTGTTATGATAATGAGGCACAAATTTCCTAGGTTTAGTTGAATACAGCTGAGACTGCCTTATCAAAGGAGGTCTAGGCTGTTTCCAACTTGCCTGTGGTTGTCTTGACCTACTGTTCTGAGTCTGCCTCTTCTGATTCCAGGACTTTTTAGCTCTGGTCAGAGGAGTAGAACTCTTCTGGTATGGTCTTGACTGTACTGGTCTAGATCCATTCTTCTGTTTACCATTCTTGGTAGTAGGAGGAATGTATTTAGACTGTACTTTAGGTTTTGGATCATTATCATAAGTCATAAGTTCTTTTCCTTTATCTAATTGCAAAAAACTTGAACTAGCTCCAGTAGTGTTCTTAATGCCTGAAGTAGAGGAACTAGGCAGATCAGTACCTATTCCACTTTTATCATAAGGAGCTCTGTATCTGTCTGATAATGTTTGATTAATCTTAGAAGAGTTAACCATCTCAGATAGCTTCAGATCTAAGCTCAGTACTTCAGATTCTAAGAATCTATTGCGCTCTTCAAGTTTTTCACATTTAATCTTTAAGTCATTGAACTCATTGGTCTCTTTAGCTTGTGTATGAAGCATACCCTGATATAACTTGTCTATGGATGCATACTTTTCTTTGAGTTGTGAAAACTCTTTTGATAGCCGTGCATTTAGAACAGTTATATTAGGATCCACTTGTAATTGAGCTTCTCGAAGACTAATGATTTCTTGTCTTAAAGATATGTTCTCATCACTGATTTCCATGAATGATTTATTAGTTGGTAAGAGGTCTTCTTCAATCACTCCATTGGAATGATGAAGACTACTCCCTACACTACTATCAGTAGTGTCACATAAATCAGAATCAGAATCAGATTCATCGCAAGATTGAAAAGAAGTGACAGATGATACCTCTTGATCAATTTTTGCCATCATAACTAGTCCATCATCTGCAATAAAGACTTCTTTCTCACTGCTAGAAGGGTAATCAGAAGAAGACGATGGCAACTCATCTGAATCCGTATCAGATTCATTGTAGGCCACCATTGCCCTCTTACCCTTTGCATATTTGCGATCTCTCCTTGCTTTCCTTTCTCTTCTGTCTTCAGCACTCAGATCAGGACATTCATGGATGTAATGACCTGGCTTTTCACAGTTATAACACAGAGGTTCATTAGTAGAACGTTTATTAGGAGAATGATATCGGTTCCTGTCCTTCCTATCAGTAGAGTTCCTATCCTTCCTATCAGCAGAGTTTCTATCTCTTCTTTTCTCATTGGAGATCTCATCTTTCCTTTCAGAAGATTTGTGATCCCTTCTGGTCCTAGAAGAGTCCTTGTTGCTAGAGCCCTGAGTGTCCTTATAGAATCTTTTGTATCTACCATAACGCTTGTTAAGTTTATCAAACCTCTTTATCATTAAGTTCAACTGATCCTTAAGAGCAAGATCAGTACTCTCTAGTTCATCTTTTATGCTTGAGGACTTAGACATAGATGATCTAGACTTCTTAGAGGTAGATGCCTTAAGTGCAATACTCTTAGAGATTTCCTTATCCCTATCACTGCTCACTATTGGATCTTCTTCATCCAATTCAAACTCATGCGCCTTAAGGGTTTGGAAAGTAGTTTCAGCAGACCAGGTATCTATATCCTGTGTGGTCTTAATGATCATTTTGACCATTTTCCACCTGTCATCTAAAGCCTTAAGAATACGCAGATTGATCTCCCTATTGGTGTAAGTCTTTCCTAAAACATCCAAGTCATTCATTATCTTTGTAAAACGAGTATCGAGCTGGTCTATTGTTTCACCAGTCTTCATTTTGAATGATTCGAACCGCTGGACAGCAGTGGATAGTTTGCTTTCCTTTATAAGAGAAGTACCCTCACAAATGATAGCTAACTTGTCCCACATCTCTTTGGTTGATTTACATTTAACAACTTTCCCAAGATACTCGTTGGGAAGGGTGTGCAAAATGTAATTCTTGGCCAGACTGTCTAAGTTGTTCTGCCTCATCTCTTCAGTAGTTAAATCTAACCTTGGTTTAGGCACGAGAACACCAATGGCTTTGGAAGGTTCCAGATTTGCAGTGTTGGGTATCATGGTAGTGATTGGCCCTTGCTTGATCACGGACATCATTAGATCATGGGTTGAACTGAAAATGGCTTCCATCCTCAGTTTCCAATAATCATAATCTGCAACTTTAAACTTAGGAAGTTTATTGATGTTAGTTTCGTCCATGATAGAGTGGACAGTTAAGATCAGTAATAGAGCAAATAGAATCAGATAGACAAGTAAGATCAGGAAACAAGTATTAGTAATGAGAGACAATTAGACTTTCCCCAAAGTCTACAAGGTTATCAAGAAACAGCAGTCCAAAGAACTACTGCTCTGATACCACTTGTTGGTCCCAAAGTTGAGTTTTAGATTGAGTAAGCTAAGAAAAAATCTAGAGGGGAGGGGTGAATAGACTTTTCAAATTCTATCAAAATATCGGAGTTTAAGTGCGGAAATGTGTTATGTATGTTACTGTTCTTAGAATCAGATCAGTACTCTACAATTAGTCTTTTATACTCAACTTTTCTTTAAATATTTTCTTAGAAAACTTACTGTTCTTGGTTCAACAAATATAAACAGATAATCAAAACAGAAAGTAAAGAACACAAGATTTTATAGTGGTTCGACAAATGTCTACATCCACTCTCACAACTCCAGTGGCGATGTTTTATTACTCTTTTCTTCTTGAGTACTTGTAGCTTAGAGTCCCAAGATTAAGACTTTGATCTTGTCGATTATACCACCAGGTATATCTTCGATCTACTAGTAATTTCACAAGTAACTAGCACACTTGTTTACACAGTACAAACTTAAAATGAAAAGTAAAACTTCTCTTTGTAGTAGCCTTTGATTCTTCTATTCAGATCTGTGGCTTCTCTTCAGTACGATCTCCAACTCTGTGAGTTCTTGAATACTTGAATACTTCTTGATTGCTCTTGAATAGTAATTGTATCAGTAGTCTTTTCAAGTAGAAGATCACACGGTATTTATAAGCATTAGTATGACAGTTAGCAGTTTGTGAAACTAACTCTCAACTAACTCATAACCGTTTCTTGTTGTAACTTCCTTCTTTTATAACCAACTTAAAACTTATCTTTCCAAGTCAGCATATCTTCAAATATATCTTCAGTTACGCTTCAAATAAGTTATCTAAACTTATTCTTCAATTCAACTAACTCAGCACAGTAAACTACTCTTCTTAGTTTTACTGCTCTTGGTCAGTCAGCACAGTTCTTCCAAAACTGTTCAGCTTCCTTCAATAATACTTCTCTTGATTTCTTCATACTCTGAAGTAGTCTTCTGATGTCTCTTAATCTTCTTTAGTCTTCTGACTTCAATCTAATCTACTGTTCTGAACTTTACAATGCTGAATACAATAGAATACAACTTTACAAATATAAAACCTATCTATACATCAACTGAACTATATACAGATGAGTACATCTAAATCTTATACTATAAGCTGTCTATACAATTCATTCATCAGCTTAGTTCTTAAACAGTTCATATATCAAATTAGTAAAACATAAGATCAGTAAACTCAGATTTCATAACACATTAAGATCAGTAATCCTAATTCATATATCTCACATAGAATCACATATATCCATTAACTTCAAGTTGCTTTTGGCCATCAAAACATATAATCATCAGTTAGAACATTGTTTATAGGATTCATATCCCAACAGCACCCAACCCTGTCTTGTCAGCTGGAGCCCTATACCTATCTGACAGTTGAATGTTAACCTTTGAAGAGTTAACTAGGTCAGTAAGTTTAAGGTCTAGAGTGACCTCAGTCTCTAAGAACTTATTACGTTCTTCAAGCTTTTTGCATTTGCTCTTTAAAACATTGAATTCATTAGTCTCAGTAGCATGTGTCTTAAGTGGGTCTTGATATAACCTGTCTGTCAATGCACACTTGTCTTTGAGTTGTCTCAACTCTTCTGTCAAGCGTTCATTTAGGACTGTTACATTAGGATCTACTTTAGACTGAGCTTCCTTAAGATCAATGATTTCTTGTTTTAAGGCGATGTTCTCGTCGCTGACTTCAATGAATGCCTTGTTAGCAAGTAGGAGGTCTTCTTCAGTCACACTAGTAGAGTGATGAAGACTACTCCCTACTTCACTATTGACAGAATCACTTTCATCATAATCCGATTCATCACATGATTGAAACGAAGTAGCAGATGATACCTCTTGATCAATTTTAGCCATGTAGCATAGGCCATCATCAGCTATGAATGCTTCATCGTGATCTCGATCAGACGGGTAGCTAGATGAAGACGATGGTAACTCGTCTGAATCCATTTCAGAGTCATCATTAGCCATCATAGCCTTCTTGCCCCGATTGTATCTTCGTTCCCTTCGTGCATTGCGCTCGTCACGATCATCAATGCTCAGGTCCGGACATTCGTAAATGTAGTGACCTGGTTTCTCACAGTTATAGCACAATAGATCATTAGTAGACTTTTTAGTAGGAGAGTTATCCCTTCGCTTATCTCGTCTATCAGAACGCTTAATCTTCCTATCATCAGACTCTCTATCTCGTCTGTTACCTTTCGAGACTTCGTCTCTCCTTTCAGACGAGTTTCGGTCTCGTCTGGTCTCAGACGAGTCCTTAGAAGCAGACCATCTATGATCTCTATAGAACTTCTTATATCTACCGTAGCGCTTGTTCAACCTGTCGAATTTTCTAACCATGAGATTCACCTGATCTTTCAGACTAAGATCAGTCCTATCTAACTCGTCTTTGGCAGAAGAAGATTTAGTCTTAGACTTAGACTTGCCTACTCTAGAGCACTTAGACGAACTAGACTTAAAGGCAACATTCTTCGACACGGCATTATCTCTATCACTACTGGCAATGGGATCTTCTTCATCTAGATCAAACTCATGAGCCTTTAGAGTTTGAAACGTCGTCTCTGCTGTCCACACATCTATATCTTGAGTATTCTTAACTAGCATTTTCACCATTTTCCATCTAGCATCAAGACTCTTAAGAATTCTCAAATTTATTTCACGAGCAGTATAAGATTTGCCAAGAACTTCCAAGTCATTCATAATTTTTGTAAAGCGAGTATCCAACTGGTCAATTGTTTCACCAGTTTTCATTTTGAATGATTCGAATCTCTGAACAGCAGTAGAAAGCTTGCTTTCTTTGATTAGGGAAGTCCCTTCACAAATAATAGCAAGACGGTCCCACATTTCTTTGGTTGTTTTACATTTTAATACTTTCCCAAGATACTCATTAGGAAGGGTATGTAAAATGTAGTTTTTGGCCAAACTGTCCAGGTTATTCTGCCTCATCTCTTCAGATGTTAGCTCTGACCTGGGTTTGCGAACAAGAACTCCAACAGGTTTGTCCTTGTCCAAAGCAGCAGTGTTAGGGATCATCGTCACGATTGGTCCTTTGGTGACGACTGAAATCATCAAGTCATGAGTGGAGCTGAATATCGCCTCCATTCTCAACTTCCAGTAGTCGTAATCTTGTACCTGGAACTTCGGTAGCTTATTAGCACTTATTTCGAGAGACATGATTTCAAGAAGATTAGTAATGAGCAGTTTAGGATCAAAGAAACATATATATCCAGAATAGTGATCAAGAATATCAATCAAGAACACGTAAGAGCAAATACGATCAAGAACCAAGACTTCACCCAAGTCTTAAGTAGGTTATCAAGAAACAGCAGTTCGTAAACTACTGCTCTGATACCACTTGTAGGTCCCTAGTTGAGTTAGATAATATTGAGTAAGCTAGGAAAACGTCTAGAGGGGGGGTGAATAGACTTTTCAAAATCTTTCAATATATCAAAGTACACAATGCGGAATTATCAGATTAACAATGAGCCCAATCAAATTTATACTCAACTAATATTCGTGAACTTCTGTATGAACACTCTACTATTCTTGTTCTTATATGCAATTCAATCAATTAAGCAGTTAATCAATCAAACACAAATAAAACAGTAAAGTAAATCAAACACGAGATTTATAATGGTTCGACAACTTGTCTACATCCACTCTCACAACACCAGTCGTAAAATTCTTATTACTCTTCCAATCGAGTAGTGTGTTCTTGTGGCTTAGAGTTCCAAGAAATAAGACTTTGATCTTCTCGAAAACACTACCAAGTGCTCCTTCGATCTAACTAGCTATTTTACAAGTAACTAGCAACTTGAATAGTAAAAGAAAAACTTCTCTTCGTTCAGTAGTAGCTTCTTGATTTCTTCACTTATCTTCTGGCTTCACTTTCTGAACTTGTAACTCTGAGAGTTTCTTCACTTTTGAATACTTCGTAATTCGCTTTGATAGTGTGTAGAATATCAGTGTATCAGTAGTCTTCAATCATTGAACATTCTAACTAACTTCAAGAACATTCAAGAACACCTCAAGAACATTCTGTTATGTAACTAACTTTTCTTGAAAACTGACTTCTAACTTCTTCTTCTTATCCTTCCACGCGTTTCTTCAGTTAATTAGTTATTCCATAACTAACTCTTCAATCATTATCTTCAATACGCGTTTATGACTTAAACTTTTCCTTCTTTGAAGCGCACCTCTCTTGTCTCCATACTTAGATAAATTCTGAGTCTTCTTCTTACTTGACTTGTCTTGCGCAGGTCTTCAATAGTAGACTTCTATATAGAACTAAACTAGTCCTATCATCTAATCCTAACAAGACTATTACATTACATTAAGCTTTATAAATCAGCTTAGTCACCTTATGATCTATACAATGAATACATGAATATTAAACGCAAATCATGAGCTTCTATACAACTTTGAATATCTCAGTATCAATCCTAACGAATATACATATACAGTACTTATAAAACGTACTTGTCTTTCAAACACTTATCTTTTCATACTTATCTTTTGAACTTTACTTGTGAACTCTACTGATCTGTTCAAGATGACTCCATAACTAGACTAGACCAGTCAACACTTAGAAAATATTCAAGTCTTCTTTTTGGCTTATCAAAACTCATCTTATCATCAATTAGGACTTATCTTCAGGATTCAAATCCCAACAACTGTGCGGGCGATAAAAATCTAGCAAGTATTAATTATGTTGGGCGGGATCACCAACTTATTCATGTGATATTATTGGGACTACTGATTTTGATCAAAATCCCACTTCCACCCTGAATCATATTATTTCCACCATTTGTCTCTTCAATTCTAATTTCTTAAATATTTTTATAATTAAAATTATCAAATATCTAAAAAAAAAAAAAACTAGGTGAATCGGTCCAATTTATTATACGAAATAGGTTGTTTATGACACGCATCTTGAATCGCCGTAAATTGACCAGCCAGCCAAATTAATAAGAAAATACAAGTTTGCGGTGATGTGGAGTGTGATAAATGATATAGTCCTAAGTAAACACCAAAATAGCAAAAGTGCATAAATAATTTCGAAAGGAAAATGAATGAAGATAATTTTTTTTCTTAGAAAGCTAATGAAGGTTGTTGGTCCTTGGTGGAGTATGACACAAGTGTATGGGGGGGGGGGGAATGCACTTGTGTATGCAAATTCTTTTCTTTTTCAAACAGTTTGGTCTTATCAGGGAGGTTGTCTCACAACTAGCCTGAGTGTGAACTTCAATAGATACTTGTCCTACTGAAAACTATTGAGTGATCAGTTGGATAAATATCTAAGAGAGTTGCTGTAGATGTTCTTAATCCTTAAATTCCTTAACATTATCAACAACATCTTAATTTGACCTTCCGATATTTTTTCTAAGTCTTTTCTGAAATGCTACATTAAATGTTGATCTAAATGTTGTCGCATTTCTGGCAGGATCTAGAAGCTTCTACAAGGATCTGGAACCTGGAAGATTACAGAACATTGGAGAACATGCTAGAACGGCCTGGAACCATTTGGAACGACCTGGAGCATTCAAGAAGGATCTAGAAAGATCATGGAAGTTGAGTTCCTAAAAAATAGGACCTCATTGTGGAAGCCTCTAGAATCAGCACCCCACTACTATAAATACCGATGGAAGGCTTCTCAAATCAGTGTACTCTATTCGATCAACTTCCTAGACCGAGCGTATATCCCTGTTAGGAATTGTGGCCAGTAGAACTACCTTTTAGATCATACGTTCGTATCCCACCCGTATGGCTGTGTGTCTTCTTATCTATTGAGAGTGTAATCTTTAGATAGACTAGGCATTTCGACAGTGTATACATTATACACTTAGTTCGTTTTTAGAACAAGGCACCTGCCTCGTTTGTAGTTTCTGTTGTGAATGTTAATGCTGTAACATTTCACACAACATTTATACTTGAAGATAAGTATTGTTTTTCGCCGTAAGGCTAGCATAGATTTTTATTTATAAAATCTATGTGAAAAATTATTTCCATTGTGTCACGTTTGTTTTTAGTGTTTCAAGTCTTCCGCTGTGTAAATCTTAATTTCTGATATTCTGCTAGAGTCAGTGTTGTACCAATTGTCACAACATTTAGTACAACATTATTCTACTTAAACTTAAACACTTCATATACATACACTTAACACCACACCACACACTTTTAGTTGGTATCAGAGCTGATACCTGACGACACTAGGTTAGATCTTTGGTCAAGTGTGTTTTTAGTGTAGGTTAGCAATGGAAACACATCACATATCCACGACACTTAGGCCACCCGTTTTAGATGGTTCGAATTATGCTTATTGGAAGCCTAAGATGCGTATGTACATCAAGTCAGTTGATGAACGTGCTTGGAGGACTGTTCTTACAGGTTGGGAAGCTCCAAAAAGACCAGCAGACGCAGATGGTGAAATACAACTCAAGAGAGAAGTTGACTGGACGGCTGATGAAATAAAAACAGCAAGCTACAATTCTAAAGCTTTAAATGCTATTTTTACTTCTGTTGATGTTTCAATGTTTAAAATTATATCTAACTGTTCTACTTCTAAAGATGCATGGGACAGGTTGCAAGAGCATTGTGAAGGTTCAGAAAGTGTTCGAAGAACTAAGCTTCGAATGTTGGGGACAAAATTTGAGAATCTCAGAATGAGGGAAGATGAAACAATTACAGCCTACAATGAAAGGTTAAGTGAGATTATCAATGAATCACATTCTCTTGGTGACCCTATTTCTAATGTTAGAGTAGTTCATAAGATATTAAGATCTGTTCCTAAAAGATTTGATGCTAAAATTTGTGCTATTGAAGAGGCAAAAGATACAGATAAGCTAAGTCAAAATGAGTTAGTGAGTATTCTTAGGACATATGAGATAAACACTAATCAAGATGATGAAGCTAATGCTGATAAGAAAGTTGTGGTTTTTAAAGGGGAAACATCAAACACTTCTGAAGTTCAACCCATCATTACTGAAGTTGACACTGATGAAGAACTACTCGATGTATGTCTCAAAAATCCTAACAATGTTGCCTTGCTCACCAAGCATTTTAACAAGTTTCTTAAGAAATCTGTGAACAAATCTAGAAACATTCAGCCTAAGATTCAAATCAATACATCAACACCTCAACCAGAAAGGAGGAAAGCTCAATTCACACCAAGACCATCAAAGAGTGAAGGTAAACCAAGGTATGATCCTGAATTTCGAAAATCAGTTCAATGCAATGCTTGTTCTGGTTATGGCCATTATGCAAATGAATGTGCCAATACTAGACTTAAGCAAAAGCTGAACTTTAGTGCTACCTTGAGTGATGAATCTGATGATGATGATCTTGATGAATTAAATCAGAATGAATATTCTAATTTTACCAGAATTGATTATAATGATTCCTCTGATGATGATCTGGATGAAACAGATTCTGATGTTGTACCTGATGCTTCAACATCTACAGCAACATCAGAACAGAGTCACCCAGATTTGAACTGTTTTAATGGTTTGGTTGATGATGCAGGAAAAAAGACTGATGACAATGAACACCAAAAGCTGTTAGATGATTGGAACAATCAGAAACTCACTCTTAATTCCTTGAATAAAGAGAATGAGGATCTGAAGGATACAATCACCAAGCTAGAGGTTATTCTTACCAAAAGGGATCTGGAAATCTGTAACTTAAAGGAGAAATTAATAAATTCCACCTTATGTTTCAAGAAATATTCCAAGAGTGCTTCTGAGGTAAATAATGTTATAGCTACTGGTAAGTCTAATACTCATGGTTTAGGTTATGATGGTACTACTGCTTCTATTTCTGATAAATTTAGAAAACCTGTGAAATTTGTGAATGCAAATGTTGTCACATTTGATGCAACATCTGCACAATCAGACCCTCACAAGGTTAAGAGGAAGTATATATGTCATTACTGTGCTAAAGTTGGTCATATTCGTCCTTACTGCATGAAATTGTTTGAAGAACAGAGAACTTTGAAAATGCTGCATAAAAAACTGTCACATTCTGGTAAACAGTTTATGAAATCTGCATGGAAACCAAAAACTACCTGTAATGTTGCTCATACCTCCTTAAAAGCATGTCTACCTGATTCTTGGTATTTTGATAGTGGTTGTTCTAGACATATGACAGGTCGTACTGATTTCTTATCTGATTATGTGACCTTGAATAGTGGTAATGTTACATATGGTGGAGGTTCTAAAGGAAAGATTCTTGGTAAAGGAACTTTGAATGTTAAAGGTTTTCCTAAGCTTAAAAATGTCTTACATGTTGATGGCTTACTTGCAAATCTGATTAGCATTAGTCAACTTTGTGATGATAATTTGCATGTGAAATTTGATAAAGATTCATGTTATGTTCTTAATAAAGATGAAGTTTGTGTCATGACTGGTACTAGGTCAGCTGATAATTGCTATCTTATTAGAACAAATATGTGTAACTTGTCAAAATATGATGAAAATGTCTTATGGCATCAAAGATTGGGTCATGCAAATTACAGAGCAATGAATAGACTAATCAAAGCAGATGCAGTAAAAGGAATTCCAAAACTAAGTCTTCACAACAACACTGTATGTGGACCATGCCAAAAAGGTAAGCAGGTAAGAATGTCGCACAAAATGCTGTCACATTGTACTACACATCGTTGTTTTGAATTACTGCACATGGACTTGATGGGTCCTATGGAAACTGAAAGCATTGGAGGAAAGAGGTATTCCTTAGTTGTGGTAGATGATTTTTCTAGATATACCTGGGTAGAGTCTTTAAGAGACAAATCTGAAGCATTTGCTGCATTTAAAATTCTTTATAAGAGGTTCAAAAATGTGTTTAACTTGAAAGTTGGCCGTATTAGAACTGATCATGGTAGGGAATTTGAAAACAGCATGTTTAATGATTTCTGTGATAAAAAGGGTATCTTGCAAGAATATTCATCTCCTAAAACTCCACAACAAAATGGAATTGTTGAAAGAAAGAATAGAACTTTACAAGAAATGGCTAGAGTTATGCTTACATCCAAATGTCTTGCTAAGAAATTTTGGGGAGAAGCATTGAATACTGCATGTCATGTTATTAATAGGGTTTTTATTCGTTCTGGCACAAGTCAAACACCATATGAGATTTTGAACAACAGAAAACCAAGTGTGAAATACTTTCATGTATTTGGTTGTGTGTGTTATATTCTGAATGATAGGGATCAACTTCATAAGTTTGATTCTAAAAGTGATAAAGGTTTCTTTTTAGGCTATTCTAGAAATAGTAAAGCTTATAGAGTATATAACCTTAGAACTAACACTGTTCAAGAATCTGTTAATGTTGTGTTTGATGATGATAAAGGTCTTACAGATGACAAAGATGAAGAAGATGTATCACAGGTTACTGACACTTCTGAGAATACACTGAAGTCTGAGAATGTTGCACCAAATGTTAACACATCTGGGTCAACATCTACAGAACAGACAGCTGTAACTTCACAGAATGACCAGTACATTCCCAAAACGAATCCTTCTTCAAGAATAGGTAAAAGTCATCCTTCTGACCAGATCATAGGTGATGCTACAGTTGGAGTGCAAACAAGAGGAAGAGTAAGATCAAACAAGGTAGATGTGGTAAGAACAATATGCATGTCTTCTATGTGTAACATTGTAAATGCTGAATGCTATTTATCTGAAATTGAACCTAAGAGTGCTAAAGAAGCCTTAACTGATGAAAACTGGATTAATGCTATGCATGAAGAACTTGGTCAGTTTGAAAGAAATGAAGTATGGACACTTGTTCCAAGACCTAGTCATACTAATGTCATTGGAACAAAGTGGATATTCAAGAATAAAACTGATGAATCTGGTAATATTGTTAGAAACAAGGCTAGGTTAGTAGCACAAGGTTACACCCAAGTTGAAGGAGTTGATTTTGATGAGACTTTTGCACCTGTTGCTAGGATAGAATCTATTAGATTACTGCTAGCTATTGCATGTTTTATTGATATTAAACTTCATCAAATGGATGTAAAGGCTGCATTTCTAAATGGCATATTGAATGAAGAAGCATATGTTGAACAACCTAAAGGATTTGAAGATCCACAGTATCCTGATCATGTATATAAACTTAAGAAAGCATTGTATGGTCTTAAACAAGCTCCTAGAGCATGGTATGGTAGGCTTACTGACTTTCTTTTGGAATATGGATTTATTAGAGGAGAAGCTGATAGAACTTTGTTCATTAAGCACACTGAAGGAGATTTACTTATTGCACAAATATATGTTGATGACATTGTGTTTGGTTCTACTTGTGATAAAATGTTGAGTAATTTTGTTGAGGCAATGACTGCAACATTTGAAATGAGTATGGTTGGAGACTTGAATTATTTTCTAGGTCTTCAAATCAAACAGTGCAGTGATGGTATTTTCTTCTCCCAGAGTAAGTATGCTAAGAACTTGGTTAAAAGATTTGGTCTTGAGAATTCAAAACCAATGAAAACTCCTATGGGATCTACTTTGAAACTTTGCAAAGATAGTGCTGGAACAGATGTTGATCCAACATTTTACAGATCCATGATAGGTAGTTTACTGTATTTAACCTCTAGTAGACCAGATATTATGTACAGTGTGTGTGTTTGTGCTAGGTACCAAGCAAATCCAAAGGAATCACACCTGAATGCTGTGAAGAGAATCATCAAGTATGTTTCAGGAACAAGTGACCTTGGAATCTGGTATACTAAGGACACCAACAACATTTTGATTGGCTATAGTGATGCTGATTGGGCTGGAGACATAGATGATAGAAAGAGTACGAGTGGAGGATATTTTTACATGGGAAACAATCTTGTATCATGGCAAAGCAAGAAACAGAATTGTGTTTCACAATCCACTGCAGAATCTGAGTATATTGCTGCTGGAAGCTGCTGCACACAACTCTTGTGGCTGAGCAAGATGTTCCATGACTATGGTATTGAGAATGGTATACTTACTATCTTTTGTGATAATACTAGTGCCATTAACATTTCTAAAAATCCTGTACAACACTCACTCACAAAGCACATTAGCATAAGACACCATTTTATGAGAGATTTAGTAGAGAAGAATATTGTTAAGTTGGAGTATGTACCTACTGAAAAACAGAATGCTGATATCTTTACTAAAGCCTTAGACCATGAGAGATTCTCTATCTTGAGGAAATCTCTTGGCATGAGCACTATCTGAAAAATTCGGATGGATGTTGTCACAAATGCGGTAGCATTTGGGACAACATCATGGGTTGTATAAATTTTATAAGTTGAATTTATTTCTTACTTAGTTAAATAATTCCTTTGTAAAATATCTACGAATCTAAGAACCTTGGAGTGCAAAAATAAACGTCTTACACCTCTCAAATGCATAAAAATGAGAATGTTATTAGCATACTAAATGATGTACCAAATCACTGAGTAACTATGGAGCACGGAGTTCACTACTACGATGCCTTCTTTTCAAAAGGTGATATTTGGTAAAAACATCAACATATTTGTAATCCATTAAGTAAGTATGGGGCACGGAGTTCGCTACTACGATGTACTCTACAGGAACAATGGATCAATACAAATTAGATGCTATAACACAAAAAGAAAAAAATATGGTGCAACACAAATGAAGCAAATTCATGTAAAAACCGTGTTGAGGTGTTTGTAACAATTTTGAGCACAACATTGCCTGATTCGAATTTATTTTTATCTGTGTAATTATTTAATTATTTATTGAGATTCATTTCTATTTATTTAATTAATTACTTACCCACATCTTTATTTTTTTTCAGATTAGGCGAGTTTAATTAATTCTGGAAGCTTCTTAATTATCTAATTAATTTAATTAATTTAATTAATTGATTTCTCCCACTAATTAACCATGATCTAGGTTGTGGCTAATAATGTGGAAGCACTTTCGAAAATTCTAGATTAATTCTTCTGTTTTATTTTCTTAACCTCCAACTACATTACTCTCTCTATAAATATCGAACATAAGATGCCATTTATTTGCTAATTGTGATTTCTGATTGTGTTGAGTACTAAGATTGCAGAATTGTTATTTGGTTGTGTATATCTCAAAGAAGTGTGTGCAAATTTCCATCCTTACCTTGAAATTCCAACCGCCTAACTTAAATGGCTGGAACAAACTCGAATTCCTCACAATCTCTCTCTGATTCGAAAATCTCATCCCACTCTCGCACAAATCCTCTCGAAATCCTTGCTTCCATGGCTTCACAAAACTCTACTGCTTCAAATGCTGACTCGAATGTCTCTGCAACACCATCAACAACCATTCCCACTCCTCAAA
Source organism: Galeopsis tetrahit (assembly GCA_963675135.1). Lineage (NCBI taxonomy): Eukaryota > Viridiplantae > Streptophyta > Magnoliopsida > Lamiales > Lamiaceae > Galeopsis > Galeopsis tetrahit. The sequence continues at coordinate 47,552,895 of OY776128.1, read as the reverse complement.
CCACTCCTCCAACTACCCTCATCCCACAAGATTCGACAGTTGAAGAATTCACTAGGGCTGTTGAAGAGGTATCCAACACTCTTCGGACTACTGGTCATCTACCTGTGATGAAGTTTGGAGATATTACTGTGGATATCTCGAGCTATTTGGCCGAACAAACTGCCCAAATGGCTGCTGCTGCAAAAACCCCCAATTCTTCAAACCCTACTGAGCCAGCTGCACCGGAACGGAATGTGGAAACCGTTGCTGAAGAAGAAGCTAGTGCTGATGCATCTAATTCTGAGGATGTCGAAATGGAGGATGCTGAAGCTTCTGATGATGGTACAAATTCCTCACTCTCTGTCTCTGATGAGTCTGCTCCCATTCCTCTAAAGAAGAATGCACAAAAAGGGAAAAGACAGACAAGCCCTGTACAAAGAAGGAGGAGGTCAAACCGTGTGTTTACCCGAATAGATTACTCTGAATCTATGAGGAAGAAGAAGAAAGCTGGAGCTGATGCTAGTGAACCTATCCAAGTGTTCACAGACTCTGAAGATGAAGCTCCTGTTGTTGCTGAGAAATCAAAGAAAGCTAAGACTGCTGTTGCTGAAAAATCCAAAAAGAAGGTTGATGCTGAAAAGCAAAGGAAAGGAAAGTTTGTTGCTGAAACAAAAGGCAAAGAAAAGATGATCACTGAAAATGAACCAGCTGAGTCAGAATCCAATTCTGATTCTGAAAGATGCTTGAGAGACATTCTGGAGTCTCTAAAGAAAAATGCTGAGCACAATGCTGCTGCAAAGGGAGCTGCACCAGAACCTGAAGATGGTGGCAGTGGGGATAGCTCTTCCAGTGCAGCAAGCAGCCCTGAACAGAGCTCTGCTAAAAGCTCTACACCAAGCTCAGATGACCTTGCTTCTGAAGAGGAAGGTATTTCTGATTCTCTTGATACTCTAGAGAATAGATTGGCCATTTATTCTAAGAAAAAATTGTTGATAGAGAAGAGGATCAATATACCTGATTTTGATAGTAAAGGCATGGTTAGTTTCTTAGAAGAAAGGAATTTGATGCATGCTGTGAATTTTGGTGAATCTTTCTTGACAAATTGGGCATATGAATTCTATGCATGTTTGAAAAAGAGCACTGGTAGGAGATCTTCTAAGTGGTATGGGACTGTTAATTTTAGGGGGAGGGATGTACCTTTTACTCCTGAATTGATAAATGAGTTTTTAGAAATTCCCAATGTTGAGGTTGATGAAGAACCTGACATGGATGTGGTCATTTCTGCTATAACTGCTGGTAGGGTAGTTAAATGGACTAGACACATGCTAGCCAAAGACCTTACTTCCCTACACTCTGTGTTATACAAACTCATTATCTACAATTGGATTCCCACCACAAATACTACCAAGATAACTAAGGACCAGGCTATTTTGATCTATAGGATTTCTGTGCTTAAGAAGTTTAATTTGGGTCTTACTATTTTCCAACACATGATGAGGTTTACTGGGAGAGTTTCTGAAAAAGGCAATTTACCCTATCCTGTTCTGATTTCTAACTACTTGAGGCATCATGGATTTGTTGCCAAGAACACTGATGTGTTGAGGGGGAGAGTTCCACTATTGGCCATAGCTCCTGCCTTACTCACTGGGGATAGAGTAATTGATCTGCCTTTGATTGCTCCTGGTACTGAACATCAGCAAAGACCCTCTACTTCTGCTCAACCAGAACATTCCAGACCCTCTACTACTGATCATCCTGAATCATCCAGATCAAGACACAGAAATGCAACCCCAAATGTTGAGAACATCCGCATCAAAATTTCTGGTAATGTGTATCTTTCACAGGAATTCATCAAACTCCAACTCCAACACTTGCAGGAAACAATAGATGAACTTCAGTTCCTGAAGGACAGGTGGACCAACCTACTTTCACCTACAACAGGGGGAGTACCACCACCATCCAACTCCAGTGTAGTCATTGAGGAGATACATGAAGATACCACCACCATCCAACTCCAGTGTAGTCATTGAGGAGATACATGAAGATGGAGTTCCAGCTGCTGGTGATGCTGGTGATGGACCTGATGCTGCTGGAGATGCTGCTGTTACTGATGTAGTTGCACACCTTGCATCTACTTACTTTGTTGATGAAGGAGATGATGATGATGCTGCTGAAATGGACACCTTGTATGGTGATCTACCTGGAGAAAGCTGTTAGACAGGGGGAGACCTGAATTCCACAATGGCTATGGTGCAGGAAGATGATGCTGCAGCTGTTACCACAGCAATATAAGCCATTTGTTCAGCTCTACCTTTGTAACTAATGTTTAAGTTTGAAATTCTGAAATTATGATACATTTGTTATTTACTGTTTTTAGATGGTAGGATGTTTACTGCAACTTGTTTATTAGTTCCACTTGATATTTGTTTACTGCCTTGCTTAATTTGTTTGCAGATTATCATGTGTCTATTGCAGGTTGTGTATAGTGTAGTTTCTGTTTTGTTTTGTTCCTTGTTACATTATGTTTTGCTCTGATGTTTGTTTTTTTTATTTTTGTTGCTCTGATTTTTTTGTTAGTGTCTTACTTAGATTCTAAGTTGAATTTCTTCCAGTTTAACTTATGATCTTAAGTAAAGTTACTTATGTTGTGAATAAGTGTAGTGTTTATACTTGTTCTATTTTGGATAAAATTTATCTTGATCTTATGGCACGGATCATTGTAAAATTATCCTTGATCTTCATTCGATTTGATCGAACGATTACAACAGGAATTGTCTTGACTAGTGCTTAGCAATGATGTTAACCTCAACTAAGTACATAATACTGAGTATGTATAGAAATATATGTGCATCAGGTGTGTTGGAGTCGAAAGGTCAAATTGGGGGAGATTGTAGATGTTGTTAATCCTTAAATTCCTTAACATTATCAACAACATCTTAATTTGACCTTCCGAGATTTTTTCTAAGTCTTTTCTGAAATGCTACATTAAATGTTGATCTAAATGTTGTCGCATTTCTGGCAGGATCTAGAAGCTTCTACAAGGATCTGGAACCTGGAAGATTACAGAACATTGGAGAACATGCTAGAACGGCCTGGAACCATTTGGAACGACCTGGAGCATTCAAGAAGGATCTAGAAAGATCATGAAAGTTGAGTTCCTAAAAAATAGGACCTCATTGTGGAAGCCTCTAGAATCAGCACCCCACTACTATAAATACCGATGGAAGGCTTCTCAAATCAGTGTACTCTATTCGATCAACTTCCTAGACCGAGCGTATATCCCTGTTAGGAATTGTGGCCAGTAGAACTACCTTTTAGATCATACGTTCGTATCCCACCCGTATGGCTGTGTGTCTTCTTATCTATTGAGAGTGTAATCTTTAGATAGACTAGGCATTTCGACAGTGTATACATTATACACTTAGTTCGTTTTTAGAACAAGGCACCTGCCTCGTTTGTAGTTTCTGTTGTGAATGTTAATGCTGTAACATTTCACACAACATTTATACTTGAAGATAAGTATTGTTTTTCGCCGTAAGGCTAGCATAGATTTTTATTTATAAAATCTATGTGAAAAATTATTTCCATTGTGTCACGTTTGTTTTTAGTGTTTCAAGTCTTCCGCTGTGTAAATCTTAATTTCTGATATTCTGCTAGAGTCAGTGTTGTACCAATTGTCACAACATTTAGTACAACATTATTCTACTTAAACTTAAACACTTCATATACATACACTTAACACCACACCACACACTTTCAGTTGCTAAGTGCGGAATGTAGTTGGCCTTTTTCTAAAAAGAATACTCCAAGATAATTTCTGAAAATACAGTTGATCAGGGATTTTGTCCAAAACAGTTTTTCTTCACTTACTGAGATTAACCCTTTGAATATGATTGATTGAAAGTAATATAATGAATGCAGTAAGTAAATGACACACAATTTATAGTGGTTCAGAGGCTCAAGCTCCTACATCCACTTTCCCTGATTGAACAGGATAATTCCTTAACGATGGAATTAGCTTGTTTTATAGTGCCAATGTGCACTGATCAATAACACTCTCTTAGTGCTTTGATCCCTAGGATAATCTGAATCCTAGTGCTCAATCTCACTGAGTTAAGACTGTGTTTCACAATAACAGTCCTTAACTCTTCACTTCTACAACAAACACTACTTCACTCAATGAGGCAAGGGTTTGAGGTTTGGTTCCAACTAATAGAGATATCCTTTACAATAAGAACAGTGTAAAGGCTTAGGATATCTCAATGCTAAGCTTGGGATATTACAAGAATTGGCTTAGCTGTATGAAGTGATCAGGAAACTTGGGATTCTAAATAACAACTTTGGTTTCCTTTGATTGCTTGATGATAGTTTGATAGCAAGTAGTTGGATGCTTGAATCCTTTGATCACTTCTGAATTTATAGGAAAATTTGATCAACTATCCGTTGGAGAGATAGCAATTCAAACTTGTGTATTTGCAGCACCATTGAAACGGTTATGAAGCTTGATCTTCTATTATCCACTGTGTAATAGGCTCTTCAATGGTTGCTTGAATGAATGTGTTGACTTCTGAAAAATGCGGCTGAGATGACTTGTGTCAGCTTCCAAATTTGCACATTTCCCAAGGTTGATTTGTGGCAGACTTTACACTCAACCAACGGTCAGATGGGACAACTGCCCTGAACATTCCTGCTGCTAACTAGAATGTTCCAACATTCATTCAATTCTTCAGTCTTAAATACTTCTAAGTCTTCAATGCTTGTTCAGGCTTGATGGCAATAAATGCTTCATTAAATATGTCTTTTGTGAGTATAGCCTTCAATGCTCTTGATCATTGGGACTTCAATTGATCTGATACAGTTCTTATCAATGCATGAAGCCTTGCCTTATCATTCTTGATCATTCAGCCATGTTGTCCACTTCAGTCAGCTTGTTTTGAATACTCAGCAAACTTGTCCTAAAGCACTAACACTTAGTAAGCTGCCTAACATTCCAGCTTTGGACAACTATCCTGAACTACAAATCTCACAACATTTCTGAGATTTGGACTTAAGCATTCTTACTGTCTCAACTATCCTGAGACAACTAGACTGTCACAACATTTCTGAGATAAGGAGACCGGCGCAGAAAAGAAAGCAGCGTGGAGAAAAGAAGAGGAGTGACCGGCGGCGCAGAAGAAAACAGAGGAGAGAAGAAGACTTATGGTGAAATATTGTATATAAGTTTTTGCATAAAAATAGGTCATATTGCACCATAAGACTTATGGTGAAATATTGTATATAAGTTTTTGGTAATTTTAATTTAATGAATAAAAAATTTAATTAGATAACTTAAAATGTATTCAAATAACTTAGAATTCAATGATTTGTTTATGTATAATTAAAATATATAGGCTCGACTGAGTTCAAGAGCCAAGGTTTGAGTATAGTAATTGAGTCGAGTTTCGAGCTCAATACTATTCGACTCGACTCATTTACACCCTTAGATACAATGTGACCTTCAAATAAGATTCATCAATTGAAAGAGAACAATTTATTATAATTCACCCACCACTAAGGAATTAATAAACGAAAAAACCACTTGCAATTTGCTTATCTTAAATAATTGTATATTACCTTTATTATTTTTTCGGGCACATTTGGAAATAATATTATAATTGGTAAATATTAATGGTTTTCAAACTTATTTCAATCGGATAAAATATTATTATAAATATTTCAATTTATCTGGTAAAGGAAAGTAACTAAATTTATTTGAGTTAGTTATATGTTTTTCTTAGTATATGGGCAGTTGGTTGTAACTTGAAGGATGTGGGACAAAGCTTTTTAAACAAGGGTACGGCTATTAGCACCTCCATCTTTGTTATCCGCACTTCTCCTCCCATTATAATAAAAGTAAAATCTAAAATATTTTTTAGGTAAAATGTACCACCATTAAATATACTATCACTATTAATTACACTTCTCTTTCAACATTTAAACTCTAATCCTAATTGTAGTCGCCACCATCACCAAATTAAGAGAGAAAAATGAAAATTTTAGCACCACATCATTTATGGCAAATCCAAACAAATGAAAATCTATCAATTGAAATCAATTTTGAGTGAATACTTACTCCGCTATGATTTTTCTTCCCCTCGTTCACCATCTCAATAAGAGGGAAAAAAACCCTACTTTGAGTGAATCAAATTTGTAAAAACTGCTATCCGCGGTCATGGCCATGCTAAATTTCATTACTCCCAGTCCCAGTCTCCCGCAGTTTTTTTATTTCACCATTTTCTAGTTTGATTTTACATTTAAATTAAAAATTTATTGGTTTAAAAATATAGTAGTATTAATTATTAGAATATAAGAATATTCAGACATTTGTAGGTATTTCACTAATTAAAGGCCATGATGTAATTCCTTTTACGACCTTTTGTAACTTGAAGGATGTGGGCCCAAATGTGGGAGAAAGCTTTTTAAACAATTATTTACACCTTCATTTGCGATGGATGCAACTCTACCTATCACTTTATTAATTTAATAATAGTATAATAGTGTAAAAACCTTAAAATACCTTTGGAGTAATATTACACTACTAAATGTACCCTTTGTTCCACTCTTAAACCCTAAACCTAATTTCTACACCAACAACCGCCATCGTCGTCACCACCACCACCACCGCTGTCGTCACCGTCACCGTCACCATTTCCGGTGGCCACCAAACCAAAAAATCAGAAATTTCAGAAAAAAATTAAAAATTTCTCAAAATTTTGTTTTTAAAATTTTCGACAAATCAATGTCGACTATATACATTTTCGTTGACAAATTGTTGTCGACGAGAGTGTATATGGTCGACCTACAAAGGTCGAAAAAAATTTAAATTTTGTTTTTAAGAAAATCGACATTGTATTGTCAACCATATACACTCCTGTCGACAACGATTTGTCGACGAAAATATTACATAAAAGAGAAGTGGTGGGGGAGAGGGAGGGCCCGGAGGGGACGCAACGGCGACGACTAGTGTGAATGGTTGGGCGAAATGAAATGAGATGAAGATGAATGGAAAATTAGAGTTTTGTGGGAAAATTAAGTTTTGGTGGGGATGTGGATAGTAATAGAAATTTTACGGAGAGAAGAGTATTTATGATAATTTATAGAGGGTGAATCTATCTTGGACCGATTTTAGGGGGTGCCTCAATCGGGGAGTGCATCCATCGTAAATGAAGGTGCATATAGTCAGACCCCAGAAAAAAATTGTTGGTCCTAAAAGGAGTATATAACAAGTGTATGGGGGGAATACACTTGTATGCAAATCTTTTTCAAAGTTAAACCAAACTGGTCCAGCAAGGTTGTCCTGGACAACTCTGGTGATATGAATAACTCTTTAGAGATAATCAAACTACTAAGTACTATTGAGTACTTAGTTGAATAACTATCTAAGGGAGTTATATGTGCGGAATTGGTGGTTGGCCCTTTAGTTTAAACTCCTTTTAAGTTCTGAAATCTCCTTAACAATTTCACAGTCTATCAGGGAACTTGTCCAAATCTTGTTTTGCACAGTCTTGAGTATGTATCTTTGAAAGTTCAGTTTATGTGCTGTGTTGTATGAGTGTAAATACTTGAAAGTAAATCAACACAAGAGTTTATAGTGGTTCAGAGACTCAAGCTCCTACATCCACTTTCCCTGATTTAACAGGATAATTCCTTCACTCTTGGAATTACTTGTTTTATAGTGCCAATGTGCACTTGATCAACCACACCACTCCTTGGTGCCTTGATCCCTAGGATATCAGAATCCTAGTACTCTCTTCTCAACTCAGAATTGAATTATTCTTCTCTCAACAGTCAATTCCTACCACTTCTACTACAACAACCTTTTATCTATCTTTTGGAAAGGTATAAGGGTTGATGTTGGTTCCAACTAGTTTGAGATATCCTTTACAATGAGCTCAGTGTAAAAGGATAGGATATCTCTCTAAGCTTTGTATGGATATACAATGAGGTTCAACTTAGAAGAAGTGTTTGGAGACTAAGAATGTCTCTTGAAAGCTTTGAAAGGTCTTATGAGCTTGTAGCTTCAGAATTGTTGATGTTAGTTGGATACTTTCAAATGGTCTCCACACTTCTTTATTTATAGAGAAATTTGAGGTTTTGCCCATTGGAAAGACAGCATCAATTGTCTATAAATGTCTTTCTTTAACTCTGCAACTGGAAGACAGTTTCCTGATAGTGACATGTCCTTAAATTGGGAAGTAAACGGTTGTGAGCATTTTGTCTTGACTTTGCAGCACTCTTCCAATTGTCAGACTTCAAGATTCACTTGATCAAACATGGACATCACTTCTGATGATTGGTCCTATGATAAGGACAACATTCCTTATCACTTGGACAATTCTGCTTATCAGAATCAACAGAGTTTGCTTATCAGCATTGTTGTCTTGCTCTTCAGATGTTATGGCTCTTTCACTCTTTATGCATGAGTCTTGATGATCTTTAGGCATAGATGACTTTGATTCAGTAGTATTGACCTTATCAGCATATATAGTTGGGATGACTTGCACCATTTCTAGTTCAAGTGTGCTGAGACAACTCTACTGCTCACATCTTCTGATCCTTAAGATTTACATCAGTGGACTTAGTCTTGATGATGCATTTGCTTCATGTGATCTTCAGATGGGTTGCTATACAACTGAGCTGATCTGATTAGCACAGTTGTCCATTTAGTGCATTCAGCAGACTTGATGTCAATTTGATCTTGAGCCTTAGAGGGGACTTGATTCTTGTGATATTCTATGCAAATATTCCCCCTCAACTTGTGCATCTAACATTCGAAAGAGCTGCCTAACAAACCAACTTCTCAACTAGCCTTAAGCTACATGTTCTAACATTCTTAGAACATGATCATTCAATCCTTGACTTATTTACTTGGCATGTTTTAAGGGGTTTTGATATCTTAATCAAAACTTCTCATTTTATTCCCAACAAAAATGTTGAGTATATTAAAATGTTAGAGGATAATTTGCATTAGAGTTTCTTTAGTATTAATTTTTTTTTTTACTTTCTCCTCATCAATTTTAAAATTTATGAAAATTATTTACGAATAGGATTTAACCACTTTGACGCCTTATACATTAGAAATTTGTCGGTACTTTGCAAATTGCAAAAAAAATTTATGTTATAATTAAAAATATGATAAAATAACAGATTTAGTACGAGTGATGTGATTGTGAAAGAGAAAATAATACTTCCTCCGTCCAATGATTATTTTCACATGTGAAATGTAATTTTGTAAATTGACCTTCATATATAAAGTAAAGAAATTAGTTGATTTTGTGTATGTGTGGAGAAAAGGAAATGATATTTGTATAAATTTGAGGACATTGTGAAGGTGGAGTTTATAAAGGGTTTTTCACTAAAGGTGTGAAAGTAATTATAATAAGAAATATAAAATATAAGAAATAAAAAAGAAATATAATAAATGAGTTTTCAAAAAATTTACAAGTCATTTGTTGAAAAAAAAAATGAGGAGAAGATGTGTATAGTGAATTAAAAGAATGGTGATGGGAGAGAAAATTGTGTGCATACCGTAGAGAGATAAAAAAGGGAGGAGAGAAAAAAATAAATAAATGCAGGAAGTGTGTTAGAGGTGCACACGCAACCTCTTAAGAAGCGCAGGTAAAACTAAAACTAGCGCTTATACCTAAATTGAAAATCAAATTTTAATTTTATAATATTTTAAAGATTTTATTTTAAAACTATAATAATTTAAAAAAATGTCCGTGTTTTATTTAATTATCATGAAAAAGACACATCGCAAAAACAAAACCAATTTAAGGGCAAAACATGAATTATTTTTATTATTTAAGTACCTTTTTAATTGACGCCTAATGTGCTCCATTCTCGTGTTTCAAAGGAGTGTCCTAATTTTCAAATAATTGGTAATCCATTTCTTCTTTTTTCACTTACAACACTACTTCGACAGATTTGGAAGTTGCTAGGCTCTTCCGGAACATTGAGGTCTTTATCGTTGGCTTAAATAACTGTGTGGGGCAATAAAAATTTAGCAAGTATTAATTATGTTGTGCCGGGATCACTAACTTATTCATGTGATATTATTGGGACTACTGATTTCGATCAAAATCCCACTTCCACCATGAATCATATCATTTTCACCATTTGCTTCTCCAATTCTAATTTTTTTAAATATCGTTATAATTAAAATTATCAAATATCTAAAAATAAAAATAAAAACTAGATGAACCGATCCAATTTATTATAAGAAAGAGGTTGTATATGACACGTGTCTTAAATGACCGCATCAGCCAGCCAAATTAATAAGAAAATATAAGTTTGTGGTGATGTGGAGTATGATAACTAATATAGTCTTAACTAAACACAGAAATAACAAAAGTTGCATAAATAATTTCGAAAGAAAAATTAATGAAGATAATTTTTTATTTTTTGAAAGCTAATGAAGATAATTTTTTATTTTTATTTTTTAAAAGGAAAATAATTTTGATATTTATTTAAAATAATTTCTATCTTTTATTTTGTAAAATATTTTTTAAATATATATAACAAAAATTGAATGAAAATAAAATTAAGTTTGATGGGATATAAATAAAGATACGATTAAATTTAATAAAATATAAAAAAAAAAAAGAATTATAATAAATGGGTTTTCAAAAAAATTAACAAGTCATTTGTTGAAAAAAAAATGTGGAGAAGATGTGTATATATAGTGAATTAAAAGAATGGTGATGGGAGAGAAAATTGTGCGCATGCCTAGAGAGAGAGAGAAAAAAAGGGAGGAGAGACAAAAATAAAAAAATAAAACAAAAATGCAGGAAGTTCGCTTATGTCTAAATACAAATGTTGTGTGAAATGTTACAACATTAACTTTCACAACGAAAACAGACAAGTCTGAATCTTAAAACGACCAAGTGTATAAATAACACCGTCCAAATGCTATGTTCTATCTATTATTACACTCTCAATATATAAAAGAATAGTGGTCAGTTACACGAGAAGTTGGGATACTTCAGTACGGTCTAAAAGGTATAACTACTGGCCACAATTCCTAACATGGATGAACGCTCGATCTAGGAGATTGATCGAATAGCACACACTGAATTGTAAAGCCTTCCTTCGGTATTTATAGATGTAGAATCGAATTCTAGAGGCTTCCATATGAAATCCTATTTTTTAGGATCTCAACCTCCATGATCTCTCTAGATCCTTCCATATGCTTCCAGGTCATTCTAAGACGTTGTATGCTGCAACCGCATGATCTAGGACGTTCTCCAAGGTTCTGGAATCTTCCAGGTTCTAGACTCTTGTGAAATCTTCTAGATCGTCAATGTGTATGTGACTACATTCAGAGCAACATTTAATGTAACATTTGGAAAAAGACTTAGAAAAAATAAAAAAAGGTCGAATTCAAATGTTGTTGAGAATGTTAAAACATTTAAGTATTAACAACATCTATAGTTGTCACGAATCCAATTTAAATGATTTAACAAAAGAAATTACTATAAATGCATTGCAAGACTCAATTTTATTAAAAAAGTTTATACCGAGCTAAATATTCAGTTTAACTATTTTTTTTCTTATAGTGTCATTTTAATTAGTGGTTAAGCAAAATGTATCTATTTTTTTTTTCTTATAGTGCTATATTTTATACGTCAGTCCATTACGAGCCCCTTCTTGAGTTCTACACTACTTGCAAGATTGTGGGACATTCTTTGGCTCTTTGTCGGAAGACGGCCAAACGAAGAAAGGGGAGAGCTTCAGCCCGTAGGGGTAGGAGTAAGTCTAGGACGGATACCGGATCTTAGGACACACCCACCGTTGTCGCCTCTACTATTGACACTACTTCTGCACTGATCATTGCGCCATTAGTCACGCTGAGAAACTCTTACGAGGTCCTTTCAGAGGATCGAGTGGATACAGACCCTTAGCTAGAGAGAGATGCTTTGGGTGACGACTCATTTGTAGACACGGGAATTGAGACAAATACTCTTGCGGTGGCAGCTCACTACCGGAATCTTAACCATTTTGCCCGGCTGTGGCCTAGTACAGCCCCGTCAGGGGGGAGCCCATTCTAGTGGACCTTAGAACCATGGCCAGGGAGCCTTTTGTGGAAGAGGAGGATGATCATGGCCCAGTAGAGATCTCTACAGCAGTTCGACAGACTGGCCTCTATTCTGACGAGGATATCGATCAGCCGAAAATACACGACTCAACACAAAGGGATCACTGATTTCTTTGTTCTGGAACATTTGTAGGGCGGGGAATGAGAAATTGAGGACTGCTTTGTATGAGCTCTCCCGCACTCATGACCCCGACTGGGTTGCCATCTACGAGCCGAAGGTTATGCTCTCTAGCCTTCCATCTCGTTACTTAAGTTCCTTGAATTTGGTTATTTTTGCTGTTAATTATAGAGATACCTCGGTTCCTAATATTTGGATTCTTCGTAAGTCTGAGCATGTCCCTACTTCTAGAGTCTGTCATATGTCGGAGTAGGTCATTTTAATTAAGACTAGGGATACTACACGTGTTTGGTCTTTTGGTTTTACGCATGCGAGAAACTCATATATTGCTCATCGTTTACTTTGGGGTGATGTCTTAGCGTCTCCTGCTACTTGTCTATGTTAGGTGACTTTAATGTAGTGACAGGAACACATAAGCGGAGTCGGGGTTCAAGGGCCACTCCTAAAGCGTCTTTGGACTTCGGGGTTCAAGGGCCACTCCATAAGATGAGTCTGGTTTAGTTGATTTAGATACGACTAGGGCTCAGTTCACTTGGGTGAATCGGCGTGGCCCTCGACATTACACGGATGCTCGGTTGGATAGAGTTTTAACTATATAATAAGGGGTTCTTGGATCTTTGGGCTATTGTTGAAGTTATGGCTCTTCCTCGTCTCATGTCAAATCATCATTCGCTGCTTCTTACAGTCAGATCAGATTGGGTTCAGGTCAGACATCCTTTCATATTTCTCAGTATGTGGTATCAACACGATTCCTTTAGAACAGTTGTGGTTACTTCTTGGGCTCAGCCGCTGGATCATCAGAATCCTATGGTCCGGATTATGTGGAAGTTGAAGAGACTCAAGTCTGCTCTGCGGGTTTGAAACAGGACCGTCTTCAGGAATGTGTTCACTCAGATAGAGACGACCACTCGTTATCTTGTGGATATTCAACATCGTATCGAGTTGGAGGGGGTCTCAGATGCCAACTTTGCGGAGGAGATTTAGGCTCAAGTTGATCTGAACAGGTTGCTCTATACCAGACAGGAATTCTACATACAAAGGAATCGCTTGCAGTGGTTGACTGATGGGGATAGGAACACTCGCTTCTTCCATATCTCCCAACGTATCAGGAAATCTAGGGGTAGTATTGCTTTGATGGTTGTTGATGGGGCCCTCACCACTGACTTAAACACCATTAGTTCCCATGTGGTTGCCTACTACTCTCAGTTGTTCACAAATGAGTCGTCTGCGCCTTTTGATGCCTCCATTTTGGATAGTTTTATGGACACTGTGGTGACCGCTGACCAGAACGATCTTATGTTGGGTGTCCATCGATTTATGAGGTTCGTTGTGCAATCTTTAATTTAAGATAAATTCTTCGAGCGCTCTGGGGCCAGTTGGTTATGGAGGATCCTTCTTTCAAAGTTGCTGGAACATTATTTCTGCTGTCACTGCTATCAAACACTATTTCTCTTTCAGATTTCTACCATCTGGGCTAAATTCGTGCTTCATGACCTTAATTCCTAAGACCGAGGGGGGCAGTAGGGTGGAGAAGTTCAGACTGATTGTGATGGGTTACTTCATCTATAAAGTCATGACCAAGGTTTGTCGTCGAGACTAGGAACTTTTATCAGCGGTTGCCTTTCTACATATCAGTTTGGGTTTGTACCGGGTAAGTGGATCCACACGTGTATCGCACTGGCCTCGAATGCCATTAACACCTCGGACTATCCGAGGACTCGTGGGTTTACGGCGCTGAAGGTTGATATGATTAAGGCTTTCAACACGATCTTTTAGTAGTTTTTAGAGGCGGTTATGGCTATGATCTCGGTTCTCATTACTGGGGAGCCGAAGGGTTACTTTTCTTGTACTAGAGGTGTCCGTCAGGATGATCCTTTGTCTCCTTTGTTATTCTGTATCGCGAAGGAGACTTTTGGGAGATGGATCGATTGGGAGACAAACAAAGGTAAACTTCAACCCATTCGTAATGTCCCCCTCTACTTCTTCAACGCGAATGACATCATGATATTCTTGCGGGCCATAGAGGCTAACATCAGGAACTTGCATTTCACGTTACAGGGTTATGGGCGACTATCGGGTAAGATCTACAGTCCTCTGAAGTCCAGGGTGTTCTTTGGGAGAGTTTTCCCTCAAAGTCTACATCGTCGGACGTTCAGGATTACTGGCATTACTGAGGGCTCACTCCCCTTCACATACTTAGGGTTTCGATCTTCCGTGGTAGTCATAGGAAAGCGCACTTACAGCCGGTTGCAAATGCTGTCATAACTAAGTTTAGTAGGTGGAAGGGTAGCACTTTGTCCCTTGCTGGCCGTCGTTGCCTGATTAACTCAGTCCTTACGACCTCTTTGGTGTATTCGATGTGGTCTACAAGTGGTGAAGTTCTTTGATATGACAGGTGGAGTCGGCTATGCGAAACTTCATTTGGAAAGGGGATGTGAGACGCAAGAACGGGGTTTGTTCGGTTTCTTGGTAGCAGGTATGTGCCCCATTGGGGGAAGGAGGACTAGGGGTTCGTTTTATCCGACTGGCGAACGCCTCATTTCTTTGTAAGTTAAGCAAGGATATTCTTCAGAACAGATCACTAGATATGGAACTCCTTCATCGAATGCACTACAATTCAGAACACATGCTGAGACCTTATGGTAGAGTCTCTTCTATTGGTTTGGGCCTTCGTCCACATGTTACGAGCCTTAGAGATGGCTCGAGGTGGCTGATTGGTAGAGAGTCCCGAGTCAGCTTTTGGCACGATAATTGGCTCGAGTATACTATTTTTGAGAGGATGGGTCTGCCTGACTGGTAGGGGTGGGCATTCGGTCGGTTCAGTTCGGTTTTAGACTTTTTTCAACCGAACCGAACAAACCGAAATTTAAAAAAATTAAATCGCAACCGAACCGAAATTTTACAAAACTGAACCGAACTACAATTCGGTTGGTTCGGTTCGGTTTAAACCGAATTTTTCCTGAATAAAGGTACAATTCTACATAATAGTCATCATAGTATCTCACAAGTAAATTCAAATCCCACACATAACAGAATCTCATTACAAATCCCCAATAAAGTCATAATCAAACAATCTTAAAGTTGTAAAAACAAACAGGGAAAGAGTTGTTGGTACGGTAAAAACAAACTAATTTACCTGGTAGCAGGTACGGTGGTGCCTAGTGGTCGCGGACTCGCGGACGCCCGGTGGAGTGGTCGTCGATCGGTGGTGAAAGAGTCGAAAGTCGGTCGGCGTTGAGACGCGCCGAGAAGAGAGGCAGGTTGGCGTTGAATGGCGCCGAGAAGAAAGGCAGGTCGGCGGTTGGCCACTTGGCCGATCAAACGGTGGTGGAATTGGAAGAGGAGAGGAGAATCTCCATTTTTGCTGAATGAAGAGTAAAGGGAAGAAAGAAACGGCAGAATAGGAATGTAATCAAGGGTTTCTAAGTTTCTTTCTTATTTATATTTTTATATATTTATTTATTTATTAATTTTTTTTACTTATATTAATAGTTCAGTCGGTTCGGTTTCGTCGGTTTTCAGAAATTATAAACCGAACCGAAAACCGATTTTTTTTAAAAAACTCAAACCGAACCTAAAACCGAAAAAACCGAACCATATAAACCGAAATTCGTCGGTTCGGTTCGATTTTTCGGTTTTTTCGGTTCCGTGCCCACCCCTACTGACTGGTTCGCTTCTACTCTCACTTCCACTATTAGAGATATCTTCTATGATGATTGCTGGTACTTCCCGAGGTACTTTATCACGAGGTTTACAGAGATTGTCAGAGATATCCTGCAGATCACAGTGTTTAGGGGACCTAACAAATGTATTTGAGAGGGCTCACTTTCAGGGGAACTCTCTTCCAGCATGGCATATGATTTGCTCAGATCACCCCTATCTAGGTTTGTTTAGGCGTCATGGATTTGGGGCAAGCTGACCACATTGGATTGACTATCGTCTTTGGGGATTCAAGGTCCGTTTATCTGTGTGTTGTGTCGCGGGGATTCTGAGTCGCTTGACCATCTTTTTGCCCATTTCCCATTCACATTGGACATTCTACGCAGCTTGACTCATATGTTTGGGGTCACGATTCACACTGGGGTCAACTTCCTAGACTTCTTCCTTCAGGCCACTAGAGTTCGGTTAGGTCTGCAATCTTTGGAGTTGCGGAGGACAGGCTCCGCCACATCTATTTGGACCGTTTGGACTCTGCGGAACATGGTGATATTCGATGGGGTTTCACCCTCGCTTAGGACATGTATGGCTCAGATCATTTCAGGCATCAAGGAGGCCAACAACATAGTTAGGGGGTATTATAACGACACGGTTCGAGATATTTTGATTGCCAGAGCTCTTTGTGTTTCGAGCAGACACAGGCCGACGAGACATGGTTCATCTGTGATTTGGTTCCCGCTTGATCCAAGTTGGTACAAGGTTAACACGAACGACAGTGCTTCTTCTTCCCCGGGTAGTCTGCATGTGGGGGCTGTGTTCAGGACCTTCAAGGGTGTCTTCGTATCTGCGGTTGCCACTAGGGTAGGTTGGGGCCTCCCTTTTGAGGTTGAGTGGTTTGTTGTACTTATGGCCATCAAGTATGCACATGATTAGGGTAGCACTTCCTTTGGATTGAGTCGGGTTTGGTTCTCATGATTGACACTTTTATGAGCTCTGATCCTTCCATTCCTTGGCGTCTACAAGGTCTTTGGATCCAGATCCACCCTCTTACACAAGACTATGCACATCTGATACTCGCACGTCTTTAGAGAGACCAATCAGGCGGCTGATGATGTGGCCAAGACTGGCCTTGACTGTGTGTGGAGGGGTTACCCCCGATTTTTTTTACTCTCATTTCTGCACAATGATTTGTATTTTTTTTCTATAGACATTAATCTTTAGAGGAGTGTACCTTTTTCCTTGACCTGAGTTTTGTCCATAAGAAGGGTTTTCCCAAGCAAGCTTTTAATGGCGCTCCGGCCTTTAGCTCGACATGTGAGCTTATGGTCCTATATTTTTTTTTCTTTTATATGGCTACCTTTTATTTTATTTTATTTTTTTTGCGATGGCCACATACTCGTCGCAAATTGGGACAAATTTGGATGAATGGTCGAAGTCAACAAAATTTGCAACATAGTTATTGGACGTCCCGGTTTGCAACGAAATTGTACTAAGAAAAAAATGACACTATTTTGATTTGTTTTGCGACATATTTTACGAAGATTTTTTTTAATATATATTTTTTTTAGCAACAAAAATTTCATTCGTTTCAACACCTCTAGTTTAATCCATGCCAATATCAAACACCCAGAAACAAGAAAACCTACACTATTGTGAAATTTCTTATCGTAACCAAATTGAAAAATACTTCAATCAGAGCCATAATATATTTGAAGTTATAGTTTTTTATTCTTCTGAATTATTCTAGAATATTTTTTATGAATTTTAAAAATTGTGTAGAGAATGATCTATATTTCTAAACAATTTATCATAGTTATTAGATAAAAAAAATATCTCCATCCACGACACGTTGAAGGAATGAGTTAGTATAACGAGTAGAAATAGTGTTTGTAAATGTTGGAAAATATAAATTTGACCGATCAAATTCGTATTGCAGCGGAAGATATTGAACATAACTAAATTTCACGTATGAACTGTAATTCTCGTAGTCAAAACACAATCGCATGAATTACTTCATATTTCTACCATTTAAGTGTCCTCTTTAAATGTACATATGTAATATATATTTTTCATTTTGCATAATTAAGAATAAAATTATATTATATACAACGTTTTCATTCCATGTAATAAGGAATAATATAAGTATTAGTAAATTCTCTTCTAATTTATCTTATCATTATCCTGGTTGGGTGGAACAACTGTCAAAATATAAAGATGTATCAACAATGGAAAATACAAGTGTGGGGAGTTTCAGATTTTTAAGATCATAATGAAACCTGGAATAACCGAAAAATAACTAAGGTCGTGAGCGGAACCATATAAGTGGGGAAAGGTGTAACAACTAGAAGAATAGTGTCGAGAAGAAACGGTTAAACTCGAACACCAGTGTTGAGAAGAAACAGTTAAGGAGAGGGAAAAGAGAATAAATGAGAGAAAAATCAATAGAATTCAATAGAGGAAATCGGTATATTATCATATTCATGAGTTTTGAAAGATATGAGTTGGATATTTATAGTACCACAACCAATAATCAAGCCCAACAACTTTGGGCCCAATACCCATAAACCCAAATACTAATAAAAAGGTCCAACAATAATAAAGAATGGAATATTGAAACATAAAACACAAAACATGCGTTCTTCTTATCTTTCACAATCGTAACATTACCCTCCCCTTGAGATAAAGTTTGTTCTCGAGAGAATAAATGACAGTGGAGTTAGAACAAACGTGGCTGATACCCACAAACGCACCAAGCATGGCCATAGATCTGAGGGGAACAGAACCACTTAATCCCTTTCATATATGTGTTTTGGTTTTCTTGCAGCATCAAAAGTATCAGTTATCTCTCTAACTCTATGGCTCATGTCAATCATCTCAACAATACACCTAACGTTGGCACTGATTGGTCCATATGCATGAATAGCCAATCTAGTTGTAATTGTGCTCAAAATTTGAATAGTAGCTACTGAAACATCATACATAGCAGCAAACATGAAACTCACAAAAATGAGCAACAATGGTGTTGGGATATGAATCCTAGACAAGTCCTACATGATGATAAAGATGAAGTTTTGATAAGCCAAAAGTAGTTTGAATTTTTTCTAAGTGTTGACTAATCTAGTCTAGTTAAGAGGAGTCATCTTGAACAGACCAGTAGAAGTTCACATGTGAAAGAAAAGTGTTGTTATTATATTAAAAGATAAGTACGAGTTATAAGTACTTCATATTTGCTATTTGTATACGTGTTAGATTGTTATTGAGCTATAAATAATCATTGTATAGAAGCTCATTGATTTTGAATGTAATAGATAGATTGATTGTATAGATTATAAGTTGACTAAGCAAAAAGCTTAAAGTAATGTAATAGTCTTGTTAGGATTAGAATAGTCTACTATTGAAGATCGCACAAAGAGACCAGATCAGATGAGAAGAATGAAGTCTACTCAACAAGACAAGTGCATACAAGACTCCACAAGACAAGTCAAACTAGAAGTCAACTTGAAGTGAAGTAAAGGTGAAACGCGTACAAAGATAAAGATTACAAAGTTAGTTATGGAATAACTAATTAACAAGAAACGCGTGGATGGATAAGAAGATGCAGTTACAAAAGTTAGTTTTCAAGAAGAGTTGGTTACAACTAACTTAGTTCTTGAATTTGAAGTCTATAAATACCTCAAGGTGTTTATCATTTGAAGACTACTGCAAATACATATACTGAAGCTACATACTGAAGAATTGTTCGAAGTTACTCTCAGAGTTCATTGAAGTTCAGAAAGCAAGTCCGCTAGTGAAGTGAAGAAACCAGAAGACTGCTACTGAATAAGTTTTTAGTTTTTGTTTGTTGTTTTTATCAAGTTGCTAGATACTTGTTAAATTTCTAGTAAGATCGTAGACGTACTTGGTAGTATAGTCTTAGAAGATCTAAGTCTTTTTATTGGGACTCAAAATCACAAGAACTCACACTTTGTACTCGATTGGAAGAGTTAGTGGAAACATCACAACTGGGTTGTGAGAGTGGATGTAGACAAGTTGTCGAACCACTATAAATTGTTTGTGTTGTTTACTTTACTGTTTTGTTTACTGCTTAATTGATTAATTGTTTACTTGATAAACATTCCTAACTGAACAAGACAAGTTGAGTATAGAACAAAGTTCTCGAATTTAGAAGATTGAGTATAAACTTTAATTGGGCTCATTATTAATTTCGTATTCCGCATTTTGTAATTCTGATATATCGAAAGATTTTAGAAAAGTCTATTCACCCCCTCTAGACATTTTCTTTAGCTTCCCTCGATATTAACTCATCTTCGGGACCTACAAGTGGTATCAGAGCAGTAGTTTACGAACTGCTGTTACTTGATAACCGACTTAAGACTTAGGGTGAAGTCTTGGTCCGTGATTGTACTTGCTTACGTGTTCTTGATCAACATACTTGTTCTATCTGTTTCTTGTTCCCTGTTCTTGACTTAACTGCTTCTTGATCATAAAACTGCTTAGCACTTATTTCTTGAAATCATGTCTCTTGAGATCAGCGCTAATAAGTTGCCCAAGTTCCAGGTTCAGGACTACGACTACTGGAAACTGCGAATGGAAGCAATTTTCAGCTCCACGCACGATCTGATGATCTCTGTTGTGACCGAGGGTCCGATCGTGACAATGGTCCCAAATACTGCAAATCTTGACAAAGACAAACCAATTGGCACCCTCGTCAAGAAACCAAGGTCTGATCTAACCTCAGAAGAAATGCGTCAAAATAATTTGGATAGTTTGGCGAAGAATTACATCTTACACACTCTTCCTAACGAGTATCTAGGAAAAGTGTTAAAATGTAAAACTGCCAAAGAGATGTGGGACAGATTAGCTATCATTTGTGAAGGGACATCCCTGATCAAAGAGAGCAAATTATCCACTGCTGTCCAAAGATTTGAATCATTTCGGATGAAAGCTGGCGAAACTATCGACCAGCTGGATACTCATTTTACTAAAATAATGAATGACCTTGAAGTTCTTGGTAAAACTTATACTCCTCGTGAAATCAATCTTAGGATTCTTAAGAGCTTAGATCCTCGATGGAAAATGGTAAAGATGCTGGTTAAGAATACCCAAGACATAGATAAGTGGAGTGCAGAGACCATGTTTCAAACTCTTAAAGCCCATGAGTTTGATTTAGACGAAGATGAACCCGTAGTCAGTAGTGACAGAGAACATGCTGTATCTAAGAACGTTGCCTTTAAGTCTAGCTCTTCTAAGTCCACTAAGGTAGACAGGTCTAAGTCCAAAACTAAGTCTGCCTCTGTAAAAGACGAGTTAGATACTGATCTTAGTCTGAAGGATCAGGTGAACCTCATGGTTAGAAAGTTTGATAGGCTGAATAAACGTTTCGAAAGATACAAGAAGTTCTATAGGGATCATAGAGCGTCTACTTCTAAGAACTCGTCTGATACCAGACGAGACCGAAACTCGTCCGAAAGGAGAGACGAAGTCTCGAAAGGTAATAGGCGAGATAGAGAGTCTGACGATAGGAAGATTCAACGTTCTGATAGACGTGATAAGCGTAGGGATAAATCTCCTATTAAAAAGGCTACTAATGATCTCTTGTGCTATAACTGTGAAAAGCCAGGTCACTACATTTATGAATGCCCAGACCTGAGTACTGACGATCGAGAAGAACGTAAAGCTCGAAGGTAAAGAAGATACAACCGTGGCAAGAAGGCAATGATGGCCAATGATGACTCTGACTCGGATTCAGACGAGTTGCCATCGTCCTTATCTAGCTACCCATCTGATCAAGACCACGACGAAGCATTCATAGTAGATGATGGCCTATGCTGCATGGCTAAAATCGACCAAGAGGTATCATCTTCTACTTCTTTTCAATCTTGTGATGATTCTGATACTGATGAAAGTGACACTGCTAGTAGTGAAGTAGGAAGTAGTCTGCAGCACTCTACTAGTGTTGTTGAAGACGACCTTCTACTTGCTAACCAAACATTCATCGAAGTCAGTGATGAGAACATTGCATTAAAACAAGAAATCATTGATCTTAAGGAAGCTCAGTCTAAAGTAGATCCTAATGTAACAGTCCTAAATGAACGCTTGACTGAAGAGTTGAGACAACTCAAAGAAAAGTGTGCATTGACAGACAGGTTATATCAAGACCTACTTAAGACACATGCAACTGAGAGAAATTAATTCAATGTTTTAAAAAGCAAGTGCAATAGACTTGAAGAACGTAATAAGTTCTTAGAGACCGAGGTTGTCACATTAGATCTTAAACTTACTGACCTGGTTAACTCCTCAAAGATTAACCTTGAACTGTCAGATAGGTATAGAGATCCAGGTGACAAGACTGGTATAGGTGCTGAGTCATCTAGCTCGTCTACTCGAGTCATTAAGAACCCTACTACTACTAACGCAAGACTTTTGCCAAATGATAAAGGAAAAGGACCAATGATATACGATATTGGTACTCCACTAAAGGTACTGTACCTAAACAAGCTCGAGTTAACATTCCGATTGCCAAGGGAGGTAAAAAGAATAGTAACAACAAGCCTGTTCCACCTAGAACTAATCTTCAAAGGACCACTAATCGTGGACGACCCAATCAGGTCAGATACGAGGATTGGTATCCTGAGGAGACGAGTACTAGACAGGTACAGACTAGACGACAAGAGCCTAGACCTCCTTTCATAAGACAGTCTCAGCTCTACTCGTCTAGACCTAGACAGGTAGCTCCAAAATATCGTACACAAGCTGTCCTATATCCTCCACCTTTATCATATGATATTATTAGTGAGGAAAGACCCAAACGCGTCTATAAACCGTATGGACCTAATGCATATAAGCCCTACTCTGACTATCAAAGACCAGTGCCTGCTCAAGTAGAGATTAAGTCGAAAGGCTATCTCCAAAGAGTAGACCCGAACTCGACTGATAGGCCAGACAAGGACAACAAGGTCTTATTTTGTAACAAGTATGGGCGAAAGCTTAAGAGATCGAACTTGTTCAAGACTCCAATGTATATTTGGATTCCTCTGAACATGACTAACCCCCAAGGACCCCAATAAACAAATGGATACCTAAATTATTGAATATCTTCATTGCAGGGTCGACTTGACTTGTATAAGAAGGGTGGCTCAGTAGGAGAAACCTGGTACATAGACAGTGGTTGTTCGCACCACATGACTGGTACCAAGGCTCTCTTATCAAGTTACCATGAGCAAGAAGGACCAAAAGTGATATTTGGTGATAGCTCCACTGCTGTCACTAAAGGATTTGGTTACATCCGGAATGGAGACGTAGAGATACAAGATGTCTCATATGTTGAAGGTTTGAAATATAATTTACTCTCTGTTTCACAGTTTTGTGATCGTGGATACAAGGTGCAGTTCAAAAGCCGCAAATGTCAGATTATTGACAAAAGGACACACACAGTCCTACTAGTCGGCGTAAGACAAGAAAGTGTGTACATAGTGAACTTGAACAGTTGTCCGAGGGACACCTGTCTACTTACTAAGAATCCTAAAGAACTTGGTTGGATCTGGCATAGATGCCTCTGTCATCTAAACTTTAAGGTTCTTAATAAGATAGCCAGAGATTATCTTGTAGAAGGTATTCCCAATGAAGTTTACTACAAGTCACATGTATGCACGGCTTGTCAACAGGGTAAACAGGTGAAAGGTTCTTTTAAGTCAATTCCTACTCTCTCAACTAGTAGAGTCCTAGAACTCCTACATATGGATCTTCATGGTCCAATAACTCCTCCAACCTTGAATGGTAGAAGGTACACTCTTGTTGTTGTAGACGACTATTCTAAGTTTACTTGGGTAGTCTTCCTACACAAGAAGAGTGATACACAAACACTTCTGCCTGAACTGTTGAAGAAGTTACAAGTTGAGAAGAACCAGTCCATTGTCAAGATTCGTAGTGACAAGGGAGCTGAGTTCATTAACTGCTATATCAAAGATTTCTGTGCTAAACGTGGTATCCAGCATCTTACTAGTGCAGCCAGGACACCACAACAAAATGGTGTAGCAGAAAGAAGGAATCGAACTCTCAAAGAAGCCTGTAGAACCATGATAGCCGAGTACAATACGCCTCAAAAGTTTTGGGCAGAAGCTATCAATACTGCATGCCACTCACAGAACAGAAGCGCGATCAACAAAGCTCTAGGCAAGACACCTTATGAGGTTTGGAAAGGTAGAAAACCCCGCATTTCATATTTCCATATATTTGGTTGTAAGTGTTTCATCCATAACAATGGAAAGAGCAAGTTGAATGCTTTCGATGCCAAAGCAGACGAGAGGATATTTTTAGGATACTCCTCGACTAGCAAGGCATTTAGGGTATTCAACTACTCAACTCTTTGTGTGGAAGAAACACCACATGTGGTTTTCGATGAATCTCGACAGGACTCGTCTGCCAACAAGATCAGTGAGAAAATTACTGATAAACGATCGAATCTGACAAAGATTCAGAGGTATATGAATCCGTTCAAGCCTACAATCCATTCATGAAAGCTCTCGAGTATGATGACAAAGAGAAGGTAAGTGCTCAAGGTAAGTCCTCTAGACCAGCTGACATGCCTGCCCTAGTTGACTCTACTACTCATGGTAAATCTGTTGATGATACAAATGATGTTGATATGCATGATGGTGTACATGATATAGATGATAATAGTGCTACTGTTAAGAATAGAAAAACATGGAAATCTGCGCATGATACTGAAAATATTATTGGTGACTCTACTGTTGGTGTGAAGACTAGACGACAACTCTTTGAGTCGCAAGAACAGCCTAGTCCAATTATGTTTTGCTGGTGTTATTTCCTCTCATCTATCGAGCCTACCACTGTTAAAGAGGCATTGGCTGATAGTAATTGGATCATCGCTATGCAAGACGAGTTGAACCAGTTTGTTCGAAACGACGTCTGGGAACTTGTCGATAGGCCTAAACATCATAATGTAGTTGGCACTCGATGGATTTTCAAAAATAAGAAAGATGAGAATGATTTAGCCGTTAGGAATAAGGCTAGACTAGTCGCCCAAGGCTATTCACAAGCTGAAGGCATAGACTTTGATGAAACATATTCTCCTGTTGCTAGACTAGAAGCCATTTGATTGTTCCTTGCATATGCTGCTCACATGAAATTTACTGTATATCAAATGGATGTTAAAAGTGCATTTCTTAACGGTATTCTTGCGGAAGAAGTGTATGTTGAACAACCCCCAGGTTTCGAAGTCAAAGGCGACCAGGTGTACAGATTGAAGAAAGCCTTATACGGACTAAAGCAAGCTCCAAGAGCATGGTATGACACACTCTCTCTCTTTCTATTGGAAAATGGTTTTACTAAGGGCAAGGTCGATAGAACCTTGTTCAGAAGACAACAAGGGAAAGACATTTTACTCGTCCAAATTTACGTAGATGACATCATTTTTGGGTCACCTAACAAAAAGCTGAGTGAAAGTTTTTCAACACTCATGCAAAGTAAATTTGAAATGTCAATGATGGGTGAAATGAACTACTTTCTTGGTCTTCAAGTAAAACAAACTCCAGAAGGTATTTTCATAAATCAGGCGAAGTACACTAGAAACCTTCTAGACAAGTACGGGATTAAAACCTGTAAGTCTACTGGCGTACCGATGCAACCAACTTACAGAATGGATCCAGATGAAAACGGTAAATGTGCTGACCAATCTTATTATCGTGGATAAATGTGCTAGTAGACCGGACATTGCATTCTCTGTTGGTGTTTGTGCTCGATTTCAAGCCAATCCAAAGGAAAGTCACATGGAAACCACCAAAAGGATTCTGAAATATTTGAAAGGGACCATCAATCGTGGTATATGGTATCCCTCAAATGATGATCTATCCTTAAGTGGCTACTCAGACTCTGACTTTGGAGGCTGTAGAATAGATAGGAAATCTACATCTGGTTCTTGTCAATTCTTAGGCACAAAACTCATTTCATGGTTTTCGAAAAAGCAGACTAGTGTTGCTACCTCAACTACCGAAGCCGAGTACATGGCTGCTGGTAGCTGTTGTAGTCAACTACTCTGGCTCATGCAACAGCTTAGAGATTACAACATACATGAATCAAATGTTCCTATTTTCTGTGATAGTAATAGTGCCATTGCCATTACACAAAATCCTGTTTTGCACACACGTTGTAAGCATGTTGATGTGAAGTATCATTTGATACGTGATCATGTAGAAAAGAAGGATATTCGCATGGAAAAGATTCATACTGATTTTCAAAGAGCTGATATTTTCACAAAACCATTAGCTGAGGCACGTTTTCGTGAGTTATGCATTAGTCTAAGGCTAATTGATCTAGACCCTACTTGCCTATAGCTATGTACTAACGAGACAGGTACATCAAAGAAACAAGGAGACAAGAACACTAGACCAGAGCACTCGTCTACCCACGCAACAGACATGTATACAAGGCTAAACTAGATGACCAAACAACCCGATGAGGAAGCTGGTAAAGTTAAGGGTAATACTAAGGGAATAAACATTTAAGGGGGGATCTTTGATTTCTTAAAATATCCTTATGTTGACTCTTATGTTTGTTACAAGTCGTCTTGTTCGAAACCTTGATCATTGCTTTAGAATGATATTCATCTTATTTATTTTACTCTACTTGTACCTACAATTACACATTCCATATGATAAGATAGGTACATGAAGTCGTTCGACGTTCAGAATAGACAAGCACAGTCGAAGGGGGAACTCAACTGGTGTTCATAAGTCTACTCGTCCTGTGCACTTAGGCCTACTCGACTTATGAAGCCTAGGTCTACTCGTCTGTTCTGGATAGACTCGAACAGACAAGCTAAGTGTTTCTCTTGATTGAAATATGCTAAGTGTTTAATCAAACCGAATTAAGGGTATTATAGTAATTCGATAATGCTAAAATTTGAAAACCCTAGAATTGGATTTATACACTCCCATTTAATGAGGTGTATACACCCAGTTCGCACTAGACTACACTAGGTCAGATGAGTTCACTCCCCTGTCCTAACTAAGAAGAGACGAATTTCAAATTTTACAATATCAAATCACATAATATTCTCGATTCCGTAACTGAATACCAAAGGCCCCAACCGTTGGATCTAATCCTTTAATCGTGGCCGTTGGATCAAACTTCAGTTCTTAAACAAAACTCATCTTCCACACACAGCGTGTCCCACGATTTCATAACTCCCTTATTTTTGCTCTCAAATTTCTTGCAAAATCAAACTCCCCTGTTCTTACTCTATCTACTAAGATGTCGAGTGTTTCTCTATTTGATGTGAGAACTAACATGCAAGCTAGGTTTGACCTTGGCCAGTACATCTCAGAAGGCAAGGTACAAGTAGAACCCTCGATGTTTTTCAAAGGGCTTCACACTGTTGGAAACCAAGAAATCATCGACAAGTGCATTCGATGTGGATTGAAGCCGTATCTGGAGGCATTCCCCCAAGTCGTCTTGGAAGAAGAAGTGTTGCTGTTCTATGCCAACGCCACCAGACGAGGAGATATCATCGAATCATTTATTGGATCAAGTCGGGTTGAACTCACTCGAGAAGTTATGTTTAATCATTTAAAGTTGCCCATCGGAACGATTGATGTGGAAAACTATGATGTTGGTCAGGAGATGAGGTATTTGAGCATCTTTTGTGGTAGGAAATTAAAACTCAAATCAGATGGCAAGGCACCTGCCGTCAAGAAGTCAGAACTTCTGGAAAAGTATCGCACTCTACTGGACATAGCAAGCAAGATGCTACTATGTGCCACCGGCTCTCATGATGCAGTCACTCAGGCTAAGGCAAGGGTGATGGCAGCGATATATGACGGAATCACAGAGGGTAATTGGTTTAAATTGATTGCTGATCGGATGATGTACTTTGAAAGAAGTGTCAGGGTTGACACCGACTCTTACAGTTGGGTGGTGTCAAATGTTGTTGGGTTTGGCAACAAGTTGAGTATCTTACTGCCCTTGTTGTTGCCAAACAAGTCTGACTGGAGTAAAGGAAAGCCCTTTCATCCTTTAAAATTTTATTTGAAGAAGGAGGCCTTGAAGAAGCAGGCTGCTGCTAGGCCAGCTGCACCTAGGCAAGCTCGCATTGACCCCATGGAAGCCTTGCCTTATGCTGCTTCGTCTGGTTCTTCGGAAGATGAGTCAGTTGAAGAAGAGTCGAAGGAAGTTGCACAAGACTCGTCTAGTGCAGATGACTCTGAGGAGACTCAGTCGAAAGAGGAGTCCGAACGAGAGAAGGAGTCAAGTGCTCAAGTTCCTGAATTGTACACACTAGTGAGAGTTGGTTCGCCCACTTCACCAGACGAGTCGAGTCCACAGGTTGGTACTTCTACTCAATCTGTTTCAATTCCTCTCTCTCTCTCTTCTATTCGAACCAAGGCTAGATCACATCGATCTAGGCCTAGACTAGCTCCCTCAACCTCACAAGTGCTGGCAGCACATCCGCTGAGAGCCAGTCTACCCCCAAACACTCTCATAATGGATACAACTGATACTCCGACAGTTGTCACACCAATCCTAGACACATCAAAGCCCACAGAAACCACAGACCAAATTCTATCCTTACCTTCAACAGAAAATGTTGAACCCTCTATCCCATCTAGTTCAGAAATTACTCCAGTTGCCACTGCAACAACTGAGGTAGGGACCCCACCTACTCAGACCCCTTCTGAACATAGATTCGAATCCTTGGTCTACTACCCCATGTGTTTAAGAGAAAAGAGAGTCCGTTCGAAGATGAGCAAGAACTTGAAGAAGCAGCTCTCATCTGTCGAAGTCGACTACTCGTCAGAGCAGTTTGAAAAGCTTCTAAGAATATGCACTTGGGTGGCATTGAAGAAGTCTGGAACAGATGATATTTTTGAAGTCATCTTAGGAAAAGGTGGAATTTCAAACTTCATGGATTGGGAAATGGAATAAAAGGAGAACAGTGGTGTTCGAGACCACTCTGAGCTATTTCCAGCACACGCCATTACTGCTCTTGCGAAGAGATTGCTGAACATTTCCGATGATTTGATGTGTTCAGAATCGCATTTTGATATGGGTGTTCAGGTTTCAGAGGCTGATTTTGAAGAAGATGTAGTTATGGTTGAAGTTGCAATAGCTGAGGAGACTCAGTCTACTGATCCTGTATTAAATCTTGACAATGTCTCAGACCAGTTGAGAGGCATTGTGTTCAAATTTCAAATGGATCATGCTGACAGTCCAAGATCAGATTTTGCATTTATCAATCGATATTCTGATGTATACTTTCCCACCGAAATTTGTGGATATATGGAAAAGCTGCACGCCTTGTTGAAAAAGGACTTGGCTGATGCTGAAAGGAGGACTAAGGAAGCTAAGTTAGCTATGGTGCCTTACTGTCCTATGCCTAGTCTGAAGGTCATTGCTGGAAGTGTTGATCACACTGAAGTAGTAGAAGATGAGGTCTTAGCTACTGCTCCAGAAGGTCAGTTGATAGAAGTTGTATCTCTTGCTGAAGATGAGATTATGGAAGAGGCTACTCATGTTGAAGTTGGACAATCGTCTCAAACTATCCCAGCCGCTTCAATAGATGAGTTGAGAGAA
Source organism: Galeopsis tetrahit (assembly GCA_963675135.1). NCBI lineage: Eukaryota > Viridiplantae > Streptophyta > Magnoliopsida > Lamiales > Lamiaceae > Galeopsis > Galeopsis tetrahit. The sequence goes on along the minus strand of OY776128.1, from coordinate 47,523,415 downwards.
GACTTGAAGGCTGTTATCAAGTCGTCTATCGATGAATTTCTCAAGTCTGAGTTAAAGAAGACTCTTGTTGAACAGAACAGTGTCATTGTGACAAGTTCAAAAGAGATGATCATGAATGAGGTCAACCAGTTGGATAATGATTTCAGACAAGAGATGTTTAATCAAATTGAAGGATTTCTCCAGAACCAAGTTGAATATTCGGAGAAGAGCTCAGTCGATTTTGCTCGCGTCTTAGCTACTGAATCCAGGAAGATGGAAAGAGTTTATAGAGCCAAAATTGAGATTGCTGATGTTCAAAGAAAAGAAGCCTATGATCAGTTAGCACAAGCCAGAGAAATTATCAGTGCTATGACTGAAGAGAACAGGAAGTTACGTCTGACTGCAACACATTTTAAGAATGAGTTGAACTTGTCTACTCACAAGCTGGAGTTGGTGGCGACCAAACTGGACAAGTTAAGTCAAGATGGTTCTCATGAAAGGCAGATTGAAAAAGCTACAAACCTAATGAAGCAAGCTATGTTTGAAGAGATGACTCGGTTTACTTCTCTTTTCTCTCTCAAGGCGACTGATGAAGCCAAAAAGGGGGAAGAGACAAGTCGAGTTGAAGTTGTTGCTGAAGGTGAGAAAGCTAAGTCTAGTGCTGAACCAGAAGCTAAAGAAGTTGCGGAAGCTATGCAAGATCTTAGAAGGCCTAAGAGAGGCAGAGGCAAGTTAGTCAAAACTGTAGATCTTGAGCGAGCTAAAGCTGAAGCAGATGAGTTGAAGAAGAAGGAGAAAGGCAAGGGTGTTGCTACTCCTGAAGAAGAGGTTCAGACAAGACAGGTATCAAAAAGAAAATCTATTCATATAGAAGAGCCGAAAGAAGCTGAGACAACAACAGTTGAGAAGAAGCAGAAGGTTGTTGATCCAAATGATGAAGCTCACTATGCAAACAAGAAGAAGATTGGTAGACATATTGAAAGTTTGCAGAAGCTGAAGGCAGATGAAGATCAGATGGAAGATCAGTTCATTGACTACTTCATTGACAGAGAACATCGATCTGAATGGATGAAAGTGAAGAGGCAATGGGAACTTGATCATTGGATTATTCGCAAGTATGGTGATTCTGATAGTCCAGATGAGTTGTACTCAATGTTCGACAAATTTATGGAAGGTCAGAACAAGCTGCTGTGGAATTTGATCTTAAGGATATCTGCTGGAGCGAATTTCAATATTCTAGTTCCTGTGTTTCCAAGGTGGAAATGTCCTATGTCCACTTCTGGTAGAAGAGTTGATCTTAATCAGATCAAGAAATTTGAAGAAGAGCTACTGGAAAAAGAGATGATTGAAGATGAAGACCATGTCAGAGTTATTCACAAGAGGCTCCTAGACGCATTCTGTGTTCCAAATCCAGAAGGAGGTACTCTTTCAGATTAGTTGATTATGTGCTCTGATATTTAGTTTTTATTTGCTCTGATTGATTTTTGATTTTTGATAAGTATGTGTAATATCTACTGGTATTATTTTTGAATGAATGAAAAGATAAGGCATTATTTGATGTTAAGACAAGATAACTACTTAACTAGTCTACTATTGAGAAAAGATTCAAGTAGTTTTGGCTTCATAAAAAAGGGAGAAATTGTTGGGATATGAATCCTAGACAAGTCCTACGTGATGATAAAGATGAAGTTTTGATAAGCCAAAAGTAGTTTGAATTTTTTCTAAGTAGTTAAGAGGAGTCATCTTGAACAGACCAGTAGAAGTTCACATGTGAAATAAAAGTGTTGTTATTATATTAAAAGATAAGTACGAGTTATAAGTACTTCATATTTGCTATTTGTATACGTGTTAGATTGTTATTGAGCTATAAATAATCATTGTATAGAAGCTCATTGATTTTGAATGTAATAGATAGATTGATTGTATAGATTATAAGTTGACTAAGCAAAAAGCTTAAAGTAATGTAATAGTCTTGTTAGGATTAGAATAGTCTACTATTGAAGATCGCACAAAGAGACCAGATCAGATGAGAAGAATGAAGTCTACTCAACAAGACAAGTGCATACAAGACTCCACAAGACAAGTCAAACTAGAAGTCAACTTGAAGTGAAGTAAAGGTGAAACGCGTACAAAGATAAAGATTACAAAGTTAGTTATGGAATAACTAATTAACAAGAAACGCGTGGATGGATAAGAAGATGCAGTTACAAAAGTTAGTTTTCAAGAAGAGTTGGTTACAACTAACTTAGTTCTTGAATTTGAAGTCTATAAATACCTCAAGGTGTTTATCATTTGAAGACTACTGCAAATACATATACTGAAGCTACATACTGAAGAATTGTTCGAAGTTACTCTCAGAGTTCATTGAAGTTCAGAAAGCAAGTCCGCTAGTGAAGTGAAGAAACCAGAAGACTGCTACTGAATAAGTTTTTAGTTTTTGTTTGTTGTTTTTATCAAGTTGCTAGATACTTGTTAAATTTCTAGTAAGATCGTAGACGTACTTGGTAGTATAGTCTTAGAAGATCTAAGTCTTTTTCTTGGGACTCAAAATCACAAGAACTCACACTTTGTACTCGATTGGAAGAGTTAGTGGAAACATCACAACTGGGTTGTGAGAGTGGACGTAGACAAGTTGTCGAACCACTATAAATTGTTTGTGTTGTTTACTTTACTGTTTTGTTTACTGCTTAATTGATTAATTGTTTACTTGATAAACATTCCTAACTGAACAAGACAAGTTGAGTATAGAACAGAGTTCTCGAATTTAGAAGATTGAGTATAAACTTTAATTGGGCTCATTATTAATTTCGTATTCCGCATTTTGTAATTCTGATATATCGAAAGATTTTAGAAAAGTCTATTCACCTCCCTCTAGACATTTTCTTTAGCTTCCCTCAATATTAACTCATCTTCGGGACCTACAAATGGGAAGTATAATTAATTTGTATCCCCAGGTAAGACCAAATGTGACATTGGTTGCAACACTAATTTTAACGAAATTAGCAATATCTTGCACGAGACTGTAAGCATTACTGGTGTAATATTCAGTGATGAACCCAATGATAATTCCAATCCAAAGCCCAACGCAAACACAGAGGAACAATTGTCAATTCTTCAACACATTTTGAGCCCCAAAGATTAAGATGATGGTAGACAAGTCCATGTGGCAATTGAAATTCCAACTGTAAAAAAGACAGTGGATATAATTAGTTGACTCTTTAATGTTGGTTCGATTTCCTGGTCAGCTTTGATCTCGAAAAATTTAGTAGCAAAAAAAGTGGTGATTAAGCAAACCACGATTTCAATGGAACTTATGGGTATGGCAATAAAGTCATGAATCATGACAAATGAGGATGTGGAGGCTTCAATAAGAGCAACACATGAATATTTGTACAAAGATATATTCCAATTACCGCTCCAATTTTGGGAGCCTCCTCTTTAGAAATTGAAATACAACTAAACTTTCGATCAGAACGATCGTGAAAACCTTAAAATGATACCATCAGGTGCATTTCTAATTAATCCAAAATCTGCAACCTTAAAGTGTCATATCATCTGAATTTGAAAGAAGTATATTTGTGGGCTTCATATCACTATGAATGAAACTCTGCTGAGCTAAGATGTGAAGATACTCGACTTCTCTAGCAACATTTAACGTTATTGACACCCGTTGTTTCCAAGTAAGAGGCTAACAACCATGTTCACTCCACTCCATTGCATGGACCCCTCTCGAGTTACCAAACCAGTTGCAGATCAAATCGCATTCTTCACCATATATCAGCATATTAATTCCATCCTCCAGCAGGGCGGGGATACCAGCTTCGAGATTTCTCATCCAATCCGCAAGCATTGCTTGGTAAACACTAGTGTTGCATGATACAAACTCTATATCTCCAAGTGCATTCGGGGAAGAATTTTGATTGGGGGATTTCTCCCATTGAGAAGTAATAACATAGGCTACATATGCACTTCTTTCTAATATTGTAATAATTCACATCACCAGCACGTGAGATAATATAACTAAAGACTGTACGTATTGCAAACAAAATAGGTTGTCATGCAAGATATTGTTCCATCAAGGTAGTAAAGTTTTACTGCAGTTTCACAGAGAGGCAACACCATGTTGATACGGTAATGCTCAGCTTGAATAATTATTTCCATATCAAAAGAAAAATCAGCATACGCAATATACTGGATTACTGGATCAGTGAGCTCATTACCAATAGAAAATCCCTTTAGATTAACATGATTCCTTCATTCTTTTTGTTTCCTTGGTGGACACGCTCAACAAAAACAGGAATATAACAACATGTGATTCCCCTATAATGTAAAAATCATTATTTGCTAGTTTGAGATGCTTCTTGAAAAAAGCCTCACACCATTGACCATGACTTTCTTCCAAAGTTATTGCAACAAAGATAGTGCCCTCTTCCGGTCCTCAAAGAACCATCAGACTAGTAAAGCTTGGTAAAAAACTGTTTGGATGTTATACAAGAAGCAAGAAGAGGAACAACTTTAGCAGTGATTTCATTTCCATCCGTATTCACCACTTCTAAACATGGATCAGATATCTTTAGGGCATCCCCAAGAGCAATAGACTCTTCATCCTCCGAATTACATTGGAATTTTAAAAGAGCATCAAAAGCCCTAATACCCTTTTCACCTAGAGTGGTGTTGGACAAGTTAAGATAACACAAATCAGAACCTTCATGCGCTACTGACAAATTATTCATAGTTGCACCAAATATAGATCCGACAATAAAATCTTTCCCAACGCCCTTTCTAATTGCAGCATGATATTCATTAGGTCTAGTAACTTGCATTTTATCAACCATAGTTTGATTACTAAATTTTTCAGGTGGATTATTACATATTCCCGGTTCAAACCTACCATTAGAGTTACACCTGGAACTCCTCTGAATTTGACTATCTCCATGGTTTTCCACAAATTGTTGAGCGTGCGATTTTGAGAATTCACCAACTCCAGATCTACCAGCAGAATTCCCCTCAGAATGCCCATCAACTCCAATTCTTTCATACATTGGTGTTTTCTTAACAATGGTGGGGTAGGGAGCATTCCCACTTCTCCTCTACCATATAAGTGGATAGTTGGGTATTTTGGTATATTATCACTTCCATCATCTACTGCACTGAAGTTTTTTTACTTCTCATTTGTATGTGGTGTTTTTCCCTTGATAATGGTACCCAATTGTTTGGACAATATTATTATCACCGATTAGAGACCGATTATAAATAGCCATAAATCCATTTTCTATTTTTCTAACTTTCGGTCTAATTTGACTTGATGAAATTTAATTTCGAATTAGAGACCGCGTTTTTTGTCTTTAATCTGTCTGTAATGCTCCAAAATACGTCGAAATTAATTCTTGTCTCAAAACCGTCTCAATTTATAAACGACCTCAAAACCGTTTATAATTAATCAGTCAAACGGTCGGTCAAATTAATGTTTTGAGACTTGGAAAGTGAAAGACCAATTATAGATGGTAAATGTGGTCTCAAAATCGAATTCAAAATTTTAGTCAACTTCTGGTCTCCAATACGTCTATGATGCTTTGAGGTTATTTTCCGTCTCAAAACACTATCACAATTTTAGACAAGATATTATTCTGTCACAAAACTATATTTTTTTTTTCCAAACGGTCTAAAATCCATTTATATTATAAACGGTTTTTTACAGTCTCAAACCTCCGGACTCTAATTTCAGCATTTTTTATTTTTTTTTGGTAATGTAGTCATTATGGGAAAAACACTTATTGACAATGTGAAGGCGATATAATAAGATTTTATTTTATAAGAAATAATAATATTTTCTTTTTTAACAAATTGAAATTTTTTAAATTATAATTAATGGTTAGCAGTATGAAGTTGTGGGAACAATAAAAGATAGGAGTCGATGATTTTAAATTCAAGTTTATGAAACGCATTATGAGTTCAAAGAATTGTTACACTTATTCTACAAAAGAAAAAAAAAAGGGATGTTAGTTCGATGAATGAGTACCGGTCGATCTTGGATATACTTATTATAAGATCCTAACCTCGCAAATCAAAGATTATTCATTTCTAAAAATCAGGGTGCTTTTTTTGTGAGAAATAAATTTTGTACAATATTTTTATCCTTAACAAATCATTAAATTTCTTGAAGCATAATGAATTGGAAGGAGATTGATTTTTAGAGTGAACTTAGAATAAGCTTATAATTCAGTGTTCTGGGGCTATATAGATGAGATTATGCAAAATATGTGTTTTGATGCCATGGTTGTTTATTGTCATCTTCTATGTCAATTTTGGTAAATGGGAGCTCTTCTAACAAATTTCAACTACAGAAACACTTACGCAACTATCCATTATTCCCTTCATATTTCTTATTGTTGCAGTGCAGAGAAAAGCTTTACACAAGTAGATCACTCTCTCCTTCATATTTCTTATTACTGCAAGCTCTCTTTAAAAAAGTAATATGTTCGCAGTTATTTAATAATCTAAAAATTGGGGTCAAAGGGTATAGATCAGTCATTCACAATTTACGCATGACATAGTCATTATGAAAAAAATATGTAGAGAATGGGAAGGTGTTGAAACGTAACCTTAGACATTCTTTTTTCTTAGATTCAAACTACGTCGGGTTAGACCGATTCTAGTACTCGGGATAAATCTCCAGAGAAGTCGAGGATTTTGCTACACACTCCCCCTCTACAAAATCAATATTTAGTCACCCATCTGATATAAATCCTAAAGGAGGTCAAACTCCAGACTAATTATTTCATTGCGGTTGCACATATCCCGTAACTAGGTCTTCTTCCGCTTTCGCTTTAGTTATGCCGCCCAGAGCTACTTCTGCCCCGATCGTTTGCGGCCAATCTTCTTCCCATAATACCTCGGCCCCACTAAGGTTCCTATTAATGAAAAGGCATGTAAGGATAGTGTTTCCAGAGGAGAGGAAATGGGGGTTGTGGGATCTAATATGTACTACCAGCAAATACTTATATGTACCAGTTACATACATGTAACTGACTATTTGCCCTCTTTTTTTAATAAATCCACACTCCCTCTTTTTAGACACTTATGTGTACAAGTTACATACATGTAACTAAATCCAATTTTTACATGGGCTATTAGTTATTTACCTTATTTTTTATTAATTTCACCCCCAATTTTTTTTAAATAAAAATACATGTAAAATACTATATTACCATTTTATCAATTAAATTAAAATAAAATACAACTCATTAAAATTATAATTATACACCGACTATTGAGTCACCAATGAATCACCACGAAGTCAAACATTATTCTATTTTTTGAACTTTCAAAAAATAAATATAAAAACATAACGAATATAAAAAAAAAATTGAGAAAAAATATAAAACTCAAAAATAAAATTATGACATAAAAATTTCAGTTTTTTTTTTTTTTTTTTCAAAAAATGACCAAAATTTAGGGAAAAAATCGAAAAAAAAAACTAAACTAACAAAATTTCTTTTTTTTTCTAATTTGGGTATAAATGTATGAATATAACATGCTCACTTTCTAGCTTTAATCTGATTTATAATAACTAAGATTGTTTTGTTATGTTTTCATTATTTCTACAATGATATCTGATTTGTTACAAGTTTTTTAAAGTTATAGATTATTTTTTAAGACTAATTAATAACATAATCTAATTGAAAAATAAAATTTATATTTAGAAACTTAAATGAGTGAAAATTGAGGAAGAAATCAGCATAATATTGCATCATCTTTATTATTTTCTTTGTGGTCATCGCCGTGTTGATGCATTCATATATTTATTGAGTGTGATTGTATCTATTAATTGAATTGTGTGTTCAGTGTGATTCATTCTCACTTTTGTTCTTCTTACTAGTTAGCTAATATCAATCTTTTAATATTAATGTATTAATTTGCATGATATGCCTGGAATTATGAATGTGTTAAGTTGTGTATTTTTTGTTAAATATAATATTAGTTTAAATACGGTATAATATTAGTACGCCTATGGTATAGTAATAGTTAATACTCCGTATATTGTATAGTACTAGAGATTAATGTGGGTATAAAAATATTATTTAATATATTAACTAATACTATACAATATGTGAATTAATACTATACGGAGTACTATATTTGAACTAGTACCATAGAGTATGTTAACTAATACTATACAATATGTGAATTAATACTATACGGAGTACTATATTTGAACTAGTACCATAGAGTATGTTAACTAATACTATACAATATGTGAATTAATATTATACTATATTTGAACTAGTATCATAAAGTATGTGAACTCGAAACTCGAAAACATTAGAACTTGTACCAATATAAATTAATATTATATTGTACTCCCTTCGTCCCACAAAGATAGCTACATATTCCTTTTTTTAATGTCCCAAATTATAGCTACATTTCCTCTTTTACTTTAGTATTAAATGCTTTATTGTCAATTTTACCCCTAATTAATAAGAGTAATTAAGACTTAACAAATTTTGGAGAATGTGATTCTAAGGGCAAAATTGACACATTAGCTAAATTTGACTACATTTATTGATTTTTCTTAATCTGTGTGTAAGTCAAATGTAGCTATCTTTGTGGGACGGAGGGAGTATATGAACTAATACGTATAGTACTGCATATTAACTAATAATATACCATAATATTTATCAATTGTTATCATAACACTCATAAACTAAAAATTATATTCATAAAAAAATAAAATAAAGTGATTAAAAAATGAAAATTCGAATGAAAAAAATAATTAAACAATGTAAAACGAAGTGAAATTTGTAAGGAATGAAGTAAAATTTTGAAAGGATAGGGTGAAAATTATACACCAATTAATTAAAGTAAAATAGTACCAATATAATTGATCGAACACTTTCCGCTAAGAGAGATGAGAGTTTTATTTTTTAAAACAAATTATTATTATACTATTTAATACTTAAAAAAAACAATTAAGATTTTTCCCAAGTTCAACTCTTAAGGGCGGCTTCTGAAAAGCTTACTCAGGTAATGGTTTTTCTTCCTCTCTTCCTTTATTTTTATACTTTGTTATTAACTAATTATTATTGTCACAATTATTATTTTCCTGTTCCTCGCTCTCCAAGGCATGATTACTTAAACTATTGAGACCTCATCATATTAGGCTCTGCCCCTCTGAACTGGCCAAGAAGGATCAGCAACTCTAAACCATGATATGTAAACTCAGCTCTTCTACCACAACCATAACCGAAAAAAGACAAGGAGATCTCGGATCTCCGGGCTGCTCTGTCCTATTTGGAAAAACTTTTTTCTGATCAAGTAGTTTATTTTTAGGGTAAAGAGGACCTCATTCGAGCTCAAAGTTTGGTCTTAGGCTTCTAAGGTAAGCTTGGTCCCATCCGCTCTGTTCTTGATAGCATGGATGTGTCTCCACACTTTCAAGGAGATATGGAGCAAGATCCTTCAGATCCTTAGTGGCTCCCTGTGATTTAAAAAGTTGTTGTTGAACTAATGAATGCAAATCTTCCTCTCGATTTTTCTCCTGTGGAGGAGCCTATCTATGACTTTCTTCTTCTCACTACCATTTCTGAGGCGACTACTGATGAGTCGAAATTATTGTATATTTTTGTGCTTTAATTGGATACTCTATGAGAATTAATTTGGTATTTTAGTGCATCTTTTCGACTCATTGTGTTGTGTCTTCAATTACCTAAATATTTTATTTTATTATTTAATTAAGGTAAAATCGAAGCATTTGAAAATTATTGAGGTTGAGCGGAGTAGAGCGAAAGGCTTACGGAAATCACGGCCCATTACTTGGGCCAATTACTAAGCCAATTGACTTAGCCCATTAAATTAATTTGTTAGAGAGACCAAATACAATTGGGCCTTCAATTGAATTTTGGACCTTGGGGTACTTGTTATAAAGCAGCCGCCATTCTGGAAATCAAAGGAAGCAGGAGCAGCGGGACAATTGGAAGCAAGCAGTAGACGATGGAAGGCAATGGTTCTAATTTTGTGTTTGTCAATTCTTTTAATTATGTTTAGTAGGTAGATTGTTATTCTAGCTCGAGGATGTGAAACCTTGTGACGATTATGCTTTTTCATTATACAACTCCTGGTTGATTTTGATTTATATCTCGATTTTGTTATTATTTGAGTAGATGCTATGCATGTTTGAATTAAGAGTTTAATAGGCTTGATCACCCAATTTTATTCATATATCCATTCTAGCTATCCTATAAATTATAATCCGTAATTGTTATAATATTGTGGGAATTGTAGCAACTAAGGCAGAACACCTTAAGGAGTAGTAACATCTAGGTTGCATGGAACGAGCGTCTCGTATTCATGGTCTAGTTTATCCTATTGTTTTAATTCTTGAATGCGTTCCTCGAGTTGAACCTTAGATACATGTTTTAGGGTTATCGTAGGGATAGATTAATTGTGGGTCGTACCTGCTGATTAATTAAACGTAAGAAACAATTCGAGTTAGTTTGGTCGTACCACTAGCTTAGGGATAAGATTTGAGATTAAATTGAATTAACAAGATTTGTTGATTGAACTGATATAATTAATCAAGGGGAAGCTATCCGAGGGCTATATCATTTCCATTATTTGAGTCTCGTTATTTTATATTGCAATTTATTATTTCTTGCTTCTTAATAGTTTGTTAGCCAACCAACCAAAGTCCCCCATTTTTATTGCATTCGTACACAAATTTATTCAATTAAACTACACCATTCTCTGTGGGATCGACCCTTGCTTACTCTACTACATTAGTGAGTTAGTTAAGAAATTATTTTTGGGTGCCGGCGATAGCACACCAACTACTCCAGTGGAAGATGCACCCTCGCTCCCTTCGATTGTGAAAACTTCTCCTCCTCTCATGAACGAGGAGCATGTTGTTGATAGTTTATCACCTAATGCTGATAGTAAACGAAGGGAAAATGCACCCTCTCTCCCTTCGATTGCGGAGACTTCTTCTCCTCCTATCCGTAACATTCTACTACTCTTATGAACGAGGAGCATGTTGTTGATAGTAAACATAGAGCATTGCAGAGACTTCTCCTCTCTTCATTTACTTTGTATTTTGCCTCTACCCTTTGTAGGATCTAATATTGCTCTTCTTTTGAATACAATGTTTGTTCACTTTTGCACTTATTGTGTGTTCTTCTTGTCATTTGAATGTTGATAACACTGTGGTTCTTACATACTTAATTTAAAGCAAGAAAGGAAATGAAAACGTGAACAGTAGGAACAACTTCATGTAGTTGAAATCCTTTACAAATGATATTTCTTGAGATTATTCGCATTCCAACGATGTGGGAGCTCTTTCCCCTTTTCGTTCACTAGCTTGTAGGCACCTCCTTTAAGCACTTGTGTGACAATGAAAGGCCTTTTAGCTTCCAACTTTCTGGTGTCCTTGATCGCATCTGTCCTGCGCAGAACCAAGCCTTCTATCTCGAACTTTCAATTCTTGACTCATTTGTTATAGATTGCCCGGATCTGGCTTTTGTATCTCTCTTCTCTGATGTGTGCGATCTCTCTTTCTTCCTCCAACATGTCCAAGTTCTCTCTCAATAGGCCCAAGTTCTTATTCTCATTGTAATTCAAGATTTGATGGGTTTCCATCCCTATCTCCGCTGAAATTACTGTCGTAGAGCCATAGACCAAATTGAAAGGTGATTCTCCAGTGACGGTATTGGGACTAGTTATACGCCCAGAGGACATAATATATATCTTCTGCCCACTTATATGCTCTCCTCTTGGGATAGCCTCCCTTATACTTCTCTACTCTTTTCACCCATCTTTCTTGGAATCACCTCTTCTCCTCTAAACATTTGCCAGATACGAGGCTCCTCTGCTCTCATTATTGGAATTTGAGGGCACACTTCCAATTATTTGGGCTCAGATACGAGATCTCCATTGCTCTCTTGTATATAGGAGAACATAAGGAAAGGTCCTCTTTGAGATGTGGGCACAACTGATATCTATGCCGCCCCGGATAAGGCTTCTCCACTCGAATTATACTTGAACATACCCTTTAATTAATTCAATTGTAAATTTGTGAGATAATAATCGTCCTCCTTCCACTCAATAATACTAATCGATTATTACTTCATATATAATCCCCTCATCTGCACTTCTGAGTGTCGTATATAGAGAAACAATGAATTACGAAATTATAATTTCATTGAGTGAATGTAAAGGATTACATAAGGGAGTATTTATAGATACAAAACATATCTAATATATATCTCAAATCTAGGTTAAATAAGGAATATAAAAGATTTAAAATATTATATATATATATATATATAATATATTATATGTCCAATATGCCCCCTCAAGATGGAGCTCCGTAGGAGAGTCCACTCTTGATCATAAGCATTTGAAGACGAGAGGGGAAGCGAAGCAGGCCGGGCTGCGAGGGAATGGGATGCGTGTGCCGAAGAAGATGGCGTCGCGAGCGGTTGTTCAGACCGAGGAGGATATGCGACCATCAAGACTACTGGATGGTGGAGTTGCAGTGCTGCCATGGAAGAGAGCTTGGGGAAGAAGAAAGCTTTGTCATGACGGCACAATTGGTTCAACCAAAATAGATTACCGTGAGGGGGTTGCAACCGTGATTTTTGATCAGTGTTGGGTGTCGATCAACGGTTGAGGGTGGCAATCGGGAGTTTGGATGACGCCGGGCGTCAAGCAACGACTACAGGGGGTTGGATCGAGGGGGCACCCATCGTTTTTCTTCGCCGGATCTGCCATGGGAGGATGGGAGTTTGCAGCGGTGAAGGAAGTTGGGCGGGTTGATCGTAGAAGGCACGCTACAGAGTGGGTTGCAATGATGGTAAGTGAATTCAAGAAGAAGGGAAAATGATAACCACCTGGGAGTTTGTTGCAATCGCTGAGGGTGATCGGCTGAGGGAACCGATCGGCGGTTGGGAGGGATAATGGGGTAGTCGAAAGGGGTCGGACGAAAGGACGCCGAGCACGAACTATAGTTTCTTCTTCTTGATGTTGAGGTAATCGTGAATTTTGTACGATAAAAACGTCGAACAATGATTACGAGGGTTTGTGTGGAATCAACCCTGGATATTTGAGCGTGAGCCTTTAAGCTCTGATACCTTATAGAGAAACAATGAATTACGAAATTGTAATTTCATTGAGTGAATGTAAAGGATTACATGAGGGAGTATTTATAGATACAAAATATATCTAATTTATATCTCAAATCTAGGTTAAATAAGGAATATAAAAGATTTACAATATTATATATATATATATATATATATATATATATATATTATATGTCCAATATGGTATAGCCCTTCTCTTGCGAGCTCTTTTACTCAGCTTGCTATTACCTTTAACAATCTTGATTGTATGCCGTAAAAAAAAAAAAAAAAAATCTTGATTGTATATCCACTCCACTTACGACACATCACCCAAATGGGCTTTCATCAGATGTCGGGAGTTCAGGTATGAGGATGTTTCCGCTCTCGTCTAACATGCATATAACCCACGCCATTAAATAATTAATTAAAGGTAAGGGCCCAAACAAGTCCAGCCCAAAAAACAGCATGCCGCAATTAAAGATAGTAAAGGAACTCCTCTAGAGAGTATAGTCTATAGAGAGATAGGCCAGGAAAATGGAAAAATTGATTATCACGAAAACATTATCAATTTTTTTATTTTGAATTAATAAATGAAATTATCAATTAGTGGACATAATAATTTTTACTAATTACATCAGATTCGTGAGTTATTACTTTTCAAGAATGAGATTATTTGTTATTGTCCATAATTGTATTTACTGTGACAGTTTTTTGAGTTAATTATCACTTTTTATTTGATAGTAGAATATTACTATTCAAAAAATTATCAACTTTTAGTTGAAAATTGAGAATCTTTTAGTTGAAAATTGATAATGTTTTTTATATAAAAAAAAATCATTTTTTATTTAAACATTATCATTTTTTAATTTTAAATTAATGAATGAGATTATCTATTAGTGAATATGTTTTTTTTTTTCTTTTTTAATTGCATCAATATTCTGAGTTTACTATGAGCGAAAAAATAATTTGGGCCTAATTTGGTATCTGGCTGAATGGGCTAATGAGCCACGTTTGGGTTAAAAAACAGAATATAAAACAAGGGCGCGGCTAAAGGCACCCGATTTCCTATGAGTACACCCACCAAACATTTTTTTAATCTTCCAAAACATGTGAAATGTCACATATACCCCTAGGGTAAAATTTATGAAAAAAAACAAAGATGAGTACACCCATCCATTCTATTTCACAAAATTATCTCCCCCACCACCACCACCACCAACACCATTTTTCAACAAAAAAAAAAAAAAAAAAACTTCAAAATTGCAACAAAAATTAATCCAAAACAACCACTGTTAATCCAAAAATTTCCAGAACATTTTCGAAATTTTTTACAAAACAAACTCAATATGTTTGAAATTTTTTCCAAAACAAACTCAATATGTTCTAAAAAAATTCCAAAACAACTCAAATTTGTCCGAAAAAAAAGATCGAACATCTTGTTCGAAAATTTTTCCAAAACAAACTAAAGTTGTTCGAAATTTTTTGCAAAATAAACATAATATGTTCGAAATTTTTTTCAAAACAAACATAGATTGTTCAAAAAAGATCCCAAACCATCCAAAAACCCTAATTTTTTCACAAACCTAAATTTCTTAAATTTCAAACCTAAACTTACTTGAAACGGTGGCGGACGAGGAAGTTGGGCGACGAACTGGCGGCGTTGATGGTGGGGGCGTCGATGCGAACGGGCGACGTTGATGGTAGGGGCATCGATGCGAACGGACGGCGTCGCTGCGGAAGGCATGGAGGGCGGCGTCGCTACGGAAGGCGTGGCGGGCGGCGGCGTGCTGAGTGAAGAGGATGCGACGGGGAGAGGGAGCGTGAGTGGAGAGGGAGAAGGTGGGCGAAGGCGTGTCTGGGTGCTGCGAACAAGACGGGGAGGGCTGCGGCGGCGTGGCTGGTGGTCGACGACGGCGATTGAGAGGGAGGGGGAGGTGGTGCACCCTTGTGTGTGAAAATGTGAGAAATGGAGAAACTAAGGTTTTAATTAGGGTTTGGAATGAAAAGGTTATTTTTGAGATTTCCATGTGGGTGTCCTCATCCGTTTTGCGTGTGTTCTCATCGCGTGTGTACTCATAATATCCTTGGGTGCCTTTAGCCGTGCCCATAAAACAATGGCCAGGCTATGTACCCCTCTTACTCGTTAAATATACTTCCCTCCCAATTTATTAATTTAATATTTGTGTAAAATATTCAACGTGCCATTTTAAAATTTAGGTAAAGAATTTTTAAAATTTATTTTAAATGATTAAATTATCTTTAAACATGTGTATTATTTTTAAAAACATATAAATTAATTAAAAACTATGTAAATTTTTAATAATTTCACAAAACTTAAAATTCTCACGGAGTATTATTTTTTTACATATTCTTCTATGTAAATTATTTCATATTTTATTATAAAATTATTTTTTAGCTTGAAATTATAATTAGGTGTTGTTAAATAATTTCAATTAATTAATAAGTAAATCAACTACAATTTGTTTATAACAAGTAAAGTAAATCATTAAAATAATTAAAATTGAGGATAATTATGTAAACTTAAAAAATTAATTAATATAAATTAGTTAAAATATCCTTAAATAATCTTTATATTAATTTTTTGGGAATAATCATTTCATATGAAATGAGTATTCAATACAATAAAATTTACTAATTATAGGATTAGAAATATAATTAAGAATGCACATTCCATTTCTAATTCATTCGTACCAATCATGCCTAAGGAGTTAAAAGATCACGGAAGGTCTCAAACAAATTTTTGTCATTATTTTTTCTAAACATTTTTTTAAAAAAAATTTAATAGACCATGAGCTGAGTGGAGAAGATTTTTTTTTAAAAAAAATACCTTATCTCCTGTCAAAACATTATCAATTACATGAAGAATTTACTTGCACAAAACATACCTGAAAATTATATATATATATATATATATATATATATATATATATATATATATATATAAACTCCGTATGTAACAGGACAATTAAAATGAATAAGAACTTTTGTGAATTCTTGTTTAGAGAGAGCTGGTGAAATAAAACTGTAATACATAAATAATTTTTTAAAACAAAACATAGACTTATTAAAATAAAAGTTGATAGTTTAGAAATTTATTGTTACCTAATGTCTACTTTATATAAGGGTACGTGACACTTGTATTAATTCGAATTCACATACATTTTCTTTTTCGAGTGTCACTGTACGTTGTGTATACAAAATGTCACATTTATTCATATAATGTATCATCATTTTAAATAAGCGTTTTAACTTTTAAATCGTAACACTTTATATGCACAATAATAATTTGTATGCACGACACTAGTTATACTTGAAAAGAATTTTTTTTGCATGAACTCGAATTCACACTACATAAAATGACCAACCGTTTTGGTGTTTTTTTTTTTTTTTTTTTATGGCAGGGTTTACAAGATCATAAAATAGAGTTACAAATTATGAGCCAAAGGTCTTGATCTTCAAACCAAACGGATATCGCCGTCCACTCCAATCGCGTGAAGAAGAAAGACGAGCTTCCCTTTGTCTTAACAAGCGTCCAGGTCTCCAATCTTTAAATGAGACAACCCCACACTAAGGTGTTCTCATATCTAGAATAGGAAACAGAATAAACAGACAAAGTTCCACGAGTACCCGATTCAAAAGTATCAGAGCACCAGGGCTCTCGAGACCATCTCAAGGAGCCCACCCATCAAAAAAGTCTCACAAACACAACAAAGTCCGCGCAACAGAGACATCCAACAGAAACAAAAACAAAAACTAAGCAATCATCAAAACTACCTAAGAAAGCAATAAAATAGGATCAACGAAGAAATACCCGAACGGTCACCGTGGCTCCGTTACGGACAAAATCTACGTTGATCCCTAACAAGAACTGAAAAAACTACACCAGATCTATAGATCTACAACTCAAATATGCAGATCTACACCTAGATCTGCAGATCTACACCTCAAATTTACAGATCTACACCTCAAATTTACAGATCTACAACTCAAGCGGAAACCAACAGATTTGAGACGACAACAAAGACAAAGCAGCAACAGAGACAAGAACGATGACGGCAACGTAAACGACGAATCTACAACGGAGGCCGATGAAGAAAGGGAGAAGCAACTCTCTAGAGAGAGAAGCTCTCCCTTCTCTCTAAAACCTGGTTTTACCAACCGTTTTGGTGTTGAAACAGCTGTATAAAAACACTAAAATGATTGAATGTTTCCAACTGTCGACAACATTTTGTGCATTCTTGGTAGGAAAGCTATTATCTACAATCTACATACACCCCCATTCAAGTTTAAGGACATTTTTTTCCTAAAAAAAGAAAACATAAAACTAATTCAATATCGTATTTCTATACTATTATTTTTAAAAGTTTTAGGGGCACAACGCCCCATACCCTCCATGTAGGTCGTTCGTCATTTTAATACGTGTGCAATCACTATTTATTGACTTTATAGATATATTCATCTTAATTTATACTTGTATATATTTTTGGAATGGGAACATATTATTAATTTTTTACACATAATTAACTAACTATACCTCTTAAGTAGAATTTCTTATGATTTGAAAACTAAAAAGGTATACAAAATTTTCTTGATAACATTTCAAAGTTTTTACCTTACACTATGCACTAATTTAGATTTTTTACAAAAAAATAGTTAGTTTCATTTAATTGTTTTAATTGAACAATATTATTTATTCAATATTAATTGTTTTCACTGAAAAATATTATTCTCTCTATCTCAAATCAATTTTCCTACTTTCATTTTTCGTTTATTCTACATTAGTTTTTACATTTTAAAAATAAAGTTTCTCACAACTCTCTACCTTAAAAAAATTCACTTATTTATCGTCTATATCGTTATCTTTTTTTACACAAATAAAGTTAAAATGTTCTCAATATTCTTATTTTATCATTTTTTTTTAACTTAATTTTCGTGCTCAGACCAGTGTTAAAGCTGATCTGAAACGAAAGGAGTAATTATTTTTATTAATCTTGATGCACATGAGACTCTCTCTTTATAACATTATTACTTATGTACAAGAAGCCCACCCTTTCTGACATTAGAAAGTGATGCTCTTAGTACTACAATTATCCAATTCCTTTTAAGTTTTGGAAGTAATATTTTGTTTTGAAATGGATAGATAAAGAAGCAAACATGTACGTTCTTATGTAGACTTTGATTAAATGAATGAATGAGAATGTAGGATATTTAATTTTGGATTGAAGGGCATGTGGGCAATGACCAAATACCCTCTAAATGAGGGGGTGGGTCTAAATGGAAATGTGATGCATGTGAGTGGGGTCATTTTATTACATGAAATCAAAGTCTCATTCAATCAATCGTCTTAATACTAAGAGCATGTGGGGGTAGGGTATGGGATTTGCAAAGCTACACCAAAATATGACATTTACAATAAATATTTAAAGAATTTATGAATGATGGGTTTTCTCCCATTCCAATTTGTTACAGAAAGAAATTCCATTCCTATTGCTACTTTACATGTATGGTGTGTGTGAATACAACTCATTTGCCTACCCCAAGATTTGCAAGTCAATAATAATAATGACAAAAATGTATGTGCACCATTTGCACCGTATAGGAACCACAAAAATCGAATGAAAAGTAGTAGTTCACATAAAAATCATATTAATTTACATAAATAAAAGAGTTAATATGTATGATGAAAAATATGTTTTGGTCTTGTACTAGCAGAATATTATATTTATGGTCTTATAGTAACATATTTTAGTTATGCGACTAGTGAATTCGTCCAAAAAATTAAGTGTTCTTAAAATATATTATTTGTCTTATAATATCATATTTTAGTCTTATAGTATATTTTGGCCTTATAGTAAACTCTTTTTTTGATCGGGTAAAACATTCCATTAATGATATGAATATCAGTACAGATGGTGAAAAGAGATGCATGGTGAATGCCTCTTTTAGAATACAATATAAGAACAAATAAAATTAAAACTAACAATTGTGTTTAATGTTGAAGGCCCAGTGTTTGAATTGGGTTTGGAACTCAGTCAGCATAAGCAATGTTTGTGCAGCTGCTCTCCATTATTGTCAACCAACTTCACATCCGTGCTTTGAACTCAGTCAGCATACTCTCGAATCGTATATATTTGTTGTTGAAAATATACTTGTTTCTTCATTTCCACATTATCCATACCAAGTCATTCCATAAATAAATGGTATGCTCTTGCCCCTCTTATAGTAAACTACCTACATGCAACCAGTAAATATTTTTGTATAGCCTGAATCTACGCGTATGATCAACGAATTTTTGAAAACTTTTTTAATTAGACATATTTCATATGTAAAATACTATATACTCTCTCCGTTCAATTTTATTATACCCACTTCTCCGAGCACGGATTTTAATGAAAATTGATTACTTTATTCATAAAGTAGATAAGTTGAGGGTATGATGAGGTATTGTGGGATCCATTTATAATAAATGATTGTTTATGAATAAAGTGAATGGCAAAGTGGGTAAATAAGTGATGGTAGGAGGGTGGAGATAAAGTAGTATGAATAGTATTGTTTCCAAAAATAGTGTGGGTATAATAAAATTGGACAACCAAAAAACGAAAGTGAGAATAATGAAATTGGACGGAGGGAGTATATATGTACTTATGTTTGGTATATAACTATTAAGTGTGGTAAGGTGAGAGAAGAGAAAAGAAATATGTCTTCTATGTTGGACTTGTGCTAAAATAAAAGGAGTTTTTAAAGGAGCTTTTGTCTTCGTTGGAACTTGAAGATAAGGCCTGGCGATGCCAGTGGATACGGGAGGAGAATCAAGAAGATATGGTTACATGGACAATTCAGTCTCCAAGTGGGAGATTGTTGGAGTTGTGGAGCCTGAATTGATCCTAACGCGCTTGGAGTGTAGTACAAGTTTGATCCTAACGGGCCTGGAGTGGGGAGCAAGTTTTTCCTAATAGGCTTAGGGTTAATTATGACAAGTTTGTTCCTAATGGCTTGGAGTAGGGAACAAGTCTTTTCCTAATAAGATTAGGGTTAATTATGACAAGTTTTCTATTATAAATAGATGTTCTCTCTTTGTAATCATTGCGCATCCGAAAAATATAGTGAAATATCTGTCTTGACATCGCCCCCAGACGTAGTCGCAAGATGAACTGGGTAAACAAATCGCGTGTTATTTTCTCTTTCGTTATCGTGTGCGTGTGTTTATTTCCTAACATTCTACAAACTCAACTTAACCTAGGGGTGAGCATCGGTCGGTTCGGTGAGCGAACCGAACCGAATTGACCAAACCGAATTAAAACCGAAATCCAATATTACTAACTGAAGCCGAACCGAATTAGGAAAAAACCGAATACAACTGAACCGAATTATTCGGTTCGGGTTCGGTTAAAAACCGAATAACCGAACAAAACCGAAATTCTAAAGTAAAAAAAAAACTGAATTTTAAAAAATCTGAAAAATTACATTTAAATAACAAATATCACATATCCATGATCCACAATTCAATTACACACTACATAAAATCATAAACTGCTGAAATAGTTCAAATAAACTAATGAAATTGTCCAAATAACATTCCAAGACTCCAAATAAAATAACAGTACAAAACTACAAATAAACTGATGAAATAAGTTAAATATCAGTCCAATATATAGTCCAAGTCTCCAAGACTCTAAACAACTCAATAGTCCAAAATAGCAGTTGGTAAATAATCAGTGCAAAATAGTTCAGTCCTAAATAACAGTGCAAAGTAACAGTCCTAAATGCAAATAGTTCAAAAAAAAAAAAAAAAACACTCCATCTTTCAACATCCAAGCTCCATGCAATCTTTAGCTCCTCCAGTCCAATTCATTCCTCCTCGAGAATTGGAGATAATGGTGCACCAACTCCTTGATTTCCAGCTACTGTTGGTAAATCTAAAAAAACAAAGATAAGAAAACATGTTAATGTAATGTAAGTATATATTGAAATTAACAACATTAAGAAATAAATTAATTAGTAACTTAATTACCTTTCTCATGTTTCTCAAGTTCTTCAATTAGTTCTTCATAACAGAGAGGCTGTGTCGAATGTCGTGGCCAATCTTGCCCACAAATCAAGGCTTCAACTATTTTAGGAGTTAAAGAACTCCTAAATGCATCAAGTACCCTACCACCGGCACTAAATGCGGACTCCGAAGCAACCGTTGAAATTGGAACGACTAAAATATCTCGAGCCATTCTTGAGAGAATGGGAAATCTGCTGGAATTCACCTTCCACCACCCTAAAACGTCCAACTTCCCATCTAAAACAACTTCACTCAAGTATAGTTCGAGCTCACTTTGTTTTTGTTCAGCCATCCCATTCTCAATTCTTGACCTCTTATATCTTGCTTTAGACACCGACACCTCCCTATCCTCTTCACCAATAAACAGCTCACTACTAGAACTTGATGTGCTATCATTTGCTTCATTCACCAACCGATACTTAGCATTATATTCGTTGAACACATCAAAAAGTTCAGTCCTCACAGATTGAAAGATAATACCACCCTTTTCAGACCCATACATCTCACCCAACGAGTACTCCAAGTATCCCAACTTATCACGGGAATCAAAAACATTAGCCCAAAATATGATTTTGTTCATTTTCTCCGCATCTCCCCAATATTTATCAAATTTCTTTTTCATAGAATCCCCCAACCTTTTACTCTCACAATCTGAACTTGCCATCCAATCGTTCAAAATACAACATAAATCACTAATCTCACTTAAAAAGGAGTTAGAAGTGACATAAGATGAACCCGAAATGCGCATAGTCAACTTATAAAAATGCTTCAACAAACTAGCATATTTACGAACACAAATCCAATCAATAGAACTTGGAACATTTAAGTCACCCAAATCAACCTTATAACATGGATCTAAGTCATCATACTTCTCAAATGCTCTTTCAAACTTTTCAGCTGTATCAAGCATTTTATAGGTTGAATTCCACCTTGTAGGAACATCCAAACACAATGAACTCTTGCTTTCTATTCCCTCCAACTCCACACAATCATTAAATCTTTTTAATCTAGCAGGTAAGTTCCTAATGTACATAATTGCATCCCTCACACGCTTGATTAAAGGATCAATATCTTTCAAACCATCACTTACCACTAAATTAACTACATGTGCAATACATCTCATATGAAGATATTTACCACTTGCAATTGCAGTTCCCCAATTCACAATTTTTCTTTTCATAAACTTTATAGCCCATCATTTGAACTTGCATTATCCACAGTTATAGTAAACACATTTTTCAATCCCCAATCAAGAAGGCAGTTCTCTGAGGCTCTACCAAGGTAATCACCCTTATGACTAGAAACAGACACAAAGTTTATAATCTTCTTATGTAACTTCCACTCGTTATCATTGAAATGAGCAGTAATGCACATGTAATTAATCATTTGCAATGAAGTCCAAGTATCAGTGGTAATGCACACTCTTTCACAGTTTGTTTTCATAAAAGATTTCAGTCTTGACCTTTCATTAAGATACAATTGATAGCAATCTCTTGACACTGTCCATCTAGAAGGAATACGAAACCTAGGACATGCTTTACTCATAAAATCTCTAAATCCCTCACCTTCCACACACTTAAATGGCCATTCATCAATCACAATCATTCGTACAAGAGCATCCCTAATCTCATTTTGATCAAACTTCCAAGTACTAATCATAACACTACTACCATCATCTTTGTTTGATTGCAAATTAATTATCCATTGTCTTGTTTCTTGATTTTTAGGATTCTTCATGCAAGAATTTGTGTGATTATTTAGTGATGAAGTGCCATTTTTTGAAGTGTTTGAACAAAAAAATTTGTCACAATACTTACATTTAGCTCTATCAACACCATCCACATCCTTGATTTTCTCAAAGTGCAGCCATACTTTCGATCTTGGTTTCATCGGTTTTCTCTTTATCTTTATTGGTCTGGAATTCACTACAGTCTCAGTTGTTGATGATTGAATATGTGGTTGCATGACTCGCGTCTCAGATTCAATAGCATTGCTTCCAATATCTCCTTCTAGAGTATTTGAATTTGACATCTGCATTAATATCAAAATTAAAATGAGTAATCTGCAATTCTGCATAATCTAAAAAAACTCAAATAATCTGCAAAAACAGAAGCAGACAAATAAACTATAAAAGAAGCAAAAACAGATGCAGGCAAAACTATAACATACCCAAATAATTTATAACTTACTGACTACTGACTATTGTATATATGAATCATATCTTTAACTCTGCAATTCAAAAAAAATCTAAAATCTGTGTGAATCTTGTACACTACACACACTGAATTATAAAAAAATTAACTAAAATCTACTAATTAATAAATTTGCGTGAATCTTGTGATAATCTTTATAAATCTAAAATCTTGATTAATAAAATTAAATACTAACCATAAACATCCAAAAAAAAAATTAATTACTAATTACCATATCTGCAACTCTGCAAGTCTACAAATGCATGTACACTACACACACTGAATTAAAAAAAAATTAACTAACCTTAAATAAATACTAAGGGAACAGTGGGTCGTCGTGGAGGTGAGAGACTGTGGAGGTCGTCGCCGACCGATGAGTGATTGTGGAGGTGGGTAACCGTAGAAACAGAGTTGTGGAGGTGGGAGATGTGAGTGGCCGTCGCCGTCGCTGTGGACGGACGTGGCCGACTGGCCGGCGTGAGTGAGGCAGTGACTGGTGGCCGGTGTGATTTTGAGATGAGAGGTGAGAGCGATGAGAGAGCTAGAGAGGCGCCGCTGGTTAGATTTGGGAATTAGGGTAATAGGAAAATAGGATTTAGGGTTTGCCCTTTATATATATGTAATATTTCGGTTTCGGCTAACCGAAATATTTTTAATAAAACCGAACACCGAAATTTAAAAAAATTGCCACCGAAAACCGAACCGAAATTTTCGGTGACCGAACCGAATTCATATTTTGGTTCGGTACTACAAGAAAACAGCGAAATTCCAACAGAAAAAGTCCAACGGTTTTTTGCATTTTTCCCGTTGGAATCATTGATTCCAACGGAAATTCCAGCGAAAATATGACCATTGGAAAAGTGAGCGTTGGAATTGTAAAATTCCAATGAAAATTCCAGCGGAAAAAAATTCCGACGGTACATTCCAATGGATCTTGATCGTTGGAACTTTCACCTACTGAAATTCTTTCCAACGTAAATTCCATCGACAAGTCCAACGGTAATTTTCCGTTGGAATTTTATCCAACGGATTTTGACCTTTGGAATTTTAATTGTTGGAAATTATAAATGCGAATTCCTACACAAATTCCAACAACAAAAAATCGTAGGAATTTTTATTCCAACAAATATATACCGTTGGAATATTCAGCTATTGGAAAATTTCCATCACAAATTTCCTGGTCAATTCCAATGGTTTTTTTCGTTGGAATTTTTATTCAAGTCAAATTCCGATATCAATTCCAACGATATTATTCTATTGGAATGTTCAATTGTGAAAATTTGTCCAATATAAATTCCAACAACATTTTTTTGTTGGAATTTATTTTTATTGTTATATTAAAAGGCACTACCAAAATCAATCGAAATTACACGACATACCATTACAATTCAAATATATAATCAAGTTAAAAATATATATAATAACTTCAAAGTCAAATACAATTTAAAATAATTGCAGTGATCACCTTTCCAATTCACATCACCAACAAAAATAAACTAATATCATAAATATTAACTTCTAAAAATTGTCATCATCTTCATCATCATTAATACTAAGGGCATGATCATCCTCTACATTCTCGTTTTCATTATCATCATTATCTAAATTCTCAGCATCACGAGAAGACACACCTGAAAAAGATGCGCCACGGTTAGTAAACAAGATAAAAATTTAGATGACAACAAAATATCAAGAATTTTAATATTATCAAATCATGTTAAGTGCTCCAACATTTAGACATTTTTTTTTAAGAAAAAATATGATCAAAAATACAATTTTCTAATTTTCTAAAAAAACTAAAAGTCTTATCTATCAAAAATACAAGCTCAAAAGATTCAAAATAATTAAGTTCCCTCACAAACCATAACTCTATATTATTGCTGACTTATTTTAGATGAGAGCACCATTGCACACATCACACACATATAGGTATTTATATATATATATATATAGCCGGCACACATAGGTTTTTTTTTTTTTTTTTGTTGATGCATTTAAACCTTTTTTTGAATTACATTAAATATCCATCCCTTTTCACCTCTTTATGACTCGAACCCATGATCTAAAGCCTAGATAGTGGTGCTCTAACCACTTGAGCTATCCAACTTCGTCAATGCCCACCCCTAATGCGCATACACAAATTTGTATCTAAACAACTAAGGGTGTTGTATATATATATAATCCCAAACGTCACACATAGGTATATACATATATATGATTACCCATCACACATATATATATATATATAAAAAAGTATATATGTATATATACTCATAACCGCACACACATATGTATATATATATATATATATATATATAATATGTATATATATTCACACACACCATACACATATACTCCATAAAGATGTAAATACGTACACTGATACACACATCACACACATATAGATATATCATATATATACTCAGTACTCTCACACACACACACACACACACAAAACGCGCATACCGTACAAAAATATAAACTGCAGCTTCTCAAAACGAAAATAATAATAATTACTCTTATAGTGAAAAAAAATTAAAAAAGAGAGAACTCACCTTACTCACGCTCAATGAGAAATCATGTAAAGGGGAAGAACTCACACAGAGGCATTGACAGATCGATGGAGTAGAAGGGCTTAAGAGTGATTTGAATATATGAAAAAAAAGGAAGAAATAAGAGTATATCTTTTTAAAAAATTAAATAAATATTCAAATCTTTGAAAATTTCCTAATTAAAATTTTGAAAATACCGCGCTTTAGCCTCTATCTAAATTTAAATCTAAATCTTTGAAAATTTCCTAATTAAAATTTTGATAATCCCGCTTTAGCCTATATCTAAATCTTTAAAAAATTTAGGATTTATTTATAGTTTACATAAATTATATTTGATTATAATATAAATTTTTAGATCAATAATATAAATTTTTAGATTTTAGTATATATTTTTATATATTTTTAATATTTCATATTTTTATAATTTTTTTATTTTTAATTAATATATTATTTTTTAGAATTTATGAATACGGAGTATATGTTTTATATTAATTTTCAGATTTAATTATTTTAATTTAATTTTTTAAATAATTTAATGATAGTTTTAAATAAATCTTACGGTGGGAGGTTTATTTATCACTAAACGATTAGAATCATTTGTTGAAAATTCTATTGAAAAAAAAACTCACCATCTTAGTCTATTAAAATTTTTGTTGAAATTATATGTAAAAATATCATTTGATTTAACAAAAAATTACAATCGGTGAGTGTCAATAGAATTTTTGTTGGAATAATTAAAGAAAAAATCCAACAATAACATAGTGTTGAAAATTCTGTTAGAATTAGATATAAAAAATATAATTTTATTTAGAAAAATTATTCCACCGTCTAGCCGCAATGAAATTTCCATTGAATAGTTTAAAAAAAATCCACCGATATGAAGGTTTGTTTTAAAACCATCTTCATAGATATGAAGGTTTGTTGGATTTAAAAAAATAAAATAAAATTCAATGCCCTTTTCATTAGTAAATTCCAACGATTTCCACTAGGTGTTGGAATCTGTTGGAATTTTCCAACGGAAGCTTCTGTCGTTGGAAAAACGGTAGGAATTTAAAAATTCCAACAATTTATTTTTTCGTTTGAATTTTTTCATTGGAAATTCCGTTGGAATTAGATATAAAATATAATTTTATTTAGTAAAATCATTCCAACGATCTAGCGCCAATGGAATTTCTATTGAAATAGTTAAAAAAAATTCCAACAATATTCACGTCGTTGGAAAATTTGTTGGAATTAGATATAAATTATATAATTTGATTTATGATAATCATTCCAACTGTCTGGTGCCGATGGAATGTTTGTTGGATTTATTTTAAAAAACATTCCAATGCATTTTCCAACGGTAAATTCCAACAGCTACCACAAGGTGTTGGAATCTCCGTTGGATTTTTCCAACGGTGCCTTATGTTGTTGGAAAAACTGTTGGAATTTTGAAAATTCCAACGGTTTATTTTTTCGTTGGAATTTTTCCGCTGGAATTTCACTGTTTTCTTGTAGTGGAATTAATTTGGTTCGGTTTTCGGTTAAAATCCGAATACTGCTCACCCCTAACTTAACCTACGAAAGATGTATAGACGCTTAGAGGATGGGTCAAGGTATAGGTAGGCACTCTGGGTTTGAGAATAGCCCACAAACACATTAATAACCAAACACTTGTAACTTAAAAACATTGGGTGTTTGATTGAACAATGTCTCATAGGAGGACTTCATGGAGAGATTTAACTTTTGAGAGCCAGTTTATGATATAGGTAGTTGTAGACATGGCCTAAGGCTAGTATATGAGAAGCATTGAGATTTGGTGTAGAAGAATATAATGGTGGCATCGCTTATAGACACCATTGTGTTTTGGTGTGTGAGTATTATCTCATAATCTCATATCAGCTGTGTTAAATCAGTTGGTATATTAGTTGGTGGAGTCAGGTAAGCTAACTTAGGCCTGATCAGATGAGTTGGAGGTTTTTCAATCTGATGAGAAGGTGATGCTTAGAGCCAGCTGAGTTGTTATGATCAGATGAGGTTGTATCAGCTGAGTAGATGTTTGTCAGCAGAGTTAGTCTTTTAACTAAGAGTGTGGAGATCATAGGAGGAGATCAGCTGAGGGGAATCAATTGATGAGTCTTCTGATGGATGTCATATGTTACGAGTTACAAGAGAAAGGGCAAAGCTGTCATTTCAATTGGGCAATGCGGAACACGTGAGTTTGTTAGGCGGTTACAACAAACTAACAGAGTCAAGCTTTCAACACTTGCAGCAATCATCCTTGATCAGTATAAATACTCCATCCCTTGCATTTTGTAAAGATTGACGCTTACGATCATTCATCTTTGAGTTGTGAGTTCACGAGTGAAGTGAGGATAAATCCTATTCCGTGTGAATGAGTGTGTAAACATTCTTGATCAATCAAAGTTGAAGTCGTGTGTCTAGTGGATGTAGATCACATTGATCGAACCACTTAAATACTTGTGTGCTGATTTTATATTCTTATTTTATTTACTTTTGTGAATTGCTATCTTAGTTGGAATACTTCAATTAAGAGTGCTACGTGATTGGAGATGTCTAATTTCGTGGATTTGCTTGACATGGAGTATGGGGTGGAGTGGTGAGTGATTCCATGAGAGGCAAGAAAATGATGTAAATCAATGAACTCCCCTCAATTGTCTATGTATAAAGTTGTAATTTTGAATTTCAAATAATTTTCAACCAGGTTTTGAAGACAATAAATGTGGGTAAGACACCAGTTTTACATTTCAAATGATAAAGCCAACATATTTGAAAAAAAAATGATCAATGAAAATAACATAGTATTTGTAACCATTAACAAACAAAATAAGTGATGTCAAAACATTAAAAAAAAAAAAAAAAGTGCAAGTGCAATATAAGACGTAAACGAGGAATCATGAAAAGAGAATTTGTGACTCTTAAAACATTTGCAAGAATCACAAGAAATTTTTTAAGTTTTAATTATGACAAGAAATAGTAAAGTCTATTATTTTAGAGAAGGGGTGGCCAATCCTACCATGCCAAGTGGGGAAGGATTGACGAAGAGCAGGATATGTGATGGGTAAGGGATGAACACCAACTGATCAAATATAAAGACCATTAATGTGAGGATCGCATAGGCGAACGTCCCCCGCACAATGATCTTTCACCTGAAATTCAGAATTAGAGAAAATAAGCAACACACCATTAGTGACACACAAATGAGAGACCGAAATCAAGTTACGTGACATATTGGGCAAATGTAGAGTTTTCGAGAATTATAAGTAGTTAACTCAGAAAAATCATAGTAGTAGTGTGCATAACACCAAGAATTTTACCATCACAAATTCACAATAATAACTGAATTAATACCGTCATATAGCGGGTGTAGAGAGAGGTTGACCAAATTGGATAGTGATATTGTGAGATGGAATCTAGAATTCAATCAAAGGTTATGGGTGATGAAGTTATCGTGTGTACTGACCAGAGATGTATAGGTTGATCAATCATATGCAGCATATTGTGGAGTTAAAGGTGTGTAGTGAAAAGAGGCATAGCGATGAGCTGAATGTCCCGTCTCACCACATAATTGACACTTCTGAAGATAGAGGCGAGAGCCATGCGACTGGGAATAAGCAGGTGTGTTCGACTACTGAGACAGAACATGTGTATTAGTGTCGGTCATGACAGGCGATCAAAAGTAGTGGATGGAGGGTTACTAGTGTGGTAGCAAAGTAGCAGCAAAAGAGAATTAGAGCTTTTGGACAAGAGAAAAAATTATAAAGATTTTGTTCTCCTGCGATATGGATTGATTTTGGGAGTTTAGATAGATTTTGAAAAACCACCACGACAACACCAATTAATGAATGAAATTGTATTATTATAATAGTGTGAAGTCATATTTAACTTCATTATATTAATTATTGTCGAGTGGAATTATAACGATTTGTAAAAAGTCTATTCATCCCCTACTTCTACAGTTTTTATCTTGATTCACTCGTTTCGAAAATATACAAGTGGTATTAGAGCAGTGGTTCAAAAGACCACTAACTTTTATTATCATTTTTTTTTTTTTTTTTTTGAAAACCATCAAACTCAGTTTTCATTATTGCAAACACAAACAACGGTGGTTAGCCCATCCACATCGAAAGGTGGGTCTATCCAAGAATATAAATCTTCATAACGACGGGCATCTCCCGCAATCATATGTGCCACGGAATTTGCACTTCGTCGAACAAAAGTAATTTTAACGTTATTAAAATGAGCTAACAAGAGCCTACAAGCATGTACGTAGTCTCCAAAAGTTGAGTTAAAAACCTCCTTCGAGTTTATCGCATCGACAACAACCTTCGCATCTCCCTCTATGACGCACGAATCCAACTCTAGCTCTTTCAACCATGATAATGCTTCGAAAAACCCCATGGCCTCCCCCACTTTGACATCTAGACAGCCTTTGATCACTTTTGAGCATCCTCCCCGGATAGTTCCATTTGAATCCCGCATCACCAGTCCCAAACTCGTTTGGTTGTTGTCACAAAAGAAGGACGCATCTGTGTTAATCTTTGTCCAGCCAAGCGATGGAGCATGCCAAGCCGGGCAGCTCACCTGTTGCTGCCTTTTTTTATTTTTACTTGGTGATTTTGCATTCTGCCATTCAAGCCAAAATGAGGCAGAAAAGTGGACAGCTTCCGTCGGTGAGTGCTTCGTGTTACTCCATACCATAGAATTCCTCTCCTTCCAAATTTGCTAAAATATCATTCCAAAGCTTGCTGCCTTTTCAATGCCAAGACTCGACACCATATCAAACGTAGTTTCCCTCAAGTTATTTGCACGGCTGATGCAGTCAGTGATGTTCGAAAGCAAGCCTGCCTTACTCCAACACTCTCTCGCGTACGGACACTCTAAGAATAGGTGCCAACCATTCTCCGTTCCATCTTCACATAATACACATTCAGTATCGTGGACCGCCCTCTTGGCGTATAGGTTAGTTTTGGTGGGTAAGCAATCCCGACCAGCTCTCCATAATAATTCCTTGACTTTGGGTGGTACAAAAAGCTTCCAAATTGCCTTCCAGTTGCCGTCTACTCGCAGGGTAGGGTCTGATTGCATCTGCCTCAACAGATGATACGTTGATTTAACACTATAAAATCCTCTATCTTCTGGGTGCCACATAATTGTATCAATAGAACCAGTAGGTGGCAAGGGGGTTTTGAGGACCCGTTCTATATCTTGCAGGATTAATTCCTGCAGGAGGTTAATATCCCAAGTTCTAGTATCTGGCTCGAATAAAGCGGACACCTTCAGGTCTTCCAGACCGTCTATCTCATTCGAAACTACACGACCATTTAACGGATCATTCATCCAATTTTCCCCCCACACTCGGATTTGATCTCCTGCACCAATCTTCCACCTCAAACCCTCGCGTATAAGGTCTTGGCTAGCGTGGATGCTTGCCAAAGTATAACTCGGGTTCCATCCAAGTGAAGCTGTACTGAACTCTCCCCTTGGAAAATAACGTGCTTTAAGAACACGACAAACCAGCGCCTCCGGTTCAGTAGAGAGCCTCCACCCCATTTTTCCAAGCATAACTATATTGAATTGGTGTAGGTCACGAAAACCTCTACCTCCCTCCATCTTATCGACACAAAGCTTCTCCCAGCGCATCCAATTAATCCCACGAGAAGTGTCGGTGGAGTTGCTCCAAAAAAATTTATTAATCATCACCTGAATTTCAGAAAGAAGAGTGGAGGGGAGCATAAATGCCGTCATGCAATAGGTGGGCACCGCTTGCGTCGCCACTTTGATTAAAACTTCTTTACCGGCCTTTGATAGTTTCTTTTTTCTCCACCCTTGAAGTTTGGTCCACAATCGATCTTTGATATATTCAAAAATCTCTCTTTTTTCCCTCCCAATTAGTGACGGCAATCCGAGGTATCTACCCGTGTTGATATCATTGTGGACCCCAAGTATACTAATAATATCTGTGCGGCAATCTAGTGAGACATTTTTGCTAAAGAACACTCCTGATTTCATGTAGTTTATAGCTTGGCCCGAGGTGCTCTCATACTCATTCAGAATATTCTTCAATCGTTGGCTCTCCTCCCTTGTGGCACGACAGAAGAGAAGGCTGTCATCTGCAAATAGAAGATGTGTAACTTGAGGGGCCTGGCGGCACACTCGACTTCCGTGCAAGAGCCTCGTCATGTTGGCATGATTTAAGGCAGCTGAGAGTCCTTCGGAGCATAAAATAAACAAATACGAGGACAGGGGGTCTCCCTGTCTAAGGCCTCTCCCTGGAATAATGGGACCTACCATCTCATTGTTCACTAAAAATGAGTATTTCACTGTTGTAACACACAAGAGCATCCAGGAAACCCATCTAGCAGTAAAGCCCAATTTCAACAATATTTCCTTTAGATACGCCCAATCAACTCGGTCATATGCCTTGCTGATATCAATTTTCAAGACCACATCTCCTCTCGCCCCAGTTCGTTTATTTTTCATCGCGTGAATGGTTTCAAAGGCAATGAGCATGTTGTCCTGAATAACCCGCCCAGAGACAAAGGCTGATTGAGCCTAATCCACCAGCCCTAGAAGCACCTCCTTCAAAAAACTTTTGTGATCAATCACTTGAATACATCTTTTCAAAACTAATTTCATCTATTTTCATAAATCATGGAAACTAACCACCGCCAATCCTAAATTTTATATGGAGGACTATGATTTCTAGAACACTCATCGATCGATCGATGTGATAGTACTAGCTAGTTGAAACAATAAAGAGAATCAACCAAAAATATATGTATGTATAACTATAGGAATTAATATACAAGAATTAATTCACAATCTCTTTACAAGTTCGAATTTTTAGATGAGACGAAATTCTTTCATGTATCAGAGCCAAAAAGGCTCACGCCCACACGTTCTGGGTTCGATTCCTGCTGAAAGCATCTCCATCCATTTAAATTGTCCACTCGATGTGCCTCCTCCCCAACTTTTAGATGAGACGGAATTCTTTCAATAACAAACATTAATTTAGATGAAATTTCGGATCATACTTTTTTTTTTTTTAAGTATGATTGAATTGATCATATGATCATGAATCATAGTATAATATAGTAAATTAATTTTATTTCTGTGAGTTTCGATAAACCTACATGATAATTAAAGACTCATATATTAGAACTTCAATTGTGTAACAGGGAAATAAGAACGTGCATATAACAATTTGCTACAAAAAAATAAAATTTATCACTTATAAATAAACTGAAATTTTCTTGTTTTCACTGAAAACGAGCAAAATTATTATGTACTTGTATACAATTAATTTGCTCAAAAAGAAATCGAAAGTACGCCAATAATAACATCTTCAACTTTTTTAAGAAATAAAAAGAATCAGCCCAAGGCCTAGATGATTCTTAAAACGTTAGCTTAATTAAATATAAAAATATACTCAAAATTATTTAATTGTGTAGGCTTGTTTTAAAAAAATTATATGAAATAAAATAAGTGTGAGAAAGTATATTTAAAAAAAAACTAATGTAAATAATTCAAAAAGGAAAATAAATACACTTTATTTGAACGAAAGAGGTATATTTATCGTATAAGTTTTTCACTTTGTCATTTGATTCGTTCACCTATATACCATTTTTGACAAATATCTTTTAATTTTTTATTCTTACACTTCATTTTATATTTTACTTTTTTCTATATCACATGTGTACTATATCTATAATTTAATCACTTTACTTAATTTATATGTCCAAAAGTAATACTCCCTCCCCTCCGTTAAAATTTTGCTCACTTCTTTTTATACATGTTTTTAAAAAAATATATTTTAATTATAAAAAATATATGTGGAATAATGAATAAAAAATATTGTTGGTAGATATTCAATCTCGTTAATAATGTAAAAAAAATACTCAAAAGTTAACTATTTAAATAGAATAAGTCAATAGTTTGTGAACCCACAAAAATTGGTCTGACCAAAATTTTACGGGGAGAGTAAGACTATTGGCATTTAAATGAAAAGACAAATGAGCCCTTACTATTGGATGACAAAGACTGAATGCTGCCGACATTCTTGGGCGTGTCCGTACGCAAGTTGCTGATAAATTATTTGAATGTCGTTCTTCTACTTCTACACCTTTTACCACGGAAAACTAACATTGTCAGTTCACTACGCTTAGGCTACTGTGTGGTAATGCCCAAGTCCAGGGCTTCTCACTGAAAAAGTATTCAGTAATATAGTCGGCATGTTTACTTTGAGTTGTTTTAAAAACGCATTTTTAAAATTTTTGATTTATAAATTTTAATTAGAGTGATAAATAATGACATGTGATGTAATTTTGAGATGCTTCAAGAGTGTATTTTAAAGTGAAAATGTGTTTTGTTGTCAAATAAGGAGATATTCAATCTAAACCGTGACATCTATTTTTTGACATATACATATGTTTATTTCTTTTAGAATTTTGAGATTTTAAGTAGGAGAAGATTGAATTTTATTTTAACTCGTTGTGTCAAATCAATGAGTGAACTTAATAGGGGTGATTTTTTAAAATTCGATTTTTAAATTCCAAACTAATATCGGTATAAAATCTTAAAACTCAAAAATCGATTTTTAAAATCAAAAGTAAATAACACTTTTAAATTTTATATTTCCTTTTTAATTAGTCAAAAATCAGTAGTTTATGGTGTATTTTTTATTGGGTATTTTATTATATTTTTACATTTTTTCTTACTACGTTTAACTATCCCCTACACATTTAATATTATATTTTTTAATTTATTTAAAAAAAAAAGTATAAACCTGCTAAATCTTTTTTAAACTTAATAAGTTATTTAATAGATTCTGGTCTGAAATCTTTGAAAAAATCACTCGGCCTGAATTTATGAAGTCTCTTAAGCCTCGTTTCACTTTATATCTCAATTTAAAAAAAAAAATATATATATATATATATATATATTAATGTTCTATTTTTAACGAGAGTTAAGTTTTATTGATGATTAAATTATTTTATTTTATATGATTTTCAAAAATACACTCCCTCCATTTTTTCATAACCTTTTTCTTTATGTTTTTTATACGAAAAGAGAAAATGGAGCTATAAAAATGAGAAAATGGAGAGATAGTGAATTATGAGTATATGTCATTTAAGAAAACTATAAACTTAGGTCGGAACTCTCAAGATAGACAAATGAGAAATTTATGGTGAAACAAAAAAAAGTATCTTTTAATATTATTAAAAGATATAAAAATAATATATGAGGGTCAGCTACTCAACTTGTTGAGCTTCTTTTTCAAAGTCTTAAACCTGATCTATATAAAAAAATAAATAGATTCTAGAAAGAAAAAAAATTAATCCTAAAGCTGAATTATTTGATTTAAAAAGATGAAGCCAAGTGGAAGCTTTATAATTAAATTGTTTAAGGAGTGGGGACTCCATTTCAATTAAAGACATGAAAAAGAAGTCTACCAAGTTTGGCCAAACCTTGATTAATTATTGAGAAATTAATTAATATGTGATGAATTGAATTTACATCTTTCAACATAAGCATATCCTTTACATTTGTATATCTCGTCTGAATTAATTCTCTATAAAGAAAAGTGGACGTATTGTGTTTGTGTATGATGGAGTTTAAATTATTATCTTTAAAATAAAATAATAGGAGTATATATATGTCTCGTGAAATGAGATTCGTAAAAAGGTTACACATCATTTTTATTTATATTAAAAACGTTTTAATTATACATACTACTTGTGTGATGGAGAATTTAATTTAAGAATGAATTAGACAATAAGACGGTAAAAAAATTGTAAAATAATGTTTTAAGTGTTTCTTTCAATAACATAATTAATACATGCTTGATATTAAATGCAGATTATATCTAGATTTTCTATTTTTCATATTCCCCTAGTAGAGGTACTTGTTATTATATACGTGCATTGCATATTTGCATATGATTGAATTTTTAGAAAAACAGAGAATTGAGACCTGTGTCACACACAATCACCGGAACGCCAATGAATGAGAGCTAAACGAATGTAAATTAAATAAAAATTAGCAAATGATGGAATGTAGTTGTATCTCTTTTCATTCCTAGTGTGTTTCACTTCTAGGTTTCCACTTATATATATAACACATCCAAATTCAAAAGTTTTGGACAAACCTTAACGAGGCACTAATGCCTTAGACCATAATTCAGCAGTTGGGAAAAATCAAAGGTTAAAAATTAATTTGTCTGTCCACCACTAATTAAATCGGTGTGACCATCGTGTACTTGCACAAAAGCTAGTTCGAGGTTCAAATACTTTCTTTTTTGGTATTTTTTAATGTGGAACAAAAAACACTTTTTTTTTTTCATCTCAAATTTTAATTACAACAACTTCAAAAAATCATAATCTCAATTGAATCAAATCACTCGAAGCCCCCCCAACATTTGTGCTGACTGCTAAGTACTTCCATGTCGGTTTGATAGGTGCTATAAATTCAAAGATTTATATTTTAAAATTTTAAATGAATATAACTAATTTGGAAAACAAGAAAATAAATTAATAATTCTATACGTTTGAAATGTGGAGCAAACATGTGAGCCCACAAAATTTTGTCGACCTAGATTAATTTCCCAACCATAACCCTACCCTTGAAATATAGCTAGGTGCCAAGTTATCAATGATTCAATCATGAGAATGAACACAATTAAATCATGAAGATGAAAATAGGGACAAAAGCCGACCCATGTGTACATTTGAGTTTTGGTATTCCACTAGACATTAATAAGTAAACAAACATATATCTTCATACTAATCAAATCAGTGTATTTCTTCTAGACCAAGTTTAATGGAATTGAAAGAGGGAGGCCAATACTAATAAAATATTCACCCTCTTTTTTATTTTATTTTTTGTTCAACGTTAGTTTTCATCCTTAAAAAAAAAAAAAAAAAATCTTTCAAACTTCTATCCTTAAAATTCTCATTTATTTCATTTTTATGTCATTACATTTTCTTACACAATACCCTTATTTTATCATTTTAATCCAATTTAATAGACTAGATTAGCTCAATCAGACAGGCCCAAAATAGATGCCTAATCAGGCCAAAAATAAATTTTCTATTCAACACGTAAGAAAATATTTAATTGTGTACATATTAATCAAATAACCAAAAAACACACCATCTACGATTCAATGTGAGCTAGTTGAGATATCTGAACTGACCATAAATAATTCAATATATTTACCAAATGAGGTCACAATAGAGTTGAAGAACCTCAATAACTCTATTTTTTTTTTTTAGTTTTTATGTCCATATCAGTGTGAAAACTAATCTGACAAGGACTGAGGGAGTAAAATTAGTCAAGTGTCACATATAATATATATCATTAGTTATATATAACTAATGTTTTTTTTTTTTTTTTGAAGATAGAGCAACATAGCCAATTACATAAGTGTGAACTTTAGAACATTGCTACATCTACTATCCAACGAGGAATTCCTTCATCTCTCCAATCTTGAGAAGAGTGGGATATAGCAGCCTTCTTCGCAATCCTGTCTGCTGCTTCATTTCGTGTTCTCGGCGTGTGTGAAATTTTGCACACTACAAAATCTCTTATTAGCTTTTGAATCCTTTCTACCACATAACCTTCTGGGCTCCAAATCTTCTGCTCCTTATTGATCATTTGCACCGCCTCCATTGAATCCGACATCATTAGAATTTCCGTAAGACCCTGCGTTTTGCACCATTTAAGGCCCTCCTCCATCGCCAATAGCTCTGCCCCAGTTACTGACCTTGGAAATGTGAGTGGTTTTCCCCATGCTGCATACACTTTCTTCTCTTGATTTCCAACCACTGCCCCCATTCCAAAAAGTCCTTCGTCTTCCTTGAAAGCTGCGTCTACTTTAATCCAATGAGTTGTCACGACATTGCTAGCCTCATTCGCCTCCCTCTGAGTTTCCCCATCCCTTGCAACCCTCTGCTTAGCCCATCTGAAATCATTTAGAAATGTTAAAGCCCATTGTACCTCCTTGCAGTATTCTTTTTTCTCTGCTTTGCTCGTCCCATGATCCCATGGCTCGTAAATGACCTTGCACCTCTCCTTCCATATTCCCCAAGCCAGACTGACTATTTCTTCCACTTTTCTTACGTTCTTTGTTCTCGTCAAATAGTCCAGTACCTCCATCATTTCCTGCCCCTTACTTCCTTTAATGCTCTCCCACCAGCCATGAGTTTTCCATGCTTGTTTAGTCCACTGGCAGTGAAAGATGGCGTGAGTAGTTGATGCTTCCTTATATCCACAAAGCGTGCAAGAGCCCTCAGTAGGTACATGGTGTGCCTTAAGGTTACCCTCTGTAGCTACAATATTCAGCATCATTTTCCAACAAAAAATTCTGATTTTCGGGGGCACATTCAATTTCCAAATGATCTTCCATAGGTTCTGTATTTTCCTTGTATCCGACTTAGTTGGTTCATCTATGGACCTTCCTCCCATCGTCATTCCATGCCAATAGCCAGATTGCACCGTGTACTGTCCCCTCTGTCCTGGCTCCCAATATGCAGAGTCCTGCATCTCACGTCCACCTATGGGAGTGTTCACAATAGCTTGCAATTCAAACGGATAAAAAGCTTGTGATATTAGAGGTACATTCCATTCATCATTTTCATTTATGAACCTGTCCACCGTTGATCCACTTGCTATGCGAGATAATACCCTGCCTCCCGTTAAGCCTCCCACCCATCTGTCCCGAAAAATTCTGACCGAGGTGCCATTGCCAATCCTCCATCGAAGACCATCTTCTAATAACTCCTTACTCCAGTAGAGCGACCTCCACACAAAGGACGGATTTCTCCCAATATCTGCATCCATAATTCCTGAGTGTCTAAAATATCTTGCCTTCATAACTCTGCTCAGTAAAGATGTTGGTCTATCCATGATCCTCCAAACCTGTTTTGCAAGTAGGGCTTTGTTGAAATGAATCATGTCCCTAAACGCCATACCCCCTACCTCCTTAGGTTTGCATAAGAATTTCCATCTTTTCCAATGCATCTTTCCTCCTTCCTTCTTTTTTCCCCACCAAAAATCCGCTACCATACGTTCAATATCAGAGCAAATGGACGTTGGAACTCTGAAGCAGGACATTGTGTATGTTGGTATGGCTTGTAGTATTGCCTTTATCATAACCTCTCGGCCTCCCTCTGAAAAGTCCCCTACCTCCCAAGACTCAATTCTTTTCGCTACTCTATCTCTGAGATAACCGAACTGCAAACGTTTAGCTCGCAAAGAGAAAGTAGGCAGCCCCAAATAGAGTTCGTGTCCCCCTGTTTGTCGGATTTGGAGAGTCTCTCGCACGTTCTTCATATTACTATGTGTCGTGTTCGGGCTAAAAGATACCGCTGACTTCTCATAATTCACTAGTTGTCCCGAAACCCTCTCATATTTGCTTAGCAGGTCTTTTACTTTCTTACTATCCCCGCTGCTTGCTTTAAAGAAAAGCAAACTATCGTCTGCGAAAAACAAATGTGTTATGCTTGGAGCTGTTCTTGCGATTTTTACCCCTGTAAATTCCTGATTTGCAGCCGCTTTTCTAAGCATACTCGATAGTCCTTGGGCACACAATACAAAAAGGAAGGGCGACACTGGGTCTCCTTGCCTCAAACCTCTACTTGGCCGAAGATGTCCCACTATTTTGGTATTAACCTTGAATGCATAAGATACTGTGGTCATGCATTGCATTACCAAAGTCACCCATTTCTCATGAAACCCCATCTTCATTAGAACTCTCCTCATATAATCCCACTCCACACGATCATACGCCTTGCTCATATCTAGCTTCAAAGCTGCGTAGCCTTCTTTACTCCTATTGTTACGTATCCAATGCATACATTCATACCCCAAAATTATGTTGTCTGAAATCAGTCGCCCCGGGGTGAAAGCACTTTGATTGTCATCCACTAGCTCATCCATTATCCTCTTCATTCTGTTTGTAATAGTTCTTGCCAGAATTCTGTAAAGAACATTACTCAAACTTATTGGCCTGAAATCCCCCACTCTCCTTGGATTCTTCTTTTTTGGAATTAGAGTGATCCATGTCTCGTTCATCTTCGTGATATCCTCCCCCTCATTTAGCACTTTCAGGATTGCCTTTGTTACCTCAGGCCCCACCTCACTCCATGAATTTTGATAGAATCCTGCAGAAAAGCCATCTGGCCCCGGTGCTTTATACGGATTAAGTTGAAAGGCTGCTGTTGATACCTCTTTAGCCGTAAAAGGCGTAGTGAGGTACTTATTCATTTGTTCTGTTACTACTCTGCCCATGGCCTCCAAACTCTCCTCCACTTCCTCTATATTCTTGTGTCCAGCTTTGAAAATTGCACCAAAATACTCCAAGATAATCTCCTCTATCTGTTCGTCATTCGTATGCCACTTCCCGTTGCTATCTTCCAGCCCTTTTATGGTATTCGTCCATTTCCTCTGAGTGGCTTTCCTATGAAAAACCTTTGTATTCCTGTCTCCTTCCTTTAGCCAATTCACCCTTGCTCTTTGGTGCCATTTCATACATTCTTGAGTCTTTAGCTTCTCCAGGATCTGTTCTTTTTCCCTCAGTACATTCATATCAATCGTCTCTTTTTCTGTGTTTAGCATGGTGTTGATGCTGTCTTGGAATTGTTTAATCCTTTTCTTTGTTTATCCCACTGCTTTCTGAGCCCAGCTTTCCATCTTCCTGCTACAATTTTTTATTCTTTCCTCAATTCCTGCATCCTCTCCCACAGAGTCCCAGCCTTCTCTGACTATTTGCTCATAACTTTTTTCCAACATCCAAGCCCGTTCGAACCGAAAAAGGTGATGTGCCTTCACCACTTTTCTTCCCTCCTCCTCATTGATACTCATTTTTACAGGTCGATGATCAGAGCCATAGTAATCTAGATTGTGAACCTTCCAATTTCCAATATTGTCCATCCACTCCTGCGTCGCTACATATCTATCAAGTTTTTCCTTTAGGGCTTCTCCTCCTGTCCTCCTATTCATCCAAGTGAAAAAAGGACCACTTGCTTCCATATTCTTTAGCTCCAACTCATCAATCACCTCTTTGAAATCCCTCAATTGTCCATATGGGCGCTGCCTTTCGCTTGTTCCCCCCTGTTTTTCATCAAGATACATAATCTCATTAAAGTCTCCCCCTACAAGCCATGCTCTCGGCTCCCCCAAATGTGATCTTCTAATCTTTCTCAATAAATCCCACGAATGTTTTCTTTGGTGTGTGATCGGATTACCATAAAAACCAGTGAAACGCCATTCCATTGAGTCCGAACAAATAACACAATCTATATGGCCACTAGAATAAGAAGCTAAAGAGACTTTCATTGCATCATTTCCAAATAAAATCAATCCTCCACTACTACCCTTTGCATCACAGCCAATACATAAATTAAATTTTAGCAAGGGTTTCCAACTACTACAAACTTTAACCGATAGCTTAGTTTCCATGATAAACAAAAGGTCGGGGTTGTGGTCAGCAATCAATTGCTGCAAAGCCTGGAATGCACGTTTACTCCCGAGACCCCGTGCATTCCATACAATCGCGATCATTTCTGACGGCGGTGCTGAGCTGTCTCAGTCACCGCCTCCATGAGGCTGCTTTCACGCTCCTCATCACTTTTTGATTTCTTCGCTGTCCCACCTCCTTGTCCGTCCCCTGTTCCTTTGCGATCTTTCATCTCTTCCTCAGATTTGCCATTGCTAGCCACTCTTCCCCTTTTCTTTACCGGCTGACTGTTGGTTTTTTCCCCTTCTAATTTCAGCACCTTAGCTTGAGTGTCCTTATGGTTTCCTGGAGTTGTCCCCATAATTGCTTGTTTCAGCATCGGTGTCGGTATGAAGTTTCCATAGTTGTTGTTCTCCCCGGATGCCCCCTGACCTGTTCCCTGCATTGCATTCATTGCTCCCCCTACATTCAAAACATTGGTGCCCATATCGTTTCCAAAAGCTGGTAGGGAATTCAAGTATGCATAGTAGCGCATACTGTTTGAAAGCTTGAAGTGTTCCTCCTCTCCATAGTTCTTTGGTTCTGGCAATAGTTGGTTATCATTGAAATTTTGCATTGTTACCTCCTTCCGCACCCCTTTTGTTTTGCTTTGTATCAACTTTTGATTCGTTCCCACTTTGAAAGTAGGAGTCTGCATCGTACCCTTCCCTTTGTCCTGCTTGCTATTTTCCGTCTCCATTTCTTGCTTCTTGCGCCCAATGCCTTTTCTACGAGCCCACTCAAAGTCCTCTGTTGTTGGAGATTTCTGGCTCTCCGCTTTCAACCACGCCAGATAGTTTTTTTCTTTATCCTTTTGTGTGCTCCTTTCCTCAAAGATTGTGGGGCAATCTTTATCCAAATGTGTGATCCATCCACAAATACCACAATATTCTGTTAATTTTTCATATCTAAACAAAACCAATCTGGACTCACCTTCCGCTGTGGCCGTCGTACCTCTTGCCAAAGGTTTGGTGATGTTGATGAGAACCCTCACCCTCAAGCATCTCCCCCAGGTCGCCTCCCCTGTTGGCTTATCCACCTCCAGTACTTCCCCCATACGTCCCCCCAGTATTTGCCCTACTTCCTCATTCATCGCATTCAACTGAAGGCCATGAAGTTGCACCCAATAAGGTGCCTTATCGAATACCACAGTGGCCGGGCATTCCTTTCCTGTAAGCTTCGCCAGGATTAACGAGGTACCTGTGAGGTTCCATGGTTGTTTGTAGAGTGCTTTGTTGCATTCCACCGCTTCTCCAAACTCCAGCACGAAAAGTCCCTCCCCAACTTGGGAGATCTTCAGAGTCGTCTCCAATCTCCACATCTTCTTCATTGCGTTGCTTAGCTCCACTGGTCCCATGTTCTTCCGAACCGTGTACCGCCCCAACAGAATGTTCTTTGGCTTTGATAGAGCACCAGTAGGTATCTCCATCTCCTCTTCATCAGCCTGAGCAATGGAGATCTTGCTCATGCTCGCATTCAGATTGTCCGCCATTGATTTTCTGGGTATTGCTTTAAACAAATCAGTAAGTAAATACTTGAAATACTTTGATTCACTGAATCGTGAATAACAGGGCCCCAACAAATGGGTACTTATACACATTTTGCCGCTTCACTCCACCAATCCTGTCCGAGTTCGGCTTACAAGGAGGATTGTACTCATTGCCTTATTTCGAACAACTACAAAATATGCAGAGACGCTGCCTCGACGGCAGCAATCCGGCTACATAATAAATGCCGGCGTGCAAGCCCTAGATCTCGATTTGCTTTTTCTTTTGTTTTGAATCGCACCTAGCAGAACGTGAAATCGCACAC
This sequence comes from Galeopsis tetrahit, assembly GCA_963675135.1. NCBI lineage: Eukaryota > Viridiplantae > Streptophyta > Magnoliopsida > Lamiales > Lamiaceae > Galeopsis > Galeopsis tetrahit. Next base: position 47,480,198 of record OY776128.1, on the reverse strand, counting down.
ACTTGGCGCGTGAGGCGCGTATAGTATTTTTTTAACTATATATAACTAATGTTATGTTTGACGTTTCCCTTAAAGTTGTCCCGTTTCACCCCGTACCGAGTTACACTGCTGCACCACTCAAAATGTATTATCCGTAGTAAAAAAAAAAAAACATGACCGGTGTCCTTTTCCGATTTAATTTCTGATATGCGTATACATAAAGAAGATAATTAAAAAAGGCATGTCTCCGTCGGGCCATGTGTAACATTAATGACAATGTGCATGCAAAAGGGGAAGCTTCCCAGTATCCATAAAGTACTCTCTTCTGCACTAATCGACACTCCATATCAATTATCATACACATATTTCCGTTACTACTTTCAATTTTAGGTAGGTCCCATATGATATGATGTGATACTCCCTCCACCCATTTTTTAGTTTACGTTTTACCATTTTAATGACGGTTTAAGATTTTTTTTTATATCATGGTATTCAATTCAAGAATCGACTAATTTAGGGATGAATTTCACTGTTTATTTGTGGGGGTCCGTTTAAAGACAGAGTTTTACCCTCTGTATGAACATGCCCCATAAAAATTGTTTGCACCTCATGGGTTTCGAACATGAGACCTATATAGGAGCACACTCCTAAGTCTCAAGTTTACACCTATTTTGGGATTATAAAGGATGGTAGGAATACGAATAGGAAAATTCTGGATGGAAAAATCCTGATAAATAGTGATTGTGTATGTTTATTTTGGATGTTGAGTTGGATAAGATGTAATTTTATGTCAAATCAATTGTGTAAGAGTGTGTGATGTTGTATTATAGAATGTAACTTTATGTCAAATCAATTGTGTACAAAAGTGAGTGATGTTGTATTATTGTTATAGTAGGATACGGTAATGCTGGATATCCAGAATCTGGATATTTAGAATCTGGATATCCAGAATCTTTTTCCTCAATTAATTAATGGTTTATTAATTACGATATTACTATTCTACCCTCACTTAGTAATAATACTAATTAATTAATTAAAACTGTATGCGCCAGAATTAATAGAATTAAATATTGGGGCCTCGACACACGCTGCATTTAATTTAATGTTTTGACGGCACATTTAATTTAATGTAATGATTAATTCTTCTCCCACACTCTTTCTCTTTCTCTTTCTCCCACCATTAAAGCCATTAACTTAAGTTCCCACCATTATCACCATTTTGTCTGTTAAACAAAAAAAAAAAAAAAAAACTTAAGCTTCAGCCTTTATCAACCCTACACGAAATCTGAACAACTTTTTTATCCTCCATTCAACAATATATGGTTGATCGTGAATTACTTCAATCAATTTTTTGAGATTATTCCGACGACGAAGAGAATATTCAAGGCCACTCAACACCACCTCATCCGACAGTTAACATCGATGATTCCGTTGACGAAGATAATATTCAAGGTCGCTCAACACCACCTCATCCGACAGTTAACAACGAGCAAAATGTTAACAACGGTGAAGTTGTTGTAGAAACTGGAATGGTCTATGGGAGCATTGATGAGTTGTTTAAAGCTTATCAGGAAGATGCTAGAAGAAAGGGTTTTAGCATTGTTAAACGGACATTGGTGAAAGGGGATGAATCACAATACAGATATGCTTTGATGATTTGTGATAAGGCTGGGGTTTCTAAGGCAAATAAGGCATCGAAAAAAGTTAATTGCAAAGCTCGTTTGAATGCAAAAAAACTCGACGATGGAACTTGGACTATTAGTAAAATGGTGCATGAACACAACCATGAATTCGATCCAGTCTTCTCCCCGTTAATGCCTGCTCATAGGTATTTGAGTGTCCACATGAAGAGGCAACTAGAAGCAAATGATATTGCGGGAATAAGGACATGCAAAAATGTAAGATTATGTGAAGTTCAATCGGGTGGCCCAGAAAATATTGGGTGCCTTCCTAAGGATTGTAGGAATTTCATTGAACAAAGAAGAAGGCTGAGATTAGGTGAGGGAGACGCAGAAGCAATCCGTAAGATGTTTGCTAAACTTCAAGTGAGGGATAGCAGCTTCTTTCATTTGATGGATATTGACGATGATAATAGGCTATGCAACGTTTTGTGGTTCCATCCTAGAAGTAAAGCTGCTTACGAAGAGTTTCATGACGTCGTGAGTAGACACAACGTATCTCGTCAATAGGTACAAAATTAATTTCTGAATGCTTACATTAACATTTAGGGTTTAGGGTGTTTTTGGTTGTTCATGCATATGTGTTGTTCATCAAAATTGTTTTGAGAATGTTTACATTATGAGTTTTTATGGTTGTGTTGTTTACATTAACTTTTTTTAAGGATTGGTTTTGGGTTTAGGGTTTAAAGTTAATATTTTAAAATAATTTTGTTTTGGAAAAATAGGTACAAAATGTCATTTGCAACAATCGTTTGGGTTAATCATCATGGTCACTCGATCTTGCTAGGGTGTGCGTTGGTGAGCAATGAAAGGGCAGATACGTATAAGTGGATTTTTTTGAATTGGTTAGAAGCAATGGGTGGCATTCACCCTACTGCCATAATCACGGACCAAGCTGAAACCATTAAAATAGCTATAAGGGAGTTGATGCCGAACACTATTCATCGGTATTGCATATGGCATATTTTATCAAAAGTGGGAGAAAAGTTCAAAAGGGTTCGTGATATTAAATCATGCACTGTTGAATTTAAAGGACTCGTGTACGACAGCATAACCATCGAGATGTTTCAGAGGAAATGGGCTGAGTTCTTGGTGAAATACCGGTTGGAAAATAACGAATGGTTAACCAGTTTGTACAACGAAAGAGAGAAATGGGTTCCAGTTTACTTGCACCACACGTTTTGGGCTGGAATGATTTCGACACAACGAAGTGAGGGAATGCATGCTTATTTTGATGATTTTGTTCACTCCAGAAGCACGCTCAAACAATTCATGGAACAATACGATATTGCTATCGGTAATAAGTTTCATAAGGAGTTTATGGCTGACTTCCAGTCGAAGAATAGGGTCATTAAGTGCCACTCTCAGTTTCAATGGGTGAAGCAATTTCAACGGGCATACACGAATTCTATTTTCAATCGTGTCAAGAAGAAATAAAAAGGATGATTTATTGTCCCGTAGTTCCACCGACTACCGAAGAGGCAGCTCAAGATTTGAATAATGTTGGAATTGAAAGATTTAGGGTTCTTGAAAAGAGCATTGTGAACAATTTCTATGTCAAGGAATTTACATATACGATTGAGTGGAGGCCAATGGGAGAATACATCAATTGCAATTGCAAGAAGTTTGAGTTTAAGGGGATATTTTGTCCTCATATAATGAAAGTGTTGTCACAAAAGGACATCCAAATTGTAAACGAAAGGTATTTGTTACATTGATGGAGAAAAGATGTGTACCGACGACATTGCCATATTTTTGTCGGAGGAGGTTATCCTCACATGACGGATGAGTACAAGAAATATCAAGGAATTGAAAAATTGTTTCAACAGGCTGCGGATTTGGCAATGGGGAACACAGCAAAGTTGGAGTTTGTTGAAAATAGTTGTAACGAGATGAAAAATGCATTGCTTAATTGGAACCCTCCTACAACCACAACGGATGATGATGATGATGGTCCGTCAAGGAGATCACCAAGTTCGGAGATAAGGGGGGCTCCACTACTAAACCCCCACGTTGCAAGAACAGTAGGAAGGCCTAGAATTAATCGTTACAGGTCAGGTTCGGAAATACATGGTAGGGGACGGGGACGTGGACGTGGAAGGAGTGAGCCCGGTACAAGGGGAAGGGGACGTGGTGAACCCGCTACAAGGGGAAGAGGACGTGGAAGGGGATCAACAATTCAAGAAGACAACAACGAGGAATTCCTTTTCGACTTAAATGATGATCTTAATGTATTAGAAGATAGTTTAAGGTTTTAATGTTTACATATCATCCTATGCTTAATGTATCAGAACACAGTTGTAAGGGTTGTAACGTTATGACTTATGAATTCATATATGCTAAACCCTAAAACCAGATTCATATCATCTTATGCTAAATTCAGTATGCTAAATTCATATATGCTAAACCCAGTTGTAAGGGTTTTAATGTTAAATTCAGTATGAATTCATATATGATAAACCCTAACCAGAGTCATAGTTTACAATTCAATTGATAGTATATTAAAAGTCATGCCAAAATTCAGTACCAAAATAAAAAAAGTTGAAATTCAGTACCAAAATTCACACAAACATCCGATACCATAACATTAAAATTTGAAAATTCACATAAATATGGAACCCTAAACTTTAAATCCAGCCCTCGTTCTCCACCTTAATTGCATTGTCATGCTTGACGACAGATACATAGAATTTGAAGGGAACCTGTACATCACGCTCAAAGTGAAGAGTATCTCCCTGGCTAATTCTCAATGTATCCGCGAGCTTGGTCCAACCACTCGACAATCGACTAATTCCTCTTGGACGTTCGTCAATCCGATGAAATTCGTACCTGCACTGATACTCAATCCCCGAGTACCCTGCACAAACTATGATCATCCTCCCCTCGTACCCCAACAGGTCAGGAGCATTCTTCGGTAGGTTCTGCAATATGCGAAACGAAATCAATGTTAAGAATACCTTCAAAAATAAATAATGAAAATATATGCGAAACAAAATACCAAACGATTGTGGCATTCAGTTGTCTTGCATTTGTGTCACGCCCCAATTTTCATAAATGAGCATTTTAATTTAAAAATAATTTTTATAGTATTAAAGAGAAAATCTTTAGTTCAACTATAGTTCTAAGGCATGAACAACTTTACTTCCAAGAGATAACAAAAGCTTTTTAAAGTAAATTTCCCCTTTTGACTACACTTTATAGAAAATTTTAAAAACATAACCAAAGTAAAACTTGTCACTAAACATATAAATAAGACCAGAATAACACTAAACTCAACTTTAAATAAAAACAAAAACGTTAAATTAGTAATTCATAAAATTCTCGTGCCATGCATCCTCCAGCGTACCACGTCGGCTCTCAATCTGAAAAGTGTGAAATAAGAAGGGGTGAGCAAACCACAGCTCAGTGTGGACAAACTTGTCAAAACTAAATACAATAAGTAATTAAATTACCACAAACGTAAATATGCATTTAATGTATTGCCACTTCACAACTTCTCGTTTATAAAGGTCATAAGACCTACTTCTCAACTTCTCGTTTATAAAGGTCGAATGACCTGTTTGTCTCAACTTCTCGTTTATAAAGGTCAAATGACCTACTTCTCTACTTCTCGATATTTCTCAATACATAATTCACATAAGTAACAATAAAATCACAGATCGCATTTAATAGTGACAAAAAAATAAGTAGAAATCCCCACCTTAAAGCCGAGTGAAAAGATTTATGACGAAATTGTAGCTTTAGTCCTCTTCGTGGTTAACGTCGCCTAGCATAAATAATACAATCAAATCTACTTAGAAAATAAATACAGAGGATACAAATCCGAATTAGATTCTCACTAATACTTATTTAACAATAAAAAAATCTAGGTAAAGAGGATTCTTAATCTAATTTAAGCTTACGTATTTTAGACTTATTAAATTTATAAAAGAATCTATTTTAATTTAGAAAACAATCTTAATCTAATAAGCTGCATAATTCTTAAAACCCAAAAAGTACACGGTATATATATATATCCTCCAACTTTAATTAATATTTAAATTCAATCTAAATAAACCTAACAACGTAAACTAATAAACACTTTTTTATAATTATTTAAGCACCACTTCTATTACACACTATCTGACAATCTTCAACAAACAACTAATAAAATAATCATTCTAACACGCACATAGCAAGCATGTATATTTAATATTGAGACAATAGTATAAAACCATTGAAGGAATCTGCGATGTTGAAATTAACAGAACACAAGTATCATCAAAAGAGAAAAAGAAAAGGTTTGGGAGAAGAAAATACTGTGACTCTTCCACTGCAAGTATTGAGGCGTGCGTGTTTTTTTGGTGAAAGGATTAGGGTAAATCTCGCTTATATATATATATGATGTATATTAAGAATGGGCTTGAGTTTAAGTGAGATTAAGATTTAAATGGACTTTCAAAATATTCATTTTATTATACTATAATATATAACCTTAAAATAATTTAAATAAATAATTAAACATAAATTTAGGGATATTACAATTTGACAGTAAAAAATCTATGTGGATTCTGTCGAATTTCATGGGCGATCTCCTCAGGGTTGTTTCCGATGGTAAATCGTAATTTTTTGGAGGTGGATCTTGTTTCTGGCATGTTTGAGATTTGAATGGGTTGAAGAGTGTTGATCAAGAACATATGTATGTGTCTGTGTGATAACCCTAGAATTAATTTAAGGCCACAAGGGTGTATGCGTGAAGAGTTGTGTTTGGGTGTGAATGTAATCGAATTTAGGGCAGAAGCGAGAAGGGGTGTATGCATGTCTGAATTAATTTACCTATATTAAGATTTATATTAAGATTTAAATTATTTAATTTACCTAAATTAAGACTTATATTAAGATTTAAATTAGTTTATCTAAATTAAATATTAAATTACTCCTAAATTAAGATTTATATTAAGATTTAAATTAGTTTATCTAAATTAAATATTAAATTACTTAGTTTTAATTAATTTACCTAATTCATCTCAGTCGTTGATTAAATTTTTTCATTGTCAACTCGCCATTAATTTCTAGGGTTTAGGCCTGTTGATTGAAAGACATTGCTTGATCTCCCTAAATATTCACTTATCTCCCTTGATCCTCACCAAATTCATATCAGTCGTTGATTAAATCCGTTCACCTCAATCTTGATCGTTCATTTTAAACGGTGGAGTGAATACATCTTGCGTGAATCGATTATGTAATGATTACACCTTGAAAACCGGGGCTAATTATGGCGGCTATGGAACAGCTTGCAGTTGCCGGCCATGAAAAGGAAACGTATCCCAGTAATTAATTACGTGGAGGAGTGTGGGGGGTTGAACGTGGACAAGTGGGAGAGAGAGGTTTAAATGCGATGTAATTGATTTGAATGACTACAGATTTGATTTGATTTTGAATTACAGATTGAATTAATCTAACTTAAGTGGGATATGGAGGGTTTACAGAGTCGGTTGGCCTTAATCTAACTTAATTACCGGTTAATTTAATACTAATCCTAGCTTAATTGACATCAATCTAACTTAATTTAATTCTAACAATTCGTAATTCTAAGTGTAATTGTAATTCTGCACTTAATCTAACGTAATTTAATCTACACTTAAAAGAAAAAAAAATTAGGGAAACCTAAGTGTAATTGTACAACATTTAATTTAATTTAATCTACACTTAATCTAACTTAATTTAAAACGGACCCTAAACCCTAAATCACACATTAAAACGAGTAATCGGACCCTAAACCCTAAACCACACATTGAAACGAGTAATCGCATCCTAAACCCTAAACCACACATTGAAACGAGTAATCGGACCCTAAACCCTAAACCCTAAACCACACATTGAAACGATCGAGTAATCAGACCCTAAACCCTAAACCACACATTGAAACGAGTAATTGGACCCTAAACCCTAAACCACACATTGAAACGAGTAATCGGACCCTAAACCCTAAAACCTTAACCCTAAACCACACATTGAAACGATCGAGTAATCAGACCCTAAACCCTAAACCACACATTGAAACGAGTAATCGGACCCTAAACCCTAAACAACACATTGAAACGAGTAATCGGACCCTAAACCCTAAAACCTTAACCCTAAACCACACATTGAAACGATCGAGTAATCGGACCCTAAACCTTAAACCACACATTGAAACGAGTAATCGGACCCTAAACCCTAAACCACACATTGAAACGAGTAATCGGACCCTAAACCCTAAAACCTAAAACCTAAACCCTACACCACACATTGAAACGATCGAGTAATCGGACCCTAAACCCTAAAACCTAAAACCTAAACCCTACACCACACATTGAAACGATCGAGTAATCGGACCCTAAGCCCTAAACCACACATTGAAACGAGTAATCGGACCCTAAACCACACATTGAAACGATTAATCGGACCCTAAACCACACATTGAATCGAGTAATCGGACCCTAAACCCTTAATTCGAGTAGTATTATCTTTACTAAAGTTAAATTAAATTAACATTATCTTCTTTCAAATAATATTATATTTACTTAACTTAAATTAAATTAAGATTTAATTTCGATTTTAATTAGTTTTAATGTCCGATTAAGATTTAAATTAATATAATCTTTACCTAGGTTAATTATGTTAAATTAAGATAAATTAAATTAAGATTTAAATTACGATTTTAATTAGTTTTAATGTCCGATTAAGATTTAAATTAAATTAACCTTTCATAAACCCTTTCATTTCAAATATAAATTGGGTCACTCACAACCTCAAAACATACATTCTCATCTCTCATTCTCTCAAACATTAATCATCCAAAATCAATGTCTATGGGGGTGGTAGGGTTTATTTGATTCTTGACAAAATCAATCTGTCATTCTCTTTCGTTTCTGTGATGAATTATTTTCTACATATCTATTGTTTAATTATTTTGTTGTTTGATTGATTTCTTTTGTTTTGTATTTCTAGGACTACTTCACTAGCCTAATGGAAATTGTCCAGAACAACCGTCGTGAAGTGCATCAGTTGCGGTTGAGGCACCAGGCCGAGAGACGTTTTCTAAGGCAGCGTTGGGACAGGCTTCAAAGTTTACTCGACACTCGTCAGTCTCTAGAGCTTAGGGTCATGGAGATAGAGGATGAAGTCCTACGTGCGGAGGTGAACGCTGATCTGGATGAAGCTGTTGCTGCATACAATGCACAACACAAAATTTGCTTTGGGGTTTGAAGGTGGAGGCGTGAAGGGCTGTTTTTTTTTTTTACCTATTTATGTATGTTTTTTTTTTTATGTTTTGGGTTGGTCTTCTATGGACTCGAGTGCATGTTATGCACCCTAATCCATGTTGCACTTTTCAGTTTTACTGACTTACACTTTTTGGTAAATGGTGTTGCACTTTTCAATTATTAAACTGTATAATAATATTTTTAGTAATAATTGAAAAGTGCAACACCATAAAAATATTATTATACAGTTTAATAATTGAAAAGTGCAACACCATTTACCAAAAAGTGTAAGTCAGTAAAACTGAAAAGTGCAACATGGATTAGGGTGCATAACATGCACTCGAGTGCATACTAGACTTTACCTTATGTTTTAGTATGATGGATGATGGATGATGGACTCTTTAAGTATTTTAATTATGTTTTTTTGTTATATAAGTATGTATGGGCATATAGCTAGCCCTTGATCGGTTGAAAATTTTCCCCCTTTTGTTATGCAAGTGAATATCAACCGTTAAATGTGATTTTGTATTTTAATTTTGCACTTTTAATTTTAATTTTATATCACAATAATAATATAAATGTTCAATTTTGTTTATAAATAAGAAATTTTTATAAGGTAAATTTGACAAAGTTTCAAAGTCCATAATTACAAACAAATTATAAGGTATGAAAATTTTGACAAAGTGTAAATTTTGACAAAGTGTCAAATTATAAGTATGAAAATTTTTACAAGGTAAATTCGAATATTATGGAAATAGTTTTTGCTAATTTAACTTTAATATTTGCTAATTTTAAGTAAATTCGAATATTATATAACAAGGTAAATTCGAAAATTATACGTATGGAAATTTTTATAAGGTAAATTCGAATATTATGGAAATAATTTTTGCTAATTTAACTTTAATATTTGCTAATTTTAAGTAAATTCGAATATTATATGACAAGGTAAATTCGTCAAATTATAAGTATGTAAATTTTTACAATGTAAATTCGAATATTATGGAAATAATTTCATCTATTTTAACTTTAATATTTCCTAATTTCAAGTAAATTCGAATATGACAAAGTGGGATAGCTCAAGTGGTTAGAGCACCACTACCTAGGCCTTAGGTCCTGGGTTCGAGTCATCGGGAGGGGAAAAGGGATGGGTATTTAATTTGTAATCAAAAAAAAAAAAAAGTAAATTCGAATATTATATAACAAGAAAAAAAATTCTTAAATCTGTAATTAATTCATCTATTTTTCTTCTTAATTTTTCATTTAGTAATACTCTAATTAATTTCATCTATTTTCATCTTAATTAATTTTAATTTTGTTCAGATTAAGTGAATACAACTTTAGGTTTAATTTTGTTTTTGTATTAACGGTTAATTAATGAATAAATTATGGGGTAAATTATGTATGTAGGCAATGATAATTTTTTAATTTTTTGCGTGTGGGGGTATGTGTCATGATGATGATTTGGGGGATGCCAAAGGTTGCAAAGCTCTGTTGGGATGACAATATAAATACCCTTAGCCATTTGTGCTTTCATTCATCCCTACATCCATCCTCAATTCTAAACCCTAAATTTCTCCCAAATGGCAAGAACACCTTCAAAGTCAGGTAAGTTTCAAGAGTTTGTGCCTTCCTCCCCGAAAGGTCTCTTGTCAATGTACGAGTACACAAAGAGGCAACACGAAGAACTCAAAGATGAAGTGAAGCTTTTTATGAAAAGATTGTTGTTTCACTGCACACCACAATCATTGAGCAATGTGATCCTGGACGAGGATCCCTTGCATAGGATTTATGAGTTCTTTGTTGAAGCTCATAAGGTCAAGGAAATTCCAGTCATTGTTCTCTCTGATTCAACTGTTCGAGATCAAGAAAATTCTGCAAGCGGTGGCGGTGGCGGTGGCGATGGCCGTGGTGGGGGTGGCGGTAGCGGCGAAAGCGGAGGCGATGAAGGCGATATGGAAGACAACGTTCAGGGTGGTGGTGATTAGAATGATGGTTAAGTTTATCTACTAATTAGGTGTTTGTTTTAAGTTTATGTTTATGTTTATCTTAGTTTTTTTTTTTTTTTTGTCATTGTGGGATGTAATCTTCCCCACCATTTTCCAATCGAAATGATCAAATGAAATCGTTTTTTGCTATTAATTAGTCGGTTTACCCTTACTTTATTTATTGTGTTTTGTAAGATAAACAACTAAATTAACAACACCATTAAAGCTACTAACACCAATTTTGGGATGTAATCTTGTTTGAAGTTTATTAATTCCAATAAATTTATCAAATTAATCTAAACATATTAAAATATTTCACTTGTAAAAATCCCCAAATTAACATCTTTTGAAAAATTTCATATCTTAACCAAATTAACACAAATTAACATCTTTTAAAAAATCTCCAATTCTTATCAAAGGAATTCATTAATGAAATTTAAATTGTAATCTTCCCCAATTTCACTAACAATCGTCGATTCTTTTAAATTCTAACAAATTCCAGTAAATTCATCAAATTAATCTAACAATAAACACACTTTTAAAAAATAACATTGCATAGCTTGATTGATTGAGGGCTGGAAATGCAGATTACATTTTACAATTATAGAATGAACACCAAAAAAACAAACTTGCAAAACCACCTACAATTCCAGAAACAAAACAAAAAAAAAACAAAGAATGGCTAAAGACTGGTAATATTGCATAAGGCCATTTCGGATTCTTGTCGGCTGATAAGAACTTGAAGCAGCCTCCTTCGTTTCATCTTCATTCACATTTAATCCAAGATTCGAAATTGAATCATCTCTATACGACCTCTGCTGGAAATAGGAATCATCACCATACGACCTCTGCTGGAAAAAGGATGTGTATGCATCGATAGCCTCTTCTTCACTCCGGTAAGATCTGTACAAGGATCCTTTGAATCCGAGGACATGTGGAGCACAATCACTCAAACTATCGTATATACCTACTCGTACGCCTTTGAAGACGACGTAAAATTTTTCAACCTTTTTTTCCGATTGGCTATACATTCTGACGAAGAAGATGAAGTTTTTTTTTTTTTTTTTTCCAGCACAAAATTACAAAAATTGAGTTTTTCCTTTGAGGAAGATGGAGTTCTTAGGAAAGAAGAAAGAAGGAAATAGAGATGGAGTGTAATTAAATACAACATTTGAAATGGGTTGGTGTGTGTAATTATTACTGCCTTGAAAACACAAAGAGGGAGAGAGAGAGAGAGAATAAAGTCAGATTTTATTATTATTTAATTCGAAAAATATGATTTTTACACTTAAGGGTATATTTGTCATTTTAACACAACTTAAAACATAAAATTACCATGATTGTTTGCACCTCAGGGGTTTCGAACATGAGACCTATAAAGGAGCACACTCCTAAGTCTCAAGTTTACACCTATTTTGGGATTATAAAGGATGGTAGGAATACGAATAGGAAAATTCTGGATGGAAAAATCCCGATAAATAGTGATTGTGTATGTTTATTTGGGATGTTGAGTTGGATAAGATGTAATTTTATGTCAAATCAATTATGTAAGAGTGTGTGATGTTGTATTATAGAATGTAACTTTATGTCAAATCAATTGTGTACAAAAGTGAGTGATGTTGTATTATTGTTATAGTAGGATATATAAATATTTTTAAGGGTGATTGTAGTTGAATGATGAAATCCCGGACTAGAATAAGACGGAGGATGTTACGTCCTACATCCGGATGTGTCAGTCCTAAAACAAACCTGCCCTTACGTGTTTTTTTTTTTTTAAAGTTATGAACCCACATTTATTAACATTATTTATAATTCTATCCAAAATTACATCAATTCTTATACATTTTTCATTTCTCTCTTTACACTTTATTTCTCCACCTTTTTATGCTTTTTTTACCTTTCCAAATTTCTCCGGTTCTTTCAATAAAAGTTTTCACTCTTTTTGGTTCCGGATATTGACCCCTACATTTCTTATAATTAAACTAACTTCATTTTTTCGTATAATTTTATCCTAATAAAAATGTCCCCTTATCGAATAAATATATATACTCACGTTTTTTCATCAATTAAAATTCATTATATACACAAACTAACGCTACGAAAAGTCCATCTCTTTTTCATGTAAAAAATAACCCTTTCCACTAGCAAACATACGGTGGTTAATTTTTATGGTGAGAAGCAAAAGTTAAAGTGAACAACAATAGCTTCCCAATAAAAGTTGTGTATTTTATTCCTTTTTTTCGTAGTTTTGTAATTCTCATAACGTGTTTTTTTATATATATCAAGGTTGGACTATTTTTTGTAAAAAAATAAAATAAAATTATATTGTGAATATAGTGCGCTTTTTGTTTTGGTGTGTGTAAGCACATTAAAATTGCACCCAATCAAATAATGACACGTGAACAAATATATATATTAAAATAAAATTAATTTACTATTTTAATTTTGAGAATTTAAATAAATTAATTCTCGAGTTAAATAGTTAAATTAGTGATATTTAATATACACGGTACAAGCCGAACAAATTATACGAGTATCGAAATACTCGTAATTGGTAAGAATAAATGTGACTTACCATACACGGGGAAAATCAAATCACATCTCTTCAAAAAGGGAAGAGAATTAAATTAAAACCAATCAAGCCAATCAAATCGACATCGGCCAATAAGAAAGCGCCACGTGGCATGGTAAGGAGGGAAAGTCTTCACTCCCCCACCCTATAAATAGGGTCCTCCCCTCACTCATTTGAAGACAACACAAAAAGCATTTCAAAACTCTAGAATTCTCTGCAGAGATTCAAGGCGTTCTTGAGCATTCGAAGGAGCTTCAAAGGCGTTCTTCACCCAAATCATCTGTAGACGACGTTCGATCCGAGATTAAGGTGTTAAACCCCTCACATCGACGTTCTTCTCAAAGTTTTCTTCACGAACTCTTTAAAGAGTCAAAGGTGTTCTTCGCGGACTCTTGAAGTTTCAAAGGTGTTCTTCGCGGACTCTTGAAGTTTCGAAGACGTTCTTCATTGGCTCTTGAAGATTCAAAGTCGTTATTCATCGCATCCGAAGGCATTCGTCCAAAAGCTCCCCAAATCAGCGTTTAATCTGAAACAAGACGTCAAGTCCTTGGATTAACGTTACGAACCTTCAACTTACATCGTGATCAAGGTCGAAACAAAGATCACGCCTCAAAAACCGTTCAAGTCAAAGTCAACGATCGAAGAGAAGAATCAGAGGAAAATTAAATAGAGATTGTAACCCCTAAAATTTCTCGGTTTAATCCGACAAAATAAAATTGTATTGCATTTTCGTGTTATTATATTAATTTCACGAAATTTGTTGTTACAAATTTAGCACGTCCGGTGGGACAATCTCCATCTCTCATCTCTTCTTTTCGTAAAGAAAGTCAAAGGCCATCAAAATGTCTCCGCGAAAGATCCTATTTGTAAGGACAAATCCTTCCAAGACCGTCGAAGTCAATGTTGTCACAAAAAGCATGGCGAAAAGATCATTGTCACATGCTTTTTCAGGAGAAAATACTTCAATTGAAACAATTGCAAACCAACCTCCACACTACGTTGCCGCAAGTGAAGAAGGCAACTCTACTGGTTCCACTCCCCGCTCCACGTCGGACTCTTCGTCGACCTCAAGTATTGCTTCGGTGATGATGACGAACGTCTCGACTGTTGAGGAGCAGCTTGCTAGCATCATGAAAGCTATTGAGGGGCTATAAAAACTCGTCCAAAAGTAAGACACCCAAATTACTCATCTTATAAATAGGGTGGATAATTGTGACACGAGTCGTACCAATGGGAAACTAATCGAGGAACAGGACGACGTCGTAACCTCAACCAAACATCGTGCAACGGAAACTGAACCCGCCGCTAAAGATTTAATCATTTCTTCTGATGGAGGGACGAACGTCAATCAACTAAAGGAGATCAAATTGGATACGGTGAAAGGTAGACATGAAGAAGGATTCAAATCATCTTTCACATATACCAAGCCGTATACAAAAAGAGTTGACAACTTAAGGATGCCAGCAAGCTATCAACCTCCAAAGTTTCAACATTTTGATGGCAAAGGAAATCCAAAGCAACATGTGACTCATTTTGTCGAAACTTGCAATGATGCTGGAACTTATGGTGATCACTTGGCCAAACAGTTTGTCCGCTCCTTGAAAGAGAACGCTTTCGATTGGTACATCGATTTGGAGGCTAACTCTACCGATAGTTGGGATCAGATGGAGCAAAAAATCCTAAACCGTTTCTACAGCACAAGGAGAACGGTTAGCATGATAGAGCTAACCAACACTCGTCATATGAAGGATGAGCCAGTGATTGATTACATCAATCGATGGAGAAACTTAAGCCTGAATTGCAAGGATAGGTTGAGTGAATCTTCTGCAATCTCGATGTGCATTCAAGGAATGCAATGGGGCCTCTGATACATCCTGCAAGGAATCCGGCCAAATACTTTTGAAGAATTAGCAACAAGAGCTCATGACATGGAGCTAAGCATGTTTTCTAGTGGAGTCGCATCACCGCCGATTCAAGAACTCCGCAGTAAGGCTTATGCTAAACCTTCGAGTAAAGAATACATTACAGACATACCTCGAGATTGGGGGCAAAGTGGGTTGACATTAAAAGAAATGCGACAAAAACAATATCCATTTCTAGACTCTAATGTCTCTGGGATATTTGACGACTTGCTTGAAGCAAAGCTCATTGAGTTTCCTATGATGAAAAGACCAGAAGAAGCTGGACAAACTGATGACCCAAAGTACTGCAAGTACCATCGACTCATAGGTCATCCAATTCATGATTGCATCACATTTAAAGAGAAAATCATGCAATTGGTCCAACAAGGGGAAATCGTGTTGGATAAAACTATTTAAAGCTCCTCAAGTAAAGTCTCCTTGACAAGAGAATAAACTTTTTTAAACTCTCAAATCGAGACATTCGAATTGAAGGCTCCTCGATAAGAGTGAAAACTTTCTAAAATTTTCAAGTGAAATCTCCTTAACAAGAGAATAAACTGTTCGAGACTCTCAAATCGAGTCATCCACATCAAACTCCTTGATAAGAGCGAGAACTTTCTAAAATCCAACAAATTTCGTGCTTCATTCACTCCAAGACATAAATCGTCTGTGAACAAAGCACGAGGGGGCATTTGTAAGCACATTAAAATTGCACCCAATCAAATAGCGACACGTGGACAAATATATATATATATATATATATATTAAAATAAAATTAATTTACTATTTTAATTTTGAGAATTTAATTAAATTAATTCTCAATTTAAATAGTTAAATTAGTGATATTTAATATACATGGTACAAGCCGAACAAATTATACGAGTATCGAAATACTCGTAATTGGTAAGAATAAATGTGACTTACCATACACGGGTAAAATCAAATCACATCTCTTCAAAAAGGGAAGAAAACTTAATTAAAACCAATCGAATCGTCATCGGCCAATAAGAAGGCGCCACGTGGCATGGTAAGGAGGGAAAGTCTTCACTCCCCCACCCTATAAATAGGGTCATCCCCTCATTCATTTGAAGACAACACAAAAAGCATTTCAAGACTCTAGAATTCTCTGCAGAGATTCAAGGCGTTCTTGAGCATTCGAATGAGCTTCAAAGGCGTTCTTCACCCAAATCATCTGAAGACGACGTTCGATCCGAGATTAAGGTGTTAAACCCCTCACATCGACGTCCTTCTCAAAGTTTTCTTCGCGGACTCTATGAAGATTCAAAGGTGTTCTTCGCGGACTCTTGAAGTTTCGAAGACGTTCTTCATTGGCTCTTGAAGATTCAAAGTCGTTCTTCATCGCATCCGAAGGCATTCGTCCAAAAGCTCCCCAAATCAGCGTTTAATCCGAAACAAGACGTCAAATCCTTGGATTAACGTTACGAACCTTCAACTTCCATCGTGATCAAGGTCGAAACAAAGATCACGCCTCAAAAACCGTTCAAGTCAAAGTCAACGATCGAAGAGAAGAATCAGAGAAAAATTAAATAGGGATTGTAACCCCCAAAATTTGTCGGTTTAATCCGACAAAATAAAATTGTATTGCATTTTCGTGTTATTGTATTAATTTCACGAAATTTTATTGTTACATATGTTGTTGAACAATTATTGCTTGATAGATATAATCGAATTCTTCTCCATCCGACCCACAATCAGAATCGCTGCCAAAGATATCTATCCTTGCCTGAAAAGTGGAAACATAATACGATCAAGAAAATAAAAATAAGGAAGAAAGGGAAGCAAACAAATAAGGAAGGGGCAAATGAAAACTTGTTTGGCTGGGGAACATGCAACTAATTTCTTTGGGAGTTCGGGAGATTCGATAACCTTTTTAGCCCGCTTCCACTGGCGGTCACCATCTCGGCTACGACTTTCTTCTGAACATCGAGATGTACATTCAAGGAATGCAATGGGGCCTCCGATACATCCTGCAAGGAATCCGGCCAAATACTTTCGAAGAATTATCAACAAAAGCTCACGACATGGAGCTAAGCATGTTTTCTTGTGGAGTCGCATCACCGCCGATTCAAGAACTCCGCAGTAAGGTTTATGCTAAACCTTCGAGTAAAGAATACATTAAAGACATACCTCGAGATTGGGGGCAAAGCGGGTTGACATTAAAAGAAATGCGATAAAAACAATATCCATTTCTAGACTCTAATGTCTCTGGGATATTTGACGACTTGCTCGAAGCAAAGCTCATTGAGTTTCCTATGATGAAAAGACCAGAAGAAGCTGGACAAACTGATGACCCAAAGTACTGCAAGTACCATTGACTCATAGGTCATCCAATTCATGATTGCATCACATTTAAAGAGAAAATCATGCAATTGGTCCAACAAGGGGAAATCGTGTTGGATAAAAGTATTTAAAGCTCCTCAAGTAAAGTCTCCTTGACAAGAGAATAAACTTTTTTAAACTCTCAAATCGAGTCATTCAAATTGAAGGCTACTTGATATGAGTGAAAACTTTCTAAAATTTTCAAGTGAAATCTCCTTAACAAGAGAATAAACTGTTCGAGACTCTCAAATCGAGTTATCCAAATCAAACTCCTTGATAAGAGCGAAAACTTTCTAAAATCCAACAAATTTTGTGCTTCATTCACTTCAAGACATAAATCGCCCATGAACAAAACACGAGGGGGCATTTGTAACCACATTAAAATTGCACCCAATCAAATAGCGACACATGGACAAATATATATATTAAAATAAAATTAATTTACTATTTTAATTTTGAGAATTTAATTAAATTAATTCTCGAGTTAAATAGTTAAATTAGTGATATTTAATATACACGGTACAAGCCGAACAAATTATACGAGTATCGAAATACTCGTAATTGGTAAGAATAAATGTGACTTACCATACACGGGGAAAATCAAATCATATCTCTTCAAAAAGGGAAGAGAATTAAATTAAAATTAATCAAGCTAATCAAATCGACATCGGCCAATAAGAAAGCGCCACGTGGCATGGTAAGGAGGGAAAGTCTTCACTCCCCCACCCTATAAATAGGGTCCTCCCCTCATTCATTTGAAGACAACACAAAAAGCATTTCAAGACTCTAGAATTCTCTGCAGAGATTCAAGGCGTTCTTGAGCATTCGAAGGAGCTTCAAAGGCGTTCTTCACCCAAATCATCTGTAGACGACGTTCGATCCGAGATTAAGGTGTTAAACCCCTCACATCGACGTTCTTCTCAAAGTTTTCTTCGCGGACTCTTTGAAGATTCAAAGGTGTTCTTCGCAGACTTTTGAAGTTTCAAAGACGTTCTTCATTGGCTCTTGAAGATTCAAAGTCGTTCTTCATCGCATCCGAAGGCGTTCGTCCAAAAGCTCCCCAAATCAGCGTTTAATCCGAAACAAGACGTCAAGTCCTTGGATTAACGTTACGAACCTTCAACTTCCATCGTGATCAAGGTCGAAACAAAGATCACGCTTCAAAAACCGTTCAAGTCAAAGTCAACGATCGAAGAGAAGAATTAGAGGAAAATTAAATAGAGATTGTAACCCCCAAAATTTCTCGGTTTAATCCGACAAAATAAAATTGTATTGCATTTTCGTGTTATTATATTAATTTCACGAAATTTGTTGTTACGGTGTGCTATTTTAGTCAGTTTTTTTTATATACGTACAATTGGGTGTATATTATACTCTGTAATTCATATTTTGATGGGTATATTTGGTGATTTAGAAGGATGTTAATTTGTATTATTTTTTTAAATTTTGGGATGTGTATATAGCCGTGGGTGCTAATATTCGTATTTATCATTTATGTCATTACTTTTAGAACATACTATACACTTAATTAAACTATTTTATTTAATTTATATATAAAAATTTATAAAATTAAACCTCAAAAATCTAATCAATACACAATTTTCTTTAACTATGTGTCAGATTCCTAGCAAGCTTTTGTATGACTAGGGAGTATATTCTTTAAAATTTGTATCATCCACCGAATATAAATTTTAAAAAGGGACGATTTTTTTTTTAATTAAAGATGTACAATTGTAAATAATAAAATTAAGGAAAAAACTCCTACTTTTCGCGAGTATGTCATGCAATAATTAGTGACGGAGTTGGAAATATTGTTTAGGAGGCCAATTAAATATACAGGATATATAAAGAATTTGAAATATATTTTTAAAACTTGGTTATGTAATCAATTTTATTAAACTAGAAAAAAATAGTTTTATTATATTATAATTCACTTAGTACAATTACATTGTACTAACTCCGTTCAATTTCATTGTTCTTATCTTTTTTTTTTTTTTGTTCAATTTTATTATTTATATTATTTTTTAAAATTATATTATTCACACTATTTTATCTACTCACCCTTCATTCATTAATTATTTACTTAAATTGAAATAACTTTATTTATAAGTGGACCACACAATACCTTTATCACACTCCCAACTTACCTATTTTATACATAAATTAATCATATTTATTAATATTTGAATTCGAAAAAATGCGGATAATAAATTAATCATATTTATTATGTGTAATATATATATACAATGTTATAAAAATAATAAACCCAACATAAAGATAACACTAACATTTATATGAAATGTTGCACAAATAAAAATATGAAAAATATGTGGTAACAGGAATCGAACCATATATCATATGGAAACATGGTGTTCACTCTTACTATCCAGGATGCATCACATGGAACACATAGGGTTCACTCTTACCATCTAGGCCTACTATATTAGTCAAATAATTGATATTATTATCTATATATACATTGAAATTATTAAAATGAAATGTAAATTGTATAAGATACACTTTTACCTTATATAGGGTGGCCACTAGGCTGTAACAACCAGTTGGTGTATAAGCGTGCAATATGTTATTTATCCACATGTGGCGGTTTGCAAGTGGACTCAAGTACACCGTGTACTTGAGTACACAGCAGCCCTACCCTAATTATAAATAAATACACCACATTTAGTGTTAATATCAATTTAATCACGATCTTTACTGTTATTATTGTAAAAAATCTCAATCTTTCATCGTGTTGCAATTAGATGCACAATTTTTTTCTCTGGCCAACAATTGATGATGTGGCTTGCAGGAGCTTGTCACGTCAGATTACAAATATTCTCCCGCTTCTTCTGCGTCTTCTCCTCCGCTTCCTTAGTCATCTTTTATCTCTCTTAATTCAAACAAATTATTTATTGTATCCCATATTCTCTACTTCATCAACTAAATTAAAATAACCAACTCTATCTGCATCTATGGAATGTTGAGGTCTAAGGAGGATTCCCTTGGTACAGTAAATTACCATTCACAGTGTCAAACTTTTCACCATATTACCAATATATAGAAAAATAGTCTTCCATCTATAAAAAATATATATATATATATATTTTTGCGATTTTTAGTGTTAGGATTCTATCCCTTATATTTTTTATTTTTAGGGTTAGAAGAGAAGAACTTGATTGGGTTTGAGAAGTGAGAAAGACGCAGAAGAACTCTATTGAGTTTGAGAAGCTGAGACACAGAAGAAGCGGGAGTTTTATTTTTATAAAGTGTAATGTGATGTGGAAAATTAAAAAAAAATATGTGTAATCTGACGTGGCAAGCTCCGGCAAGCCATCGGAGAAAAAAATGTGTATCTAATTGTGTTGGGAATAAAATGAGATATGTTTTGATCTAATACCAAAACCCTTGAGACATGCCTAAGTCAAAGATGATTATGTTCTAAGAATGTTAGAACATATAGAATAAGGCTAGATGAAGAGCTAATATGTTAGGCAACTCTTAGTTGTTTAGATGCACAATTTGAGGGGGAACATATGCTTTAAAGACTATCAAGAACAAGTCCCCTCAAGGCTCAAATTCTGGAACAATCACTAAGTCCATTTAAGGCCAAGTATGCTGATCAGGAGAGTTGTCCAGAAGAGTTGTCTCAGCATAATTAATCAAGAACAAGTGTTCTGAAAGCTTGAGGTCAACCATGCTGAAGAGTTAAAGACAACTATACCCTAAGATCTTCAATGAATCATGCTAAGATCACTTGCAAGTGAAGCAAAGGGAAAGAGCCAAGTCATCTGAAAAGAGCAAGACAACTATGCTGATAAGCAAGTCTGCTGATAGTGATAAGGAGAGTTGTCCATTTGATAAGGAATGTTGTCCTATCATTGGAACAACCTTCAGAAGCCATGTCCAAGTCTTAACAAAGGAATCTTGAAGTCAGACATTGGGAAGAGTGCTGCAGAATGAAGACAAAGTCTATACAGCTGTTTATTTTCTAAATGAGGACATGTCACTATCAAGAATCCGTCTTCTAAAAAGGAGAAGACATTTATGGACATTTGAGGCTGCCTCTCCAACGGGCAAATCCTTCAATTGTCTATAAATACAAAAGTGTGAAGACCATTTGAAAGCATCCAACTGAACCTCAACAGAATCCAACTACACAAGTATTCTGAAGCTCATAGAACTTTCAAAGCTTTCAAAGACTATCTTAGTCTTCATACACTTCTTCTAAGATGAACTTCATTGTATATCCATACAAAGCTTAGAGAGATATCCTATCCTTATACACTGATCTTCATTGTAAAGGATATCTCATCAATTGGAAATTTACTTCAATCCTTACCCCTTTCAAGTGAGAAAGTGAGAAGGTTGTTGTAGTAGTAGAAGTGGTAGGAGCTGATTGTTGAGAGAAGAACAGTTCATATCTGAGTTGAGAAGAGGGTACTAGGACTCTAGACATCCTAGGGATCAATTCACCAAGGAGTGGTATTCTTGATCAAGTGCACCTTGGCACTATAAAACAAGTTAATTCCAAGAGTGAAGGAATTATCCAGTTAAATCAGGGAAAGTGGATGTAGGAGCTTGAGTCTCTGAACCACTATAAACTCTTGTGTTGATCTGCTTTTGAGTACTTTCATAACATTCAACACTGCACACAAAACTGATCTTTCAAAGGACTATTACCTAAAGACTGTGAAAAAGACATTTGGACAAGTTCCCTGAAAACTGGACTGTATTGACAAAGTGATTTCAGAACTTAAAAGGAGTTTAAACTAAAGGGTCAACCACTAATTCCGCACATATAACTCCATTAGATAGTTATTCAACTAAGTACTTAATAGTACTTAGTAGTTTGATTATCTTTAAAAGAGTTAATCATCTTCAGCAGAGTTGTCCAAGACAACCTTGCTGATCTCTGGTTTGATCAAAGTTTAGAAAGAATTGCATACAAGTGTATTCCCCCCCAATACACTTGTTATATACTCCTTTCAGGACCAACAAGTGGTATCAGAGCAGGGGTTCAAAGACCACTGCTTCTGAAAATCCATCTTGGTTTTTCAAAATCACATATTTGGTGTGGTCACTGAACTGATCTATCTGAAATCCTATTGTTGACTAACTGTTTGTTCTTGAGATATGGCCAATGCTGTTGTTCCACCTCCTGCTGTTCAAGGATTGGACAACATGGCCACAAATCCAGTCAACCACATCTCACATCATAAATTGCCCATGTTCTCAATAGACAATTATGATTTCTGGAAAATCAGAATGAGGGCTCATCTTGCATCTATACACACTGATATGTTGAGAGTGATCACAAGAGGTCCTTTTGTGTTCACTCTATTTAATCCCAGAGTCACTGAGGCTCAAAAGGCAGACACAATAGATGTGCTCCCTAAAGATGAAGATGACTTCACTGCTGATGAAAAGAGGAAAGATAATTTGAATTATCTTGCCATGAACACCCTCTACCAAACAATTCCAGATGCAATCATGGGAAGGGTCTACCACTGCACAACTGCCAAAGAAATTTGGGATACTCTTGCAGAAATGTGTGAGGGTACTGAAAAAATCAAGGAGAATAAGCTCCAAGTGGCAGTGCAGAAGTTTGAACAATTCACAATGGAGTCTGAGGAATCCATTGATAAATTTGCTGGTAGATTCACTGATGTGATGAATGAAATCAACTCCTTGGGCAAGGTGTACTCCAAGAGAGAAGTTGGTTTGAAGATCTTGAGAAGTCTCACTCAAAAGTGGGATGTCTATGCTGTAATGATGCAAAACACCAAGGATCTATCCACCATGCCCATGCAACAAATCTTCTCTGAACTCAAGGCTTATGAGTTCGATCTCAACAGAAGAAAGCCTGTTGAGGAACCTTCAAATCCTACAAAGGGAGTGGCATTCAAAGCCAAAACTGCTGAACCAGAAATGCAGTCCACTCCTAGATCATCAAAGTCAGTCTCCAAGACTGAAATGAAGGAGGAACTAGCCTTGATGACTAGGAGATTTGAAAAGCTAAACTTAAGGTTTGGTAGATACAAGAAATTCTACCAAGACAACAAATTCAGGAGAAGGTACAACTCTCCTGAAGCTTAGGCTGAGGTCAAGAAGCCTGAAGAGAAAAGATAAGAGGACAAGTACTCTGATAGGAGAAGGTCCAGTAGAGCTGAACCTTCATCATCAAGAAGAAGAGAAGAACCAAAGAATGATAATGATGAAGACTTGTGCTATAATTGCAAGAAGAAAGGGCACTTCCAGTATGACTGCCCTGAATTGAGCTCTAAAGAGAGAAGAGAAAGGCAAGCAAAAAGAAACAGAAAGTTCACCAATAGAAAAGCCATGATGGCTGGTGAAGAATCTGAAAGTGTTGAAAGCTTCAACTCTTCTGATGGACTGTTCTCCAACAGTGAAGATGATGATGATGTTTGCAACATGGCTATAGAGGATGATGAGGTATCCTCTACTTCTAGTTCACCATCATTCATTTCACAAAACACTAGTGAAGTCAACTTGAAACTTTCTCTTGGAAAGTTGATGGAAGATTTCACTATGTTACAAGAATTTCATGATAATTGTGTGAGAGAGAATGAAAGATTGACAATTGAGCTTGCTAAAAACTCTGAGCCAACTGTTGATGTCAAGTCTACTGAGTTGTATCAACAAGCCTTGAGAGAGCTTGAGGAAGCAAATCTCAGGATAGTTGACCAACAAAAGGAGATTGATGATCAACTTCTATCTCAGAAGAGAAAAGATTTTGAACTAAAAATTCTAAATGCCAAGTTTGAAAATCTCTCACATGAGTATGACATTCTTAAATCAAGTGAAGAGAGCCTGAAACTAAAGATGTCTGCTCTGAAGAAATCCTCTAGGGCAATAGAGGAAATTCAGAGTTATCAAAGACCTATGGCTCAAAGAAGTGGATTAGGATTTGATCCATTTGAATCTTCACCTTGTCTTAGTGTTGCTTCTACAAGTAACACTAAGAGAATCTTTGTTAAGTCAGTGGCACAAACTGAAAATGAAAATATTCAGCCACTGAACAAAGGAAAAGGCAAAATAGATGACTTGCCTACTCAAGTGCTTCAGGAGACTAGGCCAAAACCTAAGGAAATGGCCAAAGCTCCTGAACACAAGAGGAATGTTAGTCAGCAGAGTAGACCCAATGGAAGGGCAACTCTACTGAACAATGTTCAGAGGAGTTATCCAAGTTATAATCAGCCTAGGCCAACTCTACTGAGAAAGCCTCAGCTGACTAGACCTAAGGACAACTATCCTCAAAGGCAAAATAAAATGAGACAACCAAAACCCTTCATGCCAAAGGGCAATGGTCATAAGAAAGCCTTTCCTCAAAGATTCCCTCAAGTAGCACAAAGAACTCATAAGTTCAGGAGATTTGACAACTCTCTTGAAACTTACAGAGTTAACACTTTCACACATACTTTCCCAAAGGCATTTAAGGGAAAGACAGTGTATGTAGATGCTAGAGGAAAACAACTTAGCCACCTTGAATCAATCAGGGTTATTAGGCAAGTTTGGGTTCCTAAAGGTACAGCTAACCTCTCAGGACCCAAAACTCAAAGGGTACATAAACCTATTTAATTGCAGGTACCATTGGGCCACAAGAAGAGGAGCATGAGTAAAAAGTCAGCATGGTACCTTGACAGTGGATGTTCAAGGCACATGACTGGAAACAAGGAACTCCTCACTGATTTCATAGAAAAAGAAGGCCCAAATGTCACATTTGGAGACAGCTCACAAGCAACAACAAAAGGTTATGGTACTTTGATGATTGGTAACATCAAAGTATCCAATGTGTCTTATGTGGTTGGTCTCAAATATAATCTCCTAAGTATCAGTCAATTCTGTGATAAAGATTTCAATGTTGAGTTCTCAAGTGGAAAATGCTTAATTAAAGATAAGACTCAACAAACTCTATTGACTAGAACTAGGAAAGGAAATGTGTATTTTGCAGACTGGGACAAGTCTACTGATGCTGCATGTTTCATTGCTAAGAGTTCTAGTGAACAAAGTTGGTTATGGAATAAGAGATTAAACCACTTGAACTTCAAAACAATGAACAAAATTGCTAGGAATGCATTAGTTAAAGGACTACCTAATGAGGTTTTCATTAAGGAGCATAGATTAAAGCCTCATTCAAAGGAAAACTAGTCATCTCTACTGAAAGGGTACTTGAACTGTTACATATAGACTTATTTGGACCAATTACCCCTGCAAGCATAAATGGTAGAAAATACACATTGGTTGTAGTAGATGACTTCTCTAGGTTCACATGGGTAGTATTTCTCCTTAATAAGAAGGAAACTCAAGTCAAACTGCCTGAACTTCTAAAGAGATTGTCAAATGAGAAAAGCCTTAGCATTATCAAGATATGATCTGATAAAGGCACTGAATTCATAAATTCATACATCAATGAGTATTGCACATCTAATGGAATAGCTCATGAAACCTCAGCAGCTAGAACTCCTCAACAAAATGGAGTTGCAGAAAGAAGGAATAGGACTTTAAAAGAAGCTGCTAGAACCTTAATTGCTGATTCTAACTTACCTAAGAGGTTTTGGGCTGAAGCTATAAACACTGCATGCCATACACAAAATAGATATTTGATCACTAAGGGGCAAGGCAAAACCCCCTATGAACTCTGGAAAGGAAGAATGCCTAAAGTGTCATACTTTCACATCTTTGGTTGTAAATGTTTCATTCACAATAATGGGAAAGAACAGTTGAAAGCTTTTGATAGCAAAGCTGATGAGGGAGTATTCCTTGGATATTCTCAAATCAGTAGAGCTTTCAGAGTCTACAACAAGAAAACCCTTATTGTGGAGGAAACACCTCATGTTGTGTTTGATGAATCTATTCATGAGTTCAGTAATGAGAACTTAGAACCAGAAGAAATCACACAGAGGACAACCAGGTTGAGCCTAAAGGACAAAGACACTGAATTCATAGATGTTGTCCAAGCCAATCTCCCTGAAAAATCTACACTGGACAACAATCCTGAAGGCAACCTTCCTGAGGCAAACCCCACTGAAGGAAATGGTGAACTGAATGAACCAATCCCAGTTCACATCCAGGTAACAACTACCAATGAAGAAGCAGTCCCTGCTGAGGTAGTTAATGGGTTAAATAATCAAGGGGGAACTCAAAATGTTGAAAATACCAATATCCCTGATATTGAGGACAACACCCCTGATTATGATCCTGAGTTAGATCCTGCATTCAATTATCCTGAATTCTATGATCAAAATGACTCAACTTCAGTAGAGGACAACTCTACTGAAGAGATCAGAAAAAGAAGGACTTGGTTGTCTGACCATCCTACTGATCTAATACTTGGTGACCCAAGTATAGGAGTCAAAACAAAGAGATTTCATGGTGAAAGTGCTCTATTCTGTTGTTTCTTGTCAGAACAAGAACCAAGTGACATTGAAGAAGCACTTCAAGATGCCAATTGGATCACAGCCATGCAGGAAGAACTGAACCAATTCACCAGAAATGAAGTATGGGAGCTGGTGGATAGACCTTCACATCAAGATGTTATAGGAACAAAGTGGGTGTTCAAGAACAAGAAGAATGAGAATGATGTGATTGTCAGAAACAAAGCAAGACTAGTGGCAAAGGGCTACTGCCAGCATGAAGGCATTGACTATGATGAGACATTTGCACCTGTGGCATGGCTAGAAGCAATAAGGCTCTTTCTAGCCTATGCAGCCCACAAGAGGTTCAAAGTGTACCAAATGGATGTCAAGAGTGCATTTCTGAATGGAGTCTTGAAAGAAGAAGTCTATGTGGAGCAACCACCTGGTTTTGAGGTGGGAAATCAAGTTTACAGACTGAAGAAAGCTCTATATGGACTCAAGCAAGCCCCTAGGGCTTGGTATGATACACTGTCACAATTCCTCTTGGATCATGGATTCACCAAGGGAACTGTGGACAGAACACTCTTCAGAATCACTGAAGGAGAGGACATCTTGCTTGTCCAAATTTATGTGGATGACATAATATTTGGATCCCCCAATGAGAAGCTGTGTGAGAAGTTCTCAAAGCTCATGCAAAACAAGTTTGAAATGTCCATGATGGGGTTGATGAACTTCTTTTTGAGTCTTCAAGTTAAGCAATCAAAAGAAGGGATCTTCATCAACCAAGCTAAGTACACCAGAGAAATGATCAAAAAGTTTGGGTGTACAACTAGCAAGCCAGTAAGGATCCCAATGAACACTAATTGGAAGATGGATCCTGATGAGAGTGGTGCTCCAACTAACTCTACTGAGTATAGAGGAATCATTGGCTCATTCCTCTATCTCACTGCCAGCAGACCTGACATCACCTTTGCAGTAAGTGTTTGTGCAAGGTTTCAAGCAAATCCTAAGAAAAGCCATCTTGAGGCTGCAAAAAGGATCTTGAGGTATCTCAAAGGCACTGAGAATCTAGGCCTTTGGTACCCTGCTGATGACAACATTGAGTTAACTGGCTACTCAGATGCTGATTATGGAGGATGTAGAATTGACAGAAAGTCCACTTCAGGGACTTGTCAATTCTTGGGCAACAAACTCATATCTTGGTTCTCCAAGAAGCAGAACACAGTGGCTACTTCCACCACTGAAGCTGAATATGTTGCAGCTGGAAGTTGTTGTGCTCAAATCCTTTTGGTTGAGACAACAACTAAGAGACTACAATGTCAACTCTACTGAAGTGCCAATATTTTGTGACAACAACAGTGCTATTGCAATATCACAAAATCCTGTATTACACACTAGATGCAAACATGTGGACATCAAGCATCACTTCATTAGAGATCATGTGGAGAAGAAGGACATAAAGTTGGTCAAGATCCACACAGATCATCAAAAAGCTGATATTCTAACAAAGCCACTTGCAGAGGCAAGGTTTCTAGAGCTATCAGCAGAGTTGAGATTACTTGATCCAGGGAAGTTGGACAAGTAAATCTATTGGAGTTATTAAGGTCAAAGGGAATTAAAATGGTTTTCAGCAGCCTTGGTCAAGTCTACTGAAATTCAGAAGAGATGACCTCAAATGGTTGTCAGGACCTTTGTCCATTGAATCTCAGGACACTTGTCCCCATTTCTTCAGGACACTTGTCCAAGTGGGGTCAGATAAGTGATTCGGGTGGAATTTACACGATTTAGATGCATATTTGAAGCTCATTTGATGTTGATTTCATAGAATTATTGGTCAATTATCATTGTTTTGGTCAAAATGAGAGAAAGGTAGTGTTTTGTCGATTTTGTAGGAAAAACAATGTATTTTGGAAGCAAAACACCAACCATACTTCACTGGATCAATAAAAGAAGCTGACCATTGGATTCTTCTCGAAAAACGGAGAGGAATGAAAAAAAGAATCGAGTCAATCTGAGGTCGGAAGCTCGAGATACAACGGAACGAAAAATGACATGGCCGGGTAGAAACCACATGGCCGGGTAGACATCACCCGGCCGGGTAAAATCGACCCGGCCATTTCGCTTTGACCCGGCCATGTCGCTTCAACTCGGCCAAGTTGCGCAAAGGAAGGGGTTCGTATTTGGCCCGGGTGAAATCCACCCGGCCGGGTGGGATTCTACCCGGGCAAGGCCAATTATGCATGTCTTTCGCATTTCGCCCGGGTGAAACCCACCCGGCCGGGTGGATTCTACCCGGGCAAGGCTGAAAAAGGCATTTGGTTCGTGATTTGGCCGGGTGGCATGCCCGGGTGGGAGCCACCCGGCCGGGTGACATCAATTTCAGGGGTTTTTGGCCATTTTCTCCAATTTCGAAGGGCTAAAGTGCAAAAACTCATTTTTGGAATCCTTGCAACATATAAAAGGAGCCCTATTTCAGTTTTTGAAGACACACAACACCTTGGAGACCAATTCACACACACAATCACACATAGTCATAGGTGTTCTTCATATTTTGCAATTTCTTTTGATAATTAGCTTAGATTCTTGTTTAGTTTGAGAATTCAAGTGAAGATTTCCATTGGGCTTTGTAAGTAATTGAAGTTTGTAGCTACATTTCAAGTTTTAAGGTGATATCTCTTTAATTCTCATTTCAATTTCCCAATTCTCTTATTTCTTATCTTCAATTTCTTAATTGTTATGGGTTTTGTGATTTTTTGCATTCTAGCCATGGATTTCTATCTTAGAACCATGGGCTAAGTCTTAATTGCCTAGGGTGTTGAAGTTTTGGTGGTTAAGTGGTGTAATTATGGATTAATTGCATGATTAGCTTAGGAATTGGGTGTATATGCTTCTAGTGTGGTAATTTGCATGATTCAATTGGTTAATTCACCCTATTAGCTAGCATTCTTAGTTGTGTCGATTTCAACGACCGTATTGGGTTGCATGATTAGGAATGTGTGCATGAGCTTGAATTAATCGATTAGAATTAAGATAGTAATTAGCTACACCGACCGGGGGTTAGTTGCTTAGATAGACGACACTAGACACTAGTCGATTAGAGGTCGTCTATTAGATTAGTGAAAGGGCGTCTCATAAACATTAGTAACCGTGTTGAACGTGTTTATGAGACACTATCCTAAGATCTTATGGCATTGATTAGACGATATAATTGCTAGTTAATGCACGTGTTCACCTAGGCCTCACAAGGGATTGGTCGACACACACCAGTGATAGCCTTTAGCTCTACCCAATGCATTAGGTTTAATTTGTGTATTTTGGCCCAATAATTCACCACACAACCTACAAAATGGATACACCCGAGGCAATACTTTCTCACCTTGCACTTTCGAAAGGAAGTTAGATATCTTGTTGTTGCTTTTGTTCATTTCTTTTTGTTAGTTCAACTAGTTTCGTACTTGTGTTTTTAAATTCCCGAAAATCCAAACAAACAAGCTTAGTTACTACAATAGCATGATAACTTGCAACTTTAGGGATTCATTGACACTCAATTAAGTCCTTGGAACGAAAATATACTTGGGAAAAACTTATCCAAAAATACGAACAAGTCAATGGCGCCGCTGCCGGGGATTTAAGCGAGTGTTATTTGTGAAACTTAAAGTTTGTTGAGTGTTATTGATAGTAGCATTTCTTTTTGTTATTTTGTTTTTGTTCATCTTTGTGGGCTTTGACATTTTCCTTTTGTAGGTGCATGATCACAAGATCACGTAGAGGAAACCTTGAACCATTAGACCTTGAGATCGAGGCACACGCAAGAAGAAGGAATCGAAGTAGAAACCGTCAAAGAGTCATTGAAGAACCATTTGAGATGGAAAACATTGAAGAGATGAATCCTCCACCAAATGGAGATGAAGAGCTTCAAAGGGAGAATCCCCAAATTGGGAATCAACAAGGAGGTAATCCACTTCAAAACCCTCCACAAAATCTCATTAATCCCAATCCACCATATCCACTCCAAAACCACCTTCCATATCAAGGATACAATCCTTATCCTTATCCACCTCCACAACAAGCCTACTATCCACCACCTCCACCTCATCCATATCCACTACATCAACCATATCCTCCACCTTATCAATATCCTCCACCTCAACAAATCCAAGAAGAATTCGTTCCTCCTCATCGACATATAGAAGAACCTCAACGTGTGTACCATGGAAGGCCAATGAGGGAATATTTTGAGCCTCAACCTAGGGAGCATTACGATGGGTTGGCAAGACCAAGGGTGGAGGCAAACAATTTCGAGATTAGTGCCTCTTTATTAAGGATGTTGAGGGAGAGACAATTTGAAGGAAGAACGGAGGAAGGATTTGAGGAAGATCCGAATGAACATCTTGCTCAATTCTTGGAGATAGCCGACACTATCAAGCAAAATGGAGTGTCGGAAGATGCTAAAAAGATGAGGCTATTTCCGTTTACATTGTCGGGGAAAGCAAAAGCTTGGCTACAATCAAGCATTCCCGCCGAAGAAGTGAGGACGTGGGAAGATTTGAAGAAGAGTTTTCTATTGAAGTACTACCCTCCTTCAAAGACGATGGAAGCCAAGCAAAAGATCTCTACGTTCAAACAAGGTCCAAATGAGGGAATCAAAGAAGCATGGGAAAGGTTTACGAGTCTTCTCATTACATGCCCCCATCATGGTTTCCCAATAGAACAAACAACATGTTGGTTCGTTGGTGGGTTACGATTGGAAGATCAACACCACATTGATGCTTGTGCGGGGGGTTCAATTTGGATGAAATCGGTAGAGGAGATCAATGACATAATAGAGGGGATATCAAGCAATACTTTCAAGATGAGAGTAGACCGTGGAGCACAAAATCGGGTAGCTCAAGTGGATGCTAATGATAGCATAAAGGCAATGATGACTACACTCATTGAAAAGGTGAATGTTTTATCTCAAACAAGAGATAGTCATTTATCCTTTGTGCAAGAAGATCCTCAAATGGGACATATGGAAGAAGTGCAATACATGGGTCAACAAGGATATCCACAAAATTTTCAAGGGAATCGACAATATTAAGGCCAACCACCATATCAAAATCGTGGTCAAGGATATCAAGCTCCTCCTCAAAACCGATTTCAAGGGCAATCTTCATCATCTCAAGTACAAGGGGGACCATCCCCTCAATACCAAGCTCCTCTAAACCCGAATTTTCGGAGGAATGAGAATTTGTCATATTCCAATCCTAAAGGTGCTATTCAATATCCTCCCGGATTTGATCCCGGAGCAAAACTCCTAAGTGGAGAAGGGAAGTCTTCCACGGATGAGCTTTTTTCACACCTCAATAAGAGAATGGAGGAAAGTGATAAGAGAAATGAGAAAAGTGAGAAGAAATCCGAAGCAACCGACTCAATCCTTGCTCAACTCAGGAGTAATAAAAAATCAATGGAATCCATGATTAGCCAACTCATGAGTAACCAAAAATCGATGGAATTCCAAATGGGAAAATTGGCAACTTCCATTGGATCTCAACATATAAAGGGTAAATTGCCCTCAAACACCGAGGTAAACCCACGTGAGCATTGTAATGCTATTACAATTTCAAGTGGTGAACATTATGGAGTTTCTTCAATTGAATTGGAAGAGAGTGAAGTGTTGAAGGCAAAAGAAAGGGAGGAAGAGGAAAAGAAGAGAATAGAAAAAGTTGGAAGTGGAGAGGTTGCTCCAAGAATTCCAAAGTGGAGAATTGCCAAAAATTTGAAAAAGAAGAAGCTTGAGGTACCTTGTGATAAATGGGGGGTGCCCATTACATATGAGCCACTTCCATACCCGGGAAGATACATGAAGAAAATGGATGAGAAGTTTGGGAAGTTTTTGGATATCTTCAAGAAAATCAACATTGATCTTCCACTTTCGGATGCTTTAGAGCAAATACCTCATTACATGAAGTTTCTAAAGGATACAATAGCAAACAAGAAGAAACTAGTGGATGATGAGAAGATAAAGTTGACCGAGGAGTGTAGTGCTATCCTTCAACGAACTCCTCCCGAAAAGCTCAAGGATCCGGGTAGTTTCACTCTCCCATGTGTGATTGGAGATGGTCCCATGATGAAAGCTCTTTGTGATTTGGGAGCTAGCATCAATTTGATGCCACTTTCAATCTTCAAGCGTTTGGGACTTGGAGAAGTAGTGCCCACATCAATTATTCTCCAATTAGCGGATCGTTCCATCACCCATCCTAAAGGGATCATTGAAGATGTATTGGTGAAGATTGACAAGTTCATCATTCCGACCGACTTCGTGGTGTTAGATATGAAAGAAGATGCAAATATCTCATTGATTCTTGGGAGGCCGTTTCTTGCCACGGGGGGAGCAAACATCAATTTGAGAAAAGGGGAGGTAACATTGGAGGTGAATGGAGAGAAAGTGATTTTCTCCAAGTATGGCTCAATTGAGAGTTCCCCAAGAAAGAAGGAATCCCCCTCCATCCAAGAATGTGACATTTATGTGAAAGAGCCATTACCAAAAGTCCCATTGAAAGATCCGGGAGATGATAACAAATTGAAGCAAACTCCCAAACTTGAGCAAAACTCAAGTTTGGGGGAGTTTTATAAGGAAAAGAGTTTTGATAAGTTCCTTGAGGGTGGTGAAGATGAAGAGGGAAGAAGAAAGAGTTCGAAGGAGAGAAAGATTGAGAAGGGCTTTGAAATTGGAGATACGGTGGTATGGGGCACCTTGGGAGTGATGGAAGTCCTTGGAAAGATGAAGCTAAAGGAACGGAAAATGTTGGTCATGAAGAAATTGGTCTATGGAGGAGGCATTGCGTTGGAAAGTGAGGAGGATGAAGTGTTCATCACCGATGAGCACAATGTCAAGTACTATCATCCTCCATTCAAAGAAAGGGAAGTATGAACTTGTTAAGTTCCGTCCGGCATAGGACGTTAAACCTAGCGCTAAATGGGAGGCAACCCATTTTTACTTGCTTTATTTCACTTCTTGCTCATTTTATTTGCTTTGTTAGTTTATTTTGATGTGTTTGTGAGTTTTGATGTAGTTGGAGAAGCTTGGATCGAATGGACAAGTGGATTGAAAGTGGAACTTTGTGCTTAGAAGAAGGTGTAGCTATAGCAATCGTAAGAGGTACGCCCACCCCAATTCTTAGGAATTGCATAGCAATTACTAAGTTTGGGGGGTAGTGGAATTTATATTCTTGTTCATAACATAGATTGCTTAGCTACCCTTAGTGTTAATTGTTGGGATAGTGGCCCATGTGTGTAGATTTGTATGTTTAGCACTTAGTGTCAATATCATTGCAAAACTATTTTTCCAAACTTTTCATTGCTTAGCAATGAAAAAGTTTGGGGGGGTATGTTCGTTTTTACATTTTCTATTGACACCAATGTGTACTTTTGTGTGTGTGTGCAATTTGAGCTTTAATGATCATTAAGACACATTTGATGGTGATTTGTTGTGAAATTGATTCCTTGAATGCAAGATTGGAATGAATCATCTTGTTTGTGTTGTTGTCATCTTGTTGCCTATGGATGTTTTGCATACACAATGAGTGATGTGTGATGATGATTGATGAATGATTGAGTATTGAATGAACCGGTGAGAGTTGAGCTTTGAACCGAACATTAATCCGGTTTATTTCATTCTAGAGTGGATCAATTCATTGCTTGTTTTTCTAGAACTTGCCCAAGTTCTTGCTTGAGATCATACTTATGTGATACTTTGAGATATGATGTAGGCCATCTTTCGTACTACAAGTCACTTAGCCATATTTTTCCAATAACCAAAGAAATCTTCCGTAGTTAGCCCGTTTGAGCTTGAGTTCCCATTCTCTTGACAACCTACCATGTTTAACCATTTAGCTTTTTGAGCCTTTGATGTCCAATTCTAGTGGAGAACAAAAAGAAAGTGGTAAAACATATGCTTAAGTGCCTTTGGTTTGAAGAGAAAAATTGGCAAGGTTGTGAAAAGAAAGAAAAAGATGGAAGTGATGAGAAAATGAGAAAATAAAAAAAAAAAATTGAGAAAGAAAATAGGGACAATGAGCCCCAAGTGCTTTAGAAGAAAATAAATTGAAAGGTGAGATGATTGGCTACAAAAAGATGAGGAGATGATTGCATGTGAGAAATTTGAATGAAAAGTGAGAATGAAGGTGTGTAAACCTTATGAGCATAAGTTTGATGTGTTGAAAAACAACTTTCGTTCTCCACTAGACGAGTCACTTCCTCCATATTCATCATACCCCGTCCAAAGAGCCAACATTACGTCCTTGGTTAAGACCTATTGATCTCATAGTTGAACATGTTTGTGGTGGAAAGATGGTAGAGCTTGGGCAAGCTTATGGTAATTGCAATGCGTGATTTGATTGATGAGTGTCTATTGTCCTTAATTTGTTTGAGTGTTTGAGAGAAACACTATATCTTGTGAGTTGAACTTGAGCATTTGGATATTGTCATCACCATCACTTGTTATTGTATGTTGAGCATGTGTGGGGTAACTAGATTGATTTTCAATGATGAACTTGTGATCATTTTGAGAATGTATCTTGAGGAAGAAGAATTCATTTCATTCATCGGAGACGTGGGATCTTTCATTGATTATCTATTTGCAATCGTACAACCTCTTGCTTGTATTCTTTTGTTACTCGGGGATGAGCAACGGTTTAAGTTTGGGGGAGTTGATTCGGGTGGAATTTACACAATTTAGATGCATATTTGAAGCTCATTTGATGTTGATTTCATTGAATTATTGGTCAATTTTCATTGTTTTGGTCAAAATGAGAGAAAGGTAGTGTTTTGTCGATTTTGTAGGAAAAACAATGTATTTTGGAAGCAAAACACCAACCATACTTCACTGGATCAAGAAAAGAAGCTGACCATTGGATTCGTCTCGAAAAACGGAGTGGAATGAAAAAAAGAATCGAGTCAATCGGAGGTCGGAAGCTCGAGATACAACGGAACGAAAAATGACATGGCCGGGTAGAAACCACATGGCCGGGTAGACATCACCCGGCCGGGTAAAATCGACCCGGCCATGTCGCTTCGACCCGGCCATGTCGCTTCAACTCGGCCAAGTTGCGCAAAGGAAGGGGTTCGTATTTGGCCCGGGTGAAACCCACCCGGCCGGGTGGGATTCTACCCGGGCAAGGCCAATTATGCATGTCTTTCGCATTTCGCCCGGGTGAAACCCACCCGGCCGGGTGGATTCGACCCGGGCAAGGCTGAAAAAGGCATTTGGTTCGTGTTTTGGCCGGGTGGCATGCCCAGGTGGGAGCCACCCGGCCGGGTGACATCAATTTCAGGGGTTTTTGGCCATTTTCTCCAATTTCGAAGGGCTAAAGTGCAAAAACTCATTTTTGGAATCCTTGCAACATATAAAAGGAGCCCTATTTCAGTTTTTGAAGACACACAACACCTTGGAGAGCAATTCACACACACAATCACACATAGTCATAGGTGTTCTTCATATTTTGCAATTTCTTTTGATAATTAGCTTAGATTCTTGTTTAGTTTGAGAATTCAAGTGAAGATTTCCATTGGGCTTTGTAAGTAATTGAAGTTTGTAGCTACATTTCAAGTTTTAAGGTGATATCTCTTTAATTCTCATTTCAATTTCCCAATTCTCTTATTTCTTATCTTCAATTTCTTAATTGTTATGGGTTTTGTGATTTTTTGCATTCTAGCCATGGATTTCTATCTAAGAACCATGGGCTAAGTCTTAATTGCCTAGGGTGTTGAAGTTTTGGTGGTTAAGTGGTGTAATTATGGATTAATTGCATGATTAGCTTAGGAATTGGGTGTATATGCTTCTAGTGTGGTAATTTGCATGATTCAATTGGTTAATTCACCCTATTAGCTAGCATTCTTAGTTGTGTCGATTTCAACGACCGTATTGGGTTGCATGATTAGGAATGTGTGCATGATCTTGAATTAATCGATTAGAATTAAGATAGTAATTAGCTACACCGACCGGGGGTTAGTTGCTTAGATAGACGACATTAGACACTAGTCGATTAGAGGTCGTCTATTAGATTAGTGAAAGGGCGTCTCATAAACATTAGTAACCGTGTTGAACGTGTTTATGAGACACTATCCTAAGATCTTATGGCATTGATTAGACGATATAATTGCTAGTTAATGCACGTGTTCACCTAGGCCTCACAAGGGATTGGTCGACACACACCAGTGATAGCCTTTAGCTCTACCCAATGCATTAGGTTTAATTTGTGTATTTTGGCCCAATAATTCACCACACAACCTACAAAATGGATACACCCGAGGCAATACTTTCTCACCTTGCACTTTCGAAAGGAAGTTAGATATCTTGTTGTTGCTTTTGTTCATTTCTTTTTGTTAGTTCAACTAGTTTCGTACTTGTGTTTTTAAATTCCCGAAAATCCAAACAAACAAGCTTAGTTACTACAATAGCATGATAACTTGCAACTTTAGGGATTCATTGACACTCAATTAAGTCCTTGGAACGAAAATATACTTGGGAAAAACTTATCCAAAAATACGAACAAGTCAATAAGTTGTCTTGGCTATCAAACAATTTTCTTGGTTTGATAAGCACCTAATTTGGGCAATCATTGCCTACTTTGATATTTGTCCCAATTACAGATATCATCTTTATGGGATTTAATTTGTCTCCCACCCAAAAAGTCGCTTTCCATGCATTAAATGCCAAGATTTAACTCTTGTTTGCATTACACTTTTCAAGCCATGATCTACCTTGAAAACTCCCTAACCATTATCTAATATTAAATAACTTCCACGTTTTGAATAAAACCAATAACTCACTGTTACATTGGTTTTTGACCATTGGATCAAAACTGGCCAACTCCCCTGAAATCAATCCTGGCCGTCCATTCTGATTTGCCATTTTTTACAACCGTTGAAAGTTCTCAAAACTCACCAACTCATTGACAAAAATTCTTTTTAGAATATTCACAAGTCTTAAGAACTCCCCACAAACACTTCTTTCCCAAGTATTCTAAACCCTAGCTTTCATCTTCTTCAAACACTCTCAAACTCTCTCAAATTCATTTCTGTATTTTTCAATGGCTCACAAAGCTAAGTCTGAAATGGTTGTTGACTTCACCAATAGAGACTTAGGCCTTGATTTTGGGTACCTAAGTCACAAAAACAACCTTACCTTTGAGCCAATCCTCTCTTTTGAGAGTGAAGAACCTGAAGTTACACCAACCTTGAGATGGTTAAGGAGGGCAGGTCTTCAAAAGTTTATGCAAGAGAGGCCAGACTCTTGTCTTGAATCTTACATGGCTGAGTTCTTTGCCTTTCTAAAATGGAGAGGCAAGCCTGAAGATGGTGAAGTTTCAACAAGATTGTCCTTTGTTGCAGAGGGGGAAGAGGAGGAAAGATTCCATAGAGTGAAATTTTCAGTGGAGGAGGTTGATGCTGCCTTTGGAATCCAGAATTCTATGGCAATGGACTTGAGCAAGAAATTGCTCAAGAATGGCTTATTACTCCAGGGCCAATATCCTCTACTCAACATAAGAGGACTCTCAAGCCCCAATTTCTTACTTTGTTTGAGGTTGTTGCTAAAAGTTTGCTTAGCAACACTGGGAGCTTAGAGCAGGTCAGACACCCTAGAATTAGAATCATGGCTGCTGTGATTGATGCTAGTGACAAAGGCATCAAGTTAATTGGAGGACCTTCATCCTGTCTGAGATGATGAAGGAAAAGGCCAAGTTCAAAGTCAAAGCTCACAACAAGGTTGTGATGGAGGGCAAACTGAGATATTGCACAAGGGCAAGTCTCTTGATTGAAAAGTTTGCTCACTATTGTGAGATGCAAACCTTTGCAAAGCCCCTTCCTGCCCAGAAAATTATGTTCAGAAAGCTCAGCAAGAAAACTGAGCAAAGAAGAATGCTACTAGCCAAACCTGCTGAGAAAGAGGTTGAGGAAAAGCCAAAGCTGAAGAAGAGAACTAAGGCCAGAGTGGTGAAGACAAGGAAAGTGTCTCAAATTGAGATTGAAGAGGTTGCTGAAGAGGTGGTAAGTGTGCCTTCTGATCACTCAGAAGAATTGAGACAGAAATACAATGAGACTAGACAAAAGTCTAAGGGTGATAAGAGGCCCAGGGAAGTTGTCCCTGAGAAGGATGGAGAAGGAAGTGGGAGCAGTAGGTCCAGAAAGAGAAGGGCCAAGCCTACTGATAAGGTGTTGGAACTTCAGGAGGAAAGGTCTCTCCAACTAGCTCTAAGAGAGAGCAGAGCTGAAAGCAGGACCAAGTCTAAGTCAAGGACCAACTCATCTGGTTCTGGAACTCCAGAATCCAAGGTCCCTGAAGGTCAACCAATAGAGGCCAACCTCCCTGAAATTCAGAATCCTGAGCCCAACTCCCCTGAAACCCACATCACCCCAACCAACCAACCAATCACCCCCATCAATCTCACCAACAGATATTCTCCAGAAGGGAGTGTGCAAAGAAGTGGGATAGATGTGCTAGCTGGCTTAGCAGTAGATGAGACAAGATTGCAATCACCCCTTGACTCATCTATGCTCAATTATTCAAAGTTCTTAGAAGCTGCACTTCATGAGCCAACCCCCCTGAGCAAAGCCCCTTCAGATCTATTGCTCTCAAAAGCAACTGAAGTACCTTCAATTGCATCCAATCCTTCTGAAGCCAATATCCCTGAACTTAACCTTCCTGAAGCCACACTAGGAGAAGACAGAGCCAACTCCCCTATAACCCAAAGTCCCCATTCAAGTGGAGATGAGGAGGAGTATACTTATGAAAGTATGCTCAGAGGAGGAGCCAAGGCTACTGTGGACAGTTTGTATCCACAACTTGCTGAATTTCTAAGAATTCAGAAGATGTTCCATGATTTGAGGATGCTTGTTGATGTAAAAGACAAAACCATAATGGAGATATCACAAGTCATCCAAGATAAGGGTGCAAACTGGTGGCAAGTGGAGGAAAGCAGACTGCTACACTTTGCTGGTGTATTAAAGACTAGATTCCTCATTGATGAGGAGGTTTTTGCAAAGTTAGTAGATGATAAGATCATTGAGGAGAAAGAGAGAAAAGCTAAGGGCATCAGACACCCTGATAGTAGCTCAAATGATGATGATTCTCCTGATGATCCCTCAAACCCTTCAAACCCCAACCCTCCTGAAACCAATCCCAACCCTCCTGAATCCAAACTGCCTTCAACTCCCCTTCTAACCTATCATATGAAAGGCTCTGTTTCATCAGAGGTGTTGACCAAGGGTGGTAACACAACCAAAGATACATCTGCCAATGAAGGTTCTTCTGAACCCAAGGCACAGCCTAAAGATGTTGAGGTTCCTGTTATAGAGGCTGGTTTGATTAAGGCCTATTCAGTGTCAGGAGAGTTGGACACTGATCAGCCCTTAATCATTCAGGATGACTCAGTGGCTGTTGAAATAAGCACTGTGATCTCCCCACAACTGCCATCTTTGAACCTTGTTGAAGGAGGAGATGTTGCAGGTCTAGGTGATGGAGTTGAAAAGGAACACTTAGTTGAACAATCAGAGGGAGTAGAGGATGAAAGAGGGGTTGTGATCACTAGGATAGTGAGTGTACCACCAAATGAGGGTGATATAAGTGAGGAAGGACATGCTATTCTTGAAGTCAAATCTGAACTTCAAGAATCCCTTGATGAGAGGAGGCCTGATTCCTTGTGTGAGGACATTACTACTGAAGGAAGAAAAGAAGTAGTTGAAAATGAGAAGAAGACTGCTGATGTATCAGAGTCTTATGAAAAAAAACTTGAGGGTGATGAGTGTGTTTTCACTAACCCTTTTGATTTGTCTGATATTGCAGGTATAACCTTTGATCAAATTTTTGAAAATGACTTCTTAACAGATGCACCCATTCAAGTTGATTCTGGATCAGCACAAGCTTTGCTTGGGATGCAATCAGCAAAGTTGGATTCCTTGGCTCATCAAGTTCAATCAGCTCATGCAGAAACTTCTGGAGCTTTGGATGAGCATGGAAGAACTTTAGCATCTGTGGAGATGAGATTAACTGGCTCTGAAGATGTGGTGCTACCCACATTGGAAGCAAGAATAGGAGGATTGGAATCTGGTCTTCAAACCATTTACACTGAAGTTCAAAAGCCAAAGTCGGTATGGAGAAAATCTCAAAAGAGGTCAAGAAGGATCAGAAGCTGCTAAGAGATAATCATAATGCCAATTTTCAAGCTATTAGGATGACCATTAAGCAAGCTCTTGGCAAGAAGACAGCATTGCAGAAGAAAAGAGCAGAGGCACAAAGGCTTGCTATGGTGAAAGCAGCTTTAGAGAAATTTTCCCAAGAGGTGATGGCCAACATTGCTGAAGGTGCAGTGGCCAACCTCACTGAGCTTCTCAAAACCCAACTTGATGCATCCCTGAAAGCAACCTTGGAGGAGGTTGTCCAACAAAAGATGAAGCCTGTTCTAGCTTTCCTTAGCTTGAGCAGTGATAAGATGCAAAATATACATGATGAGAATGTATATTTGTTGGAGGAGATGAAGTCTCTAACCCAAGCCCTAATGGCTTCTACAATGAGTGAGCTCAAACCTCAGTGTTTTGATGCTGCCAAAAAGGGGGAAAGGGAAAGAGCAAGGGCAAAAGGTGCCTTGGTCATTGGAAGCCCAGTGAAAGGGAAGGACAAAGTTGTTGAAACTAAAGGAAAAGAGCCAGCAGTGCTGAACTTAGAGGATCTTGATGAAGAAGAACAGCTAGCAATAGCCTTGAAGAACTCAATGGCCTCAGCTCAAGAGGAAAGTGTTAGGCTACAGCAAAGACCAGGAGGAGAGGTGTCTGGTTTGGACAAAGATGCTGAAGGTGTCCAAACTAGAGGAAAGATCAAGAAGGCCAAAGGAAAGAAAAGAACAGCTGAGACATTTATTGACTTTCCTAACAGCCTTGATTTGCCTCCTGAGTTCAGAATTGATGATGATGAGCCTATCTCCAAGAAGACCAAAAATGCTGAAAAGGACAAGACTGCTGAAGTGTCCAAAGTTGCTGAAAAGGACAAATCCTCTGAGAAAGAAAAGTCTGCTGAGACTAAGTCCACTGATGGTGCCAAAGCTGCTGAAGATGTGGAGGAGCTGTATGAAGACGGCTTTGGACCAGGACCAAAGAAAAAGAAAGTTGTGTTGCTAAATGATCCATCAAAGTTGTTTCATGAAGGGTATGGCAAAGACCCTGAAACTCAACAGAAGCTGGCCATGATGAGGGCCCAAGAGAAGATGGATTTGATGGATGAAGCACAAAGAGCAAGAGACAAAATAAGAGAAGATTTCCAAAAGCCCAGAAGGAAGAGAGCAACTTACAACAAGTTGAAGCCACAACTTTTGATCCCCATGGACACCAAATATCCTCACTTGGATAAATGGGTGCCAATTCAGCTGAATGACTTATGGGAGGAAGCCAAAAGGGAGTTTGTCTATGACTTCTATGTCATTGACAGATGGAATGGAAGAGATGCCAACTCCACTTTTGCTGAGTTCATGATAGAGTATCACAGAGAGCTTTATCAACAACTACTTGCAGCTGCTGACATTGCAAGATTTGAACTCACTGCCCCCAAGCCAATCATATATATGCCTCCAAAGCTTGATGGATGGATTGACCAGTCAAAAATCCTGAAGGAGTTTACAGAGATCCTCAAGCTGAACAAAATAGTTCTTGGACCCAAGGGAACAAACCAAGAAGCAATGTATTTGAAAAGAAGAGTGTGGGAACAATATGGAATGGTGCCACCAAAGGAGGATGATCTCTGAAATGGCTAAGTCTTCTGACCTTTTTATGGATGAAAACTTA
The DNA here is from genome assembly GCA_963675135.1 of Galeopsis tetrahit. Lineage (NCBI taxonomy): Eukaryota > Viridiplantae > Streptophyta > Magnoliopsida > Lamiales > Lamiaceae > Galeopsis > Galeopsis tetrahit. Next base: position 47,437,326 of record OY776128.1, on the reverse strand, counting down.
TCTTACCTGAAGATATGTTTTATTTGGTCATCTATGCTGAAGTTTGGTCAAGAATGCTGATGTGCTTTGATAATCTGTTTGCTCTGATATGCTTTGGTTGCTCTGACATAAGTGTTGTGCTCTGATACTTGAAGATCTAGATACTATTAAGTGTTTAGTTTTTGTTCTGATACTCTAGATCTTGTGATTAGTTATGCTCTGAACTTTTGTAATGAAATGATCTAATGTAATAGTGTCTTGAATTCATGCTCTGATATGTTAACTTCAACTATCAACATGCTTGTAATGATTCTCAAATGAATGATAGTTGAACTTACCTTGAATCAAGAAACATTATTGCAGAAATCTCTCTATGCCTATCTTTGAAACCTATTTGCAACATGAATGGTGAGTACACTAACACATTCTTTTTCAGGATAATTGACCTTAGTCATATCTTCTGAAGATAAATGTAATAGGTGTAGCCAAGTCACTTTTGCATAAAATGTATAGGTTTTGGCATCATCAAAAAGGGGGAAATTGTTGGGAATAAAATGAGATATGTTTTGATCTAATACCAAAACCCCCTGAGACATGCCTAAGTCAAAGATGATTATGTTCTAAGAATGTTAGAACATATAGAATAAGGCTAGATGAAGAGCTAATATGTTAGGCAGCTCTTAGTTGTTTAGATGCACAATTTGAGGGGGAACATATGCTTTAAAGACTATCAAGAACAAGTCCCCTCAAGGCTCAAATTCTGGAACAATCACTAAGTCCATTTAAGGCCAAGTATGTTGATCAGGAGAGTTGTCCAGAAGAGTTGTCTCAGCACAATTAATCAAGAACAAGTGTTCTGAAAGCTTGAGGTCAACCATGCTGAAGAGTTAAAGACAACTATACCATAAGATCTTCAATGAATCATGCTAAGATCACTTGCAAGTGAAGCAAAGGGAAAGAGCCAAGTCATCTGAAAAGAGCAAGCCAACTATGCTGATAAGCAAGTCTGCTGATAGTGATAAGGAGAGTTGTCCATTTGATAAGGAATGTTGTCCTATCATTGGAACAACCTTCAGAAGCCATGTCCAAGTCTTAACAAAGGAATCTTGAAGTCAGACATTGAGAAGAGTGCTGCAGAATGAAGACAAAGTCTATACAGCCGTTTATTTCCTAAATGAGGACATGTCACTATCAAGAATCTGTCTTCTAAAAAGGAGAAGACATTTATGGACATTTGAGGCTGCCTCTCCAACGGGCAAATCCTTCAATTGTCTATAAATACAGAAGTGTGAAGACCATTTGAAAGCATCCAACTGAACCTCAACAGAATCCAACTACACAAGTATTCTAAAGCTCATAAAACTTTCAAAGCTTTCAAAGACTATCTTAGTCTTCATACACTTCTTCTAAGCTGAACTTCATTGTATATCCATACAAAGCTTAGAGAGATATCCTATCCTTATACACTGATCTTCATTGTAAAGGATATCTCATCAGTTGGAACCTTACTTCAATCCTTACCCCTTTCAAGTGAGAAAGTGAGAAGGTTGTTGTAGTAGTAGAAGTGGTAGGAGCTGATTGTTGAGAGAAGAACAGTTCAGTTCTGAGTTGAGAAGAGGGTACTAGGACTCTAGACATCCTAGGGATCAATTCACCAAGGAGTGGTGTTCTTGATCAAGTGCACCTTGGCACTATAAAACAAGTTAATTCCAAGAGTGAATGAATTATCCTGTTAAATCAGGGAAAGTGGATGTAGGAGCTTGAGTCTCTGAACCACTATAAACTCTTGTGTTGATCTGCTTTTGAGTACTTTCATAACATTCAACACTGCACACAAAACTGATCTTTCAAAGGACTATTATCTAAAGACTGTGCAAAAGACATTTGGACAAGTTCCCTGAAAACTGGACTATATTGACAAAGTGATTTCAGAACTTAAAAGGAGTTTAAACTAAAGGGCCAACCACTAATTCCGCACATATAACTCCATTAGATAGTTATTCAACTAAGTACTCAATAGTACTTAGTAGTTTGATTATCTTTAAAAGAGTTAATCATCTTCAGCAGAGTTGTCCAAGACAACCTTGTTGATCTCTGGTTTGATCAAAGTTTAGAAAGAATTGCATACAAGTGTATCCCCTCCCATACACTTGTTATATACTCCTTTCAGGACCAACAAATTGCAACACGATGAAAGGTTGAGACTTTTTACAATAATCGTAAAAATTGTGATTAAATTGATATTGAAACTAAAGGTGGTGTATTTATTTAGAATTAATCCTATAGTATAACTTTTTTTAATATTTATATAGTTGAATAGAATGTTGATCACTTTTATTTAGATAAATAATTTAGTTCCCAAAAAAAAATATTTATATAGTTGAATAGAATGTTGATCACTTTTATTTAGATAAATAATTTAGTTCCCAAAAAAACATGCTTAGGAGCACTTATAGTTACTTCTAATTAGTGTGTGACCCAAAAATTTAAATGGAGCACTGTTTGTTTCATATATGAGAAGTCTCAGTATTTCACATAAGATTCTCTCATTTATTTTTTTAAAGTGATAAATGTCATGTTTAAATTATATACTTATACATCATAAAATAATTCAAACCAACCATATTTAATTAATTTACATATCTGCAAATTTCAACATATATCAATTTTTATGAATTACTGCTTCCTCTGACAAACTGACTTTCTAATCTTGAACGTTAAATTCTGGTACGCTGCTCAATCTATTGTTTAATAAATGATTTATATGTACATTTTTTATTTTTTTTATTTTTTATTGAAGAAATAGTTGTACTTGTGGTAGTCAACCCTTAGTCGGTGGACAAAGGCCACACATTTTATTCAAATTTTAAAAAAAAAAAGTGAAATAAATTATTATTATTATGTGGTGGAAATTATATCGTATGGAATATTTGAGTGTGAAAAACCCTGTTCACCATTATGGATAAACAGTGATCAGCGATAAATAATCAAGTTGATCGACCCATGTGAAATTTAATTTCCAGTACCCCATTTAATACTAATTTAATCTATTTGCAATCTAATTTAATTCTATTAATCCCTAACCATTAATTGCTAAGGACACCTGACATGTATTAAAACAAAATAAAATACTACTAAAATAAGTAAAATACTCTAAAAGATTTTAATTGCTCGAAATTTCATGCTCAGTACTGGAATTAAATGATGAGTTTAATGTATGGATCTTACATACTTGTGTGAAATAATATTTTATATAAGAAAAATGATTAATTAAGATAATTTTTAAAAAAATTGTTAGTCATGAGTTTGAATTCAGATTGCTCAAAAAATTAGCGAAAGTAAGTAGATGATTTACTTCATGATCAATATATATATTGTTACTGTAAAATTAAAGTATTACCATTATAAAACTAAAAATGTACTATTACATGTAAAAATATTCTGAAAAATTAGCCCTAAAAATTAAATGTTCAGAATATTTTTGATCTTATAGTAGTACATTTTAGTTTGGCCTTAAAATGACAATATTTAGATTTTACAATAACGTAATTTTAGTTAAGTTGATCCGCGAATATGTTTCATAAATATAGTTATAATTTTTTCCTTTTATTGAAGAAAAAACATATTAGTGTGCCTTAGTCAATAAATAATTAATAGAGAGGTAGTTTAGACAATTTATTTTTAATTTATTTTTCTCTATTTCTTGATATCCAACAACATGTTACCACAGGTCCTCACACCTAATTCCTCTGTGTTTATATAGATATAAAAGAAATAACTTTCATACGTAGGTGAAAATGTAAATTAAAAAAGTATAATAATGAGTAGAATTTTAAAAGATAATTATATAAATTTTTATATTGTGAGAACGAAGTTTATAAATAGTTTTCTATTGGGTGTGAAAGTAATTCATGTCCTGAAAAAAAAAAGTGTAAAAATTACTGTTGAAACGAGGGAATATGGTGATGAGTGGGCATCAAACACTGTATCAATGGAAAATAATTTCATTGGAATTATGAATGCGGTTTCTGCATATTTGTACGAGGATGTATAAAATATTTGATAATCTTCCATTACTCAAGTCAAGTGATTCTAAACCACGTATATATTAAATAATATACTAATAATTTACATTATTATTTATTTACTTTCAGTTTTGGAACTCAATTGATGGCTTTTAAGACTTTGTGCGAAAGTATTTACGTTCTCAACTAATTAAATAAATGGTTTGAAGAATGTGCATAATCCAGAATTTCAAGCCGGTGAGCAGTAATTAAACTTACACTATAATTTGTGATTAGCTAACACAGCAAAGCAAATAAATGACTACATATTTCAATATATATATTAAGATCATATAATGTCATTAGCAATAAATCTTATCTTAAAAGTAGATGAAACCATGTGCACTACATGGACTTTTAATGCAACTCATCCTACAATAATCTACATTTTGTAAAAGTGTTAGCAAGTTAATATAAAACGCAAAATTCTAGCTTTAGATGGGACTCTCGCAAGTGGGTGGTGAAATTGGTTCTCCGTATTAGTCGTTTCTTGGATCGGACATTGAGATTTTAAAAAAAAAAAAATTGATTGATTTCAAGCCTGTAGGATTTTTTTTTACAATATTTTCATTAATTGACTAACCAAATTGCACTTGTGTAATTACCATTTTAAATCTATAATAATTATATATGTAAAAAATATTAATATTCTTATTAGTATTCATATTTTATTTATTATTTTTATAGTTAATTTATAAAAATTCATAATTTATTTAGATTTTATATAATTATGATAGATTTAGATAGTTTTAAGATTTTTCAGTAGCATTTTTACGAGTTTTTTTTTTTTTGTAATTAATATGTTTTTCATATAAAATAGATTTATTTAAATGTATTTTGAATTTTATTTGATTTTTTTATTTAATATAGACTTATATACATATTATTATTTGGTTTAATAAAAAAATATATATACAATTTTGTATTTGTATTTTTAAGTATATTATTTTAGCTAATTCATAAATTTCAAAAATTGAAATTTAGATTAATTTCCAAATTTATGTTTATATGTTATAACTAGTTTATAAATTTCATAATTTACAGATTTTTTAGATGTAATGTTTTTTTAATAATTTTCAAGTTAAATATATGGAGGATTATATAAATATTTTTCCGAATGTTAATGATACATTATAATTTTTTTCACACATGATTTGAACTCTATTAATGCATCAAATTTGAGAAAAGAAATCAGTAAATGTTTTTTTTTTGAAAACAAAATCAGTAAATGTTGCATCTGTCGTAGTGGGTCCTCTTCACAATTATTCTGGAGTGACAATGGGTTTGGTGTGGGAAATTTTATTGAAATATATTTATTTGTACTTCATCTTGCATCTGTCGTGGGTCCTCATCACAATTACTCTTTGATTACATAAATATTTTTCCTGTCAATATGGGCCGGCGGGGGCGGGCCAAAACCGCAAAAGCCCGCCATTTAGCGGGGCGGGGTGGGCCAGCCCGTTTGCTAGGCGGATTACCAAAACCTCAATCCAATTCAAAAATGGACGGATCGTGGGTTTTGACGGGTCAAATTTTTAATTTTTTTTTTTTACAAAAATATTTATTAAATTCATCTAAAAATATAAAAAAATTACAGTAATATATATATATATATATATATATATTGTACATAATAAGAATAAACATCAAGAAGTATAAGTAATTATTAATTAAGAACAAAAAAACTAAATAGAAATATTGTTTGTATAATATATTATAAACTACATCAATAATATACATATACATTACAGTAATATACAAATATTATATATACTAAAATTGGGTATTATGAGTATAAAAATTCAGAAAATGAAGAAAGACGAAAAAAAAAGTCTGTAAATTTTTACTTTTAGTTAGGTTTATTATATATTTTTAAAATCCTGTCAAAAAAAATTATATATTTTTAATTAAATATAATATTAAAAAAAAACCAAAAAATGGCGGACCAGCCCGCCAAAGACCGGCCCAACCCGCCCAAGACCGCGACCCAAATGGACCAACCCGCCTAGGCCCGCCTCCTGGCGGGCTTGGAAAATCCTTGCCCAACCCACTATTTTTAGTGGCAGGACGGGCTGGCCCAACGGCCTAACCCATTTTGACGACTCTAGTCCTCATCACAATTACTCTTTGGCTAGGTTTATTTTTGGTTTTAAAAATCATATTTTGAATTTTAAGATCTTAAATTTGTTTATTTTGAAATTTAAAAATCGGTTTACAAAATTCATTTAAAACCACCCCTATCAAACATATTGATTTGACATAAAGTTATATCTATATAATATCACTCAAATCATTATAATATTTCTCAACAATGGTATAATAATATAATACTCCCTCCGTCCCAGCTTAACTTTCATACTTACTGTTCACTCCCTTTTTTTAAAAATATTATAATAATTAGAATTTTGAGATATAATTTTATAAAAAAATAAATAAGTGAGTTGACTTGTGTGTATGTATGTACCATAAAAATAATAAAATTAAATATAATATTTTAGATATTGTATGTGTAGAGTTTCTAAAGGACCGAAAAAGTAAGTGTGAAAGTTTCTTTGGGACGGATGGAGTAATACAATAATATAATACATTCAATCATTACACAATCAACTAATCATTATAATCTCACCAAACAATAATTTTATAATACAAACTCATTCAATCTTACAACTTGATTTGACATAAAGTTAAATCATCCACTATTCAAAAGCTCAAAAGAAACACTCATATTACTATTCATCAAAATTTTAAAAACCAGTATTTCAAAAATCGGATTTTTAAAACCACCCAAATCCCAAAGTAAACGTAGCCTTTGAGTCTCGATTGACAATGGGTTTGGGTAGGTCTCGTTCTACCACTCGTTTAACAATTTTCGATTTATGCTTTTTTTTTATTGGACTTTCTAATGTTGAAATCCGATTCGAGGGATTAATTATACTTTTTAAAGTAGAATCAACGCTTCAAGCAATACACATGACTTTTCTGTGATGTATAATTTTTATTTAGCCAAATTTCACCGTTTAACGGATGAAAATGAGGTGAAACTGCATTTTTATATTTTTCAACATTATGTTAGTGAAAAATAAAAAAGTCTTTAGGCCGGCGCCAAGCTGCTGAAATCCGCCCGACTATCGATTTCCAACTCTGCACCATTGGTTGAGGTAAAGAGAGGTAGGAAGAAGATCATAAAGAGAAAAATAGGAAAGAGAAAATGTAGAGAGAAATGGTAAATTTTGCTAATTTAAAAAATGAAAAAACTTATGACAAGGACGTCTAAAATAGATAAGCGAGAAGGTTATGAAGGGACTATTAAAGTATATATTTTAGATGAATTAATTGTAAACAGATGGTTCAGTGTAAATTATGCAAGTCATTTGACCATTACTAAGAGTGTGCATGTTAAGTAAAAACAGAATGATGCTACACAAGATGTTATAGCATTCCGTGTAACATCAACTCAAAACATAATAAGTAAACGCACAAGTCTAAAACACTAAAATACAATGAAAATATTTTGACATAAATTTTAAATTAAAATATATGCACGAGCCTCATGGTTAAACCTTTACTTAACTTTGAGCGAATACAAAATGTTGTGTGAAATGTTACAACATATATCTTTCACAATTGAAACAAGCCTCAATAATCCTATCAAATTTAAACACGACTTAAGTGTATAACACTGTAAAAAATTAATCTATCTATTTATGATCTCTCTATCTATTATAGATGTCTAGAAAATTCTATGTTGTACATAAAATTGGAATACTTTGACACAACTACAAGAATATGTTAATGACCATAATTCCTAACAGGTTCAACGCTAGTCTAGGATATTACTTGTTTAACACATCTGCTAAATAATGAAGTCTTCATGGCTTTTTATAGAGCTACAAACTGAATCTAGAAACTTTACTTGTGAGATCATACTTTTTAGGATCTTAACCCTCCAATTCATGTAACCTTCATTCTAGGGCCTTCTTGATGCAACTTGAACACAACCATGTGATCTAGGAGCTTCACCAGAATTTTGAAACCTTCAACCTTTTCAAATTATTGTAGAATATTCTAGATCGTCATCATGTATGCTTAACATCAAGAGTAGCATGTAGTGTAACATCGGAAGAAAGACTTAAACAAATTAGAAATGTTGAATTATTGATGTTGTGTCAAATGTTATGACATTGAAAGTAACAACATCAACAATCTCCCCCAATTTAACATTTCTACTACAACACATCTGATGTAAATATAATTTTATATATAAGTCAGTAATATTTATTTAGTAGAGATCAACATCATATCTAAATATTAATCAAGACAAAATATGTTGCACCTTCGGATCAAAGTAAGATAGGTTCAAGAATGATCACACATAAACTATGCATGTGATTCATCCAAAAACAAAAATAAGTATAAAATACTTATTTAAAATATCCTACAAAAATAAGTATAAATTACTAATTTTTTATTTTTTATTTTAAAAAAAAAAGGCGGGTTGGCCTGCTCACGGTCCAAACAGGGCGGTCCGTGTAGGCTCGCCTTTTAGCAGGCTGAAAAAAAGCTGATCTCAATCTATATTTTTTTATGGCGGGGCGGGCTGGGCCCATTTTGACAGCTCTGGGTATAGCATCAGGTGAACCTTCAGCTTTTGGAATATCATCATGGAGTTCTTCCATTTGAACCCCAAAAGTGGAAGGTGTATCTCCCCCTGTGGTAGTAAAAAGCATCTTCAACCACTATTCCTTAAGAAATTGAAGATCATCAATCAAATCATGTAAGTGCTTCAATTGAAGTAAGATAAAAGATTTGGAAATAGATAATTTTTTACCAATGTTGTCAACATTGGGTGTAGCATTCCCATATGCAGTAGGTTTTGGAACTAGTTGTGGTGGAACTGATATATCTGTGTGATCAGTATCATCTGGCATCTGTAAGGGCAGATCAATGACTCTATCCCCAAGTAACAAGGCATGTGAGATAGACAAGGTAAGACAAATTATCTTTCTAAGAAATATCACTAGTGAATTTCATCATATGGTGAAAGATATTCAATCCCAAATTATACTTTTTCAACACAATAATCCTGTAAAGAAGTATAACTTGATCCTTGGTGACTTTTTGTGGAATTGGTGGAAGGAATCCAATGGTGGAAATATGTGAGGTCTTTGAAAAATATGTCATTGATCCATTTAGGTACCCTACCCTCGGTAATAGAAGTAGCAAATATGTTCAAGTTAGCTTCTTGCTCATCAATCACATTCTCAATTTGTAAAAACTCATTAATAAGTTCTGGAGTGAATGGAATAAACCTCCCTCGAATTGCACATTCCCATACCACTAAGAACTACGTCTACCATTATTATTTTTATGACAAGCATAGAATTCGTAATTAGAGATAAACATGTCACATAATGTGACATCATTTAACAAATTTCTCTTATCTAAAAACATAATCAACCCTTTGCTTTCAAAATTAGAAACATAATTTTTTCTTTCTTTTAGACAACCTAGATTTTGGCATCTAGGCTAATAGTATCAGAATCGGTTTCAGAGACAAGGTAACCTTCCTCCGAGCTGGTTTCTTTACCAGTTTCAGAATCTTTGATGCTACCTTTATTTGAATCATCATCACTGTTGTCACCACTATCATTGGGCCCTGGTGTGTCGGCACTTGCGTCAACATTCTTTGTCACATTGCTCCTTAAAATCTTTTTAATCTCACTGAGATCAAGATTGTCTTTAGAATCAAGTTCCAATTCTTTTGGCATGTCCCTTTTAGTATCAACTTTCCTTTTCCCCTTATGCTCAAATTTTCGTTTAACCCTCTTTTCAATTGCTTTCCCCTCTTCTAATTCAGAAAAGACCTGAATAGACACTTCTGCAACACTTCCTCATTTTTTTTCTTCTTTCTTAGAGAATCAGAGTAATCAACTCTAGTGAACACACGACCAAAATTTATCCTTGGAGCAAAACTTCTCTTTCTCTTTCCTTTCTCCACAGCTTTTTTTAAAAGAGATAGACGCAAACTCATTAGAAGTAGATAAGGAAGAGTTAGTTTCACCTTATTCAGAAACTTCAACATCGGCATCTTCCATTTTAGTGTATTATAAATAGGATGTTACAGCATCTGCAAACTGCAACCACATTATGCTCAAATATGGGAGCATAGTCTTCAATTTTCTTCTCAAGTTCCTCCAGCAAGGTATCAACAAGGGTATTCACATTTGTTTCAGTGTTAGGGTTCAAAGTTTGGGGATTTTGTGAAGAAGACGAATCATGTGCAATGGTATGAAGTTTCTAAAAATGCAAGTATTTTGAGATGTCAATGGACATATCCCCTACCGTCAAGATGGGTAAATTTGCAGAATTTCTCATCGAGTGTGACATATCCTCCACAACTTGCTTCAGTTCATCAATTGTCAAATCTAGTGAAATGTGGACATTCGAAGGAGAGGATGATGGAATGGGAGTAGCCTGCAATGGTGTTTGAGATGATGTTTCAATATTTTTGTTTTGATTGAAAAAAAAACTAGTATATTGATACGCATAATATTTATAAATAATCTATAGAGGGATAAGATGTGTCTCCATAATAAAATACAAAATAAAATCAGAAAGCTTTTTGTGCTAGCATCTTAGAACCTGTGTCGGATTAGTTTGCCAATCCTCATAGGAGAATTTATGAAAATCTTCACATTTGACGTAAAACCAACTCCACCATCTTGTTTTAATTTTTGTCATAATCTGCTCAAAGAATGTCTCTTTGTTCTTGAAAATCTTCTTGTCATAATCTGCTCACTTTCCATAGTATCCAAGTGACTCCATTCTAGATACAAGCTACTGTTATTTTCCCTTTTTTCCCCTGCTGTTATTGAAGAAGGCCCCTAATGTTATTTTCCATTTTAGGTGGATTCTACATATCAACTCTCATGTAAAATTTGAATTGAACTAAATTCAAAATCGATTTTAAGGACATAACATTGATGTCCTTACTTACACTTATAGTAACACTTACTTACATGAGAGGTGATATGCAGAATCACTTATAGTAAGATTTTAAACACATATTTGTCCTTACACGTATAGTAACACTTACTTACACCAGTGTGTCAACCGAAAAATAAGGGGGAAAGGGGCTTTGGAGTTAGAAATTTAGATATATTTAATCATGTTTTACTTGAAAAATGGATGTGGCATTTTCTAAATGAAAAAAATTACTTATGGGCAAGGGGGAGATGGTTTGAGGGTGCAGCTTTGGGTAGAAGGCATATGTCTTCAGGATGGTGGAAGGAAATAGTCAAGGTCACACAAGAATTGAAGGAGGGGTGGTTCGCAAATAGCTTGGACAGAATTCTAGGGAATGGACAAAACACTCTTTTCTAGGAGGATATTGTATATGTTTGGGGAATAGGTGTTTGAAAGAGAGATTCAACAGGTTATATAACATTAGCATAAACAAGCATAAAAAGGTTAGTGGATTGGGCGAGTGGTCAGGGGCAATGGGGATATGTATGGAGATGGACGAGAGGGTTGTTTGAGAGGGAACTTGATCTCTTTAATTCTTTGGTTACTATGATTAACAAGTACAAGTGAGGAGACTCCATTAATAGACAGGATAGAAACTAAATGAATAATATTGGTCCCAAGTGATGGAAGGTTTCAAGGAAGGAGGGGGTGAATAGTCCTTCTAATTGATTTTAAATTTTCTATAAAAATAGCTTCTATAAACATTCTCGGTATTTTACCCAGCTTATAATTAGCAACACAAGTTTGGGAGCGAGTTATTCATTTTTCCTTTGCACTATTTTTTTAATAGCCCGATTTCGATCTAAGAACTTTTTTGTTCCTCCCTTAAATGCTCAGGAAAATTGCACAACAGGGCGAAATGCTCAAGCAAATTGCAACCCTCACACTCGGCACCGATGGCGCTCATGTTGCCCTTCGTAATCAACCTGATGGTGGTCGCAACGCCCCAAACCCAGAAATCCATGATTCCTATGACGACGAAACGACAGTCGATAACCCTTTTCCCCCTAGCACGACGAAACCATCCTCGTCCAGACCATGACTCACGATGGGAATCAGGTATTAAAGTCGATCTGCCTGAATTCACTAGATCGATGGATCTAGATGCCTTCCTTAACTGGTTAGTTGTTGTTGAAGAGGTATTGGATTACAAGGACGTACCATCAGATCGATGCGTTCCCTTGGTTCGCACCCGTCTACGTGGTCGTGCAGCCGCATGGTGGAATCAATTAAAAGCAGCCCGTCTTCGCCCAGGGAAATCAAAGATTTCTTCGTGGGAAAAATTTGTAAAGCATCTACGCGCCGAATTTTTACCCTTCCAATATGATCGCACCCTCTACCAAAAACTTCAGAGCCTTCGCCAAAGCTCTCGCTCCGTGAATGAGTACACCGAAGAATTTTATAAGTTTCTGACACGCATTGACTTATTTGAAACGCAAGATCAGTTAGTTTCACGATATATTGGGGGCCTGCGGCTGAATTTTCAGGACACCCTCAACTTGCTCTCCCCAAGTTTTATTTCTGAGGCACATCAACGTGCAATTCTTTTGGAAAACCAATTGACACGTCGTTCGCCCACTCCGTTTGCACCTGCACCACCGCGAACCCCTTTATTGTCACCAACTTCGGCCCCTCGCGCGCTTACGGAAAGAGGCTCCAACTCACAGCCTACACCTAAAACTCCCTCACCACCTACGGGGACCTTTGCTCGTCCCGGGCAGTGCTTTGCATGTTGAGAGTCTGGCCATTTACGGGCTAATTGCCCCCGTCGTGGCGCCCGCGGCCTGCTTCTAGAGGATTTTCAGGAAGACAATACTGAGTACCATGGACCCCCCATATTTGATGAAGAGCAGCAACTCGCTCCTGAAGAGGAGATACTCACTGGTGATGTGGGTCAGAATTTAGTGATGCGCCGTACATGTTTGGCTCCGAGACGCTCAGTGGATGAATTTCAGCGCCACGCCATTTTTGAGTCGACATGCACAATTAATGGAAAGGTATGTCGCTTTATCATCGATTCAGGATCTTGCGAAAATGTGATAGCCGCTACTGCGGTTGATAAATTGTATATCGCTTCTAAAGCACATCCTAATCCATATAGTCTCGCTTGGCTGCAACGCAATAATAATATCACTGTCAATCGACGTGCTTTGGTTTCATTCTCTATCGATGCTAATTACTCGGATTCTGTTTGGTTCGACATTGTACCAATGGACGTTTGTCATCTCTTGCTAGGGCGTCCGTGGAAATATGATCGCGAGGTAATCCATCACGACAAGCAAAATTCTTCGTGTGTGGTTCCCCCCATTCCTCGGCCTTTGACATCGGCACCAGACAACCCAGTTGTGCTTCTGTCCCATAAAACGTTCTTGCATGAATTGGAGAATGAACCATTTTCCATATTGTTCATGGCTCGTGATTGTGTTATTAATGATGCTACACCGCAACCTGTTGTGCCATTATTGGAGGAATTTCTCGATATTTTCCAGATACTCTTCCGGATTCGTTACCTCATCTACGTGATATTCAACATCACATAGATCTCATCCTGGGGGCACCCCTACCTAATTGCCCACAATACAGAATGAACCCGGCGGAACATGCCGAATTACGTCATCAAGTTGAAGAGTTGTTGAGTAAAGGCCATGTTCGCCAAAGCCTTAGCCCTTGTGCGGTACCTGCATTGCTCATTCCAAAAAAAAAATGGACAGTAGCGAATGTGCGTTGACAGCAGGGCAATTAATAAAATCACTATTCGTTATCATTTTCTGATACCTCGGTTAGACGATTTATTGGATCAGTTGAGCGGCACAGTCATTTTTAGTAAGCTGGATTTACAGAGTGGATATCATCAAATTCGTATCCGCCCCGCAGATGAATGGAAGACGACTTTCAAGACTTGGGAAGGCCTATTCGAATGGCTCGTTATGCCATTCGGTTTGTCCAACGCTCCAAGCACATTCATGAGGGTCATGAATCAGGCCCTTCTCCCCTTGATTGACTCGTGTGTGGTCATCTATTTTGATGACATATTGGTGTATAGCAAATCTGAGGCCGAGTACTTGATGCATCTACGAAAAGTTTTTCTGATTTTGCGCAGAGAAAAATTCTACGCATCCCCGGCTAAATGCAGCTTCCTTACGACCTCTGTCTTGTTCCTCAGATTTCGAATTTCTTCCACCGGAATAAGTGTCGACTCTCAGAAGGTAGCGGCGATCCGTGATTGGCCAACCTCGGTGACTTTGACTGAAGCTCGTAACTTTCACGGACTGACGTTATTCTATAGGAGGTTTATTCCTCTTTTTGGCGCGCTCATGGCCCCCATCACGGACACCATGCATGGCAGGACCTTTTCTTGGACCTGGGATGCAGAGCATGCATTTCAATTGGTAAAACATAAATTGACGAATTGCATTGTGATGCCTCCAAGATTGGGATAGGAGCTGTTTTAAGTCAAGAAGGCCGCTCTATCGCTTATTTCAATGAGAAGGTGAATGGTGCACGAGCTCGATATAACACTTATGATCTCGAGTTCTATGTCGTTGTTCAGGCCATCTGTCATTGGCGCCATTACCTTTTTCAGAAGGAGTTTGTATTATACACTGATCATGAGTCGCTCAAGCATTTGGCGACATAAGATAATCTCTCCGCTCGTCATGCAAAGTGGTCTTCCTTTTTGCAACAATTCACATTTGTTGTGAAGCATCAATCGGGCGCTTCTAATCGAGTCGTTGATGCCGTCAATCGGCGTCATTGCCTTATCTCCGACATGCGTATCGCGGTACCAGGTTTTTCTAAATTTTGTAGCCTCTATAGGACTGATATTTTTTTGGCTCTATTTATTCCCAGCTTGCCACGGGACATGTTGAGGGATATGCAATTGTGGAGGGCTACCTTTTTCAAGGTGTTCGTTTGTGTGTGCCAGATTGTAGCTTGAGAGTCTTGATTATTTAAGAAGTTCACGGAGCAGGCCATGCTGGCTGGGATCCAACTACGGATATGGTGCTTCGAAGGTATTTCTGGCCTACAACCCGAAAAGAAATTGACTGTTATGTTAAAAGATGTCGCGTATGCCAAGTCTCAAAAGGTTCCTCGTTGAATGCCGGATTGTACCGCCCTTTACCAGTTCCATCGCAGCCTTGGGTGGCATTGAGTATGGATTTTGGTGCTCGGTTTGCCCCGCACCCAACGTGGCAACGACTCCATTTTCGTGGTTGTGGATCGTTTTTTCAAAAATGGCCCACTTCATCCCATGTAAGAAAACAGCGTATGACGTGAACGTGGCACAACTATTCTTTCGTGATGTGTATCGTCTTCACGGTTTTCCTTTGTCTATTGTTTCTGATCGGGGCACCCGCTTTCTCTGTCACTTTTGGAGATCATTATGGCGTATGGTGCGCACCGATTTGCATTTTAGTGGTGCGTATCATCCTCAAACCGATGGTCAAACAGAGGTCGTAAATCGATCTTTGGGCAACCTTCTACGCTGTTTGGTTGGAGAAAAGCCCAAATCTTGGGATATTATTTTACCACAGGCTGAGTTTTCACATAATATGGCAGCCAATCAATCCACTGACTTCTGCCCTTTTCAGGTGGTATATGACATCGTCCCCCGTGCTCCGATTGATCTGTTGTCCTTTCTGACTATGCAGCACGTTGACAAGCGTGCAGAGGAGCTTGTCACTGAGTTGCAGCAGCTCCACGCTGATACTGCTGCCCGTCTTACTGCTGCAAATGCCAAGTATAAGTTGCATGCGGAAGCTCGTCGCCGAGATGTGGACTTTGTCGTCGGTGATTATGTCTGGGTTGTTCTCACAAAGGATCGCTACCCGTCCCGTGAATACAACAAGTTGTCCTCGCGCAAGATAGGCCCTGTTGAAATTGTGGAAAAAATCACTTTGAATGCTTATCGTCTGCGCCTTCCTAGCCATATTCGCACATCTGATGTGTTTAATGTTAAAGACTTGGTTCCATATATGGGGGAGAATTCATCCGGAGATGAAGCCATATCCAATTCGAGGGCGAATCGTTTCAACGGAGGGAAGAGTGATGGAGATGAAGCCGCAAGTCTATTCCTGGACAAGTTTGACCGACTCCTAGTTTGATAAAACTAAATCCCATGAATCCAAATAATTACTTAAGACTCTATTTAATTATCTTCTTAATTAAGTCTCTTCGGATACTGTGTTATTTAAGAATTAGACTATTATTTAAAGTCAGAAAATGGAATTGTATTCGGTAGATTGAATATTGATATTAAGAATTGGATTGAAAACCCTTTTGAGTGATTCTTCTGAGTGTACATAGTACCACAAAGATCATCTCTTTATCCAATTTCTGTGTTGTTTACTCGCTGCATCAAAATCTATGCTTAAACAAATATGCTTATCTTGATAAACATAATCTTGATTTATTGAATATCTTTAAGCCCTTATTATCGGTTTGATTCATTTATTTTACTTTTCGTTTTTCATTAGTAGTGTTCCACCAATATTATAGAACGTTGATTATTTTTTAAGGGGAAAATATCAATTTTGGTCATTCAGTTTTACCTCTTTTCATATTTGATCACCCACATTTGATCACTATCAAAATTGGTCACTCACTTATTATATTCTATCAAAATTGATAATTCCGTTAGTCAATCTGTTATTGACTAACGGAGAAAGAGTTTTGAGCTCAAAATTTTCAAAACATTAAAAACTTCTGATGCATCTTCTACAAACTAATGAAACAAACGCAGTAGCAAGAATGAAACATGTGGAACCTACCGGAGCGTGAATACCCATTGAAGAATCTTAGTTTTATCTTATAGATCAGAAGGAATTCTCATTATATTTATCCGTAATAGGTCAAAAGAATTCTCATGCATCTTGAAATTTTCATTATATTTATTATTTATTAGAAAGAATTCTCATGCATCTTCTGGAACGTGATTCAATCAACTTGCTGGGTAGTCAAAAAGACCAAAATTGATATTTTTCCAAATTTATATCTCCAATTATTATACAAATTCAATATGAAACCAAGAATTGAAAAACAGAGTACAATTGTTAAAAAAAAACAAGAGTACAAAGTTTCATTCTATCTTGAGTTTCTCATTTTCCTGTAAAATAAAAAGTAAACCGAGTTTCTCATTTTCCTGTAAAATAAAAAGTAAACCAACAACAAATGAATTCATAATTGAGTTAAATAATTATTAAAAACTTACTGAAATTTTTTGACTACCAGCAAAGTTGATTGAATCACGTTCTAAAAAGTAAACCAACAACAAATGAATTCATAATTGAGTTAAATAATTATTAAAAATTTATTGAAATTTTTTTGACTACCCAGCAATTTGATTGAATCACGTTTGAGAATTCTTTCTAATCAAGGATAAATATAATGAAAATTCCGCATGAGAACGCGTTTCACATGTTTCATTCTTACTACTGCGTTTGTTTCATTAGTTTCTAGAAGATGCATCAAAAGTTTTTAATGTTTTGAAAATTTTGAGCTCAAAACTCTTTCTCCGTTAGTCAATGACAGATTGACTAACGGAATGATCAATTTTGATAGAATATAATAAGTGAGTGACCAATTTTGATAGTGATCAAATATGGTGACCAAATATGAAAAGAAGTAAAACTCGGTGACCAAAATTGATATTTTCCCTTTTTTAAGTTATGTGTCAATTATCCATATATTCATATAGTGAAATGAGACGTGGAACAATAAAATTAAAACATGTAAATTCACCCCCTTATTATAATATTGTTAGTCATTCTCAATAATAAAAAATATTCACTTCATTTTGAGTGAATTAACATTAAACACACGGCATGTCTAAGAACACCAAAATTTCACATGCCACAATGAGAGACCTCTAACTACATGTGCATAGAAAGATTATTCAATCCATTATCCATCCCCCCTTTTTTTTATCCATCCCATATTAAATACTTAACAAAGTACTACAATCTCCTCATTGCAAGAAAATAAAAAACAAAAAATTGTGCATATATCTTATTAACTTGTGTTGACTAGACTGAAAAATTGTATATATATCACAAAAAAACAGAAAATTTCTTCCCTACATGATCTGAAAAATCTTTGAACATATTCATTCATATATACATTATATAACAAGTAATGGTCCAAGTGTGAGAATATAGTGTTCTCACTTTGTCGACTCTCAATTTTCATAGCTGGTATCATGTATAAACAATAAATGCTGAGGGAGACTTGTCCAATTTTTCGTAAGTTGAGGGACCCCTTCTCAATTTAACTTCCCCTCCTATATATTTCCATATGCATGTAACCGAGTAACACTTTTCTCGTTCGATTCTTTTGTTTCATTTTTTATGTTTTACTTTCTGAATCAATAGTATATGTCATCAGTGTGATGAATGTAGTTCGTTAATAATTTTTTTTCATTATTCACGTGTCATACATTCAGAATATGAATTAAACGCAAAAAAATGACGTATATAATTTGACAACCGTCTTAAATTAATAAAAGAAGGTTAGAAGCCGGTCTCCAATCCCCTGCCCCCTACATGTGGAAGATAATTGAATGTTCTATACTGAGTTGTGCTGGATATATAGATTAAAAATTATTAATTTATTAATGAGATATAAAGGGATATTTAAATTAATAATTTGACTTAGCTAGACTTGTGTCATAACGTATTCTAATTTACACCATATCACGCCAAGATCCACCAATATAAATAAATATCTAAGTGGAATAATTCGATTCTAAAAGTATGGTTTTTTTCATGACTTATTTACTTTAAATTATTTATATACTGTATGAATTAGTGGAATGTCCATACTCATGCCACATTGCCACCCTGGCTCCGATTTTTTTTTTTCTTGGTTGAACTCGTAGCACATTGTTTTCTTATACAAATAATAGTATTGACTATGTATATATTAATAATATTATTCTATATTTAAATATATTTAGAATTGAAAAATATAACACAGAAATCAATTGCAATTAAGGAAGAAAATGTCTCGTAATATATTGTAAATTTTGAGATTGGGATATTGATATTGCACTACAAAAGATCACTCTCATTCTATTTAAATAATTAATTTGTAAATACTTTTTCTACCTTACAAACAAAATTTATGATTTACCCACCATATCCTTTACTCTTTACTTTGTTATCTAATTTATATATTAAAATATGATTTATTTTTAAAACTTATATCTAGCCAAGGAGATATATTTTTGTTGAATGGGATTTACCAACCATATCCTTTACTCTTTACTTTGTTATCTAATTTATATATTAAAATATAATTTATTTTTAAAACTTATATCTAGCCAAGGAGATATATTTTTGTTGAACGGGAGAGTATTATTTTAAAAAAAAGAATACACATAATGAAATTAAACAAATAAAAAAAAATTAATGAAATTGAACGAAGAAAGTACTAATGTACGAAAAATTAATGAACTACTCTCGAATGGACAAATTAATGAAGTATAATTTAAATTATTTTATAGCTAGTATTATATATTGTACTGTCAATTGGTTTATATATGTTTGCTCTAAAAATATTATTTATTGTATTATTATATTAACAAATATATGATTGTTATAACAGATGCAAGAAAAAAAAAGATAAATAAGAACACATAATTTATATGGTTTTGTGTTAGCTAACAAAAATAAATAAATAAATTATACTCCATATTTTTTTTAAAAAGGGACTACAATGATACACTAGAATGATCTGGATCAAATAGGTAAGTTATTTATAATTCTTGTCGTCCGGTGTTTCAAAATCACTCCAACATATAATAATATTAATAAAATCTAAAATTGTCATTTATTATTTTTGTCATTTTATAAACTTTTTTGCGATATAGACATGTAAACCCTCCCCCGTCAAATTAAAATGGTGAAATTTACTTGGTTGCAAAAGAAAGGGATTTTACTTCTTACTTTTTTTGGAGGGAATTTCAATTTTCGATTTTTAGAGTATTTAAATTTTAATGTATTTCATGATTTTTTATTACAAAATTAATACACATTTTATCTATTTTTATAATTTTCACTTGAGTTGGTCACTAATTTTTTTAATTTAAAATAGAATCGATTGATTATGTAAAAAACTTTTAAGTGGAGATAAATTAGAAATATATAAAGTAGTACTCCTTTCATTTTTAGTTTGCCCTAAAGAAAGTTAACACATTTTATTTTTAGCATTTCGTTATATTATTTTCTCTCGTAGTCACATCACTTCTAATATATTTATTTATTTTATTATACTTTTTTATCTTCGTGCTAAAAACTTATGAGTAATTTTTACGGGAACGAATGGAGTATTATTTCTTTTAAAAAATGAAAATTATAAAATTAACAAGTAAAAAAGAAAAAAAGACAATTTTTTGTATAACATACCCCCAATTGAAATTTAATTAAGTGATTTCCTTATATTCTCAATTGTCCAACTAAATTTTATGACTACCAAATTTCAATTTTCAAATGTAACGCAGTTGTGACTTTTATGTAAATGGATTAAAGGATTATTTTATTATATGTCGAGACCAACCGACCCCCACCCTACCCTAAGTACTCTTCTTTAAAACCCCGATCATCACACACACTCTTTCCTCCTCTTCAGGGTTCCCTAAAACACTCACATCAACCCTCCATAACCCAACTTTCCCAATCATCCCATTTCCAACAATGCAATACCATACAATGATCGGCGGCGACACCAGCAAAAACACCAAACTCGAACGCTACAACAGCTACATCCGCCGCGTCAACAGCACAAAACTCCTCCAAGCCTCCTCCAAACTCCTCTTCCGCGTCACCCTCCTCGTCGCCCTCCTCCTCATCCTCTTCTTCACCCTCAACTACCCCCCTCTCTCCTCCCCCGCCGCCGACTCCCACCACCTCCACTCCACCAACCACTTCCTCTCCTCCGCCTTCTACGGCACCGGCTCCACCTGGGAGAAACAAGTCCGTCACTCAGCCACCGCCCGCCGCCAACCCGGCTTCTCCGTGCTAGTCACCGGAGCCGCCGGCTTCGTCGGATCCCACTGCGCCGTCGCTTTAAAGAAACGCGGCGACGGCGTGTTGGGACTCGACAACTTCAACTCCTACTACGACCCTTCCCTCAAAAGAGCAAGACAAAATCTCCTAACCAAAAACGGAATCTTTATCGTTGAAGGAGATCTCAACGACGCAGATTTGTTTAACAAACTTTTCGATATCGCACCCTTCACGCACGTGCTCCACTTAGCGGCTCAAGCCGGCGTCCGTTACGCCATGCAGAATCCCCTCTCTTATGTCCGCTCAAACGTAGCGGGCTTCGTTACGCTACTCGAGGCGGCAAAAGCCGCCTCGCCCCAGCCGGCTATAGTCTGGGCTTCGTCCAGCTCAGTCTATGGCTTAAACTCCGAGGTCCCATTCTCGGAGAGCCACCGTACCGACCGTCCGGCGAGCCTCTACGCCGCCACGAAGAAAGCCGGAGAGGCAATCGCACACACGTATAACCACATCTACGGGCTTTCATTAACCGGGCTGAGATTCTTCACGGTTTACGGGCCGTGGGGCCGGCCCGACATGGCGTACTTTTTCTTCACTAAAGATATGTTGCAAAAGAAGGAGATTAACGTGTACGTGACGCAGGATGAAAAGGAGGTGGCGCGTGACTTCACGTACATCGACGACATCGTAAAGGGTTGTCTCGGGGCGTTAGACACGGCGGAGAAGAGCACCGGCACCGGCGGGAAGAAGACCGGGCCGGCGCAGCTGAGGGTGTACAATTTGGGGAACACGGCGCCGGTGACGGTGGGGAAACTGGTGGGGATTTTGGAGAGTTTGTTGCACGTGAAGGCGAAGAAGCACGTGATTAAGATGCCACGAAACGGCGACGTTCCGTATACACATGCTAACGTGAGCCTGGCGTACAAGGACTTCGGCTACAAGCCGACTACGGATTTAGCCGCCGGGTTGAGGAAGTTCGTGAAGTGGTACGTTGGGTATTACGGGATTGAGTCGAGGGTAAAAACGGAAAAGGAGGGCAGCAGCAGCAATGTGCATACAGATGATTAGGCATAGGAATCCATCATCACATGGGGAGGTCATGAAGTGGGGTACTCTAATTATTTTACAACCTTTTTTTTTCTTTTTATATTCTTGCATTTGGACCTATTGATGATGATGTTTTATACTATAGGGCATAGATTATTCACAACAAAAGCAAATAAATGAAAAGAGAAAAAGAAAAAAAAAATCAAGGGCCGAGTGTAAATCAGTATAAAATCACCTGTATCATTTTTAATATATAGCGAATGTGAAAAATGACACAAACGAATGAAATCGAATCGATGTACAATTGTGAATTTGGGGTGGAGAATAATGGATTCTATCTATGAAATTAGATAAGGGAAATAGAAAAAAGGTTGAATTCTGTACAAAAAAAAGTGGGTACAGGTCAACCTAGGTTGTAATAAGAATTGTATAATTTTGTTGGAACAGTGTGTAAATGGTACTATTTCTTATACTATACTATATTTAAATTTCGTTTTGTTTAAATATGTACGGTAGTCGGTAGCTTGCTTTCAATTCTCATGTATGGTGGCACACACTTTTTATGATTTAAATTAATAATTGTGGCCTCACCGACACAGTGAGATGTCTATATATAACTGATCATGTTTAATAAATACTGTGTACTATATTGTTCACATCTGTATATATATTTTATTTTTATTTAGAAGATGGGTTCCATTCCATGATTGGAGATGGGTAAGATTGTATGCAAATTCCAAAGTATTGAAAATTTTCAACAAAGTGATTGGTGCAATCACATCGTTGGAAAATTGATTTACATCCAAATGCAAAAAAAAAAGAAAAAATGTTCATCGAATTGTATTAATATATATATATATATATATATTATAATTTTTTTTTTGAATTACATTAAATACCCATCCTTTTTTCCCTCCCCTCCCCATGACTCGAACCCAAGATGTAAGAGTTAGGTAGGGTGCTCTAACCACTTGAGCTATCCCACTTTCTCATATATATATATATATATATATATATTATAATTGATAAACACTCTAATTAAATACATAATATTTTTTAAACAATAAAGCCGTTTTTGAGGTATCGAATTGAAAAGAAAAGGATATTTTGTAGTAATTAATAATTTCTTTTGTAATTAACTTTTTTTTATTTAATAAGTAATATTTAGTTGATAAAATTCTATTAGAGTTAACTCAGATGATAATGAAACGATTGAATTATGATTTTCCCCTATGATTTAAATTAACCCTATAATTTTGTTTTATCACATTTGTTTTTGTTTCATTAATCATCAGCAAATTAAACAAAATAATGTGATGGATAGCTAATTGATAGTGTTACAATCCAACCTAATTAAAATACTAAAAACTTCAACACCAACATGACTATGCATATCAGTTGAGTTGAAAATAGAGTGAATGCCTGCCTGCCTGCATTATTCCTTAGCAACCTGTTTAAGAATCAGGTGACAAGAAAATCTCCTATTATACTAATAGAATTTTTTATTTTTCTTTGGTGATGTGTCAAATTTTAATTCAGTTGGTTTAATTGTCATTTAAAAAAAATTAAGTACATATGTAATTTTATTAGATGAGTTATTCTCTTAAAAATTGCATGTCATTATAATAATGAGAATTAGTTAGAAATTAAGTAAGTTTGACTAATCTTTCATTATTTTTTCATATATTAATAAAAATTACATTTTTATATTGATCGTATTTTTTAATATATAAAATATATCCTTGTTCATATATATTTATAATTTTCACTTCATTTTTTTTTTCCATTTTTTCAATTCTCATTTAAAAAAAAACTACTCAAACGTAGTTGACAATGAAAAACTTACAATAAATATGTAAAACACAAACTGTATTATACAGACAAAAAAACATTTTTCAACGTGATTACAACATGTTACAGATTACATTAAAGCGTCACCGAAAAACAATAAAATCAACATAAATATCGTTTGTGACAATAAAGGTCATTGCGAAACAGACAATCATAAAACACAAAAATAACAAAGAAATCATGGTTGAAAAAATTTCGTCTCATCTAAAAGTCCAAACTTATAGAGAGGTGGGGAATTAATTCTTGTATATTAATTCCTAACACTCCCCCTCACTCGTGGGCCGACCTATCGAGTGAACAATTTAAATGGATAGAGTGCTTTCAACAGGAATCGATGAAAGAATTTCATCTCATCTAAAAGTCCGAACTTATAGAGAGGTGGGGACTTGTATATTAATTCCTAACAATACTGGTATGCGTTACCATTTCAACTACAACGTATTACGTGAATGATATTTGTGTTTTGGGTTGATCTGCTATGGACTCGAGTGCATGTTGTGCACCTTAGTTCATGTTGCACTTTTTAGTTTTACTGACTTACACTTTTTGATAAATGGTGTTGCACTTTTCAATTATTAAACTGTATAATAATATTTTTAGTTATAGTGACTTACACTTTTTAGTAATATTGTGTTGTACTTTTCAGTTTAATAACTTACACTTTTCTTTAGACTAGAGTGCACAACATGCACTCGAGTGCATATACCTTACGTTTTATATACTTAATATCCGCGTTTCTGATTCTATCCGTTTTCTACATGGACTCAAGTGCATATATGCATTTAAGTCCATACAAACTCACTCCTATAAGATATAGGATTGGAATTAAGAGCTTAAATCATTTTTAAAGAGAATGTAATAATTCTGAAATAAAATAATTTAATAGAAAAGATTAATTTATATATAATAGAAGAACCTGGCTTTGCCACATGAACGTACTTTAAAACAATTATATTTATATAGCACTCCATCCGTTTCACATAAATGTCTACACTTGTCATATTGAGATGTTCCTTATAATATTTATCCTCAAAATACATATATTTTTACTTTTTTGACTCACACATATATTTAATATGTCCTTTTATTTATTTTATTCATAAAAATTCACAAAAACATCCTTCAAAACTTTACCCTATATGTATTTTTCTTATCTTTTTTCTTAAAATTTGTGGACTCGATCCTAACTCCTGAGGTGCAAAGCATTTGATTAGATAGATGGAGTAATATTAAGTTCTTTCTATTCAATAAATATATAATCACTGTAGAATAGAGGGGCCTAGATAGGTCCATTCAAATTTAGAGCCACAAACAAAGTCTCATCAATATCTCTGACCAAAACACCCCTCTCAGATGCTACAATTTGACATATGTATAGGGGGCACAAAAGTCTGTAATATATACAACTATAAATAAAATATATAAAGAAGAAAATTAAGTGTGCCTATTTGGAAAGTTTGCCGACACTTGTATACCTCTCAAAAGTATTTTTATCAATGAGTGGTGTCCCCTCATTGCCACCCCAACATTAATTGATTTCGTACAAATAATATCATTGAAAATATATTAAATTTAATGATAATTATTAAAATTATAGTTGAAAATATGAGTGGAAGACAAATAATAACATTATATTTATTTAATTTGTACAATTAATGCTAACTAACAACAAATCATATATTCAATTATATTAAGAAATGTTGATTTAGTCTATATAGATGAATATGAATTCTAGTATACAAATTTTAATCTAACTATCCTACAAGCTGAATAGCTGGTTCAAGTCTAAGCAATGCAACTTTTTGTTTTTGTATACTTATATTTTTAGTGACAACTTAAAATTGTTCACCCAGAGTAAACGTATGTGCAAATAACTTTAAAATATAAACTAAACACTAAAGGGGCAACACAAAATTAAGGTATGAGTTAATTTCCACAAATCTTTGATCTATGTAAATTTACATAAAAAGTGTGTGTCAAAATAAATACTCTCTTTCTCCAATTTTATAATGCTTATTTTTAAGTACCAGATTTAATAAATATTAATTAATTTATATGTAAAATAAATATGTTGGATGTATGATACTCCTCCGTCCCGGTATAAGTTTCTCCTTTCTTTTGGAGTGTTTTGATTAAGTAATATAATAAAATAATAGATGTAGTACAAGTGATGTGATGAGGAAAGAGAAAATAATTGATGAGTGTGAGATGGAGTAGAATAAAATAATACTCCCTCCACTTTTAATTAAGTGTCATTTTAACAATTTTCAACAAATTAAGATATATAATCATGGACCATTATAACCTTCATTAATGGTAACTAATTTTAATATTAAGCTTATGTTTAGTAATGAATGTGACAAATATTGTAGGTGATATTCATGTATACAATTATTAAAATTTATCCATGATTTATGCTATAGTACTATATTCAAAAGGGAAAAAGTTTATATCAAGGTAAAGAAAATGGAGGGAATATAATATATAAGGGTAAAATTGTCGAAATTAAAGAAAATGGTGTAGAATGACACTTATTTTGAAAATATTAAAAAAGGCAAAGTGACACTTAATTAAAAACGGAGGGAGTAGATAAAGTATAAGTGATTTGATTGAGAGAGAGAAAATAATACTCCGTAAGACAAAAATGGAATGAAAAACTTATAGTGGGACATTTATAAAAGAAAAGTGAGAAACTTACAGTGGGATGAAGAGAGTATGATATTTTGGGAACCACTTATTAATAAGGTGAATAAAAATTTGAATGTGATGATTCGAAAGTCAAGATAAAAGTAGTGTTAATATTATTATTTTTAAAAGATTATTGAGAATATTAAAATTAAACAATTAAAAAAAATGAAAATAATAAAATTGAGGTGAAAGTATTACGTAGTTGAAATTAAAAGGTTGTTTATTAGAGACTTGTTATATACTTCCCATTCCAAAATTATGGTTACATTTCATTTTTCACTAAACTACAAATAAAACAGTTCGAACACTTTAAGGTGCAAATAATTTTTAGGGGTCGATTCATACATAGTGTTTTAAATGGAGCCCCCGCAAGTGAACGGTGGGATTGGTCCCCCATATTAATCAGTTCTTGAATCGGATACCAAAACTTAAAAAAAGCTACTAATAAAACATCATTGTGTCTAAGATTTTGAATTTTATCTATAAACTTCCAAATACTCCTCTTATTTAAATGATTTTAGAATTGAAAAATTATTCATTCTTTCACGCACTATGATAATTTAAATATTCATTAATTAAAAATAATTTTAACATTATAGACACCTCTAAAAAATAATAAGACTACATTTTGAAACAAATACTCCCTCCGTTTTTTATTAAGTGTCACTTTGCCTTTTTTAATATTTTTAAAATAAGTGTCATTCTACACATTTTTCTTTAATTTTGACAATTTTACCCTTATACATTATACTCCCTCCATTTTCTTTACCTTGATTTAAGTTTTTCCCCTTTTGAATATAGTACTATAGCATAAATCATGGATACACTTTAATTATTGTATACATGAATATCACCTACAATATTGACCACATTCATTACTAAACATAAATTTAATATTAAAATTAGTTATCATTAAAGAAAGGTAAAATGGTCCGTGATTATATATCTTAATTTGTTGAAAATTGTTAAAATGACACTTAATTAAAAGTGGAGGGAGTAACAAAGAAATACGGGATTGGTACATAAAATTACTCAACGGATGAAATTAAAGTGAGGAGATGACAACAATTCACTAAAAACCATGAACGATTTTTGTGATAGAATAGAATACTGTCTGGCTGTCCCTAAATCCGTTTTAATTGCTGAACTTATTGCATTAAATGATTGATGTTGTCATAATCAATCAACTACTCATTTTGTTAAAAATAATAATAATAATAATAAACCAGTCATTAGATTATCTTTAATTCTACCATTTAATGTTAAAATCAGAAAAAAGCAACTTTATTTCATTATCATAAGAGCTACTCAATCAAAATTTGTTATTTCAAAACAGGTTTGAATTTTAAAATTAGATAATTGAATTTAGTATCTGGAAAAATGAGATTTATGAGAGATCAATATCAGGATGCTCTCATAAATTTAATTATGAAAAAAAAAAACACCCAGGGCTTAAAAGCTCGAAAAGTTGGGTGATCTCTCATAAATTTAATTATGAAAAAATAAAACACCCAGGGCGGCTTAGTGGGTGTTTGCAAGCACTAGTATGTGCTTAAAAGCACTTCTATTTTAAAATATAATCACTTTTGGAGTGTTTGACAACACAACTAAGTGATTAAATTAAGTAGTTTAAAGTGATTTTGGTGAAGCACCCCTCCACCTACTTTTAATAGCTTCTATGTGCTTCTCATCATTGTAGTAATCAATTTTACATTTTTGCCCTCACAGTTTAAATAATATTTTATATTTACTCATTACTTATTCAAATGTAATAAGGGTATTTTTGTAAAATTATAAAGAAGCTATTTATTTTGCAAACATCACAACATATATAAAATTGATTAAAAGTGCTTAATTTTAAAACACTATCCACTTTCAAATTTATTTCAAAAATCAATTTTAATCACTTTAAATCAATCAATATTGTTTGCAAACACACCCTTAAAAGCTCGAAAAGTTGGGCAAAAAAAGTTTGAGCCCAATAAATACCAAGGATAAATGGCCTGGGTTCTTTTGGGCCACCATTAATTCATACAGGGTTTGTCTTTAACAAAATGTTTAATCTATTCACCCACCTATTCAGTTTAAATGTTTAATCTTTTCACCCACCTATTCAGTTTAAATGTTTAATCTTTTCACCCACCTATTCAGTTTTTTAAAGAAGTTCCCCGTCGTGAAAAAAATCATTTACCAACAATTTTTTCTTCCAACACAAACTTGGATAAAATAAATAAACATCACGAGAGATGCACTAAACATACAAAAAAATAAAAAATAAACATCAACAATAAGATCAATAACTTGACATTAGAAAGCAAAGAGATAGTAGAGTAGCATGATGCAACACATTCATATTACTGAAAACCATCACAAATCCACATATACGTCGATTCTGACACTAACTGAACTGGTTTCTTAACAAGGGAGCAAAAAAATAGAAACACAGTGTCCTAAATTTAAACACGTCGTGCCTATACGTAATGTAGCTTAAAACCCATCATTTGCTCCACCATCGCCATAACCACCACGGAAACCGCCACCACCACCGCCGCCAGCGTTAAAGCTACTGCGAGGTGCTCTCTCCTGTGCATAACTTACACGGATGTTCCTCCCGTTCAATTCCTAAATAAGAAAATAGATGGTTAGAGAACAGAGTACAAAAAATGAAAAGCTAAAACATAAACTTACTCCTATCTAAAACATATGATGTTTTGTAGTATTCTCATTTCTAATTATTTGATGTTTAACATATCTTTCACCTTTTACCAATCCCAAAAATCTCTAGCAAGCTTTGACTTACTTTTGATGTGGGGAGAGATAAGCATAGTTGAGAGAAAATAATTAATGAAGTGTATATTTTTCATTATGCATTCATCCTTATTTCACCAACAAATTTCAAAACATCAAATATTTAAGATCAAAGGGAGTAGTAAATATCAAGTTGTGAACCCTCACCTGTCCATCCATGGCTGATAGTGCTGAGCTGGCACATTCTTCGCTTGTGTAACTCACGAAGCCAAACCCTCTCGACCTCCCAGAGTCTCTGTCAGTGATGACTCTTACTGTGCGCAAAAAGGAGCAGAAAACTTTGAGAATACAAGCACTTTTGTATTTAAGGATAATAAGATTCCATCAGCCAATATATGTAAGGCTCTAAATGCGTTTAGCGGGATCACAAGCTACTCGTGCTCAACTTGGAAAAATTCAACTGTTTGCAGGTTCAGTGAATCAACCAATGAATACACTCTAATTATAAATAATATAAAAACCTCTAATTAATGTATTGTAAGTTATTGAGTCAAGCCCGACTTCAAAAGATTTGAACTATTCCGTATATAGAGTTCAAGTTTCAAGCTTAGAGGTTTCTAATCGATTCACATTCAAGCTTGACACAACTCCACTCTACTCAGCTAATTTACACCCATACCAATATGTACTACATGACATCTATACATCTATATACAAATTATATTTACACAAGAAACGAGTATTAAAAGAACAAAAGAAAAATATGCAGCAAAGCTACACCTAGAAAACCAAAGGAAAGACACAATGATGCAATACAAAATTGAACATCACAAAGAAATTCTGCCATAAAATTTTGGGTTAAACACCTGAATCCACTAAAAGCTATAAATGCATTAAAAGATACTACTCAACTCTTTAATCTAATATATTGATGGAATAAGCAATAAGGTATTTATAAAGGACATAAAAGTACATCTAAAAAAAAGATATAAAAGTAAAATCAAGCAAAGTGGAGAGGACTAGACAATACATGGAGATAGAGAGTACAAGACTTTGATAACAAATATTTGTAAAAAACATAGAAACCTCATTGACCATTCAAGTATGCACCATGATGATGTGAATCAAACATTTAAGTTCAATGAATTTTAAAATCCAAAAGAAAGACTCAAAGAAAACTTGAACATCTGCAGTAGGCACTAAAAACATAGAAAAGAGATCATGCCTAATTACTTTGTCAACTTAGTGTGTGTTTGCAAACTCAACCACATACTGTAAGTGGAATCACATTTTTAATGATAAAGAATACTTCTGAAGTGTTTGCACCAACTCCAAAAGTAATACTACTACTAAATTTCTTTTTAGTAGTGATCCTAAAATAAATTTGCCTTCAAATAATAAAAGGCATCCCTAGCAAACACTCAGCCTCTTGGAGGATTTTCAAAACGCTTTGTTTTCAAACACGTACAGTTTTTTATTTTTCTACAAAAATTACTTTTTCCAAATGAGAAGGGTTTGCAAGCACACCCATAATATGCAATTCTAATCTATCATGTACCCTGGGTCAAGCATAGAAAGCACAGGTTAACCAAAAACTAATACAAGAAAGAAGAAATTTAGCAAAAATCAACATAATAGGCATGCATGCTCCTAACAGAGTATAATGCGAATACATTATTTAAAACACACATTAATCAAGTAAAGAAGCACTGTTACTCACCATCAACAACTTCACCAAAGCTGGAAAATGCTTCTTTCAGGGACTGGTCATCAGTTCCATAAGAAAGCCCTATCATAAAATAAATTCATAATGTCAGAGATCAGATGAATAAACAGGCCACCCAAAATAGTGTATAAAGCCAGGTAAAAGCATTTCAGAAAAGAAAACCTCCAATGAAAAGCTTCGAGGACATGCAACGGAGAGCATTAAGCATGGAAGATTGTCCATTCGATACACTGCTGACCGAAATATTCTGCCTCAATATGCTTCCAAACTTATTGTAAAACGCCATTTTACAAGAAACTGCAGAAAGAACTACGTGGTCAAATCTCAAATGTCTTTAAAATAGTGATTAACCCTGAATGAAAATCAGCAACAACCCGTCTCCAGAATATAAAACAGAATATGAAGTTTTTTTTTTTTTTTTTGAATCACACTGAAATTATAATTAAAAAATAAATAATGTAGTCCTGTTGCTTCTCCACATAATTTAAATGTGATTTTTTCTTAATTATACAAATGATAAACCATCACACAACGAATTTTTTTGGATAAACCTTACTTTAATTGAAAACATTTGCACAATCCACATGTTCGCGAAATTAACAATCTACATCTAAGAGCAAAAAACAATACTCCAACTGCAGATAAAATTTAAAAAACAGTGAATAAGTACACAAATCGTGTTATTTTTATTTTTCGAAAAAGAATCGGTAGAAAAGGCTAAATTAAGGTAAACGTATTGGATACAAATCATACTGAAGATGGCTATTCAACTAAGAATATAGAAATCCAGAAAAGAAGCGAAGAAAAATACCTGTTCGAAGACGAAGGGTTTTAGAGAGGCGACGAAGCTGCTAGGGTTTATACACTTTTTTGTTGGGGGGTGAAATGTGTACATGTATGTATATATACACTTTTTTGTCGCACAAAATATCTGAATTATACAACTAGTTTAATATACTTACCTGGAACAAAATTTAGTGTACCAATTTTAAAAAATTCAAAATCTCTTTTACCACTTCAATTTCTAAAAAATATTAACCATACTACCATGAAATGACCATAATACCCCTATTACATTTTTTTTTATTTCTTACTCCAGCACTATTTTATTTCACACTACATTGCACCATTTAAGAGATACAATATTTGATTTGAAATTCACTTGACGGGACGTGTGATGTTACGTTTCTTATCTTGTTCTAATTCAAAATTTAAAAGAAATTGAATTCCTTCATCCAACTACATCTATCTACCTTTTTTTTTTTTTTACGGAAACTTCTATCTACTCCTAAAAATACATATAAATCATAAAATTACACAATTATTCAATCATCATTATACTTTTAAAAAATAATACAACATCATTCGCTCTTACATAATTAATTTAACATAAAGTTACATTTTATTTTACTCAAAATCTCGAAACAAACACACACTCACTATTAATCAAATCCAGGATTTCCCTATCTAAATTTTCACCATCTTATATAATCTCAAATAAAATATTATCTTATATACTCAAATTGGTATTCACTTTAGGAAAACTCTTGTGTGAATGTCACACATGAAATATGTATAATTAAGATAATTTTAAAAAATCTATGGGTCATAAGCTCGGATCCGGATTACCAGAAAATTTATGGATCGTAAATATGTGGTTTACTACATGACCAAAATATTGTTACTATAAGGTCAAAAGTTTACTACTATACGTCTAAAAATATTCTGGCAAATTCACCAAAAAAAAAAATTAAGTGTCCAAAATATTTTTGGACATGTAGTAATACACTTTTGACCTTGTAGTGATAAAATTATGGTCTTATAGTAACATAGTTTTAGTCATGTAGTAGCAAAATAATTTTGACTTAAAAAATATTCTAGTAATTTCGCCCAAAAAAAATAAAGACATGTTTGTTTTGGGACTCACCCGACGTAACGTGTCCCGTCTTGTTCTAGTTCGGGATTTAACATTCGGATTTCACCATCCAACCACGTTCACTCCTAAAAATATCTATATATCTTACTAATACATCTTATCAATATATTACTTCCTTGAAAATCAAACTTGACACAATTTTCTATTTTTTTCTTACCTCATAATAAATTTCAAACTTTGTCAAAAAATAATAAATTTCAAACTCTGCACTCAACAAAATAAATTTTAAACTCGCGGCAAGCTATCATCCTCTTTCATGGCATCTTCTTCTTCTTTTTTTTTTTTGCAGAGATTTTATGTAGTAAATATCTTACAATATTCTCGATAATATGTTACACTTATGATTGGATGAATAAGGCTATTGAGCTGTATAATTCACACTTGGGTTAATGGCAAATTAGATCACCACCTTTCACTTAATTGCAATTTAATCTAAACTTTTGAATAATTGCAAATAAAATCACCACCTTTAAATATTGTTGCAATTTAGACTTATAGACAATCTTATTTGTCCCCGAATTTAACGTTTCGAGATTAGATCGAAATAAAAAACAATGTTATTTTATTAAGGAAGTGTCACATCAGCTAGCCACGTTAGATTTGAGCACAAATTAGGCTATCAAAAAGTCTAAATTGCAACAACTTTTAAAGGTGGTGATTTCATTTGTAATTATTCAAAAGTTTAGATTAAATTGCAATCCAAGGAAAGGTGGTGATTTTATTTGCAATTAACCCTTCACACTTTTTATGGCCCAATTATACACTTCTGTATATATACTTTTTTAGCATGAACCTGTAGACAATTTTTTTTTTAAATTCACATATGTATAGAAGTCCAAAATTAATTATATGTTTAAAGTAAATATATATATATATGTATATATTATGTTATATATACTCCCTCTGTCCCAGAGGAACTTGCACCTCTGGGACTGGACTCATATTAAGAAAAGTGTACTTTTTGTTATTTTGTTGACTTTTCAAAAGGGTATATATGTCCATTTAAGTGAGAGATTAAAGAAGGTTTAATAAAATTAATAAAGTAAGCATTCACAAATAAAAAAAAAAGTAGAGAATTAACCATATCATCAATCATTCAATCCCAACCAAGAAATACAACCTCAACGTAATTTGAGCAACTCCAGAACACCAAATCACAAACACTCTCAGATGGAACACACATTTCTCTAGAGAATCACCTTTTTTAATTTCCACCATTTGAGTTTCCCCAAGAAATTAATCTTCTGAATCTGGTAGAAAGAATCGTCAAGTAAAGGGGATTGGACCCAACCGTCGGGAAATCGAAACTCTAAAGGGGATCGGACTCAAAAAGTTGATCAAGCCCCAGAATCGAGTGACAGCGTCAAAGTAGTCACTCCGACCATCGACCTAGCCTCTGAATCGAGTGACATCGACATAGAATCCGGCACATAAATTGATCCAAACTCAAGAACGAAGAAGACATTGAAGCAAGTAAATGCTTGAGAGATTTTTCAGATTGAGTGAGATGAAGTTGAGAGAGAGGGAGGGAGGGGGGAGAAGATTTGTAATCTAAAACTTCTTTTTGCTCATACAGTATTAATACAAGAATTTACTTTTTCAGCTTCAAGACAACTACTCACTGTCTTCCTTAGAAGCCATCTGCATTTTGCTATCTGATCTTAATATATCATCATCTAACCTTTTCTCATACTTCTCAATCCACTAACTGATCTGATAACTTAGCTTAGTTAGTTTTGGCTTCATCAAAAATGGAGAAATTGTTGAGATATTCATCCAAGCCCCTAATCTAAATGTAATAGATAGCTTTAGTTTTGATGGCAAAAAATCAGATCAGTAGAGTACAGGTTAGATTATTTAGAAGTAAGATTCCTAAGCTGTATTACTAAGCTTAGAAGTATTGAAAGTATTTGTAATTCTAGTCTAAGAGTCAGAAGTGCAATGGTCAGCTGAATACTCATCTGTAGACTCCACTGAAGAATATTAAGAAGAAGACAGAAGACTAGAGGACCCCAAGAGTTCATTAGTAGATTCAAATCTAAAGGTTGTTGTATACCTTGTAGATTAGGTCTTCTATATGAACTCACCTATATCTTGTCAAGCAAGCCTTAAAGAGCATTCAAGTCGAAGAACACTTAGCATTTATGAATAAAACACCTTCACAAGTGTGAGTTCATTTATGAATAACTAAGTCAGATGATAAAGGCATACAAAACAGAAGACAAAGAGAATGTCGGATTAACTTCTGAATTGCTCTAACGGAAGACAAGATAACTCTCAACTAGCAAGCTAATGTCGACCAATGAAACATCAACACGAAGCTATGAAGTTGACAGCCCAGTAGGTCGTATAAGAGATCTGCAGAAAAGGTACAGAGCATTTAATGCACCTTGCCTTTTTAAGGTAATGTCGTACCAGAAAATCTGCAAACACCATTCCTATGAAGATGGCGACCATACTTGGAAAGATTTGTTGCAACGGCTAGTTCTCACCAACGGCTAGTTTCTGAGCACAAATCTCTCTATAAATCCAACACTTGTTCTTTGGAACAAAGTACTGGAAACTCCCCACGCAAGAACTCACTCTCACTGCATATACATCAAGAAACAGCAAGTTTGAGAAATATACTCAAGTATCGAGTTCTTTAGAGCCTGCAAAAATTTCTATTCTTAGTGCTCTAAGTTTCCGATCCTAAGCCTGTTTAAAGAATCTTATCTTTAGAGCTTAGAATTTTAGTTGGTTATACACACATCTCTTTGTAAAGGTTGTTTGTTACCTCACCAACAAACAAATCAGTTCCTCAGAAAGTAGTTGAGGTTCTTGATCCGAAAAGTCTTCTTTGGGACTATAAAGCAGCAAGCTATTGAATTTCTCTATCTGATTAGAGAGAGTGGATGTAGGATATTGAGATCCGAACCACTATAAATCGTTATGTTCTTTACTGCTTATTCTCTATCTTGCATTCATATTCATTATTGTTAATACTTGTTCATAACATAGTGTTTTGAAGTTATCGTTTCTAAAAGGTTTTCATAAAATTACCCACGAGTCTAAACACGTAGGGCCTACACATTTCCACACTCATAGCACTTGAGATAGCTTTCAAACTGACCAACTGAATTCAACAATCAGTAAGGCTGTTATCTTGAATTGTTATAACTTACACCCTACAGATCAGAACATTTTGTTTGCATATAGACGAACGATTACATAACACTTCTGAACGTCTAATCTGATAAAAAAGACACGAAAAAGTTTTTCTATCATCTGACAGTCTATTCACCCCCTCTAGACTGTCACTATACTATACTCGTTTTGGGACCAACAATACATACAAAAAAAATTGATCGAGAAAGAAAAATACACCCTACACTATCAACGAAGAAATTATTAATTAGACAAAAGTGTGAAAGATCGAGTGATTAATGAAAATTATATGAAAAAATAATAAACACGAAATTGATGGCTACTATTAAAAAAAAATACATACCATACAAAAAAAAAGTTAAATAGTTGAGAGAAAATTATAACTCCATCGATGAAAATTGAATTGAATAAAATAAAAGATAATTAAAAAAACATATTAATAAACAGGCAAGAGAAAAGGAAAAAGAAAAAACCATACATGATAATAATTTTAAAAAAAAAAATAGTTTAAATGATTGAAATGAAAGAAAGAATATGAAAGTTATATAAAGAATTAATGGTTAAGGTTAAAATTTAAAATATAAGAGTTAAAATGAATGAGAGAAAATTATAACTCCTTCATCACTTCATCAATAAAAAAAAAGTTGAATTGAATAAAATAAAATATAATTAAAAAAGAAAAAAATAATAAAAAACAGGCGAAGAAAAGAAAAAAAAAAAAAAGCCCGAAAATAAAACAGCCGAAAAAAGGAAAATAAATAAATTATATTAAATAATCTATTCAATTTGTAATATAAATAGATTTTAAAATATCAAGATCTTAAAATCGTACTAAACTATACATAATAGATTATAATGAAAATCTAGACAAATACTTTCTAGAACAATAAATAAGAAATTAAAAAATCAATAATTCTAAAAAAAAAAAAAAAAAAGTGAAAAATATAACTACATCATCAGTAAAAAATTGAATTGAATAAAATGATAAAAAAAAAACAGAAAGAAAAAAAAAGGCCCGAAAAAAAAAACAGCCGAAGAAAAAGGAAAATAAATAAATTATAATAAATAATCTATTCAATTTGAAATATAAATAAATTTTAAAATATCTTTAGAAGATCTTAAAAATCGTAGTACTAAACTACAAACCTATCTAAAAAAATACATAATAAATTATAATGAAAATCTAGATAAATACATTCTAGAACAATAAATAAGAAATTTAAAAATCAACAATTCTACAAAAAAAAATTTATAAATACAACAATAAAATTAAATTGAATAAAATGAAAGATTTGATTGATTGAAATTAGAAGAAATAAGTTGATATTTATAGAGTACAAACAATGGGGCCGTTGAGATGTTTACATATACAAATTATGTTTCATTTAAATTTTAATATTCAAAATTAATATTTAAAAGTGAAGATGAGTTTAAAAAAATGTACAGTTAAAATTAGAGATGTTTATCCGGGCCGGGCTAACCGGGCTGGCCCGTTTAGCCCTGAAAATTGTAGGGTTAGGGTTCATGAATCATAGGCCCGTTTAAATCCGGGCTTTTTTTGACCCGGACCGATTAGCCCGCGGGCTAAACCGGGCCAGCCCGAGTTGTTACTTTTTTTTTTAATAAATAACATACGAACAAATTTTGAGTCATTTAGCTCATAGCCATAACTATAAGCATTAAGCAACCCATTATCATTTATTAGTTATTATTAGTATTTTTTATTAGATTCTGAATTTTTTTTTTTAGCTTTATTTGACAATATTAGGGACCAGAGTTGTATTTAAATCATACTTTTATTTTCTCATTTAACGATTATTAACTAATTATATATTTTTCTATTTTATTTTCTTCTTGAACGTGTCAATTGGAACATTTAATTTTAAAAGAAAAAAAAATTATTGTAGCCCGTTAGTGGCCCGTTTAATCCGTGGCCCGCTAGGGTTAGGGTTAGGTCCCAACAATTGTAGGACCGTTAAGTATGAACCGGTTAAGGCCCTAACCCGTTTAGCCCATAACCCTGTAGGGCTGGCCCTATAGGACTAGGGCCAGCCCGATAGACATCTCTAGTTAAAATTAATGATTAAGATTAATAAAAGGTGAACTAATGAGAAAAAAGAGATTTTGAAATGGAGTGATTTGAGAAAAAATAGATGATAATAAACCAATCATTTTGCGATAAGTGGCTGTTAAAATGTTTGCAAATATATGATAAATAAATAAATTAAGATTTATTTCATATTCGCCTAAATTTCCTACCCTGTTTAAAATAATTGCAATTTTCAAATTTCCGAAAAAATTTTAATGTGACCATATTTGGTGGGTCCTGATATGTAAGACGCCAACGTGGGTAAACCATGTTCATACTTCATATGAATAATATTCATAAATTTTAAAATTGATGAGAAAGTAAAATTAAAAATAAAGTAAAGTAAATATCCTCAATATTTTATTATACTCAACATTTTTTTAGGCTTAAAAATATCCTGAATAAATATGTTTAAAATACTTTGTCCAAATTACAACCAAAGGTCGGCCCAAATACATAGAAAAACATACTCGCTTCCTCCATTTTTTACCTAATGACTCATTTTATTATTTTTTTATGTCATTTATTTAATTATTCATATTTAAAATAGTAAAAAAATATTTTAACTATCCCCCTAAAATATCTCAATATTATATCAAATATCATTACTTTATTTACACAAAAAAAACATTTTTATTACTTTTAAAGTTAAAATGTTTATACTACCCTCACTTTTATCTCATAATATTAATAAATAATTCATACACAAACTCTGCCCAAAAATTATGAGCTCTTAAGTAAGTGTCTGAGGGAGTATAACTAACACAATCCCTTTTCTAGTAATAATAATTGAAATCTTATATAAAAAAAAAACATAAAACCATATGAATACATATTGTTCAAGAGGCCAGAGCCCCATTAAAAAACTTTTTAGGAAAAATCCTTCTTAAGAATGGAACTTCTAGTAAAGAAAAATGGAGCTCATCTACATATTAGTGAATTTGTAAAATTTAGAACCTAAATCCAAAGAAAGACAACCTCTAATGAAATCTGGAGATCGATCCTACTAAGTATAATTCATTGTCACGTGCGCTACTAATTTGTCCGTCATTGATTCAAATGTGACACACTTTGCTAGCTATAGACAATCTCTTTTCTAATAAATTTAGTTACTTTTAAGATCGTTTGACATAGTCCATATTTATTCATTAAGGGTCCTTTACTAGATAGGTTGAAATATTTAGAATTAGGTTGAAATACATAAACAATTTAGCGATAAAATTGACTTTTAATTCAACAAATTATATGAGATTATACATTGAGAACCTATTATTTTAGAAATTAAAGACTAACAAATTAATAGCTTACATGATAGTTTATATATTCATAAAAGTAAGAATAACAAATTAACAAATTTAGAAATTAAAAGAGAAAATAAAAATGATTAAATCCAAAAGTTATTAAAGCAAATCATGAAAATAGTTTATATATTTATAAAATTACATAATATAATTTACCAGCTATTAACATTAAGGTTATATTTTACTATTTTTTTGAGATAAATAAAATTAAATGTAAAATATATTTTTTCTAATAAATTTAATGACAAAATAAACTCGAAACGACTTGATTACCTACAAATAAATATAAATGATATAATTGATGGTAAGATAGTAAATATTGTACCAGCTCGATTAGATTTGCGAGTCTTTCGAGTCGAGTATTTATGAACTAAAACTCAATAACTAATTGGTATCTCGAAATTCGAGTCGATTTTAATATTTTTTTGAATAGAGCATGAGTAGCTCTCGAGTTGACTCGACTCACTTACATCATAATTGAACATTTTAACTGATTCTGAATCGCAAATTTTAAAATTGATTAGGAGAAAGTTAAAAAAAAAAAAAAATTAACTCAAAATATATATATATATGTAACCTAAATAAATTCTAAAGTAAAATATCCTCAATATTTTATTATACTCAGCATTTTTTTCTGGGCTTCAAAATATCCTGAATAAATATGTTTAAAAAGGTTTGTCCCACAGCCTTCAAGTTACACAACAACCAAGGAACCCGCCCAAATACTAAGAAAAACATATAACTAACGTAAAAATAAAATGTATCCATATTTATCCATTAAGGAGTGCTTTACCGATAAGTGAAAATATCTAAAAT
Source organism: Galeopsis tetrahit (assembly GCA_963675135.1). NCBI lineage: Eukaryota > Viridiplantae > Streptophyta > Magnoliopsida > Lamiales > Lamiaceae > Galeopsis > Galeopsis tetrahit. Next base: position 47,396,907 of record OY776128.1, on the reverse strand, counting down.
CACGTCGAATATATATTTTAATTGCCTAAAATTAAATTGAATCATAAATAGTGTGTCTTTTTTACCATTTATTATATATACATAATACAATCCAGTATATTTTTATGTATTGAATATATTCTATTCTTTTTAAGGAAGTGTATTGAATATAAATTTTATTTTTAACTTAATTACACATTTATCTTAACAAAATTCAAAGATAGTGTTTGTAAACTCAATAAACTCATAAATTCACATATTAAAACACACTCTCACATCTTTTGAATACAAAATAATTCTAAAAGTTATTAAGTGAGTTTGAAACCTCCCTAAAAACTTGACTAATATATCGTGCAAAACGTTTGCTCTTTGCCACATATCTTGAACAAATCTATACTTAAAAACTGAACTTACATAAATAGAAAATGAGTAAGAGTTTGTGGATAAATAAACAAGTGTGTAAAATATTAAAGAAAGTAAGTTTTTTTTTGACATACAACAATTATTCATTGAAAACCATTAATATTAACCAATTATAATTATATGATTTCCAAATGTGCCCAAAAAAATAATAAAGGTAACACACAATTATTTAAGATTAGTAAAATTGCAAGTGATTTTTTTATTTATTAATTCATGATTGGTGGATGAATTATAATAATTTGAAGAGCAATTAATTTATATTATAAGTATTATGTAATTTTATAAATATAATATTTACTGGATAATATTTTATTTCGAAAAACATTCCTGACAAAAATATTATAAATTAATTGCTCTTCAAATTATTATAATTCATCCACCAAACATGAATTAATAAACAAAAAAAACACCTGCAATTTTACTTATCTTAAATAATTGTGTGTTACCTTTATTATTTTTTTGGGCACATTTGGAAATTATATAATTATAATTGATTAATATTAATAGTTTTCAATGAATAATTGTGGTATGTCGACAAAAAAATCTTACTTTCTTTAATATTTTACACACTCGTTTATTTATCCACAAACTCTTACTCATTTTTCTATTTATTTAAGCTCGGTTTTTAAGGATATATTTGTTCAAAATATACGATAAAGAGCAAACGTTTTGTACGATATATTAGTCAAGTTTTTAGCTAGGGGTTTCAAACTCAATTAATAACTTTTAGAATTATTTTGTATTCAAAAGATGTGAGAGAGTGTTTTAATATGTGAATTTGCGAGCAACTACTGAGGAGATCAGACTTGATTGTGACTCACTCAACTCGATTTAATAAGATGATGAGATAAGTTTAAAAATGAAGTAAACCATAATAGAATTGAATAATAAATAATTTATCCAGTAAATTATTCATATAAAAATAAATAAAAGTGTTTATTAATAATAATAATAATAATAAAATGTTAAATTAAATTTTGAATTCTGGTATTCTTTTAAATTAAAATTTTAACCAAAACTTCCTATTTAAAACGTCGGAATACGATTCACTTCACGTGTCTCTTCTCTCTCCCTGAAAACTCTTTTCTCTCCGACCCCCTTTCCTTCTCAAACACTTTTCATCTCAAAACCCTTTCTCCTCAAACCTTCACTACACAAAATATGAATTTCCTCAATCAACGCCATTCCTGAAAGTTGAGAACCTTCTATTTTCACTCTCATTCTTCTGAAATTCTCATGATTCTTGCTTTATGGTTACTGAATCGTTTTTACTTGAAGTATAAGAATGTCTTATGCGTTGTGGTTGAGTTTTGTGTTGATTTCTGTTAAACTTGTGGGACTTGAATACTATGTGACTCATTATATTTGGATTGCATGTGGTATTTGTCATTGCAGTGATCTGAGTTCATTTTACCTACCCTACACCTTTCCTTATGGTACGGTTATTTCCTGATTTGCATACCATGTGACTCATTGAAACTTATATTTAGATTGCATGTGGTATTTGTCATTTCATGTATGATTTGAGTCCATTTTTCTTAATGTACACTTTTCTTGGTACTGGATATCCCTTTGAATTGAAGCTATGGATGTTTTAAAATAGGTTGGGAGGTCTTTTGAGACAAATATATAATTTCGTACTGAATATACTTTCGACACACAAGTTAGGCACAAGCATGAAGCACGGTTATCCCTTAAAAAAAAAAAACTTGTGTTTCCTTTATTGTAAAGTCTTCCGCTTGAACTTATTTAAGTCAAAAGTACTCTTTCAAATTGTAGTCCCCACCGGAATTTTGGGGGCGTTAATGGTCGTTTCATTCATTTGTGTCATTTTTTATATTCCACTTAGAATATCTAGCTAATTCACCTATTTTTTTTATATATTACTGTTGAAACTTATCCCTACTAGCTATTCTAATTTTTAACGTTGATATTACATACATGTATTTTACACACATTATATCTTTTATGTACCTTGTCGTAATATGTTCCATAAATCGTTAATACGTGTCGTCATGAAGCTGGTTATTTTTTAACATTACAACTATTAATAAAATTGTTATTTTTTATTTTTATTTTTTGGAAAACGGCAAAATATATTCAAAGGGTATAATGGATACCCCTCAAAATCAAAGTTTACAACGATTTATAAGCCAGAAAAACGATGCAACTATTTAATACAATGAATTGGTTCTCTAATTAATAAAATTGTTATTGGAACACAAAAAATATGTATGTATAAAGTTAAATAAATTTCTTCAAAGATTTATTACAAGAATTTAAATAAACTGAGATGAGTTATGCACAAAGTTAAAACAAATATGATCTTATGCTTGTATTGTGTGTGTCCCCCAAAATAAAACTCATACTAAATTAGAAGTTCTAATACTAATCGATGGAGGCCAGATGTGGGAAGAAGTGATATTTTTATCAGAATCATTACTCCCAATATATCACATGAATAAGTTAGTGATCCTGCACAGCATAACTAATACTCCCTCCGTTTTTTAATAAGTGTCACTTTGACTTTTTAACTAATTTTAAAATAAGTGTCATTCTAGGATTTTTTCTTTAATTTTGACTATTTTATCCTTATTCATTTACCATAAATATTTTTCATTAATAAATTCCACAAAAATTGTTTATACCAAAATTAATTTGGTTTATGAATACTAGCTACATTTTTAACTACATTCTTTATCAAACAAAATTTCTATATTAAAATTAGTTATAATTAATGAAGGGTGATATTGACCACAATTTATAATCTTAATTTGTTGAAAAAAGCTAAAATGACACTTATTAAAAGATGGAGGGAGTACTAGTTTGCCCGCACGATTATTTGTGTTTTCGATATATAGAATTACGACTCATTTAAAAATTTGTGGTCTGAATTATCGGCTCTACTTTTGGATAGAAGGTTCATCGAGAGAATAATTTAATATGAGTGAATCAAGTTGTTTTCAACGAAAACTGAACATAGAAATTAAACGTGCGCATGGGACTTTAACATATGAAAGAATTTGTCTCGTCTAAATGTGTGAACGGTTATAATTCTGCAAGTAGCTCACGTGGTGAAGGAGTTTCTATTGGGTGAATATACATTTGATCAGATTGCCTTACATTGTGTGCTCGTGGATCAATACTGACTCCTACTTGTGCCATTGCCCTTACTTATTAGTTTTTGACTTAAAAGAGACACTATTTCCCACAAATGTTGCATTGTTTATTGTATCGTTTTTACCGTTAGATATTATGTGCATCACACACATTACATCTTTCGTGTACTTGTTGTAATATGCTTTCTACGTTTTGTAATATGTTTGAATCTTTAATACGTGTCGTCATAATAATTGTAAGACGTTGATTATTTTTTTTTATGTCAGTTCAAAAGCGTTACTAGTGTTATTATTTCAATGTCAATTCTATTTATTCGTATCATAAACTAAAATGATTTGTTTTCATATCATTAACATTCCATAAAATGATAGTGTTATTAAAATGATTAGTTTTCATAAACTAAAATAGAAATGAGAGAGTGGATGAAGTGAATCTAGTTTTCTGCCGCTGAAATTCGTCAGTCAGAAGGACTTCCATTCACCAAAATTGACATTCTGCCGCAAAATTAGACAGAGGATAAAAACTATGTTTTGAATAATCTCATCTGTATAGTCACATATCACTAAATTATTATAATGATTTATTAAGAATAAAAATATTATACAAAATTTGTTTCTCACAAAAAATACTCTAGTTTTCAGTAATGATTAATTTTGGCGTCTGTTTACAAGCAAATCTTATAAGTACATCCCATAAGAAGATCGACCGGTACTCATTCATCAAATTGACGTCCCTTTTTTTTCTTTCAAAATAAGTGTAACAATTCTTAGGATTTATGAAATTATTCAAAAATCTTAAAATATTTTTCTCTATTATTTTTTCTTATAAGATCTTATTATATCACTTTGATATTGACGTTCTTTTAATTTTTTTTAGAATAAGTGTAACAATTGTTAGTGAAACTATTCAAAAATCTTAAAATATCCTCCTTGAGAATATTACACATGTATTTCATAAACTTGTAAAATCAAAATATTATTGTTCCTGATGAAATCTTATTATATCACCCTTACATGGTCAATGTTTTCCCAAAATGACTATGCCATGCGCGAATTGTAATGATCTACATTTTTTCATCTCGAACTATCAAATAACTGAGAACATATTGCCTTTTTTAGAAGAGTTTGACTATCAAATAATTGAGAACACTGACTTCATTAATTGCCAGTAATAAGAAATAGAAACGATGGATCTCCTTAAATCTTTTCTCAAATTAACTGGAACGACTCCATTCATCAAAATTGAATTTTGTAACTGAAATTCGGGAGAAGAACACCCATTCACATTTTGTCGCGAGAAGAACATTCCTTTTTTTTTTTCAGAATAAATAACAATTCTCGTAGACTCATATTTGAAAAAAAATTGTAAAGAAATTCACGCAATCATGTTTTAACTACTAGAATTATATATAATTTATACTTGAAATTCAGTCATATTTAATATCTTCCACAACATTACGACGTTGATCGTTCTAATTATATTTCAAGCTCTATTTCTACTTATTATACTAACACATTCCTTCATGTGTAGTGGAGATTTTTTTTCTAACTTTAAAAATATAGATCATTCTCTACCTATTCTTAAAAATTTATAAAAAATATTCTAAAATACTTCGTCCGTCGATCCCATAGAACAGTTAAATTTTGAAAATAAGGAGCAATTTGTAAAGAAATTCACGCAATCATGTTTTAACTACGAGAATTATATATAATTTATACTTGAAATTCAGTCATATTTGATATCTTTCTCTGCATTACGAGGTTGATGTAGAAACCAATCACCACATCATCTTTAGATTCAAGATGATGAAGATCACATATCAAAAAATGAAGGTAAAGTCTAGTATGCACTCGAGTGCATGTTGTGCACCCTAGTCCATGTGCATTTTTCAGTTTACTGACTTACACTTTTTGGTGAATGGTGTTGCACTTTTCAATTATTACTTATACAGTTTAATAATTGAAAAGTGCAACACCATTTACCAAAAAGTGTGCACTCGAGTCCATAGCAGACCAACCCAAGAATGAAAGAAAGTGAAAATCGATTTTGTATATTTTCAATTGTCAAAATACAGAGGAGCCCTAATGATATTTAAAGGCTCCAAATACTAATAACTGAAACTAACTACATAATAACTGCCAAAACTAATTAGAAGGAGTTTTACAAGATAAGGGTATATTCCCTAAAACAGAGGGTGTATCTAGTAACCATTTATACCCCCCTCAAAATGGGAGTGGATATCAATTAACCCCATTTTGGCTTTGTGTGTGAAGAAACCAGCAGGAGGTAAAGGCTTGGTGAGGATGTCGGCCAAGTTCTCTTGAGTAGGAATGTGGATTAGAGTGAGGAGGCCCTCCTTGATCTTTTCTCTAGTGAAGTGATAATCCAAGTCAATGTGCTTTGTTCTCTGGTGTAAACAAGGGTTGTGAGCAATGGAAAAGGCACTCTTGCTGCCAGTGTACATAGATGATGGAGTGGAATGGATGATCTTTAAGTCTTTGAGAATATAGTGAATCCATTGTAGCTCACATGTTGTTGATGCCAAAGCCCTGTATTCAGCTTCTGCAGAAGATCCACTAACAGTGGTTTGTTTCTTGGACTTCCAAGAGATTAGTGCATTACCAAAATATATACTATAACCAGTGATGCTTCTCCTTGTTAGAGGACATCTCCCCCAATCAGAGTCAGAAAAAGCATGTAATTTGAAAGTATTATCTTTAGGATAGAATAGGCCAGTACCAGGGTTACCTTTGATATATCTTAGGATCATATGGACTGCATCAAGATGAGAGGCAGTGGGAGTTTGCATGTACTGGCTTACAGTTTGAACTGCATAAGAAAGATCAGGTCTAGTAATTGTAAGATAGAGGAGCTTACCCACCAATCTCCTATATTGTTGAGGATTTTTCAAAGGTGGAGACTGGGTGTCAAAGTTGATTTTAGCATCCATAGGAGTGGAGGATGGTTTGCATCCCAAATAACCAGAGTCATCAAGCAAATCAAGAGCATATTTTCTCTGAGAAAGGGTTATGCCAGAATTATTTCTAGCAACTTCTATCCCTAAAATGTATCTGAGAATGCCAAGATCTTTTATAGTAAAAGATTTATGTAAATGTGCCTTAATGGACTTTATGTCATTAAGGCTAGTGCCTGTTACAATAAGATCATCAACATAGCACAAGACAACAGTAAAAACATTATCAGTATGTTTAGTGAATAGAGAGGTGTCAGCCTGTGATTGAATAAAGCCAATAGATAACAATGAGGTGGTTAATTTGGAGAACCACTGTTTAGAGGCCTGTTTCAATCCATAAGGTGGTGTTTGGTTTGGGATTGATTTGGATTTGATTTGGATTGAGGTGGATTGGATTGGGATTTGGGTAATCCATGAATAGTAATTGTGTGTGTAAGTTGTGTTTGGTTAAGGATTGAGAAGTAGGGGTAGATGTATTTTTATGTCACATCAAAGTATGAGAGAGAAGAAAGTAGGAGAGATAATGAGTGGTTGAAAAGAGTGATTTGATTGTATAAAAATAGGTGTATAGGTGTATTATAGGGGTGGATTAGTATTTGGATTTGTATTTGGATTGAGATGGATTGAGAGAGATTGGATTGGGATTGGGCCAATCCAAATCCGGATTGGCTAATCCCAAACCAAACACCGCCTAAAGACTCTTATTTAGTTTACAAACTCTTGTATCATTGTTAGAACAGTAGCCAGGGGGAGGAAGCATGTATATTTCTTCATCTAAGTCACCATGTAAGAAAGCATTATTAACATCTAGTTGGTGAATATGCCAATTTTTAGACACAGCAACAGCTAGAAGTATTCTAACACTTGTGATTTTAGCAACAAGAGAGAATGTATCAAAATAATCAATGCTTTCTTGTTGAGTAAATCCCTTAGCTACTAATCTAGCTTTGTATCTATCAATGGAGCCATCCGAATTGTATTTTATTTTGTAGATCCATCTACACCCTATGTAATGTTTGTTTGTAGGGAGATTAACAAGTGTCCAGGTGTTGTTCTGGATTAAAGCAGACAACTCTTGTTGCATGACTTTGACCCATTTATCATTTAGAGCAGCCTGTTTGTAAGATTTAGGCTCCTGAATTTGGGAAATAGAAGTGGTGAAAGCTTTATAGCTGGGGGTCAGTTTGTGGGAGGACAAGAAAGTTTGGATGGGATATTTGATGCTGGAAGATGTAGAATGTTTTGCATGATCCACTGAAGCAGGTAATGAAGTTTCATAAGATTGTAAATAAGCAGGCTGAGTCTTGGTCCTAAGAGGTCTAGATTGAGTTTCAATACCAAAGACAGTGGAATCATGCAGATCATCAATAGGATTGTGCAGCTCAGAGGTTGGAAGATGAAGAGGGCTTAAGTGTTCATCATCAATAAAATCATCAAGGATGTGAATAGCAGTGGTGGAGGGAGGTTTTGAAGGAATGTTATCTTTGAAGGGAAAGACATCTTCAAAGAACTTGACATTTCTGGAAATGAGAGTTTTTCCAGTTTGTATGTCCAAGAGTTTATAACCTTCAAAGAACTTAGTTGCCCTAGGGGCAAATTTGTGTCTATGGGATGTGAGAGTGTTGGCAAAGCAGAGACATCCAAAAGTTCTAAACATGGAATAATCAGGTTTCTTGTTGTAAAGAAGTTCAAAGGGTGACTTGTTTTGAAGGTTATAGGATGGGATTCTGTTTATAATGAAAGTAGCAGTTTTGATGCATTCATCCCAGTATTTAAGAGGTAAAGAGGACTGGAAGAGGAGTGCCCTAGCAACTTGAAGCAAGTGTTGATGTTTTCTTTCAACTATACCATTTTGTTGGGGTGTTTCAACACAAGAAGTTTGGTGTAGGATCCCAAGGTTGTGATAAAATTCAGAAAGAATAAACTCAGTCCCATTGTCACTCCTTAAAGTTTGAATTCTAGTACCAAATTGAGTTAGAACCATATTATAGAAGTTTTGGAGGCATATTTTAACATCACTCTTGGCACTTAGAAGGTATGTCCATGTACATCTACTGAAATCATCTACAATAGTGAGAAAGTATTTATATCCAGAAGCAGAGTGTAACACCCCTAAAAATCTCAAGTTAGTTATTCTATATATACATTTAAGCTTTCAATTATTTTAATAAAAGATTTCATTTGATTTTAAAAATATGCTATTATTCTTATCTCATAACTTTTTTATAAGTGATTATTTAAAATAAATTAATATATACACATGAATTAATTATGTATACATACGATATTATTTAAGATGCGCACTATATGAATATGTGAGTAATCTTTTCTTATTTTTCATTGAAACATGTTAAAAAAAAATTAATTAATTATTCAAAATCTATTTAATTATTTGCTCTCCATATTTTTTTGGTATCATTCTCAAATCTTGATATTCTTATTCACGTAAGTTTTAAATTATATATATCTCTCAATCTTAAAAAAAAAAAAAAATATATATATATATATATATTATAAAATAGATACGAATTCCAAATTTTCTCTCACAAGCCCATATAATTTTCTAGTAAACCATCTTCATATGAAAATCAATTTATAAATCAGTCACATACTTACTTCCAAATTGTGACGTCACTTTTCCCTCACTAATATTATTATAGATTTCTTTATTTAATTATATTATAGAATAAGATTTAATACGCAAGAGGTATCTTTTGAGATTTTCATGATAGATTCAAATCCCTAACTTTTCTCACAAGAAAATCTATTTTCTCCCCTATAAATAGAGAATTCTATTTACAAAGCAAAAGCACGCACAAAATATTTTCACACAGAAATCCTATATTTATTTGTTCTACTCTCTATTCATGGAAAACGACTACAACATCAAAGATTAAAATTGTTTTCATTGCATCCATTGCATCCACGACATAAAATCGAGGTGGGATTTTCTTACTTGCGTATTCACTTTGTCACCTTTAAATGTTATTTGTGAATTTAATTGTTGCTTAGCTACATGATCCTATGTTTATGATTATTATGGGTTATTTCGACGGAAAGGTCGTTATAGCTAGCGGGGACGACGGTCCGGGATGGTAAGATCCTTGGGGGCAACTCCACCGTATACAGATTGGCCAATTTAATTGGTCAATATATGGAAGACTTATGTTATGGAAGACTTATTTACGCATGTTTGTGAGTTTATGATTTTATTTGCATTGATATTTAACTGTGACAAAGGGGATCCCACTGAGCTAGTTGTTTTGCTCACCCCAATCATATTAACATTTTTCAGATTAAAGATTAAAGGAGTTGCGGTGGAGGTTTATTATTTTAAAGCTGTGATTTAATTAGTTCGATTTAAAATATTTCGTTTAATAAAAAGTCACATCTTTTAATTGTATTAAAAATTATGTCGGCCTTTAAAGTAAATTTATTTATTTTCGAGTGATTGGTGTTAAGTTTTCAAAATTGTCTCTATTTAATATTTACTTCCGCTGCACATTTTTTTATAATTCATAAATTTGATCTACTTCAGTATTTCAAAGTCTTTTGAAAGTCAAGATAAGACATTATTTTATTTAGTTGGCCTTCAAAAGTAAAAATATAGTATTTTCATCTAGGCCCTTAAAAATTGGGATCAAAAGTAAAAATATAGTATTTTCATCTAGGCCCTTAAAAATTGGGATGTGACACAGAGATTGTGGAAAAAGGGGCCCAAACATCACAGTGGATCAATTGAAAAGCATGAGAAGATACAGATGTGCTCAAAGGGAAAGAATTTCTCTTTTGCTTAGCTAAAGGGCAAATGTAACAATTGGTATGAGCAGCAGAAGTAGTATCAATATTCAATTCAGGAATGTGCAACATACATTTCTTAGAAGTGTGTCCTAGTCTTTTATGCCATATATCAAAGGTATATTTATTCAAAACAACAGAACTAGAAATGACAGTAGAACCTAAGGCAAGTAATGCAGAAGGAGCAACAGTTTTCAAAAGGTAGAGACCCCTCACTTGATCAGCAGTACCAATCACCATCTTGTTGGTGTTGTCCCGTAAAACACAATGTGAGGAAAAGAAACTCAGAGCACAATTAGAATACCTAGTCAAGTGACTAACAGACAAGAGATTGAAGGTAAAATCAGGGACATACAGGACATTATATAGAGTAAGATGTTTATTGATAACAATGTTGCCCATATGTGTAGCAGTGGAAAAAGCATTGTTAGGTAAAGAAATCTTAACATTGGCAATGGAGGGAGGGGTGGTAAACATAGAAAAATCAAAAACCATATGGTCAGTAGCACCAGTATCTATAATCCAAGTGGAGACAATACTATCTTGTAAGTAAATGTTAGAAACCATACCTGAATCAGTGGTGTTTTGGTTATCTTCAGGTTGAGCAGTGGAGGCTCCTGCCACAGTATGAGGCATGGCCTTGTGCTCACCTAAATTCTGCATCTTAGAAAAGCTCACAAACTTGTCATATAAAGCCTGATCAAAGAGTGGATTGGATTCCATGGGGGTGTTTCTCAATGAAAGATTGGCAGTTTTTTGAGTGAATTTGTTTGGAAGGGTTCTAGGTCCCCTCCAACCAGGTGGAAAGCCAATGATGTGAAAGCACCTATCTATGGTATGACCAATACCATCACAGTGGCCACATTTAAGAGGTTTCTTCCTATCTTTGAATTTTTTTTTGTTTCTAACAGTCATGGAAACAGAATCAAGGTGGATAGGATCAGGGGTAGTGTGGAGGTTTCTTTGGGATTCCTCTTGAAGCAACAGGCCATATATTTTGGAAAGGGGAGGAAATGGAGATTGTAGAAGAAACTGGCTTCGAAGAGCACCATAAGAATCATGCAAACCAATCAAGAATTTTAAAACAGCATCCTGTTCTTGAGTGGTGGTCATGAGTTTAGGTAATTCACAAGTGCAAGCATCCATAGCACCACAAGAGCATTTAAGAATAGGCCTAAAGCTAAGGTACTCATCCCATAAAGATTTGAATTGGTTGTAATAGGAAACTAAAGATTGTGAACCCTGAGTGATCGTACTAAGGGATTTCTCAAGGTGATATACCCTGGTGCCATCGGATAAGGCATATCTAACCTTTAATTCATCCCAAACATCTTTTGCAATAGAGAAGTAATCCAAAGTACGTTTAATTTCAGGCACAATAGAGTTCAAAATCCACATAAGAACTAGGCCATTGGATCTTACCCAAGCAGTGTATACGGCTGGGTCATCTTCTTCGCTGGGCATGTCCAAGGATCCATCAATGAGACGAGCCTTGTTCTTCACACTAAGACCGCGTTTGACCGCATGGCTCTAGGAGACATAGTTGGTGCCGTCGAGTGGTTCAAGGGCGATGGCGACGGCAGGGTTATCGTTTTGATGTAGGGCCAGCGGAGAGAACGGATTGAGGGCTGGGTCCAAAGAATCGGGATCGGTGACTGTGGGCGCCATGGATGATGGAAGAAGAAGCACCAAGAAACGCAGGAATTGTAAAGCAATTCAAAAGGGGCAGAAAGAGATCGGGGCGATGGTGAATTGAAAGGAAATTGGATCGAAGAAAATGGCAAATACTGATACCATGTAGAAACCAATCACCACATCATCTTTAGATTCAAGATGATGAAGATCACAGATCAAAGAATGAAAGAAAGTGAAAATCGATTTTGTATATTTTCAATTGTCAAAATACAGAGGAGCCCTAATGATATTTAAAGGCTCCAAATACTAATAACTGAAACTAACTACCTAATAACTGCCAAAACTAATTAGAAGGAGCTTTACAAGATAAGAGTGTATTCCCTAAAATAGAGGGTGTATCTAGTAACCCTTTATAGTTGATCATTCTAATTTATATTTCAAGCTCAATTTCTATTTATTATTGTTAGCAATTAATATACAAGAATTAATTCCGGAATTCTTTCATGATAACCGAGCAAATCGGGGTAAACAACCCTGGATTCGATTCCTGTTGAAAGCAATCCACCCATAGGAATTAAGGATTAAACTAGCGGTGGTATCATTTTTCTTCCCCGATGCATACGACAGAATGAAATGTTCATGGTGTTAAAAAGTTTTGACAATGAAAACTCATGCGATGATTTTTTATTTTTTTGTTAACATTTTACAATATTTATAGGAATAGTCAGGAATTTATAATCTATTGCATGGAACTCCCTCAGCAATTCACACCTTTTTTTTTAAATTTTAGAAAGAAATAAATATATTGAGTAAGTATCATTCTTTAATTTCATTATTTTATTATATATTTTCTCTTTTAAAATTTACATTTTTTTAACAAAATAAAGAATCCATGTTTATCATATCACTAGTCCTATACCCGCGTTTTACGCGGAGTCGATTTATTAAAATTGTGGGTTGGTCTCCAGTGTGTAGAGTGCACCGTGCACACTAATGCACAGATCAGTCCTTTTTATTTTAATATTGGCGAAAAATATATCTAATAACTACTGTCCCAAGTGGTTAATGACTCATTTTATAAATATGAGATCATGGGTTCGAATCCCATGGTTAACTAAATCTTTTTTTTTTTTGTTCTTTTTTCCTGTTTTTCTTTAACAAAATTACCACTTTTTAATAATTATGAAACAACACTTTTCAATAATAATAGTTACTCCTACCACTTTTCAGTAGTATGAAACAACACTTTTCAATTATAATAGTTACCACTTTTTAGTATTATGAAATTTTTCAGTAGTATGAAACAACACTTTTCAATAATAATAGTTACCACTTTTCAGTAGTATGAAACAACACTTTTCAATTATAATAGTTACCACTTTTTAGTATTATGAAACAACACTTTTCAATAGTATGAAATAACACTTTTCAATAATAATAGTTACCACTTTTTAGTGAAATAATACTTACCACTTTTCAGTATTAAAAATTACCATGTGAAACAACACATTTCACTAATAATAGTTATCACTTTTCAATAATAAAATTACCACTTTTTAATAATAAATAATAAAATATTTAAGTAACAAAAATTACATGTAATAAAAATCATCCTAAATTCATCTCATTGAATGCTCTCGTGAAAAAGCAAACAATATACTTGTAAACAATCGTCATTCTCAGCTTCTTTGCGAAACATCCAAAATTAATTGAGGTTTATGTCTACAACGACAGCAACCATGGACACTTTTTCGTACCCTTTTCTGAGCAAAAAGTCATGGAACACTTCCATGTATGTTGTTGATGCTTTCATGACTCTTCTTCCGTAGAAACATCGAAACATTACAAATCAATAATTTCCACAATTTCAGAAGTAAACAACCAAGAAATTGAGTCATCGAAATTGAAGGAGAATTCTTACGGTTTTCTTTGCGGCCACCATGGTTATGATTTAGAGCTAGGGCTTTTACGCACAAAAAATGAAAGTGAAATCTTGACTTTATATACAAAACCCAAATAAAAGTATGCGGGTTGGACTTGGGTTAGATGTGGATCAGGGTAAAAATAGGGTGCACCAAATATGTTTGGTGTGTATGGTGTATTTGAGACTTTCCCTAAAATTATAGTTAATTTATTAAAATAATAATTTTAAATACTATATTAATTTTTATATTTTTTTCATTTGTCAGAGTATGTGAGAATAAACTTTTTTTTATTATAATATAATTTTTTGGAGAAATTAGTATATAGGACATTTCACCAATAGAAACTCGAAATAAAGACAAAAATTTTAAAAGTTAGGAAGAAGGACAATTTGATTTATAAAAGTACAATTTTAACCCCCGTTTATAAATAAAATCGAAATTTGCATATTCAATTAAGATAAAATAGGAAATTCAAAACAGGAGTTGATGAAATATTAAATTCCCGGAAATCTCGGTCATAAATGCATTCGAAATTTCAAACTTTCCTAAATATCCATCGGTCATAATTGCGTTCGAAATTTCAAACTTTCCTAAATATCCATCGGTCATAATCTCGGTCATAATTGCGTTCGAAATATTAAATTTCCGAATAGACAATCTTAAACAATCTGGATGGTAAATCGTAGCAACAAAAAAAAGAAAAAAAAGAAATACATATGATGTAATTAATTCAGTAACGTGGAACGTTTTCTAAGGAATATATGCGCACGTATATGCCAAACAAATATGCACATTGAGATATGTGCAGTATGGAATGCAAAATACACCATTTTTTCTATATTTATGATTACTACGATAATCATAGTATTATTACGTGAATCATTTGGATATAGATATTAAATATAAAAAGTATTATTATAATATTGACGTGTACATATTATGCAAACTTGGATATCAAAATAAACTATTCATTTTAGAAATTTTAATTATAATATTATTTATAGAAAAAAATTACCATTGAATATCAGTATGTTTGAAAATGTCAAAAATATATTGTTGGTTTGGATTACGTGAGATAATTGTGGGGAGTAGTGGATATATTTAAATTTAATAATATTAATTATGATTGATAAATTATAATCTTTTAATATTACTTTTATAATTGTATGGATTATTTTAATATGAGATTAATTATTATGATATTCCATGATTTTATTCGATGCCATAGAAAACATTATATTATGGGTTGAGTTAACTATATCTGGCCCTAACATAAGTAATTAATGAATACATATCTAGTTACTGCATATATTGAAATATATGCTTGTGTATATGCAAAAACAATATGCACATTGTAATATGTGTCGTTCATATGCAAAATACACCAGTTTTATCTATATTTATGATTACTATGATAATCATAGTATTATTACGTAAATGATGGTTTTATCACCTAACCAAAATATATAATATAATATAAAAAAACTAAATATTCGGCAAAAACAAAATTGTTCCACAAAATTTACATTTGTTTATAGATTTTATATATAAAAATAGTTATTATAACATTGACGTGTACATATTATGCAAAAGTGGATATCAAAATAAAAAATTCATTTTAGAAATTGTAATATATAATATTATTTATATAAAAATCACTATTGAATATCACTATGTTTGAAAAGGTCAAATATAAATTGTTGGTTTGGACTACGTGAAATAATTGTGGGGAGTAGAGGATATATTTAAAATTAATAATATTATATTAATGATGATTGAATTAAAACTTGTGGATTGTAACTTTCCATGAAATGTAACTGGTAATAACTGCCCATAATTATGATTGGTAAATTAAATGATGATTGAATTAAAACTTGTGGATTGTAACTTTCCATGAAATGTAACAGATAATAATTGCCCATAATTATGATTGGTAAATTAGAATCTTTTAATATTAATTTTATATTTGTATGCATTATTTTAATATGAGATTCATTATTCTGGTAATGAGGACATATCTAATTAATGCATATATTGAAATATATGCTAAATATTTAGAGTATATGTGAAAATATACGTTGCATATAAGCTAAGATTGTAAACCATATGCAAAAAAATATCATCTAAACAAACAAAAAAAAAAAAACATACGCAATGTCAACACGATTATCAGCTATATTTGACAATTGAGTTTGGGATGCAGAAGCATTAACACGATCATCACTGATTGCCAAACTAACGTCCAAACTTTGTGAATTATGCATATCAAGTACTAAATTCTTAGACTGTGTAGAACAAACAGAAACTTCAACTAATTTTTCCGATGAAATCTGGCAAAATTCAACTAAACTAACCAAATCAGAATCAGATGATTAAAAACAATTTTTTATGCAACCAACAGAATAACACATGCCTATCTTAGAATTCGATAATATGGGCCACATACCGATTATTTCATTAACAATGTCTTCGAACTTTGAAGATTGTTGAACACGGATCAACTTGGTTTTATCCTCAAATTCGAACTTTAAAATCACAGCATATTCCATCTCTGATTCTGTAAATTAGCTTCTCCAATTAACTCCTTCAATAAAACCCTAAATCGCATAATATAAAATAGTGACGATGCAGAAAATATCGAAGATCAGACTTTATGAATTTGGAAGAACCATGAACTAAACGAATTATTGGTTATTGCATTAAGACAACACCGAATAAAATTGCATACCTTGATAATGGAATGATTATCGGATGAGATATTGCAAATCAAACTTTTTGTATTTTGGGAATTTCGATCATGATCGCCATATTTTATGTATTTTGGGGCAGTGATCGCGTATATCATATGGAATTTGGGTATCGAATTATTGCGTATAGCATATGGGATTTGGGTATCGAATTATTGCGTATAACATATGGGATTTGGGTATTGAATTATTGATTAGGTATGAGATATCGAAGATTGGATAGTTGACCATGGAATGATTTTGTTATGAGATATTATGATTTAAAATTTAAAATTTAAAATCTAATTTTATATTAAATTGATTTAAAATTTAAAATTTAAAATCTAATTTTAATTTCCATTATTAGTGTCTTATAAGCATAAAGGGCATAATAGGTTATTTGGTTATGAATTTGACCTTAATTCTAATACAATAATTTTTTGTCTTTATTTCTAGTTGTGTCTCTAGGATTGTCCCTTATCTTAGTTAAACTCTAATTTTTTATATCTATTTATATAGAGTTTATAAATATTTATAGGGTTGACTTTTGTAGGATAAGATTTTAAAATTCTAAATCTAAATTTTAAGGTAAAGTCTAGTATGCACTCGAGTGCATGTTGTGCACCCTAGTATAAAGAAAAGTGTAAGTTATTAAACTGAAAAGTACAACACAATATTACTAAAAAGTGTAAGTCACTATAACTAAAAATATTATTATACAGTTTAATAATTGAAAAGTGCAACACCATTTACCAAAGAGTGTAAGTCAGTAAAACTAAAAAGTGCAACATGGACTACGGTGCACAACATGCACTCGAGTCCATAGCAGACCAACTCAAATTTTAAAGTAGAACCGTGTGGAATTTTCCATTTCAAAACAAACATTTCCTTAACGAATTGTGACATGTCTATTAACCTATTTTCATGGCACAAAATAGTCTTTAATTTTTTCGTCAAGTTTTTTTTTTCAATTATTAAAAACTATTATATTATAATAAATAATTGCATAATTTTCTCAACTAAGTCAGCGTACATCTCTAATACCTTTTTTTTAGGACGATCGTTCTTTTATTTGACACTTCAATTAACTAATCAAACTTTATTGGAAGATTTTAGATTTTTTTTTATTGTCAATTACTAAAACTTTTTCAAGTAAAATTTGTTAAATTATTCTAAAATACACTTACTCTCTGATTTTTTTATTGACAATTACTAAAAGAGAAAATTCTCTAAAATCCTCAACAATACTATATATATCTTAAAAAGTTTTTAAAATTATTTTAGAATATATTCACACCCTATATCTCAAGAAAAATTATATATACCAATTAAAAAAACTTTAACAAAAAAAAAAATGAAAGATACTTTTTTTTTTTTTGTAACTATTCTCTCTCACATTTCATTATATTTTTGTGTCTCTCAATCACATCACCTCTAATACATATACTTATTATATTAATATTTCTTAACTTTTGTGTCCGGAGCTTATGGGAGCTCTCCCCGAGAGGGACTGAGTATAATTATTCTCCAAATTAAACTTTAAATACTAATTCTAATTCCAAATTTCTTTTGGACTAAGTTTTTTAATTCGGATGAAAATTCATCACCTAAACCTGCAATTTAAAAAAAAAATACTATGAACAATAAAAAAAAATGGTTAAAATTAATTTGTTAATAATAAAAATATAAATTTATATATTTAAAAGGTATCACAAATTATCTCCTCGTTATCAAGGAGAATTTCCAAAATTGTTTTTAAAATCACCGGAGATTTTTCAAATGTTTTTAAAATTCTATAAAATCCTCCTCCTCGTTATCAGGGAGAATTTCCAAAATTATTTTTAAAATCATCGGAGATTTTACAAATGTTTTTAAAATTCTATAAAATCTTCCACAATACTTTATACAGAAGTTTTAAAAAAAACTTTAACAAAATAAATGAATACCCGTCCATGTATATTATAAAAAAATTATTTACATAAAATATATAACTGAGCAAATTAAAGTGGTTACGTCACTTACAATAAATTTATTTTTCTCAACTAACTCTAATTTATAAAAAAAAAAAAAAAAAAAAAATCGATCTAACAATTAATATTGATAAACTTAAAAATCGATCTAACAATTAATATTAATAAATTTACATTCATTTAAAGTGTATATTTATTAAAGAGGGTGTCTACAAAGTACTAACCATTTAATATTTAACAAAATTTTTATGTGTACCTATTTATAAATAAATTTAAAAATTAGTACAATAATTACTAATATTGGTGGTGTAAAATCATTTGGATATATCTAGTTGATCGAAATAATGTTTTGCCATTAATTATGATGGCATGTCCTTCTATTGTTTGATTACTTTTTTAAACTATTATTCATCAATTTATGTATACACACATCATGAATATTCAAATTGAATATAGAATCAAATAATCAACTTTCATATTAATACAACAAAAATTAATACAATATGAGTGATCACATTCCTAAGTTTAAAATTTACATGATCTTCGAATATAAAATACATTTCTAAATGAATTTTAGATCAAAAAATTGTAACATTGATTTAAATTAGAAACTTTTGTATATGGATTGTAAATGGAAAATAAAAAGATCCATTGGAGGGGTACAATTTCCGAAAAAAAAACACGTAATTCAAGACAAACAAAATATATTTATTTGAAATTTGAATTTGAGATCAAAACAATAAAAATAAATCAGATTCTAATTAAATTAAAAAAATTATAATTAAAAACATACAACAATAACTATAAGGAAATTCAATTTAGTAAATCTATTAATTTACAATTTTGGAAAAAATAATTTAAGAAACTGTAAATCTATAAATAAAAAATGAGAGAGAGAGAACAGGAAAATAATTTAAAAAATGAGAGAAATTTAAGAAAATTATAAAACCAAAAAAAAAGTAAAATATAAAGTAAAAAAACGGTGTTGAATTTGAGATCAAAACTATAAAAATAAATCATACCTGAGATATATAGATCATAATAGATACTCCTATTTTCTTTATTGAGACAATAAGAAAATTAGATATACCCGTTTCGAAAAAAATAATTTAATAAACTGTAAATATATAAATAAAATTGTAAACGCAAAAAAAGTAAAATAATTAAGTAAAAAAAGGTGGATACAAAGAAAAATAAAAAGAAAGGAAAATTTAAGAAAATTGTAAAAAAAATAAAAAAAATTGAAAAAAATGGTAAAAGAATCGAAAGAGAGAGTGACATATAAAAAAACAAAAAAAAATAAGAAAGTAGAATGAGATCCGTTTAAGAGGAGAAGATGACAATTATATTATATAGGAGATGAGATTAAGAATATAGTTTAAGAGGAGAAGATGACAATTATATTATATAGGAGATGAGATTAAGAATATACGGCTGTTTTATTTAAATTTGAATATTAGAAGATAAGATTAAAATGATTTTAAATTTAAAAATAATAATTATGAGTAATACTCCGTATTAAAATTATTATTTTAAAATGAAAATAGGAAAAATAGATTTTTTAATGGAATGCAGGGATTTTGAAATAGACTATTTTGGTGAATAGAGATATTGTGATAGAGTGTTGAAATTGAAGAAAATTATAAAAGAATCGAAAGAGAGAGTGAAATATATCATACATCTACAAAAGAAATCATACATGTTAATATAGCTAAAAAAAAAAAGTAGAATGAGATCCGTTTAAGAGAAGAAGATGACCATTATATTATATATATGAGATTAAGAATATACAGAATTCTGTTTATTTAAATTTGAATATTAGAAGATAAGATTAAAATGATTTCAAATTTAAAAATAATAATTATGAGTAAATAATATTAAAATTATTATTTTAAAATGAAAATAGGAAAAATAGATTTTTTTTAATCAGCCTAAGAATACAAGAATTTTGAAATAGACGATTTTGGTGAAGAGAGAGATTGTGATAGAGTGTTGAATGCCTGAGAATGCAACAATTTTGAAATAGACGATTTTGGTGAAGAGAGAGATTGCGATAGAGTGTTGAAATTGTGACATGTGTCCCATTATATTCTCACAAATATAGAGTATTAAGATTTATTTCATATTCGCCTAAATATCCTACCCTGTTTAAAATAATTGCAATTTGCAAAGTTCCGACAAATTTTTAATGTGGCCATAATTGGGGGGTCTTGATGTAGGTGCCAACGTGGCTAAACCCTGTTCATATGAATAATATTCATAAATTTTAAAATTGATGAGAAAGTAAAAAATAAAAAAATTAAAAATAAAGTAAAGAATCTCTAATGCAAAATATCCTCGATATTTTATTATACTAGCATTTTTTTCTGGGCTTAAAAATAGCCTCAATAAATATGTTTAAAATAAATTAAAATCAAAGGGCGACCCAAATACATAGAAAAACATACTCGCTCCCTCCATTTTCTACGCAATGACTCATTTTATCATAATTTTATGTTATTTATTTAATTATTCATATTTAAAATAGTAAAAGAATATTTTAACTAGGGATTTTCTTAGAATAGTCTTTGAGTCGCCTGGACTATTAATAGTCCGGATGTCAAATTGTATCGCTTTGTGTCCCCTTAACTTGATACCTGTTGCCTTTTTTTAATATTTTAAAATAATTATTTAAAATTTATTTTATTATTTACTATTTTATCCTTAATTAAAATGAATAATATTAATATTAAAATTAAACAATTCGAACGATAAAATTAGATTTTTTTTTTTAACAAAATTAGATTATTATTTTATTTATATTTTATCTACACCTGCTCATTTAATTAGTACACCTTCAAACTTTTCTTTTACTACGGTTATCTGTACCCGCTCATTTTATTAGTTCACCCAAAACCAATTTTTAACCATAATTATCTACAATCGCTCATTTTATAAGTTCACCCTAAAATTATTTTTTTACCACAGTTATCTGTACCTGCTCATTTTATAAGTTCACCCCAATTTTTTTTTCTTCAAATAATTACATTTTAAAGACTATATTATCCTTTTATTAATTTATACAAAATATAATAAAATCAACACTAATTTGTACGGTGATAGTTGGGTACATGCAAGATACCGGTACACACCAATTTTAATTTTTTATTTATATTTTATCTATACCCACTCATTTAATGAGTTCACCTAAAAACCATTTTTTTTACTACAGTTATCTGCACTCGCTCATTTTATGAGTTCACTCCCAAATCATTTTTTTATCACGGTTATGTGCACCCGCTCATTTTATGAGTTCACCCATAAATTATTTTGTTACCACGTTTATCTACAGCCCTCATTTTATGAGTTCACCCCAAAATATTTTTTAAAAAATAATTACATTTAAAAGACTATATTATCCTTTAATTAATTTACAAAAAATATAATAAAATCAACCTTAATTTGTATATCTACAATTTGTAGTCGAGTCATTATCGAATTACCGTCGATTCACCATCAAGTCACCCATATTTTTAGAAAAAAAAATCGTAAAGCATAATTTAAAAGAAAAAACTATCGAAATTAGCCACAAATCTTGATTTTTTTTTCTTTTTAATTTTTCTTCCCCTTCCTCGTTTTCTCCCATTTTCAGTTTTTATTCCAAACTTTTAATTTTTTTCGTTTTTTTCCTTTTACTTTTTTTTTTAATTTTCCTGCCTTTATTTTCCATTTTTTCATGTGTATTTTTTTAAATTTTAATACAAAATAATATTATAGAAAAACGTCATGCTCAGACCATCGATTAGTTCTAAAAAATATGTGTTCATATAATATTGTTTAAGAACATTGACCTAAAGTCCGATTTGTACAATGAAACTAGATTGATTGTTACAAGACTTGAAAATCACATTATTGAGGACACATTTTTATTTTGAAAAGAATGTTTTTTTATTTTGGAAAGAATATTGGTAGTAAAGTTTTTATTCTGAAAATTATATTGAGTGTTTCGATGACACGACTCCCATAAAGTTTCGAATAAGATAATTTCTTATTCTATTGTCTTTTACAATGACGATAAATAAAAGTTAAAGGACAGTCTCTTTTCATGGTAGGTGGGTAGTGTGTACCTTTTGAAACATGTTAATGCATAGACAATTATATGTTGCAGCATCTAGAGTTAAAAGTGTATTGAAAAATATTTACCTAGATTCAAATGAAAAAATACGTAAATCCTTATAAACAATAGAGTGTATATAAAAAATTGCCTGTATAAATTATGATTGATTGTATTATATTTTGTTTAGATTAATAGAAGGGCATTATATTAATTTTAGGTGTAATTGTTTTTAAAAAATAATTTGGGGGCGGGGAGTGAAGTCAATAAAAGCGAGGTGTAAATAATCGTGGTCAATTGTTTATATATAAATTATGATTGATTGTATTATATTTTATGTAAATTAATAGAAGGGCATTATAGTAATTTTAAATGTAATTTTTTTAAAATAATAATTATTCAGGGTGAAGTCAACCAAAGTGGGGGTGTAAATAACCGTGGTCAATTGTTTATACAGTATATATAAATTAATAGAAGGGTACTATAGTAATTTTAGGTATAATTTTTTTAAAATAATAATTTAGGCGGTGAAATCAACAAAAGTGAGGGTGTAAATAACTGTGATCAATTGTTTATATAATTTGTGGGGGTGAAGTCAACAAAAGTGGAGGTGTAAATAACTGTGGTCAATTGTTTGTATAATTTATGAGGGTAAAGTTAACAAAATTGGGGGTGTAGTCAATTATAAGATTGAAATTTAAATTTAAATTAGGTGTGTACGGTGCATACGAGTGTACGGGAGAATTTGACATTAAAATAAAGATTATATATTATCAATTAATTTTTTTATTAATAATGAGGATAAGTTTGTAATTTTATAATTATATATTTAAAATTATTAAATTTAATTTAAAAGTGTGATAGGGCGACAAAAAACGATAATAAGTGCAATGCAAGACGATGGATTCTGCGACGCCAAAGGCAACATGTAGCAGGTAATCAAATATAAGCCATTAGATTTCAGATCTGATGGCTCAGATTACTGGACTATTGATAGTCCAGGCGACACTGGACTGTCCTTAAAAGGCCCCATTTTAACTATCCCCTAAAATATCTTAATATTACATTATATATTATTACTTTATTTACCCACAAAAACATTTTTTTTACTTTTAAAGTTAAAATGTTTATAACTTTTATCACATAATATTAATAAATAATTCATACACAAACTCTGTCCAAAAGTTATGAGCTCTTAAGTAACTGTAGGAGGTAGTATAACTAACACAGTCCATTTTCTAGTAATAATAATTGAAATCTTATATAAAAGAAAACATAAAACCATATGAATACACATTGTTCAAGAGGTCAGAATCCCATTAAAAATCTTTTTAGAGAAAATCCTTCTTAAGAATAAAACTCATAGTAGAGAAAAATGGAGCTCATCTACATATTAGTAAATTTGTAAAATTTACAACCTAAATCCAAAGAAAGACAGCCTCTAATGAAATTTGGAGGTTGATCCTACAAAGTATAATTCATTATCACGTCCGCAGCTAATTTGTCCATCAATATTGATTCCTTCTCGAAACACATGAATAACCAATATAGTCATTTTCTCCCACAAATGACACACCCTTTGCTATAGACAATTTTTTTCCTAATAAATTTAGTTACTTTTTAAGATCGTTTCACATAGTCCATATTTAAGGGGTCCTTTGCTAAATAGGTTGAAATATTTAGAATTAGGTTGAAATACACTATTGAATTAATATTAATATTAATGATTATTGATTACAGTATTACTGATTATTAATTGTGGTATTATTGGTTATTATTTGTGGTATTACTGATTATGTGGAATTATTTATTATTGTTTAAGACATTACTGATTATTACTCCCTCCATCCATGAAAAGTAGGGACATGGGGATGGGGCACAAGTTTTAAGAAAATGGTAGATAAAGTAGATAAAGTAAGGGTATTATAGGGTATTGTGGGGTCCATTGTGAATAAAGTGATTGTTTAGGAATAAAGTTGATGGCAAATTGAGTAATTAAGTGATAGTTGAAGGGTGATAGTTTCCATAAAGTGCATGGGACTACATTTGGTGGACAAAGAATATGTGTCAAATGGGACTACTTTTCGTGGACGGAGGGAGTATTATTTTTATGGTATTACATATTATTGTTTATGGTATTACTGATAATTATTTTTGGTATTATTGAATATAATTAGATTTATGGAATTATTTTTTATTGTATAAGATATTACTGATCAATGTTCATGGTATTACTAATTACTGTTCATGATATTATTGATAATTGTTTTTGGTATTATTGAATATAATTAGATGTGTGAAATTATTTTGTTATTGTATAAAATTTTACTGATTAATATTAATGGTATTACTGATTAATGTTCGTGGTATTACTAATAATTATTTTTGGTATTACTTAATATAATTAGATGTGTGAAATTATTTGTTATTGTATAAAATATTACTAATTATTGTTAATGGTATTACTGATTACCGGTTATTACTTATTATATTACCGACTACTCCCTCCGTCCTAGTGAAAGCTACACAACTTTCCTTATTCGTTTGTCCCAATAAAAGTTACTCATTCCTTTTTTGACAAATTATTCCCTCTCACATTTCATTATATTATTCTCTCTATCAATTACATCACCTCTCATACATCCACTTATTATATCATATTTTTTAACCTTCGTGCCCGAACCTAATGGGGAGCTTTCACTGGGACGAAGGGATTATAATAAAATCATACATATAATATTATTTTGTATTAAAATTTAAAAAAATACTAATGAAAAAAAAGTAGGAAAAAAAAAAAAACGAAGAAATAAAAAGTTTAAAATAAAAATTGAAAATGAGAAGAAAAATTAAACAGAAAAAAAATTGGGATTTGTGACTGATGCGGCCTAAAAATGTCACCTAATAAGGAGTCGACACGTGTATGAATGACGGGATTGGAGAAAAATGGATTGAGTCATCTAGTGTTCTCTGAATAAAGAATCCTCTCTAGAGGTCTCTCTGGAGGGAGCTCCGTCTAGAGAGGGGTATCAGAAAGAAGTAGTCTTAACATGAAGTCGTGGGTCGTAAATATAGGAGACTCCCGCGATTTCAGGTCCAGACTTGATAAAAGAAAGACCTTGTCTTCCTTTATTTTAGGGAATGAGGTCCATTGAGCTGGAGGGCTGCCGAGTCTTCAGGGAGTGGAGAGAAGGGAGGATTTGGTCCACTCAGCAGGGCCGAGTCTCACGGGCAGCTCCGAAATAAGAGGAAGGCTTGACTTCCTCTCCGGAAAGTATCTCTATAAATAGGTAAATTCGAAGATATCACCAGGTTAGACATTCTTACTTTACAAAAACTTGATATACTTTAAACGAAATACACTTCCAATATTCTTTGAGAACTGATTTGATACGTTAAGGATCTTGAGATCCTTATGAGATATTGATAAGCCCTATACTGACTTAGGCATCGGAGTGTCCACGCCGGACCCCCCTCCGTCGTGTTCTTTGCAGGTTCTTGAAGATTTCGAGTGAAGGCAGCACATTCGAAGCAATTATACGTGTTCGAAGAGTAGGACATTTAATCCCGAGGATACGCAATCCTCTCGTGCAAATTTTGGCACATCAACTGGCGCCGTCTGTGGGAAAGAATTGAAAGATTTTCTCACGAGTTTCTACCTGTCCGAGCAAATGGGTGGCGGAGACAAAACATCTACTTCTGGAAAGAAGAACCTTCCAGGGGAAAATTCCCCTTTGCCAACTGATCCCCCACCAAGGGGAGGCCGGGGGAAAAACCCAGTCCATACTCCTTCTGGATCAAATCAGCCATTGGCACCCACTCCAGGTTTGGGTGACGAAAATCATCCCCTACCGGTCGGGGAGGGAATGACAGGGAACCTTGAAACCCCAGAGTTCCAGACTGCAGATCCTCAGCGAGAGGATATTCCAGACTCAGGGCCACTCCTGATCTCTCCCGATCAATTGAACGCCCTCATCAAGCAAGCTGTAGAGAAAGCCTTTGCAGATCAAAGGGACCGGATTCCCAGGGCTGCACCGGGGAATCCGGAGGTACCGGCCCCTAGACCCCAGGATGAAGCACCTGGAGCCTCCCAAGTGTTGTCCAAGGAGATGGGGATACGAGTGGAGGAAGACGATAAGGTGCCCTCGCGTGCGGAAAGTAGCATTCCCCTTCGGAGTACTAGAAGGAATGCAGATCCAGCACCCCGAGGGACAGAACCCCTTGAGACAGAAGAAAGCACGGATGATACCTACGGAGGGCCGGTCAGCGACCAATTACTGGCCCTACAGAAAGAGATGAGAGATATGAGGAAGCAAATGAGCAACCGAACCAGTAGATCCGCTCACGCCTCTGGATGCCAGTTCTCCCCTAACATATTACAGGATGAACTACCATTCAATTTCAAGCCCCTTAATTTTGAGTATGACGGTACGGCAGACCCGTACGAACACCTAGTAAGGTTCGAAAATGCTGCATTACTACACCGCTATGGAGAGGGAATAAAGTGTAGAGTTTTCCTAACTACCCTAGCAAAAGCCGCACAACAATGGTTCACTCAGTTGGAACCCAATACAATCCGATCCTGGGAAGAATTTAGTGAGCTCTTCCTTCATCAATTTGCCAGTGCCCGGAGACAACCGAGGGCCACTTTGACCCTCTTTAATTTGAGACAGGGAGAGGGCGAGAGCTTAAGAGCTTTTCTCAGGAGGTTTAACCAAGCAACTCTGGAGGTCCCTACAGCCTCTCCATAGGTGAAAATCAACGCTCTTACTAACGGATTGCGTGATGGAGACTTCTTCTCCTCCTTAGCTAAAAAGCCAGTTAAGAAATTTGATGAATTGCTGCATAGGGCAGAAAAGTACCTCACTCTGGAGGAGGTCCGAAAAGCAAAGAGATTGGAGGTTAGGCCACAAGATCGAGAGAGGAGAAGGGAAAGGGAAGGCCCCTCCAGACGATTTAGTCCAGAGGTCCCCCGGACCTCTGCGTCAGCAAGAGATAGCAATCCCTCCGGAGGTCCCCGGTCTGGTCCTCGCGGGAGGTTTGAGAAATACACACCCTTGAGAATTGAACCTGCCGAAGTTCTGGAGGTAGCAGGAGATCATCCAGACTTGAAATTCCCATATTCCAGAAGTCGAGGACCTCAGAAACCCAAGTCTGATCGATTTTGCCGATTCCACAATGAATATGGGCATGATACAAATCAGTGTTACCACTTGAAGGACGAGATTGAGAGGATGATCCAAGCGGGCCATCTAAAAGAATTTATATTTAGAGATAGGCAGGGCCCTCGAGGGCAGAAGCGGAAAGAGCATGAAAGAAAACCAGAAGAGAAGGAAACCAGAGAGGCAGCTGAGGATATGCCCCCTCTCCCACCAAAGAGAGGAGTAATCCACATGATTGTGGGAGGGCCAGCAGACGGAGATTCCTTCCGGAAGAGAAAGCAGAATGTCCGGGCTCTAAAAGCAGAGCAAGGAAGCCAGTTAAGAGAAGTGGGGCGTATGACGGAGACGCCCAATATCCGATTTGGGCCGGAGGATGTGAAGGGAGTTAAGGAAGATCACAACAATGCTCTGGTGATCACTACCGACATAGCTGGATTCGATGTTGCTCGAATCTTCGTAGATACGGGGAGTTCGGCTGACATTATGTTTCTCGAATGTTTCAAGAGAATGGAGCTGAGTGTGAAGTTGCGTCCTGTAGATACCTCTCTGTATGGTTTCTCCGGAGGTGCTATCCAACCTTTGGGATCGGTAATGTTACAGGTAGGATTGGGGGACGCTCCATCCCGGAAGGTCCACTTGGTGGAGTTCCTTATTGTAGACATCCCCTCATCATACAATGTTGTGATGGGACGACCTAGCTTGAACCTCTTTCAGGCAATCATCTCTACATTTCATATGAAAATGAAATTCCCTACAGCCACAGGGGTGGGAGAAGTAAGAGGAGACCAGTACCAAGCACGGAAGTGCTATGCAGAGTCTGTGAAGATGGCGGACAGAGCCCTAACTAAGGGTCTGGAGCGGACGAGAGGAGATGACTCTGAGGTCAAGAGGAAGAAAGTAGAGGGAGCAACACCTGAACAGGTGAATGTTAAAACAGACGAGGAACTGATGAGTGTGGAGCTCTTCCCAGGGAAACTCGGCTTTGTTACTAAGATAGGTACCCAACTGGGGCCTGAACTCACAGAGAAGGTTATAGGGCGAGCAGACCTCTCTGGAAGGATGGTGAAGTGGGCGATCGAGCTCCAAGAATATGACGTGGATTTCGAGCCACGGAAGGCTATAAAAGCCCAAGCTTTGTCAGATTTCATCCAAAAGTCGACCAAACCAGAAGAAGTCGAGGGATGGAAGGTGTATGTAGATGGCTCAGTGACCCTGAGCGGATGTGGAGCAGGGATTGTGCTGACAGGCCCTCGAGGAGAGGACCTACAATTCGCAGTGAGATTTCAATTCATGACCTCAAATAATGGAGCAGAGTATGAAGCTTTGATCAGAGGGATGGAGATGGCATTAGAATTGGGAGCTCCAAAGGTAACTCTGTACTCAGACTCCCAATTAGTTGTTCAGCAGGTGAATGGTGAATATGTAGCCAAAGACAGCAGGATGGCTGCCTATTTGGAACGAGCCAAAGTAGTGATGGGCAAATTCCAAGAGTGCGAGGTAGTCCAAATACCCCGAGAGAAGAACATGCAGGCGGATAGCCTCTCCAAACACGCTAGCTCCACAGAGTTTGATGGACAAGGAACAGTAACTCTAGTAGTTGCAGAGAGAGAGACTCTGGAGAACCCCATTGGATCCATTGAATAGGAAGATGATTGGAGAAGAGCTATATGGATAGAACTCACCAAGGGAGCAGATGCCCCTACCACCAGAGAGACCCGAGCCCTTCGGATCAAATATTGTATTATCGGAGGGCACTTATACAAGAAATCATTCACACACCCATATTTGAGGTGTATATCAACTAGAGAAGCTATGTACACACTCAAAGAGATCCACGAAGGTGATGCAGCCAGTCATGAAGGGTACAAAGCTGTGGTGAAGAAAGTTTTAAGGGCTGGATTATATTGGCCCTCCATGACAAAAGACGCTAGATAATTTGTGAGAAAATGTGTCAAGTGTCAGAAAAATGGTCCATTGATAAGGACCCCTGCGGAAGAGATGGGAGCGATGCACTCTCCCTGTCCCTTTGCTAAGTGGGGAATCGACTTGGTAGGACCCTTCCCTCCAGCCTCCGGAGGGAGAAAATTTCTGATAGTAGCAGTGGACTATTTTAGCAAATGGGTGGAAGGTGCTCCTCTGGCAACGATAGATGAAGAAAATGTGATTAAATTCTTGAAAAAACAAATCTGTTGTAGGTTCGGAGTACCCAGAATATTGGTCTCTGATAATGGAACACAGTTTAACGGCGAAAACGTGCGAGGATGGTGTGCAAGACTGAACATAATACAAAGATTCACCTCTGTAGCTCATCCTCAAGCTAACGGACAAGTGGAGGTTACTAATCGAACAATAGTAGATGGGATTCGAACAAGGTTGACAAAGATAGGAGGAGGATGGGTAAACGAGCTAGATAATGTATTATGGTCATATAGAACTAGTCTGAAGACAGCAACTAGAGAGTCCCCATTTCAGCTGGTCTACGGAGCTACGGCGGTGATACCTCCAGAGGCCGTGTTACGATCGCACCGAGTTGCCCAATTTGAAGAGCATCAGAATGAAAGATTGATGAGAGAGGCTCTAGATTTGATGGAAGAAGAAAGAGAGATGGTTAGGGTACGTGCTGAAAGATATAAAAGCAGAATTAAAGCTGCATATGACCGAAGGGTGATCCCGAGGTCCTTCAGAGCGGGAGACCTGGCGCTAAGAAGAGCGGACGCCCTGAAAAATACAGGAAAGCTGGAGCCCAACTGGGAGGGACCTTATAAAATCACACAGGTGCTGAAAGGAGGAGCATATAGACTGCAGAGTATGGAAGGGGTCGACATAGCTAGACCCTGGAACGTTTGCCATTTGAAGAGATTCTTTATTTGAAGACAGTGTAAGGTCTTGAGACCATCTATAACTTTTGTTTTGTGATTTTTTGCATTGATTCGTATTTTGCTTGATGTATTTTGTGGCTTTACCGGAGCTCTTTTTCCCTCTCTACGGGTTTCCCCTTTGGGGTTTTTCCGTAAAGAGGTTTTTAATGAGACCGGCGTAGGTTATCTATGGCCTATGTTGAAAATTGACAATAAAGCAATGAAGCCTTATCCCTTTTTGAAGAAAGAGTTATTCAGAATTATTGTGTCTTGATTATCTTTCTCATATTTGAACATGCGATGTATGAATATAACAATAACGAGTGTGAGAAACGCTCACAGGCTTAGAGGCCGAGGTGCTCCAGAGAGCCCTCACTTTACTTGAGACCCAAGTGGGTTACTGAAATAAGAAGATTTTATGAATTAAAATCTTTTAAGAATAAGAGTGAGAGACACTCAAAGGCCTAGAGGCCGAGGTGCTCCAGAGAGCCCTCACTTTACTTGAGACCCAAGTGGGTTACTGAAATGAGAGGATTTTATGAATTAAAATCTTTTAAGAATAAGAGTGAGAGACACTCAAAGGCCTAGAGGCCAAGGTGCTCCAGAGAGCCCTCACTTTACTTGAGACCCAAGTGGGTTACTGAAATGAGAGGATTTTATGAATTAAAATCTTTTAAGAATAAGAGTGAGAGACACTCAAAGGCCTAGAGGCCGAGGTGCTCAAGAGAGCCCTCACTTTACTTGAGACCCAAGTGGGTTACTGAAATAAGAAGATTTTATGAATTAAAATCTTTCAAGAATAAGAGTGAGAGACACTCAGAGGCCTAGAGGCCGAGGTGCTCCAGAGAGCCCTCACTTTACTTGAGACCCAAGTAGGTTACTGAAATGAGAGGATTTTATGAATTAAAATCTTTTAAAAATAAGAGTGAGAGACACTCAAAGGCCTAGAGGCCGAGGTGCTCTAGAGAGCCCCCACTTTACCATGGTTGCTAGATCCTCCGCCCTCCTCTGGACCCGTAGTACCTCCCATGGTGTCTGCAACGCCAGTTCCTCCATCTACTGCGGTTGCCACGGCTAGAGCGGAGTCATAAGGATAAATCAGACGCTCCAGAGGCTTTAGCTCAGCCATACCTATCTTGACAGCCTGCAGCTTGGTGATAGCCTGACTCATTCCGGGTAGCCACCAAGGACTATCAGGGCTCTCCTTAGGATCCCCCAAGAATTTTGGAGGAGTAGCGAGTCTATCCAAGTGGAATTCACGAGAGTAAGTTCCATTAAACCCCGGGGCTGAGTGCTCGGCTACGGCATTGCTGAAGCCGTGGTCGATGAAGTGAGGGATATGCGGCCCCATGGCACAGAGGAAGCTCGAGCTCTTTAAGAAGCTGGACAGCCACTGAGTATGAAGAGTTTCCAAGAACTCTTGACCCAAAGAGGAAGTGAACAGGGACTTAATGCAAGCCTGCACTCCGACATCCGGCAGCTTGCGCTCCATCCGCTCCACCTCCTGCACCAGGTACTTAATCCTGGCTGCATCCTGCTTGCTCTGAGTCTGTAAGAGAGACAACTCCTCAGATAGAGCTTGAGCTCGCTTATGGGCCTTATCTTTCTCCGTGGTGATACCCTTGAGGGTTGACTGGAAAGAGGACGCTTCAGCCCGGAGAAGTTCAAGCTCTGCTACCATCTCAACGCCTTGGTCGAGTATCTTAGCATAGGTAAGACCAAACTACAAAGGAAAAGGAAATAACGCTTGAAGATATGAAGAAGGCAAAGATTATAAAAATGGAAAATACCAGAAAATACCTCAGAAAGAAGATGAGTGCCATGGATCAGTCGATCCTCAGGAAGGGGCGTGTCGGATAACTCAGCATCCGGAGGAGCAGGACATCGGTCAATAAGGCGATGGAAAGGCTTGTATAGAGTAGAAGGAGGAGTTCCCCTATCAGCACGGGTAGCTTTCCCCTTCTTCTTCTTAGATGTGCCACAGTCAGAAAAGAAAGCATTGGCAGCGGAACGGGTTCTTTTGGCAACTGAACCTGGGACCTGAGTAGAAGAACTAGGGAGAGGAGGAATTTTTGAAGAACCCTCTGGAGCCGGAGTCTTTGCAGAGCTCTCGAGAGCGGGAGACGGAGGAGCCTTTGGAGGATCTTCTGGAGCGGATAGCACAGGGGTCTTCACTATGCTGAGAGCAGGGGCATCTCGGGAGATATGAGTTAACCAACTCATTGCTACAAATAATCAAGAAAATTTTCAGAACTCAGAAAACAGCCACGCGCAAGAAATAAAATACAGCAATAGAAGATTTTTTACCATCTCGAGAATCTAAAGGAAAATCTTGAGGACAAAAGCCGAAGTGGGAGAGGATGCGAGGATTTTTGCAAATGCCAATAATATCGAAATAGTCGTGCAAACGGATATGAGTATTGAGATTGCTCATAATAGTGTGATTGGAAACAGAGTAAGCTTTCAGAGGAGGAGGAATTACTCCTGGATTGTGGAATAACCAATCCCCGTGAGGAAATGGCCAATTAGTGGGGCTGGTAGCAAAGAAATAATAATCTCGCCAAGATGAGTCTTCTTCATGGAGTTTTTTCAGGAATTTACAAACACGGGACCTTCGCCCACTAACATAGAAAAAACCATCATTCACCTTACAAGAATGTTGGCTCAGAAATAGTTCGGCAGACGGGTCACCCCCATTCCCCTTCACCAAGATGAAAAAACCTATCATGGTACGGATAGCATTCGGAGTAAACTGGTTAAGAGGGATCTGCATGCGGGTGGATATGGCAGCCAAATAGGGATGAATCGGAAATCGTAGTCCTGCCCTAAGATGTGCTTCGAAAAAAGTAAGAGTTCGAGGCTGGGAGATATCTGGGCGTTCATTTGAGCGAGGAGCGCGAAAGGCGTACTCCGACGGAAAACCATAGGCATGAGCAAGGTTAACTAGGTGAGTATGGTCGATTTGGGAAGCAAGGGAAATCCTATTCTCTGGACTCCCCATCAGAGAGGGAGTCACTTCAGAGGAGTTTTGGCTAGCGGCTTCCGGCGGAGAGAGAGGATTTGACATCGATTTACAGTGTTAATAAAAGAAGAAAAGAAGGATAACTGGGTTACCATGAGTGGAAGGGCTATGGAATCAGACGAGGCGGCTGACGACGGCGGAAACTCGAGATGAAGAATACCGGAGAAGAAGGATGAAGACGATGAGAAATTTTTGGGAAGAATGAAATTTGAAAAGCGAAGAGAGGAAAAGGGGGGTGGTTGCGTGAAGTAAATGAGGAGAGATAGGGGGAAGAATCGAGGGTTTTCCTCGGGAGGATAACAAAGGAGAGAGAAAAGTGATCGCGTGGAGCCCACGCGCGGAAGCCGAAAAGTCTCCCAGAATTGGAGGCGGGAAAAGCCTTTGGAGAAGGACATGTTTTGAAACTTTCTCTCCGAAGCAGGAACAATACACGTCTCTCCAGAACGACCTTTGTACTAAGTTCTAGGAAATTTTTCTACTCTCACAAAAGATGTCTCCCTTTTACGAGAGTAGGGGGGAGTAGATGATGCGGCCTAAAAATGTCACCTAATAAGGAGTCGACACGTGTATGAATGACGGGATTGGAGAAGAAAGGATTGAGTCATCTAGTGTTCTCTGAATAAAGAATCCTCTCTAGAGGTCTCTCTGGAGGGAGCTCCGTCTAGAGAGGAGTATCAGAAAGAAGTAGTCTTAACATGAAGTCGTGGGCCGTAAATATAGGAGACTCCCGCGATTTCAGGTCCAGACTTGATAAAAGAAAGACCTTGTCTTCCTTTATTTTAGGGAATGAGGTCCATTGAGCTGGAGGGCTGCCGAGTCTTCAGGGAGTGGAGAGAAGGGAGGATTTGGTCCACTCAGCAGGGCCGAGTCTCACGGGCAGCTCCGAAATAAGAGGAAGGCTTGACTTCCTCTCCGGAAAGTATCTCTATAAATAGGTAAATTCGAAAATATCACCAGGTTAGACATTCTTACTTTACAAAAACTTGATATACTTTAAACGAAATACACTTCCAATATTCTTTGAGAACTGATTTGATACGTTAAGGATCTTGAGATCCTTATGAGATATTGATAAGCCCTATACTGACTTAGGCATCGGAGTGTCCACGCCGGACCCCCCTCCGGCGTGTTCTTTGCAGGTTCTTGAAGATTTCGAGTGAAGGCAGCACATTCGAAGCAATTATACGTGTTCGAAGAGTAGGACATTTAATCCCGAGGATACGCAATCCTCTCGTGCAAATTTTGGCACATCAGTGACTAATTTCGATAGTTTTTTTTAATTATGTTTTTACGATTTTTTTTCTAAAAATATGGGTGATTTGGTGGTGAATCGAAAGTAACTCGGCTGTAGATTTTAAATGTATAAATTAGGGTTGATTTTATTATATTTTTTGTAAATTAATAAAAAAATAATATAGTCTTTTAAATGTACTTATTTTTTAAAAAATATTTGGGGGTGAACTCAAAAAATGAGAGGGTGCAGATAACCGTGGTAAAAAAATAATTTGAGGGTGAACTTATAAAATGAGCCGGTGTAGATAACCGTTATAAAAAAATGATTTGGTGGTGAACTAATAAAATGAGTGGGTGTGGATAACTATAACTGTGGTAAAAAAATAATTTGGGGGTGAACTCATAAAATTAGCGGGTGTAGATAAATGTTGTATAAAAGAAATGATTTGGGGGTAACTCATAAAATGAGTGTGGGCAGATAACTGTAGTAAAAAAATAATTTGGGGGTGAACTCCTTAAATTAAGGGGTGCAGATAAAATATAAACAAATAATTAAAATTAAAATTAGGGGTACGACGCATGCGAGTGTACCCAAACATCACCTTATGAATAATATTCATAAATTTTAAAATTGATGAGAAAGTAAAATTAAAAATAAAGTAAAGAATCTCTAATGCAAAATATCCTCAATATTTTATTATACTCAGCATTTTTTTTAGGCTTAAAAATATCCTGAATAAATATGTTTAAAATACTTTTCCAAGTTACAACCAAAGGTTGGCCCAAATACATAGAAAAACATACTCCCTCTAAGATATCTCAATATTATATCAAATATCATTACTTTATTTACACAAAAAAATATTTTTATTACTTTTAAAGTTAAAATGTTTATACTACCCTCACTTTTTTCTCATAATATTAATAAATAATTAATACACAAACTCTGCCCAAAAATTATGAGCTCTTAAGTAAGTGTTTGAGGGAGTATAACTAACACAATCCCTTTTCTAGTACTCCCTCCGTCCCACTATAACTTTCACACTTTTCTTTTCGGGACGTCCCACAATAACTTTCACACCCTTAGGGTATGTTTCTTTTTGGTTTTAAAAGCCAGGTTTTGGATTTCAAGATCCAAAACCCGTGTTACTTCGGGATTTAAAAACCGATTTTCAAAATCCACTCAAAACCACCCCTATCAAACATATTGATTTGACATAAAGTTATATCTATATAATATTACTTCAATCATTATATTCTTTCTCAACAATAATATAATAATACTATAATAATATAATAATACAATAATATAATACATTTAATCATTACACACTTAATCAATCATTATAATCTCATCAAACAATAATATAATAATACAAACTCATTCAATCTTACAACTTGATTTGACATAAAGTTAAAACCTTCACTATTCCAAAACCCAAAAGAAACACCCATATTACTATTTATCGGGATTTCAAAAACCAGGATTTCAAAAATCTGGTTTTTAAAACCACCCAAATCCCAAAAGAAACACCCCCTTAAAATGGAAAACTATTTATAAACCCCACCCTCACAATATCCTCAATTTTACACAAATGCCATTACTTTTTCTCCACACATACATAAAAGTCAACCCATTCTTTACTTTATACATAAAATTTTACAAAATTACCCTCAAAACTCCACTCATTATTACACTTTCTTAATTTACGTGTCCATCTACCTATGAAAGTTATTACGGGACGGAGGGAGTAATAATAATTGAAATCTTATATAAAAAAAAACATAAAACCATATGAATACACATTGTTCAAGAGGCCAGAGCCCCATTAAAAAACTTTTTAGGAAAAATCCTTCTTAAGAATAAAACTCCTAGTAAAGAAAAATAGAGCTCATCTACGTATTAGTGAATTTGTAAAATTTAGAACCTAAATCCAAAGAAAGACAACCGCTAATGAAATCTGGAGGTCGATCCTACCAAGTATAATCCATTATCACGTTTGCAGCTAATTTGTCCATCATTGATTCAAATGACACACCCTTTGCTATAGACAATCTCTTTCCTAATAAGTTTAGTTACTTTTAAGATGGTTTGACATAGTCCATATTTATTCATTAAGGGTCCTTTACTAGATAGGTTGAAATACATAAACAATTTAGCGATAAAATTGACTCTTAATTTAATAAATTATATGAGATTATACATAGAGAACCTATTATTTTAGAAATTAAAGTAAGAATAACAAATTAATATCTTACATAATAGTTTATATATTCATAAAAGTAAGAATAACAAATTAACAAATTTAGAAATCAAAAGAGAAAATAAAAATGATTAAATCCAAAAGTTATTAAAGCACATCATGAAAATAGTTTATATATTCATAAAATTACATAATATAATTTACTAGCTATTAACATTAAGATATATTTTACTATTTTTTTGAGATAAATAAAATTAAATGTAAAATATATTTTTTCTAATAAATTTAATGACAAAATAAACTCGAATCGACTCGATTACCTACAAATAAATATAAATGATATAATTAATGGTAAGATAGTAAATATTGTACCAGCCCGATTAGATTTGCGAGTCTTTCGAGTCGAGTATTTATGAACTCAAACTCAATAGCTAATTGAGTAGCTCGAAATTCGAGTCGATTTTAATATTTTTTTGAATGGAGCATGAGTAGCTCTCGAGTTGACTCGACTCACTTACATCATAATTGAACATTTTAACTAATTCTGAATCGCAAATTTTAAAATTGATTAGGAGAAAGTTAAAATAAAATAAAATAAACTCAGAATATATATATATATATATATATATGTAACCTAAAGAAATTCTAAAGTAAAATATCCTCAATATTTTATTATACTCAGCATTTTTTTCTGGGCTTCAAAATATCCTGAATAAATATGTTTAAAAAGGTTTGTCCCACGGTCTTCAAGTTACACAACAACAAGGAACCCGCCCAAATACTAAGAAAAACATATAACTAACGCAAAAATAAAATTTATCCATATTTATCCATTAAGGAGTGCTTTACCGATAAGTGAAAATATCTAAAATCACGTCGAATATATATTTTAATTGCCTCAAATTAAATTGAATCACAAATACTGTGTCTTTTTTGACCATTTATTATATATACATAACACAATCCAATATATTTTTATGTATTGAATATATTTTATTTTTTAAAGGAAGTGTATTGAATAGAAATTTTATTTTTAACCTAATTACACATTTATCTTAACAAAATTCAAAGATAGTGTTTGTAAACTCAATAAACTGCTCATAAATATTAAAACACACTCTCACATCTTTTGAATACAAAATAATTCTAAAAGTTATTAAGTGAGTTTGAAACCTCCCTAAAAACTTGACTAATATATCGTGCAAAACGTTTGCTCTTTGCCACATATCTTGAACAAATCTATACTTAAAAACTGAGCTTACATAAATAGAAAAATGAGTATGAGTTTGTGGATAACCCATAAACGAGTGTGTAAAATATTAAAGAAAGTAAGTTTTTTTTGACATACAACAATTATTCATTGAAAACCATTAATATTAACCAATTATAATTATATGATTTCCAAATGTGCCCAAAAAAATAATAAAGGTAACACACAATTATTTAAGATTAGTAAAATTGCAAGTGATTGTTTTGTTTATTAATTCATGATTGGTGGATGAATTATAATAATTTGCTCTTTCAATTGATGAA
The DNA here is from genome assembly GCA_963675135.1 of Galeopsis tetrahit. Taxonomy (NCBI): domain Eukaryota; kingdom Viridiplantae; phylum Streptophyta; class Magnoliopsida; order Lamiales; family Lamiaceae; genus Galeopsis; species Galeopsis tetrahit. The sequence continues at coordinate 47,358,255 of OY776128.1, read as the reverse complement.
TCTTATCTGAAGATCACATTGTATTTAGGAGTGTAAATGAGTCGAGTCGTAACTCGAAACTCAACCCAATTGCTATACTAGAAGCTTGAAATTTAATTTGAACTTAGTCGAGTCTATACTAGAACAGTAGAACCTCTTCGTCTCTCCAAGCTCGTCAAATCAGTACCCTTAATTGTCAATTTCGTATACCACGACGACCCAAGCCGGTTCATCTTTTTTTTTTTTTTTTATAGATATTTCATAATTTTAATTATAAAAATATTTTTAAAAATTAGACCGATGGTGAAAATGATAGTCCCAACATGAATAAGTTAGTGCCCCTGCACAACACAATTAATACATTGCTTGTTTAATATCGCCGGCACTCTAATTTATGAGATTATATTCGATATTTATGTTTTCAAAATTTTTTTGCCTCATTTAAAAGTTCGTGGTCTGAATTATCGACTCTACTTTTTAGGTGGAAGATCCATCGAGTAAACAATGTAATACGAATGAGTCGAGTTGTTTTCAATGGGGATTAATCACAGAACGTATGTCTAAAGGTTTAATACATGCAAGGGCGGAGACATAAATATTATAAATTAATCGCTCTTCATTTTATTTCGAAAAACATTCCTTACATGCTTCATTGTTGAAAATGTTCGTTCAATCGTGACAGTGATAACAAGAGGTGTCAAGACTAGATAAATTAGTCTCGTAATCAGAACATACACTTACACCTTGTTTGTCTCGACTAACTTTTGGAATAGTTCAAAAATAGTTAAAAAAATTAAAAATTTTTGAAGGTTATTTAATTAAAATTTTATATTATGTAAAGAGGTAAATATGTATATTTTACAAATAAATTAATATGGATTGATGGTAAATTTTTTTATTTTTTTTATGTGAAGATCACTGGTTCAAGTTGTGTGAGTTGCAATATTTTTTTTAAATACTCCCCCGAAAAAAATATAATGAGTGGAGTGTTGAAGGGTAATTTTGTAAACTTTTATAAATAAATTAAAATAATGATTGAATTGAGGGTAAACGTAATTACATTTTATGTAAATATATATGTGAGTATTGTGAGGGTATGATTTATAAAGAAAATTATTTTTTAAAATGCGAACGGATAAGAAAATAGTACAAACAATTGTGGAATGAGGGGAACGTATATAAAAACCAGAAGAAATTCCAAAAAAAAAAAATGGGTGGGTTGGAGCCTCCTTAGCCATAAGTAGGCTCCGCCCTTAAATACATGAATTTTTTTTGTCTCGTCTAAAATTTTGAACAGTTATAATATCGAAAGCACCTCACGTGATGAAGGAGTTTTTATTGGGTGAATATACCTTTGGTCACATTGCCTTACATGGTGTGCCCGACTTTGTGTTTTGATGTAATAGGTTATCTAGGTTCTATTTTTAATTATCTTTTAAGCATTATTAGTAATATCATTTTAATGACAGTTCCATTTAGAATATCTAGTTATATTGTTGTTGTATCTATTCTTTTAGTGTTGATATTATATACATATATGTGCTTCACACACATTATATCTTTAATATGTGATGTTTTAAGAAAGTTGATTTTTAAAAAAAAATTACAACCGTTAATATAATTGTGATTGTAACACAAAAAATATGTACTCCCTCTGTCCCGCTATAAACTTTCCCTTTCTTTTGGGTATTTTGATTAAGAAATATGATAAAATAATAGATAAAGTATAAGTGATATGATTGGAAGAGAGAAAATAATATGCCAAAAATGGAATGAGAAACTTACAGTGGAATGAGAGAGTATTATAAAGTTAAATAAATTTCTTAAATATTTAATACAAGAATTTTAATAAACTGATATGAGTTATGCACAAAGTTGAAACAAATATCGTCTTATGCCTATATTGTGTGTCCCCCAAATTACAACCCATTTTCTCTTAAGTCCAAACTAAAAAAATCTGAAAATTGCTAATTAAATTGTTGATGGATCTAGTTAATTGGTTTTTTATTTTATTTTTTTTTAAATTTTTTATATATACAATTGTTGGATCTAATTTTTTACTGTTTATATTATCTACCTATATTGTAACACCCCATTTTTAAAATTTAAATTTTCATTTCATGATTTTAGGAATTAAAATATTTCTTAAAGTATTAGATGTTAAATTAATTGAAATTTCAAAGATATATGATTCTATGTAATTTATTAACTAATGTTTTCAATAAGAAGTACAGAGTTTTGCAGTTACTGAGGAGATTATACTCGATTGTGACTCACTCGACACGATTTAATAAGATGATGAGATAAGTTTAAAAATGAAGTAAACCATAATAGAATTGAATAATAAATAATTTATCCAGTAAATTATTAATATGAAAGATAAATAAAAGCATTTATTAATAATAATAATAAAATGTTAAATTGATTTTTGAATTATGGTATTCTTTTAAATTAAAATTTTAACCAAAACTTCTTATTTAAAACGTCGGAATACGATTCACTTCATGCGTCTCTTCTCTCTCTCTCTCTCAAAACTATTTTCTCTCCGATCCCCCTTTCCTTCTCAAACACTTTTCATCTCAAAACCCTTTCTCCTCAAACCTTCACTACACAAAATATGAATTTCCTCAATCAACGCCATTCCTGAAAGTTGAGAACCTTCTATTTTCACTCTCATTCTTCTGAAAGCGTAAGAGTCAGATATGAAGTTTTTTTTTTCTTTCGGTTTTAAAAAAATAAATCCATTTTTTTCTTTAAGCAATGTATCGTGGCTTTTGTTATTTTCTCATGAATCTTGCTTTGTGGTTACTGAATCGTTTTTAATTGAAGTATAAGACTGTCTTATGCGTTGTAGTTAGTTTTGTGTTGATTTTCTGTTAAACTTGTGGATTTGAATACTATGTGACTCATTTGAAACTTATATTTGGATTGCATGTGGTATTTGTTATTGCATGTGTGAAGTTTATGTCCCTTTGAAATGTTTTAAAATAGGTTGGGAGGTCTTTTGAGACAAATATATACTTTCTTTATGGTACTGGATATTCTTTTGAAGCCATGGATGTTTTAAAATAGGTTGGGAGGTATTTTGAGACAAATATATATATGTATTGTGGTAGTTGAAAATCCAATTTTTGTTATTGCAGGTTACTTTCAAAAAGAGTACAACCCTTTTCATACGTTTTTAGCTCAAACCCTTACCACATTGATATACTTGAAACATAGGATATGTGGTTAAAATACCAAATTTTTTTGAAGTGTTTTCGATTTTATATGATTTTCCTTTGAGGCACTGTACAGAGGTGAAAAACTGTCCTCTGTTTATGGGTTGAGAATATAAAAATTTTCTCACACAGCTGAAAAACTGCCCTGTTTCTGGGTTGAGATTATAAAAATTCCCTCACATAGCTCGCTTCGTTTTTTGGGCTAATTTTTTACTATGTTAACTTACTGTGTCTTGACTTTCATACGAATTTTACCTAGACACATTTGCATTTACCTAGGCAACACACGAGTTAGGCACAAGCACGGTTATCCCTTAAAAAAAAAAACTCATGTTTACTTTATTGTAAAGTCTTCCGCTTGAACTTATTTAAGACAAAAGTACTCTTTCAAACCGTAGCCCCCACCGGGATTTTGGTGGCGTTACATATATGTACTTCACACATGTTAAACCTTTCGTGTACTTGATATAATATGCTTTCTACATTTTATAATATTTTTATATATTACTATTGAAACTTATCCCTACTAGCTATTCTAATTTTTAACGTTGATATTACATGGGATGGGTTGGTCTGCTATGGACTAGAGTGCATGTTGTGCACCCTAGTCCATGTTGCACTTTTCAGTTTTACTGACTTACATTTTTTGGTAAATGGTGTTGCACTTTTCAATTATTAAACTGTATAATAATATTTTTAGTCATAGTGACTTACACTTTTTAGTAATATTGTGTTGTACTTTTCAGTTTAATAACATACACTTTTCTTTAGACTAGGGTGCATAACATGCACTCGAGTGCATACTAGACTTTACCATATTACATACATGTACTTTACACACATTACATCTTTTATGTACCTTGTCGTAATATGTTTCATAAATCGTTAATACGTGTCGTCATGGAGCTGGTTATTTTTTAACATTACAACTATTAATAAAATTGTTATTTTTTTATTTTTATTTTTTGGAAAACGGCAAAATATATTCAAAGGGTATAAGAGATACCTCTCAAAATCAAAGTTTACAACGATTTATAAGCCAGAAAAACGATTCAGCTATTTAATACAATGAATTGGTTCTCTAATTAATAAAATTGTTATTGGAACACAAAAAGTATGTATGTACAAAGTTAAATAAATTTCTTCAAAGATTTATTACAAGAATTTAAATAAACTGAGATGAGTTATGCACAAAGTTATAACAAATATGATCTTATGCTTGTATTGTGTGTCTCCCAAAATACAACCCATACTAAATTAGAAGTTCTAATACTAATCGATGGAGGCCAGATGTGGGAAGAAGTGAGATTTTTATCAGAATCATTAGTCCCAATATATCACATGAATAAGTTAGTGATCCTACACAGCATAACTATTACTAGTTTTCCCGTACGATTATTTGTGTTTTCGATATATAGAATTACGACTCATTTAAAAATTTGTGGTCTGAATTATCGGCTCTACTTTTGGATAGAAGGTTCATCTAGTGAATAATTTAATATGAGTGAATCAAGTTGTTTTCAACGAAAACTTAACATAGAACGTGCGCATGGGACTTTAATATATGAAAGAATTTGTCTCGTCTAAATGTCTGAACGGTTATAATTCTGCAAGCACCTCACGTGGTGAAGGAGTTTCTATTGGGTGAATATACCTTTGGTCACATTTCCTTACATGGTGTGCTCGTGGATCGATACTACTCTGACTCCTTGTGCCATTGCCCTCACTTATTAGTTTTTGACTTAAAAGAGACACTATTTCCCACAAATATTGCATTGTTTATTGCATCGTTTTTACCGTTAGATATTATGTGCATCACACACATTACATCTTTCGTCATGTACTTGGTGTAATATGTTTTCTACATTTTATAATATGTTTGAATCTTTAATACGTGTCGTCATAATAATTATAAGACGTTAATTATTTTTTTTATGTCAGTTCCAAAGTGTTACTAGTGTTATCTTTTCAATGTCAATTCCATTTGTTCGTATCATAAACTAAAATAATTTGTTTTCATATCATTGAAAAAATACTTGAGAACATATTGCCTTTTCCTACATACGTAGTAATAAGAAATAGAAATGAGAGGGTGGATCTACAAGAAATAGGAAGCAAATCTAGTTTTCTGCAGCTGAAGTCCGTTCCATTCACCAAAATTGACATTCTGCCGCTGAAATTAGATAGAGGACTGAATTATTATAATGATTTATTAATGATAAGAATATTGTACAAAATTTGTTTCTCACAAGGAGTACTCTGGTTTTCAGTAATGATTAATTTTGGCAGTCTGTTTACAAGCAAATCTTATAAGTACATCCAATAAGAAAGATCGATCGGTACTCATTCATCAAATTGACATCCTTTTTTTTCTTTCAGGATAAATGTAACAATTCTTAGGATTCATATAAAGGTTCTCCTAACAAAACTACTGTTTTAGGAAATACACTCCCTGATTAAACCCAATACTTCTAGTATTGGTAAATACACTATCTCCTTTTTAGGTTGTTAGTTGGTTAGTCTGTTATTAGCAGTTAATTTCTCTTAAAGCCTATAAATGTGATTAGGGCTTTCAATTGTAATTACAGTTTCCAATTCATCACTTTGTAAAACTGTGTTTCTCCAATCAATAGATTGATCTTTGATTCTTATTTTCAATTCATGAGAATTCATTCATGAAATTCTACATGGTATCAGTTTTTTGATTCATCTATGCCAGATTATCGATCTTGTTTTTCCAAATCCTCTTGAGTTTCTTCCCCTTTTCGCTGCATCGATTCATCAATGGCGCCTACAGTTACTGATCCGGATTCACTCGACCCTGCCCTCAACCCATTCTCCCCTCTTGCCCTTCACCAGAATGACAACCCCGCTGTGGCCATCGCTCTTGAGCCGCTCGACGGTACCAATTACGTTTCTTGGAGCCATGCCGTCAAACGGGGTCTCAGCGTCAAGAACAAAGTTCGATTGATCAATGGGTCATTGGAAATTCCTACTGAAGAGGACGATCCGGCTGTTCACGCTGCTTGGGTAAGGGCTAATGATTTAGTTTTGATGTGGATTTTGAATTCCATTATACATGAGATTAAGCGTACCTTAGATTACTTTTCAATTGCTAAGGATGTTTGGGATGAACTTAAGATTCGTTATGCTCAATCTGATGGTACTAGAGTCTATCACTTAGAGAAATCCCTTAGCACTATAAATCAAGGTTCTCAAACCTTAGTCTCATATTACAATCAATTTAAATCATTGTGGGATGAGTATCTTAGTTTTAGGCCTGTTCTTAAGTGTTCTTGTTGTGCCATGGATGGTTGCTCATGTGATTTGCCTAAACTTATGATCACCACTCAAGAACAAAATGCTGTTATGAAATTCTTGATTGGTCTTCATGAATCCTATAGTTCTCTTAGAAGCCAATTCTTGTTACAATCACCATTCCCTCCCCTTTCCAAGATCTATGGTCTCTTGCTCCAAGAAGAATCTCAAAGGACCCTAAACACTATCCCTGAACCCATCCTTCCTGACTCTAATGCCATGGCTACTAGAAATATCAGATTCTATAAAGATAAGAGGAAGCCCCTCAAATGTAGCCACTATGATGGCACTGGCCACACTATTGATAGATGCTTCCAGATAATAGGTTTCCCACCTGGTTGGAGGGGTCCTAGAGGCCTCCCCAACAAATACCTCCCAAAAACTGCCAACCTTTCCATCAAAGACAGCTCCATGGTCTCCAACCCTCTTTTTGATCAAGAAATGTATAACAAATTTGTGAGCTTCTCTAAGTTGCAGAGCACTGGAGAAAACAAGGATGTTTCTCACTCTGTGGCAGGAACTTCTGCTTGCCATGTTGATGAGCCCAAGAACTCAACTGATTCAGGTATGTTTCCTACCATTTGTCCAAAAAATAACAATGCCTTCAATTGGATTTTGGATACTGGGGCCACTGATCATATGATCAGTGACTTTTCTATGTTTACTACCCCACCATCCATAGCCAATGTTAGGATTTCTTTACCCAATAATGCTACTTCCTTTGCTACTCATATGGGTAATATTGTTATCAATGATCACTTGACTTTGTATAATGTGTTTTATGTCCCTGATTTCACATTTAATCTTTTATCCATTAGTCACTTGACAAGATATTCCAATTGTTCTGTGTGCTTTCTTTCATCCCATTGTGTTTTGCAGGACACTACCACCAAGATGGTGATTGGTACTGCTGACCAAGTTAGAGGACTATATCTCTTGCAAACTGCACATCACACTAGCAATACTGCTTTAGGATATACTGCACATTTTAATTCTCTTGTTGACACTGCTTTACCCTCTGATTTGTGGCATAAGAGGCTTGGACACACATCTATGAAATGCTTGTTAAACATTCCTGAACTCAATGTAAAAGTTGCTCCCTTACATGATCCCCGTTTTATTTGTCCTTTAGCTAAACAGAAGAAAAGATCTTTTCCTATTAGTACCTCTGTATCTACTCATGCTTTTCAGTTAATACATTGTGATGTTTGGGGCCCCTTTTCTACTGTTTCTGCTTCCGGTCATAGATATTTCCTTACTATTGTTGATGACTTTAGTAGATGCACTTGGATATATCTCTTGGCTGCCAAAAGTGATGTTAAACTTTCTTTGCAAAATCTCTATAACATGGTCTTGACACAATTTCATGTTAAAATTCAAACCTTAAGGAGTGATAATGGAACTGAATTCTTTCTCACTGATTTCTACCATAACTTGGGGATTATCCATCAAACTTCATGTGTGGAAACACCCCAACAAAATGGCATAGTAGAAAGAAAACATCAGCACTTACTCCAAGTTGCTAGAGCTCTTATGTTTCAATCTTCTTTACCCCTTAAGTATTGGAGTGAATGCATCAAAACTGCTGCCTACATTATAAATAGGATTCCATCTTACATTTTGCACCAAAAATCTCCTTTTGAGTTACTGTACAATAAGAAACCTGACTATTCTGTTTTTAAAACCTTTGGGTGCCTTTGTTTTGCAAACACTTTACTTTCTCACATACACAAATTTGCACCTAGAGCTTCCAAATGCATATTTCTTGGTTATCCTTTTGGAACAAAGGGGTACAAACTCCTTAATATTGACACTGACACTCTTTTTATATCCAGAAATGTTAAATTCTTTGAGAATGTGTTTCCCTTTGCTGACAAACCCATTCTTTCCCCTAAATCTATACCTGTTACCACTGAATATGATGATTTTAGTGATAATGAAGATCACATTCCCATTTCTGATACTAATAATGCCCCTGATATTCCCATTTCTGATATTGATACTTCTGATCCCAACACTTCTATAACTGAGTCTACTTCTAGACCTACTAGGGTCAAATCTCAGCCTGCTTACTTGTAACTTTATGAAACTACTCTTCCTGCTTCTGTGGATCATGCCAAAAGCAATCTCTCTTACAATGGTAAATTGTATCCCATCCAAAATTACTTATCCACCTCTAAACTATCTCCTCATTTCAGACACTTTACTGCTTCCATTTCTCATATACAAGAGCCCAAAACATATAAGATAGCTGCTCAAGATAAAAATTGGGTGAATGCTATGAAAAATGAGTTAGATGCTCTAATAAAGAACAATACATGGACTCTTGTTAACTTACCTCAGAATAAGAATTGCATTGGATGTAGATGGATTTACAAAGTTAAGTATAACTCTGATGGCTCTTTAGACAGATATAAAGTTAGATTAGTAGCCAAAGGCTTCACACAATAAGAAGGCATTGACTACTTTGATACCTTTTCCCCTGTAGCTAAAATAACCACTGTAAGAATTTTGCTTGCTGTTGCTGTCTCCAAAAATTGGCACATCCATCAATTAGATGTTAATAATGTCTTTTTGCATGGTGATTTAGATGAAGAAATATACATGATTCCTCCTCCTGGTTATTGTTCTCCTAATGACAAAAGGGTTTGTAAATTGAACAAAAACCTTTATGGCCTAAAACTAGCTTCTAAACAGTGGTTTACCAAATTAACTTCCTCTTTACTCTCCATTGGCTTCACCCAATCCAAGGCTGACACATCTTTATTCACTATGCACAATGGCCATGATTTTACTGTTATTCTTTGCTATGTTGATGATCTCATTGTGACAGGCAATAATCTTAATGTCATTCAATCTATTAAAAGACATCTTCATAACAAGTTTACCATAAAAGATCTAGGTGTTTTAAGGTATATTTCGGGAATTGAAGTTGCTAGAAATCATATTGGCATGACTTTATCCCAGAGAAAGTACACACTGGATTTACTTCATGATTCAGGGTATTTGGGGAGCAAGCCTTGCTCTACTCCTATGGACTCCAAAATTACCTTTGATCCACAATCTCCTCCTCTCCAACACCCTGAACAATATAGAAAATTAGTTGGTAAGCTTCTTTACTTAACTGTCACAAGGCCTGACATTTCGTATGCAGTTCAAACAGTTAGCCAATACACGCAAGCACCTACTTCTTCTCATCTCACTGTTGTTCATAGGATTCTAAGGTATGTCAAAGGTAACCCTGACACTGGCCTTTTTTATTCCAGAAGTAATGTTTTTAAGATACATGCATTTTCTGATTCTGATTGGGGGAGATGCCTCCAAACTAGAAGAAGTATAACTGGTTATAACATTTATTTTGGGAACTCTCTGATATCTTGGAAATCCAAGAAACAAAGTACTGTTAGCAGGTCATTTGCTGAGGCAGAATACAGAGCCTTGGCCTCCACTACCTGTGTGCTTCAATGGGTGCACTACATCCTTGATGACTTGAAGATTCAACACTCCACTCCTTCAAATATGTACACAGACAGCAAGAGTGCATTCTCCATTGCTCACAACCCTTGCCTTCACCAAAGGACAAAACACATTGCTTTGGATTACCATTTCACCAGAGAAAAGATCAAGGAAGGATTGCTCACTCTCATTCACATCCCCACTCAAGAGAATTTGGCTGATATTCTGACCAAACCAATGCCACCAGCTGCTTTTATTGATCATAAAGCCAAAATGGGAATGCTAAATATACATTCTCATTTTGAGGGGGTATAAAGGTTCTCCTAACAAAACTACTGTTTTAGGAAATACACTCCCTGATTAAACCCAATACTTCTAGTATTGGTAAATACACTATCTCCTTTTTAGGTTGTTAGTTGGTTAGTCTGTTATTAGCAGTTAATTTCTCTTAAAGCCTATAAATGTGATTAGGGCTTTCAATTGTAATTACAGTTTCCAATTCATCACTTTGTAAAACTGTGTTTCTCCAATCAATAGATTGATCTTTGATTCTTATTTTCAATTCATGAGAATTCATTCATGAAATTCTACAATTCATGAAACTATTCAAAAATCTTAAAATATTTTTCTCTGAATACACATTTACTCTGAATACACGTGCGTTTTATAAGCTTAAATGTAAAATCATAGGTGATGCGTCGAAAAAGAATGCCTTCGGATATCAATCGTTCTTTTACGAGCACTGCGAATCACGGATTTGAATCACTCGTTTATCCTTGGCAATCTTCACGTAAATCACCTTGAAAATCCTAAAATGACCTGCAAAAGCACGCCGGAGGGGGGCTCCGGCGCGGAAGCTCTGACGCTCAAGTCAGAATCGTTCTTAGGAGAATCAAAGAGGAATTTTCCTGTAGTTCTAGGGAAATTCTGGCGAATAATCTGATGTATCTTCTCAATTCAGTGTATAGTATGTATATTCTGTAAAACGTAAATGAGAATGTAAAAATAACCTGTTTATATACCTGGTCCTTCCTCTCCGGAGAGAGGAAGACTCTTTCTCCCTATATTTGCTCGCACCTCCCTATAAATTTGGCCCACCTCTTTGAAGGCTTGGTCCAGATCCCTAAATACTCGGCCCCTCCACGTATTGGCCCCTATCTTCATGGATTGACTTCTTCCTTTGACTGAGTTAGGAAAGAATGACTTATACTATGCGTTCCCCTTTGGGCCAGATCCCTGGACCCAAAGGCTATCAATTCTCGAATGTGGGCTAAAGGCCCATTTACTCTTATTTCCCTTTTTAGGCCCATGAGTGTATTAATCTAACCTTCAAGCTTATTGACCTAATTAAGACCATTATAATTTATCCCGTTTCCACGTGTCGACTTTCCCAAGAGAGACATATTTTATCCGCATCAACCACTCCCCCTACTCTCGTAAAAAGGATAATTTTTAAGAGAGTAGGAAAAAATAATAAGATAAATTACAAAAGAAATAATCCATTCCTTTAATCACTCCTTTCTCGTATTTCCCTCAAAATATGACTGATTCGGTTTCTTTTTAATAATTATCTTCAGAATCTTCACGCCTTTTCCACTTCCACACGCCAATTCAATTTCAAAATCCGCATTCATGTGTTTGCCCGAGAACCAACATTCAGCCTCCCCTCTTCAGTCACGCGCCCTTTTATTGGGAAGCTTTTAATTCTTCTCGGTTTTTTCCCCTTCTCTCTCCATCGTAATTATTTCAAAACTTATATTCGTTCCACAAAAAACCCTCTTCTCTTTCGAACTTATCCATACTTTCTTACTTTCGTTTCTACTTCTGCAATTAACCTCCTCGCGCACGTCCATCGGCCACTTCGTCACCTTCGAAAACCGACCTTGCTTCAGGTATCTCCTCTTCTTCCTCGTTTTTCTTTTACTGTAACCTCATGTCATCTTCTGTTCGAACCTCGTCGGACTCCATATCTATGGAAAGTTCGACTTCCGACTCCCTCTCTATCTTTCCTGTGACCAACCCTGCCTTGAAGGATAAAATTTCCGGTTCTTCGATCCTCCCTCCCGAGCGCGTCGCCACTTTTCTCCGCTCAGGGATCTTTCCCACCGATTACACGGTTAGAGCAGCACATAGGAAAGAACGCCCAAATTTCCCAGGTCCTAACACTCTGGCCTTCTAGGAGGCTCAACTAAAAGCAGGCCTCCGCTTTCCCATCCATCCCTACTTCTCTGAAATCTCTACTTACCTTCGCATACCCCTTAATCAATTCACCCCCAACGCCATCCGTGCGATGCTAGGTTTCTATATTTTGATGAAGGGGAATGGAGACGAACCATCAGCCCAGCTTTTTCTAACCCAGTATATGTGCAAGTTCGCGGATGGGTTCTTCTATACTTGTGGCCGTCCTTCCAGGACCGGGAAATTCATGGAAAAGCTCCATGAAGGAGTCCATGACTGGAAGGATTATTACTTTTTTGTTACAAATCCTTATCCTTGGGAGTTCCCTCACGAAAAATGGATTTACGAGAACCCTGGGGTGCCTCGTCCTCCTCTCTCTGTTTGTTCCTCTTTAAACTTGGATGTGATGAACCACTTGAATGATAACGTATTTACCCACGGATTTTTTGATGTGATGGGCATTTGTAAGAATCCTAGGGCTTTATCTCATTTTGGTTTCGGTCGCCCCGATTACCCCCTAGGTCCAGATGATGGTAATATCATTTCTTTTTCGCTTGACATCTTCCTCAAGATTAAAACTACTATAATTGTTAACCTCTTTGTATGTATTTCTTTGCAGCTATGAGTTGGTTAACCCAAATTTCTCGTGATGCTGCTCCTCTTTCTATGGTAGCTAAATCTCCGGCCCCTGAAAGCTCCACAAAGGTTCCTATTCCTCCGTCACCAGTGAAACCTTCCACTGGGTCAGTTGCTAAGCGTACAAGGTCCTCTACTGAGAAGGCCATGATCTCTACGTTGCCCCCTGCCTCTGACGCCTCTAAGAAGAAGAAGTCCAAGACTAAGTCCTCCTTGCCCAATGTCACTCCAGATGCCCCTGGCGACATCAGTGTCGATCACCTCATGGCTTTCATAGATCGTCACACTCCGACCCCTGCCACAGAGGCCCTCAATGCTCTATCCTCGGAAGATCGAGTCGTGCATGCCGCCCACAGTTTCACTCAGGTAGATTCTCAATGTAGATATTGCTTTGAATGATTAATAAGAGAAAGTATAGATGTCTTACTTCTTTATATTGTTTCTTGTGTAGTTTGGCCTCTTGTATTTTGATATATCCGAACGAGCCCTCCAATCCCTTCAGCTAGTAGACGATCTCCAGAGCCAGGTGGAATTGGAGAAAATGAAGAAAAAGATTCTGGAAGGAGAGTTACGGGAGTCCATCCAGGCACGGAAGGGGATTCAAGCTGAGAAGGTGAAGCTTTCAGAGGAGGTTTCTTCACTGAAGGCTCAGTTTGGTGAGCGGGTTGAACGTTTGGAGGCTACTCTCCCTTTGGCTGGGATGAAGCCGTGCATCGATTCTCTTTTTACCTCCGCCATGGGTCAGAAGTTTCTAGGTACCCTGCATCGGGAATGGTTGGAGGCCTTTCTCAAGAGTACCAGCTTCCTGGGGGCAATGGGTGCATATATTCCCCGTTTCATCGATCATGGGTTTTCCAACGCCGTGGCTGAACACTCTGCCCCTGAATTCAATGGGCAGTACACTCGTGCCCTTCGGTTAGATGAGTTAGCCACTCCCCCTAAGTTCCCTGGAGATCCTAAGGAGGACATCAGCACTCCCTGGTGGCTGCCTGGGATGAGGAAGGCGGTCTCGGAGTTGAAGCAAACTGCTCTGAAGTTGGACGACCTTGTACCGGCGAAGGATTTGCCTTTCCCCATCCATGTGGCTAACCCTGATCCTGTGGCAACCGTGGCGGCCGGCGCTCTAGAGGAGAAGGCAGAGGGGGGTGGTTCCAGTGGACAGGTTGATGAAGCAGGAGAAGGTTTCGAGGGGAAGAATGATATTCCCCTTTCTTCATAACTCTATTTCTCTCATAACATTTCGGTACTTTTAAAACACTTTTATTTTTGTTGAGGCCTTTAAGGTCTCTTTTGGTATTTTCAGGAGACTCCACACTCCTGCGTTTTTCTGTGGAGGGCCAAGGCATGGTGCCTTCGGTCTTGGATATCTCTATTTTACTTTTGCTTATCGTACCTGCACATTATCCCCTGGCATGCATATATATATATATATATATATATATATATATATATCTATCTCTGCTATTAGACATATGATGTAGTATCCGTTCTGCTTTTCTTTATCATAAGTTTAGCATGTTTCTAGCATCTTCTTGACACGTAAAGGCTCTAAAGCTTATAGAGAAATTTTAAATGAGAATATGGAGTTTGTGTTTCTGTACTTACTTAGTGACTTGATAATGCTTCTAGTTTCTCCCCAGAGTTAAAGTTCACAGGGATTATACTCTCCCAAAAGTTAGAGTTTATAGGTATTATACTCTCCCAAAAGTTAGAATTTATAGGGATTATACTCTCCCAAAAGTTAGAGTTTATAGGGATTATACTCTCCCAAAAGTTAGAATTTATAGGGATTATACTCTCCCAAAAGTTAGAGTTTGTAGGGATTATACTCTCCCAAAAGTTGTTTATACTCGTAAGAGTTCTTAGGGATTATACTCTCCCTGAAGTTGTTTATACTCGTAAGAGTTCTTAGGGATTATACTCTCCCTGAAGTTGTTTATACTCGTAAGAGTTCTTAGGGATTATACTCTCCCTGAAGTTGTTTATACTCGTAAGAGTTCTTAGGGATTATACTCTCCCTGAAGTTGTTTATACTCGTAAGAGTTCTTAGGGATTATACTCTCCCTGAAGTTTTTTATACTCGTAAGAGTTCTTAGGGATTGTACTCTCCCTGAAGTTGTTTATACTCGTAAGAGTTCTTAGGGATTGTACTCTCCCTGAAGTTGTTTATACTCGTAAGAGTTCTTAGGGATTGTACTCTCCCTGAAGTTGTTTATACTCGTAAGAGTTCTTAGGGATTATACTCTCCCTGAAGTTGTTTATACTCGTAAGAGTTCTTAGGGATTATACTCTCCCTGAAGTTGTTTATACTCGTAAGAGTTCTTAGGGATTATACTCTCCCTGAAGTTGTTTATACTCGTAAGAGTTCTTAGGGATTATACTCTCCCTGAAGTTGTTTATACTCGTAAGAGTTCTTAGGGATTGTACTCTCCCTGAAGTTGTTTATACTCGTAAGAGTTCTTAGGGATTATACTCTCCCTGAAGTTTAGAGTTATTTTGATAATTGGCAGGTTAATCACATCTTCCGCTGCCATACCCCCTACTCCCCCTAGCTTTAGAGGCTGTCGTGGATAAAAACTTTGGGAATTGTCCTTAGGCATTTCCCTTTCGAATCTTTGTGTATTAGTGTAGATCTTCCTGTTTCTTCTAATGAGGTTTATATAAACCTCCCAATTTTTTCAGGATGAGATAAACCTCGCAGTATCTCTGTTATCTTATTGTTTTAGCTTCTGAAACGCATTCATTATCTCATCATTATATGGACACCTAGCAGTTATCTCAGCACAATATTTAATGTATGATAAACATCTCATCATAAAATCGGAATATAAAAATCATCTCATCATCACATTAACATGCATTACGGGAATTTACTGAAATTTTTCCAAAAACGATGCTCCATTGATCCAAAGTGTTTATCAACATAAGCAAATAAGGGGAACCCATGCCGACCTCATTAAAAACCTCTCCGTGGTAAAACCCCAAGGGGAAACCCACGTAGAGGGAAAAAGAGTGTCGGTGAAGCAATTATTCGAATGAGAAATAAACATTTAAAATTGTTCATAAATGGAAAGATGGTAAGGGAATAACACCTTCCTCAAACATAAAACCTCTTCAAGTGGCACACGTTCCATGGCCTCAGTATTTCTTTTCCCGTCATATCCTGGAGTTTGTATGCTCCACCTTTTAGGACCTGTATTACCTTGTATGGACCTTCCCAATTAGCTTCCATCTTTCCTGTATTCTTCAAGGCGTCTGCCCTCCGAAGGACTAAATCTCCAGCTTTAAAGGAGCGTGGGACTACCCTGCGATCATATGCTGCCTTGATCCGACTCTTGTATCTTTTCGCTTTCAGCCTTGCCATCTCCCTCTCTTCTTCTACCAGATCCAGGGCCTCCCTCATCAACTCTCCGTTTCTCTTCTCTTCAAAATAGGTGATCCGGTGTGATCTCAGTCTGGCTTTGGGAGGTATCACTGCTGCTGCTCCATATACCAAATAGAAGGGGGATTCGCCTGTAGCTGTCTTGGGACTAGTCCTGTAGGACCAGAGTACGTTGTCTAACTCCTTCACCCATCCTCCTCCTACCTTTTGCAGTCGTGTTCGGATACCATCCACTAGAATTCTGTTTGTAACTTCCACTTGTCCATTGGCTTGTGGGTGGGCTACCGAAGTGAATCTCTGTATAATATTCCATCTCTCGCACCATTTCCTTACTTTCTCTCCGTTGAATTGTGTTCCATTATCGGAAACCAAGATTCTCGGGACTCCAAACCTGCAACAAATATGTCTTTCCAGAAAAAGAATTACATTATCTTCCTCTATTTTAGTCAAGGGTACGGCCTCTACCCACTTACTGAAATAGTCCACGGCCACAATCAAGAATTTCCTTCCTCCCGGTGCTAAGGGGAAGGGTCCCACTAGATCTATCCCCCACTTGGCGAAGGGACAGGGCGAGTACATGGCCCCCATCTCCTCTGCAGGTACTCGTATTAAAGGTCCATTCTTTTGACACTTCTCGCATTTCTTCACGAATTCCCTAGTGTCTCTGATTATATTAGGCCAGTAAAAACCTGCTCTAAATACCTTCTTCACCATAGTCTGATAACCTTCATGGCTGGATGCGCAACCTTCATGGATATCCTTGATCACTAGCTCTGCCTCTCTTTTCGAAAGACATTTCAAATAGGGTTGAGTGAAGGATCTCTTGTATAATTGGTCCCCTAGGATACAATACTTCCTTCTCCAAGCTTTGGCCTCCCTGGACATTGGGGTTACTTGCCCCCTGTTCAACTCTTCCCATATCTCTTTTTCTCCAGTCATCCCCTGCTGTTATCTCTCCGACCAGAGTTTCAGTAGCTAATTGATCTGCCACTAACAGGGTTACCTTTCCGTGTCCCTCGAATTCAGTGGAACTAGCTAGTTTAGACAGCCCGTCTGCTTTCACATTCTCTTCTCTTGGCACCTGTATCACTTCAAAAGTATGGAATTTATTCTTTAGTCTCTTTACCTGTTCTAGATAGGCGATCATCCTCTCATCTTTGGCGAGGTACTCCCCCATGACCTGTTGCACTACCAGGTGTGAGTCGGAATGCAGGGTGACTTTTTGTGTCCCTAACTCTGCTGCCATGCTAGCCCCTCTAATCAGGGCTTCATATTCTGCACCATTGTTTGAGGTTGAGAACCGGAACTTGATGGCAACTTGTCTTCTTGGCCGTCAGGGTCAACCAACACTATCCCTGCTCCACATCCTAAAGCGGATGCTGAACCATCAACATATACCTTCCAGCCTTGTTCTTCCTCCATTCTGGTAGACTCTTGAATAAAGTCTGCTAGAGCTTGGGCCTTGATGGCCCTCCTTGGTTCGTAATCAATATCGTACTCCTGTAATTCCACTGCCCATCTGACCATTCTTCCTGATAAGTCTGCTCTTCCCAGAGTCTGCTTCAAAGGGAAATTAGTTGTGTAGAGCCTTCCTCTTTCATCAGGGCTGTACTCAGGGAATGTTCCCCTACCGAGAGGTATAAGAGTAAGACATCTCCTTGAGAGGGCTTGGTCAGCTTCGGAAGTTGTCCAAGGTGGAGCTTCAGTTCTTCGAAAGCTTTTTGACATTGCTCATCCCATTCAAATCTCGACCCCTTCCTTAATGTTCTGAAGAAGTGGTGGCTCTTCTCTGCTGACCTTGCTATGAATCTGCTAAGAGCTGCGATTCTGTCGTTCAGGGTCTGCAATTCTTTCAGGTTTCGAGGAGGTTGCATGTCGAGGACCGCCTTCACCTTAGCAGGGTTAACCTCTATTCCCCTCTGAGTCACCATATATCCCAGGAATTTTCCTGACCCTACTCCAAAAGAACATTTAGCTGGATTTAATTTAATACCATTTTCTCTAATTACCTGAAATATCTCCTTCAGGTCATTAATGTGTTCCTCTGCTTTGACACTCTTAGCTAGCATATCGTCCACATAAATTTCCATGTTCCTCCCTATCTGTCCTCGGAACACCGAGTCTACCATTCTTTGATAGGTGGCTCCTGCATTTATCAGTCTAAAAGGCATACGTACATAACCGAAAGTACCACATGTCGCAATAAAACATACCTTTGGTATATCAAGGGGGTTCAACTGGATTTGATGGTACCCTTGATATGCGTCCATCATGCTAAGCAGTTCAAATCCGGACGTGGCATCTACCAATTGATCAATTCTAGGCAGGGGATAGTGATCCTTAGGGCATGCTTTATTCAGATCTCTAAAGTAAATACACATCCTCCATTTGCCGGCTCCCTTAGACACCAGTACTGCATTCGAGAGCCACTCAGGGAACTGCACTCTCTTCACATGCCCTGCACTCAACAATTTGTCAATTTCCTCTTTCACAATGAGGTTCTTCTCCTTACCAAAATTCCTTAACTTCTGCTTCACTGGCCTAGCTCTGGGATCTACATTAAGGTGGTGCATTGCTATCTCTGGAGGGATACCCGTCATGTCCGTCGCCGTGAAAGCGAAGATATTCGCATTCTCCTGAAGGGTGTGTATAATCTTTTCTTGGAGCTCAAGGTTCATGTGTGTACCTATCCTGGTTGTGAATCCCTCCTTTCCTGGATAAAGCTCAATGCTCATTAATTCTTCATCTGCTTTGGTCTTGGGTTGCTCTTGCACTAGCTCACCCACTTTCTGCCTTTTCAATTCAGGGTCTTCACCCTTAAATCTCTCCATCCCTCGGAACACGGCTCTGTCCGCTATCTTGACCGATTCTACGTAACACTTCCTTGCTTGGTATTGGTTACCGCATATCTCTCCCACACCCCCCGAGGCAGGGAATTTCATCTTCATGTGGAAGGTGGAGATCACTGCCTGAAAGATATTCAAGCTTGGTCTTCCCATTACCACATTATACGAGGATGGGACGTCTACTATCAGGAACTCTATCACTTGCACACGTCGGTTAGGGGCGACTCCTAACCCTACTTGTAATAGCGCTGAACCAAGGGGTTGAATGGCTCCCCCTGAGAATCCATAGAGGGCGGTCTCCACTGGTCTGAGCTTTATGTTTAATTCCATCTTCTTGAAACACTCCAGGAACATGATATCAGCAGAGCTCCCCGTGTCTACAAAAATTCTGGCCACATCGTATCCTGCTATATCCGTGGTAATGACTAATGCGTCATTATGGACTTCCCTGGGTTCCCCAGCGTCTTCTGGCCCAAAATGAATATCATGACCCTCTGTCATTTTTCCTATCTCATGGTGTTCCATATTCTTCTCACTCTTCAGCGACCTAACGCTCTGCTTCCTCTGTCTGAAAGAATCCCCATCAGCAGGGCCTCCCATTATCATGTGAATAGTTCCCCTCTTTTGAGGAGGGGGTGGCTGATCCTCGATGTTCTTCCTCTGATCTCTTCTATTGTCTTCTGGCTTCCCCTCGGGATCCTTCCTCTTTTGCCCTCTAGGGCCTTGTCGATCTCTAAAAATAAATTCCTTTAGATGACCTGCTTGAATCATTCTCTCTATTTCGTCTTTCAGGTGCCAACATTGGTTGGTATCGTGGTCGTAATCATTATGGAATCTGCAAAATCTGTCTGACTTAGGATTCTGAGGACCCCTGTTTCTGGAATAGGGGAACTTCATATCAGGATGGTCTCCTGCCACTTCTAAAACTTCGGCTGGCTCTATCCTCAAAGGGGTATATCTCCTCGTCCTTCCCCTTGGGCTCCAGGGCGCAGCTTCTTCTCTTTTTACGTTCTCCAACCTGCTCGAGGTTCTGTGTCTCTCTGGACTTGGCCTCCTTAGTGGGATTTCTCTTCTCCGTTCCCCGTTCCCCACTATTGTCCTGGTCTCCGAACGCTTAGCCTTCCTTACCTCTTCTAGGGTGAGGTATTTTTCTGCTCTCCTTAATAACTCATCAAAGGTCCGTACTGGCTTCTTGGCTAGAGATGTGAACAAGTCTCCATCTCTTAATCCGTTGGTAAGAGCAATGATTTTGACCTCTGAAGAGGCTGTGGGTACCTCTAGGGCCGCTTGGTTGAATCTTTTCAAGAAAGCCCGTAGGCTCTAGTTCTCCCCTTGTCGCATGTTAAACAAGGTGAGGGTGGCTCTAGGTTGCCTCCTAGCGCTGGCGAATTGATGCAAGAACAATTCACTGAATTCTGACCATGAGTGGATGGTATTCGGCCCTAGCTGCGTAAACCACTGTTGTGCAGCCTTGGATAGGGTAGTTAGAAATACCCTGCACTTGACGCCCTCTCCATATCGGTGTAATAGGGCAGCGTTCTCAAATCTCATCAAATGCTCGTACGGATCCGTGGTGCCATCATATTCAAAATTTAAGGATTTGAAGTTAGAGGGCAGTTCATCTTGTAAAATGCTTGATGAGAATTGATAGCCAGTGATGTAAGAGGGTTTACTTACGTTGTCAGTCATGTGTCTCTGCATGTCCTTCATCTCTTTACGTAAGGCCTGTATTTGATCACTGACTGCTCCCTGGTACGTGTCATCCGTGCTCTCTCCTACCCCTGTATCCAGAGTAGTATCGCCAGGGATCCTCTCCGTGTTCCTCCAAGGAGGGCGATCAAGAATGCTTCTCTCAGCCTGGGAGGGCACCTTTTCCTCTTGGTTTTGAGGGGGATCCTCGTTCCTAGAGGGGACTGGAGCGGAATCGATGACGTGTTCCAGGGGGTTTTGCTTCGTACCCTCGTTGATTGGTGGAATAGGTCCAGGGGGGGCGAAGTCCACGGGAAGTGATTATCCTTTCGACTGATTGCGCAATCATCTCATCTAACTGATCTTGAGAAATAGTCAAGAGTTCTGGTCGAGCATGGGGGTTAGAGATATCCTTGTTAATCCCACTTCCCGAAGCTCCCGAGGTACCCGTTACATTCCCCTCTTGGGCGAGAGGGATATCTTCTGGTGTAGGGTTTGCAAGTTGTTTCCCTAGATTTCGGTTTACGGGAAAACCTGGGGGAGGCGGAGGGAAAGGAGGAGGAGTGAAATCTCCTTTCTCCTTAGTCCGCCTCGTTGGATCTTGTTCTCCACCCATTTAATACGGAACTTTTCTCACGCCTTTGCTCGAAATGTTCCCACAGACGGCGCCAGTTGATGCGTCGAAAAAGAACGCCTTCGGATATCAATCGTTCTTTTACGAGCACTGCAAATCACGGATTTGAATCACTCGTTTATCCTTGGCAATCTTCACGTAAATCTCCTTGAGAATCCTAAAATGACCTGCAAAAGCACGCCGGAGGGGGGCTCCGGCGCGGAAGCTCCGACGCTCAAGTCAGAATCGTTCTTAGGAGAATCAAAGAGGAATTTCCCTGTAGTTCTAGGGAAATTCTGGCGAATAATCTGATGTATCTTCTCAATTCAGTGTATAGTATGTATATTCTGTAAAACGTAAATGAGAATGTAAAAATAACCTGTTTATATACCTGGTCCTTCCTCTCCGGAGAGAGGAAGACTCTTTCTCCCTATATTTGCTCGCACCTCCCTATAAATTCGGCCCACCTCTTTGAAGGCTTGGTCCAGATCCCTAAATACTCGGCCCCTCCACGTATTGGCCCCTATCTTCATGGATTGACTTCTTCCTTTGACTGAGTTAGGAAAGAATGACTTATACTATGCGTTCCCCTTTGGGCCAGATCCCTGGACCCAAAGGCTATCAATTCTCGAATGTGGGCTAAAGGCCCAATTACTCTTATTTCCCTTTTTAGGCCCAGGAGTGTATTAATCTAACCTTCAAGCTTATTGACCTAATTAAGACCATTATAATTTATCCCGTTTCCACGTGTCGACTTTTCCAAGAGCGACATATTTTATCCGCATCAATAGGTCCTATCTTTTATGGCTGCCACAACCTCATACTACTAAAATTTAACAAATTTCAATTTTTTAAAAGAGAATATATTATTTTTTCATATAAGATCTTATTATATCACTTTGATATTGACGTTCTTTTAATTTTTTTTAGAATAAGTGTAACAAGTTAGTGAAACTATTCAAAAATCTTAAAATATCCTCCTTGAGAATATTACACATGTATTTCATAAACTTGTAAAATCAAAATATTATTGTTTCTGATGAAATCTTATTGTATCATAGTCATGGGCGAATTGTGAATAATCTGCATTTTTTCATCTCAATTTTCGAACTATCAAATAACTGAGAACATATTGCGAGTTTGACTATCAAATAATTGAGATCACTGACTTCATTAATGGCCACTAATAATAAGAAATAAAAATGATGGATCTCCTTAAATCTTTTCTAAAATTAGCCGGAACGACTTCATTCATCAAAATTGAATTTTGTAATTGAAATTCGCGAGAAGAACACCCATTCACATTTTGTCGCGAGAAGAACTCATTCACCAAAATTGACACATAAGATGACTATTAACAACCATTGAATTAAAACCCTTGCACAATCTCATCTGTATAGTCCTAATCATAAGTTTTTTCGATCACTCTAGTTTTTAGTAATGAAACTTTTAGCTTATATCAATAAAAAATAAAGAGATCGACAAGTACTAAATAACAATTCTTATACTCATATTTGAAAAAAAAAATTGTAAAGAAATTTACGCAATCATGTTTTAACTACTAGAATTATATAATTTATACTTGAAATTCAGTCATATTTGATATCTTCCGCTGCATTAGTTCTAATTATATTTCAAGCTCTATTTCTACTTATTATACTAACACATTCCTTCATGTGTAGTGGAGATTTTTTTTTCTAACTTTAAAATATAGATCATTCTCTACCCATTCTTAAAAAATATTCTAAAATACTTCCTCCATCGATCCCATAAGACAGTTGAATTTTGGAAATAAGGAGCAATTTGTAAAAGAAATTCACGCAATCAATGTTTTAACTACAAGAATTATATATAATTTATACTTGAAATTCAGTCATATTTGATATCTTCCGCTGCATTAGTTCTAATTATATTTCAAGCTCTATTTCTATTTATTATACTAACATATTCCTTTTTGTGCCGTGGAGATTTTTTTTTATCTAACAACCATGATAAGTTATTTAAAAATATAGATCATTCTTTACACATTCTTAAAAATTTATAAAAAATATTCTAAAATACTCCCTCCGTCCGTTCCAGAGGAACTTGCACCCTTGGGATCTCACACATTTTAATAAATGTGTAAAAAAAAGTGTAATGAGTGATGTTTTGAGGGGTAATTTTGTAAACTTTTATGAATAAAGTAAAGTAAAAAATGTAGATTGAGTGTAAAAAGTAATGACATATGAGTAAATATGTGTATATTTTGAGGATGGGGTTATGACAATATTTTCGTTTATTGAGTGTGCAAATTGATATGGGACATCATATATAGAAAATGTGCAAATTCGTATGGGACAGAGGGAGTATTATATAAGAATAAAAAATTGTATCTACAAATTTATTATGGCCCTGGGCCTCTGATTGAAGTATTTTTAAATTTGGTTCATAAAAAAGTTTCTGATGTTTGTTATTGGCATGGATTAAACTAGCGGTGTTGAAACAAATGAAATTTGGATTGTAAAAAAATTAAATTAAAAAAAATCTTCACAAAGTTCCTTGCAAAACAAATTAAAATGGTATCATGTTTCTTCCCTGATGCAATTTCGTCACAAATCGAAACATCCAATAATTATATCTTAAATTCTGTTGAGTTCGACCATTTAATTAAATTTATCGCGACGAGTATGTAGCCGTCACAAAAATTTGCGTAGAAGCACCTCTGATCATCTGGGTTTCACATGTATTAATTTTTTGCCCTTAATAAAATTGCTTTTGCCCGATCTAAAAAAAAAAAAAAAAATTAGATACCCCATATACTATACGACGGAATGAAATGTTCGTGGTGTTAAAAAGTTTTGACAATGAAAACTCATGCGATGATTTTTTATTTTTTGTTAACATTTTAAAATATTTTTTTTTGTTAACATTTTACAATATTTATAAGAATAGTCAGGAATTTATAATCTATTGCATGGAACTCCCTCAGCAATTCACACCATTTTTATTTTTATTTTAGAAAGAAATAAATATATTGAGTAAGTATCATTCTTTAATTTCATTGTTTTATTATATATTTTCACTTTTAAAATTTACATTTTTTTTAACAAAATAAAGAATCCATGTTTATCATATCATTTATTTCATATTCGCCTAAATTTTCTACCCTGTTTAAAATAATTGAAATTTGCAAAGTTCCGACAAATTTTTAATGTGGCCATATTTGGTGGGTCCTGATGTGTAAGGCGCCAACGTGGCTAAACCCTGTTCATATGACTAATATTCATAAATTTTAAAATTGACGAGAAAGTAAAAAAAAAAAATTAAAAATAAAGTAAAGAATCTCTAATGCAAAATATCCTCAATAATTTATTATACTCAACATTTTTTTCTGGGCTTAAAAATAGCCACAATAAATATGTTTAAATAAGTTAAACCAAAGGGCGGCCCAAATACATAGAAAAACATACTAGCTCCCTCCATTTTCTACACAATGACTCATTTTATCATTTTTTTTATGTTATTTATTTAATTATTCATATTTAAAATAGTAAAATAATATTTTAACTATCCCCCTAAAATATCTCAATATTACATTATATATTATTACTTTATTTACACACAAAAACATTTTTATTACCTTTAAAGTTAAAATATTTATAACTATTATCTCATAATATTAATAAATAATTCATACACAAACTCTGCCCAAAAGTTATGAGCTCTTGAGTAACTGTCGGAGGTGGTATAACTAACACAGTCCCTTTTCTAGTAATAATAATTGAAATCTTATATAAAAGAAAACATAAAACCATATGAATACACATTGTTCAAGAGGTCAAAATCCCATTAAAAATCTTTTTAGAGAAAATCCTTCTTAAGAATAAAACTTCTAGTAGAGAAAAATGGAGCTCATCTACATATTAGTGAATTTGTAAAATTTAGAACCTAAATCCAAAGAAAGACAACCTCTAATGAAATTTGGAGGTCGATGCTATTAAGTATAATCCATTATCACGTCCGGAGCTAATTTGTCCATCATTGATTCCTTCTCGAAACACATGAATAACCAATATAGTCATTTTCTCCCACAAATGACACACCCTTTGCTATAGACAATCTTTTTCCTAATAATTTTAGTTACTTTTTAAGATCGTTTGACATAGTCCATATTTAAGGGGTCCTTTGCTAGATAGGTTGAAATATTTAGAATTAGGTTGAAATACACTATTGAATTAATATTAATGATTATTGATTACAGTATTATTGATTATTAATTGTGGTATTACTGGTTATTATTTGTGGTATTACTGATTATGTGGAATTATTTATTATTGTTTAAGACATTACTGATTATTATTATTTTTATGGTATTACATATTATTGTTTATGGTATTACTGATAATTGATTTTGATATTATTGAATATAATTAGATTTGTGGAATTATTTTTTATTGTATAAGATATTACTGATCAATGTTCATGGTATTACTAATTACTGTTCCTGATATTACTGATAATTGTTTTTGGTATTATTGAATATAATTAGATGTGTGAAATTATTTTGTTATTGTATACAATTTTACTGATTAATATTAATGGTATTACTGATTAATGTTCGTGATATTACTTTATATAATTAGATGTATGAAATTATGTGTTATTGTATAAAATATTACTAATTATTGTTAATGGTATTATTGATTACTGTTTATGGTATTACTGGTTATTACTTATTATATTACCGACTACTCCCTCCGTCCTAGTGAAAGCTACACAACTTTCCTTATTCATTTGTCCCAATGAAAGTTACTCATTCCTTTTTTGACAAATTATTCCCTCTCACATTTCATTATATTCTTCTCTCTCTCAATTACATAACCTCTCATACATCCACTTATTACATCATATTTTTTAACCTTCGTGCCCGAACCTCATGGGGAGCTTTCACTGGGACGAAGGGATTATAATAAAATCATACATATAATATTATTTTGTATTAAAATTTTAAAAAATACTAATGAAAAAAAAGTAGGAAACAAAAAAAACGAAGAAATAAAAAGTTTGAAATAAAAATTGAAAATGAGAAGAAAAATTAAACAGAAAAAATATTGGGATTTGTGCCTAATTTCGATAGTTTTTTTTAATTATGTTTTTACAATTTTTTTTCTAAAAATATGGGTGATTTGGTGGTGAATCGACGGTAACTCGGCTGTAGATTTTAAATGTATAAATTAGGGTTGATTTTATTATATTTTGTGTAAATTAATAAAAAAAAATATAGTCTTTTAAATGTACTTATTTTTAAAAAAATATTTGGGGGTGAACTCAAAAAATGAGAGGGTGCAGATAACCGTGGTAAAAAAATAATTTGAGGGTGAACTTATAAAATGAGCAGGTGTAGATAACCGTTATAAAAAATGATTTGGTGGTGAACTCATAAAATGAGTGGGTGCATATAACTATAACTGTGGTAAACAAATAATTTGGGGGTGAACTCATAAAATTAGCGGGTGTAGATAAATGTTGTATAAAAGAAATGATTTGGGGGTGAACTCATAAAATGAGTGTGGGCAGATAACTGTAGTAAAAATATACTCCCTCCGTCCCACAACTGTTTGCACACTTACCTTATTTGTTCGTCCCACAATTGTTTGCACACCCATAAAAGGAAACTCTCCCATAAACTCCACCCTCACAATATTCACATATTTACACAAAATGTCATTACTTTTACTCTCTTTCCAATCACCTTTTTACTTTATCCATATAACTTTACAAAATTACCCCTCAACACTCCATCCATTACTCTTTTTTCTTAAAAAGTGTGTCCATCTTGTAGTGCAAACACTTGTGGGACGGAGGGAGTATATAATTTGGGGGTGAACTCCTTAAATTAAGGGGTGCAAATAAAATATAAATAAATAATTATAATTAAAATTAGGGGGTACGGTGCATGCGAGTGTACCCAAACATCACCCTATGAATAATATTCATAAATTTTAAAATTGATGAGAAAGTAAAATTAAAAATAAAGTAAAGAATCTCTAATGCAAAATATCCTCAATATTTTATTATACTCAACATTTTTTTTTAGACTTAAAAATATCCTGAATAAATATGTTTAAAATACTTTGTCCAAGTTACAACCAAAGGTCGGCCCAAATACATAGAAAAACATACTCGCTCCCTCCATTTTTTACCTAATGACTCATTTTATTATTTTTTATGTCATTTATTTAATTATTCATATTTAAAATAGTAAAAAAATATTTTAACTATCCCCCTAAAATATCTCAATATTATATCAAATATCATTACTTTATTTACACAAAAAAAACATTTTTATTACTTTTAAAGTTAAAATGTTTATACTACCCTCACTTTTACCTCATAATATTAATAAATAATTCATACACAAACTTTGCCCAAAAATTATGAGCTCTTAAGTAAGTGTCTAAGGGAGGGAGTATAACTAACACAATCCCTTTTCTAGTAATAATAATTTAAATCTTATATAAAAAAAAACATAAAACCATATGAATACACATTGTTCAAGAGGCCAGAGCCCCATTAAAAAACTTTTTAGAAAAAATCTTTCTTAAGAATAAAACTCCTAGTAAAGAAAAATGGAGCTCATCTACATATTAGTGAATTTGTAAAATTTAGAACCCAAATCCAAAGAAAGACAACCCCTAATGAAATCTAGAGATCCTACAAACTAAGTATAATCCATTTGTCCATCATTGATTCAAATGACACACCCTTTGCTATAGACAATCTCTTTTCTAATAAGTTTAGTTACTTTTAAGATCGTTTGACATAGTCCATATTTATTCATTAAGGGTCCTTTACTAGATAGGTTGAAATACATAAACAATTTAGCGATAAAATTGACTCTTAATTTAACAAATTATATGAGATTATACATACAGAACCTATTATTTTAGCAATTAATGTAAGAATAACAAATTAATAACTTACATAATAGTTTATATATTCATAAAAGTAAGAATAACAAATTTAGAAATCAAAAGAGAAAATAAAAATGATTAAATTCAAAAGTTATTAAAGCACATCATGAAAATAGTTTATATATTCATAAAATTACATAATATAATTTACCAGCTATTAACATTAAGATATATTTTACTATTTTTTCGAGATAAATAAAATTAAATGTAAAATATATTTTTTCTAATAAATTTAATGACAATATAAACTCGAATCGACTCGATTACCTACAAATAAATATAAATGATATAATTAATGGTAAGATAGTAAATATTGTACCAGCCCGATTAGATTTGCGAGTCTTTCGAGTCGAGTATTTATGAACTCAAACTCAATAGCTAATTGAGTAGCTCGAAATTCGAGTTGATTTTAATATTTTTTTGAATGGAGCATGAGTAGCTCTCGAGTTGACTCGACTCACTTACATCATAATTGAACATTTTAACTAATTCTGAATCACAAATTTTAAAATTGATTAGGAGAAAGTTAAAATAAAATAAAATTAACTCAGAATATATATATGTAACCTAAAGAAATTCTAAAGTAAAATATCCTCAATATTTTATTATACTTAGCATTTTTTTCTGGGCTTCAAAATATCCTGAATAAATATGTTTAAAAAGGTTTGTCCCACAGTCTTCAAGTTACACAACAACCAAGGAACCAGCCCAAATACTAAGAAAAACATATAACTAACACAAAAATAAAATTTATCCATATTTATCCATTAAGGAGTGCTTTACCGATAAGTGAAAATATCTAAAATCACGTCGAATATATATTTTAATTGCCTCAAATTAAATTGAATCACAAATAGTGTGTCTTTTTTGACCATTTATTATATATACATAACACAATCCAGTATATTTTTATGTATTGAATATATTTTATTCTTTTTAAGGAAGTGTATTGAATATAAATTTTATTTTTAACCTAATTACACATTTATCTTAACAAAATTCAAAGATAGTGTTTGTAAACTCAATAAACTGCTCATAAATTCACATATTAAAACACACTCTCACATCTTTTGAATACAAAATAATTCTAAAAGTTATTAAGTGAGTTTGAAACCTCCCTAAAAACTTGACTAATATATCGTGTAAAACGTTTGCTCTTTGCCACATATCTTGAACAAATCTATACTTAAAAACTGAGCTTACATAAATAGAAAAATGAGTAAGAGTTTGTGGATAACCCATAAACGAGTGTGTAAAATGTTAAAGAAAGTAAGTTTTTTTGACATACAACAATTATTCATTGAAAACCATTAATATTAACCAATTATAATTATATGATTTCCAAATGTGCCCAAAAAAATAATAAAGGTAACACACAATTATTTAAGATTAGTAAAATTGCAAGTGATTTTTTTGTTTATTAATTCATGATTGGTGGATGAATTATAATAATTTGCTCTTTCAATTGATGAATCTTATCTGAAGATCACATTGTATTTAGGAGTGTAAATGAGTCGAGTCGTAACTCGAAACTCAACCCAATTGCTATACTAGAAGCTTGAAATTTAATTTGAACTTAGTCGAGTATATACTAGAACAATAGAACCTCTTCGTCTCTCCAAGCTCGTCAAATCAGTACCCTTAATTATCAATTTCGTATACCACGACGACCCGAGCCGGTTCATCTTTTTTTTTTTAAATAGATATTTCATAATTTTAATTATAAAAATATTTTAAAAAATTAGACCGATGGTGAAAATGATAGTTCCAACATAAATAAGTTAGTGCCCCTGCACAACACAATTAATACATTGCTTGTTTAATATCGCCGACACTCTAATTTATGAGATTATATTCGATATTTATGTTTTCAAAAGAATTTTGCCTCATTTAAAAGTTCGTGATCTGAATTATCGACTCTACTTTTTAGGTGGAAGATCCATCGAAGTAACAATGTAATTCGAATGAGTCGAGTTGTTTTCAATGGGGTTTAATCACAGAACGTATGTCTAAAGGTTTAATACATGCAAGGGCGGAGACAGAAATATTATAAATTAATTGCTCTTCATTTTATTTCGAAAAACATTCCTTACATGCTTCATTGTTGAAAATGTTCGTTCAATCGTGACAGTGATAACAAGAGGTGTCAAGACTAGATAAATTAGTCTCGTAATCAGAACATACACTTACACCTTGTTTGTCTCGACTAACTTTTGGAATAGTTAAAAAATAGTTAAAAAAAATTAAAAACTTTTGAAAGTTATTTAATTAAAATTTTATATTATGTAAAGAGGTAAATATGTATATTTTACAAATAAATTAATATGGATTGATGGTAAAAATTCTATTTTTTTATGTGAAGATCACTGGTTCAAGTTGTGTGAGTTGCAATATTTTTTTTAAATACCCCCGAAAAAAATATAATGAGTGGAGTGTTGAAGGGCAATTTTGTAAACTTTTATGAATAAATTAAAATAATGATTGAATTGAGGGTAAACGTAATTACATTTTGTGTAAATATATATTTGAGTATTGTGAGGGTATGGTTTATAAAAAAAATTATTTTTTAAAATGCGAACGGATAAGAAAATACTCCCTCCGTCCCACAAAGATAGCCACATTTGACTTTACACACAGATTAAGAAAAATCAATAAATGCAGTCAAATTGAGCTAATGTGTCAATTTTGCCCTTGAAATCTAATACTATAAAATCTGTTAAGCATTAATTACTCTTAGAAATTAGGGGTAAAATTGACAATAAAGCATTTAATACTAAAGTAAAAGAGGAAATGTGGCTATAATTTGGGACATCCAAAAAATGAATATGTGGCTATCTTTGTGGGACGGAGGGAGTAGTACAAACAATTGTGGATTGAATGGAGCGTATATAAAAACCAGAAGAAATCCCAAAAAAAAAAAAAAAATGGGTAAGCTGGAGCCCTCCCTAGCCATAAGTAGCACTACTAGAAAAATGACTTATTAGTACACTAATTTTAATGGAAAAATCTCAAATGCACAGTGTGCACAGATCCAATTTCCGTGCACACGGTTTTTATCCATATCCCCCATATGATCCGATCCAGCCAATTTTCTTTTTATTATATTCTTCACGCACCCTTACTGCCATTAATATACGTATTTTTCTTCTGAATTTCTTATGATATCGATAGAGGTCTAGATCGAATTTATACAGTGTTCGCTGGGGCTTGTTCGTGTTGAAGAATTCTGGGTTTAAGAGGGCGAATCTGCAACAGTTTTTTGGTTGAAGAAGCGGTTTTCTTCATCTTCTTCCGCTGTGATTCTGGGCGGTTTTCCCCGATTGCTGAAGAACTCCAGTAGCGCCGCCTTCCTCAACTTCGACCTGCTTCCACCCCAAACTCCGACCTCAGATTTCTCTCTTCTGGCCGCACATGAGAATCAAATTAAAAAATAAAAAATAAAAACCTGATCCGTCTGCGACTATGAGAAATCAATAGGAAAAAAAGATTTATATCAATTGGGAGTAATTTGAACCATTGTTCTGCATCATCTTCACGGCGTCGTTGTTTTTTTGTGGAGCGTACTCTACCGACGAAGACGACTCTCTCTCTAATTTTTTTTTCTCTCTCTACTCTATTTGAAAAGTGTAATTTTTATTATTGAAAAGTGGTAGATATTTTAACTGAAAAGTGTAATTTTTATTATTGAAAAGTGGTAGATATTATTATTATTGAAAAATGTTAATTTTGGTAATAATTAAAAATATTATTGAAAAGTGGTAGATATTTTAACTGAAAAGTGTAATTTTTATTATTGAAAAGTAGTAGATATTATTATTATTGAAAAATGTTAATTTTGGTAATAATTAAAAAAATAAAAAAAAGTGGTAGATTTTTGTTACTGAAAAGTGTAATTTTTATTATTGAAAAGTGGTAGTTATTTTAAATGAAAAGTGTAATTTTTATTATTGAAAAGTGGTAGATATTTGTTACTGAAAAGTGTAATTTTTATTATTGAAAAGTGGTAGATATTTGTTACTGAATTTTGGTAATTAAAAAAAAAAAACGTTTAAAGACACAGGGTTTGAACCCTGCGACCTTATACCCTTTTCCAAACATCGTAACCGCCAGTCTAACAAATACTTTGTTTATAAAAATTCGCCTATGTATGTTATACTTGTTGACTGGTCGCATAGTGTGCATGTGCACTCTGTGCACCAGAGACCAACCCAATTTTAATACACTAATAAAAAATGCAGTGAAACCTAGTTTATTAGTACACTAACTTTCTATAATCTAAAACTACTCAATTTTATATTCTATTAACACACTAATAACTAATTGTCATAATACAATACACCCTAATAATACAATATTAACTAAATATCTATAAAATATAATTATGACATTATGAGTAGTGTCATATTATTTATTATAATTAAATTTTGAGCCAAAATAAGATTTAAACAAATTTAATATATAAAAGAAAAAGGAAAAAAATGAAGATACCGTCAAACATAAAATTAATAATATTAAAATAATAATTTAATAATACTATTTAATAAGAATCTTTTTAATTATATACTGTTTAAATATTATATTCTGAAAAAAATAAACATTATAAATAAATAGAATAAAATACGTACGCAGTAGTTTATATACGAATCAATTATTTTAAAAGCATTAAGAAAGAGGGCAAATCATATATATCTCTGTTTCTTTTCTGGTTCTGTTTTCAAGAGTGGTTGAGTTAATAGTAGATTTTTGTATCGGCGGAAATCGTGAGATTAGTTATGCCCATTTAGATGAGCTTGACTATATCTCCTGGTCTTATATAGTTCTTATTCTGTTCACCGGTGTATTACGCTAGATCTATGTTATTTTTAAAGTTTAATTGATATAGGGTTGTTTTTGACACTCTGCTACTGATTTCAAAATTGATTTGTGGTATCAGTAAGTTCATTACTCATAATCTATATATTGTTTGGTTTAATTGTGTTTTTAATGAAATGTTGATCATTTGATTTGACAAATTGAATTTTTTTATATGTCATTACAAAAATTTTTTATATTGAATTTTTCACTTGATTAATCAGATCAAATTTTCTTTTAATTATTTTTAAATTTCTTATTTTCAATGGGTATAACCATTTCTTTAAAACATAGAAAAAGAATTTATGGTAAGATAAACTTGATCAATGACTATAACTATTTCTTTAGAACATAGAAAATTAATAATTTATTTTAAAAGTAAATATGAAGAAATATCTAGATCTTCTACAAAAATGTGACTAACAAATTTTGGGTCATTTGACCCATAACCCTAACTATAAACATCAAGTAGCTCATTACCATCCATTGGTCATTATTACTATTTTTTTATTAGATTATGATATTTATTTGGTCATATTAAGACCAATGAGTTTTAGAATTGTGTTTAAATCATACTTTTGTTTTCTATTTACCGATCATTAACTAATTATATATTTTTCTATTTTATTTGCTTGGGACCTTTAATTTTAAAAGAAAAAAAATTATTGTAACCCGTTAGTCACTCGTTTAGCCCGTGGCCCGCTAGGGTTAAGGTTAGGTCCCAACAATTTTAGGACCGTTAAGTATGAACCGGTTAAGGCCCTAGCCCGTAGCCCTGTAGGGCTGGCCCTATTGGCTAGGGCCAGCCCGATAGAAATCTCTACCTCCAATTAGAATAATAGACTAAGGAATACCCAAAAGAAAAGAAAAAATCCGATCTAAAACGGTCCAAACCCGAACTAGACCAAAATTTACCGGTCCGGTCTCCGGTCCACCCATCTGGGTAGATTTCGATCTCGATCCAATTTTGAACCAGTGCACAACACTTGCTCACAGTGTAATCGGTTGAATCGTTAAGTATGAACCAGTTAAGGCCCTAGCCCGTAGCCCTGTAGGGTAGGGTCAGCCCGATAGTAAGGAATACCCAAAAGGAAAAAAAATATCCAATCTGAAACGGTCCAAACCCGGACTGGACCAAAATTTACCTGTCCGGTCTCCGGTCCACCCATCTGGATAGATTTCGATCCCGAACTGATTTTGAACCAATGCACAACACTTGCTCATTGTGTAATCGATTGAATCGTTAAGTATGAAACGGTTAAGGCCCTAGCTTGTAGCCCTGTACGGTAGGGTCAACCCGATAGACATCTCTACCTACAAATAGAATAATATACTAAGGAATACCCAAAAGGAAAAAAAATCCAATTTGAAACGGTCCAAACCCGGACTAGACCAAAATTTACCGGTCCGGTCTCCGGTCCACCCATCTAGGTAAATTTCGATCCCGATCCGATTTTGAATCGGTGTACAACACTTGCTCGTGGTGTAATCGGTTGGACTGACGGTCAAATCGTTATAGTCGATTTTCACGGGTTTAACCCGTTTTATTTGATTTTAAGTGGTTCAATCGTAAAATGAAACTATATTATTGGACAAAAAAAAATGAATACGAGAACTTCATTTTGGGACGGATATCATGTGTTAAATATTATTATCTTTGTTAATATATATAATTCATTAGGATAAAATTTGAAAAGATTTATCTATTTCAAAAGTTTAATTATCCTTAATTATTAATTATCTATTTTTAAAAGCTTAATTATTTATTAAATTATTTAATAAATATTATTTTGAAGATAAAATTGAGGGAGGAAACCCGCCAACGATTAAAAAGAAAATCATGGATCGTGGTCTAGACCTTCTTCAACGAACAATCGACGTTTACAAGGTAATGAGCAAATCATAACCTCTTTTTTTAAACTGTCAATCAAAACCTATTTTTTACAAGCCAAAGGTAATTTTGCTCCGCTTGAGTCTTCAAAATGAATTTTACGCATAATCAATATCTTTGAGTTAATTGATTTTTTTTTTTAATTTTAGGAGCAAGATTTGGATTTACTCATGGTAGAATCACAAATAGCTGATGAGGTACGTATTTCACATTTTTTTTGTTATTGGATCATCGCCAAACTTGACTCAAGAATTAAATACTCAAAGGCATAAGTTTTTGAGTTGATTTATCTCCTTTTGAGTGTTTATTTTATTAAACAATTTGTATTTGTTGTTCGAAAATTACATATTCATGTTAATTTTTCTACTGGATATATAGAACTCCTATTTGATATGCTCTTATCTTTGTTTCCTTTTTTTTTTTTTTTTTTTGATTGTGTGCTTTGATATCCATGTGAATGGTTTTTTTTTTGGCTCAAATTACTTGGTTTGTGGCAATCAGAACTTTGTATACTGTGATGCATAAGTACTCCTTGTGTCTATTGATATTTTTTTTATTCAGGCAAGAAATATTTATTGAACTAGAAAGTGATTGAGTGAGTATTTCAAATTCTTAAGGTTTGACACTTAACAATGTTTTCATATCAATCTCAATTTATTGCTAATGCAATGCAGTTGATTTTTTTCCTTTTTATAGTTAAATACTTTTATGGATGATAGTTATTAAAGACCACCGCTTACTAAACATGTTTGTAGAGTTTCCAACCTTTTGAATAATGAGCAAAAACTGGCGTATCATTTCTAGTTTCTCATTATGATAATATCAATATCTTCAATAGTCCAATATGCATGAGAATCATCAATCAATGTTAATACACTATTTATTTGCATTAGAAAATGAATGACAGCTAAAGATAATCAAGTAGTATATGGTGAATCATCAATGTTAATACACTATTTATGTGCATTAGAAAATGAATGACATCTATTATAAAGATAATCAAGTAGTATATGGTTTGGAGTGTATGGATAATGTTTGTTTTGTTTGTGTAGAAGATAATAATCTGTTTTACAGGTATGGCTAGTAATAGGAAAAAAAAGTACACCGAATTTTTTTTTTTTTTTTTTTAGAGGTGAGCCAATTTTGCATTGCTTTCAACAAGAGTTAATCCTATAGTGCTTTTCAGTTTGACATGTTAAATTATTGGGATACAAATATGAATTGATTATCTATATTCTTTAAGTAAATACTTTTTCTTTGCAAGGGTAGGAAAACAACTAACACGTAGAACTAATAAAAGAATTTATAATGAATGTGCAGATAAACAAGTCCATATGGTATCACATTTATGAACATGCTTCTAGTTGGGCTAGTGCAAGTGGTCAATATACTCTACAGTTTATGAACAAGTATGGCTAGTAATAGGAAAAAAAAAGTACACCGATTTTTTTTTTTTTTTTAGAGGTGAGCCAATTTTGCATTGCTATCAAGAAGAGTTCATCCTAGAGTGCTGGTCAGTTTGACATGTTAAATTATTGGGATACAAATATGAATTGATTATCTATATTAAGTAAATACTTTTTCTTTGCAAGGTAGGAAAACAACTAACACGTAGAACTAATAAAAGAATTTATAATGAATGTGCAGATAAACAAGTTCATATGGTATCACATTTATGAACATGCTTCTAGTTGGGCTAGTGCAAGTGGTCAATATACTCTGCAGTTTATGAACATGGTAGTGCAAGTGGTCATCCAATATACTCGGAAGCAAAGAACTTATGGCTAGAATTTGGGAGGAATAGGTGATGATGAACATATGAATGAAAGTTATGAAATGAACAACCAACATAGGAATCAAAATTCGAGATCATGAATGAAAGCTATGAACACGAGTAAGGTAACATGGTAAACCTATTATATTTATTTTTTGTTTAAATAGGTGATGGAATTGCTGTTAAATTTAGGAAAAAAGTTCATTGATGTCCCACTTATATCAAAAGTGTTTGGGGGACCACCTTTAAACTTAGAACGACATCAGGTTAGATTTAATGAATTTGTGGAAAATTTTGTCCAATTGATGGGAAAGATTGGTTTATGGTAGAGGTTGTAAAGGTAATCGTTCTAGTATTCTAAAATCTCCTTATTCCAATTTACAATTAATTTTATGTCCTCAAATTATGTTTCTACAATATCTTGAACTTATAAAAAATGGGTAGGTCTCTTGTAGACTCAATTCCTTATAAGGAATTGAGTAAATTTTAAAAAATTGGTAGAATTGATAATAAAAATAAAATACGCGAAAAACATGTATGATAATTTACGTAGCTTAAACCGTTGAGAATAGTTTTTTTTATGTTGAGGTATAGTGTTCAACTCTTTCATCTAACAATTTTCACATATATATTTTTTTAATTATAAAAGTGCATGTTGAAAATAAGGAAAAGTGTAACATGCAATTTACAATTTTTTAGCATGTTATTTTGCAATATTTGCAATAATAATTTCAGTTATAATGACATACACTTGTTAGTGATGTTATGTTACACATATTTTGTTGCACTTTTCAGTTGTAGTGACTTACTATTTTCAACAATATTTTTAGTTATATTGACTTACACTTTTTAGTAATGTTATGCTACACCTTTTAGTCATATTTTGTTGCACTTTTCAGTTGTAGTGACTTACAATTTTCAATAATATGTTCAGTTATAGTGACTTACACTTTTTAGTAATGTTATGTTACACTTTTTACTCGTATTTTGTTACACTTTTCAGTTATAATAACTTACAATTTTCATTAAAATATTGTGTTGCACTTTTCAAGTATATTGACATGCACTTTTTAATAATATTGTGTTGCACTTTCTAGTTATACTAACTTGCATTTTCTAGTTATAATGACTTATACTTTTCATTAAAAATTGTGTTACACTTTTCAATTATAGTGACTTACACTTTTTAATAAAAAAATGTGTTACACTTTTTAGTAATATTGTGTTACACTTTTTAGTAATATTAACTTACACTTTTCAATACACACAATTTCGAAAAAAAAATTATCAATAAAAAAAATTACAAAAAAAAATTAATAAAAAAAAAAAATTAACCAAGTCAAATTTTTTATTCATAATAATCTTGAATATTTAGGGTTCACAATATTCTTGAATATTTAAGATTTAAGTTGACCAAGTCAACTCAATTCCTTATAAGAAATTGATTCTATATAAGACCCATCCATAAAAAATTTGTATTTTTGTAGGTAAGAGCGAGAATTTCTGGATTTTTTCAAAGATGGAGATCGATTGATTAGTTATTCCTAAAGATTTGAGGGTTAAAGAGCCTCAATTTAGAATTTCATTTTTTTACTTCTAGAAATGACTTGGTCAAAGATTATATTGACAATTTTGTAGAATTTATTTGATGTAATTTCACGAAATATTATCAAGTATTCGTGTCTAGTAAAATGTGTGTTTCATTTATTGTGATTTTCAATATTATTTCATGTCGTAAGAATATTTTTTAATTTACTATTTATTGTTTTAATATTATTATAAATTCTTATTATTGTTATTAATCTAATTGAAATTAATATATATTGATGAAATTATCATGACACTAAAGTGTGTATTATTAATTAATATTACAAAATAATAATAAATGAGTTTTTTTTACGAGAATATTAAATGGGTTTTAAAACGAATGTATCTTGACATTTAATAATGTAGTATTAATTAAAATAGAAAATTGATGATAATTAAAAATAATTTTAATAACAATTTGTCCTGACATTTAATATTGCACTATTAATTAATATTAACAATTTATATGATTAATTAAGTGTAGGCTAAACTACATATTCATGACATTTAAGAATGTATGAATACATTGATACCTATTATTACATTAACTTATAAAGTGTATTGAAAAGTGGTTTATAAATACAATTTTAAATGTCAAGAAATGTCATTTTAGTAGTGTAGGCTCCGCCCTTAAATACATGAATTTTTTTTGTCTTGTCTAAAATTTTGAACAATTATAATAACGCAAGCACCTCACGTGATGAAGAAGTTTCTATTGGGTGAATATACCTTTTGGTCACATTGCTTTACATGGTGAGTATTGTTTATTGCATAGTTTTCAGCGTTAGATATTATTTACGTTCATTCATTTCATACGTATAACAACCCTTGTGTATTTGATGTAATAGGTTATCTAGGTTCTATTTTTAATTATCTTTTAAGAATTATTAGTAATATCACCACTTAGAATATCTAGTTAATTATATTGTTGTTGTATCTTTTCTTTTAGTGTTGATATTATATACATATATGTTCTTCACACACATTATATCTTTCGAGTACTTGGTTTAATATGTTTGAATCTTTAATATGTGCTGTTAAGACAGTTGATTTTTAAAAGAAAATTACAACCGTTAATATAATTGTGATTGTAACACAAAAAGGATGTATTACAAAGTTAAATAAATTTCTTAAATATTTAATACAAGAATTTTAATAAACTGAGATAAGTTATGCACAAAGTTGAAACAAATATCGTCATATGCCTGTATTGTGTGTCCCCCAAAATACAACCCATTTTTTCTTAAGTCCAAACTAAAAAAATATGAAAATTGATAGTTAAATTGTTGATGGATCTAGTTAATTGGTTTTTTTTTTTATACTCTTGTTGTTGTTGTTGGATCTAATTTTTTACTGTTTATATTATCAACATATATTGTAACATCCCATTTTTTAAATTTAAATTTGCATTTCTTGATTTTAGGAATTAAAATATTTCTTAAAGTATTAGATGTCAAATTAATTGAAATTTTATAGATATGTGATTCTATGTAATTTATGAACTAATGTTTTCAATTAGCGGTACAGAGTTTTGCAGGATAGCTTACTGAGTAGATCAGACTCGATTGTGACTCACTCGACACAATTTAATAAGATGATGAGACAAGATTAAAAATGAAGTAAACCATAATAGAATTGAATAATAAATAATTTATCCAGTAAATTATTCATATGAAAGATAAATAAAAGTGTTTATTAATAATAATAATAATAAAATGTTAAATTAAATTTTGAATTCTGGTATTCTTTTAAATTAAAATTTTAACCAAAACTTCTTATTTAAAACGTCGAAATATGAAGGGTCATCCTTACTTCACTTCACTTGACGGTCTCTTCTCTCTCTCTCTCTGAAAACTCTTTTCTCTCCGACCCCCTTTCCTTCTCAAACACTTTTCATCTCAAAACCCTTTCTCCTCAAACCTTCACTACACAAAATATGAATTTCCTCAATCAA
The DNA here is from genome assembly GCA_963675135.1 of Galeopsis tetrahit. Classification (NCBI taxonomy): domain Eukaryota; kingdom Viridiplantae; phylum Streptophyta; class Magnoliopsida; order Lamiales; family Lamiaceae; genus Galeopsis; species Galeopsis tetrahit. The sequence goes on along the minus strand of OY776128.1, from coordinate 47,317,927 downwards.
CGCCATTCCTGAAAGTTGAGAACCTTCTATTTTCACTCTCATTCCTCTAAATGCGTAAAAGTCAGGTATGAAGCTTTTTTTTTTTCTTGAATTGGTTTTAAAGACTTAAATCCATTTTTTTTCTTTAAGCAATGTATCGTGTTACTTGAAGTATAAGAATGTCTTATGCATTGTGGTTGAGTTTTGTGTTGATTTCCTGTTAAAATTGTGGAATTTGAATATTATGTGACTCATTGAAGCTTATATTTGGATTACATGTGGTATTTGTCATTGCATGTGTGATATGAGTTCATTTTACCTACTGTACACATTTTCCTTATGGTACGATTATTTCCTGATTTGCATATATGCGACTCATTAAAACTTATATTTACACCTTTCCTTATGGTACAATTATTTCCTATTTGCATATCATGTGACTCATTGAAACTTATATTTAGATTGCATGTGGTATTTGTCATTTCACGTGTGATTTGAATCCATTTTTCTTAATGTACACTTTTCCTTATGGATGTTTTAAAATAGATTGGGAGGTCAGACAAATATATACTTTCCTTATGGTACTGGATATCTCTTTGAAGCCATGGATGTTTTAAAATAGGTTGGGAGGTCTTTTGAGACAAATATATATGTATTGTGGTAGTTGAAAATCCAATTTTTGTTATTGCAGATTACTTTAAAAAAGAGTACAACCATTTTCCAACTTTCCAACGTTTTTAGCTCAAACCTTTACCACATTGAGATACTTGAAACATGGGATATGGGATATGTGGTTAAAATACCAAATTTTTTTGAAGTGTTTTCGATTTTATATGTACAGTTATAATATGGCAAGCACCTCACGTGATAAAGGAGTTTCTATTGGGTGAATATACCTTTGGTCACATTGCCTTACATGGTTTGACTTTGTCGTATTTTTGCACGTTTTACGACTATACGATCCCCACAAGCGTATGGGTTCGTTAGTAGTAAGATAAGTGTCCCAAGTAGATTTTCGTTCCAAGGACTTAATTGAGTGAAAATGAGTCCCTAAATATGCAAGTTATCATGTTATTGTAATAACTGAATGATTATGTTTGGATTTTCGGGAATAAGCACAAAAGTATTAAACTAAATTAACTAAAGATATGAGAACTAGTGACAAGAAATAACAAGCTATATAACTTTCGTTGGAAAGTGCAAGAGAAGTGTATTGCCTCAGGTGTTTCCGTTTTGTGAGCAATTAAGTGAACTAGTGAACCAATTACATGATTTTACTACGAATTTTGGTCAAGCTAAAGGCTATCACATATGTGTGCAAACCCCCTCGAAAGGCATAGGTAAACATCGTGCATTGATTAGCAATTATAGGATCTAACCAAATACCATAAGCCCCTAAGATAGTGTTTCATAAGAACTTTCAACACGGTTACTAATGCTTATGAAACGCCCTCTCACCAAACTCCTAGACGACCTCTATTAGTTTAGTGTCTAAAGTTGTCGGTCTAGCCATTAACCTCCTCTCGGTTAGCTAATTACTAATTAACTTCCATTTAATTGACCCAAGCTCACACTCACACCCCAATCATGCAAACCCAACTCTCGTTGCAATCAACACAATCGAAAATGCTAGCTAATAGGGTTGATCAATCAAATGAATCAAACAAAATACAACTCTAGAAACATTTACACCCAAATCATAAGTGAATCATGCAATTACTTCACATTTACACTAAATTCCCATCAAAACATCCACACCCAAGGCAATTGTGGATTAGCCCATGGTTCTAGAAAAGAATCCCATGGCTACAACACAAAATAACATAAAGCCCATGCTAATTAATAAAGAAATTGCAAGGTAGAAAGTAATTACCAAATTGAAACTTAAAATTGAGAGATATCACCTTGATGATGGATTTGTAGCTACAATATGATGAAATAAGCAAAACCCACTTACAATCCTTGATTGAAATGACAAAATAACTAATTACTAAGCTAGTCTATGGAAACTAGAAGGAAAAATGCTTCAAAACCTATTACTATGTGTTACTATGTGTAGAGTCTTCTCAATGTGTGGAATCCCCCTTCAAAAACGAACTTTGGGCCTTATATACTCTTCCAAAAGTGCTTGGCATGTGCCCTAAGGTAGAAACACGATTTTAGGCGAAAATAAGAGGTCACACGGCCGAATTGGGCAGCTCGACCGAGTCGTGCACTTCCAAAAGCGTGTTTTGCATTTTTGTTCACTCAGTAGCTCGGCCGAGTTGGGCCGTAAATGTTTTGCCCCCTTCTTCAGGCAACTCGGCCGGATGGCGTAGCTCGGCCGAGTTGAGAATCATTCCAGATTCTGGAATGTAATTCCACTCGGCCGCGTTCTGGAGCTCGGCCGAGTCGTGCCTTAAACAATTCTTGAGCATTTTTCATTCCACTCGGTCGGATGGTGTAGCTCGGCCGAGTTGCCCCGACTTCCAGATTCTGCCTTCGACCTTCCACTCGGCCGAGTTGTCCAACCTTCCCACTCGGCCAGATGGTGGAACTCGGCCGGATTGCAAGATGTTCCAGATTCTGGACTCTTTTTCCACTCGGCCGAGTTGTGGGGCTCGGCCGAATTGCCTCTTCCATCTTCTTTCGTGCACCATTTCCAACTCGTGGCTCCGATTGACTCGATTCTTCTTGCATATGCACTCTCTCTTTATCTTCTTTCATCTGACTTTTTCCTCAGATTGATTCCTTCGTGTGATTTGCTTCAAAACTCATCGTTTTTCCCTAAAAACCATGCAAAATAATCATGTATCAATAATTCGATAAACAAAGTACTTTTACATAACTTTTGCAATCTTAATACGACAATTCGAGCATATTCACACTATAAATTCATGCAATCTCACCACAAATCAACCCCCCCGCCCCAAACTTAAAGGTTTGCTTGTCCCCAAGCAAAGAATCAAAGAACAAAGGTGAGTGATTGTGATGAATTTTTGAACCATGGAATCAATGCTACCAATGATAAAAGCAAATGAACTTTTCAAAGAATGATCTTCAATCATGAACTCGCTTACCACCATCATGCACGGAGTGGTTCAAACGAAGCAAAATCGAATACTAATTTCACATTCCTCACAAGATGTGTATCACTCAATCACACAAATGAATTATAGACTTGTATCACTCATCAATTGCTTCACATCAACTAGTTACCATAAGCTTGCCATGAGTCTCTTCTATTCACCACTTTTGTGTTTCACAACAAGATCAATAGGGTTTTCTCTAGGGACGTAACGTAGGCTCTTTGGACACGGTGGGAAACATTTGGATAAAAGTGACTAGACTAGTGGAGGAACAATGAACACTTTTTTACTTCTTTGTTTCTTTCAAACCACTCATGCATTCTCTCACTTTTCTATTTTACCACGAGGAATTTACTCTTTTCTTTGTCACAAGAAATACCCTTTTGTTCTTTTAAACTCAAATCATGAGATTGCACCTCTTTGATTTTATTCATATATATTTTATTTATTTATTTATTTTTTTTTTCAAAGAGGTTCTCACTTGATGAATTTTTTTTCCTCTTTTGTTTTTCCATCCCTTTCTTGTTTTTCAACTTGCTCAACATTCCACAATTCTCACCTAAAAGCTCATGTTCTTCCACTCTTCACTTGTCCTCCACTAGTTAGGTAAAGGCTTATTAAGTTAAAGAGGTTAAACAATGTAGGTTACCAAAAAGATCAAGTTCAAGGCTCGACTTGGCTTTCTACGGAAATTTGTTTTGGTAATGGAATATTTGGCTAGTGACTTATGTTTATGAAAGATGGCCTAAATCACTTCCTCTTGATTCACACAATTATGGTTTTAAGCAAGACTCATGGCAACTTCTAGAACTATAGATAGTGACCAATCCACTCTCAAACAACAACCGAATCATGATTGGTTCAAAGATCAATTCTCACCGGGTTTCAATCATGTGAATTCATGTATTCTCCTAAGCTTCGTTATTCTCACCACACACACTCAAATGGTAATTTCATCCACAATCAATTCACAATTCACATCCAAATTCACAAAACTGCAATCATTTCAAAACAATCATCCACAACTCAAATTCATCACAATTCATCCACAAATCATAATATTCAACATCCAATACATGAAATCAAACATCCACAAATGTCAATACATGAACCAAAGTATCAAATGAGAGAAAGAGAGAGAGAAAGATAGAATATCAATACGAGTACAACCAAATCGAAATAGAATCCAAATTAAATAAAGAAGGCAAATGATAGCAAGAGTGTAAAGGCAACTCCCTTTTCGGCTCAAGAAGGAGGTGCACGAGGGATGAAGTGATTCTCGTCAAGATGCCACCCGTTCATGTCTCGGATCATCCAATTGACCTCCTCTTGATTTCTCCAACGATCATCAAGTTCCCTCCTATAATCATCCTCCGATCTCCATCTTGCCAATTCGGCCACCCGATGATCCTCCTCGGCTTTCCACCTCAGTGTCTCACCCCTACGGTGTTCTTCTTCGACTTGCCTCCTCAACTTCTCTTCTTTGAGGTACTTCTCATGAGCTAACCATCTATCATTTTGATTTTTCACATATTCCTCTTGAGCTTGGAAGTACCTCTCCCATTGGGAGCTAGATGGTTCGGAGCCATCTCCTTCTTCTTCTTCTTCATCATCCTCACCCTCTTCTTGCGCTTCATTTCCCCCTTGAGCCTCAATCATCCTCACGTCCCTCACTTGTTGGTACAATTGAAGTTTTTTTTTTGCTTAAAAGCAACACTATTTCCCACAAATGCAAGTATTGTTTATTGCATAGTTTTCAACGTTAGATATTATTTACATTCATTCATTTCATACGTATAACAACCTTTGTGTATTTGATGTAATAGGTTATCTAGGTTCTATTTTTAATTATCTTTTAAGCATTATTAGTAATATCATTTAAATGACAGTTCCACTTAGAATATCTAGTTAATTATATAGTTGTTGTATCTTTTCTTTTAGTGTTGATATTATATACATATATGTTCTTCACACACATTATATTTTTCAAGTACTTGGTTTAATATGTTTGAATCTTTATATGTGCGGTTAAGACAGTTGATTTTTTTAAAAAAATTACAACCGTTAATATAATTGTGATTGTAACACAAAAAGTATGTATTACAAAGTTAAATAAATTTCTTAAATATTTAATACAAGAATTTTAATAAATTGAGATAAGTTATGCACAAAGTTGAAACAAATATCGTCATATGCTTGTATTGTGTGTCCCCCAAAATACAACCCATTTTCTCTTAAGTCCAAACTAAAAAATATGAAAATTGCTAGTTAAATTGTTGATGGATCTAGTTAATTGGTTTTTTTTTTTATATACTCTTGTTGTTGTTGGATCTAATTTTTTACTATTTATATTATCAACATATATTGTAACATCCCATTATTTAAATTTAAATTTGCATTTCATGATTTTAGGAATTAAAATATTTCTTAAAGTATTAGATGTCAAATTAATTGAAATTTTATAGATATATGATTCTATGTAATTTCTGAACTAATGTTTTCAATAAGCGGTACAGAGTTTTGCAGGATAGCTTACTGAGGAGATCAGACTCGATTGTGACTCACTCGACACAATTTAATAAGATGGTGAGACAAGTTTAAAAATGAAGTAAACCATAATAGAATTGAATAATAAATAATTTATCCAGTAAATTATTCATATGAAAGATAAATAAAAGTGTTTATTAATAATAATAATAATAAAATGTTAAATTAAATTTTGAATTCTGGTATTCTTTTAAATTAAAATTTTAACCAAAACTTCTTATTTAAAACGTCGAAATATGAAGGGTCATCTTACTTCACTTCACTTGACGCGTCTCTTCTCTCTCTCTCTCTCTGAAAACTCTTTTCTCTCCGACCCCATTCCTTCTCAAACACTTTTCATCTCAAAACCCTTTCTCCTCAAACCATCACTACACAAAATATGAATTTCCTCAATCAACGCCATTCCTGAAAGTTGAGAACCTTCTATTTTTACTCTCATTCCTCTGAATGCGTAAGAGTCACGTATGAAGCTTTTTTTTTTTTTCTTGAATTGGTTTTAAAGACTTAAATCCATTTTTTTCTTTAAGCAATGTATTGTGACTTTTGTTATTTTCACGTGAT